>CM057455.1:658972500-660352500 GCA_016271365.2 Neoceratodus forsteri | reverse complement strand
CTCGTGGATCAAGGGAAATAGGGGAAAGGCGTAGAAGAGGCCCGGGGTCCACGGCCTCGAGAAGGCATCCCCCTGCAGCGAGCCCTGCTGAAGGGGGCGGGCATGAAAAAGTCTCAGCTTTGCACTCTCCCTGGAGGCAAACAGATCCACCTGAGGCATGCCCCAGTGGGAGAACAGATCTTGTACTACCTCCGGCAGGAGAGACCACTCTTGGGACGCAGCCCCTATCCGGCTTAGGGCACTGGCCAGAATGTTGGAGGCTCCTGCCACATGGATGGCAAGGAGATCCGCCTCCCGACTGCGCACGAGTCACCAAATGCGGAGAGCTTCCTTGCACAAAGGCATGGAGAACTTCCCGCCCTGACGGTTTAGGTAGTACATGGTCGTGATAGTGTCCATCTGAACCTGGACCACTTGACCCCATACAAACAGAGCGAAGGTGGCGAGGGCTAGACAAACCGCTCAAAGCTCCAGCAGGTTGATGCAACATCGGGACTCCTGAGGGGACCAGAGGACGTGCGCTCTGTTCCCCCATATGGGCACCCCCAAACCATCAGAAGCGCATCGATCGACAGAGACAGTCGGCTCGGGGTGGATGAACAGGATGCCCTCCTGCAGATGAGCTGGAAGAGTCCACCACTGGAGAGCGTTCCACATCCCCTGGGTCACTGTCACTAGCTGATCCAAGGGATCGGAGTGCTATGACCGTTGGCTGGCCAGCCTCCATTGAAGGGGGACGCATGTACCAACGGGCCCAACGGAACTCGCTGATGCAGGCCGCCATGAGGCGCAGGAAGTCCAGTGCAGGGCGCAATTGCCCAACCTGAAATAACTGGGCAAAGGAGGAAAGAACCTCGGCCCTCTCCTCCGGGAGCCGTGCTCTGGCTCGTAGAGAGTCGAGCTCTGCCCCGATGAATTGGATCACCTGCTTTGGCACGAGTTCAGACTTGGCCTCGTTGATGAGGAGGCCAACCTGAGAGCAAACCTGGAGGGCCAGATCTCTGGACCACTCCACTCCCGCTCTGGAGAAGGCTGCAATCAGCCAGTCGTACAGGTAGGGGTACACCCGGACTCTTCGGCGCTGCAGGAATGCTGTCACCACTGCCATGCATTTAGTGAAAATCCTGTGAGCTAGAGAAAGGCCGAAGGGCATGGCCTGGAACTCGTAGGGGATCCCTCTGCCCTGAAGTGGAGGACTTTCTGGTGGGACGGACAGATTGGGATGTGAACAAACAAGTCCTGGAGGTCCAGAGAACAGAACCACACGCCTCGTTCCAAGGCTGGGATTATCCAAGCCAGTGTGACCATCCTTAAGGTCTGAGACCTTAGGAACCTGTTCAGGTCATGCAGGTCTAGAATGGGGCGCCAGCCACCTGTCCATTTCAGGACCAAGAAGTACCTAGACACAAACCCCAGGTCTGGTGGAGGATCCGCCACCTTCCTGATCACCTCTTTTTCGAGGAGCAGGGCAATGTCTGCTTGGTGAGCAGACAGAGAGGCTGCTGACCCTGTAGCCCCCGTGGGGCGACGGCTCGGAAGGGCGGGGCCTGCTCGAACTCCAGGGGCAGGCCCTTTCCTACCACCTCCAACACCCAGCAGTCCATGGTGATAGCGGACCAGGCAGAAAGGAAGTGGCGGAGCCATCCCCCCCCATGGGGGGAACCCAGGGTGGAGTGACCAGGCTGGGGGAGACACCCCTCAACCCATCACTGGGCAGGCTTGGAGGAGGGACCGGCCGAGGGGCCTCCTGGGCTTTTACCTACCTGCTTCCTGTTAGAGGAAGCCGCAGGCTTGGCTTTGGGGTGCCAAGCGCAAGCCTGCTGGCCCTGGTGCTGTTGGGCTGGATGTGCCGCAGGCGCAGAAGGGCGAAAGGACTGATGTTGCTGACAACGGCCCTTGTCCTTCTGGGCGGAGGTGAGAGAGTCCAGAGTAGCACTGGACTTTTAGATCAGCTGGAGGTGGCCTTCCACTCCAGGGCCAAACAGGTCAGTCCCCAGGAAGGGGACATCCACTAGTTTATGCTGGGTATCCGCCGTGAAGGTTGCTATCCTTAGCCATGCTCTGCGGCGCATGGCCACTGCGGCTGCAACTGATCTGGCACAGGAGTCTCCAATGTCCAGAGCTGTTTGGAGCTGCTGTTTTGCCACCGCCCTTCCCTGGTCCCGTACCTGCTTGACCGTGGTCTGCAGGTCGGCTGGGAAATGAGGGATCACCTCATCCAGGGAGCCCATGAGGGCGTGGGAGAAGTGTGCCATCAGCATGGCCGAGCTGGCCTGGCGGAGGCCAAGGGAGGACGCAGCGTACACCTTGCGCCCGGCATAGTCCAGCTTTTTGGACTCTTTGTCAGGGGGCTTGTTCACATCCCTAGCGTTCCCGGAACGCCGGAAAATGCTATCGGTGACCAACCCCTCGGCAGAGGAGTGTTCCGAAAAAACGGACAAAGAGCCGGTAGGGACCGCATGCTTCCTGGCCATCTTGGCCAAAGGTGCAGGACAGGAAGCCTGCCACTGCCAAAGCTCCAAGACTGGGCCAACAATGGCTTCAGCCACCGGAAAGGCCTCAATGGGCGAATCCCCTTGGTCCAGTATCTCCGTCAGGGGATACTTGGCCTGCTTGGATACGGTCTCAAGCTGCATTCCGACATGCGCCAAAGCAGACCCATAAAGGATGATGGTCTCTCGTCCATCGACTGGCCCCCAGAGGACTCCAGGTTAACGGGCCTGGAGAACAGGGAGGAGTCGGACTCCGAGGAGTCCACGAAGAGCTGCCTGGGGCCTGAGCCACCCTCCACCTGCCGAGGACGGTCAGGAGTGAGGGTGACCGACAACCTGTGGGGCAGACCCTGACCCGACCAAGAGTCCTTGGTTGGCGCCCTCAATTTCAGTTGTGGAGGCGGAGGTTCCACCACAATCAGTGGGGCAGCTGGTTTCGGCTGAACAACTGGCCCTGGCTTGGGCACCTCGACTACAGCGAGGGGTTGTTTCAGCCATTCAGGTGACAGCCACTTGATGGCTGGGGAAGGCGTCGGAGTCTGCATGCTCCTGGACAGAAGTACTGTAACTGCTGCCACATTAGGTCCTCGTAGCATCGACACTTTGCGCTGAAGCCTCTCCTCTTCCGAGAAGGAAGACGAGGACAAGCGGCGCCGCTTACTTAGGTGCAGAGACCGCCAATGTCGGCAGGATCGGCTGAACCAAGACAAGGGCCGAGACCAAGACCTTCTGTGTTTCTGAGGATGGGTCTGGGAAGGAGCAGGGGACACCTTTTCTTCCCTCGGCTCGGAAGCCTTGACCGGGGACTCCAGCACGGGAGGCGCAGGCAAGTCTTCGGTCTCCACCGGGGGAACCCGTGAAGAAGGGTTGTTGGCTTCACCAGTAGACAGCCCGTCCGACGGGTCGAGAAAAATCTCGACCGTGTCAATAGGTGTCTCGGCCGGCTGACCTGATGGGGACACCATGAAGCCAGCAACCTTAGCCGCAACCTCGACCGAAGTAGAGTGTCGACTATCCAGAGAAGGGGACCTCTCCCGCTCCCACGAACGCAGACGGTGAGACTTACCTTTTGAGTCCTTCTTTTTGGACCAGGAAGAATGTCCCGATGACCCCCTCTCTCTTCGTGGAAAGGGATTGGCAAAGTTCCTTAAATGAAGCTGTGTAGGAGAATCCCACAGAGCGCAGGATAAATGCCGCGACTGAGGAAGAAGAAGATGCGGCCTGAGCCACCTCCTCCTCGAGGGCGATCTGCTCGAGCAGTACAACAGGACACAGAAGGTAATAGTGAGTGGAACACATTCTGAAGAAAGAGGGGTCACTAGTGGAGTACCTCAGGGCTCAGTACTAGGTCCAGTCCTCTAACATCTTTACAGGTGACATTGCAGAGGGTCTGGAGGGAAAAGTATGCCTTTTTGCAGAGGACACAAAGATCTGTAACAGAGT
The DNA here is from genome assembly GCA_016271365.2 of Neoceratodus forsteri. Classification (NCBI taxonomy): domain Eukaryota; kingdom Metazoa; phylum Chordata; order Ceratodontiformes; family Ceratodontidae; genus Neoceratodus; species Neoceratodus forsteri. Next base: position 660,348,565 of record CM057455.1, on the reverse strand, counting down.
TGATACACAAGGGGGAGTAGAAAGGATGAGAAGAGACTTGGCAAGGTTGGAGGAATGGTCTGACATATGGCAACTTAAATTCAAAGCAAAGAAGTGCAAAGTAATGCACCTGGGAAACAAAAACCCAGGAGAAGAGTACACAATAGCAGGGGAGGTACTAACATCAAAAATGGAACGGGACTCGGGGGTAGTTATAGTCATATCAGATGATCTAAAGGTTGGTAAGCAATGAGAGAAGTCAGTAAGGAGAGTCAGGAGAATACTGGGATACATAGGAAGGGGCTTCACAAGTAGAAAAAGGGAAGCGGTTATCCCTCTGTACAGACAGTTGGTGAGACCCCATCTGGAGTACTGTGTGCAGTTTTGGAGACCTCATCTACGCAAGGACATAGACAGGATGGAAGCAGCCCAGAGGGCGGCAACTAAAATGGTGCAGGGTCTGTATCAGAAACCATATGAAGAGAGACAGAGAGCTTAATATGTATACCCTTGATGAAAGGAGGAACAGGGGAGACATGATACAAACGTTCAAGTACCTCAAGGGAATCAACAAAGTCCAGGAGGGTAGAATCTTTCAGAAAGAGAGATATGCAACAAGGGGGCACAATTTAAAGATGGGGCGGCTCAGAGGTAATGTGAGGAAATTTTTTTCATGGAGAGAGTGGTGGATGCGTGGAACTGCCTTCCTGGGGAGGTTGTTGGGGCTAAAACAGTGGGGGAATTCAAACATGCATGGGACAGACAAGGCAACTGTAGTGGGGGTGGCAGAAAGTAGGCTGTTGATTAACTAGAATCTGCAGCTTATCCCGTAGGTAGGGAAATGGGCAGACTGGATGGGCCAAGTGGTCCTTATCTGCCGTCAAAGTCCATGTTTCTACGTTTCTATGAGCTGCTCAGCCAAGCCAGCCACTGGACACCGCCCAACGGGCCTCCTTTGACTTCACCGGCGGATAGCACTTCTCAAGGCGCCCAAGCTATAACCGGGCAGCGCGGTCTTCCAGGACGCTGGCCGAAAATGAACATAACTCGCAGGCTTGCGGGTCATGGTCTAGGCCAAGGCAGCAGACACACATGGAGTGCGGATCCGTCCTGGACGTTTTCTGCCCACATGGGCACTGCCGAAAACCAGGAGTAGATTTGTCCATTGCAGCCACGAGGGAGTAATTTGACCGAAGTCTTGAAAACTTAAGAATCGTTTTGGGTGAACCGAAGAATTAGGATCCAGTCTATACACAGAGAGGTAAGGACTGAACCCGAGCTTCCAAGCGGTAAGGAAGATCTGGCGCCATCGAGCGGAATCGAGAGGTTTACCACCCGGGTGGGTGGGAGGCGTCAGCCTGAAGACCTTCCAGCAAGATTTAAAGCAGCAAGGAACCTGCCAGACAGTGTGGATGAAGAACATATCCATTTCCCTAGAACTCCAGGTTCCACTCTGTGACTCTCACTCCTTAATTCCTATAGCTCAGACACTCCTCTGAGCATTTTGTATTACCTGGTTGTAGTAAAGTGTATAGCAAATGTATGAATATTGGTTTGAATCCCTGTCGTGTAATAAACTGTACTCCCTTTCCCTCTCCCCCAAGGATGGATCTGGAAATGAGCTATATCAGCTCAGAATGCCTTTCCTGGTTAAACTTTTTAAATAAACAACACCTAGGTCCCCTATGGCTTACAAGAACCCCTTCAGAATAGTTTAGGTAGATATGGGCAGCACAAACAAACGTAAAATCCTTGTAGGTTCAAATAAGCCTACTTTGCTTAGCAGCTGCAGGGCAAAGTGGCTGTAATTTGCATATGGAACTATCGCAGCAGCATCACCCCTGTGCTACTAGAAGCTGCAGTTCTGACTTGGTCCGTGAGAGTTCAGAGTAGAGTCTGGAGCATGAACAGGTTGGTCTGCTGGCAGCCCAACTTCAGAGAGAGTGCCTCTCTTACCTTTTCTTCATCCTAGTGTGTCAGCAATCAGTCTGTGAGCTGGAAGGTGGTGGAAACAGTCTGCCCAAGGCCCCTGGGGGGATGAATTTTCTCCACAATGCTGTGATATTCTGGAGTCAGTCAGTAACTATTTGGGGAAATCCCCCTCACCTTGTCACTTCCTCAAGTGCTGCCCAGACTAGACTGTGTGTGTGTATTTTTTTTTTTTTTTACATCAAAGCTCTAACCTGATTGAAATGTAAATTTCTTGGGAATTGTCATTGAGTTCAGTAATTCAGAAATCCCTATAGCCCTGGGGCTGTAGTGTAACTACAGCTGTGACTTTTCCAAGTGATTCTGCAGGAGGGTTCCATGGAAGAGGATCACTACGGTTTTGAATGAAACGTATAAATGCTTTGAGGGTACACCACTAATACAAAGTTCATTTGCTGGTTACCTTTGGGTTTACTGGTGCCTAGCAAGGAGCACATCAATGTTCAAAGCAGAGACAGCGCTAACATGCACCAAAGGGGCAAAAGTTGCATGCTTTCCAAAACTGACCCCTCTTTCCTTTGCCAGTGGGTCCAAATTGATGCACCTACTCTATAACAATATCTAAAGGAAGGGAACATGAACTGTTCAAAATCTTCCACTGATTATGTTTTGACCCAGTAGGTTCCTCTTTAGACCCACATTTTTTAAACCAGTGGGTCCAATTTGACCCATGTTTTAAACCCCCCAATGCTGTCACTGGTTCAAAGCATGGTTCACTGGTGCCCAGCACAAGAGGTGCATCGTGGATTGTCTTCAGTGGCCAGCAGTGCCTGAAGAGTCCGTGTAACAGTTTGTAATTTCAGAGCAAGACTGGCTTTGGCTGAAACTGAGCTGACCACTCCCATCCAGGACGGTTACAGAGGGACCCAATCAACTTCCAAGTTTTGGGGTGGTAACATAGTTCACCCAGTTTAGTCTGCGCTCTCGTAAGTGCTGTGGCTTCCCCACTGTATTATGCACTTGAGGCTCAACTGATGCCTCAGTTTTCCAGAGGTCCCTAATCAAAGGGATGGAAGTCAAAAGGAAATGTGTTCTCTGTGTGCAACTTCTATACCCGACAGTGTTCTGTGCCTAGTGTTTTCTGTACCTGCAAAAAGCCTTGGGGCACCACAGGTTTCAGTGTAATAGCTGACAGGAATAAAGCCATACCCAAGGAAGTAGTTTTATGCAAAGATAAAATCAATTCAAAAGTAAACTAGATCATTTGTTTTACAGAAAGGATCTAACATACTATGCATAATCCAAGAGCATATATGGGCCTAAAACCTCTCAAGTGCCACGATCTTAGTATGAATCTTAGTATACAGTATAATCCCATTCCTGCTTGGGGACATTCCATCTCTAGCCTGTGTACAATTTTTGGGGCCCCCTCAGACTTAGTAGACACACTCCCAGACTTCAGAGATGCCCGAGCAAGGTGCTGCCCCATTGTCAGGGGTAATTCCTTTTCTGCCAGCTGTGGTTGTTGCCTTGCCAAAAATGGAGGTTGGGGTTACATGTGTATGGAAAGATCAGGACTGGAAAAAAAAAAAAAAGCAAAAATTAAAAAAAAAAAAAAAATAATAATAATTTGAGAGTTTGTTTTAGGGCCTAGTTGAGAAAGTATACAGTGTCAAAAGCCTTACTGAAGTCCAGCTAGGCCACATCCACCCCCCGATCCACCTCCCCCACCCGATCCACCTCCCTAGTTACCAGTCGGAGAAATCTGAGATTTGTTTACATGACTCCTCTGCCTGTGAGGCCATGCTCCTGAATGTCCTGCAGCCAGTTTGTCCCCAGGTACTCCATCACTCTCTACTTCAGTAGGGTCTCCATTACTTTCCCCACCACTAAGTAAGACTGACTGGTATGTAATTGCTAGCTGCCTCCCTGCTACTCTTGTGCAGAGGGGCCACATCGGCCCTCTTGCAGTCCTCTGGAACCACCCCCTTCTCCAAGGAGATGCTGACTAGTGTTGCCAGAGGGGTGGCTAGCACCGTGATTAGTTCCTTCAGTACCCTTGGGTGGATCCCATCAGGTCCCAGCGCTTTGCTTTATTTTAGGGCTTCCAACCCCCAGTGGATGCTTCAGTTTTTCGCTCGTGTACCTAAAGAAAGTCTTGCCCCTGTTTTTGAACCCCTTGTCGATCCTCTCCTTGGCTTCTCAGTTTGAGCCTTTTCTGTCCTTACCCTCCTACCTGCCTCCCTTAGTTTATCTACATCAGTAGTTCTTAGACTTCCACAGTGAGCCTCCCCAAATCCTTGAAAAAGATTGAGCCTCCCCCAAAAACTGAAATAATCTTGGGCCTCCCCAAAAGAAAAACATACTGTACTTTGCTCAGTACACCATGAATAAATTGAAACCCCTTTGAGTACTTGGCTCACATTCAGGCATAAGAGGCAGTATAGCGCAGTGGTCTAAGGCTCTGAGCTGCAAATCTGGCGACATCCAGCAGACCAGACCTGGGTTTGAATCCCACAGCTTCCACCTGCATACTGTGTGACCCTGAGCAAGTCACTTAAACCTCCTTGTGCTCCCAGGTCGCTCCTGTAAAAAAGCTTTCAGCTTAGTGTGCTATACCTGGTTGAACAACCAAATAAATAAATAAATAAATAATTCAGTTCTTTCATTCAATTCTCTGTCTTATACTGATGTGGAACCTTTGAAAAAGAGCTCCTGTGCTCAAAGGTGTTATCTGAATAACAAACAAAATAAATATTATTACTCAGCTTATTGTGACCACACACACACACACACACACACACACACACACACACACGTAGGTCGGCCTACTAGCTTTGCTATTTTCATTCTTTTATCATTCTTTTATCATTGTTACCCCGTGTTGCCTTACCTTCATGGGTCAGACTACTTTCTGTTTCCTCTCTATATGAAATAATTTTCATACATACTTTGCCTCTCCCCCTCCTTACCTGCTCCTAAGCAACTTCTATGGGATTATTTTTATTTTATTTATTAGATCATCGGTTTACAGACCTTTGAGTCAAAGACTCGTTTACAAATGCACCTCAAGAGAGCAACACATCACAGGAAACAAAATAGTACAGTACATAACGCTTAGATTAAAAAAGCAACCAGTGTTACAGGCATTCACTGGTGGCACACGCTTGGTAATAGGTAGATCACAATAGTCATAATGTGCTCTTCTATGCTCAACCCTTTTATTTGGGCTGTTTTGCCATCAGTCTACAGATTGAGCAATTATCATCACTCGTTATTAGTTTGTTCGTATTTGTTTGCACTATTGTTCATTGTGTATTTCATGATTGTTTTGCAGTTACCTTTTGAAATGTATTCACTACCTAACCTTCCCCGGGTACACCTGAAATGAGCCTTGGCTCATTTACTTTCCCTTGTCACCTGTTAGTAAATAAATACATAAAATTCACCTACTATTATCCTCTTTCGGTTTGTTTCATCTCTTCACACAAAATACATAAAACTCCATTTAAATACAGTACTTTTTCAGACTTGCTTGAGCCTCCCCTTGAACAGGTTGGGACCGCCTGGCCTAACCATTTAAGAACCCCTGATCTAGATAAACCTGCCTGTCTGCCTTCATTTGGCTCTGCTTGTACTTCCAGAAAGCAGTCTCTCCCTCCCCCCTTACTGCCTTGGCCACCCCCTTGGAGAACCCTAGTGGGCTCTCTTTTTACCCCTGCTTACTGTTTTCAAACAGCTTGCTGTTGGCTTAGTTGTCCCCCTTTATTTTCTTCATTGTGCCCCCATCCCCCTCTGCTATCCCTCCCTTTCAGGGCATTTCCTGAGGTAGTTTCTTTTTATAATCTGCTCTCCTGAAGTCCAGGACCTTCGTCCTAGTGTGGTTTTTCTCTTGTCCAGTTCATATGCCAAATTACACAATGATGATCGCATGTGCGTGGGGAACTACCCACTGTCTGCAGTGCTTTTACATGTTTGTAGGTACCAGATCAAACAAACACTGCCACATCTCTAGTGATGTCTGTAACCAGCTGCCTGAGAAACGTTCCTTGCAGGGAGTCTAGGATGACCCTGCTCCTAGCTGTAGCTGTGGCCAGGATGTTCCATTCTACATCTAGTAGATTAACGTTCCCGATAGTTACTACTTCCCCTTTTCTTGCCATTCTGCCAGTGGCCACCCCAAGAGCCATGTCCAACACCTTGCTGTCATCTATACATGTTTTTTGCTTGTACCTCCATTCCCTGCCTTACTGCTGTCCACCTGAGTAACCACCAAGCACTTTACTCTGTCCCATCCATTTGGTACCCACCACCTCAGCCGTGAGACTGTTCTACGGCTTGACCAATAAATACTGTAACTGTGATGTGGAATTTGGACAAACTACATACAGAATTCATGAGCCACTTCACTCATTCCTATAATTTCATCACAAACATGGCTGCCACCTTTCTCTTGCATGGTACCTTCACCAGTACAAGCCCACAGGGCTAGTTATAGAAAACTAACTAGCCCAATACAAAATCTATCAGCATTTGGCTAGTAGACCGGTGCCATTTCAACCCCAATATCTGCTAGATATGTATTTTACCCCTACACCAGTGACTGTGTCCCCTCCCTTTTCCTAGGTCCTATGCCTTCCCTCTGTGTTAGTACCAGGCTCTTTTGAATGATCCCACTGACCCGGTTGCCACTACCTCCTCCAGCAGCTCATTCCAGGCTGACATCACCCTTTCTGTGAAAAAGTGCTTCATCATGTCCCTTCTGCATCTCCCCCCTCACCACCAACTTCAGGCAGTGTCCTCTGGTGGTGTATTTTCTCTCTTGTTGAAGAGACCCTCACACTCTTTTGTTCACTCCCTTAAGGTCCATCATATCCCCCCTCTGCCAACGACTACATCCCTCAGGGCTTTCAACCTAACCTCGTATGACCTGTCCTGCTGTCCCCTGATCATTTTAGTCGCCCTCCTCTGCATCATTTTGTTGTTTATAGGTGCCAGTACCTCACTCCATATTCCAAATGAGGCCTTAAAAGAGATCTATACAATGGCAGAATAACCTCGCTGTGCCTGTTAGCGAACCCCCTCACAATGTACCCAAGCATCCTGTTGGCCTTCGCCACTGCCCTTTTGCATTGCCCAGACTGCTTCACATCACTAGTAACTATTAACATAGAAACATAGAGGTTGACGGCAGATAAGGACCACAAGGCCCATCCGGTCTGCCCAAAATGTGCCGTCGGCCTTTGCTCTGTCAATGGCCTATCTATTCATACTCATCTGTATTGCTCCCTTATGCCTATCCCATATCTGTCTGAAGCCCTGCACTGTATTCATAGTCACCACTACATGAGGTAGGCTGTTCCATGCATCCACTACTCTTTCTGTGAAAAAGAATTTCCTCACATCCCCCCCTTAATCGGCCTCCCTCTAATCTCATGCTGTGTCTTCGTGTCCTACTAGTTTTTAAGGGTTCATTTTGTACACCTGGTTAGGTGCCCATAGGCAAAGATATCTGGCCCCCCGAAGACAGAATTATCTGAGCCTGTGCATTGGGTACGCTAGCAAGAGGGTCACAGTTTGAATGCCTCCAGAACTGAGACCAAAGGTTGATTTGAACCCACAAAACAGACAGGAGAGTTACCTTGTTTCTGTTAACAGTTCACAAGACTGCGCTTGGACGTTGGCACTTTGGGAGTAGAGGGCTGACCTGCCAAGTGGGTTTAAGACACTGGATTCTACCCCCACCACAATCACCCTTCGTGTCCTGCCCCCCCAACCAATTATCAACCCATCTCACTAATGTCTTCCCCACCCCTAGTTTCCTCAACTTTGTTATTTGTCTTCTGTCTGGCACCAAATCGAAGGCTTTACTAAAGTCCAGGTAGATGACATCTACTGCCCGACTCTTGTCCACCGCATTCGTGACAGTTAGGGGGGCGGCTCCGAGGTAATTTAAGGAAGTATTTTTTTCACAGAGAGGGTTGTGGATGCATGGAATGGCCTTCTGGAGGAGGCTGTGGAGTCAAAAACAGTGGTGGAATTCAAGCATGCATGGGACAGTCACAGGGCAATTCTAGGGGGTGAGGGTAGGAAGAAGCAGGCTGCTGGTTAACTAGAATATGCAGCTTATCCATTAGGTAGGGAAATGGGCAGACTGGGTGGGCCAAGCAGTCCTTATCTGCCGCCAAAATCTGTTTCTATATACAATCAGGATATATATATATATATATATATATATTTCAATGCCCATTTTCAGGTATGACCGTAAAATTACAATATTAAAAACAGATGATCACAGTACGTATAACAAACAAAGATAGAAAATACAAAAAAGCAAAATAAATTCACAAATTATAAAACATATTTCCTGGAAAAGAGCAAGAAGGGGTCATGACAGAGACCTGTAAGTACCCCACGGGGATAAACAAGGTGCAGGAGGGAAGTCTCTTTCACAGGGGGAAGAGCATCAGAACACAGAGACATGCTATGAAGCTGGGGCGGGGGGCCGGGTTTAAGATGGATGTGAGGAAATACTTCTTCACAGAGTGTGGTGGCCGCCTACAAAAGCCTGCCAGAAGAGGTGGTGGGGCGAAGACAGTGGGGAGCTCTTAATATGTGTGGGACAAACACATGGGCAATAGGCAGAGATAAGGGAGGCAGGACACCAAATAGGGTCCAGCATGTAATATTAAGCCGGGAATTGCGGCAGATAGGATGGGCCTACCAGTCCTCTTCTGCCAACACATTTGCAACAGGTCACTGGCTAAGATAGGATAGCACTAGCAGCCTAGGCGGACTGACAGTCCTTTTATGCCACTGTCATCTACATTTGTACATGTGAGAGTAACTGGCTGTGGAATCCCCAGGCCCTTTTGTCACTGTAATGTAACTAGGGGTGGGACGAATAGTACTTTAGTATTCATCCAAAAATACAGACTTGTTGATGACAGCATGTCAAATAACGACTAGTGTATGAAATACACGAGATTGTAGTCTCTTCATTTGTTACGCCATAATTTAAGATCAAGGTGAGGTAGTTACAGTCACAGTGCAAAATTAGCTCCTTACAGTGGGGGGCATATTATGTACCAAATACAGGTGGGGGATGCTTGCTTCAAATACAAAAAGGACTATTTGGTATGGGGAGTGATTTCCATTAGATATCAGACTGAATAATAGTTGGGGCAGACCACCATTCAGGCATGAGATCAATACAAAGCAAATATTTGTCCCATCTCTGCAATACATACAGTACAACCTTTTACCTGCCTATATACAGTAAATTGTCAAACATTTATTATGTGTAATGTGGCCATTTGCATCCAGGAACTTCCTAATGTGACTTTTTGGTCGTTGTTCTTACCACCCCCCTTCAGAACAAGACTGGTTCCCAGAGGCATCAAAAATGCAGAGAAAAACATTAAAAAGAAAACAGATAAGGAACCAGCACAAATGACTATTACAATTGACAAATCCTCTTTTCAAGCTTTTTTTCCCCCTTCTTCTCCTGGTAAAGAACTTTGCAGGATTACTAGACTAGTTGACAAACTTTAGTTTTAGGGAGACTTCAGCTTTCCTACTGCAAGACAAGGGATTACAGAAAGTCCGCTTCTTCCCACAACACAGATGTTAAGGTCAAAAGAACAAAATGAGTGATGAAAAAACTGCAACAATGATTTCTGTCACATCATTTAGTTCTCAAGCTAAAGGACTGAGACTGACAAAGACTACCACCATGTTCACATGATGCTTCATTCAACAAGCGTGAATTACTGGTAATTCCATGCAAAAGCACATATAGATTACTGATCATCATCGCGGGACTATTTCAACAAGAGATCCCAGTCTCAATCGCTTTTAGTGGATTCATGCACCAACCGCACCGATCTGCAAGTACAGTAGAACTGTACTGTACATGACGAACATGATGAGAGGGCATCACTATCGCCTTTAGAAATGCAGACCATTCAAATACAACCCAATACAGAACAGTAAATTGACCACTGCAAACAAATGGTTAATAAAAACACTAACTGAGCAATGTTTACTAAGTCAGGAAGACTACCGCACCATCACTTACTCTACCACCATTAACTGAATTTACTGAACACACCTACTAAAACTGTTGCTCTGTTGCATGTAAACCTATCAAACTAAATCCACTGCTAAATACAGCGATCCACTTCCCCAAACATCATATGCCAAGACAGGCCGCAATCACCGGCATTTCTTCCCCTTCGCTCTGGACTCTAGGGGGCGGGGGAAACGGCTATGCACACAAATCGAGCTCGGGGAAAGGGGAAGCCAACACATAGTACCACGCTCCCAAATTTCAGCTGTACGTAAGCAAGTCCGTGCCCGCTCAGCGCGTCCAGTCACAGACGCTCTGCTAAGCTCCGCTGCCGCGCCCGGCGCAGAGAATGTCCTTCTGAACGCTCCGTACAGCAGCACTGGGCCTCGAGCCCAACTCGGGAAGTGGAGATAGCAGCGGCGGGCGCTACTAGGTTACACGGGCTGCGGCGGGACCCCCCGACACGGATACCTGTGGGCGAAGGACTGTGCACTCCAAGACGAACTTACAGCCAATACGACCCTATCAAAGCGCTGGCGCCCCGACTCGGACCGCCGAGCCTGCTCTCGGCAGAGCAGTGTCCCCAGGAACTCTGCAGTTCGTGAGCTCGCTTACCGTGAACCGGTGTGTTTGTTTGGTTACGGCAGCTGAGGTTCAGTGCTGCTCGGGCTCCTCTCCTCCTCCTGCAGCGCTGCGTTCCCTTTTTATCTTTATTTATATCGTTGTATTTCTCTCCTCCTTTTTCGGATTCACTAAAACAAACAAGATGGCGGCCACGGGCCTTCCTCCCGACCAAACCCTCTTTTCAAATCGGCAAGCAGCAACAGGATGTTTACTGTCAAATTCCAGGGTGGGGGGCTGTTTAATGGGAGGTAAATGATAGGAACGGAAGCGCCGAGGGCCGGCTTTGCTGCGATAGGGGCGGGGCGGTGAGGGCAAGCCTTCATTGTAGGACGGCTTGGGCGAAGGGTCTCTCTAAGGAGGCGGGGCTATGAGGAAGAGCTTCAACGCGGAAAGCCCGGAAGGGGGAACGTTCAGAGGATGTTCTGGCGGTGGAGGCGGGCCCACCGATAGTAGAGTCGCTAATACAAAACCTAGACTGGCCAATGGAGCGGGCTGCTGTTTCTGTGTGGCGTCGGTCGGGTCCAGGAAGCGATGACTGGCAACAGGGAAGCCCCGCCTTACAGTGGATTTACAGTATTGCCTTTGGTATCGCTGGGCGCGGTAACTGAATTGATTTGTTTTTATTTACATTTGTAGGGTATGAACCTAATACATAGGTGCCCAGTGGCAGCAGTGGAGAAACGTACGGGCTGGAGGGGCAGAACAGCACAGAACACCTTAGCCCTGTGCACAGGGAAAATTATTGCTTTCTATTCACTTTAGTCAATTTACCTTTTTATAATTATGAGTAATAAACATATTGATGCAAAATTCAATATCTGACCCTTCATCCTGATATAAACTGTGAATGTTTTTCTTTTTGCTGTTTTTGTTGGATAATAATAAAAATTATTAACACAAAAGTGGGTGGTCGCCTGGCTCCTCTGTCTATGCCCAGTGGCAGGGTGTTTGGGAGCCCTGCCTCCATTATCGGATGGAGGAAGAGGCGGTCCAGGGTTGAAAGATACAGTTTGTGGTCTGACACCACAGCTGGAGGATTGGAGACCTGACGGGGGCACGTTTTTGACATTATTATTATAATAATCTTTATTTACAAAGCGCCTTTCAAATGTCAGGGCACTGGAAAATAAAAACAGATAAAACAATAAAATACCCAATAATTAGAGTAGCAACACAGATAAAATAAAAGGGTTAGCCTGAGTATGCGTTATGCCAGATGTGCATTTTCAGGGCCTTCTTAAAGCCCTCCAAGGTCGTGCACTCACATATCTTACCGGGTGGAGAATTCCACAGGGGCTGTGTCTGCATACATAAACACACGGGCCCGAGATGACTTAAGGCTCACCCTGGGAATCTCTAGCAATCCCTCGTCAACTGAGTGGAGCGGTCATCTGGGGGAGTAAGGAACCAGAATCTCATTCAGATAGGTCCCAGTCCGTGTAGGGCCTTGTAGGTCTGAAGTCCAGCCTTGAATATGATCCGTACTAAATAGGCAGCCAGTGCAGTTCATGCAGCACCGGTGTGATGTGACTTGCACGTGGGGTCCCCATCAACAACCGGGCCACAGCGTTCTGCACTAGCTGCAAGCGGCAGATATCAACCCCAGGAAGCCCTAGATAGAGGGAGTTGCAGTAGTCTAGGCGCGAGGTCACGGAGGTGTGCATCAATGCAAGGTCGCCAGATGTAATAAGGTGCTTAACCCTGCTGATGTTTCTCAGATGGTAAAGAGGACTTGACTGCCAGCACCTGCGAATGCAGTCTCAGCCCATCGACAAGAATCACCCCCAGGTTTCACATCCGTTCAGAGGAAAGAAGCTGGATACCACCCAGAGAAAGTCCGGTGGATTTACCAGCCCCCATCCCCTCTGTGGGGCAACCAAATCCACCACCATCACCTCAGTCTTACCAGAATTCAACTTCAACCAACTGGAGCTCATCCAATCCTGGATTTCGACGATGCAGTTGTTTACATAGAAACATAGACTTTGACAGCAGATAAGGACCACTTGGCCCACCCAGTCTGCCCATTTCCCTACCTATTGGATAAGCTGCAGATTCTAGTTAACCAACAGCCTACTTCCTGCAACCCCCCCACCATAATTGCCTTATGTCTGTCCCATGCATGTTTGAATTGCCCCACTGTTTTAGACCCCATAACCTCTCCAGGATGGCGGTTCCATGCGTCCATCACTCTCTCCATGAAAAATAATTTCCTCACATTACCCTGAGCCATCCCCCTCTAACTTTAAATTGTGCCCCCTTGTTCTTACACATCTCTTTTTCTAAAAGATGCTACCCTCCTGGGCTTTGTTGATTCCCTTGAGGTACTTAAAAGTTTCTATCATGTCCCCCCTGTCCCTCCTTTCATCAAGGGTGTACATATTAAGCTCTCTCAGTCTCTCTTCATATGGTTTCTGATGTAGACCCTGCACCATTTTAGTTGCCCTCCTCTGGACTGCTTCCATCCTGTCTGTGTCGTTGCGTAGATGAGGTCTCCAAAACTGCACGCAGTACTCCAGATGGGGTCTCACCAACTGTCTGTATAGAGGGATAACCACTTCCCTTTTTCTACTTGTGATGCCCCTCCCTATGCATCCCAGTATCCCCCTGGCTCTCCTTACCGACTTCTCACATTGCTTACCCACCTTTAGGTCATATGATATTACTACACCCAGATCCCTTTCCATTATTGTTGTCGTTAGTACCTCCCCTGCTATTGTGTACTCTTCTGGATTTTTATTTCCCAGGTGCATTACTTTGCACTTCTTTGCATTGAATCTAAGTTGCCATATGCCTGACCATTCCTCCAACCTTGCCAAGTCCCTTCTCATCCATTCTACTCCCCCTTGTGTATCAACTCTGTTACAGATCTTTGTATCATCTGCAAAGAGGCATACCTTTCCTTCCAGACCCTCTGTAATGTCACCTATAAAGACTTTAAAGAGGACTGGACCCAGTACTGAGCCCTGAGGTACTCCACTAGTAACCCCCCTTTCTTCAGAATGTGTTCCATTCACTATTACTTTCTGTGTCCTGTTGTGCAGCTAGTTTGCTACCCAGGCTACGCCCTGGGACCCACTCCCAGACTGGCTAACCTGATTATTAATCTTTTGTGCGGGACTGTGTCAAATGCCTTGCTAAAGTTTAGGTAGGCCATATCCACAGCCCTCCTGGTCTATTACTGGTCACCCAGTCAAAGAAATCGATTAGATTCGTCTGACATGACCTTCCTGCTGTGAATCCATGCTGCTTTGGGTCCTGTGCCCCTGCTTCTAGTTACTCAACAGTTCTTTCTTTCAGAAGTGATTCCATCATTTTCCCCACCACTGAGGTCAAACTAACAGGTCTGTAGTTTCCTGCTTCTGCCTTGCTCCCACTTTTGTGAAGGGAATTACATCTGCCCTCCTCCAGTCCTCAGGTACCACCCCATCTTCCCATGATTTGTTAAAAGTGTGGTTAGTGGTGTCACTAGGTCCTCCCTTAGCTCTTTTAGGATTCTAAGGTGAATCCCATCAGGCCCCATTGCTTTGTCCACCTTGAGTTTTAGGAGTTCTTTCAGTACTCTTTCTTCTGTAAATGGACTGGCATCAACCCCACTATCCAGAGTGCTTCTACTGTTTGGTTTAGGTAACTCCTCCTCTTCTTCTTTTGTGAATACTGAGCAAAAGTATTCATTCCGTATCTCTGCCTTTTCACTGTCTCCCTCTGCCCACCTCCCCTCTCCTTTATTAATCTTCACTATCCCTCCCTTAACCTTTCTATGCTCCCTAATGTACCTGTAAAAGGTTTTATCCCCCTGCTTAACTGAGTTGGCGATCTTTTTCTCGGTTTGGTCCTTTGCTTTTCTGACTGCCTTCCCCACTTCTTTCTGCTTTAATTGATACAGTTCCCTGTCATGCTTCATCTGTGATTCCTTATACTTTGAATCAGCCTTTTTCTCCTTACCTTCCTGACACCTCTTTTGAGAACCATAGTGTTTTTTATTCCGCTTTGTTTTCTTTATTTGTTTCACACAAAGGCTTGTTGCCCCATGATGGCTGTTTGATTTTTCTCCATTGTTCTTCCACCCTCCTTTCTGGCCATTTGCTAATGCATTCCTCAGGTATTCACCCATTATGCCAAAGTCAGCCCTTCTAAAGTCCAGTATCCTTGTCTCTGTGGCTTGTCTCCATGGTTGTGTTTATTGTGAAGCACACTGTGCAGTGGTCGCTTGTTCCCAGATGTCTACTGACTTCTAAATTTGTGATCCTCTCTCCATTTGAGAGTACCAGGTCTAATATTGCTCCCTCCCGAGTGGGTTTCGCCACTAGCTGTCTAAGGCATGCCCCCTATAGGGCATCGAGAATGACCCTGCTCTTGGATGTGGCTGCAGTCCATGTCGCCCAGTTAACATCTGGCATATTCAGGTCCCTCATCAACAATATCTCCCCTTTTTCAGCCATTTTGAGAATGCCCTCTATCATTTTCTTGTCCATTTCCTCCCCTTGAGACGGGGGTCTGTATACAACCCCTGTGTGGATTGTGATGCCATACGTCTCCAAGGTGACCCAAGTTCCTCTTGTCCTCCCCTTTACTTTTTAGTTCTGTAGCTTTGATCCCTTCTCTTATGTAGAGAGCTACTCCACCTCCTCTTTTACCCTCCCTGTCCCTTCTGTAGATTGTGTACCCTGGTATGTTGACATCCCAGTCATGGTTCTCCATGTGCCATGTTTCTGTGACTGCCACAATATCCAAGTGTTCCTCTTCCATCAGGGCTACCAGCTCTGGAAGCTTGTTTCCCAGACTACGGGCATTGGTACTCATTGCCCTCCTTTTAATGTTGGCTTTATCCTTTTTTACCCCATCCATGCTCTTATTGCCCTTGTACATTTTTCCACTTGCCCCTGTCCTGCCCTCTGTCAAGCTCTGTACCTCAGTGTTTACCCTACTACCTGCCATGTTTTGTGGGGGGAGGCTTGAACTTTCCTGTTTCCTATCAGCACCTCCCCCCCTTGGCTAGTTTAAAAGCTTGCCAAAGAAGCCTTTAAACCTGTGACCTAGGAGCGTGTTTCCCTTCCTGAACAGATGCAGACCATCATGCCAGTATAGACCTTCATCTCTCTAGGTGGACCCCCAGTCCCCAATGAAGCCAAAACCCTGTGCTCTGCACCAGTTTTGCAACCATTCATTAAACTGCATGGTGTGCAGTACCCTAGCCTCACCCCTGCCATAGACTGGCAGCACCTCTGAGAAGGTTACCGTGCTTGCTGCCTGTCTGAGGCCCCTCCCCAACTCCACAAATTCATCCTGTACTGCACTGATCTCATGCCTAGCTAGGTCATTTGTCCCAAGGTGGACAATGATATCTAGTTTCCTCTCCTGTGATACTGCTTCTGCAATCCTGAGGATTTGCTTCCTGTCCGTCCAAGCAATGGCACCAGGCAGGCACCTTACTTCCCTCGCCTCTCCGTTCCCCAGGTCTACACACCTAACAATTGAGTCCCCTATCAGAAGCTGTTTCTTTCCCCTGTGGTGTCCCTTGCCACTCTTTTGTGGATCTCCCTTGTGGATGTCCCCAGCATTCTTCTTGGTCTCCAATGAGGGTGTCATCATAGAGGAACCTTGATTTGCCGGACTGACACATGATTTGTGTAGAGGTGCAACTCGGGGGAGCTACATCCTCTTTCCCACCCTCACCTCCCAGAACCTACTGTGGTCCATCTGTCTTCACACATGGCAACCTCTGAGGCAGTGGTTGTGGAACTGGTGCTCTTTGGGTGGGGGAGGTCTCCTTAGTCCTTGCCAGTTCAGCCTGAAGGTGGGCAACCTCCTCCCTCAGAGCTGACAGTTGCCTGCAAATAGGGCAGCAGCGCAGGTTCCAGAATGTCTCCCGGAAAATTGCTGCCCCACAGCCAGTGCATTGCACCACTCCCCACGTCCCTCTTCCTTATAATATACAATGAGTAATATATAATTGTTGTTTTTTGTTTGTTTTTGTGTGTATGTACTTACCCTTTATGCACTGTGCTAGGTAATTAGGA
Organism: Neoceratodus forsteri; assembly: GCA_016271365.2. Lineage (NCBI taxonomy): Eukaryota > Metazoa > Chordata > Ceratodontiformes > Ceratodontidae > Neoceratodus > Neoceratodus forsteri. The sequence goes on along the minus strand of CM057455.1, from coordinate 660,331,942 downwards.
ATGACAGTTCTGCCCCAAGACCTGTTGAGGAAGTGATGTCAGAACCTTGGCTATAAAGGAAATGCCACGCCTGGGGTGTGCGGGGTGAGGGAAGGTGGGTGGGTAGGCCACAAACACTGGTGACTGTTAGAAACAATCAAATACACCACTGCTTCACCACCCTGGTGAGTACTACCCTTTACAGTAAGTCAACCAACACCACAATTTACTAGACCACTGCTCCTACACAAACCACTCTACTGAGTCCAGGGATAAAAACAAACTCACTGTTCAGCCAGCAAGACACTTCTAAAATATTGCATAAATATCCTTCCAAATCCTATGTGTCTAGCACAGAAATCAAGCAACTTCAGTTGTATTTCACCCCCTCTGGTTATAAAATTACTACACTTTAATGGAATCCTGCAATTCTTAATGCCAATAAGAAAATAATGAAACTTTCTGTAGAAAGCGTAGCTTACCTTCCTAACTAGTCCTCAACAATATTATGTTTTACCAGGTTCCCAGTTCCTCAAATGCGTTCTAGTTTGTTCTCTGCAGTATAGCAAGTTTCTCAGCTTCCAACAGGAGCAGGCAAGTCTTTTCTGACTGGCTTCTCTCTGTGTAGTTTGCCTAAGACAGCACGTTTTCTGTAAAGAAAAGGGGGGTGCGGGGACACAGCCCCCCGATTACAGAAAATGTTGCCTCTTGCCACCATTAGCTCACTTGACGAGCTCTCTTCACCTCGCAAATTGCATAGCGTAATGCTTACATGTTGCGCAAGTCGTGCAATTCAGGTCACGTTTATGCTACGCAAGATTGGGTGGTCCGACACTGTCCACTGTCGCCGAGGTGTCAGCACCACCTCCTTCTGGGAGCAAGGAAACTCACCAAACTCTTAAGGAGCACCAAACTATCCTTGCGAGGACCAGGCCGACGATATCACAACAACCCATAATTAGGGAAGTTGGGCCCGGATCCAAACTACAGCACGCTGGGCGCCATACCCTAGGCAATCCACACAACATCCACGATTTCCAGCTGGTCAAAGGAACTCCAGGCAATCCGAGGAGGAGTGACCATACACTGACCACTATCAGCTGTCATAGAGTGTGCTGGTTGAATCTCTGCCCTGATCCTGGCCACCTTATTAGCAAAGAATTGAGCGAGCTCATCACACTCAATCTGTGAAAAAGCTCTTTGAACCTGAAGACCGGTTGGGTTGCACTACCTGTCTACAGTTTGAAAGAGCTGAGCTGGTCGATTTTGAGCAGCAGCAGTCTCCCCAGACAGGAACTCTGCCTTCTTACGGGAGATTGCTGATTGATAGACTTGGTAATGATAGACCATCGGGATTCACATCCTGTAAAGGGCGGTGTCTGACAATCTCCATGGGGGCAGGCCTATGCGGAGGGGCATAAAAACTGAACCCCACAGTGTGATGATCTGACCATCCGACCGGTTCCACCACCAAGTCGGAGGTTTCGATCCCCAGGAGGAAGACCAAGTCAAGGAAGTGACCGATCTTATGGGCGGCAGAGGCAACCACCTATGTAAAGCCCAGTGATGTCATCAGCTGGAGGAAGTTCTGTCCAAATTGTGAAAGTTCATCGTCGACCCAGGAGTTAAAGTCGCCCAGGACCATCAACCTGGACGACTCGAATGCCATGTCCACCATGAAGTCTGCTACTTCCTGAAGGAACCGCTTCTCATCCCCGGGTGGACAGTAGATGAGAGAAATCCTACAGCCTACACCTGCAACCACGGTACACTCAAATGAGTTGGCCTCCTCGACTGCCACACTTGTAAGGTCCAGTTCCCTCTTGAAACAGATGCTGCTCCCCCCCCCGCGGTCCGTTCTCGAGCAGTGTATCACCGAGTACTCGGCCAGAACAGCAGCCTCCGATATGGGTCCAGCATTATCATCCAGCCAGGTGTCAGTGATGCAAGCCAGATCTGCTGTCCCAACAAGATCTGCAATTATTGCAGTCTTTTTTTTTTTCCCCAGTTCTTTTTCTGGCTCCGCTTTGGTCCCGGGGAACTCTCTCAGGCATCCATTTACTTTCAGCTGTACCTCCAGGCCTGAAACTTCTCTTCTCCTGACACCAGCCCGGCTATCCCCTCAGCTCTGAGCCCCCCCGATATGGGTCCGCCCTGTCCGCCTAGGGTGCTCTTTCTAGAATTCGGGCCGGGCTGGGATCAGCCCAGGAGTTGAGTGAGTCCGGCCAGTGGAGTGTGGCTGAGAGTGTGGTGCCATCGCCTATCACCAGGAGTGGGGATTTTTCTTAGTTACGTCCTCTCCCTCCCTCCTCCCCCTGGCAAAGCCCGGACGTGCAATGATGCCAGGCACGTCTGCCGCGGCTCTGCGTCCCTCTTAGCCGTGCCCTGGGCATTGCAGTACCTCCAGTCGCCACAGGAGACCACTGCGGTGGTAGGCAGATGCCTGGATTTCCCCCGAGAGACATGAGCAGTCCTCTAGATGCTTGATCCTCTCTCTCCCCTCTGCCAACCCCCGGTGGCCCAGGCTCGTTCCCGAACCCAGGTCACTGACATGGCACGAGGTGTGGTGTCCAGCGCCTCAACCCTCAGTGCCACTGGGCCGGACCAGTTATTGCAGTCTTGTTCTTAATAGATCTGGCATTGCATTACACCGCTCGAATAGGACGGGATTCCAGGACCGCCCGAGCTATGTGCCCATCACTAGTGGAACCCTTGGGTATGGAGACCAGACATGGAGGACCACGTTCCAGAATTCATTTTGCCCCAGGGTGTCTCCTGGGCCTCACTACCCCAATACAAGCACCCTGCTCATTCATCCTCCGACGTTCACAACCCCCAGCCCAACCCCTCCCCCTACGAGCAATTCCAAATGCTCTGCAACATTGATATACTGTAAACTGCAAGGGGGTGGTAATAAATGGGTGGAGGTCATGAAGTTCAGAGGATGAATAGTGCACGACTGGGAGGTACAGTTCACCAACACATCTGGACTCCCAAATCTTTCTACACACACCTGAAAAACCAGAACACTCAAAAACACAACTGTAAGGAGTAACAAAATAAATCAAATTCTCACAATCAAATAGTACGCTCTTCCACTCTCTCTCACAGAGTGGAGGACAACTTAAAGATAGCAAAACCCAAACTTTAAGCAAATAAATGCCACCCCAATAATTTATTTATTTATTTGCTTTTGTTTACCAGGTAAGCGCACTAGACAGCCAAGTGCCTATTTTCAGGCGCGACCCGGGAGGGTTACAAAGGAACAATACATGAATATCAGGCATACAGGTATAAACAAGGTTAACATACACTGGGTTCAGGCAACATGATAAATCATACGAATAGGGTACATAGATTAAAGCACTTTAGAGACATTCGATTAAGGTACAATGGTTGAGGTACAGAGATCACATTTGACCGAGCACAATGAGTGGAAATCAACTGTGGGGTAGCATGGATAACTACGTGAATTGGCATCAGCCGAGTCCAGGAAAAAATAGGCGATAGTGGACTCCCAACGATCTTGAAGAATACCAAGGTATACGGCAGCAGGATAAGTCAGAAACAGGGGGTAAGAGGAGAATCAGGTAGATTACCATCCAGGACCAGTCACTACAGGGTAATAGAGCACCGAGTCCAGCGGGGCAAAGTGCTGGTTTTTGCCACAGACAGGCCACCCGGAAGGTAGGTACCAGGAGAAGCAAATTTAGGCACAGAGGCACTTGGCGGCTGATTTCAGGAAGCCTCATAGGGAGGTTCTGAAGTGGGAGTGCGATGGGGAGGTGCGAATGCAGGTTGGCAGGGAGTTCCACAGCTTTGGTGCGAAGGCAGGGAAGGCCTGGTCTCCCATACGAGTACTGGTTTTTGGAACCAGGAGGACCTGAGAGTCACTGGATCTTAGGTGGTAGGGGGGAGTGGCGGGAGTGAGGGACAGTGCAAGTGCAGAAGGGGTGGCAGTATGGATGATGTTGTCTAAGAAGTTGCTAAGGGTGAAGGAGCGGTGGGACTCCGGTGGGAGCCACTCTAGCCAGGAGTAAAGATCACATCGATGAGTGAGGCGGGGAGCAGCGAGAGCAAAGCGGCATACATTGTTATATGCTGTGTCCCATTTTGAGAGACTGGATTTAGGGACTTGTGCAAAGGCTACAAGACCATAGCAGAGCGTGGGTAAGAGGACCCCCTTGGCTAGGGCCAGTCGAGCAGCTGGGGTAAGGCAGGATTTTGCTCTGTAGGCCAGGCCCTGCTTGCAATTTGTAGTTTTGCAGGTGTTACGGATGTGCAGGGTGAGATCCAGCTGAGGGTCAAGGGTAACCCCCAGGTACTTAGCCACACTAGTAACAGGCAGTGGGAATCCATCAGCTCCTAGGATTGTTGGAGGGGCAGGGCAGGCTTTTAACTTGGCAGAGGAGCCAAACAGTATGACCTGGGTCTTCTTGAGGTTAATGGAAAGCTTGTGGTCCTCGAGCCAGAGCTGGACCCGGTTAAAGTCAGAGGTTAACCAGGTATTTATGGTCTTTTGGTCCTGAGAGCTTGCCAGGATGACGAGGTCGTCCACGTACAGGGTGGAGATCCCATGGGCAGAGGCTGAGGGTAACTCATTTATAAAGAGGGAAAACAAGATGGGCCTGAGGACAGAGTCCTGGGGGACACCACAAGTCACTGGAGCGGGGTCCGAGAGGGCCTTGTTAAAGTTTATACACTGCTGCCGACCCAAAAGGCAGTTTGTGAACCAGGCGAGGGCGGGGGGGGGAGAAGCTAAGGGTCCCAAGGGTGGATCACAGGAGTGAATGGTCAACTCGGTCAAAGGCTTTGGAAAGGTCTACGGAGATGGCTTCAGTAAGTTTGCCTTGGTCAGTGGCAAGCCGGATAGCAGAGGTAACCACCACAAGGGCAGTGGAAGTGCTGTGCCCTTTCCTGAACCCATGTTGGGCTGGAGAGAGGAGCTTGTAGCTCAGGAGGTAGTGGGTGAGCTGGGAGGCTGCCAACTTCTCTAGTACCTTGCTGATAGTAGACAGGACTGCAATGGGACGATAATTGTTAAGATTTAGTCCTCCGCCCTCTCTCACAGAGTGCGGGACAAAAAAGAATAAAACTAAGATAACACCGTGTAAAACACCACTTTCTCTCACAGAGTAGGAAGAAATATTAAACAAAATAAAATAAACAGATTAAAGGATTAAACAGTATAAAGTAAAAAATGTAGCGATAGGTAAAACAATGTTTTTAAACTATCGACTTTTAGAAGTAGTCACCAAAAGTTTCACTTAGAGGGTAATTGATTCAGGGAGCCCCCACCTCCACAAAATAATGTCCAGTATACTTTGTCCACACCACCTCTCACGTAAGCAGACAACTTCCAGAAATGTAGTACAAAAATGAATTAAGTAGGTACTCTCACTGCAAAATAAAACAAGGATTGAACCTGACAGAGCTGGAAAGAATGAAAGGTCTAACCGTGTCCTAAGTGAGGCCCCACGAAGCCTCCGGTACCTCCTGGTGAATAAAATCTTCTCCCTGGATTCGGCTAGTTGAATGCTGGAAAAGGGCCCGAACCACTCTGCCCCAGGAGGCTGTCGCCAGAGATCTCATGGCAGAGACTTTGGCTCTCAGTCTATGCCGGCCCACCAACCAACACACCTGAGAGGCCTAGGAGTATCCCGAGCTCTCCGCCTGCTCTCCAGATGGCCCAGACCCCGGTCTCCCACCCAGTCATGATCTAGCGGCTTAACCATCACCAGGACAAAGATGGCCCCCCCCACATTAGTCACCAGTAAATAATTGGAATGTCCATCCCAAATGTAGTGTCAAGTAGTAGGCATATTTGTAACCAGGTCGCCGTGGGTGTTACGGTAACTACCCCTGCCTTGTGGGCTTAAGCAACAACATTGAGGGGCCTGAGTTTTGATTTCCCTGGTGGGGGGGGGGTCAAAGGTTCAAATCCAGATTTTCAAGTTTAGCATGGTGCCTCCACCCAGAGTAAAGAATAAGAGGGCCTGGTGTTAGAACGGTACAATCCCCTGGTACTTCTCCACAGCGTCCCTTTACACACGCAAAATCACAGTGCAACCTTAACTTCAACAAAAATGCATTTAGTGACATACATGAGTAATGTGCTCACAATACAAAATGCAAAATATCAACAAAATATTTACTAGGGGATATTCACAAGGGATGGGGAATGCAGAGCAAACTGCTTTTAAAAGAATCTCCTGAACTAGATATGCAGAATCAAAGTTAAGTGCCTGACTAGTCTCGGCTAATAAACACTTCAAAACAGGCAATAACCATGCCTACTCTCCACCAGGCAAGACAGTTCTGTACCAGCTAAGACTGTAGACCTTTTGTATTACCAGCTCATCTGTGCTGGAGGTACTACCCACTGGTACCAGTTTAAGCCTTCCACTCAGGTTGAAGGTTCAGCTGTTGCAGTTGGCGGGGGGGGGGCAGCTCAGAAATGCTTCAGGTCTCAGGTGCTTCTGGATGGAAATCAGGCTGTCTGCATTCACAGTCATTTGGGCCTCTTTGAGTTCTTCCTCCACCGTACAGACCAGTCTAAGCAGGGGTCACACGCCTCACACCCACGTCCAAGCTTCAGAACCTTATTGCAAAACATTAGCTAGTACCTGGCATTAGCACTAACTGGCTTTCTCCCAGACTGTCTGCAGGATTGATGCATTCTTTCTCTCACAGTTGTATTCAAGCAGTCTCTCTCGCTCTGCTGCCCAGTGACTGGCTTCTGTGACACGCAATTATGTTCTTTTCTTTCTAGGCACATCACAGTCTCTCACGGAAAAATGTCCTCACACTTTTTAGTAGACACACACAGTTCAGTCTCGGTATACACAGGATGTGGAAACATTTGAAGTCACTCCCTGTTTACTTGGTTGTGGAAGCCCAGGCAACCTTCCCGAGGTGTCTCTTACCAGAAGCCCTCCTTTCTCTCTGTCTGAGAGCTTACTGCTGGCTCCTCTGTTGTGGAACTACACAGCTTTGGATTGGTGTAGGAAGCTGTCAGTCAAGAGAATTAGTATGCAGAATGTTCACTCGACACCCTTGGCAGAAAGGGTACCAAGCATATAGCGCATTCTTGCCAGTTGGATAGGGAGGGAGCTGACTTCCTCTTCTCCCATCCTGACCATCAAGGGGTAATACAACAGGCAGCCTGTGATAAACCTAAGGTCCCTCTGTCCTCACATCCACCGGACAAGGACTCCAGAAAATTGGACACTATGGCCAAAAAAGGCTATTTGTAATTCGCACTGGCCATGAGACAGGCTACTTTCCAAGCTTATGCTGCCCAGTATCAGAAATCCCTGTGGCAGTCGATACTGGCAATGTCCATGAAAGCCACCTCACCCTTGTCAGATGACCTGGCTGAAACTGCCAGGTTTGGGCTAGAGGCGGCTAAGTACCAGTTCCAGATGGCTGCTGATTCGAATGACACTGCAGCCAGATGGATGGCTAACACAGTGACTCACAGGAGGTGTGCTTGGCTTAGGGCTACAAACCTCACTCAGGATACCCAATCGAAGGCCCTGGATTTTCCATTAGAAGGAAATTCTCTTTTTGGGGAATCCACGGTGGCCTATGTGAAGAAGGTGGATGAAGATAAGGCTACTTATAGAAGCAACTCTGCCAGAGACAGAGCTTCTTCATCCACCAGGCCCTATGGAAGGGGGCGCAGAGGTCGCTCTTTCATGACAAGACCTTTTTTCCAGCCAGTAGCCATTCCCCAATACCAGCAGTACCCCCAACAGGGCTGCTCTAGGGGTAGGGGTAGAAGGGGCCCTTGGCGAGGGTCTCGGGCACAACCTCAGCCCCAGCCTAAACAGAACCCTGAGATGCAGGCTGCCTCCTCCCTACCTGTCGGAGGCAGACTGTCCCATTTCCTCCACCTTTGGTCAACTATCACCACAGACAAGTGGGTGTTGGAGGTAGTGGGCAAAGGTTTGTCTCTGGACTTCAAATTTCTTCCTCTAAAAAATTCCAGGGTTTTCATCTCTCCTCCCCAACACAAACTTCATTGCTAGAGGTAGAGGTTCAAAAGCTGCTACAGCTCAGAGCAGTGGAACCAGTTCCTGCAACCCTGAGAGGAAGAGGTTTTTACTCCACATACTTCCTAACAACAAAGAAAAATGGGGAGTGGCGGCCAATTTTGGATCTCAGAGCTTTAAACAAGCACCTGAAAAAAGCCAAAGTTCAAAATGGTAACTTTGGCTCAGATTCTGCCAACAATCCAAAAAGGGGACTGGCTGGCATCTCTGGACTTACAAGACACCTATTTTCACATCCCCATAAAATAATCTTTCAGGAAATATCTCAGATTCAGACTCCCATCAGGTCATTATCAGTTTGCAACCCTGCCCTTCGGCCTTTCCTCGGCACCAAGGGTGTTTACAAAATGCCTAGCAGCTGTGGTGGCATTTCTTCGAAGACAGGGAGTGACTGTTTTCCCATATCTGGACGACTGCCTGGTGGTGAGCAAATCACCAGAACAAGTCAGAACCTCTCTAAAGCTCACACAGGATCTTTTGGAGTCCTTGGGTTTTATAATAAGCCAGAAAAAATCTGTCTTAACCCCTACACAGACTTTACAGTTCATAGGGGCAGAGATCAGTACTCTACAGGCCAGGGCCCTTTTGCCACTGGACAGGGTGCAAAGCCTTCAGGCCATAGCAAATTTCTTCAAGTTGCACAGGCAAAAAACAGCCAGGCAATTCCTGCAGCTCTTGGGTCATATGGCTGCATCCACAGGCACAGTGCAGGGTTCCAGGTTGCACATGAGAGACATCCAGTTTCATCTCAGGAATCATTGGAGTCAGAAAAAAGATCCCCTTTCAAAACTCATTCCAGTGACAAGGGCACTGTTACAAGCCCTTTTGTGGTAGAAAAAGGAATCCAAACTAAGGCAAGGAGTCCCTTTTCAGAAGAAGGATCCTTCACTAGTCCTCACAACAGATGCATCCCTTCTGGGCTGGGGTGCCCATCTGGGGGAGCACACAACTCAGGGTACCTGGACAGAAACAGAGTCCCTTCAGCATATAAACTTGCTGGAACTCGGAGCAATGTGGCTGTCACTAAAAGTTTTCTCTACACTGGTGATGGGCAAGGTGGTACAGGTCAGAACAGACAATATCACCACTGTATACTACATAAACAAGCAGGGAGGCACCAGATCAGGTCCCCTACGCACAGAAGCCATGAAAATTTGGACTCTGGTGTATTCCCTAAAGGTATCCTTGCAAGCAGTCCATCTGCCAGGAAAGGACAATACCTTGGCAGACACACTGAGTCAAATCAATCAGTCCCATCACGAATGGACACTGAACAAGCAGGTGGGTGCAGGTAATTTTCAGGAGGAGGGGCATTCCAGAGATAGACTTGTTTGCATCCCACCAGAACCACCAGTTGCCTCAGTATTGCTGCAGACCACTGGCCCAGGGCACAATCCCTCTGGATGCCCTGGTAATGGACTGGTCAGGCAAGTTTCTTTATGCCTTCCCCCCTTTTCCTCTGGTTTTGAGAGTACTGCTGAAGCTCAAATTCCTCTCAGCTTCTCTGATCTTGATAGCTCCAGACTGGCCCAGGCAGCCATGGTACTCTCTTCTGCTCTCCATGTTAGTGAGCAAACCAATAAGTTTGCCTCTCAGGCACAATCTCCTGACCTCCAATCAGGGAACATTGTTGTACCCAAATCTCAAGTCCCTCCACCTCAAGGCATGGCTCTTGAGGAATTAGAGTATGCAGACATAAACCTTTCTGAAGCTGTATTAACTATCTTGAAAGGTTATAGGAAGCCCTCCACTAAGAAAACGTGTTCTGCTAAGTGGAAGAGATTTTCTTTTTGGTGCTGTGGTAGGAATTTCACCCCAAATGATGCAGGAGTCTCAGTGATGTTGGATTATCTGACTCGCATTCACAAGGTCTACAACCCAGTTCTCTAAGGGTTCATCTTGCAGCAGTGTCTGCATATCTTTCTGCTAGGACAAATATGTCAGTAGCATCAGATCCCATTTTCAAAAGATTTTTTGAAGGCCTGATACATTTGCATCCTCCTCACAGGGCACCAGTGCCCGCTTGGGATCTTGATATATGTATAGCCAGATTAATGAGGGCTCCTTTTGAGCCCATGGCTACAGCCCATTTAAAGTATGTTACCTGAAAAATAGTTTTTCTGGTAGCAATTACCTCCGCAAGAAGAATCAGTGAGCTTCAGGCTCTCTGTGTTGACCAGGACTACATCTCCTTTCACAGAGAAAAGGTAGTCCTCAGAACAAACAGACAATTCCTTCCCAAGGTCATTTCAGACTTTCATCTGAACCAGTCACTCTGCCTGTATTGTTCACAGACCATACAAGCTCTGGTGAAAGAAGACTCCACAGTCTGGATGTGAAAAGAGCTCTCAACTATTACATGACAGCTACTAAGGGCCATAGGCAAGACAAAAAACAACTTTTCCTTACATATGGGGATGTCGGAATGGGCAAACCAGCCTCAAAAAGATCAATTTCTCGATGGATAGTCCAGTGTATTCAATTCTGCTACACTAGAGCAGGCAGGGAGTCCCCAGCTGGGCTGAGGGCAAACTCGACAAGAGGAACAGCTGCCAGTCTTGCAGCTGCTAGGGAGGTTTCATTATTGGATATTTATAAAGCAGCTACCTGGAAATCAGTACACACCTTTACAAAGCATTACAACTTGGATGTTTTGTCCAGAAGTGTTGCCAGGTTTGGCTCAGCAGTCATGCAAAGTCTGTTTCCAAAATAAGTTCTGTACCCCCCTCCAGGGGTACTGCTTGGTAGTCTGCACAAAGTTATGAATATCCTGAGCATCACTGGGGAAAGAAGAAAAAATTACTTACCATAGTAATCTTCTTTCTTCCCAGTGATGCTCAGATATTCATAACTCCCTCCCATCCTCCCCTTCCAGAACTTCAGCCTCTGCACTCCGCATGCTAGTGCCACATAGCCATACCCTTCTGGGTACACTTCTCTATACCGAATAGATTTAAACAGAGTTTTTCTGTCTCTCTTAATAGTTTTCTCATGCTGTTTGGTGAACACCATTGTTTATTTGATGTAGTTCCTTCTTAAGAGGTTTTTTGGGTAAATTCTCTTTATTAGGGTAACCAAAAAAAAAAAAAAAAAAATTTATTAAAAATTAGCTGTTGGATTTTTTCATAATGCCTGACTTCCAGGCTACTTACAAATCTAAAGGGGTTAGAACACTACAGGTGGTAGAGGCAGTATTTGAAAGATGCTCACGTGCAAAGAATTCCATCATTTGCATGTGTTCCATCTCTCCGGGCAGTCCAACCCACCAGGCTGATTGCACAAAGTTATGAATATCTGAGCATCACTGGGAAGAAAGAAGATTACTATGGTAAGTAATTTTTTCTTATCTGTTTTGACAGTGATGTTTTGCCTTGTACAAATGTTTGAATTCCTTGGGCTGAAACAACATGTCCCACATATTAGACAGAACCCTGAGAAAATTGACATTTGCTGATATTGAGTTTGAGCCTGAACTTTTTCACTCCATCTAGCACTTTCATCAGGCGAACCTTGTGCTCCGCAAGGGTGTTTGCGAACACAGTGACATTGTCAAGGTAGACCAGGCATTCTAGGAGGATCATGTCTCTGATTGCATGGTTCATTAGACATTGGAATGTTGCTGGGGCACCAGATATGCCTTGGAGCATATGAAGGAATTTGTAGAAGCCAGGTGGACATATGAAAGCAGTTTTTACTCTGTACTCAGGAGCCATCGGGATTTGGTAATACCCAGTCCTCAAATCCAGAATTGAAAACCATTTACTTCCATTGAGACAGTGTAAAGCATCCTGAATCCTGAGCATCATACACTGATGGGGTGGGGGTTCTCTTATTCAAGGTTCTATAGTCGACACACATGCAAACTGTGGTTCTAAAGTTGACACGCATGCAAACTGTACCATATTTCTTGCACATAACAGCAACAGGAGAGGAATAAGGGCTTCTTGATTCTTGGATTACTTTTGCAGCAAGCAATTCCTGAAGATGTCTGTTTACATCATCAGTGTCTGCTGGGGTCATGCATTAGGATCATTCTTAAAAAGGGTGATCTTAATGCGGCCTGCTGTGATGTTCCTTTCTGGTGACACATCCAACGTCCCATTCTTGGAAGGAAAAGACTAGTTAATTTGGCCAACTTCCAACTGACTCTGGTCTTCCATTGTTTCAGGCAGGGGGATTCTCCAAAATCAAAGAACTCAAGGTTGAGTCCAACATTCTCGTCTTCCAAGTCGGGTTGGGGCTGTACTGTTGTGTCTGCATAGTATACCTGGGCCAACGTACACCGTTTTCTTACTGTGATATCTCGATCAGTCACATCCTTCACCTGGACAGTGATTCTTCTCACATAGGCATGTTTTCTCACAGGCAGCATACTCGGTCTGACCAGCAGACCTTCTAGCAATCCATGCTCTTCAGGGGCATCTATCATCAGGATCTGGTTCTTCATGTTTTGTTTCGGTCTCATCACTCTGTCGATGCTACACTCTGCTCTAGGGGTTAAGACAAACTCTTAGGACTCTCAGCACCAGATGATGCCAAGGGAATCTGCTCAGTCCTCTGGTCTGTTCTGTGTCTGCCTTTTGTAGGCCTTCTTCACCAGTCCATGCAAACACAGTGCTCGTCCATTCTGTTGCACCTCTCGTTCCTGGCAAAGTGGAGCTAGGCTTCTATACACGTGTGTGTTTGTTCCAGTGAGGATGGACACATTGTCAAACTTTCTTGACTGTGGGCAAACCAATGCCAACGTTTCAACTGTGTCACCAACTCCAGCTACTGTTTTTTTTTATACTCAAGTTAATTCAATTATAATTTGCCTTGCAACATTCACTAGATAAACATCTCATTATGAACCATCATGTATAACGTTACAGGACTGTTAATTAAAGAAAGTAACAAAACAATTGCTAAAAAATAAGAGGAACATCAACAAAAACTACAACTATGGCCAGAGAGATTCTAATGTCCCAATTCTCAGAGGGATTATATATTTCTATAGAGTCCTGGGGTGGGGAGAAGAGCACCATCATCTCAGGTCCCCTGGGCAACTTGCCAGTGCCAACCCCACATCCTCAACTAGAACCATTAAGTATTACTACCCACTAAAGTGGATATGAGGGTGAATGGCCTCCCATCCAAGCCAGGCCAGCCCAGGCACTACCATCTGAATCATGTAACATCAAAATCATTAACTGTACTTACCTCGCACCACGCCGGCGACCCGTGTTCGGGAATGAGCATGGGCCGCTGGGGGTCGGCCAGGGAGGAGAAGGATTGAGCGCCCAATGGCTGCTCTCCTTCTCCTGGGGGTTACCTGCATGCTCCCACTGCAAAACCGATACCTAGGGGAACCCGGGTGAAGGTGCGGTAGGAGGGAGTAGCAGTATCGGGATAGGGCAGACGCTGGCAGAGGGGTGGAGCAGGAGGCACGTCTCAGCGTGCCTTCAGGCTCCTTAGCCCTCATTGTACACTGGCATTGGGGAATGAACAGGGGAAAATGCCCTCTCTCTCTTAGGTGATGACTCCTCGCTGTGCGGATCCTCAGGCTCATCAGGCAGACTCCGCTGTACAGGTCCACGTTGCAGCATGCAAGGTTCAGGGGGTAAAAAACTGGGGAATGCCTCCTCACCCTACCCGGGGGTTATCCAGGCACCTAGTTTAGTGGACTTGGTACTCTAGGGGCCGACCCGGATGAGGGAGTAGGATCACACGCAGATAGAGGCAGTCTGAATGAGTTTAGAGATGGGGCAGATAGGAGAAGCATAAATACAAGAGTTAAAAAAAAAAATCATTAACTGTAAATAAATAAAGTGTAGGATGGACTAACACCCTATGCCCCAAAACACTGTACTTTTGTTAACCATTACACATCAACTTGCTTCCCTGGTAAAGTTACCATCTTGTCCATCTATTAATATACAATTCATACTTTTGTTGCAGCTCAAAAGTCAATCTTTCCATGACTTCAATAGAATGAATAATTTGCTTCCATTCTCCTACAGAGGGACATGTTTTCTGTAGCCAATTCCTGGTTTACAGGCTGCAACTAATAGAATATCCCAGAGATATAATGCCTCCTTTCCTCGTAAAGAAGGGGGTGCTAAATTCAACAGTAAATGTTCCAAGGTGGGAGGTTCTGTTAGACCTATTATAGCCTGAATATGAGAAACTGTTGTATTCCAGAATGAGGACAAACCTGAACAATATAAGAAGATTTGGGTGCATGAGGCCTGTTCCTGACCACAGCCCCTCCAGCAATGAGGGTAGTTATCCGGGGACCATCTGGCCAAAAATGTGGGGACTAAACAAAAACATACCTTAACTTTCCGAATGTATTCTCTCCACAGAGGGGAGAGAGTAGTACACCACGTCTGTCTCCAAATCTGTTGCCACTGTTTGGGTGTCAAAACAATCCCCAGATCGCTCTCCCATCTACCTTTTAGCACGTCAGCCTGCTACAACTGGGTGGACAAGAGGGCTTGGTACAGCAAGATGATTGCCCTCTTCCCTCCCATAGATGACCAGACCTCAAGAAATGGAAAAGGTCCTCTTGCATCTGGGGTGGGCAGAACTAAGTCTAAGATATTTGGAAATTAGTCTCTCATTTGTAGATATCTAAGTCTATTGGAATCCTGCCAATTATATCACTGTTGGGCCTGTTCAAATGTAATTATTGTCAGTTTATTAAGTAGCTGCCAGGGGGCCAAGAACCCTCGGTCAGCTTGAATTCTATACCAAGGATCTTGGTTGGCCATTGGGAATAATGGGTTTACTAGCCACCACTTGTACTTCCATAGATGAATCTTCACCTGTTTAAAGGAGATTCCCCTGTGCTATCCCTCCAGAATAACCCTCAACTCTGAGGGAAGGGACTTCTCCATCAGCACAAGGTGAGAAGGGGAAAAAATAACTGTCTGTAATGGGATGGGGTTCGGTCAAGAAAGAGCAGGCATCTTCCAGTGTGCCCTATAGCTCTGCGTCCCGCATAACAGTGCCAATTTCATCTGTGCCGCAGCCCAATAATAAGGGAGGTTAGGAAAGGCCAGACCCCCTTGATTCTTTGGAAGGATCAGTAATTGTTGGTGAATATGGGGTCATTTATACTGCCAAACAAACGATAAAAGCATTGCCTGCCATTTAGGCAGCTCTGAGAGAGGGACCGAACAGGGAACACACTGAAAGAGATAAAGTAGATGTGGAAGCGCATTTAGTTTTGCTGCCTGCACCATCTGATAGAAAGAGGAAGAAGATGCCACAATTGCAGGTCCAACTGCAACTGTGCCACCAAGGGCACATAGTTTAAAGCAAACAACTGTGAATTTTCAAGTGCAAGTCTAATACCTAGATATTTAAGGGAGGATATACCCAATTTCATAGGAAAGGAGGTGTAAAGGTGGCTGGGGTGTAAAATTGAATGTTAGAACCTCTGTCTTTTGTGCATTTAAAGAATAGCCTGATAAGATAGAAAATCTATGAAGGTGGCAAAAAGGATTGTAGGAAGCCTCAGTTGGTCAGGTAAATCAAAACATCATCTGCATAAAGGGAGAGTTTGTGCTCATAGTTAGCCAGTTGAATACAAGAGAGAAGTTGGTGCTGCTGGATACTTTGAGCTAAGGGCTCTATATATAAGCAAACGAGGGGGAATAAGGGGCAACCCTGATGGGTACCTCTTTGTAAAACAAAACCATCAGAGATATGAACGTTAGTTCTTACAAAACCCAGAGGTTTATCATAAAGTTTAAAAAGAAAAGAAAGGAAAGCACTGCAGAAACCGAAGTGGGCAAGGACCCTTCACAGGAAGGCCCAAGACACCCTATCGAATGCCTTCTCTGCATCAAGGCTCAATAGGATGGCCGTTATTTTCTGCTGTTGTAAATGACAGATTAGGCACACCATCCAGTGAATATTGTCTTGTGCCTGCCTACCTGGAATGAATCTGGCCTGATCCATAGGAACCAGAGCAGGGATCATCTGCTGGAGGCGTACCGCAAAAATGGAGGTCAAGTATCTTATTAACAATATTCAAAACTGATAGTGACCTATAGGAGGTGCAGTTTGTAGGGTCCTTGCCCAGCTTTGGTATAACAGAAATTATGGCATGGGTCCATGAAGGGGAGATGGAGCCTTGGAAACTCAAAACAAAGAAAAAGACCCTCTGAAGTATTGGAGAGATTTTGGCTTTTAGGGCTTTGTAAAACTTCCTTGTGAGACCATCCGAGCCCGGACATTTCCCCGCCTAAAGTTTCCCGATCTGAGCTCCAATCACTGAACTCGTGACCGGTGCCATTAAAGAGGTCCGGTGCTCATCCTGAAGTACGGGGAGCTGTAATTCTTGAAGAAATTGATCTATATCTATCTATCTCTGGAGGGGAGGGTCCACTTGGTATAGTGTAGCATAATAATTTTTAAACGCTTGGGAGATGTCCTGTATCATTCTGCATGGTTGAGTTGTTCTGTTTATATGAATAACATTAATAGTTGCCCTAACCCTCTGCACTCTAAGGCGACCTGCTAGCAGACGAAGTGCCCGAGTGCACCCCATCATAATAGCATTGCCATGAATACATAGAAACATAGAATTTGACGGCAGATAAGGACCGCTTGGCCCACATACATTTTTTTTTCCACATAATAGTCTTAACAAAGTATGCAACTGCTTTTTTAAGTTGACTAGCTTCTTTGTGCGCTGTCTACCTTTTGTTTCTGATGTTCCTCTAATAAATACATTTTTGAAACCAAGGCCTCACAACTGGCTTCTCTCTGTTTCTTTTTTCTAACTGATATTTCTATAGATTTACCCCATGGGAGGGCTTTAAGGGTATCCCATAATACTGAAAAGTTAACATCTGGGGTATCATTATCAGTCAAGGCTTGCGTCAAATGGTCCTTAATTTGCTGAATCACCTCTGGGTCCCTAAGCAAAGAATTGTTAAGCCTCCAGAATGTGTTTTTTTGAAATGTCCCCATCCTCCATTTAATAAAAATTGGGGCATGATCTGGCAAAGTTGTATCCCCAACTCTAGCTACTGTTGACGGAAAAGAAATCCAGACTTTCAGGTAACCAAGCTAGAGGCACGACTTGTCACACAGCTACCATACATTCAGACCTTCCAAGGGTTGGAGCTTACAGTTCTTAGCTAGATGTTTGTCACACCAATCTTTGAAGAGGATGGTGACTTGTGAGCCACTGTCAAGAACAGCTCAGGTGGTCATTCCATTGATTGTGATGGTTGTTTCATCTGAAGGACCGGCTAACTTATTAAGATACTCTGGTAAAGTCTCTTGTGGTTGTTTCACAGTGGACTTGGCTACTGTGGTTTTCACTGAAGATTAGTAGCATCTTGCATACGGATCTTCAGTGCACTCCCTTACTGGGCCCTGAGAAGTTTCCCTGCATCTGGATTCTTTCAAACAGTTCAGTGGTAACTCACTGCAGATCTTCCTGCGACCAACACTCTTTCCTCAGGTGTCCATCTTTTCCACAGTTGTAGCAGAACACGCCCTCTTTGTACCGCTATGGTCTGGATGGCACATCAGGAGGTTGTCTCTAGTTTCTGTTGCTTTGTTTTGGAGGATATGTATTTGGGGCTGACAGGTGCACTGACGGCAGCTTGTTCTCATTCTGGAGTTCTCTCCCTCTGCCAGGCCAAGGACTGCATGTTGCAGCTCTTGAGTTCAGTTACTGGACTGCACAATTCATTATTTGGCTTTGGAGATCACAATCTACAGGTGGCGTCTGTGTGTGCACTCCTACACTCATTACAGAAAGATTCTGGCTAGCTGAAGTAACATGTTGGCTTTGGTTGGCATCTTGTCCACTATATTGAGCTACTTTAGCTTTGGCAATCACTTCTTTGTATTCTTTCAACAGCTCTTTCAATTCTTGAATCTCTGTATGAGGTACATTTTCAGTGACTTGTGTGACAGCTGCTGAGACATGGTAGGGACTTCATTGTTCCTCTTCTTTCTCAGCTTCTCTGACTTCTCTCATTGACACTCTGTGAGTTGAGGGTTGTTCTTTCTCTCAGCCAGGCATAACCTGACAATCAACAGTGTGGAATGGCTGGCTGCCTTGAGCATATGTTCCAGTCTTGTCTGGTTCAAGTTCTGGGATACCATACCTCCTTCATGAAATATTCTTTGCAGTACCCTTGCTAAGCAGTTCAAAAAGGCAGACGGTGGTTCTTCTTTCCATTGATTTGTTGTCTTGAACTTCCACAAGAGATCTTCACTGGATTCCATGCTTCCAAAGACATTCCTCTGCTACCTCCTCTCCCCTTCTTTCCTCTCCCTCCCTCCCTCTCTCTTGACCCATACTCCCTCTCCCCTTTTCTGTGTACACCATACCCATTCCATACGATGCCCTCTTCAGCTGCCCCTTAATTCACTTCCTGTTCCCTTGTCCTTCTACAGCCCCTCTAACTTCCCCCTCTTCTCCTCGCCACCTCTTTCCCATTCCCCCTTCAAGCAAACCGATGCTCATTCGCTAATACCCTCATTTATAAGCACTTCTCCCATTTTTCCCAAACTCATTCTCCACTCTTCCTCTCGCTGTCTTGTCTCCACTTCTCTAAGCACTGCAAGTACCACCCTATTGGTGGTGACAGGATTTTATTTTATTGTACACTGAAATTTCATTGCTTTCCTATCCATTTCTGTAAAACCATTATTTGTACACCAACTATTCTGCCGTGTTACAATGTCATCATATTAACCCACTCTGTATAAAATACTCATTTGACTGTACAGTACGGTGTTTAAACTTTAAATGTATTTACAGGTCTGTTGAACTGTTTGAATGTAACCTCCTTAATTCCTCTCCCCCAGGTCGCACCTGGAAATGAGCTCCGGCTCAGTGTGCCTCTCCCTGTCAACAACTTTAAATAAATAAATAAAATTCTCCAAATCAGTCAGATAACTCTTGAGCTGGAGCTTGTGGCTCTGTGGACCTCAGCAAATGAATAGTCTCTAATGCAGGACCTTGGATGCTTTCCCCAGGTTGTTTTCTCTTCTTGGGTTTTGAGTATTTCCAATCTTAGATCAGTGGAGCCACATAGTCCATCCATATCTGTAGGTCATCTCCAACAGGTGTGAGTTTCACATATGAGAACATTCTCAATCTTCTATGCGAATCAGATCTGAGCAGCATGTAAGTAGATCTGGTTCCTACGTCTTGAGGTGGCTTATCCCTTGGTCACCTAACAGCATCTAAACTTGACTAGCTGACTTCCCTTCAGCTACTAGCCACTTGCGGAAACTTTCTTCAAAACTTTCAGTCATGTGTGGGATTTCTAGCTTTGGGGTGGTCAAACTGGTATGCATCACTGTTGTCCACCTGGCACTGTTTTCATCTGGGGTCAGTCCATTGGGTACTTTAGTGTGGTATTGCAGCACTCTACCAATACTGTCAAACTCTGTGTGTTGGTATCCAGGAAACATCCTCAAACAGTTACTTACAGTAGCTGAGACACGTCACTCCGGACAGAACTTCTTCAGTTCTACTTATATCAGTCTGTTGTGGAATTCCAAGGAGCAATATGGCTTTCAGCAGATTCAGCTTCTCACCTGCACACCAGATGATCAACCTTTCACATGCCATGGTGTCTGGTACTGTTTTGGGGTTGGGGGAACCAAAATGTTCTAGGTTGCACTTGACACCATGTGGAGTCCGACTGGTAAATGGGAGATCACAGCAATACCTCCAAAGTTGTAACTATGTCACTCTGGGTGTTGCAGTTACAACCTCTGCCTGGTTAAGGGACCTGGATTCTGGTTTTCCTGACTGGTGGGCGTCAAATCAAGATCTTTCAAGTTTAGTGTGGTGCCTCCACCCAGAGTAAAATTTAAGTGGGCCTAGTGTCAGAGCGGTATATCCCAGTGGGATGCAGTGCCTACTTACCTCCCCAGTGTCCCCCTATACATGCAAAATCACAGTGCAACCTTAAATTCAACAATAATTTAATGACTTACACTAATAATAATAATAATATGCTCACAAGACAAAATGTAAAATATCAACCAAATATTTATTGGGGGATATTCACAAGGGATGGAGGAATGCAAAGCAAACTGTTTTTAAAATAACTGCGTAAACTGGATGTGCGGGTCCAAAGTTAAGTGCCTGACTTGGCTGTGCTAGTAATTGCTTTAAAACATTCAATAACAGTGCTTAACCTCCATCAGGCAAGACAACGTTGTTTCAGATAAAACTGTAAACCTTTTGTTTTACCAGCCCAGCTGAACTGGGGACACTACCCATTGGTACCGGTTTTAACCCGTGAACCTTAAAAAGAGCTTCCTGTGCTTCACTGGGTACCCAGCCGTAGGAATGGTGCAGGCCCAGTGACATTGCAGCTGGCTGGCTGGCAGTGGTGCACTTTGAAACAGAAACGGTTAAACCCCAAACACAACGGGCCATTCAGTTGCTAAATGTCAAAACCTTCAAATGAGGTACAGTATTTGTAACCCCATGCCCATTGACCAAACCTGTAGATTTAGTGACAACTACTGTACAAACTTCCCCAGTCGCTGGGCAAGCCCTGAGAGTACTCCCAGTTTTGGTGTACCAACTTCGCTGTCAGCTGGGCTCCTCCTCCTCTGCAGGTGCAGTTCCTCTCAGGTTGATGGTTAGTTGTTGCAGTTGGGGGACAGCTCGTACATGCTTCAGGTCTCTGGTGTCTCTGAATGGAAATCAGACTGTCTGTATCCGCAGTCGTCTGGACATCTTGGGCTCTTCCTTCTCTGCAGTACAGACCAGTCTAAGGAGCAGGGGCCACATGCCTCACACCCACGCCCAGGCTTCTTAACCTTAGGGCAGAGCATTACCTAGTACCTGGTATTAGCACTAACCGGCATTCTCCCAGACTGTCTGCAGGGTCAAAGCAGGCTTTCTCTCACAGTTGTATTCAAGAAGTCTCTCTGTGGTGTCCACAGGCTGGCTGCTTATAGGCTGTGGTGTATACATGGTGGAGACAAAATACAAGTGGGGGCAGAGTTAAGTATGCAAGAACATAAAACCAGTTATCTAACATGCTAGCATGCTATTGGTTGGCAGAAAGGGCACCAAGCATGCAGCACAGTCATTCTCCCATAATGCACTTGGTATCAGGTGCGGCGATGCTGGACTTCTGATTAGTTAGCAGTGAGGTTAGGGGTTGGCAAGATGGTGGCCGTCCTTAACAAGAAGCAGTTGCTTCAAGTTTAAGTTCTTTTCAGGGTCAGAGCACCACCAGCGGAGCAGCAGGAGGAAGCATCAGAACAGTAAACCACCATGGAACAGAGGACGCCTGAAGCTGCAGTTAGCAGGCATTAGCAGAGGTATAGAAAACAAGGATGTATCAAGCTGCAGCCATGCAGCAACATTCAATAAAGGGGTATGGGCAGGGTGAGTGGTAGAGCCAGCAGCCGTACAGGTGCAGCAACGAAGCAAGTGTCAGAAGGTTGTTTGGGCATGCGCAGCTTAAGTATCTCTTGGTGGTGAGGGTGGGGGGCATGGAGAGTCACCTGCTGCTCCACTGAACCGAGAGCCAAGTCCCACAACCAGATTTAGTGAAAATGTGTTGTTTTTTAAATGTTTCCCAAAAGTGACAACCTCACTTTAGTATCAAATCTAATAAATATAGAATGTTTGTAGTTAAAAAATTTGTATGTACAGTACAATGAAGGGTTTTGTTCATTTGTGCTCTTGTAAGTAAAACAATTTTGTTTTATTCTTTTTACTTTACAGAGTACATCTTAGTTTCCACTCTTAGTGTAAAATAACAATGAAACGTTTGTCTGCCAGCTGATGCGGTAAACTAATTGAGCAGCACTCTAATACCTTTAAAAGGAAAGACCAGACTTTTTTTATTTCTTTCAGTCAGACTCCTTTACTGAAAAGTTAATACCAGTGATAATTTTACAGTGCTTAGTGAATTAGTAAAACACAAAAAATTTGTCTGCATTCTTACGACTGTCCATGTAGCCAAACTCTGTTTTTTTTCCTTCCTTTTTATGTTTGCTTGCACGCATGTGCAAGAAACATAGTGCCACCATACGAGAATTCGTAGGTGTGCCTCCCCCACTTCCAATGTCCTGCTGCCTTTTGTCCATGTAGCCAAACTCCAGTTTTTTTCTCTTCCTTTTTATGTTTGCTTGCATGCATGTGCAAGAAACATAGTGCCACCATACGAGAATTCATAGGTGTGTCTCCCCCACTTCCAGTGCCCTGCTGCCTTTTGTAGGCATGGCCGCACTGCGCCAATGAATGTAGGAGCTGTCTATGACAGCCGTTCAGATGCAGTGGCGTACAGTTGAAAGCAAAAAAATGCTGCAATCAGCAGCGGTAACATGTACGCACTTTGCATACTGCCATCCAGCAGTATGCAAAGTGCCTACACATTGGCACTGCACTGAAACAGCTGTGATAGACAGCTCCATCCCCCCACAACAAGTAGCATGCTGGGATACCACCCCAGCGTGCTCATGCGCTCCCCACACACACTGTATGGCTGACTGGGGTGCCCAATCCCTGTCAGTTCCACTGCGCCCCCCAACAGAGTTCCAGGTGCCACTCTGGGAGCCCACCCCAGCATGGCAACAGTTCATAAGGCCGATGGGGTGCCCAATCCCCATGGCCCACTGTCCCCCCCAAAAAGACTTCCAGGTGCCATGCTGGAGTCCACCCCAGCATGGCAACAGTTCAGATGGCCGACGGGGTGCCCAATCCCCTGTCAGCTCCACTGCCCCCACAAACATCCTTCCAGCTGCCACTGGGAGCCCACTCCAGCATGGCAAAAGTCCTGCGTCGTCTTAAAAAAAAAAAAAAAGCCCTGTAAGAAAAAAAGGTCCCTTGCTGACTGTCTTGACCCCCCCCCCACCCTCTGTGCACCCTGCCTCCTCACACAACCGCCTCACCCTATACTTACCTCCAGAGTCTGGCACGATAATCTTCGGTGGACTGGGAACACGTCTGCATTCTTCAAAGCTGACCGCGAACTGATGAAATGCCTGTAAGTTGTACAACGGAATAAATAGGGTTTTTTCAACTTTGATGCATACCTCAGGCATTTTGGGGAATCCTTTCACCAAATTTTCAACATCGGGTTCTTGGGACCCCACCTCATGAATTCTGGTACTGTCATTTTGTTATTCGGTCCAGAAAGGTGATTTTGCGGTCACTGCGCGGAACCACCTTTTGGGACCGATTTACGAAACAACAGTGTCACAGTTCATTAGGTAGGCCCCCAAAAACCCTATGTTGAAAATTTGATGAAAAAATTCTCAAAAATGACTTTTATGAGCATGCGTTGTGCAGTTCCTATGCACATTTGTAAGTTCGCGAATTTTTAATATTTTCATTTCAGATTTTCAACATTGCCATTTTACCACACCTCCTTATGAGCAGTACAGCTATCATTTTTTACATCTTGCCCAAAATGTGTTTCTGCACATGTAGCGCACAATGGCGCAGTCGGTGTGCCAAATCAGTGTTCAGGACAGATTAAGAAAATCACAGTGACAATGTTCATGAGCAGAGGTCTTAAAATGGCTATGTTTAAAGTCTGGTGACAAAAGTCCGTAAAATGACTGTGTTACGAGCGAGCATTGCGCAGTTTCCACGTACCCTCGTAAGTTCATGAATTTGTAATATTTTCAGTCCAGATTTTCACCACTGGCATTTTTCCACACTTCCTCATGAACAGTACAGCTGTCATTTTTCACACCATGGCTGAAATGTGTGGTCACTGTGGGACATCACTGTTCGGGACAGATTAAGAAAATCACAGTGACACTGTTCATGAGCAGAGGTCCCAAAATGCCTGTGTTGGCAATCTGCTGTAAAAAATCCCCAAACTAATTACATTATGGGTGTGCATTCCGCAGTTTCTACGCACGCTCGTGACTTCACCAGTTTTTTTAATATTTTTCACATCCTGATCGAAATGTGTTTTCGCACCTGTGGTGCCAAATGGCATAGTCACTGTGCAAAAATCAGCTTTCCGCTAACAAACTGATATTGCCACTGTTCATAAGGTGGGGGTCACAAAAACCCATGTTGAAAATTTGGAGTGAAAATACTAACGAACGCCTGAGGCATTAGGGTTTCCAACAATAACGCCCCACCCTGTAGAGACTGACAGGCATCAGGAGTGTGACTTGGGATTGTCGCCTGTAATGCTCATACCATTCCACCCCCCACCCACACCCTGCAGCCAGTGAGAGACATCGAGGTGTGCCTTGGACTCTTCAGGCCCAGAGTTCACCCCATTCTCCTATACTACACCCGTCTCACCGTATTTCCTGATGGAATGCGGTGAGCATAAGGGCCAAAGACCCCAAGGCACACCATGACACTTGGTGTCTGCAGGGTAGGTTGTGGTGAAATGGCGTGGCCGTTATGCCTGATGACCCAAAGGCACACCCCAATGCCTGTCAGTCTCTGCAAGGTGGTGGTGGGGTTGGCTTCAGTTCAACACTTCACTGCCATTCCTATTATGCAGCTCTCTAACTCCTACACTACCAGTGCCAGCAAGCAAACATTCGGCATTGACAAATGCTTGTTAATTTTATCCACTCTCTGGCTTGTCTGGTGTTGCTATCATTTTAACAGCTTTACAAAAAAGTAATACTAAATCCTAGGCTCCCAAGTTGTGCAAAGCAGCAAAAACGATAGTAACAACACCAGACAAGCCAGAAAGTAGATATAGGCAATTGAGCCAAGAAAATAAGAAAGGAAGAAAAAATGGAGTTTGGCTACATAGACAGTTGTAAGAATACTGTATTTGCCCTAGTAGTCTAGTGGTCCCTCCCCCATTCTCTGATCCCATCGTGGTGCTGCCCTTTGTTTCCCTGATAGTCTAGTGGTCCCTCCCTTCGTCCCCATTCTCTGATTCCCCCATCCCGGTGCTGCCCTTTGTTCCCCTGGTAGTCTAGTGGTGCTGCCCCGTTCTCTGATCCCCATCCTGGTGCTGCCCTTTGTTCCCCTGGTAGTCCAGTGGTCCCTTCCCCATTCTCTGAGCTCTGTCCCGGTCCTGCTGTTTGTTCTCCTGTAGTCTAGTGTTCCTTCCCCCATTCTCTGATCCTCGTCCCAGTACTGCTGTTTGTTCCCCTGGTGGTCTAGTGGTCCTTCTCCCGCTTCTCCATTTTCCGATCACCATTCCAGTACTGTCCTTTGTTCCTGGTAGTGTAGTGGTCCCTCTCCCCACTCCCATTCTCCAGTCACCGTCCTGGTCATGCCATTTCTCCCTAGTGACTAGTAGCACCCCCCTCCCACTTTACAAAGAAACCTGAATAAAAAAAGAAAATGGACCCTTGATGGTTTTTTTTCTTACTCCATAAAAAAGAAAAGGTCCCTCACTGATCAGCCCCCCCACCTCCCACTCAGCACCCACCACCCCACACACCCCAGTACACCCCCACACAAAATCATTCACCTGAACAGGTTCCAGGTTCAAATCCCATTCTTTGATCGAAGACATGTCTTGCTGCTGGAATCGGTGACTGCAATATGAGAAATTAAGGTAAATGTGGTTTTATGTATTTCAATGGTAGGTTCAACTTTTAGGCATGACTTTGGCATTTTTTGAGATTTTGACCCCAAATTTTCAACATGGCCTTTTAGGGACCACACCTCCTCAAGAACAATATTACTGTCATTATGCAACCCCCGCCAGAAAGGTAATTTTCCGGTCAGTTGGCCAAATTATCTTTTGGGCAGGATTTCTGTGACAACAGTCATACTGTTCATGAGGCGGGGTCATAAGAAGGCTACGTTGAAAATTTGGGGTCAAAATTGTAAAAAACAGTTGCAAAGTTATAACCATTTGTTGCAATTTTATTATTTCTTTTTATTTAGTTTTTGTTGAATGGGTAAGTGCACTAGAAAAATTCTGCTTATTTTCAGGCACGACCCAGGGGAGGGGGATACAGATAAATGCCATCTGACCTTGAACCAGGTTAAGCTGTTGGTATTTTTAGTGAATGGGGGGAATTTTGGCCAGGGCACCGGGGAAATTCCCCTACTCGTCCTGTAGGGGGAGTTGCTGCAGCTTGCTCCATGGACAGTAGTGCAGTTGAAGTGAAGGTGAAGGTGGTGTCGACTAAGGAGGAGCGGGGCATGTATGTTCCTGCTCAGGATTTGCAACAGCTTGCTCCGGAGGTGAACGCTGGTTCTGTGACTAGTGCTTCTACTGAGTGGATGGTGGGAGAGAGGCACAGGACTCCTCGGGCGGGTTGCTCGCGGGGGAGCTACGGGTGGACTTGGATGGTGCTGATCTGAGTGTTGCTCTGCTGGTGGAGCCTGCATCATCTTTTTCTGCAGCACAGGCCCCTTTTGGAACATGGGGTGTTTCAGAAGGCAATATTTTCGGTACCTGGAGGCCTGGAGAACTTCTGAGCTGTGCGGAGGACAGTAATATACAGGAGCAGCCTTTATGTGCTCGGGCTGGGGTGGATTCATGGAGGACTGGTGCAGGACATAACGGAGAGGAAGGAGTGGCACAGGTACGGAAGGCTTTGCCTTCAAATTTTCTTTTTACAGGGAAGCTGGTACATGACACTTGGGAGGGGGGCTGTGACTGGCACTGGGCTGCCTGGAGCTCAGACTGATGGAGGGCCGTTACCGCCGGGACATGGGGATTGTGTTGTAGGCCCATGGGCTACAGGGCCTACATCTTGAGAGGCTGATTCCTCCTTGTGTGGAACTTTAGACCCTCCCCTCCCTGCTGGAGATAGGATCCGGGAGGTGACTGACTCTTTTCCCCCTTAGCAGTGGTCCCCGGACCATGCTTTGTTGAATGCCGGACCCTATTGGACAATGGCACTCTGAGTTCCCTTTGGATCCTGGGGAGCCCAGCTATTCTCTGGAACCTGGACTTGGGGGCTTAGCTCAGGTGGGCGCTGGGATTGGGTGCTCGGGGACTGTGCTTTCAGAGGAATTTTCCATCTTGCAAGAGTCCGACATCCCTTCTTATCTGGCTGATGATATGATTTATTCGGCAGCGGTCTCTGGGAATGTTTTACCCGCTCAACCTGCAACGGGAACCCTTGGTGCTGTACACTCCTCTGGGGGGACTGGGGCCTCTGGCAGTGTGCCCTGGATTCCTGGTTTATCACCTCCTCATTTGTCTTCCATAACCTTGGATCTTCGAGACTCCACAAAGACTCAGCGGATGCAGGATTTTTCTTGGGCTGACAGGGTGGACTTAGAATTTCCACAGACTTCAGCTCAGCCCGCCCATCCTCGATTGGCAGACCAGGCTTCTCGGTCAGCAGCGGGTAATTGGTTATGATTCAGGCAGACGGACTCTTTTACATCCTCACCTGCCCCTGCCCAGAGATGCAATGCAGTCTGTCTCTTTTATAAAGGGGGACTGGATGTGAAGCCCGACAGGGCTTATGTAGGGAAGGTCCTGTTGAGGGACTCCTTATTTGTGACACCTCATGAGCTGTATGCATTGCTGCATGCCCCTATGGATGGGTATTTCGATTTAAGTTTCCGATCTCTAGTTTTTCTGGATAAATTCTGGTCTGATTATGACAAGCTTAGGGACAACCCGTGGTGGACCCCCTTTCAGGTGGTCCCTATTACCAAGCCTCCAGTATGTATGTTGACAGTCCTACTGAAGAATGAGGGGGTAAAGGTACAGGATGTGCCCTATTGGTTGGCTCATCGCTGCGAGGTTCTGGGGGAACCAGAGCCTGTTCCGGACACTGAGCTATTCTGGACAGGACACTGCGCTTCTGGATTATATTGCGCCATACAACCACCAGTTTGCAGCATTTGCCAAGTGTTTTTTATCTGGGAAGGGACTAGGCACAATGCTTCTATCCAGGACAACCTAAGACATGCTTCCATTGTGGATCTGATGCACATCTTAGTAATGCAAACGACACAATTCGATGTAACTTATGTCTGGAGAGGGGTCACACGGAAGTGCAATGTTCCAGTGCATTGTGTTGCAACCTCTGAGATGACACTGGACACTCTATTCATACTTGCCCTTGGGCCATGCATAACCAGAGAGACAAGGTGGACAATCAGGATTGCATTTTGGAACAAGCACATCTGGCACAGCAACAACAAAGACAAAGAGCGCTGGCTGCAGCCATTTCACATGCGGTGGAACCAGAGGGTGCATTCTCTGAGGCGCAGAGTGTGACCCCCAGGCTTTTGAAAGATCTGCTTCCCAAGCCTTGGGCTCCTCAGTCCCGACAGGAGGTTTCGGTCTCCATTCCTGATATGCTGGTCCAGGGGTTGCTTTGGCCTGTGGAGAATGATCTGATGTGGGCCTGTCCTGCCACAAGTGGCCCGATGCCACCCCCCACTCAGGATATGAAATTGGTTGACAGGAAGCTGTCCCTGCATTCACATAAGCTGCAGGGAGCACAGGATGGAGAGGTGGCGGTCCCAGTGGCTAAAAAATTCACTGGCCTGATGGAGGTGGATGGGGAGGAGCATCATAGTACAGATACAGAGTATTCCTCCTGTGCTTCGTAACATCCTTCTGCCGCTACTGATACTGAGGAGGAAGCCCCTAAGATGGCGGGCAAGGCCAGAGTACGGAAGAAACAGAAGAAAGGGACTCTCCTGAAGACGGATCCAAATATAGACTTACCGGATGCGTGTTTCTGTCTGTCTAGTGTTTGTTGGTCCTTTTCCTTTTTCCTCCTTTGTCTATTATGGTGACTGTATTTTGTCTGGCTACATTTAACGCCAATAGCGTCAAGTCCCTGACAAGGAGAGGTATACTTTATTCGATCCTTTTGGTTCTGGACTATGATGTGCTTTTCCTTCAGGACACCCGTTTATACACTGCCAATGATATTTACCAAGCCGGTAGAAGTTGGTGTTCAGGTCCATCCTTTTGGACAGCAGGTGTTGACTGCTGCATGGGTGTGGGAATTTTATTTACAGGCGATGCCCTGCAGGTTACAACATTGATTAATCTTGCACATCTTCTTGACCTGGAAGGATGCTACTTCTTTATTCAGCTGTGAGCTGTGTGGGAAATTCTATATTGCACTTGATAGCTGCAACACCATGCACTTTTGCTCAATTCTGTGGGAGATGAAACTAACTACCCTTGGTAATTGCTTTTTATTTACATATTTATTTAGTGTTTAACCAAGAAGGGGCTTGCAAACTCTGTTTATCTTGTGAGTAACTCAGAAGGATTTAAATACTGCATTTGGGTAGACCCTTGGAGGTAGCTAGATTGTCTACTAGGATTTTCTGACAGTTAAACTATTTTTAAATAAATTACAGGTGGCTGAGGAGTGAATAAGGAGCTTGCAAACTCTGCTTATCTTGGAAGTAACTTCACAAGGGTTTGAATACTGCATTTTAATTGTTCCTTGGGGGTAGCTGGATTGACTACTAGGATTTTAGGACAGAAACTATTTTTAAATAATTTACAGGTGCGTAGGATTTTGTGATAGTTAAACTATTTTTAAATAAGTTACTGGAGGTTAACTTGAATTACTATAAAGGGCAGTACTCACCAGGTTGGTGGAGCAGTGGTGTATTTGATTGTTTATAACAGTCACCTGTGGTTGTGGACTACCCAACCCCGCTTCCACACACCCCACACCCCCAGGCATGGCATTTCCTTTATAGCCAAAGTTCTGACATCACTTCCTCAACAGGTCTTGGGGCAGAACTGTCATATTCTTAATAACCCATCACAGTGCATAAAGGGTAAGTACACACCACCAAAAAAAAAAAATTTATATATATTACATACTGTATATTATAAGGGAGAGGGACATGTGGGGAGTGGTGCAGTGCACTGGCTGTGGGGCAGCAGTTTTCCGGGAGACATTCTGGAAACTGCATTGCTGTCCTATTTGCAGGCAACTGTCACCTCTGAGGGAAGAGATTGCCCACCTCCAGGCTGAACTGGCAAGGACTAAGGAGGCCTCCCCCAACCAAAGAGCACCACTGCCATAGCCACTGCCTCAGAGGTTGCCAAGTATGAAGAGCAGTGGGTCCACAGTGGGTTCTGGGAGGGTGCGGATGGTGGAACAGAGGCGAAGACCCCTAGTTGTACCTCTACACAAATACGCCAGTCTGGCAGAGCAAGGTTCCTGTATGATGGCAGCCTCAGTGGAGACCAAGAAGAATGCTGAGGTCATCCACAAGGGAGACCCACAAAAGGGTGGCAGGGGACACCACAGGGAAAGGAAACAGCTTCTGATAGGGGACTCAATTGTTAGGGGGGTAGAACTGGGGAAGGGAGAGGAGAGGAGAGGAGAGGGAAGTAAGGTGCCTGCCTGGTGCCATGGCTTGGAGGGACAAGAAGTGAATCCTCATGATTGCAGAAGCAGCATCACAGGAGAGGGAGCTAGATATCATTGTCCACCTTGGGACAAATGACCTAGCTAGGCATGGAATCAGTGCAGTGCAGGATGAATTTGTGGAATTGGGGAGGGGCCTCAGACAGGTAGCAAGCATGGTTACCTTCTCAGAGGTGCTGCCAGTCCATGGCAGGGGTGAGGCTAGGGTACTGCACGCCATGCAGTTTAATGAATGGTTGCAAAACTGGTGCAGAGCACAGGGCTTTGGCTTCATTGGGGACTGGGAATACACCTATATAGATGAAGATCTGTACTAGCACGATGGTCTGCATCTGTCCACGAAGGGAACCAAGCTCCTAAGTGACAGGTTTAAATGCTTGCTTGGCAAGCTTTGAAACTAGCCAAGGGGGGAGGTGCTGATAAGAGGCAGGAAATTTCAAGCCTCCCCCCACAAAACATGGTAGGTAGTAAGGTAAACACTGAGGTACAGAGCTCAACAGAGGGCAGGACAGGGGTAAATGGAAAAATAGACAAGGGCAATAAGAGCAGGGATGGGGGAAAAAAGGATAAAGCCAACATTAAATGGAGGGCAATGAGTACCAATGCCCGTAGTCTGGGAAACAAGCTTCCTGAGCTAGTAGCCCTGATGGAAGATGGAAACTTGGATATTGTGGCAGTCACGGAAATATGGTACACAGAGAACCATGACTGGGATGTCAACATACCGGGGTACACAGTCTACAGAAGGGACAGGGAGGGTAAAAGAGGAGGTGGAGTAGCTCTATACATAAGGGAAGGGATCAAAGCTACATAACTAAAAAGTAAAGGGGGAGGACAAGAGGCACTCTGGGTCACGTTGGAGACAGGGAATGGCATCACAATCTGCACAGGGGTTGTATACAGACCCCCGTCTCAAGGGGAGGAAACGGACAAGAAAATGATAGAGGACATTCTCAAAATGGCTGAAAAAGGGGAGATACTATTGATGGGGGACCTGAATATGCCAGATGTTAACTGGATGACAGGTACTGCAGACATATCCAAGAACAGGGTCATTCTCGATGTCCTGCAGGGGGCAGGCCTTAGACAGCCAGTGTTGGAACCCACTCGGGAGGGAGCAATACTAGACCTGGTACTCTCAAATGGAGCGAGGATCACAAATTTAGAAGTCAGTAGACATCTGGGAACAAGTACCCACTGCACAGTGTGCTTCACAATAAGCACAACCATGGAGACAAGCCATACAGAAACAAGGATACTGGACTTTAGAAGGGCCGACTTTGGCAAAATGGGTGAATACCTGAGGAATGCACTACCAAATGGCCAAAAAGGAGGGGTGGAAGAACAATGGAGAAAAATCAAAACTGCTATCATAGAGGCAACAAGCCTTTGTGTAGGACAAATAAAGAAAACAAAGCAGAGTAAAAAATCACTATGGTTCTCAAAAGAGGTGGCAGGGAAGGTTAAGGAAAAAAGGCTGCATTCAGAAAGTATAAGGAATTACAGAAGGAGCACGACAGGGAACTGTATCAATTAAAGCAGAAAGAAGTGGGGAAGGCAGTCAGAATAGCGAAGGCTCAAACAGAGGGAAAAAATAGCCAACTCAGTTAAGAAGTGGGATAAAACCTTTTATAGGTACATTAGGGATCATAGAACGGTTAAGGGAGCAATAGTGAAGATTATTAAAGGAGAGGGGAGGTGGCAGAGGGAGACAGTGAAAAGGCAGAGATACTGAATGAATACGTTTGCTCAGTATTCACAAAAGAAGATGAGGAGGAGTTACCTAAACCAGACAATAGAAGCACTCTGGGTAGGGGGGGTTGACACCAGTCCATTTACAGAAGAAACAGTCCTGAAAGAACTCCTAAAACTCAAGGTGGACAAAGCAATGGGGCCTGACGAGATTCACCCCAGAATCCTAAAAGAACTAAGGGAGGACCTAGTGACACCACTGACCACACTTTTTAACAAATCATGGGAGGATGGGGTGGTACCTGAGGACTGGAGGAGGGCAGATGTGATTTCCCTTCACAAAAGTGGGAACAAGGCAGAAGCAGGAAACTACAGACCTGTAAGTTTGACCTCAGTGGTAGGGAAAATGATGGAATCACTTCTGAAAGAAAGAATTGTTGAGTACCTAGAGGGAAGCGGGGCACAGGACCCAAAGCAGCATGGATTTACAGCAGGAAGGTCATGTCAGACGAATCTAATTGATTTCTTTGACTGGATGACCAAAGTAATAGACCAGGGAAGGGCTGTGGATATGGCCTACCTAGACTTTAGCAAGGCATTTGACATAGTCCAGCACAAAAGTCTAATAATCAAGTTAGCCAGCCTGGGAGTGGGTTCCAGGGTGGTAGCCTGGGTAGCAAACTGGCTTCACAACAAGACACAGAAGGTAATGGTGAATGGAACACATTCTGAAGAAAGGGGTTACTAGTGGAGTACCTCAGGGCTCAGTACTGGGTCCAGTCCTCTTTAACATCTTTATAAGTGACATTGCAGAGGGTCTGGAAGGAAAGGTATGCCTCTTTGCAGATGACACAAAGATCTGTAACAGAGTTGATACAGAAGGGGGTAGAAAGGATGAGAAGGGACTTGTCAAGGTTGGAGGAATGGTCAGACATATGGCAACTTAGATTCAATGCAAAGAAGTGCAAAGTAATGCACCTGGGAAACAAAAACCCAGGAGAAGAGTACACAATAGCAGGGGAGGTACTAACAACAACAAAAATGGAAAGGGACTTGGGGGTAGTCATATCAAATGACTTAAAGGTGGGTAAGCATTGTGAGAAGTCAGTAAGGAGAGCCAGGGGGATACTGGGATGCATAGGAAAGGGCATCACAAGTAGAAAAAGGGAAGTGGTTATCTCTCTGTACAGACAGTTGGCGAGACCCCATCTGGAATACTGTGTGCAGTTTTGGAGACTCCATCTACGCAAGGACATAGACAGGATGGAAGCAGTCCAGAGGAGGGCAACTAAAATGGTGCAGGGTCTGCATCAGAAACCATATGAAGAGAGACTGAGAGAGCTTAATATGTACACCCTTGATGAAAGGAGGGACAGGGGACATGATAGAAACTTTCAAGTACCTCAAGGGAATCAACAAAGTCCAGGAGGGTAGCATTTTTCAGAAAAAGAGATGTGTAAGAACAAGGGGGCACAATTTAAAGATAGAGGGGGGACGGCTCAGGGTTAATGTGAGGACATTTTCTTTTCACGGAGAGAGTGGTGGATGCATGGAACCGCCTTCCTGGGGAGGTTATTGGGTCTAAAACAGTGGGGGAATTCAAACATGCATGGGACAGACATAAGGCAGTTGTAGTGGGGGGTTGCAGGAAGTAGGCTGTTGGTTAACTAGAATCTGCAGCTTATCCAATAGGAAGGAAAATGGGCAGACTGGGTGGGCCAAGTGGTCCTTATCTGCCGTCAAAGTCTATGTTTCTGTGTTGTTCCAAGGCGGGTGCTCTTTTTGCACGTCACCTATCAGGACATGTTTCTCTGATTTTATTACTGTGTACGCTACCCTGGGTAAAAAAGATAGGGTGGATCTGCTTCATTTGAGTCACCCCTACTTACACACTTCCAGGCGCAGGGTGTGTGGGGGAGACTTTAATTTTGGTCTGTCCACCTCTGATTTGGGTGGACGCACTACAAAGACTTTTTGTGACACCATTGCCCTTTGTGAGATCATGCACGGTGCCTCTTTGGTGGATGCTTACCAGGTGGAACATCCCTTGGGGGGGTAGCACTGCACTTATCACCTGGTGGCACGTGCCTCATGAATAGATTTTCTTTTTGTCTCTCCTTTTTTGATCCCAAGTCATATGACATTAATTCCGATTGACGTTTCAGATCATCTTCTACTGGATGGCTCTTTTGGCCTTACTCCTTGTTTTGACCCCGGCAGGGGTTAGTGAAAACTCGATAATATGATTTTGCAGCAACAATTTGAGGGGTGGGTGCTAGAGGAATTCCTCTGAGCCCGCTAATCAGTGGCCTGTGTATATGTAGATCTGGGACATCGATGGGTGGACACTAAAGCAGATCTTAAGCTGTTATGTCTTTGCCTTACCAGGGCAGTTACTAGGTCACAGTACCTTGAATACTTAGGGCTGAGACATCAGTATATGCATCTCCTTTTATTACAGTTTGATAAAGGGGGGGATTACTTGGAACAGATTGCATAAATCACAACTCGCATGAGGGCTATCCAGAATGATAGGAGTAAGTCTTTATCTATGGAGCATCAGATGGGTACAAGGGGAATGACTGGGTTAATAGACCCATTTGCTAGTTATCGTCACAGAGTGACACACAGAATGATTAATGGGGTCCGCACTGCTTCAGGGCAAATTGTTACCCACTGGGATTCAGTGTTACAGGAGGTACAGGAGTACTTACAGTTCATGTTTGACTGTACCCCAGAGGTTGGTGTAACAGATACTAATCTTGCTCATGTTGAGATTCCTAGTATTCCCAAGGAATTGCTTGTTCATCTGATGGGGGACATTACACCAACGGAGGTGGAATGGGCCATTGCCCGTCTACACACAAACTGGGGTCTGGGCTTGGATGGTTTGACTTTGGAATTTTATCGGGTGTTTCACATTTGGATGGGGAAGGTTTTGACAGTCCATTTCAATTGGATTCTGAGGGAAGGGATTCTTCCTTAGTCTATGTCAGACGCTGTCCAAATCTTGTTGTTTAAGAAAGGCTTTTCGTTTGATCTTAGCAACTGGAGGCTGTTATGCCTTTTGAACATGGATCTGAAGCTTTTGATGATGATATTAAATGTACATCTGGCTGCGGTGGCTCAGTACACTATCTCTCCAGTGTAGATGTTTGCCATCCCTGCCAGGCACATGCTCGATAACTTGATTCTCGTGCGGAAGTTGTTTAGGTCAGGGTGTATGGCGGGACATGGTGGGTTTCTTTTAACGTTAGACCAAGAATAGGCATTCGATAGGGTGTTGCATTCTTATCTGTATACTGTTCTTTGGCACTACGGCATCTCTGTTAGGTTTTGTGATTGGCTTCATTTGATTTATGACTCTGCCACGTTGACACCTTTGGTGAACAGGTATTTGAGTACTCGTTTTGCTTTAAAGGTGGGGATTAGGCAGGGGTGTCCTATGAGCCCTCTCCTGTTTATGTTTTGTTTAGACCCCATCCTTCAGAAAATATTGTTACACTCTCAAATTAAGGGTATCAGTACCCCATCATCTTCTGGGATCGTAAAAGTCATTGGCTATGTGGATGATGTTACCCTGCTGGTTCAAGATGTGGCCTCCAGGTGCATCGCATTGGATGTTTATTTCTCTTACAGTCCTATTTTGGGCGCAGTTTTGAATATGTCAGAGTGCACTGTGATTGAGCTAGAGTCACAGGTCATGGGGGGGTGGTACAATAGGAGGAATTCCTTTGATGGACGGACCTGTTCGTATCCTGGGGGTTTATTTTGGGGTTGGGGATATGGCTGCTTACAATTGGGATTTGAAATTGACTTATTGCACTTCCAGGATCTCCCATTAGAAGTCCTGGCAGCAATCCTAAAGTAAATGGGTGGCTGTTGTTAGGATGTTTTTACTTCCCCTTTTTCTGCATTTGGGACAGATTTATTTGATTCCCAGGGATATGGAAACTCACATTTATAGCTTACTTTTTCAGATGATTTGGGGAAGTAAGTTGAACCCCATTAGGCAGGATGTCCTGTATCTCCCCATCAGGGAGGGGGGTTTGGATATGTTTAACCCAGTGGTTAAGTTAACTTGTCATTTTGTTACATGGAATATTGGATTATTTCTCGATGGGGTGGATAGGTGTTGGAAAACCAGGATGGCAGTTTGGTTCATTCCCATTTTACAACAATGGATACGACTGAATTGTTCTCCTTTACTATCTAGAGGAGCAGACTTCTATGTCCGCACAATATTGGAAAAATTATGGAGATGGAGGAGCACCTATACCCTCCCCAGGTTGTCTCTTCCCCGATTATTGCATCAGGATATTTTGGCTCAGTATTTTTTAAAACCTCATTGGTATCCTGGCATTCCACAGGAGCAGTATGCTGTTTTACATGCTAACTTGGCTGATCCCCTCACACCTTCCAAGATGTGGGATGTCCTTTGGCTCAGCAGTCATGGGAGATTGAGTGTGAAGGCTAATGCCAAGCACAGGATCATGGCGGATCACTTTTGTCCTAGGGTGGGGTGTGTTCAAGTTTTGGAAACTATGTCCTATTTTATACTGGAATTCCCCTTTGCCAGAGCATTCTGGGACCTTATGGCAAGAAAATGGGGGATCCGGTGGTCACTGTCATATGAGGCAGTCATATTGGGCCTTTTCCCCTTCCACTAAGATATATGGAGACTCATGCGGGAGGCTTATTGTTATTTTGTCTAAGTATTTTTTATGGCATGCTTGCTGTGTTTTTCTTTTACAGGCCCTTTTTCTGGCCCCAGATGCTGTGTTCCTCATGGTGGAAAGGGAATTGCACTTTTTATATCTGTCCAAATGTTCCTTTGGGAAGCGTAGGGGTGCCCCTTGATGTGGAAACATGTGCAGGCTCATTTTGAGCCTCCCCAAAGGTGGGGTGTGGTTCTTTTCACTGCACTGCCTTTCACTTGTAAATGTTGGGCAGGTCGGGGGGGCTATCCCCCCTTCTTTTGTCTGGATTGTTTTTTGTTTCATATTATTTCTCTTCTTACTGTGTGATTTTGGGGGTGGGGGGGTTTGTGTAGGACTGACTGGTTGTAAGTTGCGCTGGGGTGGGGGTAGGGAGTGTACTTTTTCATTTGTTTGTTGTTGTACATTTTCATTATCTGGGGGTATGATTCATTGGTTATTGTTGCAACTTTTTTTCCTGTATGTTTTATTGTCCAATTAAAAACTTCCCTACTCTTTTTGAGAAGTGCTATGGGATCTTTAACATCCACCTAAACTGCCACCAGAACAGGCAGATGGGACCTCGGTTTAACATTTCATCTGAAAGACAACACCTCAGGAGTGCAGCACCCCCCTCAAGCTGCACTACAGTGTCAGTATTGGGATTTAACCCAAGTGCCTGGTGTTGGGATAAAACCCTCAGCCTTCTGATCTCCCGGCCTCAGAGGCAAGTGTGATACCTGCTGAGCCACTGACAATTTTGCTACACATGCTCGTAACTTTGGAAATTTTAAACATTTTGACCCCAAATTTTCAACATTGCCTTATTATTACCCCACCTCATGTGTGTCACAGCAATAATTTTTCAAATCCTAGCCAAAATGTGTTTTCAAGCTTATGACACAGAATGGCGTTGCAATTGCTAGAATTACGTTTTGGTGGGAATTTGAACATTTCGGTACCCAACGCTCACCCCATTCCATCTGTAAATAAGGTCAGATGTGTATACTTTATGAGAATGGGGTGAGTGTTAAGCTTGAGAAGTCCAAGGCACACCCCACACCTGCTCTCCTGCCTGATTTGGGAGGGTGGGGTGTTAGGGAAACCCTAATACTTCATTTCCCGACTTGTTGCTTTGACCCTAACTGAAGCATTAATGACGTTTTTTTGCAACTTATTTCCTTACTTTTTGAGATAGTATAATAGTATCCTTATTTTACTGTGTGAGCGCAGGGTCCTTTGGACCCTGTGTTCCCATCCCTCCATAGATAAGTGCATGTATGTAGCTGTAGAACCCTCCGCTTCCAGTAATAGGGCAACAGTGACCAGATTGTCAGCATAACCATCTTATTACCCTACCTCATGTACCAAGTATAGACAATTTTCAAATCCCTGCCAAAACGTAATTCTGCGCAATTGCAATGCCATATCACACTACAGGTGTGAAAACACATTTTGGCCAAGTTTTGAAAACTGGTGGCAATGACATACTGTACATGAGGTGGGGTAATAAGAAGGCTATGTTGAAACTCTGTGGTAAAAATATTTGACATTTCTGAAGTTGCAAGTGGGTGTAGAGAAATTGTAACGAATGGTCATAATTTTGCCATTTTTTCATATTTTGACCACAAATTTTCAACAGTTTTCTTATGACCCCACCTCATAAACCCTGTAGGTGAAAATTTTAAAATCTGTGCCAAAATGCCATTCCATGCCATAGGTGCGAAAACACGTTTTGGACATGATGTACAAAATGACAGCTGTACTGTTCATGAGGTGGTGTGAAGAAATGGCCATGTTGAGCATTTCAAGTTAAAATATCGAAAATTACCAAAGTAAGGCGTGTGCATAGAAAAATTTAAATGAATGCGCGTAACTCTGCCATTTTTGAAATTTTTTCACCAAATTTTTAACATGGTCTTTTTCATTGGCAGTGAAATTTCATTATTCAGTCCCAAAAGGTGATTTCTCGCAGTAACCGTGAAATCACCTTCCAGCCCAATTAACGAAATGACAGTTGCAATATTCAAGAGGTGAGGTCAGAAAAAGCCCAGGTTGAAAATGTGGTGAGAAAAATCAAAAAAATGGCAAAGTTATGAACATAAGTTCAAAACGCCATTGAACTACATTATATGGCACTTAGCTTTACTCCTCAGTTTACAGTTCGGCGTCGAAGAGTGCAGACATGTCTTGGTCCACAGAAGATGACAGTGTTTGACCTCTGATGGTAAGTATAGGGTAAGGAGGATTTTTAAGGTGGTGGGTGCTCAATGGGAGGGTCGGGATGGGGACAGCAGCAACAACGAGGGACTGTTTTCTTTTTTTCAGGTAAAAGATGTTGGGGGATGATTTTCTTTTTTGCAGGAGTTAATAAAAAAATATTTCAGGACACTGGGGGTAGGATTTCCAGTGTTTCACACTGCTGGGGGGTGGCAGGGCTGTAAATGACGACACGGGGATTGGGCCCCCCAGTGTTAGCTAAGGAATAAAACAGTGGGCTGCAGGAGGGGGGGCATCTGACACCGGGGGGTGGGCATCCCGGTGTCAGATTATATCAATAAATATCCAGTCCTGAAAATGCAGTGTGAGTACTCCTACACAAGTATTTGATGTTCAAACCAGTAGGGGATGGCAGTCGGAGAATGGGGGAGGGGTGGGTGCCATTAGACACCAGGGAATATATGGGCACAGTGATCAAGGAGTGAGGGGTGCCACTAGACACCAGGGAAAATGGGGGTCACACTGCATCTGACAGCAGAAGTTCAGCTGCGGCTGCAGAACTAAACTAAATCCACAGCTCTGACACAGAAAATGCAGTGGAAGGTTCCTATCGCTAAGCTGGGCACCCAGGATTTTGGGTGCCCAGAGAAAGTATTTCTGGCCCCAATTGTGAAGAGCAAATACCAGAACCTAGCTAAACAGGGCTTGTTTAGCTAGATTCTGGTGTTTGATTTGTAACTTGACAATATTTTTATGGATTTTACACATTTTTTAGTTTGTGGGGGAAAAAAGATGGCAGCTGTCAAAAAAGGATTTTCTCTCATGAAACAGGATTTTTACATCATGAAAAAGAAACAGATCTCGCGACAGCGAATCCTTTTTCATGAGGTCAATCTTTGGTCGAATTTTATCCCCCTAATTTGGACAGGGGAATTCCCATTGAAAAGAATGGAAACTTAAAAAATTAATAACTTTGTCCAGCCTGGTGGTGCAGAGGGCTGAGGCGCTGGATGCCTTACCTCATGCCACACTGGCAAACTGGGTTTGGGAACAAGCCATGGTTGCTAGGGAGCTGGCCGGGGGGGGGGGGGAGTAGGATTGAGCAGCCATAATGGCAGCTCTCCTCTCCTGGGGATGATCTTTGTCGCCCCACCATAGTTCCGCTGCCGTCAGGTGGAGGTCTGATGGGCAGTGTAGGTGGCTGTGGGCGACAAACTAGCAAAGAGGATGCCTCGGCACCGCGGCACATGACCGAGCATGGGAAGGGCGAAAATGGGGGGAAAACGAGCCATAAAACAAAACTGAATAACTTTGCAACAGATTCATATTTTTTCACCAGACTAAGCATGGCAGTTCTGTTTCCCAAGCTGGTCATACCATAAAAAAACACACCAAAATTCTACACCGTGTGGATACATGGTGATGAGGAAAAAACTGCAAAAAAAGGTGACTTTTAAGGTTTTAACACTCAGAATCTCAGAATCCGTACATCCGACAGGAAAGAAACTTGCCACATCAAGAGATCTACTCCACAAGAAAGTGTATACCAAATTTTGTGCAACTCCATTAATCAGTTGCGAAGTCAATAAAGTGCAAAACTTGAGATTTAAAATTAAACAGGCCACTCAACCCTAACTATAGGGGCACAACCGTGCCCCTATTGCACACATATATAGATATTTTTTTATATAGAGAATAATGGATAGGTGAGCGTGTATTATGGATTTTTGACCCTTATGTGATCGTCACACACCAAAAAAATCCATCATACACACTTACCTATCCTTTATTTTTTTATAAATGCTGGTGTGTGGGATTTACTGTACTGTTTTAGGCAACATGGAAAAAGACTTGTTTAACACTAGTTTATTGTGCAACTGTGAAC
The DNA here is from genome assembly GCA_016271365.2 of Neoceratodus forsteri. Lineage (NCBI taxonomy): Eukaryota > Metazoa > Chordata > Ceratodontiformes > Ceratodontidae > Neoceratodus > Neoceratodus forsteri. The sequence continues at coordinate 660,291,137 of CM057455.1, read as the reverse complement.
AAATAGTGAGTAGAACTTGCAGTAAACATTTTAAAGTAACATTCAGAACTTTTCAATAGAAGCTGAACAATGGCAAAAAACATCTACGTTTGGAATTTTTTGATTTGAAATTTGTGTTCACAATACTGCGGTTTTGGTAGAGTCCTGTTTTTTGTGTGTATCGTACTGTTCTATGAAGGAGTCAGTCCATAGAGTTTATCACGGTTTTACATTTACATTTCAGATACAAGAATGCCTGACCGTTAAGAGTTTTAAATCAGAGCTCAAAACATTTTTGTTTCATAAAGCGTATGGAGAATGATTTTATTATTGTTTATGTAACTATTATTATTTTTAAATGCTTAGTCTTTAAATTCTGTACAGTGGTTTGGTTTTTGAAAAGCACTTAAAAAATAAAATTTTACTTACTGTTTATATTTAATTTTATGGGTCTGCTGTTTTAAATTCATTGCAATAGTTTACTTCCTGCAACGCAGATATTGGTACATATTTTTGTGGTGTCCTGGGCCACTGGTTTGTTGTGGAGAGCTGTGGGAGGAAACAAAAAAATGGTTAGGACTGTGTCAAAACTTTTTTTTTTTTTTACAGAACTGTCTGTTGCCAGTTTTTGCATTTTGGGGCATTTGGGAGCAAGACTTTGGGTTTTGGGTTTTGAGATTTTTTTTTTTTTTTTTTATAATTTAGTTTTCATTAAGGTTTTTTACACAGTTTTAACCTTATCTCAGATCAGTACTTAGCACAGCTGTTCTTACAGGATTTGCACTAACAGAGGAGTCTTAATCAATAATCCATTTTCTTTACCAAAGGCATTGTTGATTATTAAAAGTCATAGTCACAAAGTTTACAACTTTTGTCTTCAAGACTAATGTATTCTCAGATCCAGCTGTCCACCCACAAGAGAGCCAGTACGTTCCAATTCCATATATTTGGGTCCTTCCCTTCCCCTCCTTTCCACAGGCAAAAATTTAAGAGAGTCCCTCTGAACTGCCATCCCCCTGTATGGCTTCTCCATTTAAGGAGTGAAATATGGATCTACTGAGGCTTGATATAGAGCCCAGGTCTGCCATTTCCTCGTATAGTTTGGTCCCTTATGTTGGATTCTGGAGTTGAGGTGTTCAAGTTAATATATTTGTTTCATGATTAGTCTCCAGTCCTCAATCGAGGGTACTAATGTTGTCATCCATCTTCTGATGAGGGCTTTCTTAGCTGCTAAAAGAAATACTGGAAGAAGAGTACTTTGCCAGGGTGGAGAGTGATCATGATAAACTGCCAAGAGGACCTGTTCTGCTGTTAGTTCTATTGTTTCAGCTAGACATTTTGAAAGTTCTGTCTGAAGTGTTAGTCAAAAGGGTAATAAGTATGGACATAACCAAAAGATATTGCCCAGTGAGGCGCACCGACAGCCACAGTTATGCCAACACTATTCATATCTCTCAAGAAGGTAATTACTAAGGATCTCAGGGGAATGGAAGTATCTCATCCGACACTTCCAGGCAAACTCCCATGTGGGTGATGAAGTGATCTTAATGGCTGGCAGGTTTGCCTGTGTCCAGGACTCCCAGGGCACCTCCAATTCAAGGTCTCTATTCCATTCTGCCAAAGTTGATTTGGTGTTGTCCGGGGATCCCTCCCTAAGAACTCTATATAACTTCCCAATTGGGTGACCATCCAACCTCCCCTGTATGGCTGTCATAAAAAATTGTAATAAACCAGGAGCCGGGGTTGGTAGAATCGGGTTAATATGTTTGTTTCTTAAGATACGGTTGCATACTTGAAAATAACGAAATTGATCAGAAGTTCGTAGTTTAAATTTTGTTATTAATATATCAAAGGGACTTGTACCCTGTGGTGATAATAACTGACAAAAATGAGATAGACCCAGTCTCCGCCATCTTCTGAAGGAGAGGTCCGAGGTTATAGGAAGGAAGGTTTCATCTTCCGAAATCAGTTTACAAGTTTCATAGGTGGGGCGAATGGCCCTTATCCTTCTCGGTTTCTTCCATATTTGGTATGTATTGGCCGTGATTTTGGAAAAAGCCCCGGTGGGGGTAAGGATCTCCCAGCCGAGGAGAAGAGTATCTTATTTATATCAAATAGATAGTTTATGTTAAATTCTAAGGTTTTCCAGGGAGTTTGGTAGTCCTCCACCAACCACATCATGATTGTGCGGAGAAATTACGCTTTTGCATACAAAATAAAGTCCGGGAAACCAACCTCCCCCGTACTAAAGATAGTTTCAAGGCTGATGGTCTGATCCATGGGTGTCCATGACCCCATACAAAAGTGGAAATTAACTTGTCCCAGGATTTAAAATAGAAAGTTGAGGGAAAGTTAGGTATGTTTTAAATAAGATAAGTCTGGGAAGGATATTCATTTTGATTGTAGCTATTCTTTGATGAACGGTAAAAAGGACTGGGGACCATCTGGCTATGTCTAATTGTATATCTAGGGTCAGGGGCTCATAGTTCACTACCTCCAGGACCTCTGGGTTAAGGGGGATATTAATACCCAAGTATTTTATTTTGGTTGTGAGCCATCGGAAGGGATAGGTTCTCTTCAATGTAGTAGGGGGGTAAAATTGTATAGAAGGATTTCCATTTTAAAGTCATTTAGCTTGAAGCCTGCCAGCTCTTCAAATTGCTTTAAAATCTGCCAGGCTGAGGGTATCGATGTCTCTGGGGAAATTATAGATAGAAGTATATAGTTGGCAAATAAACTTAGTTTATATCCTTGTTGGGCTATTGGTATACCTTCTACCTCCTGACTCTCTCTCTCTCTCATTGCCTGGGCCAAAGGTTCCAGGTAGAGGGCAAACAGACTGGTGGAAAGGGGACAACCCTGGCGGGTGCCTCGATGTACCTGAACTGGAGCTGAAATGCCACTGTTGGCCCTCAAATAGGCCCTAGGTGAATCATATAGTTTTTGTAAGCATGCTATAAAATAGGCTGGGAAGTCAAAGGTCGGCAGGGTGTCCCAAAGGAAGGTCCAGAACACCCTGTCAAAAGCCTTTTTGGCATCTAAACTAATAAAGGCTGCGGGAATGGTTTTTTTTGTGGCATGTTCCTGAAGAATTAGGGTTTTGCAGATATTATCGGAAGTGGTCCTACCTGAGATGAATCCGGATTGATCGGGGTGTATAATGTTTGGTAAAAGTCTTTCCATTCTGGCTGCCCATATGCTTGTGAAAATGTTTTAATTAGTGTTTAACATAGATATTGGGTGGTATGCCATTGGGGTGGTTGGGTCTTTATTTAATTTTAGTATAGGGGTTAGTGTAGCAAAACTCCATGATGGGGGGGGGCAAGTCTCCCTTGGCCAACTCATTATATAGAGAATGTAAGCTCGGAAGGAGGACATTTGAGAATTTGTGGTACCACTCTAGTATAAATCCATCTGGGCCCAGGCAGCAACCCGGTTTAAGTTTTTGAATGGCCCCTTAGATTTCAGATCGAGTGATTTGTGCCTCGAAAAGTGGTATCTGGGATTCCTCTAATTTAGGGAGATTAAGTCGGGAAACAAAGTTCTCTCTTTCTAGATTAGTAGGCCCTGCCTCATCGGCATATAGTTTTGTGAAGAAGTCAGAAAAGATCTGAGTTACATAGGAGGCAGTATGGTCTATTTGACCAGAAATGGGATTTCTGATTTTTTTAAATTGTTCAGGTTCATTTTCTGGAGCGTAGTTTGTAAGCCAATTTCTTGGCCCCCTGGTGGACCCCCCTCATGCATTGAGTGGCGAAGATATATTAAGGCCTGTTGGGTCTTGGTGTCAATAATTTTTTGTAGGGCCGCCTTTGTGTCCTTGATTTTACTAAGCAATTTGTGGTCTCCTTCCCTGTATAACATCTGGTAGCCTAACAATTCTTCCGAGAGTTGTTGGTATTTTGCTTCTCTCTCTCTCTCTCTCTCTCTCTCTCTATTCTATTTAGCCATATATGTTATAATTTCTCCCCTAATAGTAGCTTTGAGAACATCCCATAAAATTACTTCTGTGGTAATGGTGTGGGCATTCTCAGTCAGAAATTGAGGGATTCTTTTTGTTATATTATCTTGAAATTCTTTGTCTTGTAATAGTAAAGGATTCATTCTCCAGAGCATAGTTTTTACTGCTCTCCCTTTATCTAATCGAAGGATTAGTGGATGGTGGTCTGAGAGCAATTTGGGGCAGAGAGATATGTCCTGCACTTTTGAGAAGTGCGCGCAAGTGGTAAAAAAATAATCTAGTCGGGAGTAGGATTGAAACTTGGGGGAATAATAAGTGTAGCCAGGGGAAGATGGGAAGTTCCTATGCCAAATATCTTGTATCCCTAAATGGTCCAGGGTAGTTCTAAAATATTTAGCCGTCTTGTTAGATCGGTGTTGGTGGGAGTGTGAACAGTCCAGATGAGGGGAGAGGGTCAGGTTAAAGTCTCCTCCCAGGATTAGTTGTCCCTGTGAGTGAGTGAGAAGGAGAGAAATAAACTTCCTGAGTTCTTGTAGTTGGGTTTGAGGTGGGAAGTAAATTTTGGCTATTGTGACCGGTTGACCATATAACCGGCCCTACAGTATGATATATCTGCCCTGAATATCTGTCCAAGTGTTGTTGATTTCTAAAGTTGTATCTGAGGGAACCAATATGGCTACCTCCTCTCTTTCTTCCTTCCTCTAGGATAGGCTGAGGCATAGACATTATGTTTTTTCCCCAATGTAGTTTCTGGTGTTCAGAGTCGGAAAGATGGGTCTCCTGGAGGAAGTAAAGACATGCTTTTTGTCATTTTAGGTGTTGCATAGCACGATATCTCTTTATAGGGTCATGAAGACCATTTACATTCTGTGAATATATTTGTATTGGGTTAGTGGCCATGGTGGTTTGCATAATTAATATTTTATTTCTGTTTCTCTCTTAAGTGCCTAGGATCTGGGTTCGTCTCAATCACTTCCCACCCTTCAGAGAGCAGGTTGCTGAGGCGAAGGTTGCTCCTCCTGTGTTGATATTGTTCTGAATTCAATAAAGTTAAATAAAACAGCATTGTGTATGTTGTATTTTTCCTCCTTTCCCCAACATTTTCCTTACATCCAATTAACATCGTAAACCAAAACAATGTATATTTATAACAGAACTCAATCCCTCCCCTAATATTGTTTTCCCTGCCCCACACAATCCCTCAACTTATATTCAATACTTTAAAAAGGAATGCGAACCTAAAAAGATTCTGGGACAGGTGGCTATATAACAACCAGTAGCCGCATGTCCATTGGGTCCAACCATAACTTATGTACATTGTGACTCCCAACAGGGAGGTGCTTATAAGAAGGGCACTCGATTTGCTCCTGTCCTGGTGCCCCTGAGGGGTTGGAGAGGAGTTTGGGGGTATCGGGCTATCTCCATGGAGAGAAGTCCACAGAAGCAGTGATAACATGCCAGTTAGGGGGAGGGCTGTGAATTCACCCTTTTTTGGTTCCGGTATAACCCGAATTGAAAACCCCAGGATGTGGGGCTCTCCAGTCCTCTTGATTATGTGATAACATTGGCTTGTCAGCAATGTGAAATTATGTAGGCACTTCTCCAATAGGCATAATCTTGCTATTCATAACTCTCTCCGACCTTTTCATTTTCATTACTGACCAGGGGGGTTATTTTCACTTGGGGGCAGCATAAGTTGGTGTGATCACGGTGGGGGTCCAAACAGAACCACCCAGATCCCCGTCTCTTATGTTCCAAACTTATACAATGAAAGGAAGGGTGTTTCTACCCCCATCTGAACAGAGGTATCATCCCAGCTATTATTTGGGAGCTTCTTATAGTTCTGACAAGTCCAAGTTATAGCTACCGTTGGGCTATCTCTGATAAGTCTGATCCATTGGTTGCTGTGCTGTCCAGCACCAAGTACAGAAGCCTGTCCTTATTCTCCAGGGGGTAAAAATTATATATTCACTGGTACCAGCCTTTCTGACCAGCAGTTTCAATTCATGAAGGTTTTCACTTCAACCCAGCGCCCCTGGGAGATTTAGTTATGCACCATGTGTAAAATCCAAGCTGCAAGATGCCCTTCCCCCTGGCCCAAACAGCCACCGAGAGGTGGTGGAGTCAAACAAGATGAGAAAATCTTTTCAAAAGTATTCAAATATATGACCATTTGTCAAGATTCTAATGTCCTGGATTTTCAAAATTAGCTCAATCTGGTTCCTCCATCTCCCCGTATACATTGAAAACCTCCCACTTCCTATTGTTAGCAGAGTTATCTGTGTGGTCTCTGGCAAATCCAGTCATGAAAGGTCGCTACTCCAGCAAGTTCCAGTATCACAAAGTCTAGGGGCATGTCCATGTTCATATGCCGTCCCCCTCCACTGGTCCCACCCACTCAGTTTAGGAGTGGGTAAGGGAGGAAGGAAATGTGGAGGAAGATTGAAGGCCACAGGGTGAACCACAAGGGTAGGAGAGCAATAACCTCCATTACTAATACCCCCTAGCCTGAGAATGATAACCCTGCCATCTGGGAGCATCGTGGTCCTAAAGACAACCTAGTCAGATTTAAATAACTTCCTTTAGATTTTGTTGTTGTCAGGACCCCTTAGAGGCACCTCCTCCCTCCCCCCCACAGCCTCCCCCACTCCAGTCTCCCCACCCCAACCAGCTATGGGAGAAGCATCATAAAAAGTTCACCAGTACAGTACCTCAGGTGCCCAGGGTGGGAATGCGATATTGATTTAGTCGTTGCAGGATTTCTGACAAGGACATGTTTCCCGCCTGTTGCACCTCCTGTAATGACTGTCCCATTCGAGATTTCACTGTATCCAGTGTTTTACCATTAATAACCACCCCGTGCTGCCAGATCCTCCGCTGCCTCGAGTGCTGTGGCATATGTCTGCTGTCCAGTGGGTAAAAACACTGTAAGCTTGGTAGGATATGGAGTTCTGAATCATATTTTCTGGGATCTTAGTGCTGGGAATAGTGGATTATAATCTCTGCATTGGCACTGCATGCAGGGCGCATAGTCGTTATCAAATAGGCAGCATTGCTGGCTTAGCATCACTCGGCCCTTCTGCCAAGCCTTTCTTAATAACAGTTCATTAGTTTGGTAGCTGAGTATACACACCACAAAGGAGCAAGGTCTTGAGTCAGGCCACATGGGTTTGGGGGAAAAGGGCTCTATGTGCTGGAGGCTGGGGTTGAGTTCCAGCACTAATTGGAGGAGGTAATCAGCATATGCTAGTGTGTCTGTCCCCTCCTCATTTTCTGGGATGCCAAAAATGCATATATTTTGGTGTCTGCCCCAATTCTCTGCATCCTCTTGCTGGGATGCCATAGCCAGCTGCTTGGTCACCAGCATTTTGATGGAGGTTTTGAGTTCTTCCAGTTTATCCACATTTTTAGTGATTTTCTGGTCAGCCTCGGTTATGCGCGTCTGCAATGTGCCCATCTCCGATTGAAGATCCTGCATCGTTTCGCGGACTTCGCTTCAAAATTCAGTGATTGCCATCAGTATAGTGTCTGTATTACTCTCTGGTGGGGTTTTCTTTTGTTTGGTAGCATTAGAGGAAGAGTATTTCTTCTAAGAGGTTCCCTGGTTAGGTCTGGCCTGATGCTCAGATTCCTCCGAGCCTGGATCCTCCATTTCTCCCTCATCTACCAGTGTCTGGTAGTGGTTTCAGTGAGTAGTTCCCATCTTACTATTGGATCACCAGTTTTGCTTGTTCTTATCGCAATTTTGTGAGTTTTAAGTGGTTTTGGTGTCTGATTTTAAGCAGTGAAGATGGAGAGCTCCTTAACCATGTCATTCAACTGTTCATACCAGAATCGAAAGTCTCGAGTTTCAAGACTTTTCAAAGAATTCCGAGAGGAGACCCGAGAGGAAGGCAGCATCCAACTACCTTACCTGTGCTGCTTGACAATTGTAAGTGCCCACCTGGGCGTCTCAAGCTCCTTGTGGCGCGCGGTCTGTGTTCTTGACAGTTTATGGTTTGGGAAAATGCCATAATAACCGGATTTCGGATTATTACAATTTTTTTTTTAACAGCAATACTAACTCAAAATTGGGTTATTACAGCATTTTACAGTCACCATGATCCAGTTGATATTATATGTCACCAGTAATTATATGTATATAGCCGGCCAGGTGGTGCTGAGGGTTGAGGTACTGGACGTCACACCTCGCTCCATGCCTACGACCCAGATTTGGGAATGAGCATGGGTCGTCGAGGGTCAGTAGGGATGGGGAAGGATAGCTCACCCCAGGGGCTGCTCTCCTTCCTGGGGAAGGGGCATTCTCACGTCCGATGCACTGGCTACCCCTGGCAGAGGCTGGGGACATTGCAGTGCTCAGCAGCAGATGCAGGGGATTGGAGCTGCGGGGACGTCCTCCAGGTGCGCACAGGAGCGTGTGCACGCTGGGCTGGACATCATTGCACATCCAAGCTCTGGGGTGGAAACAAGAAAAATCCCCCAGTCATCGGGTGAGGTGATGGTGAAGCATAGGCAGGCAGTCTGACCACAAGCCCAATGTCGTCCGGTTCTCCCTGGGGTCTGGAGCCTCTCCATGGGTCCAGGATCCCGCATACCTGATATAGTTATCAGAGAAGTGGTTCAGGCAGGCAGTTGAGTCAGACGGCTGCATATGGTGATCCTGAAAGATGCCCCAAAGGTGGGGTGCATAAACACAAACTACCAAAAAAAAAATTATATATATACCAACAGTATTTGTAGGAGCAGCTGCAAGCATTTCTGTGAGTGTGAAATGTAATACAGTAACACAAGCAGGAATAAGACCAGTTGAGCAGCCTGTAACAGGAAGTAATGACCTCCTATTTACACACACACACACAGACAATTGCACACACAGGCTCCCCAGCCACAGAGCTGTCCAAGGTGTATCATGAGTTTGTCATTCCTACCAGACAGCAGTATGGCCCTCCTTTGCAGACTCCACTCACAGTTGCAGACTCTTAGTACCCTGCAGCGTGTCCTGAAAGGCCAATAAAAAACAATATACAAAGAAGGACCTTTCCTCTAGATCTTAAAGCCAGAGCCATATCAGGATAAAGGATTCTTTGGCTTCTTCACTGATGCACTCACCTCTGATGAGTGGCAACAGGTTCACTCCTTGCTTCATGAGCCAGAGGATGCCTAGGCTGCACCTCCATCTGCTCCAGCACAATCTCCTGCCTTGGACCCGATGCCTAGGCCCAAATCATGGGCTGACATAGTCCGCCGGGTTACCACTGCCATCAGCCTTACAGTGAGCAAATCCTTGGGCCATGAAGAGTTGCGCCTTCTGACTGCATCCCCTACTCCTGCAGCTCCAGCACTCCTAAATCCTCCTGTGGCCACTGGTGCACCAGTCTGAAAATGTGTGATGACTGCTTTACATTAAAGCAGTGACTCCCTGATGCCCAGCCACTAAGACTATAAGGACTCCCTAGCAATTAAGCTGGGCCTTCCCCGTGAAAGGGCTACTGCTATGCTTGATGTCCTTTTATGGTCTGTTCATTATGGCTATACATGGACATGTAACTTAATGCTCTTAATGTTCCTATTTAGGGCTGGACTGCATTGGACATTTTAAGGCTGGTTCATATTTTATTTGTGCTTGCACTGTGTAGATGAGAAGGAGGAGGGCTTATGGGTTCAAGTAAACAAGCTCTCTACCTTGGGTATGGGGACAGTGCATACAAGGTTTGTCATGTTATGGTTGAAGGCAGGAAATGTGGTCCCCTCATATCTAATTTTTCACCCATTCCTGAAGGGACAGAATGAGATATTTTAGCCAAAGGCACCAACCTATACTAGGACCTCAGCCAACACAGTATAGGAACAGGTTGAGACAGAGGAAATGAAACTTGTTTCTGTTGCCAAAGTTTTTTTTTAATGCTGTAAAGACCTTTCTCCTTCTATCTTTTTATTTTTTTGTTCTCCTGTTAAATCATTCTGTTCTGGTAGACATCATATTGTCAAAGGCACAACGAACATACGAGCACTTGCAATGCAGACTACAGTCTCCTGCACTTTTCATTAGTTGTCATTTTCTGGATCCCTCATGAACGTACACACATTTGTGAGGGAGGCTTAGGCGGGAGAACCTGGTCACAGGCTCACACAACTGCAGTGGTGCAAGCTGGAGGAATGTAGGCTCACAATGTAAACTGATAGTTTTTACAGCACTGTGCCTATTATATCGTATCAGGTGGTATAACTCCTCTGATCCAGTCAGCCCACATTAGATGTTTACTCTTCTGTGGAGGAGTTACAGCCTCATAGCTAGGGTGAATGTGTGGGAAATGCACTTGGTTTTGGAGGGGCACAACTACTGAGGACATCTAACGACAGTTGCTGATGCCGCTGCTGTGGGGTGCTGCTCAGTTGGGTCATAACATGCCCCCCCATCCTTGAGTGCACCCCCTCTGCCTCCCCATATATATATACATCCTTGAGAAACCTCACTGGGATGGGGCCCATTTTCCTCTCTCTGTCTCTGTCTTACTCTTGCTCCTCTAGTCAACCCCAGAATGATACAAACCTGCCAGATTGGCTCATGGTCTATGACAGCTATATGTTCTTAGGCTCAGGACAACTTGCAGCCCAAAGACGTTTATCCCATTGGGTGGCTTGCTGAGAGTACCTTTGGGTATGAAGTGCTGTTAGGTTCTAGTCAAATCCCCAGTGGTAGGCACTTGGCAAACTTAGTATGGCTTGAGCTTTTTTATGGTTGGGTTTTCAGGGATGGGGTGGGGTGGGGATGCTGGAGAGGGAGAGTGTGAAGGTTCCAAGAGGAGAAGGGGTATTATTTACATTATTATCTTTCTGTTAGCCCTGGTTGGGCAACATAGTGTGTAATAGCTTAACTTGTAGGTCATTAGTTCCTCATATTCACAATATGGGTGATAGTTTACAGGCACATCCTCTTTTCCAGATACTGGGTTCAGCGCCCTCATGCCTGGGCATATTGGGGTATCAATGACATATGTCTACTTCATGCAGAGTATGGATAATATACATGCAATAACATGGAATGTTACAGGCTTTAAGTCCTCAGTCAGAAGGTCAGTGGGCCAGCAGTGTAGCGCAGAAGTTAGAGTAACAAGCTGTGAATATCATCTAGAGGTTAGAGTAATGAGCTGTGAATGAGTTTGGTACATCCAGCAGACCTGGCTTTGACTCTCACAACCTCCACTTGTATACTGTGTGACTCTGAGCAAGTCACTTTACCTCCCCAATGCTTTTGGATCACCCCTGAAAACAGGCACTTGTGCCTAGTGGGCCTTAACCGGTTACCAAAGAATAAAAAACAAAATAAAAAGAAAGCAGAAGGTTCTGACTCATCTGAAAGGGTTCAGGCTCAGGTAATATTCCTCGAGAAAACCCACCTAACCAGTGTCGAGGCTCCTAAGCAGAAAAAACAATGGGTAGAAGCTAAAGCCCACAGTATGGCTCGGATCATAAAATGAGGGGTTTCCATCCTCTTTCATAAGAACCTCTAATGGGCTATAGTGTATTCCAGCTCTGTTTTTTTAATTTATTTTGTTAACCAGGTAAGATACACTGGTGCCATGATGCACCTTTTACAGGTACGACCTGGTGTGCAACAGTACAATGAAACATACATAATATATGCTATATAAAAAACACAAAACATTTCAATATAAAATGATGTAAGATATTAAAGAAATCACAATTCAGGCAAAACAGACACAGTTCTTCATTGCTGAACAATATAACTTCAGTTCCTTAGATAATGTAGTGACACTGGTTAATGATCTAATTGGTACCGGAATGTTGTTCCACGGAGAAGAGGCCTGGAAACTGAATGATTTTTGACCCACGTTTGTTAACATTTAAGGAACAGATAAACATAGATTTTGAAGATCTCATGTTAAGATTCAAAGTAACTGACTGAAGCAAACATGTCAAACTAGCAGGCTGCTTCTTGCTCAGCAATTTAAAGCTAAAATTAGCTAGAGTTAGTTTCAGTTTCATATCAAAGGAAAGCCAACCCAAACCATCTAAAATCATACAATGGTGCACCCTACTATTACAGTGACATGCAAACGTTGCAAGTTTATGATATGACACTTTTTTAAAATCAAAATTGACTTTCAATGCCGTATCTATGACCAGAAAGCCATAATCTAATAAAGGGAGAAGGGGCTGTTTTGCTCTACTAAGTCTGGCCTCGTTCATGAGAAATTTGTTAATCCAATAAAGCTAACCTAATTTTTGATGCAACTTAGAGGTCAAATGCTTAATATGAGGGCCAAATGTCAAATTAGAGTTGATGTAAACACCAAGATATTTAAAAACATTGACAGTATCGAGTAGTTCACCTGTGCTGACACTGAAAAGTTACTGGTATTAGGTCTGATTTTTGGTGCTGAGCTCAACAGCATTGCTCAAGTTCTTGTAACATTTATTACTAATCTATTTTTCTCAAACCACCTATACAGGAGATTAAATTCAGTATTTAAAGATATTGCTAATAATTGAAATGCCTTTTGCATTTATAAAAAGTACTGTATTGTCTGCATAAAGCAACATGCTTGTTTTGTTGCCGATTTTCACGGCATCATTTGTAAAGAGTAAAAATAACAGGTGTCCAAGTATGGACCCCTGTGGCAATCCATACAAGATATCCCTAGCATCTGGGAACACTGATCCAAGCTTAAGCTGTTGTTTCCTATTGCTTAAATAATTTGTTAACCAACCAATTGCAGGAGGCCCATGGCCTAATCTTTTAAGTTTACCAATTATTATACCACAGGTATCTAGTCTCAGACAATCAGAACACAGGAAAACTAAGTTATTGTCCCACAAACTACCACCTACATGCCCACAGTAGTTTATTCACCTATAGCCACGCCCACAGTAGTTTATTCATCTGCCCACAGTAGTTTATTCACCTATAACCATGCCCACAGTCGTTTATTCACATTCCCTTCCATTCCTATCCACTCAGTCACAGGGAATGTCATACACAGACACTGTCGCATCACTCTGTATAATTAATTTTCAAACATGGCACAAACTGTATAATCCCACTTCTGAAATGTGTAAAATGTTCCCCTGATTTCTTTTCGCTCCTAAAACAAACTTTCACCTCACATCACATTTAACTAGCACCGCACATAAAATTTCCTCCTCCGTAGCTCTCTAAGCTGTAGTGCCGCGGGAGCAACTAAAAAAATCGTTTATAACTAAATGATACTTTTGTGGGTCATAGTCTCAAAGTAGTAATATGGGACACTTACTGGTAAATAGATCATTAGAAAGTTGGTCCCGTTGAAAACCGAGCTCTACAAGCCTTTTTATTTTCTCTTCAGAATCTCAGATCTGTGATTCTGGATATATGCATTACCAGCTTGTGTAATGCACATGTCCCAGAATCACAGTCATTCAGAAAATAAAAACTTATAGCATCATTTCAATGGGACCAACTTTCTAATGATCTATTACAATTAAGTGTCCCATATTACTACTTTGAGACTGTGACCCATAAAAGCATCACTTAGTGATAAACGACCATCCTAGTTGCTCCTATGGCACTACAGGTCACAGACACGCAGACCACACATTACCTCTGCTCCAACTTAAATGTAATTTCTACATAAAAATACAACTTTACCACAAATTCTAGTGGTATAATAGTAATAACATTACGTTTTATGGAGTATACTCACAATAACCGGCTTCTGTGGGGATTAAACACCTCAGCTTCGCCTCGGTGTTTAATCAACCACAGAAGCCGGTTATTGCTTCGTATACTCCATAAAACATAATGTTATCACTTAAATAAACTGTGGTCTACCAGATCAAATGCCTTGGTGAGGTCCGTGAGCACTGCTCCTGTCATCAAGCCACTGTCCTTGGCTTTATAAATAGAGTCTGTGAACCCCACCAAGGCAGTATATATTCCATAGCTACACTGAAAACCATGTTGCTCTTCGCTCAGTAAGTGATATTGTTCCAAATATTTAGTTAGTTGGGAATGGATAATTCTCTCTTGAATCTTAGATAATACTGACAAAACAAATATGGGCCTATAATTCTCAAACAACCTAGTATTACCTTTTTTATGAAAAGAAACCAAAAGAGCACTTTTTCAAAAGTCAGGCACTTGTTCAAATTCAAATGAGAGGTTAATTCCCAGTCCCTGCCCCCACGCTACCTCACTTTCAGGAACTATGCTAAACTGGATCAGGTGACGTTCTTGTATGAAGACTCGACTATTGTCTGGTCTTATATCTCATAGTCCCAGGATGCACAAACAGCTCTTGACTACTTTCTAGACAAATTTAGTGAAGTCCAGAATAGACATACTCCCTTGTGACCCGACGGGTGCGTGCGACACCCACAAAGTGGTTGCACAAAGATCTTCTGACTGCATTGCACATTAGGGATGAGAGCTGGAAACGCTTTAGAAAATCAGTGCTTACAGCTGACTACCACATCTACAGGACTCAGAGAAGTGACTGTAAAAAGTGGATCGTACTACTTGCTAAAAGCACATATTGTAAGGGCCTTCTGCTGGAAGCATCAGGTGACCCCAGAAAATTCTGGGCACATGTTAAATCATTCCTAGGCACAAAGAAAGCTCAACTGGCTGACAAAATGATCATTAAAGGAGTCCAGTGTAACAACCCTGGGACCATCGCGGAAGCGTTCAATAAGCATTTTTTTTTATTTAGTTGTTTAACCAGGTATAGCACACTAAGCTGAAAGTTTTTTTACAGGAGCGACCTGGGAGCACAAGAAGGTTAAGTGACTTGCTCAGGGTCACACAGTATGCAAGTAGAAGCTGTGGGATTCAAACCCAGGTCTGGTCTGCTGGATGTCACCAGATTTGCAGGTCAGAGCCTTAGACCACTGCGCTATACTGCCTCCCGAAGCATTTCTCTGACCTGTCCAGCTTTACATCTGTCTTTCTCCAGGGTCAGTCTCTTTCTCCACCTACTCCACCGCACCCTACTCTACTTCACCCCCTTTCTACTTTAAGGTGATATCCAAATCAGGTGTCCTGAGTCTGCTAAATACCATTTCTGACAGTACTAGCGTTGGCTCAGATGGTATCGAACCCAAACTTCTTAAACTGGCCGTGCCATTTATTGCCCAGCCATTAGCAAGGATTTTCACCCTCTCTCTCTCTGCAATGGAGTTGTCCCTGGTATCTGGAAGATGGCCAGAATCATACCGGTCTATAAGAAAGGTGAAAATAGGGAAATAACTAACTATCGACCGATAGCTATACTATCAGTTCTGTGCAAAATACTAGAAAAGCTAGTATCAATCCAGGTCACTGAATTTATGACAAAGTATAACCTTCTCTCGCCTATCCAATATGGATTGTGCAAAGGTCATAGTACCTCCATGGCGTTGCTCCACCTTGTAAATGATACTCTAACAGCTATTGACAATGGCCACCTCACGGGGGCAGTTTTTATTGACCTCACAAAGGTGTTTGACCTTGTTGATCATTCTCTTCTTCTAAATAGTCTCTTAGCCCTTGGTTTCTCTCAGACCTCGGTGGAAACATAGAAACATAGACTTTGATGGCAGATAAGGACCGTTTGGCCCACCTAGTCTGCCCATTTCCCCTACCTAGAGGATAAGCTGAAGGTGGACTAGTTCAATAGCTATCTAAGTGATAGAACTCAGTTTGTCAGATTCAACTCTGCAGTGTCCAGCCAGATGACCATTAACCTAGGTGTTCCCCAGGGATCAATACCATGTCCCCTTCTCTTCTCTATTTTTATTAATAATATTTCATTAGATATCCCCAAATGTTCGGTTATCCTGTACGCGGACGACCTGGTCTTATACTGTAGTGATAAAAATATACACCATATCAACTTGACCCTCACTACTGCTTTCAAATCTATTCAGTCATGGCTCTTCCAACACAAACTAATCCTTAATTCTGATAATTTGACTCTGCATCTAAATTAAATAACAACCAGGACCTTTTTAAAGTCTCAGGACAGGGTGGGATGATTCTGGATCCAGTCTGCTCTTTTAAATATCTAGAAGTACTCCTTGATGAGAATCTTAACTTTGACAAGCATATAACAACTTCCCGTAAATCAGTTAATGCTAAAATTGGTGTAGCCTATAAAACCAGCTGCATCCTAACACAGCCTGCTAGATTAGCCATAGCCCAAGGGATCTTACTCCCATCTTTATCTTATGGGGTAGTCACTTATCTCAATGCATCCACAACTCTCCTAAGGAAGTGGGATACCACTTATAACAGGATATGTAGGTATGCCTCAGCCTCTCCCTGGTCAGAACCCCATTGTTTGCTCTACAGGGATCTGAACTGGCTGCCCCTTCTGATGCTTGTACTGTCGCTCTTGGATCACTGACCAATAATGTCATCAGAACCAACATCCCAGTCTCACAGCCTTCCTATTAACTCCACTGCCCCCCTCCCATGGCCTCCACTCAGCTAATAAAGCATTGCTGAAAATACCAAGATGTAAATCAAACAAAGGCACCCTTGCTTTTTCTTACTCGGCGCCCAAACTCTGGAACTCCCTGCCTCTTGAGGTTCGCCTAGCCCCTACACATGCCCTGTTTAAAAGTAATTTTCACTCCTTCCTCTTTAGCCAGGTCTCCTGTGCTTCCTTCAAACCCCCTTGAACCTATTATCTGTCTCCCTCTCCCTCTTATCCCCAACTGCTACATACTACTCTCTGGCCAGCCCTTCTAGCTTCAATTATAAGCACTAATATTGTATGTTTTGTAGTTGTGTCTAACTGCTCTCAACCCAGTGTTTTGATAGAAGGAATGAGTTATAGTCATGAATGTATGCTACTGTTATGCCTATTTGGCCATGCATGCTAGCAACTTGTGAAATCTTTGTACCTTTGATGAATTCACTAAAGTCAAAATGTATGTATTCTTCCCTGTTTATCCCTACCTATTATCAATCTACGTCTGCAAATCATGTAATCTGATCTTGTGCTGTATCTATGTAGTTATTCCTGATTTGGCAAAATGTATGTATTGCAAATGTTTGTTTTCTCTAAGTTTTCCTACTACTGTAATCTCCCGGGTCATGCCTGAAAATAGTCATGTCTTGGCTATGGTGCTTACCCGGTAAACAAAAACCAAATAAATAAATAAGTTATCCTTGTTATTGGATAAGCTATAGCTGGAGTAGCAAGATGTAAGAACTTTGGAAGAAGACTGTCAGCCCCGGCAGACTTATCAGACTTTAACCTCATTAACAGTTTGTAAACTTGTGAACAAGTAGCTGCTTTAACATAAAACAATGGCCGATCAAGATTGGATAATTCTTAGCTGTCTGTCATGGCTGGAGAACTAAAATCTAAACTAGAACGATGTTTTTCAAAGTCACAGAAGTAATCATTGAAAATATTGGAAATTTCTGACAGGTCAAATGTATTTATACCTCCATGTTCCAACCCTTATTGTGGCAAATCTTTGATGGGATGTAACAAATTATTTAGACACTTCCAAAAACTCTTAGAGTTAGATAAGTTAAAGATCTGCTGTTGTTTCAGATAATTTCTTTTTACTAAGGTTATTGATTTTTTGCAAGCATTATGCAACATCATGTAATGCTCCCAGTCAGATTTTAGGGTAGTTTTTCTGTGTTTAGCCCAAGCCGCAGCCCTATTTTTCTTGAGTTTAAAAAGGTCTTTTGTGAACCACTTCAAGACTAATCCTTTAAACCTTTTTCTGGTTAATACTGCATATTTATGCATAATTCTAGCAAATTCAGTAATGAACAGACCAAGAGCAAAGTTAACATCTGGCACAAAATCAAAATAAGACTGATCAATATTAGTAAGATCTTCTAGAACTTCTGAAAGAAGCACTATGGCTGACAGTGGAAACTGGGAGTGGGGCAAGCATCGGAAAAGGAGTCACCTACAGGCCCCCTACACAGGGTGACAGCGAGGACAAGGAACTGCTTGAGACAATCCAAAACCTAGCTGATAAGGGCAAGGTAAGAATAGTGGGGGATTTTAACCTACCTGATATTCACTGGTCATCTAAAACAGCTGCAACAACAAAAAGTAGGGACCTCTTAATGGCCCTGCAGGGAACAGATCTAAGGCAGCTAGTTGAAGTTTCAACTAAGGGGAGAAGCCATCCTTGACCTGGTCCTCACAAACAGTGAAAGAGTTAAAAATATAGAAGTAGGGAGCCATCAGAGAAATAGTGATCATTGTATGATCGGATTTCAAGTTATCACTACAAAAGAAAATACGCACTCCAACATTAAGGTACTGGATTTCCAAGCAACAGACTTCCAGGAAATGAGGTACAAAATAACAGAAATTGTAAAGGGTAGGAAGAGAGGAAAAGTGAAGAAATGTGGGAGAGCATGGAAGGAGCTATTGAGATGGTCACAAACAAATACGCCAGAACAATAAGTAATGCAAAGAGGAAAAGAAACCAACTGCAGTACTCCAAGAAGGTGACACACATTGTCAAAGAGAAAAGGGCACCCTACAAGAAGTGCAGAGTGACAAGTAAGGAAGAAGATAAAGAAATATACAAACAGAAAATGAAAGCAGCAGGAAAAGTGATAAGAAATGTTAAAGCCGAGACCGAGGAGAGGATTGCAGAAGGGATAAAGAAAGGTGACAAGACCTTCTTTAAGTACATAAAAGAAAGAAGGAAAACTAAGGGAGGTGTAGTAAGACTAGTAGTAGGAGAGGGGACTAAAAGGGAGGGGGACTGCAAAAATGCTGAGTTTTAAACAGATACTTCTGTTAGGTATTTACTTAGGAAAAAGAGGGAAATGGACCAATAATACAAAGGAACAACCCCCCAGATGCAGGGATTGATATGTACACCTTCACAGTGGAGAAAGTCCTGAAGGCACTAAACAGTCTGAGGGTGGACAAGGCCATTGGGCCAGATAACATGCACCCAAGAATCCTGAAGGAAGTTGGAGATCTAGCTGAACCCCTAGCAGAACACTTCACCAAATAACTGGTGAACGGGGAAGTTCCCAAGGACGGGGGAAAGGTGACAGTGGTTCCACTACACAAATCTGGAAGCCGGGTGGAGGCAGGAAACTACCACCCAGTGAGTCTTAGTCTGTGGTGGGGAAAATTATGGAATCATTACTAAAGCAGAGGATAACATTCCTGGAGTCCAGTGGACAACAGGACCATAGACAACATGGGTTCACTTCAGGAAGATCATACCAAACAAACCTGATCAAGTTTTTCAACTGGGTGACCAAGGCTGTGGATAAGGGAGGGGCCACTGATGTGGTCTACCTTGACTTTAGCAAAGTCTTCGACTCGGTCCCACATAGAAGGCTGGTAAAAATGTTAGATTGCATGGGGGTAGGACAGGAGGTAGTAAGGTGAGTAAAAAATTGTCTATATGATAGGATGCAGGTAAATGGTGCACTATCTGCAGAATGGGAAGTAACCAGCAGGGTGCCTCAGGGCCTCGTTTTGGGGCTTCTGCTTTTCAACATATTCATAGCCGACATTGCAGAGGGGCTCGAGGGAAAGGTGAGTCTGTTCGAGGACGACACCAAAATATGCAACAAAGTGGACTCTACAGAGGGAGTGACGAAAATGGAATCAGACCTAGAAAAACTGGAAGAATGGTCCGCAGCATGGCAGCTGAAATACAACACAAAAAAGTGCAAGATTATGCACCTAGGAGGGAGCAACTCAAAAACTGACTACTATCGGGGGGCCGGGACTAGCAAAAACTAGAGAGGAGTGTGATCTGGGGATCATAATAACAAGATCTGGGGATCATAATAACAAGTGGGAAAATAGTGCGAAAAGGCAGCACTAAGAGCTGGTGGCATGCTGGGGTGCATCGGGAGGGGGATCACAAGTAGGAGGAGGGAGGTGTTTTTGCCACTGTACAGGGCATTGGTCAGGCCCCATCTGGAATATGGTGTACAATTTTGGAGACTGCACCTCAGAAAGGACATAGGTTGGAAACAGTGCAAATGAGGGCAACAAAAATGATCCAGGGATTGCACCAGAAGCCATACAAGGAAAAGTTAACTGATTTAAACATGTACTTTCTGGAACAGAGGAGGGAGAGGGGCAACATGATAGAGACATTCAAATACATTAGGGGTGTAAATAAGGTTCAGGCGCATTAAACTTTTTCACTTCAAGGAAGATAGTAGAATGCAAGGGCATGATCTGAGGCTATGAAGGGGCAAGTTCGGGACAAATGTCAGGAAGTTTTTCTTTACAGAGAGGGTGGTTGATGCCTAGAACAGTCTGGCCCCACAGGCCATTGGGTCCAAAACTATCAGAGGCTTTAAGTGAGCATGGGACAGGCATAGGGGCAACATTATCCAGAACAAATAATCAAGGAAAAGGGTAGCAATCTAAAAATCATGGGCAAGACAACCTGTTGGGGGCATTGTGGAGCAGCATCATGGTGACAGCTTATTGAGACAGCACCGAATACTGAACTTTAACAAAGCTTAGAAATATATCTATTTGTGCAGCCAGTCACAATCTAAATCTACTGCCACCCGCCTCAAACTCCCGGGTTCGAGATGGGACCTAAAAAAAGACAGCAAACACCACGCTCAGAACTTGGATGTCTTCCTATCCTCTGTGGACTTCTCAAAAGGGTCGAGTCCTACAGCACCTAGTAGTATGGTGGCACCGGACTTACCATTGGCACAGATCTTAGCAGTGCTTTCCAAAATACAAGCCACTGGGTGCCCTGCTGGCTAAATGGTTTAAACAGTTACATCTCCTCCACTCCTACCCTTGGTGCATTTAAATCAAGGCTCCAACTCTCTATCACTGCCTCTAGCTTCTGTGACTGCCTCCACTAGCTATCCCCATGAATATTTCCCCTAGCCTTATGCAGTTCTCTCTCCTATTAGCACTTAGTTACCCCTCGGCACGCACTCCCCTGTGTTATGTCTACGACAATGCCTCTGGCTGCTCTCCTCCTCTATAGCTCTCTGCCCCTCTACTCTTCCTCTCTCTTGTCCTCTATCCTCCCTGCACCTCATCCGCTATCTCCTTGTAGCCTAGCCTCCAAAACTTGTTTTGTTTCTCAGATGCTTTTTACTCTGTTTAGCTTACACTTTTGTAACCTTGTCCTGTGTATTGAATTTGTAATCTGACTTACATGTCTTATGTTTTGAATTGTAACCCGACGTGGAACCTTTGTAAAGGAGCCCTGGCTCAAAGGTATTATAATCCTAGACCTAATAAATAAATAAATAAATAAATGTTAGCTGCAGTTGAAGCCAAGCTAATAGAGCAAGAGCATAGACTTCAGGAAAACTCTACTGCCATCACAGACCTTAATGAGGTGCATGCTCGACAGGCTGAATGTAACGCCACCTATGTGAGAGACTTCATCTACCTCAATGCCAAAATTGAGAACCTGGAGAATACACAAAGACAGGCCAACATCGGGATCATGGGCTTTCCACTCTGGTTCGCTGGGAAAACAGTCATTCTTAACACATTAACTAAAATAATCTTTCCAAGACTTACATCTCCTACCACATGACTCTGGTATTAGAGTATTAAAAGGCTTTGCTATTCCACAGTGGCCACATCCATGAGGCAACCTGACACAACAACCAATGACTGCAATTGCCACCTTATCCTCACCGGAGGCTCAGATCCCTTTGTTACTGGCTGCACGAGCCAGAGGAGAAATTGTATGGAAAAGCAGTTGGGTGGCTTTCTTTCCGGAACTTGCAGCACAGACACAAAATTGGAAGAAGGAACTCCAAGTAATTAGAAATATGTATAGAAACATAGACTTTGAAGGCAGATAAGGACCGCTTGACCTACCCAATCTGCTCATTTCTCAACCTATTGGATAAGCTGCAGATCCTAGTTAACCAACAGCCTCCTTCCTTCTACCCCCCCACTATAATTGCTTTATGTTTGTCCCATGCATTCTTGAATTCCCCCACTGTTTTTGACCGCACAACCTCTTCAGGAAGGTCATTCCATGCGTCCACCACCGTCTCTGTGGAAAAATATTTCCTTACGTTACCCCTGTGCCGTTCCCTTCTCTATCTTCAAATTTTGTCCCCTTGTTCTTGCACATCTCTTTTTCTGAAAAGATGCTACCCTCTTGGACTTTGTTGATTCCACTGAGGTACTTAAAAGTTTCTGTCACGTCCCCCATCTCCCTCCTTTCCTTGAGGGTATACATAAGCTTTTTTAGTCTCTCTTCATATGGTTTTTGGTGTAGACCCTGCATGGCTTTAGTTGCTCTCCTCTGGACTGCCTCCATCCTGTCTATGTCCTTGCAGAGATGGGGTCTCCAGAACTGCATGCAGTACATGCATGGGGTTTCACCAACTGTCTGTACAGAGGGATGACAACTTCCTGTTTTCTACTGGTGATGCCTCTACCTATGCATGCCAGTATCCCCACAGCCCTCCTTACTGCCTTCTCACATTGCCTGCCTACCTTTAAGTCATCTGATATGACTTCCCACAGGCCCCTTTCCATTTTTGTCACTGTGGTAACCGCCCTCCCCATTGTGTACTCTTCCCCTGGGTTTTTGTTTCCCAGGTGCATTACTTTGCACTTCTTTGCATTGAATCTAAGCTGCCATGCATCTGACCATTCCTCTAACCTTGCCAAGTCCTTTCTCATCCTTTCCAGCCCAACCCTTGTGTATCAACCTTGTTGCACTTCTTTGTGTCATCTGCAAAGAGGCATACTCTTCCTTTCAGTCCCTCTGCAATGTCACTTATAAAGACATTAAAGAGGACTGGCCCCAATACTATACCCTGCTTGTAACCCCCCTTTCTTTGGAGTGGACTCCATTTACTATTACCCTCTGCGTACTGTTGTCCAGCCAATTTTTTTTACACAGGCTACCACCCTGGGACCCACTCCCAGGCTGGCTAACTTGTTTGTTAATCTTTTGTATGGGACTCTGTAAAATGCCTTGCTAAAGTCTAGGTAGGCCATGTGCACAGCCCCTTCCTGGTCTACTACTTTGGTCACCCAGTCAAAGACATCTATTATATTCATCTGACATGACCTTCCTGCTGTGAATCCATGCTGCCTTGGGTCTTGTGCCCCACTGACCTCTAGGTGCTCAACAATTCTTTCTTTCAGAAGTGATTCCATCATTTTCCCTACCACTGAGGTCAAACTAACAGGTCTGTAGTTTCCTGCCTCTGCCTTGCTCCCACTTTTCTGAAGGGGAATCACATTTACCTTCCTTCAGTCCTCAGATACCACACCATCCTCCCATGATTTGTTAAAAAGGGTAGTCAGTGGTGTCACTAGTTCTCTCCTTAGTTCATTTAGAATTCTGGGGTGAATCCCGTCAGGCCTCATTGCCTTGTCTACCTTGAGTTTTAGGAGTTCTTTCAGGACCCTTTCTTCTGTGAATGGACTGATATCGACCCCCCCCCCCATCCAGAGTGCTTCTATTGTTTGGTTTAATAAAGAAGGACCTCCATAAAAATGACATTCAGGTACAGCTTAATTATCCAGCAAGGCTCCAAGTTCATCACAAGTCCAAGTTGCACATATTTGTGGACCCGACTTTGGCGGCTGCCTTTGCAGAAAAGCTAATTGCAAAGCAGAACCATCCGGAAGACATCTCCAGTGAAGAAGAGTGAGGTGTAAAGAACTTTACTTCAATTATCACATTGTGTGACTATGGGGGATGCTAGTTTACCTCAGGGAAATGTTGACTGTAGTTGAAGTTGCCCGAGACATAGGTCACTACTAATACTGGCAAAGGTTATGAATTTTTACATCTTAAGAAGTTTACTAAGCTAACTGTCTACAGTCTGGCTTAATATGCTGTACATGAGTTATAGGCTGCTCTTATATTAGTTCTGAGAAAGGTTATCATTCTTTTTTGCGGCTAGTATTGTGGAATTTTAAAAGCTGACATCTGCACACGCTGCTCAGTTCGCAAAACTTTAATGAGAACCTGAAGATATATTCTGCTAACCCACAGGGTAGGTTGCCTTGCTTGGAGCTGTGGGAGTTATGATGTAGCTTAACTGAGACCAGAACATCGTACAAATCCGCTTTCCATAATTTGCTTGCCAATCAGCCCCTCCATATTATTTCAGTCCTGCTTGGGATTTGATATGTTGGTATTTTTTTAACAATCTGTTTTAATTGCAGGTGGTGGGAGTATCAATGCTCTACAATATAATCAAATCGAATTTTGCTCCATTCTTAAAATTACTGGCTGCAGGGTGTGAAAGTCCTATACCTTAGGTGCCCCAGGGCAGGCACTTTTACCTCTGGACACCTACTGCTGTTTTGTACCTGCCCACTGGGGCACCTAAGGTATTTTTGGTGCAGAGCTCCATTTTTTCATTTTTTTTTTCTATCCTAGTGATTTTTTTTTTTATTTTCAGAAGGCGGGGAGCCTTTGGAGGAGTGAAGGCGCCCGATCACAGTGTGCCTTTGTAACTGTCAGCTGACAGTACAGTAATGAAACGCCCCTGATTTGACTGGCACAGTCATCAGCCAGCCGCCTGCCTAGGTCCGTCGCGTCGGTCGCTCACTGCACCAGGTATGAACCAATTGGAGTGACTGTGTTTGGGAGTTCGCCCGCTCCCTAAACTCGCCGTTATGCTGGAATGCAGCTCAGCGCGCCATTCTGTCAATGATTTAGGAGACAGAGGTCCATGCTGAGTGCAGTAGCTGTAGACTGCGAGTTTGCTGCTGTAATTGGCATTTCTATTAAAAAAAAAAGACCCAAAAGCTCTTTTAAGAGCTCTCTTTAGTACAGTCAGAGAAGTGGAGATGTGGAGCATTTATAGGCAGGGAGCGGGACTTGGGAGTGAGAGAGGAGGCAGAGGGTGAACGTCAGACCATGAAGGTGTCTGTAAGGTCTCAGAGGAAATCGGGAATCGTACAAGAGATCATACATTGTTAATAGTTAAAGAGTGTGACAAAAGAATAGAAGCAGACTCAGTAAAGTCAAGAACAGGACTTTTTAAAGTCTGCAGACAGTGCTCAATTTTCAGCATTGCAGTCTACTGAGTTTAACCTGTGGGGAGCTATTCAAATTAGATAAAGCCATCCAGCTAGTGCCTGATATTAATTCTCTGTTTGGGTGTGTTAACAATTTAAAGCAGGAGAGGCAGATAGTAGGAAAAAAAACAGAACCAACTGCAACAAAGAGGAGGAGGACCTATTCTGTGATCTCTGCAGCCACAGTTGCTGTCAGCTAAACTTGCTAAGTTTGCAGGGGGAACTGAATTTAAAACCTATAATAAACTATCTCTATCTAACTGAAGCTAACTAAAAAATAAAGATCAGCAGCCTATACTGATACTGACAGACAGTTCACTGCTCAAAGTACTAAATCCTGTGTGAGGACTAGCAGCAAGTCAGTAGTCGACTCATCACTAGTGTGTCTATATTCACACAGTTACTGGCTGGGAAGGGAACTGAATTGAGGCAAAGAAAAAAAACTCTACCTAACTAAACCATATAAAAAAAGCTCATTATAGTTTTACAAACTTAGTGTGTTAAAAGAATCTCTTAACAAGCTTTAATAAGCTTGTATGCTGTGTATTGCATAAAATCTAATTGGGAATATATAAGGAATTGTTGGATTCTAAAAGCTTGGACCACCTAAAATAATCTGTGGTGGATTACCTAAACTCTAAATACAAAGGGATCTGCAAACTAAGAAAATCTAATTAAAAGTAATTGTTAATTAAAGTTCTAAAAGCTTTTGTGAACTTGTTGGAACACCTAAAACTTAGGGGGATCTACTATTATTCTACTAGCTAAAGCTGCTTTAGGTGAAGTTGACTATCTCAATCAAATCTAAATACTGTTATTAAGAAAAGCTTTTGTTGGACTATCTAAAATCTGTATACAGTTATAAAAAAATATGTTAAGTGTTTCACAGGCTCTACGCTGTGGTCTAAAATCTGAATACTATTATAAAAAATCTCTAGCTTTTTACAGGCTACAGTACACTGTCTGTGGACTATCTAAAATCTGAATACCTGTTATAATACCTGTTATAATAAATAATCAGACAACACACAGTCAGGTTTTCTTGTTAAGTTTATTATAAAAATAAAGACAAGACACACTTTTTTCCTTATTGCATTTATTAATACTGAGTAACACAAATAAAAAATTCTTAAAATCAGTATTCACAAATTCAACTCCGAACAGCCAGGCAGACACCATGAGTCTTTTTAAATTTGGATTTAAGAGAAAGCGTTTTGATGAGACTGCGGGAGCTGCTCAGATTCCTAACACCAAGTACTAGTACTACTACAGGCACAGCTATAACCCCACCATCTGCTTGCCTAGACAGTGAAACTGTTGTGACCACTGAAGTTTCCTCAAGTGCTGCTTGTACTGAAAGCCAAGTTAAGGCCCGAAAGTTAGAAAATTTCAGGAATCCTGGAAAAGGGCAGGAAGTGGCTTCATGATGACACAGATAAATGTGCCATGTTCTGTACATGGTGTCAGAGTTATGATAAAAGCCAAAGCAAAAATAATTTCAGAATTGGATGCAGTACTTTTAGAGTACACATTATCTCAGCACATGAAGTGTCGATAGCACACAAAAATGCTGAGATGGCATACATTGCAAATAAAACAAAAGTTGGAGAAAGACCAATAGAGAAATCCATACAATTCATGGAACAAAAAGAAATGGATCAAATTTGTAAATTGTTCTGTACTGCATATTACGTTGCTAGGACCGAAAGGCTTTTCAGGGATTTTCCTGGGTTGATAGATTTACAAAGAAGAAATCATGGGGATGATGCTATAAGTCACAGTTACAGCAGTGACAAGCAATGTCATGTCTTCATTCACTATATTGCCCAAGATATTCAAAGCACTACTGCTAGTCTACTACAAGACAATGACTTCTTTTCTTTTCTTGTTGATTCCTGCACAGATAAAAGTGTGACTGAGGAGGAGGGCATTTATGTACGTGTTTTTGAAAATGGCCTACCTGTAACAAGATTTCTTGCACTGAAACCAGTCAGTGTCCATAATTCAGAAAGCGTTTTAAATACTGTGATTAATGCTTTAGAGGGTGAAGGTGGTTTAAAGGATGGTGGTTGGGAACATAAGCTGATAAGTGCGGCATCTGATGGTGCTGCTGTAATGTTGGGGAGCACTTCAGGTGTCCTTAGTCGAATAAAGCAAGATTTCCAACAAGCAGGATCATGGCCACAAAGCACTAGGAATACTTAAAGTGCTTAAGACTTTAAAATGTGTTATATACATGAACTTTCTGAAAGTGTTTTTTGGTTACTTATCTGCTCTTAGTTTGTGCTTTCAGCAAGAGGATGCCACTGTTGAAAAAGTTCACAGCAGAGTAGAAAGCACAATTCAAAAACTAAATGGTCTCTCGAATCAAGAAACTCTTCACCGCATAACACTTACATCTGTAAATGAGAACCTAACTCAGTACAACAGTGTTGACTTAACTAATGAAACTAGCAGGCACAGATCAGGTTCTCCTTCAGACATCGTAGAAGCCACAATTTCAGAGATCAAAAAAATTCTTCTGAAAACGTCACAGCACATTGAATCTCGCTTTCAGTCCTTCACGACCAATAAAGTGCTACTAGCTGCAAGAGCTTTAAATTTTCAGTCCTGGCCAACATCCACAGAGGCACTTCAAACATATGGAGATCAAGCAATTCAAACAATTGTTGATCACTATAAAAGTGGTCCTAGAGTCTCGTGGAGTTGATGTTACTGGTACTGCTGAGTGGCTAGACTTAAAAAGCACGTACTCCACTTGCTGTCTGTTGAAAATTGTAAGTCTGAAATTGTGGCAGAAAGTGATTCTTGCGGTTGTGCTGGATCAACAATTTTGAAATGTGCTGGCCATTGTCAGAATCATCCTCCTGATTCCTGTTCACACTGCTGCTGCAGAACGAGGCTTCTCTCTGATGGGAAGAATAAAAAATGACTGGAGGGTTGGATTACGCCCAGACACCCTACACGACCTAATGTCTATATCTCTGAATGGACCCCAACTTAGTGACTATAACCCTGAAGGTAACATATCACTGTGGTGGAAAAATGGCAAAAGAAGGCCCACTACCGAAGCTTATGGCTCCAGAACACTGTCACTGCATGCTGCTTCTGCCAGCCCTAGTGGTGGTGATGAAAACGAAAGTGCTTGGTCCAGTGAAGATGACGTGTAAAATTATGCAAACTAAGGGGCAGCATGTAAATGGTTTGTTGGGCATGTACATTTTCTTCTTACATGCCCAAGTGGGCATGTACTTTTTTTCACGAATTTCATACCCTGACTGGCAGTGTCTCACACTGCATGTACTTACTGAACTCTTATCTGAATGTGTAGACTAATTGTAATTGTTATCATTACTGCTCTGAATGTCCAGTATGGAGACCTGTGTGTCCCAAACCTTTTCTTTTATGTATCATGGGCAGACTAGATGGACTTTTTGGTCCCCTTCTGCCATCACTTTCTATGTATCTATGTAACCATCTTTGCACAGTCATGAAACAAGCGAACAACAGGTGTGGATCTCTGTACAGCCCCATTGGACCACACACAAAAAATTGTTGCATGGTCACTAATGGAGTTGGACATACTGTAGACCCATAATTTCTGATTCTATTGACCATAATCCAATCCAACAAAAAATGCTTTGAGGATTTATTGTTCAGTCTGGTATAATCACCAATAATTTGGCTAAAGCCATAGCCATGCAGTAAATCCATATAGGTGGTTATATTACCAATCCAGTCCAAGTTTAGGTCTCCAAGGACAATAATCTCTGCAGTCCCCAACTGGGACAACATAACCATAAGATGTTTTAAACCATCAACACCTACCTTTAGGGGATTATAAACACAGCATAGATATAGCTTTTTGGGGCACAGGTTTAGGTTTATGGCCAACCACTCACAAGCTGTCTTTGCTGCATAATTGGGGATACACATCTTGGCAGACAAGTTTTTATCCACATAAAACATAACCACTCCACCCTTTTTTTGTGGTCTGTCCTTTCTAAAAATAACATCATTTCAAATAGACACCTCATAATCCAATACTGAGGGTTTAAACCAGCTTTCACTCATAGCAAAAATATGCGGTTTATGTATTGCAAATTGTGTCTAATTCAGTCAATTTTGATACAAGGCTACATATGTTCAAATGCATATTATGCAGTCCTTTAAGCACTGGACCAAGAGCCATTTCCAAAATTATGCATTGGTTGAGTTTCAGGGCCAGGGTTACATTCAACATTACCGGATAACAAAATGAGTAACATTAGTAACCTAGCCAAGGCTAAAAATTTCCTAATGGAATAAATGGACCTCAATGATGAAACAATGTCATACGTGTGTTTTACAGATTAGACCCACTGTTGCAACATTTGCAAAGTGAAAATCAACTGTGGGCCTAAAATCAGAAAAGGCATCATAAGGTAGAATATTGATAGTAGAAAAGCTGCTAGAGACAAAAAAATATCTGTTAGTATGAAAATGGTGCATACAATGATACCTGAAAGTCATCCTCTTAATGTCATTATGAAAAGGATAGAATAATACAAAATTTCACTAAACCTTTGTAGTTTAACACCAAATTAATATTAAAGATGTATTTAAAAAGAAACAAAAATGCTGGCCTGGTGGCACTGGAAGTTGAGGTGTTGGACACTACACCTTGTGCCATGCTGGTGACCCAGGTTCAGGAATGTTCCCAGGCTGCTGGGGGTTGGCAGGGGTGAGAAAGGATTGAGTATCCAGAGGACTGCTCTCCTCTGAGGGAGGCAGGGTTTGTCATCCCACCCGCTGATTGCCCTCTGGTGGGGGCTGGAGGGCGATACAGGTTGGGAGGCTTATAACCGGCGTGTCTGACATCGGAGAGGAGGGAGGTCGGGGAGAAAAGTGAAAATGGCTCTGTGGATCTGGATGCTGGCTTTCTGGGGGAAAGAAGAAAGTCGATGCTCCTCGCCCCTGGCCCTGTCATGGGGGGGAAGGGTAACCTGTGAGGGATTTCCCAGGGAGACTCGGTGCGGGGATGCTGGGGCCAGAGAGGTGAGATCCTCTGAGGGAGGAGCCATAGCTGCCTGCCAGCTCCCCCCACTGTCATCGAGGCACAGGTCAGGAAGCATAGGAAAACCAGGAGCAGTTTCAAAATTCACAAATGGTGTTTTATTTTTCTCAATAACAGCAAAATAAAAAAAAAATTCAGTATAACTATTTACAAAGGCAGTACAAACAAAGAAAACTAAGTCCTTCTTCTGAAGGTATCTCTTAATTTCAAGTTTCAGTTTCTCAGTCTCTCACTCTCCTTGTCTACCGTTACAGCATTTTAAATGGTTAAAAACCTGTTGATGCCTGTGGCACTTCTCTGTAAGCAAAAAGCGGGTAAGGTAAGTATTGGTCCCTGTCTTTCCCATACCCTTTTACAAACCTTTTTAACATGCATTTTACAGTTTGATTAAAACGCTCAACAAGACCGTCTGTCTGAGGGTGATAAGGGGATGTTCTTATCACAGTGATACCTAGTAGTCAGTACAGCTCCTTCAGTAATGCAGCACCAAAATTACTACCCAGATCAATAATAATCTCTTTAGGTATGCCCACCCTGCTGAAAATTTTGGCAAGCTCTTCTACCACTTTTGGAGCTGTGACAG
Source organism: Neoceratodus forsteri (assembly GCA_016271365.2). Taxonomy (NCBI): domain Eukaryota; kingdom Metazoa; phylum Chordata; order Ceratodontiformes; family Ceratodontidae; genus Neoceratodus; species Neoceratodus forsteri. The sequence continues at coordinate 660,260,553 of CM057455.1, read as the reverse complement.
TATGCATTGCAACTGCTTCAGAGTATCGAGTAGCATAGTCACATACTACCAAAATGAACCGATTACCCATTTTACTTTTGTCTAAAGGGCCAGCCACATCCATTGCAATTCTCTCAAAAGGCACATCTATCAAGCGTAAGAGCACCAGGGGCACCTTGTCTTTTGTAGTCACTGGGGCCATTTTCTGACACTCAGTACAAGAAACTGCAATAGATAGCAACAACTTCATGAATTCCAGGCCAATAAAATCCATACAGCAATCTGGAAAAGATACACTCCCTCCTCGAGTGAGCAGCCATAGTACTATCGTGCTATCTATAACAACTCAGATCTGTACTTTTGTGGTATAACCAATTGTTCTATCTGGTCCTCTGTCTAAGGTTTAACACAAACTCTGTACAGTAGTCCATTACATTTTTTAAACATAGGTTCACCCTATTGTGGTTTCACCCCCAGCTGCTTAAAATAATCCTGAGAGAAACATCGTTAGCTTGTTTTGAAAGAAAATCGCAATCAGTGATCAGTTTAGTTTCAGCATTTTCACATGTTAATCCCTTATGTCCATCAGTCTTTTGTTGCCACTATTTCTTCAGGCATCGTCTTTCTTTCCTGGACTTTCAGATCTTGGAGCTGTGCTCAAACAAGTCTGAATCAAAATCAACAAATGGAAAAGAGCCCCACCATCTGAGATTTTGTTTGCCTGAGTTCTTGTGACCACAGCTGATGAAACATCAGGATACACTCCCTCTTTGATTAACTCAGTAAATCCTGGAAAGCCATTTCCAATAATCACAGGTACAGGTAACTTAGGTACCACCCCCACTTTCATTTGGTGCTACACACCCTAAATAGTCAGAGTCACATGGCTGGTGGGATAGTATCGAGTGTCCCTGTGGATTCAGATGACACCAGTACCTGATCCTTTTGGACACTGTTTTTCTGGCACTTCAGTATGCACTAGGGTCTGTCTGCTTCCCGAATCTATAAGTCCTTTCACAGTCTTTTCTCCCACCTTTACATCTGTTAAGTACTTTCCCCAATTTACTAAGGACAAATCTGCTCCAGTGTCACTCTTCTTACTACGGCAATTTCTTGCAATATGACATGATTTATTACAGTTATAGCAAATAAATCTTTGGGTGCAGATTTGTTATCCCCAACAGAGTTCTTATTAGACTTGGAGTTTAAATGGGAAAAAGTGTGCCTTACTAGTGCTCGCTGCTGTGGTATCTGTCTGGCCATTTGATAGTCTTCAGCCAAACAAACAGCCTTTTCCCCACTTTCTGGTCGGTGTTTGTACCCAAAGCTGTACCTCTGTGGGTAGGATATTGATGAACTGCTCCATTACAAATGTTTTGATGATGTGTGGGAGTGTTTTTCTCTCTGGATGGAGCCATTTCATAAGGAGTTCTCTGAGCTGGGTGAAGGCTTCTTGAGAATTGTCAACTGAGTTGTACTTCAGAGACTGAAATCTCTGTCTGTAGGTCTCTCCTGAGATGTCTGTGACCTCCCCCCACGTTTCTGTCTAGCAGGGCTGCTCCACTTACATCTAGGTGCCACTGAGAGGGGTGGGGGTAGTCACTACAATTATCTTTGACAGACTCTGTGTGGACCCATTACTTCTACTACAGAGCCTACCATCCTTCAGACAAGCAAACCAAGTGTGGCAACTACCTGGTTCACACCTGGGGGGATCATTTAGCATGGCCATCAACCTGGGTCCCTGGGAGAAAACGTTTGCTCAGCATTATGCTAGATTTGTACTTCTGGTCGAGGCACTCAAGTAAATCCAGACACTGGAAGCAATAACTGTAATGTCCAAACCAGGTTGGAATTCTAGAGTGTGGCTTTTATTCACATAACACAGAGAATAACAAAGCAAAGATGGCCCCCCACAGGACTACACTCGCTGGTAATGCAGATTACTGAGGTACAGAGCACACTTCTTCATTATGAACCCTCAGGTTCTGAATCGATCTGGGCACTCATGGCATGAACTGGTACACTTCTCTTCTTATCCTTGACATGGCACCCTGGCCAGTACTAGGACACTTTTCCATATGGCATGGAGGTTGATGGTGGCTTCCTAAACCACCCATGAGCACTGTCTGGCTCTAAGGGAAAATCCACAATCCCACATCTGGGTGCTTTCCTCAGACACTGGCCAAGTACCTGAGAAAAAAACCATAGGTGCCCCCTGCATTCCATTGTGGCTTATGCTGCTGTGAGAATTCTAAGGTGACATCATCACTCCAGCTCAGCAGAAACTGAAAATAGAGTGAGACAGTGTGAAACACATTTAACTGGCATCTCACAAGCTGCCTTTCCCTGCCTGCCACTGATTCCAAGTGGGATTCTAGTAACCCCTGGGAACAAGGGGGTTACATGTCATATCTTTTAATGACCTCTCTTTTCACCAGGTCATAGTTTTCTGACTGTGCAGTGTCAATATTGCTGTAGGCAAGTTGTGCTTTCCCTGTCAGGTAAGATATCAGTCTGATCGCCCATTGCTGCTTCGGCCATTGGCAGGCTGTGGCAGCCCTTTCAAAAGCTGTTAGGTATGCTTCGATGTCATCCGAGGGACACAACTTTGTAAGTTTAAGGTCTTTTACGTTATACTGGGTAACGAATGGAAGAAGGCAAAGTGCCCATTATTACTGTTCACCCGCATCAGCAGGACAATTTGTCTAGTCATTTAATAGTACAGTATCTATCTTCCTCCTAAAAATATCCAGGGTATCACTAGATACAATGTCACTAGATAGGAGGTTCCAAATCCTGCCTGTACTATGGAGGAAGAAGTTATATCTTCCATTTTTCTTTACAGTGTCAAGTCTTATTTGAAGTTTATGTGCTCTTAGGCAGTCTGGTTTTACCTGAATTGTTATTCCCATTTTCTCCCCAGGTTCAGAGTCGTTCACGATTTTATACATTATCAATAAGTCACCCCTTACCCTCCTCTGCTCCAGGCTAAATAGCCCTAAGCAATGCAACCTATCCTTATGACTGTGCCCCCTTAGGGCCTCAATCATTTTAGTAGCTCTACACTGTACTCTCTCCAACATCTCCACCTCTCCCTTGGCATATGGACTCCATAGTGGGGATTCAAAATCAAGGTGGGGCGTTATGTATGACCTGTACAAAGGTAGTAGATAACTCGCAGTTCTATTTAGGAAACTCGGTTTTATATTCCTCATCATATAATTTGATCTTTGGATCAATTTAGTACAATGAGCCCTAAAATTTAAATCCTTATCTACTATAATTCTGAAGTCCTTTTCACTTTCAGCTTTTTTTTAAGTGGGTTTCTGTTAAGTTTGTAATCATGCTTCTTGTTGTCCTTACCCATGTGCATTACTGTACATTTGTCCACACTAAAAGGCATGTTATTTACCCTTGACCAGTGCTCAGTTTTATTTAAATAAGTTTTTAAACTTGCTACACTTTCTGCTGTGTTGACTGGTCCCCCCAATTTCACATCATCTGTGAATTTCACCACCCAGTTGCTAATTCCGTTATGAATGTCACTAATATAAAGGGCAAACAGGGCTGGTTCCAGGACAGAGCCCTGTGGCACCCCACTTGTTACTTCACCATGACCTGAGAAAGATCCTTTCACTCTAACCTGCTGCCTTTTTGCATTTAACCAGTTACTTATCCAAGTGATTATTCTTTCATCAACTCCTATTTTTTCTATTTTAGTAATTGGGGGATGTGAGGAACCAGTATCCTGTGAACAAGGCATCCGCAATTGAGCACCTACAAAAAAGGCAACTCAGTTATGGTGCCTGTATTCAGGGCTACCTGGCAGGGTAGCGCCCGGATACTGGGGTGGGCAAGGTAGGGCGACAGGAAGCTACATGTGTATGCACGGAGGGAGGAAGGGGAGGGAAGGTATATGGGAAGGGGTGTGGCAGACAGCTTTAGAGCTGGTCTGCTAGCATGGTGGGGAGGGTGGTCGGTTGGGAGGTGCAGGGTTTGGGTCCAGCATGGCACGGTTTATTTTTTGGCGGCAGCCGGCTTTTTATTTTTTCCAGTATTTCGCCCCCTGAAATGCACCCCCCTGGAATTGAGAATACATTAGTAGGAGGATGTGGGGGGCAAAGACCCCCACATTAAGCAAAAATCCCCTTGATCTCGGGGGCCCTCTTGGTATTTGCCGTGAGTGTGCTTCGCCGAAATTCATTTTCGGCAATGTACACTTGCCCTAACTGCGATCACTATTCCACAATAACCATTATGACATAGAACCTGAGGAACCTTATCAAAGGCCTTCTGAAAGTCTAAATAGAAGACATCTATGGGAATGTTGTCATGTAGATGTTTGTTCACATTTTCATAGAAGCACAGCTGGTTGGTCAGACACGCCCTATTTTGTCTAAAGCCATGTTGTTTGGTGTCCTTATAGTCAACCCCATCGAAGTTCTCTTCTAACTTGGATTTTAAGAAATGTTCTGCTATTTTGCATAGGACTGGCGTCAAACTAATCAGTCTATAGTTAGACCTAAGTGCTCTGTCACCTTTTTTAAACAATGGGACCACTGTAGCAGTTCTTCAGTTTTGGGGCACCATCCCTGTTAAAAAGGAAGCATTGAATAAGGCTGTGAGAGGTTCAGAGATCTGTTTACATACCTCCCTTAAAAATCTTGGATGTACTATAAGTGGTCTGGTCCTGCAGATTTATGTTGTTTTAGTTTTTCCAGAGATTTTTCAGTTTCGGTGGTGCTAATTAATAACGAGAGGTCAGGGTATTCTCTGTATGTTAAATTATTCCTACTGTTTTTATTATTTTCAAATGCAGTACTCATTGAAGGCATCAGTCATTTCTAAAGGAGTTTTAAGTTCTTTCCCTGCATGTGTTAAGGGTCCTATTTCATTATTATTTTTACACTGGTCATTAACATATGCATAAAAGCTCTTTCCATTATCTTTCATGTGAGGGATATTGAACTCTAGCTTGTTCCTTTCGTACCATATCATTTTTTTAAATGCCTTTAGTTCTTTTTTATAAGATTCGGGGATTTCCTCTGTACAGTAATTTTACATATTGTTGTATGCTTTCTTCTTTTTTATGCATTGTTTAATAATTTTATTAGTACACCACATTGGCATTTTCCCCCTCCTGTTATAGAGTTTTTTTACTTGGTACATATTTATCTTCCCCCTGTTTTAGCTTGTTTTTTATTAATTCCCATATTTTTTCGACATTTTTATGCTGAAAGGAACTTTCACATTTCCAGTCAGATAATACTTTTCTGATTTTGTGAAAGTTTGCTTTATTATAATGTTTTGTAATCATTGAACCCCTTGTAGTCGTTACATATGTTCTCAAGGTAAATTCCTCTATGTTGTGGCCACAGTTACTCAGATTTTCCCTTATATTTATCTTTGTGACAGCATCATATCTGTTAGTTATCAGAAGGTCTAAGACATTCTTGCCTCTAGTAGGCTTATATATCATTTGATGTAAGCCTGACATGTTTAGGGAATCCAGAACATTTTTAGCATTGACGGTTTTAGGCAACCAAGTAATCCAGTTGATATCTGGATAGTTTAAATCCCCAGTAATGACCACATCTCCTTCTGCTGCCATATGTTTGATCTGTAGTTCAATATTTCTATCCACGTTAATGCAGGAATTAGGGAGTCTATAATATACTCCAATAAACAATTTCTTGGCCAGTTTCATGTGTACTGCTACCCACAAGGATTCTGTATTAGACTCAATATTGTTTAGGGTATGAGCTAAGCTCTGAATGGTGTCTTTAATGTATAAAGCAACTCCATCGCCTTTTGTATCTTGCCTATCTCTTGCATATAATGTATAATTGTCTATATTTCTATTCCAGGTAATCCTGCTGTCCCACCAAGTTTCAGTAACTGTAAAAATATCTATTTCTTCTTTATTGAGCGGCATCTCCAATTCACATTTTTTACTGATGTTAAGGCTTCTAGCATTTAATTCCCATACTTTGACTCCCTTGATATGTTTTCTAGTGACTTTTTTCCCCATACTAACAGATGGTACACTGTTACAGTCACTGAACCTGTCCCCTCTCCCCTTAGTTGTTAGTTTAAACAAACATTAACAACCTTTTTTTTTATTGTTAATCCAAATTTTCTGCTTCCCTTTTTATTCAGATGTAACACATCTTGACTGAAGTATCACTGCTCATTTATGAATTTCTTCCCAATGTGTAATACAGCCTATATCCTCTTGTAGAGTCCAATGTTTTAGCCAGTTATTTAAGTCCTTGATTTTTGTTTTATTGAAGTCACTCTCACAGGGCATGGGTAAAATTTCAGAGAAGTACAGCTTACACTTCAATTTTTGAGCTCCCAGCCAATTTCTTTGAACTCATCCTTTATTTCTGTTTGACCTTGTCCCATGATGTTATTAGTTCCTAAGTGTAATATCAAGGCTGCTGACAGATCATTTTCCTTTATAATATTCGGTAGCATTTTCTGAACATCCATTATTTTTGGCCCCTGGAAGTAACTGGTTGTGATATTTTCCATATTTCCCTATCCATATACTTGAGGATAGACTCCCCTAATACATAGACTTGTTTAATGATCTGCAGTTTATTACCCTCATTACCCTCTTCTGAATCTGTTTCTAGGACCTTGGTTTCCATTAGTTGCTCACTGTTTTCATGAGCCTCAATCCTATTTTGAACATCGTTTCCACGTGGCAGAGAACTCACTGAACTTACTGCACCCTTGACGTTCCCCTTTTTAGGGGAGGATTGTGATCCGACAAGCCTAGTGGATGTAATAAGTAAATTTACCTCATCTTGCTGTGAACTTTTTTCTGAAATATCGTTTTCACCTGATGAGTCATTTGGCAGGTCTGTTGCAATAAGGTTATCATTGCTCACTGAATTGGTTTGTTGTAAATTTGTAGTTTCATTACATACATCTGTTCCCATCATGTCTTCTGTTTGTTCCTCAGTGTTATTTAATGACGCCAAAGGTTCAAAGCTGTTGCAAAGTTCTAAATTAAAACCCATTGCTCTTCTGCCATTTTTGATTTTCTGGCTTTTGCTGTCCAGACTCCTTCCTCCTCCACTGTCTTACTCTCTTCCTTTTTTTTTTGTAGACTTTCTTTATCTCTGCCCCATGGAACTCTCTCAGACAGACCCCACTCACTTCAACCACTCTGCCACATACCTGATCCTTGCCCCACCAGGAAATCGGGGACAGACACTCCCCACCTACCTCAATCCGATGACCCCCACTCAACACGCTGGACCCAAGGCAAGGTGGGGGATCGAGAGAGCCAGCAATATTAGTTTGGCATTGGGTGTTTAGTGGCGGGCACTGGAGGTTGCCATTGCCTGTCTGTGGGACCAGGGCTTTTCTGCTACTGCTGTGTATTCCCCAGAGCACGGATGTGCAATGACACCCTACACATGATGGAAGCACCCACACCCGTGCTTAAGGTGTCCGCCACCGCTCCCAATCCTGGAAGAGCATGTCACAAGGTGCACCACCCCCAGTCACCACCAGCACTGTGGCAAGTGTACCCACCCACCCCCAGGAAAGGAGAGCAGTCCTCTGAATGCTCAATCCTTTCCTATCCCTGCTGACCCCTGATGGCCTGAGTTCGCTCCCGAACCCAGGTTGCTGGCATGGCACTAGGTGTGGAGTCCAGTGCCTTAACCATCAGTGCCACCGGGCCGGCACTTACTTTCTTCCTATATTCTTTGTTGTTTATAGTTTCATTACATTGTCCTGCATCTCCTGGCTGATAAGCTTCAGTTCCGTCCAATAGTTTCTGTTGCTATAAAGATACTGTTTTCATTTCAAGTTCTATCAATTTGTTTTTAACTCTCTGATCAGGCAACATTCTTCACGGGTGTAGATTAACACCTCATTTGTTACTTCAGTGCTTATTTTTTTTGCATAGAATGCATCTTATTCCTAGTTCCCTGCCTTCCAATTTCACTATATGTGTCCATGTTACCGACTTTGCAAGTTTCGCTTTTTTTGGGGGGGGGGGGGATGAATAGCCTACTAAACAATAGTACTACTCGTTATGTGTATGCCTGTTTAATTTAGGGTAAAGACCCCCTTTACTTCTGGCATAAATGCTCCAGTATTTTTCCCCACAGGTTTATGTGGCTGTACTGTTGTCCCTGTACAGGTGCTACTGTTTACACTAACCTTTTATTAGTATCCTGTGTTCTCCTTCACTCCTTCCACTGCAGACACATGCATACATGCTGTGCATGTCTCAGTGTGCATCTCCGCGCGCAGCAAACGTGCCCACACCTGCCTGTGCTCTTTTGGCTCACTTGGGGTGTCTACTTTATACTCCTCGTGACTGAGAAGAAGGAACCAGGTCACATGATGTCCCACCTCCCTTCCCTCACTCAAAATACTGCTTCTGAAATAAATTTTAATAACTGGTACCCTCATTTGGGCACTAAGAACACAGTACTGCCTGTATTAAAACCCACACAGAATTTTGGCTCTAAAAACAAACTAAAAGCTTTCCAAAAATGGCCATAGGAAGTCTGTAGTTCAGCAGTAGCCCAACAAACTACAGCTCCCGGTATACTTCCTGTCCCACCACACTCATTATAGTGAGACTCCCCAGGCTTCTGGGCAAAATATGTGTAAAAGAAATGAGGCCACTTGCCAAATCTGCCTCATCACCACACAGGGCCATCTCACAGCATATGGACAAGTCAATATAGGTACCCAGTTGCTCAGGGTGTCTGATTCATACTCCTTGTGACCCGGAAGAAGGACCCAGGTCACGTGATGTCCCACCTCCCTCGCTCAAAATACTGCTTCTGAATTAAATTTTAATAATGGGTACCCTCCTTTGGGCACTAAGAACATAGTACTGCCTGTATTAAAAAACCATAAGGAATTTGGGCTCTAAAAACAAACTAAAAGCCTTCCAAAAATGGCCACAGGAAGTCTGTAGTTCGGCAGCAGCCCAACAAACTACAGGTCTCAGTATACTTTCTGTCCCACCACACTCTTTGTGGTGAGGCTCCCGGCCTTTTGAGTAAAATATGTGTAAAAGTTTTGTCTAGTGCATTTACCCTGTCAACAAAAACTAACTAAATAAAATAAATAAAAGATATGAGGTCACTTGCCAAATCTGTCTCACCACCACACAGGGTAGTCTTACAGCATATGGACAAGTCAGTATAGGTGCCTGCTAGCTCAGGGCATCTACTTTATACTCCTCCCAACCTGGAAGAAGGAATAGGGTCACGTGATGTCCCATCTCCCTTCCCTCGCTCAAAATACTGCTTTTGAATTAAATTTAATAACTGGTACCCTCATTTGGGCACTAAGAACACAGTACTGCCTGTATTAACCCGACACAGAATTTGGGCTCTAGAAACAAACTCCTAGCCTTCCAAAAATGGCCACAGGAAGTCTGTATTTTGGCAGCAGTCCAACAAACTACTGCTCCCAGTATACTTCCTGCCCCTCCACACTCATTGTAGTGAGGCTCCCCAGGCTTCTGAGCAAAATATGTGTAAAAGAAATGAAGCCACTTGCCAAATCTGTCTCACCCCCACACAGGGCTATCTCACAGCATATGAACAAGTCAATATCCAAGTTGTTGGTGTTTTGTTGCTCTGCTGGACCTGTAGAAGAACCTCCAGCTTTGATAGCTTGCAAGGCATCCAGTCATCGCTGCTCCAGTCGCTGCATCTCTTCTTCTCTGCTGTGCCATCTCTTGCTGTAGGTCATCCACCATTTGAAAAAGGCATTCAGGCTCTGTCACTGCCTGCTCTTTTTTTTCCATGACTGGTGCTGGCTATACAGTTTCAGTTTCGACTTTTGTTTCTGCTTCTAGTTTGGCTGCCATTCTTCTGGTAATCACTCCTGGACTTGCTGCTGCAGAATGCATACCTTTCTTCTATGCTTCCCCTTATACCATGTCTAGTACCCATGCAAAAAACTCCTGGCTTAGAGTATGCATGGCATAAATCCCACTTCTAAAACCATCTGTTGTCGAGGCACAGGTTAAGAAACATAGGAAAACCTGGAGCAGTTTAAAATTTCACAAATAGCATTTTATTTTTCTCAATAACAGCAAAATAAAAAATTAAAATTATTCAGTTTAACTATTTACAAAGGCAGTAGAAACAGAGAAAACTAAGTCCTTCTTCTGAGGGTATCCCTTAATTCCAAGTTTCAGTCTCTCAGTCTTTCACTCTCCTTGTCTCTCTAGCAAAAGCATTGCTGCTCTTTTTATAGGTGTTTGGGAACTCATTAAGAGAGCCTGCTTCTCACATAATGTTCTTGTAAGTTTATAGAATGTTCTTGTCAGTTTTGTTCCTTGCAGGTGCAGCAAAACAGTACATATTGTCCCAGAACTGACCTCTTGTTGACAACTCTGCAAAGGGCTTAAAAACTGCATCTCAGGTTAACCCCTTGAGTTCCAAAGAGCAAGGGATCCCAGTTTCAGAGACATTTCCACATAAAGATTCACATATATTTTATACTCACAGATATGCAAGGGGGAAGAAAAGACAGAAATAGCAAGGGAAGGCAGAAAGATAGTGAGAGGTGGAGAATTGCAAAACTGTCAGAGTGATCAGTTTCTAGATCCCACAAGAAAATTTGGTTGCGCAAACAGACAGAGAAGAGACAGAAAAGGAGAGGATAGAACAGACCCTTGCATTTAATCTATTTCTGCATCACAAATAGAGCAGGGCCTTATTCAACCCCATCACACCCCCATAAAGTGCATATATAAAAAAAAAAAGAAATAAAAACAGGCAAAGCAAATTTGCTATACCTCTCTCAATTTCAAACAAACTAATAAAAATTTAAAACGTGTAAAACATGGAGGGATTAAGGGCTTTGCAACATATACAGTAAATAAATGTACCAAACTACACGTGAGTCTCTACACCTCACTAGCTATGAAATAATCCATACAGCAATTTAGAACATCATGATCATCCGGCCTGTTTATTTGTTTTAAGACTATCAATATCACATACATGTAACACAATACAGCCAGCACCATTTTCCCATTTGCAGTTCATACTGATCTGCCACTAGAGGCATCTTATTTTTCCTATTAATCCTCCAACTCACTTGTCCAACCTGCCTCTGCCTTTTTCCTGTTCTAATCACCGTTATCCCCTTGTTTCTCATTTTTAGCATATTGTACTTTGGGGGGAAAAAATTGTATAATTAACCTTGCACTGTGCTTGGGACCTTGCATGTGCCCTCACTGCTGCACTCCTTGGTATCATAATGTCTCTTATAATGGCTCTATTTCCTAGAGGCATTATATTGTTCTCTCTTTTGACCCTATATGACCTTGCCAGTGATAAGTTTTTAATATCTATCTCACCAACATTGGATAGTAATCATTTATATGTTTATAGTACTATCACCTTATCCCAATGATGTGACTCTCTTACTGTGCCATGGAACCTGCATTCCCCTGGTGACTGGGGGTTACCATTTCATCATCCTAGCTGGCTACTCCCTTTGGCACTCCTCCCTGGGATCTTAAACTTACAAGCAAACTGTAAAGCGTGCTCAACTCAGAGGAAGCGTCACAAACTCAGCAATAAGCAGTTAAAGAAATATCTGTGTGGATTGGCCTTACTTTTGCTGCTGGTCTCTGGGAATATTCATCCCAACCCTGGCCCTACACAACTTATGGCATAGCCACAATCATCTACTGGGTTACTTACAATTGCCTCACTTAATATATGCAACCTTCTCCCCAAAATGGACATACTGAATGCATGGATCTTACAACTTAACCCAGACATCCTCTCAGTCGTAGAAACATGGCTTTCTCCAAAAGTAGCAGATGCTTCAATTTCCATCCCAGGCTACACAGTCTTTAGACAGAATCATCTCTCCAAGCATGGGGGCGGTTGTGCAATCTTCCTCCAAAACAACCTTCAAGGTCTTGTCCTAACTCTGCCCAAAACTGATGACCATATGCAAGCCCTTGCCATAAAAGTGCTTCTAGGTGCATGCAATAAAACCCTTACTGTGTTTTCAATCTATATTCCTCCCAGACAGTCGGCCTCCTGCTTTGATTCACTCCTGGAGTGTTTTGGTTCTCTGAGTCTTAATTCAGAAATGATCATGTTAGGAGATTTCAGTATCAATTGGTTCTCTCATGACACAAGCCCTTTCAAAGATGCAGTTTCAGCAGTTCACCTCACCCAGCTAGGCAAATCCCCCACTAGAATCAACTATAAAACTGGGACAGGTACCTTACTGGACTGGGTGCTCTCTAACTATCCTGATCATATATCAGACACAACCATACCCCCAGATGCCTTCAGTGACCACTCTCCAGTCTTGTTTCATTGGTTGAACAAATTCTCTAAACCATCCGCTAGAACAGTTACCACCAGGGTACTCATCCGTGGGCCTCTTGAATCATTAAAAGCTGACCTGCATAATCAGAACTGGTCAATGGTTTACACTACTAACAACGTTGACATTGCCCTCGACTAATCCATTCTTCAGTTCAACGCTATATGTGATAGGCACCCGCCCCCCCCATAAAAAGCGTAAAATCAAAGACCTCTGTAATCCCTGATTTTCTCTGGACCTCCTTGAGCTTCTGAATGCCAGGGATCATCTATGGCACAGGTCTAGGTCTTGTGTAATCAGGCCAACATCCAGAGGTCCAAAGCAGCTAGAAACAACTGCACGAGGGCTATTCATGCAGCTAAAAATCAATATTATAAGGAAGTGCTATCTCAGACCTGGAATGATGGCAGAAAATGTTGGACTAACCTTAAAGAGGTCACTGGGAGAGACCTCATATCTGCCCCTACCATGCTTAACATTGATGGTGTACCCTCACTTGTCCCCAAACTTATTGCTAACACTTTTAATAATGCTTTCATGGACCTGAGTGGTGTCCTGCCACCTGGTTACTTCTCTCACCCCATCACAAGTGACTACTCTGGGAAAGAGACTCAGCACCCTTCTCATACTCTTTTCTACTTCAAAACCCTCTCAGCCCATGAAGCCAGGAATTACCTACTCAAGGTGTTAGGGAAATCAAGATTTAGTGGTGACACCCTGGATCTTAAGTTTGTAGCCCTTACACTGGATGAAATTCTGTCACCTCCAACACATATTATTAACATGTCACTTAGTTACTCTCAATTCCCTCAGAAATGGAAATCTGCCATTGTGACACCAGTTCATAAGTCTGGGGATCGCACAATTACTGGGAACTACAGGCCTATCTCCATACCTCTCAACTGTCCCTGATTTTCAGGGACGTCCCTGATTTTGCCTCAAAATTTTACTCTGTCCCTCCTAAAATTTGTGTTTCCGTGGCTAAACAGTGGAAATTGTAAGCACAAAATAATATCAAGCATTAAAGTTACAGACTTGTTCTTCTTTAGAAAATGCATTCTGCACTAAGCCCCATATTCTACCTGCTTTCTGGGTGGATATCTCTAATTTTGAAGGTGTGTCCCTGATTTTGGTCTTTTGTCCCCGATTTTTTAATCCTTGTCCCTGATTTGTGAGGCAGGAGGTTGAGAGGTTCCCCTACTCTAGAAAGCTCATGAGCTTAGATGGTGGCTGACCAACTGGTTGAATACTTAGAAAAATATCAGCTACAATGCCTGCAAAATTACGAGTTCAGAAATGGTCATTGTACTACTACCACCCTTCTGGAGTTCTCAGGCTTTATTTACCACTCCTTAGATCAAGGACACCTGGTCGGTGCTGCTTTCATTGATTTAACCAAAGCTTTTGACACAGTGAATCATGCCCTCCTGGTCGAACATCTTGCCACCATTGGCCTAGCTTGTGCCAGCGTAGCCTGGTTTAAAAGCTACCTGCATAACTGTACACAGCCGGTGAAGATTGGTAACACCCTCTCAGATAGCAGACCTGTCTTAGCTGGAGTTCCTCAAGGGTCCATCTTGGGCCCTCTTTTATTTAGCATTTTCCTCAACAACCTTCTTTAATCCTGTCAGGGTCACATCCTTTTATATGCTGATGATGCTGTCCTGTTTACCAGTGATCCAGACCCTATGGTTCTTGAATCCAGGCTACAGAGTAATTTTGTAGTCATAGAAAGATGGTTTCATAAGTACAAGTTAGTTATGAATTACAACAAGACTAACACTATGCTGTTCTCCAGCTCCCCAAATAGGCACAGAACTTACCCTCTTTCTATCACCAACAAAGAGGGCTCTCCCCTGGAGCTAGTTCAGCTCTTTAAATATATGGGGAATACAACTAATAGTATGATGACCTATGCCTATCACATTGACAACATTGCTAAGGCTGTTAACACCCGCATTGGGCTATTTTATAGGCATAAGCAATGTTTGACCCCAGAGGCTCTTAACCTGGCCACTCATAACTCTCTTGTCTCGCTTATTGATTACAGCTTACCAATCTATGGATCAGCTACTGAAACAACTCTTCACCGCATCATAGTTGCACTCAACAAAGCATGCTGGCTCCTTACTGGCTCAGCCTGTCTGTCCCATACCTGCGACATGTACGCTCAGGCTAACTGGCTCCAATTCACAGGTAGACTCATGTACCAAACATGTTTACTGTCCAAAAAAGTAAGCTTAGGCAAAATGCCCCCTGGTGTGCAAAAGCTTATTACCCCCACTATCAACCGTCGTTGCACCAGAAGCTCTACTAGACAGATTTGTAATATACCCCACTGTCGCACTTCTCTGTGACAAAGGTCCTTTCCCTACCATGCCCCGCTATGGATGAATGCTCTGCACCATGATATCACTTCAGCATCCACCTTGGGCTCTTTCAAGGTTAAACTTAAGCAACAGCTAGTTGCTGATGCCAGTTGTGACTGCTTCCAATAACCTTCCTTCTTGTGACCAGCACTTATTCTAACCTTATGCTATCCTGACCTTATGCATAACTGTTCTCAGCATGAATTAACTGTTCTAAGTTGCTAATCATTCTTCTTTCACATTTGCTCTTGATCTCATCCACTCTTTCCCCTCACCCCTCTATGGCTTTCCCCCTATACCCCCTCCCTCCTCCCCCCGTTATATCTCCTGAGCTCCCTTGCTCACTTTAAAATGCTTTGTCCCACACCTCCTCACCTCTGACGAGGCCCCTGGGCTGATGCCATCCCTTACCTTGTTGATTATTAGATATTAGGCTGAGCCTGTTCTCATTTTCCTATAAAGGGTCATTTCATAAGACCCCACCCCCCTCTAATATGACCCTTTGAATTCCAGGTTTTAATCAAATATGCACATTGGCATACATTGTACAATGCCACATGTATTGGAACTTCTCTAGTTATACACTCTTGTAATGTTTTGTATAATTCCTTGTTTTGTTTGTTCTCTGTCTCATACTTTTCCAATATGTATTGTCATCTGACATGGAACCTATGAAATGAGCTTGTTCTCAAAGGTGTTATATGAAATTTCAATAAATAAATAAATAAAAGATCAGCAGTCAGCTTATGGATTGAAGCTACCAATAGAAAAAGGGGGGCTTACATTGCAATTTAGAAACATAGAATTTGACAGCAGATAAGGACCACTTGGCCCACCTAGTCTGCCCATTCCCCTACCTAATAGATAAGCTGCAGATCCTAGTTAACCAACATCCTACTTCCTCCTACACCCCACTAGAATTGCCTTATGTCTGTCCCATGCATTCTTGAATTCCCCACTGTTTTTGACTGTATGACCTCCTCAGGAAGGCTGTTACATGCATCCACAACCCTCTCTGTGAAGTAATACTTCCTCACATTACCTCTGATCCATCCCCCTCTATCTTCAAATTGTGCCCCCTTGTTCTTACACATCTCTTTTTCTTAAATAAGCTACCCTCTTGGACTTTATTGATTCCCTTGAGGTATTTGAAAGTTTCTATCATGTCCCCCCTCTTTCTGCTTTCCTCGAGGCTATACATCTTAAGCTCCTTTAGTCTTTCTTCATATGTCTTCTGGTGGAGACCCTGCACCATTTTGGTTGCCCTCCTCTGGACAGCCTCCACCCTGTCTATGACTTTGCGGAGATGGGGTCTCCAGAACTGTATACAGTACTCCAGATGTGGTCTTACCAACTGTCTGTACAGAGTGCCAACAACTTCCTGTTTTCTACTGGTGATGCCTCTCCTTATTCAGTATCCCCCCAGCCCTCCTTACTGCCTTCTCACATTGCTGGCCCACCTTTAGGTTGTCTGATATGACTACCCCCAGGTTCCTTTCCATTTTTGTTGTTTTCAGTATCTCACTCCCCATTATGTACTCTTCCCCTGGGTTTTTGTTTCCCAGGTGCATTACTTTGCACTTCCTTGCGTTGAATCTAAGCTGCCATACATTTGACCATTTCTCCAACCTTGCCAAGTCCCTTTTCATCCTTTCCACCCCCACCTTGTGTATCAACCCTGTTGCAGATATTTGTGTCATCTGCAAAGAGACATACTTCCTTCCAGTCCCTCTGCAATGTCATTTATAAAGACATTAAAAAGGACCGGCCCCAGTTCTGAACCCTGTGGTACCCCACTAGTAACCCTCTTTTCTTCACTGTGGACTCCATTTACTATTACCTGCTGTATCCTGTTGTCCAGCCAGTGTTTTACTCAGGCTACCATCCTGGGACCCACTCCCAGGCAGGCTAATTTGTTTATTAATCTTTTGTGTGGGACTGTGTCAAATGCCTTGCTAAAGTCTAGGTAGGCCACGTCCACAGCCCCTCCCTGGTCTACTACTTTGATCACTCAGTCAAAGAAATCAATTAGATTTGTCTGACATGACCTTCCCACTGTGAATTCATGCTGCCTTGGGTCCTGTGCCTCATTGGCCTCTAGGTACTCAACAATTCTTCCTTCAGAAGTGATTCCATTAATTAAGAAGTTGAGCTATTGAAAATACAAGCTCACCTCAAAGCTAACAACTGGCTTCAGTAGAAGCAGAAGTAGTTCAAGGCGGAGGAAAAACATGTGAGTATAAAAACAGTCTTAGCTGCTAACAGCAGGCTTTAATAGAAGCAGTTTTGACAATGCACATAAAAATCCAAGTTGAGGGGGCTAAAAAAAACTATAAAATATGACAGCAATTTCAAACCTAAGCATACTAGTATAAAGAAAAGAAAAAAGGGTCATAAAACTGTGAAAAAGAAAGCTCCCTTTAGAAACTAAAAACTCACTACAATTTCAATAATGTACTGTATATGTTAGAGAAAAGGAAACTGAAGACCCATGAATATTAAACAACTCTCCTCAGCGCTCATACGAACATATGAATTTGCCAGCAGATAAAGGCCTTATGGTGTATTGAGTCTGCTTTAGTGTGCAGCTAGCAACCCTTACACTGCAGCTGCCCTCCCTCCCCTGCCCCTCCCTCTTACCCTATCCCATCCATGTTTGAAGCAGTCCACTGTTCTACAGGATGCCACTTCCACAGGCAACATGTTCCACCCAGACACCACTCTCTCTCTCTCTCTATAAAAAAAGTGTCTTCTCATTTCCCTCCTGAACCTTCCCCCTCCAATCTGAGATCATGACCTCGAATGTCCCTACCCCCCAACTTGAATAGTCTCTCCAAGCCTGTCTTGTTTATTCCCTTCGGGTACTTGAAGATTTCAATCATATCCCTCCCATCTGTCCTCATCTCCATTGAGTACATGTTCAATTCCCTCAGCCTGCTCACGTAGGGTATGTCCCCTAGTCCCTGGATCATCTTTGTTGCCCTGTGCTGCACCCCCTTCAGTAACTTAATGTCTCTTTTCAGGTATGGGCACCAGTACTGCACACAGTACTCCAGGTGTGGCCTAACCAGTGACCTATACAATGGCAGGATCACCTCACCTCTCTTTGAAGATATACCCCTGGCAATACAACTCAGCATTTTGTTAGCCTTTGCAGCTGCCTTCCTGCATTGTGCTGAGTTGTTCATTGAGCCCGTTATAATTACCCCCAGATCCTTTTCCTCCTCTGTCACGGCTAGCTAAATCCCCCCAGTTGATAGCTCCTTCTTGTTTTTTTTGCCCTGAAATGTAGCATCTTGCACTTTTTGGCATTGAACCCCAACTGCCAGGTGTCCGACCTGGCCTACAATTTTGACAGATCATCCTGCAACCCATGCCATCCTCCTAGGTCATCCACTACTGCTCCCTTCTTGGTGTCGTCTGCAAACCAACTGATATTGCTCTTGATACCCATTGAGATGTCTGATATGTACAACCCAAACAACACCAGTCCTAGCACTGAGCCCTGCGGTACTCCACTTGTCACTGCCCTCAGAAATGAGAGCTCCCCTCTCATCACCACCCTCTGCTGCCTTCCCTGTAACCAGTCTACTACCCATCCCACCATTTTCACCCCTGCACCTGTACATGCCAGCTTACTATCCAGCTTCCCATGCGGCACTGAGTTGAATGCCTTACTGAAATCCAGAAACAGGACATCCACTTCATGGCCCTTGTCCAGCTGTCTAGTTACCCAGTCATAGTAATCCACCAGGTTGGTCTGAAGAGGGTCTGCCCATGACAAACCCATGCTATCTAACATCCTGCAGCCCATTGATCTCCAGAAAGGACACCAGCCTCTTCTTCAGGATTGTCTCCATCAGTTTTCCCATGATGGATATCAGGCTTACCAGCCTGTAGTTTACTGGTTCATCTTTGGAACCGTACTTATGGAGGGGTACCATGTGAGCCATCCTTCAGTCCTGAGGTACACTTCCTGAGACCAGGGAGGCATTGAACAGATCTGCCAAGGGCCCCATCAGGATTTCTGCCAGCTCTCTCAGTACCCTGGGGTGAATGCCATCTGGTAATAACTAACTAATCTGCAAGCTCTCCTCAGAACTAACAGCTAGTCTTAGAACTAGACAATTGCAATTATATGCATAAAAATTCAAAATAAAAGAGGGGGCGCTAAAGACCCTTAACATGGTAAAAATGCATATTACAACATTCACCAAGCATAAATAATACCCCAGTATAATATAAACTAATATTTCATTGACTAGTTCTGAACCGAAATACAGTAAACTGATACAAGAATAAATAACCATTAAGTAAATAATCACTCAATGAGCATTTAACAAAATACAAGTTGAAGACTGTAATCAAATTAAAAGCTTTACAAAAAACAAATATTTGCAAGTTTACAACGCAGAGCTTCCTGTCCAAGTCCTTGCATACCCAGCAGACATGGCAGACACGCCTCTCTGCTGTGGCTTTCCGCCCGCTGCCACTCAGAAGCTCTGAAAAGGAGGGATGTTGGCTTTTGGTAGAAGCAACTACTCCCCAGGGACTCCTAATTCTAATCAATGTGTATGGCCCAAACAATGATGACCCACAGTTCTTCCATATCTAAACCAGGCCATATCACAATTTTCTCCTCCTGCCACTCCTGTCTTGATGGAGGAGAGTTCAATCTTGTAATGGAGGCATGTATGGATTGCAATGCTGGGCATGCAGAGCCCCATGCTAATGCTCGAGGAGCCCTTGGTGAATTACTGAAGGAACAGTGTCTGACAGATTCTTGGAGAGCGCTAAACCCACAGGAGAGAGACTACGCATATTTCTCTGCTGCTCACTTGTGCTCCAGCCACATAGACATATGGCTCAACTTACCAGGGATCAATCAGTGTCTGCAAGGACACTGCTGATTGTGATATCGTACCATGCTCCTGTGGCTTTCACCATGATATGGGGACCTACTTCCCTATGGTCACAGAAGTGGAGGCCGGATCCCCTACTGTTGCGGGATCCCAAGTTTGCACAGTGGGCAAAAGAAGAAACTGATGCATTTATTTAGATAAATGACAATGGCTATATCACCAAAGTGATGGTATGGGAGGCATAAAATTATCAGTTTTGCCATCCACAGGTGCAGGGAACTGGAAGCTGAGCTCCAGCACTGGAATTAGAATTAATGGCAGTAGAGGCTGAGTACATGCAGTAGGACCAGCCTTCACAGGATCTGCTAACTCTCTGGACAGGCACCAAAATGCATCTCAAGGAGCTTCTTACCAGAAAGGTGGAGCTGACCCTTTTCCAGTTGAAGCATACCTACTGGGAGGGGTGACAAAGCAGGCAAGGTCTTGGCCTACCGGGTCAAAAAGAGGCATGCCAAAAAACACATAGCTGGGTTAAAAGATGACTCAGGAAAGGTCCACACAGAGTCTGCTGCTCTCAACACTATTATACTGTCCTTCTACAAGAAACTGTACATTTCCTCTAACCCACCAGCAAAGGATCAATCAATCACTTTATTTAACCAGGTATAACACCATAGAGCAAGCTCATTTTCAAGGTGGTCCTGGGCATTGATACAATACAGTACACTTCATAAGATTACAATTACAGTGGACAGTGGTGCAAAAAAAAAAAACATTGTGAAGGTGCCGGTCAATATGGGCCTACATACCAGTCAACATAATTAACATGCAAAGGTACATAATGATAAGCTTTACTGGAATGAGAAGAGACAATAATCCCATATAGTCTCCGCTAAGTAGAGCTCATACCTAAATGATAAAAAATAAGGAGGTATTAAGGAATAGGGTAGAAATTGGGGTGAAAGAGTAGGCAGCCAAGAGGGAGGCCAGAATAGGTAAAAGGTAGAGAATAGGCAGGGCCATTTAGGATTAAGGGAACTAGGCTTGTAGGTCCTAGGTTTCTGTTGTTAGGAATGTGGGGTGGATGAGATACTTAGGAGTAGGATTTGAGAGTGGCACCCGGGGCTTAGGGGTCATAGGCGTTTGAAACAGTTGCATGATTCCTTCAGATAATCCGTTAATAGAGCTTTGAATGTGAAAATGCTTGGAAGTGAGGATAATTTTAATGAGTCTTGCATAGTGTTCCAAAGTGATGGAAGTGAGAAGTTGATTGCTGCCAAGCCAAGGGTAGTTTTCACTCTAGGAATCTGGAAGCAGATTATGGAGAAGCATCTCAGGCCATAGGAACCTTTAGCCCATTTGAAGAGGTTCGAGATGTATGCAGAGAGGTTATCAGATAATGCTCTAAAAAAACCAGAGGACAGCATTCCTTTTTCTTCTAGTTGAGAGTGAGGTCCATCCCAAAACCTGGTATAGACGATAGTGATGTGTACCACGGGGTAGATTTAGGATAAATCTTAAAGCCCGGTGGTAAAGGGTGTCCAGTTTGTTTAGCATCGTTGATGGGCAAGGACTGTAAAGGAAGTCAGCGTAGTCCAGTATAGGTAGGAATGTAGTTTGTACTAGTCTTATTCTGGCTTCTAACGTAAGTAAGTCTTTAATGTGATAGAATAAACCTAATCGCTGTCTTAGTTTCTTTGAGGTTTCATTTAAGTGGCACAGAAAGTTGAGCTTGTTATCCAGCCAGAACCCTAGGTATTTAAAGGTATCAACTACTTCAAGGGGTTCATCTAAGAGTGTTCGGATCTGTGTGATTTGTGGACATCCGGAAGTAGACTTTGGTGAGAGAATCATTGCTTTAGTCTTTTTGGCATTGAGGAGCAGTTTATGAGTGATAAGGTCGTATTGGAGGGTGATGAAGTCTTTCTGTAAGTACTCATGGGCCAAATCCAAGCATGAATTTGTGGTATAGAGTACAGCATCATCTGCAAATAAGTTCACATTGGCTGTGCCCAGCTGCGAGTCCAGATTATTGATGTATATTGCAAAGAAGATAGGGCCAGGATGGAGCCTTGTGGGACTCCTCGTAACAAGGATTTTTGTGGGAACAGATCTCCTATGGCTTTGACTTGTTGTAACCTATTGGTTAGGTAGCTGGTGAACCATTTAATGACAGAATAATCAAGTCCGATGTTACTCAGTGCAGTAAGCATGATGGTATGATCCACAGTATCGAAGGCCTTACTTAGATCAAGAAAAAGGGCAAATACACGCTTCTTAGAGTTCAAGGCCATTTGCCAGTCTGTAGTTACTTTGGCAAGAGCCGATACTGATAGATCACATCCTTACATTTCTGGCTAAACTCCCTCTACTTAGAATTACCTCAAAGGACACTGCTAACTTAGACAAGCCTGTGATGCTGCAGGAGGTTTGGAATGCCATCCAGTCTTCGAATAAAGGGAAAGACCCTGGAAGGGATGGGCTCCCAACAGACTGTTACCAGCTGCTGAGTAATGAGATCAGTCCCACTCTGCTGTAAGTATATTAGGCAGCCCTACAGTCTTGGATCCTACCGTCCATCATGGGTTAGGCTGTTATAACAGTGCTGCCCCAAAAAAGGGAAGGATATCATCTTTCCATGTAATTACAAGCCTGTCTCCCTTATAAACACAGGTGCCAAAATTCTGTCTAAAATTATGGCCACAAGGCTAGAACCAGTGCTACAAGGTATCATGCATCCCACATAGACTTGGTTCATTAAGAGCAGACAGAGTTTAGATTATCTACATAACCTCCTCAGCTTTATGTATTCTGCACACAAGAATACCAAACCAATACCAATACCAAACAGTCACTATGGCCACTGACATTAAGAAGACATTCGATTCAGTTGAATGAGAATACCTTCTATGCACTATGGAGCACTTGGGGTCGGACCTGTCTTCCTTCAGCAGGTAAAACTGACGTACAACTCTCCATGGGCCAGCATCCTAACCAGGGGCCTTAGATTGGTCTCCTTTCCATTACAAAACAGGACAACACAAGGTGCCCTCTAGCTCCTCTATTGTTTGTACTGGTCATTGAATCCTTATGCATTACAGTCCGCAACCACCCCACCCTCAAAGGGATCAGTTGCGTGGATCATTAATACTGAGCATTACTCTATGCTGATGATCTGCTCATCCTACAGGACAGGAGGATGGGGCAGCCACTGTAGACCCCCTTCTCGAGCTGTTACAAGAATTCATGGCAGTATATGGGCTGAATGTGAATCAGACTAAAACTGAGGTTCTCTCTCTGCATCCATCTACCATTGTGCCCTTTATGAGGAAGAAGGTTTAAAATGAGCTAACTGAGGCATAACTTACCTGCGGATCATTATACACCCCACCTCTTCAAAAATGGCCCTCCTGAACCTGACCCCATTGCTTGAATCCATAAAAATGGAACATAGAAACATAGAATTTGATGGTAGATAAGGACCGCTTGGCCCACCTAGTCTGCCCATTTTCCTACCTAACAGATAAGCTGCAGATCCTAGTTAACCAACAGCTTACTTCCTCCTACCCCCAACTAGGACTGCCTTATGTCTGTCCCATGCATTCTTGAATTCCCCCACTGTTCTTGACTCCACAACCTCCTCAGGGAGGCTGTTCCATGCATCCACAACCCTCTCTGTGATAAAATACTTCCTCACATTACCTCTGATCCGTCCCCCCTCTATCTTCAAATTGTGCCCCCTTGTTCTTGCACATCTCTTTTTCTGAAAGATGCTACCCTCTTGGACTTTGTTGATTCCCTTGAGGTACTTGAAAGTTTCTATCATGTCCCCTCTCTCCCTTCTTTCCTCAAGGGTATACATATTAAGCTCCTTTAGTCTTTCTTCATATGTCTTCTGGTGCAGACCCTGCTCCATTTTGGTTGCCCTCCTCTGGACAGCCTCTACTCTGTCTATGTCTTTGCGGAGATGGGGTTTCCAGAACTGCACACTGTACTCCAGATGGGGTATCACCAACTGTCTGTACAGAGGGATAACAACTTTCTGTTTTACTATTGATGCCTCTCCCTATGCATCCCAGTATCCCCCCAGCCTTCCTTACTGCCTTTTTACATTGCTTGCCCACCTTTAGGTCATCTGATATAATTACCCCCAGGTCCCTTTCCATTTTTACTGTTGTCAGTATCTCACCCCCCATTGTGTGCACTTCCCCTGGGTTTTTGTTTCCCAGGTGCATTACCTGGTACTTCTTTGCATTGAATCTGAGCTGCCATACATTTGACCATTCCTCCAACCTGGCCAAGTCCCTTCTCATCCTTTCCACTCCATCTTGTGTATCAACCCTGTTGCAGATCTTTGTGTCATCTACAAAGAGACATACTTTTCCTTCCAGTTCCTCTGCAATGTCACTTATAAAGATATTAAAAAGGACCGGTCCCAGTACTGAACCCTGCGGTACCCCACTAGTAACCCTCCTTTCTTCACTGTGGACTCCATTTACTACTACCCTTTGCGTCCCGTTGTTTAGCCAGTTTTTTATCCAGGCTACCACCTTGGGACCCACTCCAAGGCTCGCTAACTTGTATATTAATCTTTTGTGTGGGACTGTATCAAATGCCTTGCTAAAATCTAGGTAGGCCATGTCCACAGCCCCTCCCTCGTCTACTACTTTGGTCACCCAGTCAAAGAAATCTATTAGATTCGCCTGACACGACCTTCCCATCGTGAATCCATGCTGCCTTGGGTCCTGTGCCCCACTGGCCTCTAGGTACTCAACAACTCTTTAATTCAGAAGTGATACCATCACTTTCCCTACCACTGAGGTCAAACTAACTGGTCTGTAGTTTCCTGCCTCTGTCCTGCTCCCACTTTTGTGAAGAGGAATCACATCTGCCCTCTTCCAGTCCTCAGGTACCAACCCATCCTCCCATGATTTGTTAAAGAGAGTAGTCAACGGTATCACTAGTTCTACCTTTAGTTATTTTAGAATTCTTGGGTGAATCCCATCAGGCCCCATTGCTTTGTCCACCTTCAATGTTATTAGTTCTTTCAGAACCCTTTCTTCTGTAAATGGACTGGTATCAACCCCCATCTTCAGAGTGGTTCTCTTGTTTGGTTTAGGTACCTCCCCCTCCTATTCCTTTGTGAATACTGAGCAGAAATATTCGTTCAATATCCCTGCTTTTTCACTGTCACCCTCTACCCACATTCCCTCCCCTTTATTAAGCCTCAGTATCTCTCCTTTGGTCTTTCTTCACTCTCTAATGTACCTATAAAAGGTCTTATCCCCCTTCTTAACAGAATTGGCTATCCTTTCCTCAGTTTGGGCCTTTGCTATTCTGACTGCCTTCCCAACCTCTTTCTGCTTTAACTGATAAAGTTCTCTGTCCTGCTCCTTCTGTGTTTCCTTATATTTCCTGAATGTTATCCTTTTCTCCTTAACCTTCCCTGCCACCTCTTTTGAGAACCATAGCGTTTTTTTCCTTGGTTGTGTTTTATTGATTTGCTTTACACAAAGGCTCGTTGCCTCTGTGATGGCTGTTTTGATTACTCCCCATTGTTCCTCCACCCCTCCTTCTTGCCTCTTTGCTAGTGATTTTCTGAGGCACTCTCTCATTTTCCCAAAGTCAGCCCTCCTAAAGTCCAATACTCTTGCTTTTGTAAGGCTTGATTGTATGGCTGTGTTTATCGTGAACCACACTGTTTGGTGGTTGCTTGTTCCCAGATGGCTACCCACTTCTAAATCTGAGATTCTTTCTTAGTCCCCATTTGAGAGTACCAAGTCTAAGATTGCTCCCTCCTGAGTGGGTTCCAATACTAGCTGTCTGAGGCATGCCCACTGTAGGGCATCAAGAATGACCCTGCTCTTGGATGTGCCTGCAGCAAAGGTGCTCCAATTAACATCTGGCATATTCAGGTCCCCTATCAACAATATCTCCCCTTTTTCTGCCATTCTAAGGAAGCCTTCTATCATTTCCTTGTCCATTCCCTCCCCCTGAGATGGGAGTCTGTATACAACCCCCATGCAGATTGTGGTGCCATTTCCTGTCTCCGGGGTGACCCAGAGTGCCTCATCTGCTCCTTGTTTACTCTTTAGTTCTGTTGCTTTGATCCCTTCCTTTAAATAGAGAGCTACTCCTCATCCTCTTTTACCCTCCCTGTCCCTCCTGTAGATTGTGTATCCTGGTATGTTGACATGCCAGTCTTGGTTCTCTGTGTACCATGTTTCTGTGACTGCCACAATATCCAGGCAACTCTCTTCCATCAAGGCCGTTCAGGGAGCTTGTTACACAGACTATGGGCATTGGTACTCATCACCCTCCACTTTTTGATAACCTTACCCCTTTTAGCCCCATTCCTGTCCTTACTGCCCTTGCCTTTTTTTACATTTACCTCTGTCCTGCTCCCCAATGACTTCTCTACCTTGGTGTTTACCTCACTAATTACCGTATTTTGTGGGGGGAGGCTGGGATTTCCCTGCTCCTTTTCAGTGTCTCCCCCCTTGGCGAGTTTAAATACTTGCCAATGAAGCATTTAAACCTCTCACCTAGGATCCTGGTTCCCCGGACAGATGCAGACCATCGCACCAGTATAGTCCATCCTCCAGGTGAGCTCCCAATCCCCAATGAAGCCAAAACCTGAGCGCCACACCAGTTTTCAACCATTCACTGAATTCCTGGTGAGGAGTACCTAGCATCTCCCTTGCCATAGACAGACAGCACCTCCAAGAAGGTTACGCGCAACTTGTCTAAGGCCCCTCCCCAACTCTACAAACTCCTCTTGCACTGCTGTGATCCCTTTCCTAGCCAGGTCATTTGTCCCTAGGTGGACGATGACATCCAGCTCCCTCCCTCGTGCAGCTGCTCCCATGATCCTGAGGATTCGCTTCCTGTCCCTCCAAGCCGCGGTGCCAGGCAGGCACCTTACCTCACTCTCCCCTTCCTCCCCCATTTCTACCACCAATGATCGAGTCCCCCACCAGGAGTTGTTTCCTTCCCCTGTGGGGTCCCATGCCACCCTCCTGTGGGTCTCCTTTGTGAAGGTTCCCAGCATCCTCCTTGGTCTCCACTGCAGGTGCCTCCATAGAGGAACCACTATCCACCAGAAAAGTGAATGAATTGTGGAGAGGTACATCTGGAGGGATGCAACTCTGTTCCAACACCCTCTCCCTCCCTGAGCTCACCCTGGTCCAGCCTCTCCTCTTTCTTGGCAACCTTTGAGGTAGTGGCATTGGCCCTGGTGGTCCCTGGGTGGGGGAGGAGGTTTCACGAATCCTAGCCAGGTCAGCCTGGAGACAGGCAACCTCCTCCCTCAGACCAGAGAGGTGCCTGCAAATAGGGTAGCATTGCAGCCTCCAGAATGTCTCCCGGAACACTGCCTCCCCACAGCCATTGCACTGCACCACTCCTATCATGTCTTATTTTGTGTCCCCTCTCCTGTTTCTCTGTATGCTTACTCTCATAGAAACATAGACTTTGACAGCAGATAAGCACCGCTAGGCCCATCTAGTCTGCCCATTTCCCTACCTACAGGATAGGCCGCAGATCCTAGTTAACCAATAGCCTATTTCTTCCTACCCCCCCCCAAGAATTGCCTTATGTCTGTCCCATGCATTCTTGAATTCTCCCACAGTTTTAGACCCCACAACCTCCTCAGGAAGGCTGTTCCATGCATCCACTACCCTCTCTGTGAAATAATACTTCCTCACATTGCCCCTGAACCGCCCTCCTTCTATCTTTAAATTGTGTCCCCTTGTTCTTGCACGTCTCTTTTTCTGAAAGATGCTACCCTCTTGGACTTTGTTGATTCCACTGAGGTACTTAAAAGTTTCTATCATGTCCCCCCTCTCCCTTCTTTCCTCAAGGGTATACATACACTCTCTCCTCTCCTTACAACTCTCACCCTTCCTGTTCTGGGACAGCAACTTCCTATTTTCTTCAGTAGCCTCCTTCTTCCTTGCTCAGTGTCAGACCATCAGCAGCTGGGGGGGGGAGAGTGAGCTACTTTTTTCCTTTAGGGTTGACAAAACCAATGTTTCTCTATGATCCCTGCCTTCCTACTGCCAAACAGGAAGTTCCTGTTGACAGTCAAATCCAGTGGCTATAAAAGTAGAACTAGCTTAGGGTGGGTGGCTGGAGGGGTGGGATGGAGGGCAATTAGTAAGAAAAAAGGCTAGCAACAGGAAGTCGTAATTTGAGTCACCTGCTTTTATAGTGTCTAAGCCACACCCTCAATTAAGCTGTCTCCTCCTACTGGTTTAGCAAAGTAAGTTGATACAGTACCCTTCCCAGCAGAGAACACACAATGACTTTCTTTCTTTTCTTTCTTTTTTTTAACCCTAAATAAGACCCCTTCTACTTCTAATAAAGTATCTGTCTGCTACTGCTATCTGTCTGGAACTGGCTAGATAATGCTATAGCTGATCAGTAAAACTGATGCATTTAAAATGATAATAGTACCTCATATCACCCATGCCATGTCTCACTTACCCATCTACCTCTCCTTGAAATGGTTCCAGAAAATGGACTAAATCATAGTGCCTATCTATGGGATGGCAAACCACCTCTCTATAACTGCATAATTTTACGCAGTCCCTGGGCCAGTGGGGGCTGGGGATACCACTGATTTCTAGGATATCATTTTGCATTCACCACAGCACAGACTCTGTGCTGATACTCACTGGGGCATACAATTCTCCCCTATCGCTACATATTGAAGAGGAGATCTCCCAGAAGTCCTTGGCTGTCAGCTATCTATTCAGACACTTCAGCATATTTAAACCATCCCACCATTGTTTCCTCTAAAAAGGCTTGGCAGTACCACAACAGACTTCAGAAGACTTACCCTACCTCTCCTACATTTGAGCGGCATAGGAGAAATATACCTTGTGCATAGGTGAGTCTCCCCCAGATGGTTATTCTGGGGACAGAGAGGCATCCTGATGGCTCAGGACCTCCTCACACCAAATGGGCACCATGTGGAGGCTTTTAGAACTCTACAGACTAAATATGGCCTTCCTAAGCAACACTTCTGGAGGTGTCTCCAGATCGGGAGCATGAATGCAGTCAAGGTTGCCTGACACTGTGGAATCTGTGATCACTCTGATAGATACAGATAGCAGACTACATAAAGGAAGAGCCAGTTTAACTGCCATACTTTTCAGGATCTCTTTCAGACCAATCTCATCTCTAAGCTGGCTTGGGAACAGGAACTGGGCATCTCCATGAGTATGGAGGACCAGGAATCCTGTCTCTACAGAGCCCATATGGCTTGTAAAGATGGTAGAAGTTGCCCGATTCAGAACAAAGTAATGCTCAGGTGGTACCGCACCCCAGCTACCCTACTCAAATTAGGCATCCTGCGGGAAGCATCAAAAAGGCTCACACCCACAAAAACCAAAGCAGTTCAAATGTATACCACAAGGCTAAAACGTAAGTTCAACAAATATATTTTTACTTACACACATAAGATAAGAAAAAAAATTAAATCACTTACATACAATAATAAGTACAAACAGCACAAACATAAATTAAAACCATGGTCAAATATCTGCGGAGGCTGATATTAGTATGGAAAAAGTACCAGCACAATTCATTATAATCTTTACTGGTGGGATTGAATAAGTGTTTCCAATATTCTTCACTTGTATCACTCTTCAGTTTCCAAATACTACCTCAGGAGACCATGGAACATAAGATCATTTGCATGCACTCAAGGGTCCTAAATACTGAGATAAGACATAAAATATTAATGTCAACCACAGCATAATATTATTCCTCTCATAATCCTAAACTTGCTGAATACCAGATTTTCTCAGCCATTGAAATGCCAGGTCTATACAAATAATTGTGCAATATGTAGTAGAAATGTCATAGTCACACAAGGATCACAGGAATGGAAAAATTTCCAAATGCTCATGCAGTCCTGGAGCGATCAAACTGCCCAATGTAAACATCCAAAATGCTTTTCTTTTTAACAGTGCTGCATCTAAGCCCCCCCCCCGGACCTAAGGAGGCTTTTTCTATTTCATAGAATACCCAGTTATGATCGCCAGTCCCCCTGGTATATGTTATATGTGCAGCCAATATATTATCTGTTTTCTTTGCTTCAGTATCTCCTATATGTTCCCCCAGGCGCAGTCTGAAGGCTCAAACTGTTTTTCCAACATAATGTGCCCCACAATAGCATTCACATCTGTAGACAACACTTGCAGTATCACATACAATTCATAACTTCTCCCTGATTAAAATACTTACACCTCTCTCTATATTTACAATTTTTACATCTTCCACAATGTGCTACCCATTGCGGGTTGTCCTGTCCGGCTGTTTGAATCCTGTTTGGATATGGGTTGTAATGAACATGTAAGGATGTCTCCCTGATTTTTTTGCTTTCTTATAGACAAACATAGGAGCATGCTGTGTATTTCTACTCAAAACAGGATCTGTTTGAACAACATGCCAGTTATGTTGTATTATTTCCCTAGCTTCATTTGAGCGCCTATTATACATGGTGATTAATTTAAGTTTTTCATCACCTGCTCCATTCCTCTCTCATTCTCTTGGCATAAGGAGTTCAGCACAGTTCTGCAATCCAGCCCATTCTTTTGCTGCTACCACATCTATCTTTCTATACCCCCTATCCAGAAATCTAGCTGTCATTTCCCTGGCCCTCATTTCAAATATTTTTATTCTATTTATTTAGTGTTTGTTGACCAGGTAAGTGCACTAGACAAATCCTGCCTATTTTCAGGCACAATCTGGGGGAGGGGGATACAGATGAATGCCAACTGACCTTGAACCAGATTAAGCTGTTGGTGGTATTTTTTTAGTGAATGAGGGAAATTTTGCCAGGACACTGGGGAAATTCCCAGACTCTTTTTTTTCAATAAGTGCCATGGGATCTTTAACATCCACCTGAACTACCACCAATCCAGGCAGATGGGACCTTGGTTTAACATCTCATCCGAAAGGCGGCACCTCAGAAGTGCAGCACCCCTCTCATGCTGCTCTATAGTGTCAGTACTGGGATATTAACCCAAGTGCCAGATGTGGGAACTGAACCCACAGCCCTCTGATCTCCTGGCCTCAGAGGCAAGTGTGCTACCAACTGAGCCACTGACACTGATAAAATAAATATATAATCTGAGCTACAGTTTCTTCTAATACAGAGAAAGTGACCATGTAGAATATTTTTAACCACGTGAGACAGAGGACAGCTAGATGCCTCCAAGAATTTGTATCTGTTTGTTAGTCTCAGTTTTTCCATACATCCCCTTCTCAGTTATTAAATCCAAAAAGCAGTCCTTTCCCTATCATATTTAAGAGAAAAGTGCAAATTTGGATTAGAAACATGTAAAGGGAGGGGGGTCAGGGAGAAGAACTGAGAGGGAGGAGGAGGAAATAAGATGGTGGGTAGGGAATGGAGGGGCCAGAGCAGACAGAGGGCAAAGAGTCTAGAGACAGAGAGGCAAGGGGTGAAGTGTACTCCACAGGAGTTATACAATAGAGTCAAATGGGTACTGGCTGCTGGCTGACATAAGGGAAAGAGAGGGAGGGAAGGGAGGCAGGACAGAAGATCCAGGAGGACCATGCCAGGGAAAGGGAAAAGAGGGTGGCGAAAGTGAGGGGCACATAGGGAGACCATGAAGGAGGACAAGCGAGGGTGGCCCTCATACAGGGGATATGGCTAAGGAGGAGGATGAAGGTGGATGCACAGCACGAGGGAAGAATGGTGTGGAGGGCCCAGAACAAGGTAGGATGCTGGAGGGGGGGAGCAGGATCTGAGAGCCAGGGTCCATATGAGGGAAGATGGTCAAAAGGAGGCAGGGAGGATATCCAGCAGCAAGTAAAAGAAGGATGAAAAAAAGGGGGCTGGGGGGGACAAGTCGAGGAGGTCAGAGAGCACAGGAAAGCACCTACACTGGGTGGAGGGTGCAAGAAAGGTCAGGACAGTGTAGATGAGGCACTCTTGAGGACAGAAACAGCAGGGACCGTTGTAGTGTATGGGGATTCAATGATCAAGGGCATTCTTTGGCAAAGGAGTAAAGTCGCTTTTAAGGGGAGGACAGTTTTTTGTGACCCAGGCAAGGAGGGTAGAAGGGCACTCCCCGGGATAAGGAACTGCTTCAGTCTGGTGGGGGGAAAGCCGCACCTAGTATTGCATCTAGGTATGAATGACTTAGCAAGAGGTGCAGGTGGTTGGCAGAAGGATGTAGAGGTCTGGTCAGTTCCCTGGCCTTCTCGGATGTCTTGCCAGTGTATTGTGCTAGCATGGCCAGGCAACTCAGGGTAAAAGAATTTAACTTCTGGCTAAGGCAGTGGTGTAGGGAGGAAGACTTCACATGTCTAGGTGATTGTGGGGATACATGGGTGGATGAACACCTGTATGCATGGGACAGGTTACACATAAAAGTGATGCAGGGACTAGACTACTAAAAGCAAAGCTGCAGGGGTACATTGATGAGAGGCTGGGGTGATGTAATTTAAACTAAGCAGGGGGTGTGGCACTAGGGGAAGGAGATTCTTGGCCTAGCAAAAATAACCCAGCTTACACTGTCCCGAGGCAAGCAACAAGGGACAGCAGAGGGGAAGGGATCAGGGGAGGGGTGGGTGGGCTGGAAGGGTGATACTAGCTAACACCAGGAGCCCAGGGAAACAAAATGGCAGACTTACAGGCGGTGGTGGGAGTGGATGACCCATACTTAATTGCAGTAACAGAAATGTGATGGAGGGATTGCATTGGCTGGGAAGTGGAGTTACAGGGGTACAGTCTTTTTAGGAGGGTTAGGCAGGGAAAAAAGGGTGGTGGGTAGCCCTGTATGTGAGGGATGGGATAATAGCAGTGGAGTGTACAGAGGAGAAAGGATCTGCCGAGATCCTTTGGGTTACCTTGGGCAGAAAGAGAGGTGAGCAATAAGGATAGGGGTGATCTACAGACCACCACATCAGAGCAGGGAAATGGCTAGGGCCATACAGGAGAAGGCTAGAAAGGGGGAGATACTAGTGGTTGAGGATCTGAACCTGCCTGATGTGTAGTAACAAACTCCATCGGCCACATCAGAAAAAAGCAGGGACTTGCTAGAATCCATGCAGGATGGGTTCCTAAACCAGCTGGTCATTGAACCTACTAGGGAGGAGGCAACACTCAATGTAGTACTGGCCAACAGGGACAGTGTGGGGGAGGTAGAGATGGAGGAAAACTTGGGAGACAGTGACCACCAAATGGTCAGGTTCTCCATCCGGGCAGGGTCAGAATCAGGCAGGCCAACCACCAAGGTGCTTCACTTCAGGAGGGTAAATTTTGGGAGGATGGAGGACATCTTCCTACCTGAGCCTCCTCTCTCCTCCCTCTCAACCAACACAACCAGCACCCCCAGCTTAACTCCTCTATAGTGGGGTCACCCCTCCTCTTGGGCGCTCTGTACAGTCAGTCTCTGGCTTGTGGGTGAGATCCCGGGTGGAGGACACTGGAAGACCAGGCAGGTCAGGCCCAGCAGTGGGCATGGGGGCAGGTGCCATCGCCTACTTCGCAGACTGGTGTTTTCCCTGTTCTGGTGTGCGCTCTCCCCTCCCATGCATGGTGCACGTCCCTGACACTATGGCGCACGGCAACCCTGCCAAGCGTCAGCCACACTATGTACGAGCTGCCCTGTGTGCTGCAGCACCCCCAGTCTCCACCAGGAGCCACTGGCATGTCGAGCGATGTCTCGTCCTCCCTCCCAGGGAGGAGAGCAGCCCAGTGGGTGCTCAATCCTTACCCATCCCTGCCGACTCCCGGCATCCAAGCTCGCTGCCGAACTTGGGTTGCCGGCATAGTGCAAGGTGTGGTGTCCAGAGTCTCAACCGTCAGCACCACCGGGTCGGCCCCAGATGAAGGACATCTTAAGGAAGGAACTTGAAGGGATTCACCACCTAGAGGAGATAGAGCAGCTGTGGGGGGCAATAAAGGGAGGAATTCTGAAGGCCACGGAGCAATGCATCCAGAAAATTAGCAAATGCAAAAGGGGGAGAAAACCCTTGTGGTTCACAGTGGGAGCTAGGGAGGCCATTAGGGAGGAAAAAAAGGTGTTCATAGCCTACAAAAGGTCACAGGGGTTAGAGGAAAGGGTAGTCTATAAGGAAAAGCTTAGGGAAGCGGGAAAAACAATTAAGAAAGCAAAAGCATGCATGCAGGAGAAGTTAGGGGTGTGAAAAGGAGAGACAAACAATTCTATAGCTATGTGAGTGACAATAGGAAAAGCAGACAAGGGATTCCAAGATTTAAAGGGGAGGATGTCTCAATCAATCAACAGATTTTTATTGTTTGACATAAATAATGTCATTATAATTTAAAAACACTTTGCTTACATCACTATACATTTACATAATTATTTTCATTTCTTATTTACAATTCTGAATCAATATAAAACACTTCTCCATATAAAATTCATATATTTGACAAACAGTATTTCCCTCATTAGCAATCATTCATAAATTTCTTCTCACTTCTGTTTCCAGATATATACTTATACAATTCTATTTATAAAATTCCCTTACTTCTATTGTATCTTTTACTATACTGCACTTTTTTCTTTAACCACTATTTTAAATATTGCTCTAACATCTCTTTCCCATATTATTTGTTACAGATTTGGAGTCTAGACCTGTCACCAACTCATTCATTCCATAAATTTTATATGACATTTCTTTTTTTCTACTGAGGAGAGGAAGGAGGCCACACAATCCATTTGAGTATATTTTTCTGTTTTTAAAAGATATGTTACCATATCTTTAGGTTCATATTCTAAATTACTCATTATCTCTCCTAAACACTTTTTTCTTTCTTTCCACTAAAGGTGGCAGAGTATCATTATGTGTTGTAAATTATCCACATCTAGATTACATTTGCATCTTAAGGGCATTAACAAGGTGAAGGAGTCTAACATGTTTCAATATAAGAAAAATAGCAGGACAAGAGAGCACAGCATGAGATTAGAGGGAGGCTGATTAAGGGGTAATGTGAGGAAGTTTTTTTTCACAGAAAGAGTGGTGGTTGCATGGAACGGCTTACCTCAGGAAGTGGTGGATATGAATATAGTGCAGGGCTTCAAACAGGCATGGGATAGGCAAAAGGAAGCAATACAGATGAATATGACTAGATAGGCCATTGACAGAGAAAAGACCGATGGCACATTCATAAGGTAGAAAAAGAAATGGGCAGACTGGATGGGCCTTTGTGGCCATCAACTTCTATGTTTCCTTTCATCCTCCCATTTCCTATATTTTGCATTAAGCCAGTTACTTTCATACATTTCAAATCAAAACCTGGTTATGCTTTTTCATTTTTTTTATCTTTAATTTATATTAGATAATTCTCCAGCTTGTGCTGTCATTTATTTTTTGTCATCCATAGACATCTCTTATTTTGTTTACAATATTCTATATCTTTCTGTATTTTTATGTCCTGTGTTCTTGTTTTTATATCCTTTCTTACTCTTCTATAGGTGTCCTAAAGATATCCGTTAAACTATACATCAACCCATTTGGTTTTATTATTTTTTCTATAATTCCTATATTGGGAAACATTATGCCTTTTTTTAGGTGTTCAATTGATTCTTCTATACATTTCCTTGGCAATCTGTTTCCCTCCATCATATATGCTTTTAGCCAATAGTTTATACAGCTTATTTTAATTGAACTTACCACAGTATATTGACCCAGTTGTGCCCTTGTCACCACTGAAGGTGTACCATTTGGTACCCCATAATTTCTTATAAAGTATATTTAAACATTTGCCTATTCCCTTACTTCTATCCTGTCCTCAAATTTCTGCCCCATACAGAAGGTGACTTCGGATTTTGGCATTAACCACTCTCAGGTATCCTAATACTGAATGTCCACCATATTTATATAAAATGTATTCATTGCTGGTAAAAAATCTTTTAGTTTTTAACACTGTTTCTTTAATGTGTGTTCCCCAGTTTAGGTCCTTTGTTATTATTACCCCTAAATAACAAATTCCATTTACTATTTCTAATTCTTTATCAATTTTGTAGGTGTAGTTGTTACCAGTTTTACCACACATCATTACTTTTATTTTTTGATAATTTATTTTCAAGTCTGCCTGTTTACATTCCTCTTCAGATTTTCCCAGCATTCTTTTTATGCCCAAATAACTGGTTGACATCAACACGATGTCATCTGTGCAGGCTAGATATGGGCAGGCTTGGTTTCCTATTTTTGGTATATGAAAATGTGTCTCATACATCTTTTCTAAAATTTTATTTAGATACAGATTGAATAATACAGGTGACAATGTGCATCCCCGTCTCACTCCTCTATTTGATTCAAATGGGTCACTTTTATTTCCTTTAGAGTCATATCTTATTTGCGTGGAGTTATCATAATATAATGTTTTAATTGTTTCCACCAGTCCTTTATCCATCTTTAATTTTTCCAAAACTTCCCATAACTAAGTTCTATTTACTCTATCGAATGCTGATTTTAAGTCCACAAACTCACAATATAGACTTTGTTTCTTCACATTCTTGTACTTATAAATCAATTGTGTTAATGTAAAACACTGGTCAGTGGTCAAATATCTAGGTTGGTAACCAGCCTGAGCTTCATCTAATTTACCTTCCCTATCTATGCATTCTGAAATTCTATTGTTTATAGTTTTTGTAAGCACTTTTTGAGTGCAGTCTATCAAGCTTATTGGTCTATAACAGCTTGGATCATTCTGTTCCCCTTTCTTAAATAATGGTAATATTATATTATACCTCCAACTCTCTGGTATGTTCCCTTTTTCCATAACCACTTGAAACAGTTTTGGTAACAACAAAATCCATATTTCTATGTTTTGTGTCAACACCCCTATTGGAACTCCATCTGGCCTAGATGCTTTGTGTGATACAGAGGATTGTTTTGCTATCTGTATTTCCATTAAATCAACACCCAAATCCACCTCTGTCCATTTCTTTCCTATAACTATATTCTTTAATTTTTCTTCTGTTTGAAATATGTTTTTATAATGTTCTACCCATTTGTGTGGTTCTATATTTGTTTCTGGTTCATTTCTATATTATTATATATGTTATCCTTAACTTCTTCTGCTATTTCTAATTTCCTCCATAACTGTCTAGTGTGTTTAGTCTTTATTTTTATTAACTACATTTTTTATATTCTTTCCTTAATTTATTAAGGACTCTCTTATTTACTGTATTTCCCTCTTTTGTAAGCTTTCTAATCTGTTTATTCACTGCTTTTTTGACTGAATTACATTCTATGTTATACCATTCAGGTTCCTTTTTGTTTTGCATTTTTATTTCTTTTATTATTGTTTTGTGATATAGTCACCATTATTTGTTAATATTCTTTTAACAGTGCTGTTTCCGTCATTTCATTTCCTATTAGTTTCTCCATTATATCCCATATTCGTTTATCCTCCAATATGTGCTGAAACTTTTCTTCTTCTATCTCTTTCCAACTCACACATTTTCATTTTCTAACTTCTAAGGGTATATGTTCCTCCCTAGCATGCTTCCTTTGTTTGATCAGAATACTTAATTCTAGTCCAGAATGTGCACTTTCTGCCTTTGGTTCTATTTTAAGATCTGAACATATTTCCATCATGTTCATATCCATCCATATATGATATATTATCGATGAACCTGTATCTCCCATATAGATAAAATTGCTGTTTACATCTGATCTAGTTCTTCCATTAGCCAGCATTACATTTTTATCAGTCATATTTCTATAATATTTTTCTCCCTGATTTGTCCGTTTCCTATCTTTAGAAGCCCTAGTTAATTCTATATTATCATTACCTATGATCCCTAGAAAATCTATTATAGCTTCTGTTAGATTTGTAAGATTACCTATCCTATAATTGAAATCTCCTGTAATTATCATACCCCTTTGTAAATTACTATTCATATATTTGTCAATAAGTACTTCAAGATCTCTATTTATATTATAATTGTATATACAGTATACTTCCATCTGGTGGACAATACACATTAATAAATATTATCTCTCTATCCCTTTCCCTAATAATTATTGTTAAGATGTTCTCATTTTTTGGTTCTATTTCCTGTGAAAGTCTTGTTTCCCTTAATGTACACATTGTTGCCAAACCCCCTGCACAACGTCCTAGTCTCCCTATTTTGTATGCATCTTTAGTATATATTATAAATCCATTAAAATGTAACTTTCCTTTATACTATGTTTCCTGTAAGTTTACATATTCAAAAATGTCTAGATATTTTTATAAATTTAACATCTGCCAAATTATTGGCCAACCCTGACACATTCCATGACAAAATCTTTATAATTTGGTCTGATTCACTTATATCTGGCTCTCTAACTCTGAATCCTCTGTCTCCAACAACAATGGCTACCAAATACTATGGTCTTTATCATTTTCTTCCTCAGCTAATACAATTGTATCATCTCCTACTTTATGACTCTGAAATTATTTTTTTTTGCCCTTCCTTACCTCTTCTACCCTTTTCCAGTTTTCCAAACTTATTCCTTTTAAAAATGAGACTTATTTTTTAATCTGCACTAATTCTTTGTAAATCAATAAGTTAGTCATATAAGGGGCCCTTAATGATAGCTGGACATCTCTTGCTATACCTTCCACATCAGGCATCTCCATTCCCTCTGGACTCATAACCTGGGTTTGCCTCATTGTTTGCCCTGAATCTTCCCAGTCCAATTCATTGACATCCATACAATTCAATATTCCTGATAGATCTATCTTAATCACCTGGTTATTTATTTCTTTATTCTCCCCAGCATTAACATTATAGTTTATTTCCTTTTCTTCAGTACTTCAATTTGGTCATTCTTGTTACCTTCCTTTGTTCTCTCTATTTTCTCCTCTGATATACTCATTTCTTCTCTTATAGAATATTGCATATTAGAGATATCTTGATTTAATTCATCTATATCCTTAAATATTTCTAAAAACTTCACTCTTGATTGTGATGTTTCACATACTTTTGTATTATCTTTCTTTTATTTTTTTCCCTTTACACTACAATCTTTCCCTCTCTCATTACTGGTGTTATTTGGGAAAAAAAAAAAAGAAATCTGTTATTTTTATAGTTGGTGTTGATGTCTTATTCTTTCCCCTTTTACTTTCCCCATCTTCACTGTTTCCGCTACAATCCCTACCTATATATTTCCCTTTTAACACTTTCTTATTTGAATGATACCTTCTTCCCT
The DNA here is from genome assembly GCA_016271365.2 of Neoceratodus forsteri. Classification (NCBI taxonomy): domain Eukaryota; kingdom Metazoa; phylum Chordata; order Ceratodontiformes; family Ceratodontidae; genus Neoceratodus; species Neoceratodus forsteri. The sequence goes on along the minus strand of CM057455.1, from coordinate 660,221,768 downwards.
TTTCATCTTTTTCTAATTTCTTTAATTTATACTGGGAGTTTGAAGCCGCCAAATCTCCAGAACTATTCTTCCTTGAGATTTTCATTCTCCCCATTTTGTTTTTAAATAGGTGGTCCACCTTCATTAAGGTTTTCCCACTTCTAGTGGTTACAGACATATTATATACTGTGTAATAAAAAGAGAAGTAAAATATGCCAAATTTACCTTAAGTATAAATAATTCTTAGATACGAAGTCAAATTTAGAAATTACTGTAAATTATGTATAATTCCACACAACTATCTGCCAAGATATTACCAGAGACTAAAATAACAATAGTTCCAGCAGGTATTGTTCTTGGTAAATAATGGTCTTCAGGTCTGATATCTTATCTCTCATATATTTCTAAGTTTACAGTTTAATTCAGTTCCTCCTAAAGTGCATAAGGTGCTTGTAATACTTTTAAAAAAATCACTGATGTCATATATTCAAAAAAGTCCCAGAGTCTAGTTCTAGAAAGCTTGTTTGGTTAATATTCAAACAAGACCAAATCAGATAGTCTCACCATAGAATTAGTGAGTTATATAGTTATGATGTAATTGATGGGTTCACAAATCCTAGGTTCCCCCAGTCTTTCCAACCGAGGTAAAAAAGATTTTCTTCTTTTCAGTGTTTCAAATGTTGTCCATCTTCTGCAAATATCAGCCTACACATATACAAAGGTAATCTGCTTGGTTGCCTATGGTCCCAAATAGCGGAAACAATGACTTTTCTTCTGTCCACAAAAATGTTGTTCAGTAAAAATTAAACAAAAACACTTGTTAACATCTTGCACAAACTGGTGAACATGGGTAAAATAAGGTAACAATGCAATCAATGTAATCAGTAAAATGACTTGGAACATTTAAAACATTTAAAAGAATTCCCTTATTTATATAAATTTATGATTAATAAACAGAGACTTTACTATAGAGATAAAATCCTACTATCCTACTATCATTTATTTTCCTTTACTATCGCTTACTTACTTTTCAGGACTCTTAAAAATCTTTTCCCCAGGTTGTTCTTTGATTACTCTGTGGTGCACAGTGCTTCTTTCCTTACTTGTTCTATCAAGTTTTCCAGGCTATTAAAACCACAAACTCCAAATACTACTTCTGCAGTTTCTCCCACTGGCAGCAAGTAATATCAAAAGGATGCGCTACTAAACACACTTCTGCACGTGTATTACAGAGTATAATGTAAATCCCCAAAAAGACTATTCTGCATGATAAATTTATCTTAAAAGGCTGTACTCTAATTTTAGCCTGATAGTTCCTCAAAACACCAGAGTAAATAAGCCAAAATACTTTAACTGGGGTTTTAAAAGCGTGGCTCAAAAGGCTCTGTCACCCTTCCCACCTGGGTGCTTGTAATGGTGAATGTCTAACAGAACACCAGCACCTGCACTCTTGAACCCTTTGATCACGTGCACAGTTGGTTTATTTGGGACCTGACTTTCTGGTTCTTAAAAAAACTCAAAAAACTCTTTTAAATATAAAAACTCTTTTAAATATAGAGTAATAAATTCCGTTTATAGTTTTTTTTTGTTACATATTTTCTTGTTCCTCTGCAACTGGGGAGGTGATACCTATGGTTCTTCCCCAGTCCAGTCTGGCCACACAGCCCCTGCACCACCCAAACCCCAAGCTCTACCCCTTTCGGTACCTGCTCAACGATCTTTGTCACGGTGGGCATGCAGCCACCACCACAGGATCCGGGGGGGTTCCGATCAGAAGGAGCATCCAGGGACAGAGTCGGTGGCACCACACAGCCAGCCATCATACAGCATGCCAAGGAGGTTTTTCCTTTTACTCCCCACGCGTTGATTTTAAGCATGTCAACACGCTTAGACGTAGATGTCCATCGCACACAGCCCCAATGTGCTCCCAGCACTGGTAGTACCTCCAGTCACCCTAGAGGCCACCACCACACCAGGAAGCCCACAGATCCCACCCCAGGGAGAGGAGAGCTGTCCTCCAGATGCTCAATCTTGCTCCCTCCCTGCTGACCCCCAGCACCCGGGCTCGTTCCCGAACCCAGGTTGCTGGCACAACGTGAGGTGTGGTGTCCAGTGCCTCAACCCTCAGCACCACTGGGCCAGCCTCCTTTTATAGTTTAGTTTAAATCTTATGTTATTGAGTTCTGCCCTTAACCTACCCCTCCCAATATAATCTTTCTTTAAGCAAGTTTAGTATCTGCAGATTCCAAACCATAAGCACATTTCAGCTTTCCATTTCATATTATCAACTAAATAATTGGACAAGAGTGGATTATTGCACAAAAAATGAAATTTTAAATGAATACAAAATCCACAATATCCTCACACAGCAAATCCTAGCGCAAATACACAGAAGCAGACATCCTCTTTGCCCAGGAGAGTGTAGGGCTGTATAAACCCCCATGGGTTCCACTGGATGGCCCTTCACTTCTGGGAGCTCCTTCCACCACCAAGGACTTTATCCCCACAGTGGGTATCCAGAGGCCTTTCCTCTCTCTGCAAGCTTTTTCCTCGGAGGTCCAATGAACACAAAGCTGGTCTGGAAAGGTCAAAGAGCCTAATGAGGAGGGGGGTAAAACAGTTGAAGGGGATGAGGAAAAGGCAGCCCTACGCAATGAATACTTTGCATCAGTATTAATGGCCGTGAAGGAAGGTAGTGGGTCAGTAGTGGGAAGAAAGGGTACCGTGGGCAAGGAGACAGACATGGGTCCCTTCACTGAGGTGAGGGTGATGGAGGAGCTGGGAAAAATAAAAACTGACAAGGCTATGGGACCAGATCAGGTATATCCAACGGTACTCAGGGAGTTGAGGGAAGAACTGGTGGGGCCTCTTGTCAAACTGTTTAATCTGTCCCTCAAAGTGGGGAGGGTCCCGGATGACTGGAAGAGTGTGGAGGTGGTACTGCTTCACAAGAAGGGGAGGAAGGATGACCCTGGCAATTACCGTCCAGTCAGTCTCACCTCCGTGGTAGGCAACCTGATGGAAGCCCTCATAAAAGGAGAGATTGGTAAGACACCTAGAGGAAGAAGGGTTAATTGATGATAACCAACATGGGTTTACAGGTGGTAGGTCTTGACAGACCAACCTGATAGAATTCTTCGAGGGTGTAATGGAGGTGTATGATCAGGGGGGCATGGTGGATGTGGCCTACCTGCATTTCAGGAAGGTGTTTAACTCCATGCCCCATAGAAGGTTGGTAAACAAGTTAGGCAGCTCGGTTGTGGGAGCTAAGCTTAAAAAGTGGGTGGAGGATTGGCTGGTAGGAAGAACTCAGAGAGTGGTGGTCAATGGGAAACACTCCAGTGAACTAGGGATGGTGAGCAGGTTACCACAGGGATCAATGTTGGGTCCCGTATTGTTCATTGTGTACATGGGGGATTTAGCGGAGGGTCTAAATGGAAAGGCATGTATGTTCACGGATGACACAAAAGTCTATAACAGGGTGGATGCTCCAGAGGGGGTTAAAGAAAATGAGGCAAGATCTAGCCAGGCTGGAGGAATGGGTGGAAAAGTGGCAGTTGCAATTCAATGCAGAAAAGTACAAAATGATGCACACAGGGCAAAATAATCCAGGAGCTGATTACTGCCTGGGGGGTGGGGGAGACACTGTAGGTCAGGGAGCAAGAAAAGGACCTGAGAATTTGGATCACTGACACTTTAAAGGTTAGGAACCAAAGCGAGCGAGCTGCTGGTAAGGCAGCAAGAACACTGGTGTGCATTGGGAGGGGCTTCACAAGTAGGAGAAGAGAGGTGATCATGCCACAATACAAAACACTGGTCAGACCGCAGCTGGGGTATGGAGTTCGGTTCTGGAGGCCCCATTTGCAAGGTGACAGGATAGGCGGAGAGGGTACACTGATTTAGCAGTCCAATCCCCACTTTACTTTACTTTACTCTTTGTGCTGGACTTGAACCTACTTGATTAACTGGCAATGTCTATTACACTAGACCTCCTACAAATTAAGTAGTCCAATCCCCACTTTCCAACAGTTCAGGTGAAAACATAGGCCCTCTGTCAGAGCGAAGTCACCCTTTGGTTGCAGGTGCCCCACAGGCGATTCCTCACAGGAATTTCTTTCCCGATGCTTCCGGTGCCGCAGCACAACTTGAAATAAGGCAGCTTCTTCCTTAGCCGGAACCAGGAGGGTTGCCCCTGGAAGACAGGAAAACCCTTCCACCCCCATCCCCTCAGGGATGGGGTACATGGACCAGTAACAGTGGTCTCCACCACTTCACAAACAGCTTACTGTGTTCCTCTTTTGGTGGAAACACACACCTCCCCTTACAGTAACTCTATGACAGAGCTTAAGGCTCAAAGAGCCTGTCCACAGACTGCTGTGCTGTTCCTCTCTTCAAGACTGCACACAGACTCTGTTCAAAACTCCAACATTCTAACCTAACTTACAACTGTAGATTCCAGTGTGGCTCATGCAGCTGTGAGAGTTCTATGGTGATGTCATCCCTCAGTCTCAGCGGAGACTGAGAACAGAGTGAGATAGTGTGAAATCCATTTAACTGGAGTTTCACAAGCTGCCTTCCTTGCCTACCACTAGGTCTTACTGGGATTCTAGTAACCCCGGGTAACAGGGGGGGTTACACATGTGTATCAACTGGTCCAAACTATGTCTGAGAAGAGAAACCTCGCTAACAAAGAGAGACATGACAGGCAGGTGAAGGCTCAAGAGTTGTTGCCAGGAGACCGTGTGTTGTTGCACAATTTAGAACTGCATGGAAAGCACAAAATTGCTGATCGGTGGCAACATCTTCCACACATACTGTAGTAGTCAGTAAACTGGATGATCTACCTGTGTATGCAGTATGTCTGAAAATTACTCTTGAGTGGTTAAAACTATGCACAGGAACCACCTGCTGCCTATTGGTCAAGTGATTATTGATGCTGCACAATCAGATGCTGCCCCTCCTGGGCCAGTGACTCATGCTGCTGCTAAAAAAGAGGCAGTCAACCTTCACAAATTGTTCAAGAATCTAGGTCTTCCCCCTGGCAGGCCCAACCTGACAGTGACATTCAATCTGAATCTGACAGCAGCGAGTGCGAGACTCCTTATTACACCACTTATGAACTGAGTCAGTTGTTTCAGGGTAACCCTATGTGTAACTATGGGGATGAAGCTGGACCTTCAGGACTGCCTATCCTTTCAGCTTCCTCCCTGGCACCAATGCCCCCAGAGAGTGAAGTGCAAAGTATAACATCTGAAGCAGTTGATTCTTTCTGCTTTGTGGAACTGTTTGAACTGCCTGAGGAGGAGTCTAATGTTGTAAATCTCCCTGGTGACACACCAGAACTTGACGAGCAGTGCGAAAGTAATGATCAAAACCTTGTTGTACTGGATGACCCTAAGGCATCCTCTAGTGATGAAAGTACCACTCCAGTGCTTAAAGACACAAATGTTTCAGTGTTCCCTGGGTGACAAACCTGGGCCTTCCACAGAGTACAATGACATGCCTAATTTGGAGGAAACAGAGTCAACAGAGCAAGGAGCCAACAGTGTTCCATTACTGGAGTCGTCACCCAGTGCTGAGGTACCCCTCCCTACCGGAGAAGAGACTGTCGGTGTTGATACCCCAGAGCCTGTGTCTGTTCCCCTCAGAAAGTCTGGAAGAGCTGTTAAACCAGTAATATGTCTAAGTTCTGACTCTCCTGGGAGGTCCATGGACCTCCTCTTAAATGTTGTCCACAAAGGTGTCTGTATCTCTGAAAGCTCACTGCCCAAACTGAGCCTTTCTGCCACTTTCAAGTTAATTGTTCATCCTTCAGAACATGGTGCCCCTGCCCCATCAAGCCCCACTTTAGTTGACAGGGATGGGTTCCCATCTATGTTATTTACAGTGCAGGAAACAATTACCTGAATAAGTACAGTAATATTGTGAGAATCATAGTAAAATAGTAATGTGTATGAAAAATGCATAACTGTTGTCATTACAGAATATATATAGAGTGTATCATGAATAAGAAGAGTAATGTAAGTTTACATTTACATTTACTGATGTATCAGTCTTTACTTTATGTCTCGTATAGTGATGGAACATATGTCTTGTATAGCATAATGTTGTTCTTCAAATATATTGTAGTATAGACTTGACGTGGACACCAAGTTCTTTTCAGGCAGGGAAGGGTGTAACCCTCCTACAAATGGGGGTTCCTAAATTGTCTTCCTGGGCTTGCCTAAATGCCCACTGCCAGGCTGGTGTTCTGTGTATTAACTGTCTTAAAAAGTGCTTGCATGCGAGTGCCCTGTTGGCCTCCGTGCCTGTCTCTTTAAGAGGCATCATTTTCGTATGGTTATAATTAATCTGGGTGAGGGCAGAGGTTTCTAGGCTCGAGTCCTGCCCGGGCTGTAATACAGCCACTTCATTCTGCCATTGCTAATTGCGCAGAGGAAACCCTACTAGAATCTGTGATTGTTTACTGATTATCTGCTTTAATAGTAATGATATAGTAGTTTGTCTAACCTGCCTTCCTTTACGGCATGGACTTTCTATTTTACACCACCATCTTGGTCGTGGACTGCCAGTTTGGACCAATCAGTACCTTCGGGGACCCTAAAATGGAGACTGTCCCCAGGGATCTTGTGGAAGTGAATTTCTGTAAGAATTGTAGTTTTTACTGTTTGGCGCCTAAATGGACCTGGAGGGGGTACCCTTGCTGTGACAGACAGATGGATCAACCAACCAAACCTTTTGGATCACTGAGAAGTCCCAGAGCTGCCTGCAACAGTGAGTCAATGTGTAGTTGGAGCTGAGAGAGTGAACAGCTCGAGTAATTTGAGCAGCTGCTCCTGCGTAGTAGCGCAGGGGAATCTGCTGGAAGGCTGTGTCTGGCCTGCCTGCTACCATCTTCTCAAGTGAAGAAGTCTGCCTTAATATCTCGGACTTTATCCAAATCTGCTGTGATTGTGACTGGAATCCTGAATTGTGACAAAGTGAAACTCGCCTAGTGTGGACCGAAGATTTGCCTCAGTGTGATCGGCCTGTCAAGACTTGAGACAACCGCAGAGTGTACGGTTTGCGCAGAGACACTGTTGATTGCAACCGGACTGTCATCTGAATATTTGCCTATCCTTTACTATAATTGTGCTGAATGTGCAGTGTGGGTTGCAATCTGGTTCCCCACATTGCTTGAATGTGTCACACTAGCTGGAAGCTGTATCCAGCACTTTACTGGACTGTATCTGAACTGTTCACTTGGTCTGGGCCTCTCCATCTCGGCCTAAATTGCCACTCATGCCGCAGAGTTACATTTGACGAAAGACCCGCCTGGGGATTCTGCTCCCTGCTCAACACCATCGAACAGGATTGACCACCATGGTGCATTGCGTGGGCCCTGCTTCTCCTGGCACAGCAGTCAATCATCCTGAGGTCTTCATTTCGTCCATCCTGCCTCCTGGTTTGGGTAGCATGAGTAAACATCAGGGTGGCTCCCTGCAACAGAGCTCAAATCAAAGTGTGTCATCTGATTTAATTGTTTTGGTTAATCATTACAAACTGAGCCATCTAGCACCGGAATACAAATTGTGGGTTAAAGTGCATGTTGTGTTTTTCCTTCTTAAGGGCCCCAACAACAGCTGCAATGCCGGCCTACCCCGGGTAATGCTTATGGTTAGCCTGCAGACCAACCGGGTACCCAGAATGTATGTGACTGTGTTAGAGGGACTCTTAGAGGCATGCATTCTTAGCCTGATTAAATCAAATCCAGACTCAAACACCAGATTACTGCCCCTCCCTTGTTCACATCCCTCAATAAATCAGATCTAAATCTTTTGCATTTAACCAGGCTATTGTGTACCTTTGTGGTGGGGATACTGTGTTGCTATTGCCTTTCTCCATCGTATATCTTGTTTTGCAGGGGGTCTCCAGGGCCAGTGCAGCTGATCCAGCCCTGGTGGTAAGTGTGCCAAGTGTGGGTATAACATTGCATTCTGGTGTTCATTGTAACTGTCTAATTGCTGACCAGTATAGGCCACTAGATGGGTTAGAGGGGGGTATCAGTGTCCCGGAAGGCTGTACCCAGAGCAGCTATGCTACCATTAACCCTGTCCTCTGGGTGGAGGCACCCATTCACAGAACTCATGCCCCATAACCTGTGCCTAGTCACACAGGCAGGGGTACTATCCCTTTGGATAGCGCCACCTAGGGGTTACAATTATATTTCAGAACAAATTCATAGCATCTAGTGAGAAAACAAACAAATTCTGAATCATATTCCCCCACTTGTTCCAAATAAAACCGAATCGCCTCTAGGACACCCTTGTGTAGAATATTAATATAACATGTTTCCACATCGGGGGTTGCCAGGATTGAATCCCGACTCAAAATCTTTTCATCCAGTGTATGCAAAATGTCAGAAGAATCCCGTACATATGAAGGAAGTTGTGAAACCCGCGATTTAAGGAAAGAATAAATTAACTTAGAAAAGGGTTTTTGTAAGAATTTCTGCACTGGCCATGATTGGATGACCAGCTGGATCAATTAAACTCAAAACATATATTGTGGCCAGCACCGGATGTGCCACAGTCAAATACTTTTTTAACTCCAGGCTAATAAACCCCCTTTCACAAGCAATAGCAAGAAAGGTGTCAACATCTTTTTTTTAAATCTGGTGTTGGATCTTTCATTAAAGGATTGTACACTGTCCTATCTCTTAATTGACACCAAACCTCATTTTCATATTTGTCCGTATCCATAATAACCATGCCACTCGCCCCTTATCAGCTTTTTAATTGTTATATTAGGGTTTGCCTGGAGATCATTCAATGCGTGCTGCTCTTCTCTAGTAGTATTAATAAAATATTGTGGCCTCTGCGTGAAACAAATGATGTAACTCACATTCACAGACTTGTTTGAATGCCCGAACTGCAGGAGCAGCCAGTGGCCAAAAGGTAGATTTAACCCTTAACTGTCTATCGTCCTTATGTGTTACATTGCTACCACTCCCACGTATTTCTCAAAAAACATTTTAAATTCAACATCCTAGTGAATTTATACAAATCTACAATACAGTCAAATGGGTTAAGCCTTGTGGTATATATTTGTACTGCTTTGGTTTTTGTGGTGCGAGCATTTTTGATAGTGATTGTATTGTTTGCTATAAGCACCACAGTGTCTTGGGGTGGCCCTTTTTTTATTTTGATCCTGCAGGAAGACAGATGCTGGAGATGCCATCAAACAGGAGCTCACCTCACACATGTCTTGTGAGCTTGCCCCAGTATTACCAATCTTTGGAATGGCATCCAGCAGACGTGTAGCACAGTCCTTGGTTATGAAATCCACCTGGATGGAACACTTTTTCTACTGGAACTCTCTGGCCCACCCCTAAGAAAGCACTGTTCTGTAATAAAATGGATAGTGGCTATCAATGTAGTGGCCAAATGTCTACTTCTTTGTAAATGGAGGTCACATGCCACACCCTCAATGGTGGAATGATTCTTATCTTTGAGGGAGCTTGCTGCTTTGGAGAAAATGTCAGATAGAAATGCAGGCACTATTACAAAATAACAAACATGGGGGATTATATATTCAGATGAGATGCATGGTGCATCCCTAAATGCGCTGCACATCTCTGGACTTGCTTGGGCCGCAAGGGGCATGACCATATTCAAAGGCCATCGATGCACCGCACACCCCTGACTGCATTGCCACACACAATATTGTGATGCACCTATGCAAATGAGGGGTCCCTCATGTATATGCTGTGCATCAGAATACTGAAACCCAGAAGTGTAACTATGGACAGCTGCGTTAGCACACAGTTACACTTTTGAAACCCTACTTTAACTGTGCACAGGGTCGGGTGGTGTCCCACGCACAGTCTAGGGATGGGAACACAGTCCCCCTCCCTCAAGCCCCAATCACTGTTTAGAAACAGAAAGCCCGAGCCCCGGTTCCATAGTGTAGTGCCCCCCCCAGCCCCAATCACTGTAAAGTGCTAAAGCAATCCCTGATCCACATTCCATAGTGTAGTGACCCCCCTTCCCAGCCCTGATCACTGTTAAAATAAAACATTCCATGATTCACTTTTCCATAGTGTAGCGGTCCCCCTCCCCAGACCCAATCACTGTTACAGTAAAATAATCCATGATTCCCTTTTGCATAGTGTAGTGTCCCCCCTCCCCAGCCCTGTTTGATGTAATAATAAAACAGACATGCTCCCATTCCTGTTGCCCTGGTAGTCTAGTGGTTCCCCTAAGCCCCGATCAGTTTACAACCGACTGCGACCCTGATCCTGGTCCTTGCAACCAATGGGCACGTACTGTATACTGTACACGCTCCTGTACTGTTCAGTAGGTGACTGGCCTTGGCAGTGTGGGTGGGCTATGCTAGTCTCCGGCTCCAGTAGGGTTGGGGGGGAGCGTGGTGGTGGATCACTAACTAACAGGGTGGGGGCCATGGGGGACACGGCGCATCCACATATGCACCACGCATTCCTCTATCGGCTATCTTCAGCTGTCTTCAACCCTGCACCCTGGATGCGTCGAGCTATACATAGCGGCCCCTTGCTGTGCTCTGCGCATGCAGGTTCCGTTATTCAAACAGATCGCGTGGTCTGTTCCGATTACGCATTCTGTTTGAATATGATGCTAAAGCCGGCTGGCCCAGTTTATTTGTGTGGCACACCATCATGCGCATGCATCCATCTGGCTCTGAATATGGAGCCCGGGGTGCATATCTCTTCTCTCAGTTTTGCCGAACTTAGAGAATTCACCCCATACCATCGGGAGAACTCTCCTATCTATAGTTGTACTGCACCCTTGGTAACGCTGGAATAGTAACCACTTCAGCTCATGGTGATGGTAATTTTCCTATCTCCTTCTTCCATTGAGTGAGAGAAAGGGCATTTCAGGAAACTCGCAGCCACTGTGACTTTATGTTCTGGAACTGATGTTCCTTATATGAAAATCATTCACCTGTGTATACTGTAGCATTACTGTTATTAGTGTTGTGAAGAACTGTTTTACTACCTGTCATTTTTTGTTGTACCTGTACATATATTGTTGTATTTTGAACATTTTTAATAAACACATTAACTGAAATTTTTTTTAGCTGCCTGTGGCTAGCCAGGCTGAGTGCCACTCATTCTTAGAAGGCTCATATTCTCATTTTCTTCTGCTTCTGGACCCATGTCACTCTCTCAAAAAATGTGGATGCTCCAGCCTCAGACCTCTGGCTAGGTCTGTTACTAGGCCTCCCAGATAAATGGAGGAGATGGATATACCACTGACAGTAAGCCATGGTGCTAGCCAACTGCAACATTTTGTTCGTTGACGCTGTACGCTGAAGTAGGCCAAGATTGGGTAGAGGGGGGCTCCTCCTGGTTGGGGACCCAGTGGCCGCTGGGCTCTTTCAGTTTTAAGTGGATAGTCCCACTAATAGTCCAGCATTTTGGACAGGGCAGTTTGGAGGAAGACACACACATCTCATTCCTCTGTGCTCTCCAGGATGACCACTACATGAATATTATCGCGATGACCGCTGTTCTCTAGGTCCTCAGTCTTTGTCCACAGGTATTGTACCTGCTGTTCTAGGTACCAAGTTCTGTCCTCTTGTATGGACGTTTTTGTGTCCATTCAGCTGGAGGAAAGTTTGTTCTCTGTGACACAGATCTCCATAGCTTCTACCCTTTCTCCCAGGTCTTTAACCCTCTGATGTGGGAGATATCCTGGATTAGCATCTGAAGCATCATTTTTATTTCTGCCAAGTCTGTGCTGCCTGAAGGAGTTTGATTCATGGTCACAACTGCCATTCTGCACATCTAGCAGGTGGCTGAAACTCAAAATAACAACAACGCTTGACAGCTCTGGGCATAAACTATCAGGTGATGGGGGACATTTATTCCGACTGTTGGATGAAGTGGGCAGATTAAAATGGATGTAGTTTAAAGGCTGGAGAGCTAAAGTCCTATGTGGCCATCTTGTCCATGGCTCGTGCATGCACCAGCAGAAGGGGAAGCCTGCAATAGGTGTGTGAGAGTAATGTATATTCATTCCCAAATACAGTAATAAGATATTTGGTCCCTATTTGAGGAAAAATATTTGGGGAAACTAAAACAACTTTGAAAAACCCATTAGCCCCTCTCAGGGCAATAGGGTCAGTCATGTAATCCCCCCCCCCCCATCTTCCTCACATATATTCCTTGTTTGTTTTTTTAAGGTCTGGGGTCCTGGCATTGTGCCTGGAGCTGACATGTAATCAGTAAAAACACAATGTGGTGTTTTTGTGCTGAGATAATCCCACGTCCTGGGGCCTATTTAAACATGAGGCCAAAGACAGATTTCAGCTCTTGGAATTTCAGTTCTCAGTACAATACACATCCCCAGAGTGTCTTATTCTGCTTATAAGGCTGATATCTAGTGGGAAGAAATATGGAAATGTAATAAGGAATCACAACAAACTGAATTAAAACTACTTAAAGAAAATGTCAATTCCTCCATCAATAGGCGCCACTAGGGGGCACTAGCTGATAATGGACTTCTCTTTATTGTGAGCTGTTATTTTCTCTTCTCTCTACCCCTAGTCTACAACTGTGGGTCATAAACGGCTGAAGGAAGTGGTACAGGAGCTACTCAAAGGATGCCTTTCAATGCTAGGGAAGTCGACTGTGTGCGGCACATCAGGCTGGAGTCCCACAGGGATTGCAGAGTGATGTTGCTGGCAGCATGCTACCATCTTTAGTAGGGCAATTTGCAGAAGTACTGTAATCTGTCTCTCTACAGGGTGTCTCAGCTGAGCAAGCAGAGCGGGACATGTCAGAGATTAGGAATGACTTTCTTCTCAGATAACACTAAACTCTGTGGCAGGGTGGACAGCAAGGAGGGTGTATGGTAGTTGCAGAGGGACCTGCATAGGTTGGGAGAGGTGGTCCATAGTTTGGCAATTGAAATTCAAGGCCAAAAACTGCAAGCTGATGCACATCAGAAATAAGAACCCCAGGACAGAATACTGGATGGAAAGGGTTATTCTGTGCACTATTTCTGATGAAAGGGTCTTGGGAGTCCAGGGACTCCCTAAAACAATGTGATTTGATAGCAGGAGGAAGAAGTTAATACTGCCTCTCTAAAGATCACTGGTGAGGCCCATCTGGAATAGTTTGCCCAGTTCTGGAATCCCCACCTAAGGAAAGGCAATGACAGGCTGGAGATTGTGCAGCGTAGAGTAACCAAAATGATCCAGGGGTGACAGGGCAGATCCTACAAGGATCGGCTTAGGATACTGAACATGTATTTGCTGGAGGCCAGAAGGGAGAGGAGTAATATGATAGAGACCCTCAAGTTCCTGAAAGGAATGGGCAGGGTAAATTGTGAAGAACTATTATGTGGAGCCACGTGAGTTGGATGCCATAGAAATAAACACATCGTGCCTTGCATAGCAGGAATAGCAGTCAAAAAGATGGGGATGTGAGAGAAAGCTGGTGGTTTGGGGGGGGGGGTGGATGCAAGAGTTATGTGAGAAAGTTTTATTTTACAGAGAGAGTGGTTGAGTTGTGGAACAACTTGAAAAAAACATTGATGGTTTCAAGCCCAGCTGGACATATAGTTACTCAGAGGGATAGTGGTAAGGCAGGGGGAGGGCAAAGGGGAGGAGGGGGTAAATATCCTATCCAGACAATAAGTTTCAGGTAGGATAGGGTACAACATGCAGACTGAATGAACCAGTGCACTTTTCTGTCAACATTGTCTAGGTTTCTATGACTCAGTCTGATTATGCACTAATTCAGTCTAGAAGAAGTTCTGTATTTGGCTGTCAGCATTAGCGTAGTGGTGGTTTATAATGGAAGTGGGAAGCCATACAAGCACTGTGTGGGTGAAATGGAAGGAGACTATGAAAGACAAGTTGTTTAGTACCACATGTTCGGAGATCAAGAGTTTACTGAGGTGGGAGTGGTTGGAGCACTGTACCAGTCAGGAGTCTCGAGTCAGTAAACATCATGAAGTTTTGAAAGCCTAATGTTTTTAAGTAATGCAAAGCAGTCAAAACAAAACCAAAAATGTAAGCTATTTTGAACATAAACATGTTTATTGGATGGCTGATGTTTCTGTTGTAACCTTTTTTTTGGGTGACAAAAGAAAAAAAAATAGCTGCCAAAGTAAAACTGAAAATTCCAATTCTTCACATTTATTTTCTAACTTACTGCATCCCAGTTGGCAGGACTTGTTTTTTTTATTATGCAGTATGCTCCTGCAGTGCAGGGTTCAGCCAATCAGGATGCAGAATTGTCCCTACCCATTTTAAAAGCCTTGTTAAGCTATCACCCTTCCATAGCTTAACCCTCCTCTGGCCCCAGAGGGCCATTTGTAACAAGTTTGGACCCTTCCTGACCCCCAGCTGATGATTTGGAAGGTGACTGGAAGTCAAAGCTGGCTAGCTCAATTGGTTCAACAACAAAAAGGCTGCTCTGTGTATAGCACTGCCAACAATAAAGACATTGATCAGGCAAACAAAAAACAGGCTACTCCACACAAAAGACTGTTATATGTTCAGTCATATTAAAACCACTTTATTAGTGCAACCCTGGTTTTGTTCCATTATTAGACTTTTCTAAACCTCGACTCCCCCCCCCCCGAGGACTTCTGTTGTGCAGTGGTTGGGAGGGGTCTGTGGCTTAACCTGTTGATTATGGGACTGTGCAGCTCAAACTGCTGTAGTGGCTGCAGTTCTGTGACCTTTAACATTTAGAACAGCAAATCTTTGATTTTTCTGGGATTGAGAACTATTATAAAAGCTGGATCAGGCAAGATGTTGTGTTGGTCACCAACTGAGTGGCTATCGGGTGTAAATGGAGTTGACAGATAAGTGACATGTCCAGTGGAGACCCAGGCTTGTAATCCCAAGAAAAGAGGATGGTGTACAAGAAGGACAGATCTGTTTGGAATCCTAAAGCATGCAGGTGTAGTGCTCATCCGCAGTTTAAGTTTGTCATTCCTAGGTGTTGTGCCTGGACAAAAGGTGTTCAGGTGGCATAGCTGTGCCTGCCTGTGTTAAACAACAGCAGAAAATCAGTTCATGGCCATTAGTGGAGGAGTCGTGACAGGGATATTGGTGTTACTGCAGCTGATGGCGACCAAGATGCTGTGATTACTCAGTAGCTGGAAGGTTGGTCCAGGTCCGTATCAAGCCTGGTGGTAAATTAACCCTGTAGAGCCATCCTGGGTAACTGTGAGTACAGAAAGGAAAGTGTTCAACATCCTGCAATGTTGTTTGTTTCCTATTTGGATTACAATTTGGGTTTCGCATTTGGATTACAAATACCTTCACATTCCGAGGTCGACAGCCATGTAAGCAACTGAATGGTCTGTAGGGTTTTGGGTAAATATTCAGTTCAGTTCAGTTTATTTGTTTACCATGTAGGATTCACTGGACTAACAGGTCCATTTACAGGCATGACCTGGCTGTTTACATGTAAAAAATGTACATCATTGTCCACATTGAAGAAGAAAAAAATTTCAGAACATGTAATCACAAGGACTCAAAAACATTGCATAACAAGATATCATTACATTATTAATATTGGTGCACAAGCAATAGCTAGGCCCCCGGAAACTGCATTGGGCCTGCAATGATTCAACACTGGGTACCCAGGAACTGCTGTACAAGACTTCCCAACTCAAGTACAGAATAACATCTTGGTACCAAGCAGGTGTGATTAGCAGTCTGCAGTACAGAAGGCTTACAGTGAAAGTCCCTTCAACCTTTTTTATGTTTGTCTGTGTAGTTTGTAGGCATGAACAATGATTCCCTCTCTTGCATCCCCCTAATTTCATCCTAATTTAAATTTAAATGAAGTTGTTTCACTGTGTTCTGCCCTGGTGTGTAAACTTGTTTCATTCCATTGCAAAGGTCATGACCCCACTCATAAAAGGAAATATGGGAGCTGATAATGCATATTTACTTATCAAAGACACTGGGAGTAAGCAAAGAGATCCTAACACATAAGAATAAGTACTAAGCATAGAGCTCCTAGCACTTCAGAATTAATCAGTCGAATAACAAAACGTCACAAGCACCTGCATCCTTCCTACTGCATTTTTCCAACTCATTGAAACATAGATGGTGATGGCAGATAAGGACTGTGTGGCCCACCTAGTCTGCCCCTTTTCCCTACCTAATGCAATACTGCAGACCCTAGTTGATCTGTGGCTTACCCTCTCTTCTCGATTGCGAGAGTACTCTTATGTCTAACCCGTGCATTCTTGAATTCCCCTATTGTTTTTACCCCATCACCTCTGCAGGGAGGCTGTTCCAAGCATCCTCTACTCTTTCTGTGAAGAAGTACTTCCTCACATGGCCCCTGAGCCTACCCCCCCACTAGTCTTGTATCATGCCCCCTTGTTCTTGTATACCTTTTCTGAAAGATGCTACCCTCCTGTACCACCTTGTTTATACCCCTGAGGTACTTGAATTTCTCTGTCATAATCCCCCTCTTTCTCCTCTCCTGCAGGGAATACATATTGAGGTCCTCTAGTCTTTTCTCATTTAACTTTTTGTTTAGTCCTTGCACCATTTTTGTCGCCCTTCTCTGGACTGCCTCTATTCTGTTTATGGCCTTCTGGAGATGCAGCCTCCAGAACTGGACACAGTACTCCAGATGAGGTCTCACTAGTGATCTGTACAGTGGCATAACCACCTCCTTTTTTACTGCTGGTGCTACCTCTCCCTATGCAACCTAGCATCCCACTGGCTCTCCCCACAGCCTTCACACATTGTTTGGTCACCTTTAGGTCTTCAGATATGATTACCCCCAGGTCCCTTTCTTGATTGGTGGCCATCAGTACCTCTTCCCCCATCTTATGCTCCTCCCTTGGATTTCTGTGCCCCAAATGCATGGTTTTGAACTTCTTTGCATTGAATCTTAGCTGCCACACTCTCGACCACTCCTCAAACATATTTAGGTCCTTTCTCATTTTTTCCACCATCCCCTGGAGTGCCGATCCTGTTGCAGATCTTAGTGTCATCTTCAAAGAGGCATACTTTCCCCTCTAGCCCCTCTGCAATGTCACTTATTTTGTATTTATTTATGACTTTGATAACTGGGTAAATGCATTGGTCCATTTAGGCATTTACAGGCACGACCTGGGCCAGAGGCACAAGGTGATACAGTCATCAGCAGTAACATGATAAATGCAAAGAGAAAGCACATAAACAATGGCACAGGTAGGTACAGGCCAAAAGAAAAATGCAAAAGAAACATATACATAACAAGGCCAAACAGGTAGACAATGGTTGCTATCAAATATAATGTACACAGGTGCATCAGTTATCTTTATATTTCCCCACCTTAGGATGTTTACAAGATTAGGTAGCCAACACGAGTAGGTGGAAATAGTAGGCCAGGTGGAGGCCGATGGGGGGTGCTAGCGGTGGGACATTTGCAACATTTTTTGCTGAAAAGCCAGGATTTGAGGTCGTGTTTGAAGCTTAAATGAGTTTTAGAAGGTTGTGGGGGGGGGGGTAGCTCATTCCACA
This sequence comes from Neoceratodus forsteri, assembly GCA_016271365.2. Classification (NCBI taxonomy): domain Eukaryota; kingdom Metazoa; phylum Chordata; order Ceratodontiformes; family Ceratodontidae; genus Neoceratodus; species Neoceratodus forsteri. Next base: position 660,204,275 of record CM057455.1, on the reverse strand, counting down.
GAGAGGGGGCCACTACTAAGATGGCATTCCCACTCATGTTGGTGGCGATTCTAGGTACTGCAAGGGTGGGAACCGTGGAGGCAGAGGCTCCTAGCTGATGTTCTGAAATTGAAAAGGGAAGAGAGGGAGGATGTAGTGCCACAATGAATGGCAGCATCCAGACAGACAAGAGATTAGTCAAAACGCCCTTGAAGAGAGAGCCAGCCAAGGGAGCGGTAGAGGTCGAAGTGGTGGGTAGAGTGAGAGACCGATAGGGCAAAGCAGCAGACATTATTGTAGGCTACTGAGAGTCTAGACCAGAGAGAGACTGAGATTCTAGAGTATATAGAGGAGCAGTAGTCAAGGACAGGGAGAAGGCTGCCCATGACTATAATTAGGCGGGCTTCCTTAGTGAGGTATAGTTTTATGTGATAGGTGGCACCTAACTTCTGATTAACCCTGCTGACTATGTGGTTTATGTGGTTGTGGAAGGTGAGAGAGGGGTCAAACAGTATCCCCCAGATATTTAAATGTGTGGACGCATTCATGGGCAGGACCTTCAGGGGGTAAACGAGGGGAGAGAGAAGTTGGCGCAGAGGGTTTTGGCAAGAAACAGTTTTGACCCAAACAACATAGCCTTTGTCTTTTTAGCATTAACCAGCAGCAGATTAGATGAAAACCAGTTGTAGCCTGCACAGTAATTCTGGGTGAGGACAGATGATATACAGGGGAAGGATTTGTCACTGAAGTAAGTAACAAGATTGTCTGTGTATAGTAGGGAGTTGCAAGTGAAACTGTCTGTAGGTAGGGAGTTGACAAATATAGAGAATAGTAAGGAGCCCAGAACTGAGCCCTTGGGGACCCCCAAAGAGACCGATAATGAGGGGGAAGAGGAAGTGCCAATGCAGACTGTTTGAGAACGTCTTGAGAGATAGTTCCTGAACCAGCCAGTTGTCTCAGCAGAGCAACCGAGTGCAGTTAGCTTAGAGAGGAGGAGGGATGGGTTAACCATATCAAAAGCTTTAGAAAGGTCAAAAAAGACAGCACCTGTAGCACATCCACAGTCTATGTTAGAGAGAATGTGATCCATGAAAAGAGCCAGGGTGGTTGATGTACTATGATGCTTGTGGAAGCCATGTTGCTAGCTACATAGGATGTTGTATTTAATGAGGTAGTCAGACAGTTGGTGGTGAATGACTTTTTCCAGGAGCTTACTTAAGTGGGGAGAATAGATATGGGCCGGTAGCTGTCAGAGGAGTGGAGGTCACCATATTTGAAAATTGGGATCACCCTAGCAGACTTCCAAGAGTCAGACATGGTGGAAGTAGACAGGGCGAGATTAAAGATAAAGGTGAGGGGCTTAGAAATCAGAGAGGAGACATTTCAGGAAAACAGGGGAGAGGCCGTCAGAGCCAGGGCTTCCTTGATTAGGTAATCTCCTTAGAAGCTTGAGAGTTTCCATAGGGGATATGGACTTGAAGTAGAAAGGGGAGTGCGGGGGTGGTGGTGCTTGGGGTGGCTGAAGAATGTGAGGGGATCACCCTTGCATTTGCAAGTGTGGGATTACTGGGTGGGAGTGTGGAGAGAAGGGAAGACAGGTCAGAGAACTTAATGTTGAAAGTTTCCATGACAGCCGAGGGGTCGTTTAAAGGGCCGGAATGGATGCTCAGGTGAATATTGAAGTTACGTGCATGGGGATTTAAGAGACAGCTAATTGTGTCCCAGAATTTTCTCGAATTGCCCAAATTCTCTCTTTGCAGCTTGTGGAAATAATCCAGTTTTAGGGATCTAGTCAAGAATTTACATTTATTATGTAAATGCCTGTACTCGTTCCATAAGGCGGGGGAGGGGGCTGATTTGTATGCAGCCCACTTATTGCCCCTCAGCTTCATGAGGATTAGGAGCTCCTTAGTTAACCAACGTGTAAATCCACCTCTAATACGCTGAGAGTGGTAATAGGGAAGTGGTGATCCTGTATGGTCAGGAGACCCTTACTAAAGTAAGTGACAGCTAGGGACACATCTGATTTGGTATAGAGGCCTGCTAGTTTATGACCCTGATGTCCTCGAGTACATGGGAGGGATCATGGCAACTGAAGTTGCGAAAGGATAGGTACTTGGGGGTGGACGGGGGGCTTTGGTGGACCAGATGATGTAGGTAAGGGAGTGGTCACTCATGGAGTTGGATAGTGTAGCAGCTAGGGTGACCTTGTCACCACTGTTTGTGATCACCCAGTCAAGGAGTGTGTGGTTAGAGGTGAGGTAGTTGAGGCGGGTAAGGAGAGTGATGACTTGTGCCAGGTCTAACTGTTTTAGGAGGTTTGCATAATCAGATTCGTGAGCACTGAACCAGTTGAGGTTGAAGTCCCCAAGAAGAATGGATTCCCTTGAAGGGGAAAGTGACTCAAAGCCGATTAGGAGGCTCCGAAGACCCTCAACACCCCTGTAGCGTTGTGAAAAAAATTACAGTTAGTAAATTATCAATTACAGATACTTAGAAAGGAGACGAACGGAGACGAGACTGAAGGCGGAAGAATTTAATGATTATAACAATAATCACAGCGAGAGATTACAAGTGGTACATTCTTCAAAATAACAGTGTGTGCTGGCTTGCTTATATAGTGGAAGACAGCATCATCATTTCCTATGGTTTTCTATGATTGGTTTAAAACAAGCACAAACATCAACCTACAAGGCAATACTCCTTTGGTATATGTATGAGCTCATCCTTGGTCAGCACAAGTATAGATAGTGTACATTCTATTATTATATATGGCTAGCAACAGTTGTCACTACCAGTTACCAAAGTCCAGGAGGAGGAAATAGGTTTGGACTTAGGAATGTGCTTACAAGCATTTTGGCCTGTCCTGATAAGGACAAACACTAGAGATAGTCAAAAGGGTAATTTGGACACTATCCTGTGTTTCTGTCTTGCAGACACATAAGACAACTGTTTGCTATTACTTGCATGGTCGGCACAAATGTCAAAAGGCACTTTAATATTGCAACTTGTGGCTTAGTTTGTCTTGTGGCTTCACAAGTTTTATATGATCCAATTATATAGGTCAACATTAGTTACACAAACACATTATGTTTTAGACCAAAATGAGGTTAGGCTGAAATATAGGGACAAACTTCTTTATCCCTTGTTACAACCCCCATAAGGGGTGTTGTAACAGCATCCCAGTAATAATTTCTTTGTTGAGCCCAGGGTAATTTCAGTGATAAGCCATTCACTAGGGGATAAGTTGTTGGAGCACAAGGTGATGTTGGCTGAGAGGGTTTCTCTGACAAATATGGCAGCGCTGCCCCCCCCTTTTTTTCCAGGTTGGTCTCTGTGAAGCAGGGATTATCCCATATGGCATCAGTGGAGGTGATGGTAAACATAGAAACACAGAATTTGATGGCAGATAAGGACCGCATGGCCCACCCAGTCTGCCCATTTCCCTACCTAATGGATAAGCTGCAGATCCTAGTTAACCAGCAGCCTACTACTTTCTACCCCCAACCCCTAGAATTGCCTTATGACTGTCCCATGCATGCTTGAATTCAACCACTGTTTTTGACTCCACAACCTCCTCCGGAAGGCTGTTCCATGCATCCACAACCTTCTCTGTGAAAAAATACTTCCTTACATTACCTCTGAGCCCTTCCCCATCTTCAAATTGTGTCCCTTGTTCTTGCACACCTCTTTTTTTGAAAGATGCTACCCTCTTGGACTTTGTTGATTCCCTTGAGGTACTTGGAAGTTTCTATCATGTCCCCCCTCTCCCTCCTTTCCTTGAGGCTATACATATCAAGCTCCTTTAGTCTATCTTCATATGTCTTCCGGTGCAGACCCTGCACCATTTTAGTTGCCCTCCTCTGGACAGCTTCCATCCTGTCTATGTTCTTGCGGAAATTGGGTCTCCAGAACTGCACGCAGTATTTCAGATGGGGTCTCACCAGCTGTCTGTACAGAGGGATAACAACTTCTTGTTTTCTACTGGTGATGCCTCTCCCTATGCATCCCAGTATACCCCCAGCCCTCCTTACTGCCCTCTCACATTGCTCACCCACCTTTAAGTCATCTGATATGACTGCCCCCAGGTCCCTTTCCATTTTTGTTGTTATTATCTCACCCCTCATTGTGTACTCTTCCCCTGGGTTTTTGTTTCCCAGGTGCATTACCTTGCACTTCTTAGCATTGAATCCAAGCTGCCATACATTTGACCATTCTTCTAACCTTGCCAAGTCCCTTCTCATCCTTTCCACCCCACCTTGTGCATCAACTCTGTTGCAGATCTTTGTGTCATCTGCAAAGAGACATACTTTTCCTTCCAGTACCTCTGCAATGTCACTTATAAAGACATTGAAGAGGACCGGTTCCAATACTGAACCCTGCAGTACCCCACTAGTAACCACCCTTTCTTCAGAGTGGACTCCATTTACTATTACCTGGTAGAGTGTACAGGGCCTGGGTTAGGTTCGATGTCCCCAGTCAGCAGTAGCAAAGAGTGTAAGAGGTGACAGCAGTTCAGCAGACGGGCGATGGGTGGGGGAAGAGGGGTGTTGAATAGTAGGAGACCAAGTAGGTGATGTTCCAAGTTAGACAGAAAGCCGTACGTGAGTGCACAGAGAGGGGTAAGCTCCCACCTAGCTGGTGGGGGGAAGGGAAGGAGTGTGGAGGGTGAATGTTCTCAGAGAACTGGTGTAGAATGGCCTGGTCAATGGGTAGAACCAAGGCTGAGAGGTCAGCTATTAGGAGTGTACCTGTAAGGGAGGCAACAGTAAGAAGGGGTAACAAGGTAGGCATAATGATGCCTTGGAGAGGTGGTTATGAGGTGCAGAGTGATGTGCCTTCTCGAGTTAAACTAGGATATGTCCCCAGGGTGGCAATTTCAGGTGATTAGATAACAATACTCCTATTGAGTGGGAACACAAACTTATGAAGACATTAAAGAGAACTGGCCCCAACACGGATCCCTGTGGCACCCCACTGGTCACCCCCCCTTCTCTGATTGAATGCCATTTACCACCACCCTCTGTGTCCTGTCACACAACCAATTTCTGACCCAGTTTACCACCTTGGGGCCCACTCCCAGGTCGCCCAACTTATTTACCAACTTCCTATGTTGGAATGGTGTCAAAGGCCTTGCTGAAATCTAGGTAGGCCACATCCACTGCCCCTTCCTGATCTCTTTCCCAGGTCACTCAGTCAAAGAACTCTATCAGATTTGTTTGACAAGACATTCCTGCTGTGACTCCATGCTGCCTCAAATTCTGTGCTCTGCCGGATTCGAGAAATATCGCAATCCTTTCTTTTAGCAGTGACTCCATTAATTTCCCCACCACCAAGGTCAGGTTGACTGGCCTGTAGTTGCTAGCCTCCTCCCTAATCCCACTTTTGTGGTGCTGGACTACATTTGCCCTCCTCCAGTTTCCTGTAACCAACCCTGTCTCTATCGATTTGTTGACTAGGGCTGTTGGTAGTGCTGCCAGCACCTCTCTAAGTTCTTTTAATTTTCTGGGATGTATCCCCTCTGGCCCCATAACCTTGTCCACTTTCAGATACTCGAGTTCCTTTAGAACTCTTTCCTCCGTAAATGGGCTGGTGTCCACCTCTCTCCCACTGGTGCCCCTATTGCCCAAAAGTGGTCCTTCTCTTTCCGCTTCTTATGTGAATACTGAACAAAAATATTTGTTCAGGATTGTTGCTTTTTCTAGGTCCCTCTCCGCACACACCCTCCTTCCCTTTTTAACATCACAATCCCACCCTGGCTTTCTTTTTTACACTAATGTATCTGAAAAAGGTCTTGTCACCTTTCTTTATTGCCTGGGCCATTTTTTCCTCTGCTTCTACCTTTGCGCTCTTGACAACTTTCCCTGCTTCCTTCTGCTTTTCTAGATACAGTTCCCTGTCTTCCCCCCTCTGCATTTCCTTGTACCTCCTGAAAGCTAGCCTGTTCCCTCTTACCTTCCAGGCCATGTCCTTTGAGAACCATAGTGTTTTTTTCTTTCTGTTTTGCTTCTAACACAAAGGCTTGTTGCCTCCGTTATGGCTCCCTTAAGGTTAGAATATTATTTCTGTACATCCCTCTTCTTCTTCCCCTGCCATGGCTCTCTTGAGATATTCCCCCAATTTTGCAAAGTCGACCCGTCTGAAATCCAGGACCCTTGCATTCGTGTGGTTTGACTCCTGCATTGTTTTCACATTGAACCACACCATACGATGATCATTGGACCTCAGGTGGCTACTCGCCATTACATCGGTGACTCTGTCTCCATTGGTAAGTACCAGGTCCAATATTGCTCCTTCTCTGGTGGGTTCCACCCCAAGCTGCTTGAGGCACACCCCTTGCAGGGCATCCTGGATGCCTCTGCTCCTGGCTATGGCTGCAGCCATGGTGCTCCAATCCACATCAGGCAAACTGAAGTCTCCCACCAGCAGCACTTCACCTTTGGCTGTCATTTTGTGGATGGTTTCCAACCTCATCCATCTCCTCCCCTTGTGCTGGAGGTCTGTAGGTCACACCAGTGCAAATGGCAGTGCCATTTCCTGTCTCCAGGGTGACCCACAGTGCTTCTGCTCTTTTCTGCATTCCCTGACTTTCAGTTGCTTTAATTCCCTCCCTGATGTAGCTAGCCACCCCTCCACCCTTTTTCCCCACCTTGTCTTTTCTAAATAGAGTCTAACCTGGTATGGCTACAGGTATATCCCCATTCATAGTTCCCTGTGTACCATGTCTTGGTAACAGCAACAATGTCCAGGTCCACCTCTGCCATCAAGGCCACTAGGTCCAGGATTTTATTTCCCAGGCTGTGGGCATTTGTGCACATGGCTTTCCAAGTTTTGCAACCTCCCCTTCTAGTAGCTCCCCATCTATCCCATGCCTTCCTTCCCTTCCCCTCATGTTTCTGCTCCCATTCTTCCTTATCTTTGTCATTATACCTATCTCAATTTTAGGTTTTGGTGTCAATTTCCCAACCCTAGGGCCCTCCCTACTGATTGCTTCATCCTGTGGGAGGGGGAAATGTAGCTTCTTCCTGCCTACTTTTACCTCCCCCCTTGGCTAGTTTAAATGCTTGCCAATGAAGCATTTAAATCTCTCACTGAGGATCTTGGTTCCCCCACTGCATAGATGCAGTCCATCCAACTTGTATAGATCTGCATCCCTCCAAGCGGGACCCTAATCCCCAATGAAGCCGAAGCCCTCGGCTCTGTATCAGTCCTTCAACCGTGCATTGAATCTCGTGGTGCAGAGTGCCCTGTCCTCCCCTTGTCATTGACTGGTAGCACCTCCAAAAAGGTTACAGTGCATGCCACTTGTCTAAGACCCCCTTCCGGTCTTCCTGAACTCAGACACACTTTAAACAACTGAAAGCATTAGGGAACTTACCTTAAAAAGTTTGATGGCCAGCACAAGACAAGAATATAGGGACTTCAGAAGATGTACAAGAGAACTGACTGACAGTAGCACTTCTGCTGGCTTGTGCATGTACGCATTACCAAGTCTCATGATGCCTTGCATGAGTGGGATCATGACCTTTGCAGTGGAGTGCAAGAGGTCATTATACCAGGGCAGAACACAGTGAAGCAACTTCATTTAAATTAGGAAGAAATTAGGGGGATGTCAGACTTGGAATCATTGTTCATGCCTACAAAGTACACAGGTATACAGAAAATAGGTTGAGGGGACTTTCTCTGTAGCTCATTACTTCCAGTAGCCTTTGTATGAAGTCAGAACTGCCCATTGCTTAACCTGACACAAGATGGCTGCTCAGGAGATAACGAGGGTATGATATTTTACTGCTGATAATGTTACAGCTGCACATAGTTGGGCCCAGTTAGAGGCAGCTAACAGTATCTTGGTCACCATTGTCCTAGTTGGGGTTTGACTATACAGCGGCAGTTAATCAGGGCTGATTAGCTATAGTGTACATAACTAATATTTTTTCTTGTAGGGAGTTGCTATTGCAGTAAACTTGTGTTGTATATGTTTACACTGGTAGCTTTACTTTCTGATCAGCCATATGTATTGTGTTTTATGGAAGGCTGTTCTGAAGGGGAAGTGTAGCTTCCTAGAGGGCTATGCCCCACTACTAGTTAAGTCACTAAGTATTACTCTTCGGTTGGAGGCTTTGTATAACAGAATGGTCACACAACCCCAAGCCCAAGGATCCACTGAAGCACAGCCAGCTATCGGGGTGGAGTAAGATGGGACTGTACATTGTAAACCCCTTATATTAGTGAAACTATGGCATAGTAAGGTGAGACCCTCAACAAACGTAATGTGTTGTGTGTAATGTGCAGTTGAACCTGGGATGGTCTGCCCCCAGAAGTCACCTAATATATAGCACCTAATTAAAAGAGCTGAACACCAATAAATATAAATATATGTGAATGAATACCAAAAACAGTGATAATAACAGACTGTCATAATGTAACATTAAAAACAAGAAAACTAATTATAATCCAGGTGATCATCAGTTTTCACAGTAGGTACCTATCTTCTCCATAGTTCAATTGGAAATGGCAGCATTATTTGCCTAAATGACAATCTCCATATTTCTGAAGAGATGAAGGAGAGCAAATATCAATGCACTCACATTACATATTAATACACAGTACATGGGGTTGGCAGTATAGACTAGAGGTTAGAGTAACGAACTGTGAATGAGCTTGGTACATCCAGCAGACCTGGCCTTGATTCCCACAACCTCCACTTGCATACTGTGTGACTCTGAGCAAGTCACTGAACCTCACCAGTGCTCTCGGGTTGCTTCTGAAAGCAGGCACTTGTGCCTAGTGGGCCTTACCCAGTTCCTGAAGAATAAAAACCATAAAAAACAAGCAAAAAAATGTTCAGGCAGCTATAGTCAAAATGTCCCACACACATAAGGAGAGGCCTTTTAGCATCACCAGGAGGAGGAAGAGGAGGAGGGGAGATAAAAGACAGGAAGAAGAAAAAAATGGGAAGGGGTTACTGTGTTTGGGAATGGAAGGGGAGGTGAGTGTGGGTTATGGGGGTAAATGAATAGAAAACAAATAAATAGTGTGGCTGATTCAAATTATTTGTTGAAGTCTGGGCAGCAAAAAGCACCAAAAGTAAAAGCCCAAAAGGCTTCCCTCCACTAGAACAAACTGTGCTGGTCACCACCCACATTGTTGCCAGTGTTGATTCCATAACTGAGCCTCTGGCACAATATATTAACACCCATAGCAAACATTTGGTATGGGGTTTTAGGTCATATGTTAGGGACTTGATGGACATCTTTAATGTTTTGAATGATCTATTTATTGAGAATGACTGGTTTCTTGTCACCATGGACGTCAAGTCTCTCTACAAGAGCATACCACATGATGGAGGGCTGCTGACCTTACAGGAGGCTCTTATTATTGCTAATGAATATCCACAAGAACTTACAAATTTTTGTCTGTTGTTGACAGAGAAGGTACTGTATTACAGTACATTTATGTTTGTTGGCACCCAGTCCCTGCAAATCAAGAGCATGGCTATGGGGGTGTCTAGTGTTCCATCCATGCCAATGTTTATATAGATGTGACAGCCCCCTTCCTTCAGTATGGGGAGGTGGTTCTTCACCTGTGTGATCCAGTCAGGACTGATGTTCTGGCATCATCTCAAGGGTATAGATGGGGGGGAGGAATTAATAAAGCAGACAAAACAGAGTGCCTTCCTGATGCCTTCAGTAGTTGGGTGCCCTTTTGGCAACAACTAGTTGAAGATGTTGACATTTAACAGTGCCTTCTCCTGACAAGTGTTCTTGGGGTACCAGGCAGGGACAGAATAGGACTCCCTCACCTAGGGTGCCAGTCTGCAAGTAATAGGGACTGCCAGTATGAAAACTGTTAGTAGTTTGGTGCCCTTGACCAGCAGGGGGCCATCTAAAGTGTCTAGGGATGTTGGGCACTGGATAGTGCCCCCACTATGTCACTCTCACATCACTGCAGTGGGGAGATTTGGTACCTAGGTTTTGGCCAGCATGGTAGCTAGCTTCAGGGTAAGGCTAGGGGCACTGGTAGCACCAGGAGGAAACTTCTACTGGACAGCATTGGAAGGTGCTGAGTGTCAGCTGTTCTTAGTGCTCCAAGGGTGACAGAGGTCCAAGATACCTTGAAGATTCAACAGCATCATGTGTTACAGTGAGAGAGACCCTGGTGACTGCCTGGAGGGACCTTAGGCACCCAGGAGAGGTCCTGAGGGGTTGGGGAGCTGAGGGTCATGGGCAGAACTGCTCATCAAAAGGGAGTGTGTAGGAGACCACGGGAAGGGTGTGGGAACTCCAGAAGGAGTTATACCTCAAGGGAAACAACCAGATATCTAGCCAGTGGGGGCTTCCCCCCAGAATATTGTTGGAGATCCTGGTGGGGAGGGGGGTAACCTTGGAGACTGGCCCGTGTAGAGTCATTGCACCTGAAGACAGCAGTCAAGAACTGCAGTAGGTAAAAAGCAGCAAGATAACATAGGAGATCTGTCTCCAAGGCAGGAGGGATGGAGGAAGCCAAGTCCTTCAATAACAATGCCCAAGGTCTTACCTGCCAGGGATGGGGTCCCAGAGAAGTGGCTCAAAGGTTTCTAGGCAGTACATACAACTGTGTTTAAATGTGATCCAATGGACCCTTGTGTGGCTCAAGACCGGAGTAGAAACCTTTCCAAGGTCTCATTATTTTTGCATTTATGTTTTATTTCAATATTCTTAAGAGACCTTATTTTGCTAATTCTAATAACATGGTGTCATAATATGCTCCTCTGCCCCATACGTTTTAATATTTTATGCTTTTGGCTAGTGTCCATGAGTCAGTGGTAACTACAACCTCCCCCTCTCCATTTTTCTAATAATACTTTTTGGAGTAACAGTATTAAATCTGACCATTGGTTGTGTGGTACCTGATCCCCATCTTAGTCTGTTACAATGGACACAAATAAAAAATGCTCTTGCCTTTTTTAGAATGAAACAGGGTGTATTGGTCCAGCACAGGTGGGGATTCACTTTCTCCACCCTCTGGTTGTGTTACAAACAAATGGACTTGGAAATGAAATGGGGTGTGCCATGACTCTTGTTGCTTACAACTGCATCTCTCATTTCTTCTTCTTGTTTTCAGTCACACTGCACATAGATTCTTGACATGTGGCCAATACTAGTAAGATAAATTAATTTGTAGTATTTAAATTTTAGTGGCCTCTTTATAATACATTTTGAATAAATTGAGGCCAGTACTTGTGGGCAGTACTAGTTAGGCTTGGATCACTAATGTTTCAGCATGATTTAATATAGCTTTTTATCATTTACATGGATATTGTGTGATGTATTAAATGTAAGACTTGCATATTTGTTATTTGCAGTCCTCTTGCAACATGCACTTTTGTTAATCACAGCTGTTTAGCATTTCTAATTGATTGTTTGGGGTATTTAAAGTGTGATGCCTTAGGCAAACTCTACCCACTGAGGAAGATTCATGTCCCAAGTTGATATGTAGGTGTGTTAGCCCTCTGTTTGTCAATACAGTACATCGTCTATGTTATTTTTCTAAATGCCAGGTGTGTGGACAGTTATTTTGCATGTTACAGTCTAGTTTCTCAACTGGAGCACCTTTGACGACTACAGGTGTGCACTCCTTCTCTCCACACTTTGCTCTGTTCTTATCTGAGGAGCAGCACTTGGACCTGTAGCCATACAACTCATATTGTTCTACACAGCTTTCTTCATCCACGTCCCAGACCTAGCCAGAGGTTTCCAGCCCATAACTGATTGGTAAGAAGTCAGACCCAGGATCTGGGAGATGAAGCTGCATGCAGCATTAAGTTTGAAACAGAGACTGAATCAGGTCTGCTTATCATGACAGATCCCGAGGTGAGCAAAACACATCAGAATATTAGCAACAGAATAGTTCAAGAGGAACAGTAGGTGAATCAAGCTAATAGTGATCTCAAAGGACTGTTCACAAAACTAGAACAGTTATCCAGACAAGGAGTAAATGTGTGGTTTGATAAAATAACTTTAGAACAGTACTTGGAGGTGGGAAGGATACAGAGGGAACTAATGTTCACAAGGCACCAGCATTGGGGTCACTAGATGATGTTCTCCATGAAAGATGGGAGTAATCACTAGCCACCTGTTCCAGAACTCTTGTTGCCATTTTAGTTGAAGGGAAATAAAGGACAACATCATAAAATTAAAGATCTAAAAAACATATGATGTGAATTAGAGTCATACAAGAATAAACCAGGAGTTGCTGAATTTGATAAAAGCCTGAAACAAAAGATTTGCAAACTAGAAGGAGATGGTGAAGAGCGGAAATGGAACAAGTTTGAAAAAGTCAGAACTATTAAGTACAAGAAGTAATCAACTGGGACAGGAAGTTTAGAGCAAGAAGTTGAGGACACTCCCAGAGCCGTAGTAATTTTTGGAAAAGAAAAAGACAAGGTGAAACAAGTTCCAGCAGGTCCTCAGTGAGACAAGTCACTTTTTCAGAGGAATCCCAGCTGTCCATCCGAAAACAGGATGACAACAATCCACCAAAAATCTGAAACCAAAAAGAAAACTCAGAACCCACAAGGGGAGAAGGAAAAAGTGGTCAAGCATTTTAACTGAAGAGGTTGAACCAGAACAGACAGAGACACAGCAAGTAATTTACATCTTGAGAGTTAATTTTACTGATATTCAGGTAAGAATCCTATCCAAGGGACTGTGCTTTGTTTTATCCATGAAATGTGATAAATTTAAACTTGAAGTGAACTTGTTTAAGCTCCTCCGTAAGCTGGACTTGAAAGTTCATTTTTTGGGTAGTGAGTTTAATACTGCTACGAATATGGGGTTTATACTCTTTAAAGAGACTTTGGACTCATGAGCAGATTCTGAATTGATTCTTAATGTTGTTTCTGAAATGTTTATGACTGCAATGAAAGTGTGTTGGATGTCTCACTTGGGGAGGAAGACACTGAGGTATTATTGGCTTATTCAAGCAGTGTGGGAAATAATAGTCTTCATGCCCAGATGTGATTAAAGTCAATACCAGCCTTAAGGGAAAGAGTACTTTCTGCTGCAGTGCCCCTAAGCATCCCACTGTCAAAATCTTTGAGACTTTAAGCAGAAGTGACATTGAGAATTTTTTGCAATGTCCTGAACCAGTCAGACACAACAACTTGTCCACAGATGAATGGAGAGCACTGCACAAACTTAAAAACAATACTGAAATTATTATCCAACCGTTGAACAAGGAGGGCTCTGTTGTGGATCATGATACTACAGAATATGTTGCTGAAATTAGAAGGCAACTGTCTGACTGCAATTGCTACAGACCTTTAATGTACAATCTTACAGCACCATTTAAAAACCTTTTATATAACATCACTGATGATGCCTTTCATAAAGAAATGGGTCAATGAGGATGAACATATGTTTCTGAAAAACAATTTCCCAGTCTGTTCCACTTTATACACATTGGTGAAGGTCCACAACTATGTCACAGACCCCCCTGGGAGACCCATAGTATTGGGGATTTAGTCCCTCAGCGAGGGTCCCTTGCTGTTTGCCGATCGCTACTTTTTTTTTTTTAATTTAAATTTTGTTAACCTGGTAGGGACACTGGACAAGTCCTTTTTCAGGTCTGACACGACACAAATACATACATAACACATAATTAAACATACAAAACAAATTACACAAAACACAGAGACATCCAATGTTTGTAAATATTTCTTAAAATAAATTTTAAAATGTTGCAATAAAGAGTCAGAGCATAAATTATCCGGTAAAGTATTCCATAACAGAGGGGAAGCAACCAAAAAAGAGTGAGATCTGACTTTGGAATGACATGGAATAGTTTGAAGAAGAACACTCCTCGAAGAACATAAATTATGAATAGTAGACCTGATAGTAACTAAGTCCTTTAATGGATAAATGGGGCCAGATTTTCAAAGCCCCGACACAAGCTGCGACAATGGCAGTTTGCATCAAGTGTGGGTGCATCTGGGACCCTACACCCGATTTTCCCTTCCACAGGGTCCTGGTGCCAAAGTCCAAGAGCTTGTGGCACATGTGGCAGTGCACCAAATGGATGGCGCACCCACCAGGAATGCCACAACAGCTGCGGGGTGTCTGCAGCACCCACAGACAGGAGAAAGGTGCTGGCTAGAGCCCCCCACACCACCATGCCACCAGAACCCTCACGCCCAAACACACTGGGACCCTGGTGGTTTAGTAGCCCCCCCACCCAGCACGTAGTGCCCACTTTCCCACTCCCAACCCCTCCCGTACCCCAATCCGGTGACTGGCACAGCCCCCCTCATGCTACCATGGCCAGCTGCTAAATGAACTGTCAGAGCACGTACTGTATACAGTACATGCTCTGACAGTTCATTAACAGCTGGCCATGGTGTGTGCAGAGGGTTGCTGGTTACCCAATCCTGGTATGGATCTGGGTGGGGCTGCACTATGTGCCAGTGGGGGCCACTACAGCAGCAGGGAGACTTGTAACATTAACACTCGGGGCGTGGGGGACCACTAGTCCACCAGGGATCACCCTTTGGGGATGGAGCGGGGCAGGCTACACAGTGGCACATACCGGACGACCCTCCCAGGAGATGTTTAAGTACTGTTAAACCAGCCCTTAAGCTGTTCTAATGGTACTTGGGACTTAGTTCCTGGGGAGGTCTTTGAAAATCAGGATTTGAGGGCTGCAGCAGTCTGGGTCTGCCGAAAGTCCCTAGCACCATGCCACAGCCACTTTCATGGTGCAAGGCAGGCGCTAGCACACCTTGGTGCAGGTGGCCTGCTGGGTGATGCAGGCTGCCTTTGAAAATAGCACTTGGTGCAGCCCTTGGCGCAAGGTGCCTCTTGTGTCAGACTTGTTTGATGCAAGCATCGTGCGTCATACTATGGCCTTTGAAAATCTGGCCCATGGTGTTCGAAAAAATAGATTTAAATATTTGACAGCTGACAAGATAGATATATTTAGATTTCAGAGATAACCAGCCCAATTCCAAATTTAGACAGTAAGTGATGAAAATGAGGAGGAGAGTCCAGGACAAAATGACAAATATTGTTATAAGTAGTGGCAAGAACATAAGTTTCTTTGATGGATAATTTAAAATATAAGCGGGTGATGTAATCAAGATGTGACAACAGTGTCCCATTTGCTATAGACCTATGAGTTTCAATAGAAAAATGTTTCTTAAATTTATAGAGTAAACTCAACTTTTGGTTGACCTTTCTACTAACTGCCTTTACCTGGAGAAGAAAAGTTAGTCCTGGGTCAAACAAAATGCCCAGATACCTAAACTCTTCAGCTTGTTCAATTACTGCTGCCTTGTTGTCATGAATCAAAAGAATTGGTTCATCTTTTAATGAATAAGATTTTCCAAACAACTTTGTTTTTTTACATTAAGAATCAGGCAATTATCTGTAAACCAATTGCAGACTCTGAAATTTCTGCTCCAAAGAAAGTGTTATCTGAGAAGTGGATTTTGCTTGAGAATATACAGTCAAATCATCTGCATATACAGTAATAAACATTCACATGACTTGCAAATGGTGGGTAATTGATTAATAAACAATCAAAATAATAAGGGGCCCAATATGAACCCCTGAGGAACTCAAAGATCCTTCGGCCTTACAGATGAAGCTACAGATCCTAAACTGACAAATTGAGACCTATTATTTAAATCACTATACCAAGCCACCATTTTCTGAAAATCCAAGCCTACACAGTTTTAAACATAGCAATGAATGATTAATAAGGTCGAATGCCTTGGTCAGGTCCAGGAAAACCGGCCCCGTTAAGAGGCCATTTTCAAAGCCCCTGAGGATGCTGTTTGTGAACCTGACCAAGGCAGTCTCTGTTCCATGATTTTTTTGAAAACCATGTTGTTAGGAACACATCACCTTATAGACAACAAGATATTCTGTTATTTGACTTGCAACAGCTTTTTTGAGTAATTTTCTCAAAGGGGTTTAATATTGAAATCGGCCTAAAATCATTTAGACAATCTGCTTTTGATTTCTTGGGGATTGGGACAACCCTAGCACATTTCCAAATTAATGGAAACTGGCAAGAGATAAGACACAGGTTAAAGATAGAACAAAGGGGACAAACAATATAGGGAGCCACTAACCTTAAAAATCAGCCAAGCCCTTCACCACAATCACTGAACTTGTTTGGGATTGTTGCCAATAATTTCAATAGTTCTGCTTTTGTAACCCTATGAAAATAAAAAGTGGGCCTGCCAACTAAAAACTCATCAACATCCTTAACATCATTCGACAGATTAACTGAATTTTTTCCATACCTTGATAGATCAGAAAACTTGTCAATTAACAAATCTACAAGTTCAACAGGGTCCCTCACCCTCAGATGTTTTTATCTTTTCTATAACAGACTTTTCTTTTATTAACCAAGTACCAAAATTTCTTTGGATCAGCCCAGTTGTCACTAAATAGTTTCTTTTTATAGAATTCTCTCTTTGTACTACTCACCAGATTATTCGCTTTATTCCTCAGAAAACAATATCTAATAAAACTCTGAGGGGGACTGCTTATAGGCCATCCATGCAAGATTCCTTGCATCAATCCATTCTTTTAAATCCCTAGAGAACTAGATGTTATAGATACCTTGTACCCTAACCTTACACAGAGGAAAAAACATATCTCAAGCTGAAAGCAACTGCTTACAAAAATAATCTACTGCACAGTCAGGGTTCGGAATTTAGTCAAGTAATGACAAATCAAAGAAACTGTTTGGATCAACAACCCATGATCAAACTTCTTAAAGCTGTGAAGCTGAATAAACCATGAAGAAATCTTTGGTCGTTTAAAATTCAGTGCACAATAAATAGGTTGATGATCACTAATCAACTCAGCAAGAACCCCCTCACTGATGAAACAACATTTAATCTATTTGTGATCACACAATCTAAAATAGAATGATTTCCAGTTTGAGGGGTTAGCCTAGTTGGTTTGTTAATTAATTGAAACAAATTGTACAAATGTAACAAAGGTTTCAATCCCAAATTATCAGACATTAGCCAATTTAGGTATATGTCTCCAACTAAAACAAAATCAGAAGTAGATACATACTCAGAGCTGAATTCCAGAAATTCCCTTAGTCCTTTAAAGCCACTAAAAGGAGGGTTATATAAACAATCTATGGTGACATTTTTCTTGAAGCAGTTGGTTATTAAGAATCTGACTTGTATATGTGACATTGTGGATCTGTTGCAAACAAATTGGGGGATTCAAATGGGAAAATCATTATTGCTGGCTAGCAATTGATATTTCATCTTTGTGCATCAGCATACAACATGAAGCTGGCATTCAAGCTAGCAGGGAGCTTTTATTACTGATCCAGATTTAGAACAGGCTCCAAAAGCATGTATCTTGGATTTGCTACAGTTTGTAATGGAACACTGTTTCTTTGTTTTTGGTGAGAAGTTCTATCATCAGATACAAGGGGCAGCCCTGGCACCCTGTCATGGGTTTGAATGACTCACTATTAGCCCTAACTTCTAATCTGAGTTATAAAAGCAATCTAACCTAGCTAAGCTGTACAATAATACTTGCAGTCATATTATAAAGCAGTTACCCTCTACTCCAGTAGTCTTAGTGACCTGTAGTCCTGATTACTAAAATGTTGCATGAGAGGCCATCAATGCATGAAGCAAGAGCTGAGCAAATATTTTTACCCCTCTGTGACCCTATCAGCAGCCAATTCCTGCTAAGACCAGCAACCAGCAGTCATCTTGCCATTAGTCTGCTCATACTATCCTCCTGACTGTAAAAAGTCTGAGGTTTTTATATTCTTGGGTCATCTAAAAAGTGGTACTAATACAGATAAAAACTGGTGTGGAAAAGACATAACAGGAATCACATGGTTGTTGAACCATCTATAGGTACTGACCCAGATAAAAACTGTTATGGAAAAGAAACATGAAATAAAAGGTTGCTGAACCATCTATATGTACTGACCCAGATAAGAACTGGTAGGTATAGGTAAAGACGTAAGTAGCAACTTTATGGCCACTAACAATTTCATGACTGCTACAAGGTGAAAGCAAGCTGGAATGTTCGAATGGTCAAAAGGTAAGTAACTACTTTTTGGCTGCTAACAGGTGGGACACAAGTAGGACCTTGCGAAAGGTCAAAAGGTAAATAACTATTGTGTCCGCTAAAAGTTAAATAAACATGATAAATTTGCTACTTGTGGTTAGTACATAATATAAATCAAAACTTGTGGTTCGCTACATTTCCTGTAGCTGAGCTAAATTGCTTGTAGTTTGCAGTTTTATCTTTCTATTTATTTTTTTCTAAGTTGCCTGTAATTTCCCATTTAGCTTACCCCTACAGATGCTTGACCTGGCCGAGTTTTCACTCAGACCAGGTCCATCTTTGGCTGGTCCCTGTAAAAGCTTGGTCTGGTTGAGTTTTACTCAAACCCAGGTCCTTGAGAAAGAGTTCCCTGGTATTAGCCATCTTATCTAAGCTTATTCCTGGTGTGGTGGGAAAAGCATGTACTCTTTGACAATAGGAGCCCCAACTCAGACACATTATTGTTTGGTATTGGTTTATCAACAATATTATTTGTGTCTGGGGTATATCTCCCTGACACAAACTGATGCCTTTTGTCCTGTAGTCCATTGTCCTCTAAGTTGGCCACTAAGCTTTCCTTGACTATGGTTTTCATCAGCTTACCTACAATGGAGGTAAGGCTGACAGGCATGTTGTTGCCTGGACCCCCCCCAATAGAGTAGTACTGCATCAGCAGATCTCCAATCTGCTGACACCAGTCCAGACTTCAGGGAATCGTTAAATAGATGGGTTAAGAGTACTGCCAGTTCTGCAGTCAGTTCCCTAAGTACCCGTGGGTGCAGGCCATCTGGACCTGGTGCCTTGTCTACCCTGAGATATTTTTAGGCACTTTTTTCCCCTGTCAACAAAGAGCTGTACTCCACCAACTTCTTGTCTCCCCCCTCCCATGTGGTGGTCTTGATACCATTCTCTGACAGTGAACCAGTATCCTCTACCATGAATACCGAGAAGTAATTGTTTATTATATTTGCCTTTTGATTGTCATCTTCCACTACACTCCCCATCAGCTAGGCAAGGCAAGAAAATATTTGTTATATTTTCTTGCCTTGCCTCAGTAAGTAGCAAATTCATCTCTGAGGCCGGGAGATCAGAGGGCTGTGGGTTCAGTTCCCACATCTGGTACTTGGGTTAATATCCCAATACTGACACTGTAGTGCAGCATGAGGAGGGTGCTACACTTCTGAGGTGCCGTCTTTCAGATGAGACGTTAAACCAAGGTCCCATCTGCCTGGATTGGTGGTAGTTCAGGTGGATGCTAAAAATCCCATGGCACTTATCGAAAAAGAGTAGGGGAATTTACCCGGTGTCCTGGCCAAATTTCTCTCATTCACTAAAAATACCACCAACAGCTTAATCTGGTTCAATTTCAGTTGCTTACCATCTGTATCCCCCCTCCCCCGGTCGCCCCTGAAAAAGTGACTTCTAGGCCCAGTGGGCTTACCGGGTCAACAAAATTCAATAAATAAATAAATATGGCACCCAATTCAAGGGGCTCTGGGTACCACGGATAAGTGAAGAAATTAATAAGTAATACAATTACAACAATAACTAATAATTGGATAATAAACACAGAAGAATATTAAACAACAGCATCATGTCCCAAAATACTGGATAAACAAGTGAGCTTTAAACTTGGATTTAAAAATAGTCAGGGAAGGGGCAACTCTTATCTCCAGGGGAAGGCCATTCCAGAGAAGCAGGGCCACTACTCAAAATGCTAGTCTAACTATCCCTCCTTGTTTTCCTTTTTACCCCATGTACCTAAAACACTATTTTCCCCATCTTCTACTCCCAGCACAGTCTGCAGCTCCATGTCTGCCTTTGCCCTCCAAACCTCCACCCTTGCCTCTTTGAGTTTAGCCTGATAATTCTGCCAGGCCCCTTCCCCCTTGTTCCTTGTACACTCAGTGAAAGCCCTTCTTTTTGCCCTCACACCTGCCCTCACTACCTTTGAGAACCAGACTGGTTTCTTCTGGCGACCCTCCTTGCACAAGATTTGGTTGCCTCCAAGATTGTTCTCTTAATCCTACCCCACACTGTTCTTCCACCCCCTTGATCTGGTTACACCTGCCAATCTTTCCCTGTCTAGTTCCTGCATCTACCCAAAATCCATAAATTTGACGTCCAGAACCACTGCCTTTGGGGGGGGGGGTCAATGTTCCTCCCAGGTAGTTTGAACCACACAGTGTTGTGATCAGTGGCCCCAGCAGTTCCCTGACAGTCACCACCCCCTCCACCATCTCCAAAACTGTTGAATATCAAGCTGAGTACATCTTCTTGCCATGTGGGATCCTTGACCAGCTGCACTAGTAAACAGTCCTGAAGCGTACGTAACAGTGCCTGACTCCTGGTGCTACTTGTTGCCAGGATACCCCAGTCTATATACAGTAGATTTAGGTTCCCTACTAACATCAGATCTCTTTTGTGGCACCCCTTCTGATTTCTTCCTCTAACTTTCTGTCTTCCTCTCTTTCTGTTTTGGTGGACTATAGACCACCCCTAACCTAACCATAGAAACATAGAAGTTGACGGCAGATAAGGACCGCAAGGCCCATCCAGTCTGCCCATTTTTTCTACCTTATGAATGTGCCATAGGTCTTTATTCTGTCAATGGCCTATCTATTCATACTCATCTGTATTGCTCCCTTATCCCTGTTCCATGCCTGTTTGAAGCCCTCCACTGTACTCATATCTGCCTGTTCCTGAGGTAGGCCGTTCCATGCATCCACTACCCTTTCTGTGAAAAATAACTTCCTCACATTACCCCTTAATCGGCCTCCCTCTAATCTCATGCTGTGTCCTCTTGTCCTGCTATTTTTCTTATATTGAAGCATGTTAGATTCGTTCACCTTGTTAATGCCCTTAAGATGTTTGAATGTTTTGATCATATCACCTCTCTCCCTCCTTTGCTCTAGGGTATACATATTGAGCTCTGTAATCTGTCCTCATATGTTTTCTGATGCAGTCCCTGCACCATTTTGGTTGCCCTTCTCTGAACTGCCTCTATTTTGTTAATGTCCTTGTGCAGGTGCAGCCTTCAGTACTGCATGCAGTACTCCAGATGGGGCCTAACCAGTGTCTTGTAAAGAGGGTTTATCACCTACCTCCCTCTTACGACTTATGATACCCCTACTAATATACACCAACATCCCTCTAGCCTTACCTACTGCTTTAGTGGTCTTCTTGGATGAGTTCAGGTCATCTGTGACGATGATGCCCAAGTCTCTTTCTTCCCTTGTGATTGCCAGCAACTCCCCTCCCAACCTATAGGTAGCTTCAGGGTTTCTCTTCCCTGTGTGCATGATCTTGCACTTCTTTGAGTTAAACCCCAGTTGCCACTCCTCAGACCATTTTGCCAGTTTTTCCAGATCTCTTCTCATTCTGCCCACCCCATCTGGATCATCTACTCTGTTGCAGATCTTGGTGTCATCTGCAAACAGACAAATCTTACCCTCCAGTCCATCTGCAATGTCACTGATGAAGATATTGAAGAGGACTGGCCCCAGAACTGATACCTGAGGTACCCCACTTGTGACTTGCATCTCTTCTGACTGTATACCATTTACCACCCCTCTCTATTTTCTGCCCGCCAACCAGTTTGCCACCCGGTTGACCAACTTCTGATCCACCCTGAGCCTACCCAGCTTATTAATCAATCTTCTATGAGGAACAATATCAAAAGCTTTGCTGAAGTCAAGGTAAGTAACATCAACTGCACCCCCTTGGTCCACCACTCTGGTTACCCAGTCAAAGAAATCTATGAGATTAGTTTGACAGGACCTTCCTGCTGTAAACCCATGCTGTCTTGGATCCTGTCCTCCTATGGATTCTAGGTGTTACACTATCCTTTCCTTAAGGAGTGCCTCCATAATCTTGCCTACTACTGAGGTAAGACTGACTGGTCTGTAGTTCCCTGCCTCCTCCCTGCTGCCACTCTTGTGGAGTTGGATCACATGAGCCCTTCTCCAGTCTTCTGGGACCTCTCCTGTGCTCAGAGACTCACTAAACAGTTGTGCTAATGGCTCTGTTAGTTCCACCCTTAGCTCCTTTAATATCCTGGGATGTATGTCATCAGGTCACATTGCTTTGTTTACCCTGAGCTTAGCGAACACTTGTAGGACCCTTTCTTTTGTGACGGGACTTGTGCACACCTCCCCCCCACCCTGTGTCCATGGTGCTGAGCTGTGGGCCCTGCTTTACCTTCTCTTCAGTAAATACTGAGCAGATGTATCTATTTAGGATAGATGCTTTTCCTTGGTCCTCCTCCACACACTTCCCCTTGTCCCCTTTGATCTTAGCAATACCCCCTCTGGACTTTCTCCTTTCATTAATGTATCTATAGAAAGTCTTGTCCCCTTCTTTTACTGTTCGTGCTAGTGTTTCCTCGGTTTGGGCCTTTGCCTGCCTTATTGCCTTCTCCGCTTCCCTTAGGGAAATTTGGTATGCCTCCCTATCTTCGTCCCTTTGCGTTCCCTTATATTTCCTGAAGGCCAACCTTTTGGCTCAGACCTTTTCTGCTACTGTTTTTAAGAACCAAAGTGGTTTCTTCCTTCTTTTGCTCTTGCTTTTCTCCCTTACCCAATGGGATGTTGCTTCAAGTATTGCATCCTTAATGCTTGCCCACTTTGCCTGTACCCCCTTACCTGTATTTCTTCTTGCCAGGGCTAGCTTAACTCTGTTGCCCATCTTATCAAAGTCAGGTCCTCTGAAGTCCCATATTTTTGTCTTGGAATGGGATGATTTAGTTCTAGTAGCCAAATTGAACCATACCATATGATGGTCACTGGCCCCCTAGGTGACCTTCTACCTGGAGATCTGTGATTCTTTCCCCATTAGTCAGTACTAGACCCAGGATAGCCCTGTCTCTTGTGGGTTGTTGTACCAATTGTTTGAGGCCCTCCCCCTGCAGGGAATCCACCATGTGTATAGTTCTGGTGGATGTTCCTTCTGGCATTGACTAATCTGTATCTGACATGTTGAAGGCTCCCATTGTCAGAACCTCCCCATTAGCTGTCATGTTTTGTATATATATTTTCTAACACTAATGTGTCATGTCCTCCCCCTGGTCTGGAGGCCTGTAGACAACCCCAGTTCGTATGGCTGTCCCATTTCCTGTTTCCAGGGTGACCCGCAGTTCTTCTGGCTCCTTATGTGTATTCTGAATTTCTGTAGCTTTGATATTTTCATTGACATAAAGGGTCACTCCCCCCTCCCCTTTTTGCACCTTGGTCTCTTTCATCTTACAAACATCTGTTGTCAGCTTCACCCAGATTGGTTCCACTTCCCTCTTTGCCTCCTTTTTTACATTCCCATCCTCTGTCACCTCGATACCTTCCCTTATGTATGAGGTTACCACCTCTTTACCACTGCCTCTGTCTCTCCTATTGTTCATTTTATTTATTTAGTTTTTGTTGACCGGGTAAGTGCACTAAACAAATTCTGCCTATTTTCAGGCACGACCCGGGGAAGGGGGATACAGATAAATGCCAACTGACCTTGAACTAGATTAAGCTGTTGGTGGTATTTTTAGTGAATGAGGGAAATTTGGCCAGGACACCGGGGAAATTCCCCTACTCTTTTCGATAAGTGCCATGGGATCTTTAACATCCACCTGAACTACCACCAATCCAGGCAGATGGGACCTCGGTTTAACGTCTCATCTGAAAGACAGCACCTCAGAAGTGCAGCACCTCTCTCATGCTGCACTACAGTGTCAGTACTGGGATATTAACCCAAGTGCCAGATGTGGGAACTGAACCCACAGCCCTCTGATCTCCCAGCCTCAGAGGCGAGTATGCTACCTACTGAGCCACTGACACTGCTAATCCTAAATAAAGTATACCTCAAAACTGCTAGATCCAAGTTACTGTTACCACTGGCCCAAGTCTCTGTGACAGCCACCGAGTCTAACTTACCCTCTGCCCCCAACGCCTACAGTTTGTTGATCTTATCTGTTTTCTTGTTTCTAATGTTAAATTATGTATGATTATTGTGTTATTGTCATTGTTTTTGGCTTGCCTGCACACATATATATTTTTTGGTGCTCATCTCCTTTAATGAGGTACTAGAAATTGAGTGATCGGGGTGGGGGGCGGGGGCAGACCCTTCAAGGTTAAAATGTATATTATGTGTAGCATGTAGGGTTGTTGGGGGTCTCACCTTGCTATGCCACTGTTTCACTAATAAAGTGGTTTATGCAGCAGTGTTTTTGTGCAGAGTATCAGGCACCCTTTTTCCCTTTTTATGTTTGCTTGCTCATGCAGTGAATAGCTTGTTACAATAACTGGTTTCAGAGGTGTGCCATTGTTGGATCCAATGCTTGACAGTGTTAAGCCTCTGATCAGCAAGACTGATCATGATGCTGCTTTGCTGGTGATGGGCAGAACCTCTGCGTAGTTGAAGGGAGGTAGCCATACAGATCAGAGTGCAGCTGCCTCCTTTCAATCTACAAGACACCACCTAGCAGCCAGCCGAACACTGTCTTCAGTTGCTCCATTTGCCTCGAAAGTGCGTGGGATGTCCTCATTTTCCCCCTTAAATCTCTCCCCCATCTCCTTTCCTAAACTATACCTCTGAAACCGCAGCCTAGAGAAGTGCCTGCAAAAGCTTCATCTCCCCTGGGTCAGGAGTGAGAGCGATTTGCTGGTTTTCAGCAGGTGACAAGGGATGAAATAAATGTGTTGCCAGAGTCCAACAAGCAGCCTTTCCCCCGCTCTCCCACTCAAAGAAAAGCTACATCCATAGCCTTGGAGCCTGCAATCTTGGTCTCTCCTGTTGGCAGCTCATTCACTACCCCTGACCCTTCTTCTCAGTGACTAGTCTGCTCTGTAGTTCCAGCAGTTTGCAGAAATTAAGCCCCCTTCTGCTGTTGCCACGGCATTACTGCTGACAGGGACTCACTTGCCATCTCAGAGTTATGTTTTTTTTTATCCTGTGTCTGCACAACTTGAGTGTAAAAAGATTCAGCAACCTGTCTTCCTGTCTCCTGGCCCCAGTTCAACAACAGTGGTTGACCTGTACAGCTCCCCCATTTGGCAGAGCTGGGTTTTAAAAATTCAGATCTGATTTGAAGGAATTTGAAGCCCCTGCCTTCCCTCTCTTATCCGATTTAAGAAACAAAATCCAGCTCATGGTGGACATCCTTTCCAGCTTATTCCAAATTTTGCACTATTGGCTGCAGGGACACAGGCCCTGTAGAGCCCCCAGTACCTCATTTCCCCTGCATTGAATCTGCAGTGAGTCTCCCCGAGTCTCCTTGCTTTCCAGGTGGATGTCCTCTCTAACTTCTTTAGCCATTCAGACCTACTCAAAACTAATAGAGTTCATGCTCTTGACTGGGAGAACTGTTCTTCTGTAGTGCACAGCAGTTGTAACAGTGGATTTGGCTCCAAGCCCCTCTCCAGGTGGCAGGTATTGACCCTTCCACAGACACTCTCAGTATTAGGCTACATTCTAGGACTGCAGCACCATGATTGGAGGTTCTAAAGGGCAGCAGCAGTCTCATGGATTGGTATCCATCTCAGTCTAAACTTATACAGATAATTTTGCCACCCCACAAAAAAAATATTTGTGTTGCCTATTCAGACTCACCCCAAACTATGAGACAGTGCAAAAGCAAAAGTGCGCACAGGAGATGAGGTGCGAGTCCACAAGCTGCCAGCTTATTTGAACAAAGAAAAAAAATCAGACTCACACTCGAGAATTTCAGGTTTTAAGCAAAAGTGCTATGTTTATTCTAGCAGGAGTGCCTAGCAAAACCAAAGTATTCTAGCAGGACTGCCTAGCAAAACCTAAGCTAGAAGCCTTGGTTTTGCTAGGCACTCCTGCTAGAATAAATGTAGTACCTTTACTTAAAACTTGAAATTCTCGAGTGCGAGTCTAATTTTTTCTTCTCCCCAAACTATGCCAGTCCAAAGAGCTCTTATCAGACCCACATACAACCAGTAAACATGAACTTGGTGTGGTACTTCTAAGCCCATGCTGCTACTTGTTCATTCACACCAGGATTATTTACAGCTCTGCTGTTCCTCTGAAGACCTACTCCAGTGTGTCAACTTATGGAGAAGCAATGAATGGGCCAGCTCAGAAGGAGACTATCATCCTGGTGAAGTTATTCAGTGTTCCATGTTGTGAGGGTATTCTCACAGCTTTTTGTTAAACTTTATGTTAGCTGTTAATTTTTTGGTTTCCAGTATATGCATTCATTCACCATGAGGGATAACCTATGCAGTTTATTCATGCTATTTCTACAGTTTATTTAAATTAATCAGTTTGACAATGCTGTGTCTAAATGTGCTTATTTGAATGAATTAATTGCCCAAGTCGTGTTTAATTAATGTAAGCCACCCAAATGCAGGTTTACCTTTCTTCATTGGTGCCCATGCAGCCCTGGCCCCTTCTCTGCCCGGGGTTGTGGTGAGACTCGAGCCCCGCAGCCTGCCGGTGCTGCAACAAGTGGTTGGGTATAGTTGGGACCACACCCCATGCTGTGAAAGGGGTTAAGGGTCTGGGGTGGGGGAAATTGCAGCCCCGAGATGTTGGAGCAGCCCTGAATGGCAGGGGGATGACCGGGGCCACTCGAGAAAAGACAGGGAAGTCAGGCTTCGCAGCCATGGCGGCCATGTGCCCGTGAGCCTGTGCAAAGAGGAAAGGGGAGGAAGGAGGATTTAAAGGAGCAGAGTTTCTATTACCTTTTGGCCATGCAGTCAACCGGGAGTCCAGTGTTTCCCCAGCCTCTGGGTGAGAAGAGGGGCTGGGGAAGGGGCACACAGCGACCGAGCGAGCTCCAGTCACAAATACAATCTAGCCCTGTCAGCGGGCTAAATAAATAATGGGGGCCCCAAAATCACAAGAGACTGGGGGGCCAAAGCAAGATGTTGGCCCCCATGGAAGTCTACAGACCTCGGGCTGCTGGAAAATTACCCAGAGGCATCCCATAGATTACATGGAGGTGGCAGCCAATGGGAGGGAGGCCGAGCCAGGTTTTTTTTTTATATAATAGGAAAAGGAGCACCAAAATTGGGAGAACAAAGGAGAGTGCAGAGAGGAGTGGAGCAGAAAGGGAAACATGAACTGGGACCAAGGGAGAAGGCAGCAACAAAGGCTGCCTGCTTGGTTGTGGGCTCTCTGGCTACATTTCCCTCCCTCTCTCCCTAAAGCAAGCGCAGGAGGAAGGCTGCAGCTTTTGCAGTGTGTAACAAGGGCAAGAGGGTCCACTAAGGGCACTGGGGCTGACTGGCTAGACCGAAAGGACAGTTAAAGTAAGCCTTGGGCCTCATGGACTACTCCACGCGGGGGCCCATGGTTTCAGCCAAGGGAAAGCCCTGGAAGCTGGGCTGCAATTAGCCAGATTCTGGCTGAGGGGAGCCGAGCCACCCTGTGTTCCCCGTGTGAAATCACTGCTGCAACAGAGAAAAGAGAGAGTGAGAAGGATAAACAGGCCTGCCTGGTGAACACTGTATGTAAAGGCCCCTGGGCGAAGCTGGAAAGGCCAGGCAGGTGAAGAACAGTGCCTCACTCACTTTCATTGCAGTTCCTCAATCGGAGAGCTCATCATCCTCCTGGGAAACCAAGAGTAACCCGAGCTGCAGCTCTGGGGAATCTATAGACAAAGCTAAGAGGGTCAGACAGGAGCCCCACTCCAATGTACAGAGTTAAACTCCCAGAACATGTTGTGTATGCACTACATGGGCCCCACCGAAAGACTGCAGGCCTGCAGCTGAGCATGGTGAGGTACCCACTGTCAGGGACTATTCTGGGTGCACCTAGGGGAGGGGGGAAGCTCATACAGGGTTGTGTGAATGTGTATATGGAGGCACGAAGGAGAAGCCCTCACCTTCCCTGTCTTAGAGTGTTTTAAATAAAAAGGCATTACTGTGTGCCATTTTATCTAAGTGTTTGTGTCTGGTCATTATCATTATTGTGGGGTGGGGGTATTGATATAACTGTGCAGGAGGGGTCAGCCTTTACAGGGATACATCATTGTTCCGGGGGGTGGGTGGTAACCCGTTTTGTCCACAGGAGGCCATACCACTGGCCCAGGTGGAGGCACCAAGTCACCATTGGCAATCCGGCCAGAGTTCAGGCCCTGCCCATTGGGGAAGTACGCAGAGTACCCAGAGTGCTCCGGGGCAGCCCAGGTGAGTGAGAAAAGGGGTTGTTACAAGTGGAGGCACCACTGAGAGTTTTGTTGGCCCTGGAGGCTGCTCTTTTCCCCAAAACTTACAATTGAACATTCTAGTACCCCCCAAGCAGATTGTTTCTTCACCATAGTTTTTCCCTTTTTCCATTTCTATGGGGGGTTTGTGGTTGGGGGTTCTTTCTTCCTGGGTGGAGACCAGCAAAATGGCTTTCCAAGATGTAGAGGTGTGACAAGCTGGCCTATGGTATATGGAAAGGCAACACGCTGTGTTTCAGGTTCACAGAACAAAATGCACTTTTATTGTTTCAAATCAATTACTTTATTAGTGTTACTCCAGAAAATCATAATCAGTCAGTTCAACTTCCCCAGCCTGGTCTGGTAATATAAAAATTAACATAAAACAGTTCTTTCAGGCTGACTTGACAAAGGAATCGTTGCACCGCTTATGTGAGCCAGCAGATTGTTCAAAATACAGTCTTAAATGAGGCACAGACAGTTTCCCCTTTTAGCCTTGTCTTCAGGCAGTTCTCAGCAGTAGATTCTACTCACTGTTATTGGCTCAACTGGCTAAACTAGTCTTTGACTTCAGAATCCTGTGCTCCAGACATGGTCTGGTTCTCAGAAGCAGGCTTCAGCTATTTTTCCCCAATGGCTCTCTGCATAACTTAAAACTTTCTCTTTGGTTTCAGCTCTGGTTCCTCTGTCACGGGGCAGCAGCTTCCAGCTTCTCTCTCTTGCTGAATTCCCCTGCCTTTTTTCAGTTTCTCTCTAATTGGCCACACCTGTGGAAGCATCCCCCCTTTACCTGTTGCAGTCCTCAGTTTCAACCTAGGAGTTAACCCCTTGTTCCCTGGTGTGGTGTTTACCCTGTCACAAGAGAATTGGTGTGACTTTGAGGGCCTTAACTCCCTTAGGATGTTGCTAGTACGCAACGTGGCAGTGGGCCGAAAGAGGGAGGATAGTCTAGATATCTTAGGGAGGGCCCTGCCTGACTGTGGGGTGTTAAAGATTCAGAGGGTGATGATGGACCGGGTTAAAGGGTGCAAGGACATAACAGTAGAAATGGGAAAGGACTTGGGCCCCGTGGAACTACTCCCCCAAAGTGACCCCGGATATGTCCCAAGAGACCTGGGTCTTATTGAAAAAAGGGATGGCCAGTGACCTGCCCTCAGGAGAGCTGGGCCCCTCTGGCCCTCTAAGTGAAGAGGGGAAGAGTTTTGAAACCCAGTTGGGGTCTTGGCTTAAGGAAAAAAGGAAGTCCCTGCAGGATCTCAAGGCCCTGCTCCCGGGGGTGGGGGAGCGCTCCCGATGACACTGCAAGAAGGGCCGCCCCTTATATGGCGGTGGCCCATGAGCAGTATAAGTGACTTTGCACTTTTTCCGGGGCTGTCCCCAAGCCTGTGGGGAAGGATGACTTCCACTCTTAGATCAGCCAGGCAGCCCAGATGATTCAGGTCTGGGGGTGTTCCAAGGAAGAGAAGTGTAAGCAGGTCATGGAAAGCCTCCAGGGCAAGGTGCTGGACGTGATCCAGTCCTTACGAGCTAGCCAGCCCAACTGCACTCCACATGTCTACCTGGACATCCTGTGAAGCATGTTTGGGGTGGTTGAAAAGAGGGAGGCCGTGCTGTTCCAGCTGTGGGGCACCACACAGCGTACGGGCGAGAAACTATCCCAGTACATTACCCGGGTACAGACTGTGGTGCATAAGCTGGCAAGGCTGGGAACGACCCACCCCCATCCGTGGTGGCACAGATGCGGCTTGAGCAGATCCTGAGGGGGGCGGTGCACTCCAGATTGACTTTGGTCTCCTTCAGGCTGCAGGATCGGAAGGATGATCCCTCCTCATTCAAACAGTTGCTGGATGAGGTAAAGGAGGAGGAAGCCCAAGAGGAAGTGGGAGCCCCGCTGCTGGAGCTCACAGCCACCAGTGCTGCCTTGCGCTCCAAGATCTGACCTCGCTGGGGCCGGTGGGTTTTCTGAAGTTGGGTGTGGTGCTGCAGGAGTTCAGGAAGTGAAGGATACGGTAAGGGCCCTGCAGCTGGCAGTAGAGTCCTGCCCTTTCCCAAGCAAGGCTGCACCTGATGCCCGGCGACAGCCCCCAACCTACACTGCCCCCAGGCCCGGGCCCCAATGGTTCCTGGGACCCCAAGATGGATGGTTCTGCTTCAGGTGTGGGCAGGATGGCCATAAGTGGAGGGGTTGCCAAGGGGAGGAGAATCTACAGCTGGTGGCTGAAAAACAGAGGGATCAGGGAAACTTCAATGGGGAATGGTAACGGAGCAACCTGCGACCCCGAAATGGCATTGCTCCACCCTTTGGCCAGACCC
This sequence comes from Neoceratodus forsteri, assembly GCA_016271365.2. Lineage (NCBI taxonomy): Eukaryota > Metazoa > Chordata > Ceratodontiformes > Ceratodontidae > Neoceratodus > Neoceratodus forsteri. The sequence goes on along the minus strand of CM057455.1, from coordinate 660,173,744 downwards.
CCAAGTCCCCACCAATCATGGTGTGCCACTGGGCCTGATCGGTCCCCGGCTGACACTGAAATTACGATGGAAGGAGTGTCCTGTTTTGTCTTGCTGGATAGGTGGTCACAGGTCACCATCATACACCGGCCTTATTATGACCAACATTTGAAACACTTGCCTCTCCTACCCCTGTCTGGGTTGTCTCTGTGGGGAATAGGTAGCACGGATTACCCCTAGGATAGGTATTGTGTGGTTAGCATATCTTTCCCGACAAAGGGGGGCAGAGACACCTCCTGCAATAGAGGCCCTACCCTTAGTCTTCCCTGAGCCAAAGAGCATGTCAGATACCCCTGTGCTTACTGGGACAAATGCCAATATGTTCGGGTGGTTGGCACAGATGTGCTCTGTCAGGGGTGGTATAGAAGAACTAGCAAGCCCTTCTACAAAAGCTGCCATAAAACATGCTGCACTAGAGCTGAGGAGTGACCCTAGTGGGGCCGAGGGAGACTGGGTTGGGTTAGTTCACCAGGTGGATGGGAGAGAGTTAACCCTCCCCCCCATGCAGAATGCCACGTGATGGGCATTGCTTGGTTTGATCAGTCCCCCCAGGGGGCCGCTTTCATACTTGATGCCCCACCTCCCGGTAGCCTGTCGGATGGCCTACTGGTCCAGAGAGGAGTGCTGCCTCCCCCGCCGGGCAGTTCCAGTGCCTGGCGAGTTACCATGAGGGTTCAGAATGAGTCCAAAAGACCTGTGGCCATCAAAAAGGGTTGTGTGTTGGCTACTATTTTTTGGTTTAACAGGGCCATGTCCATTGTCCCCGAGGAAGGCCCGGGGGATGAGATAGACCCATCCCTGTTTGACTTCAGGAGCTCCCCTATATCTGACAGTTATAGGTGGAGTGTAAGCCATAAGTTAGCTAAGCGCAGGCAGGTTTTCTCATTACATGAGTGGACATGGGTTGTGTTACAGGGGAGGAGCACCAGATTCAGCTGAAAGACGACCACCTGTTCAGAGAATGGTCATGGAGGTTAGCCCCCGGCAATGTGGAAGATGTCCGTAAACACCTGCTGGAGTTACTGAACACCGGTGTTATCACTGAGTTTCAGAGCCCGTATGCTTCCCCCATTGTCGTGGCCCAGAATAAGAGTGGAGCAGTGAGGATGTGCATCGACTATCGCTCGTTAAATAAGAGGACTATCCCTGACCAGTACATGGAGCCCTTTGTGGAGGATGCACTAGACAGCCTATTGGGGAGCAAGTGGTTGTCAGTGTTGGATCTCCGGAGTGGGTACTATCAAATACCCATGGCCAAGGAGGATAAAGAGAAAACTGCTTTTATCTGCCCGTTGGGGTTCTACCAATTCGAGCATATAACCCAAGGCATATCCGGAGTCCTGGCCACATTCCAGCATTTGGTGGAGAGGGCCATTGGAAATATGAATATGCTAGAGGTCATAGTCTACCTGGATGACCTCATTATCTTTGGGTGAACCTTGGAAGAACATGAGGCCCAGTTAATGAAGGTCCTGGATTGGCTGGAGGAGTTTGGTCTAAAGGTCTCTATCGACAAATGTCAGTTTTGCCAGCCTGCTGTAAAGTATGTCGGGCACATCGTCTTGGCCGAAGGTGTGAAGACTGACCCGGCTAAATTGTAATCCCTACACTCGTGGCCCAGGCCCACCCACTTGTGAGCCTTGCAGTCCTCCTTAGGGTTTTGCAGCTACTATTGTCAGTTTGTGAAAGATTACTCCTTGGTGGTATATCCTCTGAATGAGCTGATGCAAAAAGAAGGGGGCACACACCCCTAAGGGGTACTTGCGCACTGGGGAACCCTTTGGGGACCGATGGACTCCGGAATGTGAGGCTGCCTTCAGAGAGATAATCTGAAGGCTGGGGAAGGCCCCTGTCCTTGCTTTTGTGACCCCCTAAAGCCCTATGTCCTTCACACCAATGCCAGTTTAAATGGGTTGGGCGCTATCCTGTATCAGGAGCATCCTGAGGGGTTCCACGCTGTGGCTTTTGCTAGCTGTGGCCTGACCTCTGCCGAAAGGAATTACCCAGTTCATAAACTAGAATTCCTGGCACTGAAGTGGGCAGTGATGGAGAAGTTCCATGAGTATCTGTATGGGGTACCTTTCACCGTTTGCACCAACAACAACCCTCCGACATATGTCACTACCACAGTGAAGTTGGACGTAGTGGGGCACCGATGGCTTTTGGCCCTCTCCACCTACAATTTCAGTCTGTAGTATCAGAGTGGCTGAGCCAACGTGGATGCAGACAGCTTGTCCCGATGCGTGCACGAAGAAACCCACGACCCCCCAGTCCAGGTCGGGCCTACCCTGGTCCAAGTGCTCTGTTCACAGGTAAGGCCTGCTCCTGATGCAGTTACGCATGCCACCAGGGGTATAGAGGTACTGCAAGCCCCGCTGAAGCTATCCCACTTGCCTATCTAAATTTCACAGGCCTGGATCTCTCTTCTCTGCCTCAGCCTAGTAAGACTGACCTGCAGCGGGAGCTGGCATCAGACCCCAGCATATGAGACCTTCTTTGGGCTATCGAGAAGGCGCATTCCCCCAGACAGGTGCAGAGCAGTCATCCTGATGCCCACTGCATGCTGAGAGAAGGGACAAGCTGGTCCTGTGGGATGGACTGCTGCTGTGTGCTGTGCAGAACAAGGACCATCCAGGCCGCTCTAAGCTGCAGTTGGTATTGCCCGGAGTATACCGTGGGGCTGTCCTCAAGTCCCTACACGATGATATGGGGAACCTGGGTTATGACCGCACCCTAGATGCATGTAGAGCTAGGTTCTATTGGTCCAGGATGAAAGTTGATGTGCCTGCGGTGCATCCAGTGGAAGACTTTGCCCAGACAGGCCGCTCCTCTGGTCAACATCAGTACCAGTGGGCCCCTGGAGTTGGTGTGCATGGATTTTCTGTCCCTGGAACCCAACAGAAAAAACACTGCTAACATCCTGGTTATCACAGATCACTACATCTTGTATGCACAGGCTTTCCTCACAAAGGATCAAAAGGTGAGCACCGAGGTTAAGGCCTTGCAGCAGTATGTCCAGCATTATGGCCTCCCCAAGAGAATCCACTCTGACCAGGGCCGGGAATTTGAGAGCCACTTGGTGAGGGAGTTTCTGTCATCCTATTGCATACAGAAATATCACACCAACCCTTACCACCCCCAAGGGGATCCACAGCCTGAACTTTTCAACAGGACCTTGCTGAACATGTTGGGCACCCTGGATCCCACTGACAAAGTGAACTGGAGTCAAAGGGTCACTCATTTGGTGCACGCGTACAACTGTATGAAAAATGATGCTACACAGCGCTCCCCCTTTTACCTCATGTTTGGTCGTGAGGCCTGACTGCCAGTGGACCTTTGCTTCAGGATGTCCGCTGATGGAACCTCACATAAGTCATACCTCAAGTATTCCAGCCAGCTGAGGGAGCAGCTTCGGGCAGTGTACAAGCTTGCCTCTGAAGCGGCAGCTCATAGTAGTCAGGGAAACAAAAGGAGGTATGAAGCCAGAGTTCGCAGTCAAGAGCTGGGAGTGAGGGACAGGGTTCTGCTGCATAACCTGGGACTCCTGGTGAAACACAAGATCCAGGACCGGTGGGCCCCGGACAGTTACCTCATGGTGGAAAAGCTGCCTAGCCTGCTTATGTATTGAATAAAGCAAGAACATGGCTGTGGGCTCGAGAAAACGGTGCACCAGAACCACTTACTCCCAATAGGGGAGATCGTGCCCAACCCTGCCGGCTGCAAGATGACCAGTAACTCATGGGCAGAATAAGCAGAAAGGGCAGAGAAGGCCTGCCTCTTTGTCTCCTCTGTTTTGACCACACCACCAGGGATGTCAATGAAGACCCCACGCCGCCCCAGGAAGGGCCTGATAGCCGTTTCAGTGATGAGAGCGAGGAGGAGGATTCTGCCTGCCATTCATAGGGGATGGATTCGGACATTCCCTCCTCCCAATGGGAGTGGTACTGCCGAAACTCAGTCCCCTCCATGAGTACTAGCCACCCAGATCCCACATTGTCCTTGAACCCTGAGGCCCATCCTTTTGTTCCGGAGACCCGTTCTGCTGTCCTGTCCCAAAACTTCATCCCTGTAGTGCTTTGAGTAGAGAAGAGGTCCACATGGTGAGCCCACATCTGCTAGACAGTGAGGTAGCTTCAGCTCCAGCCCCCAACCCTGATCAAACCCAAGGTAGAGTAGTGGCACAGGGTCAGCCCCCGGGGGAGATGGTAGACTCTAGCCAAGGGAGGGGAACCCCTGCCAGTGAAGTGGTTCCAGTACCCAACAACGCCCTGCCTAGAAGGTCAGTCAGACCTCCACAGCCAACTGTAAAGCTCACTTATGACACCCTGGGTGAGTCCACAAACCTGCCCATTCATGTCATCCACAAGTCAGTGGTGTCTTTCCTCAATCCCCCATTGTGTTACCCTAGAGAAGGAGTGGGAAAGTGTAGGTGCACACCCACAGTTACATGTATATAGTCAATTGTTGTGGCTTGGACTGATACGAGCATATCTGTAAATGCAATAATTGTTGGTGCTAGTTAGGAACCAGGTATCTAGCTAGAAAACTGCATGCTATATGCGGGGTGTCCCTTAAAATGGCTTTTTGGGACGCCAAACTTTCAGCCAGGGGAGTGTGTAAATCCCCCAAATGCAGGCTTACCTTTCTTCATTGGCGCCCATGTGGCTCCAGCACCTCCTCTGCCTGGGGTTGTGGTGGGACTCGAGCCCCGCTGCCTGCCGGTGCCGCGACAAGCAGTTGGGTGCAGTTGGGACTCCGCCCTGTACTGGTGAAGGGGCCGAGGGTCCAGGGTGGGGGAAATTGCAGCCCTGAGATGTTGGCATGGCCCTGAATGGCAGGGGGATGACCGGGGCCACTCGAGATAAGACAGGAAAGTCGCACTGTGCAGCCATGGTGGCTGTGTGCCTGTGTGTCTGCATGATGAGGAAAGGGATGGATTTAAAAGAGCAGAGCTCCTATTATCTTTTGGCCATGCGGCCAACTGGGAGTCCAATATTTCCCCGGCCTGTGAGTGAAAAGTGGGGCCGGGGAAGGGGTGCAGTGACCAGGTGAGCTCCAGTTGCAAATACAATCTAAATTAGCCCTATCAATGGGCTAAATAAATAATGGGGGCCCCAAAATCACAGAAGACTGGGGGGCAGATGCAAGATGGCAGCCCCAGGGCAAGTCTACAGACCTCGGGCTGCTGGGAAATTACCCAGCGGCAGCCCATAGGTCACGTGGAGGTGGCAGTCAATGGGAGAGAGGCTGAGCCAGGGGTTTGTAAAAGGAAAAGGAGGGCAAAAATTGGGAGAACAAAGGAGAGCAGGCTGCAGCTTTTGATGTGTAACAAGGGTAGGAGGGTCCACTAAGGGCACAGGGGCTGACTGGCTGGATCGGAAGGGACAGTTAAAGTAAGCCTTGGGCCTCATGGACTACTCCACTCAGGGGCCCATGGTTTCAGTCAGGGGAGAGCCCTGGAAGCTGGGGTGCAATTAGGTAGATTCTGGCTAAGGGGAACAGAGCCACCCTGTGTCCACAGTGTGAAATCGCTGCTGCAACAGAGAAAAGAGAGAGCAAGAAGGACAGCCAGACCTGCCTGGTGAACACTGTATATAAAGGCCCTCGGGGGAAGCTGGAAAGGCTAGGCAGGTGAAGAACAGCGCCACACTCACCTTCATTGCAGTTCCTCGATCAGAGAGCTCATCATCCTCCTGGGAAACTGAGTACCTTGAGCTGCACCTCTGGGGATCTGTAGACAAAGTTAAGAGGCTCGGACAGGAGCTCCACTCCAATGTGCAGACAAACTCCTAGAACCTGTTGCGCATGCACTACGCGGGCCCCACTGAAAGACCGCAGGGCTGCAACTGAGCACGGTGAGATACCCACCATCAGGGACTATTCTGGGTGCACCCAAGGAAGGGGGGAAGCTCATACAGGGTTGTGTGCATGAGTATATGGAGGCACAAGGGAGTAGCCCTCAACTTCCCTGTCTTAGAGCATTTTAAATAAAATTGGGATTACTGTTTGCCATTTCATCTAAGTGTTTGTGTCTGGTCATTATCGTTATTGCGGGGTGCGGGTATTGATATAACTGTGCAGGAGGGGTCAGGCTTTAAAGGGATACATCTTTGTTCCTGGGGGGGGGTGGTAACCTGTTTTGTCCACAGGAGGCCATACCACTGCCCCAGGTGGAGGCACCAAGTCACCATTGGCAATCGGTCCACAGCTCAGGACCAGCCCCGTGGGGAAGTACGCTGAGTATTTCGAGGGCTCCTGGGCAGCCCAGGTGGGTGAGAAAAGGGGCTGTTACATTAATTTAAATGAACTTATATAGAAAATTTTTTTTTCGAACTCTATTTTCACCCACCATCTGCTGAACTCTCTCCGGTGACTTCCCTGGTGCATTCTCTACCTCCTTGCATTGCCTCCCATACCTGTCACCGCTCCTCTCCAGCGCCGGGCATCCCCCGGGTCTGCCCTCCAAGGAAGGGTCACTCCTGCCCAGGGGCTCTATCTTATAGTATTGAGCCACTGGGCTGGAGAGGGAGGGAGAAGCGGAAGGTACTCGGGCCCGACTCCAGGAGTGTGGAATGTGAGGGGAAGCGCCATCACCTATCAGCGGTGGAGGGTTTTTTCCTACGTGGTTACGCCCCAGACGTGAGTCGTGCAATGCTGTACAGCCTGCGACGTGAGCGCTCCCACCCACGTCCGGAAGACAGGCGCTCAGCGTCTACCCTTGATTGTAAGCCCTGCATACTGCAGTGCCTCTGGTCTCCACCGGGGGCTGCTGTTGCGCCGGACTAACACTGGATCCCTCCCCGAGAAAGGAGAGCAGTCCTCCGGATGCTCAATCCTCTCTCTCCCCTGCCGACCGTCGGTGGACTGGGCTCGTTCCCGAACCCGGGTCGCCGGTGTGGCGCAAGGTGTGGCATCCAGCGCCTGAACCCTCAGCGCCACCGGGCTGGCCCAAACTTATATAGAAATAGCATGAATAAATTTCACAGGTTACCCATAATTGTGAAAGAATAAATGTACTGGACAGTGGAAAACTTATCAACTCAGAGCATGGAATAGCTTAGCCATGCTAATGGTCTCCTGAGCTCCCCATGCCCCCGATCAAATGAGCACAGCTTAGGGATAATGTAACTTGGAGCCTGTTCATTTTAATAAGGACTTTACTCAAATTAACTGTTTCCTCTACATTTCAATTACTAGGTTGTTGTAAAATATGAAGACTTTTCTCAGGATTCCTAACACCATTACAGTGTGGTCACAATGTTTTGAATACATAGGCCCCCATATTCAAAGTGGATGCACGGGTACAATCCAGGATGTACCATGCATACCTGGAAATGCACCAGCTGTCGGGGGCATGCCGATATTCAAAGGGCACAGATGTGCGGCACACCCCCGATAGCACTGACGTGCACAATATTGTGCTGCGCCTATGCAAATGAGGGGTCTCTCATGCATATGGGGCACAGAAAAATATTGAAACATTTCAGAAGTGCAAATCAGCCCCCAGCAGCGGTGCAGAATTATGCTTCTGAAACACTGCCCTAACTAGTGCGCAGACCCTGCTGTGCACTATTTAGGGCAGGGAACTCTGGTGGTACAGCGGTCACTCCCTAGCCACATGCACTGTGACAATAGTAAAACCCCCTCCCACTCCCTGTATCCCTGGTAGTCTGGTGGTCCCCCCCTTCCCTGATCCCTCATCTATGTTAAAAGAATGTAAATCCCCCATTCTCCCTGGTAGTCTATTGGCCCCCCTCCCAATCCCTGATCTGTGTCTAAAAATGTACCTTCCCATTCTCCTGGTAGTTTTAGTGGGTCCCCCCAGCTCCGATCTGTATTTGAATTATAAGTCCCTGGTAGTCACGTGGCCCCACCCCGTTAGACTATGATCCACCACCCCCCCCCAACATGACCAGAGCCAGTGACTAGCACAGCCCACCTCACACCACCATGACCAGCTGCCGACTGAACTGTTAATGAGCATGTACAGTACATAGTACACACTCATTGGTTGACCGGTCAACCAGTTGCCTTCTCTGGTTGGGTTGGGGGGAGTGGGGGTGGTGGGTCACTGCCTAATGGGGTGGGGGCCACTTGACTACCTGGGGCCGAAGACTTTATAATTCAGATATGGATCGGGGATGGGGAGGCAGAACCCACTAGACTACTAGGGAGAATGGCTGATTTACATTCCTTTGCCACAAATCAGGGAAGGGAAACCACTAGACTATCGGAGAACGTGGATTTACATTCTTTTAACACAAATCAGGGATGAGGGATTAGGGACCACTAGACTTCTGAACAATGTATTGGTTTAGGTTGCCCTTTCTCTATTTTCATATACATGCAACTGGGTCATCCTAAATGGCAATATATAACATCAAACAACATCATAATATAGGATGAACTCCACTGCTCACACAATTTTTAATTTGCCAAAAAACAGCTCTTTTTATTTTTAAAAGTTCACACCAAAATCTTGGTCAACAGTTTTGTAGCCAAAATGCCACTTCTTCAGGCCCTCATACACAGTGTTGTTTTTCTTGTTTTTATTTTTATTTAAACATTTGCTTTATTAAAGTGCATCTTGTAAATCCATTTAGAAAGAACCTTCACTTATAGTCTTTTATTCAATGCAAGCAAACTTTTCATTCTCTCTTCAGAGCTTTGTTTCTCCATTTCTAGCGTTCTTTTCGCTACACAGTTATCACCATTCTCTTTGGATTTGGCAAACCACGAGACTACCAGGGATGTGGGGATTGGGGGTATGTTTACATTATACATGTGATCGGGGTTAAGGGGGACTGGCCCGGTGCACTCCATGGCAGTGCACGCATGCAGATCAGCCTTAATGGGCATTCAAATGGCCCCATTGCACCGTGCATGCCAATGGGCTCATCTGCATATTTGGATGGAATATCACCCATGGAGGTTGTGGCGCACACCAGTGTGTGCTATGCAGTACCCCTTTGAGTGGTTGTCAGCCCTGCACCCTGGTTGCGCTGTGTGGAACATGGTAACCCCCCGCTGTGTGCCACACATCTAGGGTCTGATATTGAAACAAATTGCGTAGTCTTTTCGGATCGCGCAATCTGTTTGAATATGGCGCCAGAGTCAGCCAGCCCATTACTTTTGTGCAGTGCACCATTTTGCACCCGCATCCAGCTGGCTCCAAATATGGGGCCCATAATCTTATTCACAATTTATTTTATTTATTTCGTCTTTGGTAACTGGGTAAGGCCCACTAGGCATAAGCGCCTGTTTTCAGGGGTGACCTGGGAGCACACTGGGCGGTTAAGTGACTTGCTCAGAGTCACACAGTATGCAAGTGGAGGTTGTGAGAATCAAACCAAGGTCTTGTCTGCTGGATGTACTAAGCTCGTTCACAGCTCATTACTCTAACCTCTAGGCTATACTGTTTAGTAGTTCAGAAACTACTTATTCAATTTGTCATGTTGCATTTCTTTTACAAATTCTTCTGCCAGAGGTTACAGAGATAAAACATTTGCCTGTTCTACTAGCATCTATCCTAAGCATGTTCTATATATCACCCCCTATAACAATGGTACTTGAGTTCCCATCCCTAAGACAGACTGTGCAGCGTTAACTAAACTTCACTTTCTTTATATCTGTATGTACTGTACTGCTATCTGTGCAAAAGTCATAAGAAAACCTTCACACTATAGAAGAGTTGCCTTCCCCTCTCACTTGGTTATAGTCTTATCTACTAATATTTTAATGTATATTCGAGTTTGTGCCTGCAGTGACTACTATATATCAAGTGGTGGGACTCGAAAAAAAAAAAGTCCAGTGTGATGAACATCAGAGACATCAACTACCAGTTCTCTGTTTATTGAATGTTTTAATAGAAGTCTCCTTTGTGGGGCCAGTTTGAACAGCCAATTGTTTATATTTAGATGTAATTTATATTTTAGTAACATGTACTAATTGGGATTTTCATCCAAGGTTTGCACACTTACACACTCTGCAACAGTAAGCGCTTGGCACTAAAACATCAGATTTGTAGTAGCAAGCCCTCTCTTTAGTTACAGTAGCTGCTCACACCCAATGTTTTGGTGCAAAAATACTTACTATTGCAGATTCTGTAAATGTTCTGATAAAAGAAGAATCAGTATTTATACTGTATAGCGCTTTTCATATACACTGTGGGCGGGATATTCAAAGGGGTTGTGTATGGCGCAACAGAGTTGAGCCATGTGCAACCCACTGATGCGCCCCTGGGCGACATTCAAAAGGAGAACGTGTGCCGCGCAAATCCTGAAGCGCTGTGGTGCACCTGTAATGTATGCAGTGCAAGTGCGGGGGGCATGCCCATGCATATGCTGCACATCCTGATATTCAGCCCGGGATGTGCAGCGCATATGCAGGCACACACCCGCCTTGCGCCGCACATGGGGGCGCAAAGAACTGCCCAACAAAAACTACAGCAAGGACTGGCCACCCACAGGTGAGTTGCCATATTGCAGGGTGCAACACGGCAGCCGCCAGCTGTGGGTGGCCACCCGATCCCCAGGCCAGGCTTCGCCCCCCTGCCCTATCGCGGGCTTATAATAAATAAAGAACTCCCTGGTGGTCCAGTGGACTGAATCCTGCCCGATCACTGGCTTATAATAAATAAATAACTCCCTGGCGGTCCAGTGGACCAAATCCTGCCCGATCGCGGGCTTATAATAAATAAATAACTCCTTGGTGGTCCAGTGGACCGAATCTTACCCGATTGTGGGCTTATAATAAATAAATAACTCTCTGGTGGTCCAGTGGACAGAATCCTGCCCGATCGCGGGCTTATAATAAATAACTCCCTGGTGGTCCAGTGGACCGAATCCTGCCTGATCGCAGGCCCATAATAATTAAATATATCCCTGGTGGTCCAGTGGACCCATTCCCAAGCCCGATTGTGGGCTTAGTAAGTGAAAACACCCTGGTGGTCCAGTGGTACCTCCCACCCGCCCAATGAGACCCACCACCCCATTCACATATCGGGACTGTGTAATACAGTACGAGACGCCCATTGGCTCCACACTGTGAACCAATGGGTGTACTGCTTACTGTACGCTGTCAGTCAGTGGGCAGCTGGGTGGATTGCGGGTGAGGGCTGCCGCCCACCGCTGACTGGGGAGCAGGGTGGTGGTCTCAGTGGGTGGGTGGGGGTACCACTGACCACCAGGGTGTTTTCTACTTACTAAGCCCGCGATTGAACTTGGGAGCGGGTTCACTGGATCACCAGGAATATATTTAATTATTACAAGCCCGCGGTTGGGCAGGATTCAGTCCACTGGACCACTAGGGATATATTTAATTATTATAAGCCCGCGATCAGGCAGGATTCAGTCCACTGGACCAGCAGGGAGTTATTTATTTATTATGAACCCGCGATCGAGCAGGACTCGGTTCACTGGACTACCAGGGATAATGCTTTTATTACAAAGTCCGCGATCGGGCTGGAGACAGTCCACTGGACCACCAGGGATGACAGTATTTTTACAGGGCCTGCGAATGGGCATTGGGGCGCTTTTCCGTTGAGGGGCAGGGGTCGTCGGTCCCCGATGGCTGCAGTCTGGCAGGGCACAAGTTGTCGGGGATCGGTGCATCTGCATGCAAATGGAGCCATAATGTCATGCAAATAGCCCCATTTGCACCTTGCATGCATAATGGCCCGAGTTGCATACCCACCGCTGAATATCGCGGTTCCTGCACCTAGCACAACTGTACTTGCACTGGCGCATCCCCCTTCTCCTCACTTGCACTGGCGCAGTGCCACTGCGCAATGCAGTCGGCCACTGTGCCATTTCCAACAGTGCTGAGCCATGGCGCAGCACCATTGAATATCACCCAGGTTACGCCCTGCTGCATCACAGTTGCGCTGCACCCAGGCTTGCGCCACAGCCTGGCGCAGTCTGAATATTCCGGCCTGTATCCCAAAGCTCTTTACAAGCAATGACAGACTGGTAGTGAAGTGACTGAATGTGCAGTGGCAGCCATTTCACACATCTGCACCCACACACAGCCTTGGACAACTGAATGATCTGGTTTGATGGGAAGGGGAAGGGGAATGTTGGCCAGGACACTGGGGAAAATCCTCTATTCTTGTAAAAAGTGCCTTGTGTTCTTTTACTTCCACCTGGACAGCAGCAGAGATGGGTAGAAGGGACCTCAGTTTAATGTTTCATCTGAAGGGCAGCACACCCTGACAGTACAGTATCCCACTGGTACTGCAATGGAATGTCAGCATTGATGGTATGGCTCAATCCTGGTATGGGACCAGAACCCCCAACCTTCTGGCCCCGAGGCAGATGCACTACCAACTGAGCCAAGCTGACACATTGATAATGATACCATTTGGAAGATGTCAGGGCTCCAATCAGTATACTTTTTGCTAATATAGGGAGTTGCATTATAAATTACTGTCAATATTACCTGTACTGTACAATACAGTGATCCCTAGGCATGTAACAAAAGAAACAAACAGCCCCTCCTGGACTCAGCCTTGCTCTGACCAGGCTTGTTAAATATTTATAAATCCTTGCTGGACTGAGTCCTCCTGGGAGCGGGCATATAAAAGTACAGCCACTCCTCGGCTCAGCCCTGCTCTCAGGGCCGGATTAACAAGTTGTGGTGCCCTGGGCAATTTTGAATTGGGGGGCCCCCTGTGGGTTAACCAATAGGCCGGGGGTTCGGGGGCCACTTAGGCCTCTGAATGCTGAACAATTTTCGATGCCTTAAAATGCATTCGGAGGGTTTTGTAGCTACTCTAAATGCCATTCTTGGGGTGGATATAGCCATCCTTAGATCAGAGGGCTGGTGTACCTGGTGTTGTGTTGGGCAGCAGGTAGGTGGATGCTGCTGTGAGGGACAAGGAAGGTAACCCAGATACAATAAACCTGCTGCAGTTACTGTGAATTGTTTGTTAGGGTGAGGGGACAGAGTCACAGTACTGACCATAGTCAGCAAGAGACCTGAGTAACTGTGGCTGGGACTGCCTTACAAACGTCACTGACTGGTGGCATGATGACAAACAAAGCACTGGGGGAAGATTAAGAAGTGAGAGAAGCTGGTTGGTGCAATGAGAGGCAGAATTTCTCCCACTCCCTGTCTCCCTGTCTTACTATAGTATGATTCTTTTCTCACAAGTCACATCATTTTATTTAGAATGTTTAAAAAAAATGTATTTTTTTTTTTACCTGAGATAAAGACAAAGTCTAGAAGATGAGAAGGCAAATCGGGCAGAACTGCCTGGTAGTGATTTGGGTCCACTCAGCCTCTGGCCTTTCTGCTGACTGCTCACGCTTCTTGCCAGCGGCTCCTACTACTCGCCAGTCTCTCTGGCATGAGGCAGCAGCGGGCGTTATTCTGCACTGCCTGTCTGCCTTAGGCCTTATCTGATAATTCAGCTGTTTTCCGGACTTGGAGACCTGACGACTGAGACAAGTTGAGAGCCAGGACAGACAGTGGGCCTAGTGACAGGCTGCAAGCATTGAGGTGTGGAGTGTGGAGGGACGGTCTCTCTATTGACGATGATGAGTCGATGAAGACAGGATTCGGTGGCTCTCAGTTTATTGGTGGCTGGCATGTGGTGCCGTTTTCTAGATCAGGGTGTGGGGACTTACTTCACGTGAGCGAGACGTGACGGGACCACTATGCACCATCACGAGGGCCAGGGGACAGAAAAGTTCTGGTCTGGGTGGGTGGGGGTGCAAATCAATGGAGGACCAAATTGGAACAATTTCATTGGCTAGCTAGTATGTTATGCTTCACCTGACCTGCACAGAGAATGTCCTTGGGAAAACAAAAATGCCGCAAACAGCGTGCTGTTTGGACAGTCAAGGCGGTGGTGGGCCTTGTGGGGCAAAGGAATGGTCGCCAATCAACCCCTCCCTCCGAGGTTTAGTCACACACAAAGCGGGAAAGTACGGGGCGGGGGCGGGGAAGAAGAAGAAAAAAAAAAAAAAAAAAAAGAAAAATCAGTGGCCCCTCAAACTAGGGGGTCCAGGGCAATTGGCCCTTCTGCCATATGGTTAATCTAGCCCTGCCTGCTCTGTGCAGGCACGTTACATTTTGTATACCCTTCTTAGTCTCAGTCTTATTTAAGCAGGCAAGTGAAACACAGCCCCTCCTGGGCTCAGCCCTGCTGTGAGTGGCCATGTAAAAAAATAATCTGTAAGCCCTTCCTTGACTCAGTCTTATTCGTTGTTGAAGTGTAAACAAACAAAAAAATAAAATAAAACAGCCCCTCCTCGGCTTAGCCCTGCTCCTAGCAGGCATGTAAAATGTTCATAAGCTGTTACTGGACTGCTGGCCGATTAGATCTAGGGGCCAAACTCTCTGGGGGAGATATTCAGAGGAGTTGCACAATGCACAACAGGGTTGAGCATGTGCAGCCACAGACATGTGCCCTAGAGCCATATTCAATGAATGCGACTGCGCAGCACAAAATGCACTATGCAGCAGTGCAATAGTAATGTATGAGGTGCAAGTACAAGGGGGCATAACCATGAATAAGCAGCACAATGGCATATTCAGCAAAACAGCACGACACAAGTCAGGAGCAACAGACAGAATGTGCCGCACAGAAATGAGTGTATAAATTCAGGCTCAACACACACACACACAGCAGATGCACAAGGTACAGATCCTAGTGCAACATGGATGCTGGGCCTATCATAATGGAGTCAGTGATGAGGGGTGTGAGGTGGAGGGAGGAACAGCAATGTGGCCGAGCAAGGGTCCGTTTGAGGTATGCAACACACAGATGGTACCATGCCCACCTCACCTTCGAGGAGTTTGGGGACGCAGAGATTGTGGGACAGTACCGGCTGAACAGGGCAATTCTGAGGCAGCTCTGTGAGCTGTGCCATGATGAGTTGCAGGCACCCACCAGGAGAAGCCACGCAATGACAGTGGAGACCAAGGTGACAGCAGCAATATGCCTGCTCACCACTGGCACCTTCCAGAAACCAACAGGGGCTACTTAGGCATCACCCAGTTGGCCATGTCCTGCCTCCTCACACAGTTCCTCAACGCTCTGCTGCCCCATGCTTCAGAGTTCATCCAATTCCCAAGCACACAGGCAGAACATACAGCAAACATGCAGTGCTTCCACATGGTGGCACACATGCCAGGCATGATCGGGATGATAGAATGCACCCATGTGGCAATACGCACACCACCTGGCCCACAGGGCACTGACTACATCAACTGGAAGGGCTATTCGTCAGTCAACTGCCAGGTGGTGTGCAATGCCACAGGGTGCATCACCAACGTCTGTGCCACACACCCCGGAAGTGCACATGATGTGTTCATCTGGCACAGCTCTATCCAGTGCCAGAGATTCGAGCATGGGAAGATCCCCATGAGCCACCTGGTAGGTGAGTATGGCACGGGATGGTGAGTGGGGGAGGCTGCGCATGGGATGGAAGTCAAGGCCACACACGGCAGGCACCAACAGTATGGCCGATGGGGGCATGGGAGAGGGGAGGGTGATGTGCATGGCAATGTGCTAATCTGTATGCCTTACCCACACAGGAGACAGCGCACACCCTGGCTGCTCACCCCCATCTGGTGCCCATCCAACCCTGATGAGTATTGATATAACGAGGCCCACATCGCGACATGCAACATCATAGAGTGAGTCTTTGGCATGCTCAAAATACATTTCTGTTGCCTAAACAGGTCTGGTGGTGCCCTATAATGTAGCCCTACGAAAACCTGTGGACTATTCCTGGCCTGCTGCATGCTGCACAACATGGCCATTGACTGTGGGATAGCTGTCCAGGTGGATGAGGGCAACAGCAGTGATGACGACGGGGAGGATGGCCCTGATGGGGGAGGGGACAGCCACCCATGCTAAGGAGGGACCCAAGGATTGCCGCTCAGGCCAGGATGCACATGGGGACCATCGTACAAGAGCACTTTGGGAACCGCATGTGAGTAGGAGCTATGACAGATGCACAGGCATGGAACAGACACATACACCCACACATACACATAGAGGTGCACGGCCACACAGGGAGGCATGCAGGCACACATTCGTGGGGGTAGAGTTTTGGAACACAACCGGGTCCCTGCTGGTGAGAACAGGCCAGCAAACAGAGACCCACCAGGGGTGTCAGGGATGGCCATGTCAGAGCCCGGCATCAGCCATGCCGGGGTCACACCAGACGCCGGGTCTGCGGAGTTGCCACTGCACTCTGGGGAGTCCTATGTTCCCTGCTGTGCCCACTGGATGCAAGTCTGTTGGTGATGGCACTGGCAATATAGGTCCCGCGAGGTGGTCATGGCCTCCAAAGCTGCTGGACCTCACCCATCAGCTGTGCACATCCAATGTCTGCACACTCAGAGTGGTAGCGTAGCTCCACCCCCAGCTTGCAACTGTGCCCTGAGCAGTGTCTGGTTGTCCATGGAGGTCCACAGCAGCCTTGTGTGCTCGTGTAGTCTCTCAGTGATGTACACATTCTGGGGCCAATGCTGACCAGCTGGGGGGAGTGGCGATGTGCCCATGCCACACAGGGGACCGTGCAGGGGGAGATAGTTGTGGGTGTGCCCCATTGGTGGGCCCTGTGGTGTGCTGCATGGTGGCCACCTCTGCCCATTGCTGCTTTCCTGCTGCTTGCTGTACAGTCCCTATGGCCCCAGTGTCCGTGGCACTTGCCCCCCCACAGCCTGCGTCAGTGGCATTGCCACCCACCACTGTGGGGCCATGGACAGGGGGTGCCTGCACGGGTGTTGTACTGCCACCACCGGGGAAAACCACCAGTGTGCAGGACTGTACCCTGGGTGGTGTGCCCAGTCCTGTGCCACCCATGCTCAGCACCAGGTCATCATCTGTGTCGGACTAACCACTCACCTGCATGTCTGGCATGAGGATGGGCAGCTCCTCCATGAGCAGTAGGTCCGATAGGGAGTTGTCATCGCCCAGGCCTAGGAAGGAAAGCAGCCCCACACTGCCACATCACTGTTTGTCCATGGCCTTGATGCCGGTTGATGTGGAAGGCTTGGCCTTGGTGGGTCCAGCGTTGTCAGGCGCATCCTGCATCCCACCCCTGAGGTGTGATGGCACTGAAAAACACAACAGTGGTACACATGAGTAGGATGGCAGTGTGCACTCTGAGCCACAACCAGTGGGGGGGCATGCGCACACACACATGGCCACCATGGGACAGGGCGTGCACGCTGCACAACACAGCTGGCTGGGCATGCCATGCTATGCACGGGGTGCCTGCAGGGCTAGCCATGCATTGAGGCTGGCGCACATGGCACAGCACCACATGATGTGTGGCATGCCATGGATGCGTACTGCCAAGGGCTGCTCTGCCTGTGGTGTGCTGTGTGTCCTCCTGCACCCCTGTGAGCCATACCATGCCCAGTGGCCACCGGGCATGCACCCCTATGGTGCTGCCTGGTTGTGCTGCGCACCCTGGAGCCAGGGACATGGTAGGTGTCTGTTGCCCACGTGGCCGCAGCACCACACATAGGCAGTCACAGGCATGCATGGTGACTCCCTGTGCAGCATGCGCTGTGGCCTGACAAACATGCATGTGGCCCATGGCATGGCTGCACACACACCTGCATGCCACTGTGCGGCACCCCCCACCCCCACAACACCCGGTGACTCACAGTGCTGCAATGGGCTGCCAATCATCCGGAATCTACCTCCCGGTACACCCTCAATGGCTGTGAGGCTGATGGTCGCTGCCACGATCTCCTCCCCCGCTGTGAGTACAGGGGCGGCTCCCAGTCCCCTGCCCGTCCTAGTGCGGGACGCCCTGATGGTGGCCACCTTCTCTTTGATGCGCCGCCTGTCAGTACCCATCTTTTTCTTGCACTCCTGTGCACTCTGCTGATGTCATTCGTGTACATTGTCATACATTTCCACCTCATCCCACCCTGTGGCACACTCCTGTGGGGTGCCCGTGGCCCCACTGAGCAGTTTCTCCCTGTCAAGGTAGGCCTCGAACAGGGCCTGCTGCTTGTCCTTTGTAAAGTTGTGCCTGCACTTACGTGCAGGCCCCTGCTCCTCGGCTCCCTCATTCTCCAACATGATGCTTCCTGTGGACGGGAAAACATTGGCACAATTAGTGGACTGTAAGGCCAGCCTGGAACACTGCAGCACAGAAGGCAAACCAAGTACCATCCCATTGTATGTAGCTCCATACTGATATGGCTGCAATACCTGTCAGTGCCCAGTGCTGTGTTGTGGTGCTTTTATGGCTCATCTCTTGCAAATGAGCATTGGCCCAATTGTAATTGTATGCTAATGTGGCTGACTGCGCCATGCATAGGCTCAGTGGCCTATCTGCATACCATGGCTGAATATCGCTGTGTTGCACCGTGCACAATCGGACTGCACCAGGGAGGGTTGCTGGTAGACTTCCTGCACATGCGCGGTGCGCGACGGTGCTTCTGTAATGTGCAATGTGGCCACCACGTGTGGCCTATGGTGCACCAGTGCACGTTGCATGCTATGCCTCCATTGCACATGCAGCTGCTGCACTGTCTGGCCCTATTATGCACCATTGCCACATGCGCCATACCCCCCAACCGTGCAGTGGCAGCCATTGCACACATGTGCGCGTGAGCACACTGCCATGTGGAGTCATGCTGTGCATCTATGGGGTCACTGCCCTGACTCCTGACTCCCGCCCGATGGGGCTGCACTGTGCATGTGTGTAGATGCATGATTGTCGGTGGCTGTGCAGCTTAGTCGGGCAGATCCATGCTGTGCAACCATGATATGGGAGCCCTGTTGTGCATCTGACGCTGCATGGCTACATGTGCTGGCAGAACAGGCACATGCGGTCTGACAGTGCAGTGGTCGGCAGCTATGGCACTGTTGAGGCAGCGTGTTCGACGGGCAGTTAACTGGTTGGACATGGAGTTGGCCAACCTTGTGGCCCTTGTCCTGCCTGAGGTGGACCACCTCTTCAGTGTCACTGAGCTCCAGGAGCCACGCACGGTGGTGTGGCAGGGAGTGGCTACTGGGCTGGAGCGACGGACTGGGGCGCACTGCTAAGCAGTGCAGGCACTGGTATGGTGACCTCCGCAGGTGGGATCCTGGATGGCTCCAGAAGCTACAGGAGCAGGCACACAGGGGATCGATGCCACAGCCAGGTTGGTGTCACATTGCTCTGTACATGCATGCATCCACTTTCCACATTGTGTCCTGTCGGCCACGTGTGTGGCTGTGGGGGGGGGCCCACGCTGGTAGCTGGTGCGTGTCCTCCATTGCTGCACTGCATGCCTGTACAGTGCATATCAATGGTGGGCCATGCTCCATGCCCCCCACATGGGCCTGTGCGCATGCCCATGCTGTGCCAGTGCTGTGCACTGTGTCAGTGGTGGGTGGCTGTATGCTTGGCATGGCACTCATGTCCATTGTCTCTCTCTTTGTTCCATCCACAGGTCCAGAGGACTGCATGTGGGCCAGGATGGCCACAGAGCAAGACAGGTTCCACGGTGATGATGGCGGTGTGGCTGCTCAGGCGCCTATGCGGCAGGTGAGTGTATGTGGCATGGTGTGTGGGGGCATTGTTGGCTGTGGGGTAGCTGTGTGTTATTGCATGGGGCAGTGTGGTCTTACATGCCCACTGTGATAGGTGGTACTCAGCACCACCATGTGTGCCATGCTGTGCCTGGGGCAGGCCTTGCACATGGCTTGTGTGTGGCGGTGGGCCACTGCCGTACCACGTAGGGTGGGTGTGTTTGCACGTCCCATGGTATGTGTCTGCTGCATGGGGTGTACTGTACTGACTGGGGGGCCCTTGCACCAGGTCTTTGTGGTCCACTGCTCAGGTGTTGGGGTGGGTCTGTCGCAGGCGTCCATGCAGTCGGCCCATGGGGTGTGGTGGTGTTGGCTGCTGCTGTCCACTGTGCACTTGCCAGGTCCGGTTCTGTCCACTCTTGGGCATGGCAGCTTTCCCATGCACACCTGTGGGCGGGACAGGGTTACTTGTGCTCTGTTACTCATTGCCTGTCTTGTTTCCCCTCCTTTAGGTCGGGCCAGGCTGTGAAGATGGCACCATTGGCAGACCATGGGCATGGGGATCTATGTTCCGTGTGGTGTGGCTGCTGTTCTCCAGGATTGACCATCTCCTCCACATCCACCACAGCTATCTGTGTGCCACCCGGGCACTGATCAGAGAGGTGCGCCAGCTGTGAGTGGCACAGGGGTGGGAACGCTGGTGAGGCTGTCCCCGCACATCACTGTGCTATGGACTGTTTCCTCTCTCCTGCTTTGCTTTCCCCTGTCTGTTCCTGTCAGCTTGCACCTGTCCCCACTCCTCTTGTTGCCATTCATTCCCACTCTTCCTCTTCACATCCACTACTGTTGTTGTTTTGTCCTGTTGGTTCACCCCTGTTGCTTTTGTACAGTAAAGTTTTGTTCATACACCTCTGTGTCTGCGTCTCCTTTGCCAGTGCAGTGCTGCACCATGCCTCCATTGTTCTGTGCTGCTCTTGGGTGAGCCTATTGTGTTCCATGGCTGTGCCCTTTCTGGTGTGCTCCCATGTGCAGTGGCTGCTGTGTTCTGCTTGCCACTGTGGCTCAGGCCTTTGGGCTGTGGGTGTGCCTCTGGCCTGTCTGCAGTCCAGTGTGGCACATCCCTGTTTGGCAGTGCTGGCCTGCCCTCCACCTGCACCATTGCCCTTACTGGTGCAGGTGTGTGGTGCAGTGCTGGGCCATGTGTGGCTGCTTGGTGGCATTGCTTGTGCACCCTGTTTCCCTGTGCCTTTGTGGCTCTTGTGCCCCTGCGCACTGTACAGGTCCTGTTCACGCACGGCGTGCCTGTTGCATCGTCCCATGCTGTGTGGCCTGTCAGGTTGTGGTGGCGCTGTGCCATGGGCTACTGTCTGCTCTGTCCTCTGGGTGGGCAGCTGGGTGTGTTTGTTGGCCTGTGTGCTTCTGTTGTGTGGACTACAGTCCCTGTGGCCCTTTGGCTGTGTGCTTGTGCTGTGCACTGTGGTCCTTCTCCCTGTGTGGTCTTGGACTGCGGGGCTGGCCTGGTGATCTGCTATTGTGCTGCTCTGCCTGTGTGCCCCTTTGCCTGTTGTGCTTGCTCAGCATGCCTGTTGCTGCCTACTGTCATGCTCCTGCATAGTACTGGTTGTGCAGTGGCGCATCTGTGCTATATTCAGTGTTGCTTCCACCTACGCATGTCTATGATGCATGTTCTGAATATGGCACGTGGTTTCCATGGCAAACCTGCAAAGCGCTGCGCATTCCATTGCGCTTCCTCTGGGCACTCTTTTGAATATCGGGCCTTCTTTTTTTCTTTCAAACAGGACTTGGTTGATGCCTTAAAATAATTTTAAGAGCACTGTGCAATGTTTAAGTAATGGCAATTCTATATAGACGGGCTAGAAATGTGAAAGTGTTTACCTGACAATGTCAGTTTAACTTGCAGTGAAATTATTTGTGTTTTATTTATGTTTTTGAAAGAATTAGCTCAGCCAGATTGTAAAAAAAGACCACACAACCAAAACTACCTGACATAACACTTAGCATTGACAAATACTCATTTTTGTTTGCCACTAGCTCAGTCTGTCACTACTCCTTAATCCACAGCATACCTTTTACTAATTTGGTCATTGGACTGTACAGTATTATTATTGTTATAGTGTATAGTGAAATGCTATTATGCATGAAATTCTATACCTGGAATATGCTTGTTCTGCTGCAGTAGTGATGTCATTATGTTGTTCTGCTGCAGTAGTGATGTCACTACTGCAGCAGAACCACTTGGAATCCTGGCACATTGTTGCTTTCCTCTATTTAATTCTGTGGTGACAGTATTCTAGAACCTCTAGAGACTTTTCAAGTCAGTTTCATTATGAAAAAGAGAGAAAAAAACACAAAGCACACATTTCACATAGTACTACTACACACTATAAAAAATACAGGATGAGCAACTTTATGCACAACCTGTGTGTTCTGTCACTTCGGGGTTTTGATTCCCATGGACCTCTCGAGCTTCGTTTTCGAGGTCAGAGGGAATCAGAACCCCTCTGTGACAGAACACACTGGTTGTGCATAGTTGCTCATCCAGTATTCTCTATATAGTGGAATGCTGTTATGCATGAAATTCCATTCTGGAATATGCTTATTCTGCTGTAGTAGTGACATCATTATGTTGTTCTGCTGCAGTAGTGATGTCATTATGTTGTTCTGCTGCAGTAGTGATGTCACTACTGCAGCAGAACCATTTGGAATGCTGGCACATTGTTGCTTTCCTCTTGACAATATTCTAGAACCTCTAGAGACTTTTCAAGTCAGTTTCATTTTGAAAAAGAGAAAAAAAAACCCCACAATGCACACATTTCACATAATACTACTATACACTATAAAAAATACAGGATGAGCAACTTTATGCACAACCTGTGTGTTCTGTCACCTCGGAGTTTTAATTCCCATGGACCTCTCGAGCTTCGCTCTCGAGGTCAGAGGGAATCAGAACCCCTCTGTGGCAGAACACAGTGGTTGTGCATAGTTGCCCAGCCAGTATTCTATATATTATTATTTTTTGTTCTTTTTTAACCAGGTAAGGCCCGCTAGGCACAAGTGCCTGTTTTCAGGGGTAACCCAGGAGCATTGGGGTGATTAAGTGGCTTGCTCAGAGTCACACAGTATGCAGGTAGAGGTTGTGGAAATCAAACTCAGGTCTGCTGGATGTACCAGTTTCATTCACAGCTCATTACTGTATCCACTAGGCTATGCTGCCAGCATATAGTGTGCATATTTGAAGAATTTTCACCTTAACTTTTCTTAACCTCTCATGTTGTCTCTAAAATATATATACTCATGAGCTATAACTCATCTGCTCAATCTGCTATAAACTCAGTGGTCTGCTGCTCTTCAATTAGATTTCCAAGACTCCAAAGGCTTAATATTTATAAGAACATTAAACATGCCACCTTATTGCAAGGTTACACTCCTTGCAATTTCAGGCTGTTCACTGATAGTTTACTCCAATTAAAATGTGTCAAACTAAGCCTTTGAGCGCAGATAAATGTTAGGGATGATAATCCACGTAAGAATCTTTAATACCTAAGTTATGGAGCTGTCCCTTTCTTTCTAATATCTGTTTTGGAGTTACGTCAAATACCTCCCAGATGGAATCTATCAGAACATCTTCAAATCTATTAATGACTCTTGGTTACGCTATGATTCTTTTTTTTAATTCTTTGGTAACTGGGTAAAGCTCACGGGGCCCAAATGTCTGTTTTCAGGGCCAATTTGGGAGCACAGGAAGTTAAGTGACTTGCTTGTACAAGTGGAGGTTATGGGAATCAAACCCAGGTTTTCTGGATGCACAAAGCTCATTTACAGCTCATTACTCTAACTTCTAGTCTATACTTACTAAGTGAAAATGTGAAGAGTTCCTCAATATTTTTGCATGGTTAATCATGCTGTTTGATGGCATCAACCGTGAAATAAATCATACTACTATCAGACAGAATCTACACAAGCATACTAAGATATTTGGAGCAAAGCAGTTGATTTTCTTACAAAATAACCTCTGAAATTTCAGTACAAATTTTTTCTGTGTATGGAGGGCATGTACCTCTAAGACTCCACCCAAGGAAATTCTCTTTAGAGACTTCTCCAATCTAAACATTGGTGCCTTAACCACAGATCTCTACAATACGGATTGGTTCCCGCTATACCAGATGTTGGACATCGAGAAAGCTTTAACTTTCCTCTTAACCACTTTACAGGCTGTATAAGATGAACATGTACCCCCTCAAGAAAATGAAGAGTTGGAGGTTCTGTGACCAGATGGCTGCACAGTGACCTTCTAGCTTCCATTAGAAGGAGGGCTAAAACCTGGGTCAAAGCCAAACATTCTAAGTCTCCAGCAGACTGGGTAGAATACAGAAGACTGAGAAAAGAATGTAAACAAGCCATACAAACTGCAAAAAGCACCTACTGCAGACAGCTTTTCCAAGCATCTGTAAATGACTCTTGAGGGTTTTGGAGCCACAGTAAATCTTTCAAGGGTCAAGGTAACACAACGATATCCAACATGACACTGGATGGAATTAATTGCAACAACTGGCATGACTGCAAATGCCCTGAACTCCCATTTCTCAGACCTCTCGGAGTATATTCAGAAGATGGGACAAGCACCTGCTACAAAATCTAGCACTGATGAAATGTCCTCCCCTCCTTTCAATCTTATGACTATCCCCAATACTGAGATTCCTCGTCTTCTAAAAACCATCCCAGCTTGCGGATCAGTAGGGTCAGATGGGCTACTACCAAGGTTTATAAAAATGGCGAGTCTTCAACTAGCTGCTCTGGTCACTAGGCTTTTCAATCTATCCCTGGCTACAGGGTCTGTCCCTATGCTGTGGAAGATTGCTCATGTGGTACCTATCCACAAAAAGGGTGATACCAAGAATATGGAGAACTATCGCCACGGGGGCCTTTCAGTTGTGACTCTTTCAAGTGTGACAACTATGGGAATATTTCCTTGCCTTTAGCAGAGGTGCGGGTCTCCTTACACTAAGCTTTTACAGATTTGAACTCTTGACTACAGCATGGCATCCCTGGGTGCGGTGGCTTCTTGTATAAACTCAGCATTTAGTTCTTTGCAAGCTGCATGGGTTTAATAGAAAAAGGCATAGTGTCCGCTTTTGCACACACACTTAATCCATTTTTAATTGTGCCTTTGCGTGTGTTTTACTAGTGCTCCATGATGACACCACAGCAAGGACAGCGCAACGATGGAAACCGCTCCCTAAATGAACTGTTTTTTAAACCTTTGAATAGTAGTACTAGTTACACTAGTTTGTTGAATGATCCTAGTACACCAGTTGTTACACCTTGTAATACCAAACAAGCTTTCACCCAATTTCAATGCACAGCACAAAAAATTAAAAGACTCCAGTGAGAAGAAATCAGCCTGAAAGCACTGGACACGTGATGTGTGATGCTGCCATGTGCCATGACCCCTGCAAACAGAGGGCCAGTGAGACATGCCCTCCTTTGGCAACACACAACATACATACAGAGTGACAACAGAGGTATAAGATGTGTGTAGTAACAGGCACATATTACACCCCTGCAGGTGACAGTGGATACCCACAGCTACCTTGGATGATAACACCCGTCAGGCAGCCCCAACCAGAAACACAAACGGCATATAATGAGGCACATGCAGCAACAAGAGCTGTGATAGTGAGAACCTTTGGGCTACTGAAGATGAATTTCTGGGCTCTAGACTGGTCTGGAGGAGCATTGCAATATACACCAGAGATGGCCTGCAAGATCATGGTGGCATGCTGTATACTGCACAACATCGCCATGGCACACTGTGTAGCAATGCCAGAGCCTGACACCGATCCAGAGAACAAAGCCGTGGGTGCAGAGGAGAAACAACAACCCGTTGGAGCCCTGCCGGGTGATGCACGTGCATGGAATGCAGTACTTGGACAGCGCAGCAGGGTGAACCTGATCTTTGCACACGTCACCTGAGCAGACAGCGGCAACACTGTGTTGTACACAGCATGCTATATGTGACCAACACACTGCACCGTGTGACCCCCACCAGGAACCTGATGACATGTGACATCCCATGCACCCACACACAGTGTAGCAGTGGCATGGTGGCATATGGCTGCCGAAAACAGATACTGTGTGCATGGTGCCAAACAACACTATCTCGAAGCTGTGCAGAAAACAAATCAGGATATGGCTGGAGGACCACCACACACCCTTGATCCTGTCCCAGCTGCATTGTTGTGGAGGTGTCGCCGCCTGGGGCAGCACACAGGCCATGGCAGCACTGTATGTTGGAGTGTGCCCATTGCCTGAGCATAGTCCCAGGTGGTGAACAGCACACCAACTGGCTACAGTCGGCTGCAATGACGTGTGGTACAGAGTACATGGGCATGATGGCATAGGCACCTGTGAGGTCAACACGCCGTAAGCGATATGCCCACAGTGGTGGATTGTGACTGTAGTCATGGCGGTGCTACCATCACAGAGACAGCACATATGGACATCAGTGAGGCCCATGGCCAGTGCATCAGTGCCACTGGGGAACATGACGGGGGAAGTGTGCAATGGCAGGTGGGGCTGCCTGCTGAGCGGTGTGCTGTATACGAACCTACAGTTGCCCAAACTATCATCTGAAGCTATCTTTGGGAAGAGGCCAGAATATCCACCAAGGCAGCTTGTGTGTGCTGTCCCATGGAATATCCTGGAACAGGCCACCCCCTCTTCTCCCCCCTGGTGTTAACCATCTCACCCCCAGTACCCTTCCCCTACCCCATCATAGGGGGATCCCACCTTACAGTCCCCCTATGGCCAAGTCCACCTCCCCTTGAGACTATCCACTGTACGTACTGTGACCACCACCCCTGGCACCCCATTCAACACCAACACCACCCATATGGTGCAAATGTGCCACCACAGTACCCTTGGAATGACCCCACTGCCAGCTACATGCTGTGCCCCCATGTATTTCCCTATCCCCATACATGAAGATACTCCCAAAACATGCCCTGTGCATTCTCTTATGGTAGGTCCCATACCCTGTCATGGCCCCCCCAACCCTACGCTAGCTGTGGTGAGTGTCTGCCAATCCACCAGTGTCAGGCTGAAGGAGTGTATGACTGTATCCCCCCTAGGGCTATTCCCACTGACAGGACAGAGCCACAGACAAGTATAGTGCAGCACCCATTCATCTGTCAGCCAACCAAGCGCTCACACCCACCCACTCGGCCCATGAAGCGCCTAATGTTGCCCTGCTGAAGTGCTGTCAGCCACTCAGTAGGTGGTAAGAGGGTATGTTGCATTGCTGACACATGGTGCATTGAAGTGGCATACACTGACAGCAGCACAGTGGGGTAGGCACTCTTAGGCCCCAACACAACACAACCATGCAGTCTGTCATAGTTCTTCCTGCTACCACCCCTGTATGTCCCGGCCATCACATTGCATCAATTCTGCACATTAGTGGGGTAGGGATGCCATCATATAAGTATTTGGTGCCACAATGCATGCTGTGTTCCTGCAATGCAATGCACACTGCATGGGCAGGGCTACACATTGCATGCTGCATTTACACATACCACAAGTGTTTCAGCAGCATTGCCAGCACACCATGCGCGGAGAGTGCATTGTGCAGGCATAACTGGCAGAACCCAGCACAGTGCAGGTTCCAACAGTCTTGAAGCCCACACCCTAGTCCCATGTGCTGCCACTTGAGCTGACCCAGGGCTGCCCAACTGTACCACTCTTCACTAGCTCTGGCTCCCACCCCTTTTGCTCCCTTGCTCCTCTCCCCTCCTTGGCTCTTTCTGCCCTCTCCCCCTTCTACTGACTTAATCTGGGGCTAACCTCCTCCCCACCCCTGTAGCAAGCTCAGCACCCTCCCCTCCTTGCTGTTGACAAAACCCCTTACACAAAACTGCTTATCCCACCCCAATCACTCCCCCCCCAACTCCACCCCTCATGGCCCTCCAGCCCTTTCCCTCCTCCCACCACCCAGCCTGTGCCTTCATCCCTCCATAGCATGCTCAGCCCCCACCTCTGTTTGATGTCGACAAAGCCCCCTATTCGAGGCTGCCTATCCACCTGCTACCCCGGGGTAGACTCCTTTCCCCTCTGCTTGCCCTTTGCTCCTTAGTTTTCTGTCCCCCCTCAGAGGGGTCTTTCTCTCTCCTTCTCTCCTAAGTTCACTGTTGTTATCTAATGCTGGTTTAGCTCTGACGCTGTACTAGTTCAGGTATTTGTAACAATATTGTAATGTTGTAATCTTAATGTCTGTTGTTTCTTATCCTATGCCTGTTCTGTAATGTGTCTGCTTAATTTGTTATTTCAACGTGGAACCTTTGTAAAAGAGCCCATGATCAAAGGTTATTTCCGAATCTTCAAATAAATAAACAGACTCTGCAGGGGCATCACCACTTAAAAGCACAAACCCTACAATACAGAACATGCACACAGCAGACTCCTGCAAAATGGCCAGCTGGAAACAATACCCCAACGGCTCAGATGATGAGACAGTGCTCCTCATTAGTTTGGTGGACCAGTGGTCCAGAGTACTTCTGCCTTGTGTCACTGGTGGGTCAACAACCACTGACAAGGAGAAAGTCAGGAAGACCATCGCCCTCTGCCTGGAGTGGCTATCTGGCATGCTGTGAATTTTGCATCAGATCCGCCACAGGTGGAACAACATGGTGTGGAGGGAGTTGGAGCTCCTGGCCCACCTGCGTGCCATTGCCCAAGATGCAGATGTACAAATGCATGGTGGACATGCACCCAGCACAGGTAGGTGCCACTACACATGACAGGTGCAACAACATTCTTACACAGATCCAGGCCACGTCTAGCTGCAGCACTAACATGTATATAACATTATTATGTCTCCAAAGGTACTGAAGCATTTGGTGTTGATGTGGATGGGGCAGGCACATCATCAGGCCATGGAGATGGAGGTGCCCAAGGGCATGGTGCACAGTCAGCCAGCTGCACAAGTACATCACAGTACAGTGTCATTGCATGCCATAGATGCAGAATGGCCAGTAGATCAGGTCACATACAGCACTGACACATATGCCTCCTTTTTATGTCTCCACAGGCACTGTACCATCTGGTGATGAATGAGGACAGGGCAGGCACATCATCAGCCCGTGGAGACAGAGGTGACCAAGGGCAGGGTGCACAGTCAGCCAACTGCACAGGTATATCACGGTGCAGTGTAATTGCATGCCATAGTTGCCAAATGGCCAGTAGAGCAGGTCACACAGAGTATGCACATGGGTACTGTGGTGACAGGGCTGCATGTGTATGTGTACATGTGACTGCACTGTGATATATGAACACACATGGGCAGCATGTGCACAGTGTTGTCAGATATGGCCCTGCCATGGATATGCATGCTGGGTGTCAGAACCCAAACAGATGTGGCCACAGGTAGTGGTGTTGTACGTGTATGCCCCTGATGGAGTGTGGAGCTATACCCATTAGAGCGGCCTATACAGTGACACCATGTGTGCAATGACAGCAGGTAAAGCCACAGGGGAGTGTATGCCACCATACAGCACATCTACCATATGCGTCTGACTGGTATGGACCCATACATGCATGACACTCAGACTGTGTACCCATTACCCCCGCTGGTACCCATCAACTACCAGCGGGGCTGAACACAGCACAACGGGCAAGATGGAGGAGCCTAGAGAGTGAGGCAGCTGAAGCATGGCAATGTAAGGGCATATGCGGAGAGGACCCACCAACACTCGCAGGTCAAGGGTGTGTCAGCTGAGCAGCACGGGGGTGTGGGAGAAGAGACAGCACAGCGAGCATAGCGTGCAATGCTCAACAGCCAGCCAACACTGTGGAGGCATAGGTGGAGGCTGTGGATGGCCAGGCACTGGCCATTGACATACAGGCCATGGACATGCCTGCACCTGTGCCTGTGGCTAAAGTCGAAGTGGACACACATGTGGAGGTGGAACAGGCATGTCCAGAGGAAATCAGAGGCATTCACAGTGCACAGGACACCAGTGATCTGGATGACATTGCTATTGATATTGTTCCTGTGGTGGAGGGTGCAGGAGATGCTTCAGTGTAGGTCATTCATTTGGACATTGGGGCCATTGGGCATGTCCCCAAGACAACAGCAGATGACATTGCAGATGAGAACAGGGAGGCCAGAGTGCAGTTTGCCTGTGATCGGGGCACCTACCTCCACCTGATTGCAAGCCATCTAGACATGCTACGCAATGACGTGGCGGCGCTCATTGACTTTCTGGACACATACAGTGGGCATTGAGACTTGCATTTCAGAGGTACATTGTATACACCTGTATTGTGTAATTAGCCTATAGTGTTTTAAAGTGCCTTACCACGTACTGGTCCATGATGTGCTGTTTAGAATTCTGTCCTCATTGCAGTATTGTACAGTGTGTTAGGATGGACATGTGGACAGGTATGTGTGTCACACGAGGCTGCATATAGTACTAAAGCACACCACTGTTGGTTGACCTGTGTTCCCCATAACCCTTCCTTTGGTTTGTTGTTTGTTTGCATTTACCATGCTCATATTTCTGTTGTATACTTTTTGGTTGTGAGAAGTTTCTGGCCTGTTGTACTATTTCACTGTTTGTTGAATAAACATCTGTTATTGACCTATATGTGTGTCAGTGTTTCTTTGTGTGCACAAACACGCGTGTGTAGAACACATATCCATTTGAACATGGGTGTGTGTTGTTAATATCAGAGAAACCGCACATCCTGTGGCTTACATTGGACCCATGCCGCAGTTCATGTGCCCTTGGCTGCTGTGTGTGCAGGTAGCTGTGTAATACTGACACTAAGCAATGGGCCAAAGACATTATAACCTGGGCCCATAGGTGACTACCAAGGTCATGTACCCTATATGCTAGCAATGGAACAGGTACTGTGCCCACATGCAGGTACATATCGCTACAGTGACCTCACACAGATGTGATACACCTGTCCATCAGCTCCCTTACTGCGCACCCAATTCTCTGTGTGACTGTTTATCATGGTAATGGCATGTCTGTAGGCCTGGATGCCCTCTGTAGTGGATTGGCCCTCCCTACATCCACAGCCACACACAGAATTGTGTCATGGCATATATGGCTCCTTGTTTCATCATCGTGCCTGTGCATCCACACATTGTTTTGCACACATCACATGTGGAGCCAGATATGGCATTTGTACTGTTACCTGTTCACGTGTAGTGTGTTTTCGGGACATGTGGACTGGATGTGTTATGGTGTCCTCAGGGCTGGATGTGTTGACACAGCACTGCACACTCTGTACAGTGTGTGCCATGCAATATGTGTGTATGTGTTGGGGGGCACGTATGTATAATTCAGTACAATACAACTATACCATAGGAAAGGCACTGGTCTGCATCTGTGATGACCTGTATGGGGGTATACTTTGCATGACCTATGCATGTCGGATGCTCCCATGGTTGGTGGGGTACCAAGTGTGGGCAATTATGGTACTCACATACAGCCATGGCCAGTCACAACCTAGGGCTCCAGTGCCATCAGTACCACCAAAGATGTTCACATGGTGCACACAGCTTGTGTACAGCACTGACATCCCCTCAGGGTGTGTACCCACAGGTGTGTCATGATGTCACTGTGGTCCATGTGTGCGGCACTATGGCAGGCAGTACAG
Organism: Neoceratodus forsteri; assembly: GCA_016271365.2. Classification (NCBI taxonomy): domain Eukaryota; kingdom Metazoa; phylum Chordata; order Ceratodontiformes; family Ceratodontidae; genus Neoceratodus; species Neoceratodus forsteri. The sequence goes on along the minus strand of CM057455.1, from coordinate 660,142,519 downwards.
TGTCTACTGTGTTTTGCCAGCACATGCCACTGCGTAGCAAGAGGGGTTCTCTTAGTCACACATTGGCATGACAATATATTTAAGCTAAACCACCAGCTGCTAAGGTGGAACCCCACGGTTTGATTTGGGTGGTATTCCGTGTGTGTTGCTGCACCATGCTGTGCCTAGCTGTGCTGTGCATGGCCTGGCAGGTGGTGTTCCTGCTGGGATCTGCTAGGTTATCCTGTCACCGACTCTCACTGTTGTATGTGCTCCCCCAGGTGCGATGCTGCTATGGTGCCATTGATGGTTGTCACTGTGCTGTGTGGGGTGCCTGCCATGGATGGGGTCTGGTGTGTGGTGTCATCAGCTGGCCTGTGGGATGGCCACCCATGAGGCCTCCCTCACCATTTCCTAGTGCCTGTATGTGCACGGTGTAATGGGAATTGCCATCTGCCAGCTATGTGCATATAATTTTGATATAAATATATGTTTTGAATTCTGCTTGTGAAACATGGCAGTCAGCACAAGGCATCATGGGACATTGGATTTTTAAAGCAAAAAAAATGTTCTGGCCTTGCTTGCTGTCACAGCTAGCTTGTAAAAGCTGATTTTCTGGTACTGAAATAAAACCAAAGTCATAAACAAACCACTGCTTTGAACCCAGGCAGCTTGTCGTAAAATATTGCCTTTCATGGCGTATCAAGAGGGAAGCAGTTTCTGATAGATATTTGTGAAAATTCACCCAGCTATGAGAAGTGTTTCCAGAATGATTCTCTGAAAGATCAAAGGGGTATTATAATCTGCCATAAAACATTCTCTGATGAAGTCAGTCTGTCTTATTATAATTAAAATATTGCTCTCTTTTCAGATTTCAAATAGGCAATAAGCTGAAATATTTGGTTATACACTGGTCATGTTACAAATTAATTACAGAATTAAGAGAAACCTCATGTGCTGTGACATCACAAGGAAGGTGGGACTTTATCTTTGATATTGGTGAAGCCTGCTGAAAGAACTGACACTTTTTTGTTCTGGACTTCTAAAGGTCACCCTGTTCCTGGACTCAAGAGAGACCATTTCTGACAAGACTGGTAATTCAAGTGTGAACCTTTGCCAACTGAAACTGAGTTAGAACTAGTTAATTCAATTACAAAGCGCTTTGTTTTACAAGTGTCCATTTCTTTTCTGACTGTAATCATTATGTATATATGTTCTGTTTTATGTACTGTATTTATTTACTATTTTTAGTTTTAGTAAATTTGGTTTTCCTTAAACCTGCCTGAGGCATTTTCTCATTTTGAGTGTGAATGGTGGAACAGTATTGGTAATTTTGACATAACTGTTAAATTGCTTAGAGTGTCACCGTATGCAGCCATGCTAACAAGGATCTGTGTAATGATCCAGTAAGGTAAGAAAAATACCAGTGTCTCAATTGGGTCAGCAGGGGGTTGTAAACAAGGTTGGTTATTTGCCCACTGGGTCAAGTATTGCACTGCTTTCCCAGAAGAGAGTGTGATATTTGGACCTGTGACTGGGGTGTGCTGGCTAAAAAGGGTTCATAATTGACCACAGGACTTGAGACTGGTAGTTTGCTTGGACCCAAAACAAACAAGAGAGTGTCCGTGTTTGTCCCCTGTTAACGAATCGCACTTCAAGGTTGGGCACTGTGGGAGCAGAGGGCCTGACCCCAGGAGTGGATTTGTGACAGATCTGTTGTGCAGCACTGGGATCTGAAAGATTTGCTTGCATACTGTGCAATTATTTGGTGACACGAGTATTAACAGTCCAGTGTGTCGGATTGATAAACTGTAACATTTCACACACAAACAAGGCAGAGTTTTTAAAAGAAATACATCATTTTGGTTACAGTCTAAGTTCCCTACCTGTTTTCTTTTTTTTTGGGTGCCAGCTAGTGTAGCCGTAGATTAGGGAAGAAGATGGCTTCCACCTACAGTGTGTACACTGAGGAATACCTTAGGCAGTTGTGCCAGGAAAGAGGAGTCCGTTGTGAGGGGTGAACCAAACAGCACCTCGAGGAGGCTATTGTGGCAGCCGATGCACTAGCGACTGCCCAACGCCTTGAGTCACAGTCGATGACTGAAAGGGACCAGACCTTGGGTGTGGAGGGGCCAGGGGCCATCACAGTGTCCAGTCCCAGGCAGGACAGTGGGACCAGTGGGAACCAAGAGTCACAGCAGCAGGGGAGGGTCACCACAACACTGGAGCCAGAAGAGATCAGGCTACAGCTAGAGTTGAGGAGAATAGAGCTGGAATTCAAACAGAGGAAGTTCCAGATGGAGCTGGAGAAGCAGGAAAATGAAAACCAGTGCCGGAGAGAGAGGCCAAGGAAAGAGAAAATCATCTTCAGAGAGAGGCAGAGGAAAGAGAGCGACAGTTTCAGAGAGAGGCCAAGTGAGAGGAGAGGGAGAGCACAAAAGGAAATTTGAACTGGAGAACTACAGCCCCAACAACCAGTGCCAGAACAGGTAAGTGGCATGGGTAAACCTGGAAGTCCAGGACTGGGTTACAAGTTAAATTCTAAATTGACAGCTGAATTTAAAGAGGGGTTGGGTATAGATGCATTTTTAAATTCATTTGAAAAGGTATGCTTTCAGGCAAAAATTCCCAGAGAGGTAAGAAAACTACCAGTGTCTCAAATGAGTTGGCAGGGGGTTGTGAACCAGGTTGGTTGTATGCCCGCTGGGTCAAGTATTGCACTGCTTTCCCCAACGAGAGTGTGATACTTGGACCTGTTACTGGGGTGTGCTGGCTAAAAAGGGTTCATAATTGACCTCAGGACTCGAGACTGGTAGTTTTTTTGGACCCAACACAAACAGGAGGGTGTCCCTGTTTGTCCCCTGTTCATGAATCGCACTTCAAGGTTGGGCACTTTGGGAGCAGAGGGCCTGACCCCAGGAGTGGATTTGTAACACACGGCACTGTACATATCAGTGGCTGTGTGTGCTCCGTGCTGGACTGCACATACCGCTGGTGTGCAGTGGTCTGTTCCAAGGTCCATCCCTGGCCATGTGGCTTCCAGGACTGCACATCGCCCCTGTTGTCCTGGGGCCCTGCCATCACATGTGCTGCCACCTCTGCCCCTCCGACCATGTTTGGTCTTCATATCTGGTGTTGCCATGGGTTTTTCTGCAATACCTGCATCTTTGGATTCAGCTTCACCCATGTCCAGTGCAGCGTCCGTTGTTGCCTTCCACTTGTGGAGGCTGTGTCTTGGCTCCACTGGGGCCTGCATGCTATCTTCAGGGGTATGTGCCATCATGGCACTCTCCACCTGTGTGCCTGTTGTGGTGGTTACCGTTACAGTCCCATCCATCACCACTGGTGGCAAGATTGCTGATGGGAGTGAAAAGAAGTGATCATATCACCCTAGTCCTCTGCGAACTGCACTGGCTGCCAGTCAGGTGGAGGACTGTCTTCAAGGAAGAGCTCTTGACCTACAAGACCCTACATGAAGGGGAGCCAGTCTATCTGCAAGATCTCCTTGTTCCTCCTCACCCGTCCTAGTCTCTCTTGTGCCAAGGGAGGCCTCCTTGGAGTTTCCAGGGCTAGGTTACATAGAAACATAGAAACATAGACTTTGATGGCAGATAAGGATCACTTGGCCCACCCAGTCTGCCCATTTCCCTACCTACTGGATAAGGTGCAGATTCTAGTTAAGCAACAGCCTACTTCCTGCCACCCCCCCACTACAATTGACTTGTGTCTGTCCCATGCATGTTTGAATTCCCCCACTGTTTTAGCCCCAACAACCTCCCCAGGAAGGCAGTTCCACGCATCCACCACTCTCTCCGTGAAAAAAGATTTCCTCACATTACCCCTGAGCTGTGCCCCCTCTATCTTTAAATTGTGTCCCCTTGTTCTTACACATCTCTTTTTCAGAAAGATGCTACCCTCCTGGACTTTGTTGATTCCCTTGAGGTACTTGAATGTTTCTATCATGTCCCCCCCATCCCTCCTTTCATCAAGGGTATACATATTAAGCTCTCTCAGTCTCTCTTCATATAATTTCTGATGCAGACCCTGCACCATTTTAGTTGCCCTCCTCTGGACTGCTTCCATCCTGTCTATGTCCTTGCGTAGATGAGGTCTCAAAACTGCACACAGTACTCCAGATGGGGTCTCACCAACTGTCTGTACAGAGGGATAACCACTTCCCTTTTTCTACTTATGATGCCCCTTCCTATGCATCCCAGTATCCCCCTGGCTCTCCTCACTAACTTCTCACTTTGCTTACCCACCTTTAGATCAACCGATATGACTACCCCCAAGTCCTGTTCCATTTTTGTTGTTGTTAGTACCTCCCCTGCTATTGTGTACTCTTCTCCTGGGTTTTCGTTTCCCAGGTGCATTACTTTGCACTTCTTTGCATTGAATCTAAGTTGCCATATGTCTGACCATTCCTCCAACCTTGCCAAGTCCCTTCTCATCTTTTCTACCCCCCCCTTGTGTATCAACTCTGTTACAGATCTTTGTTTAATCTGCAAAGAGGCATACCTTTCCCTCCAGACCTTCTGAAATGTCACCTATAAAGATGTTAAAGAGGACTGGACCCAGTACTGAGCCCTGAGGTACTCCATTAGTGACCCCCCTTTCTTCGGAATGTGTGCCACTCACTATTACCTTCTGTGTCCTGTTATGCAGCCAGTTTGCAACCCAGGCTACCACCCTGGGACCCACTCCCAAGCTGGCTAACTTGATTATTAATCTTTTGTGTGGGACTGTGTCAAATGCCTTGCTAAAGTCTAGGTAGGCCATATCCACAGCTCCTCCCTGGTCTGTTACTTTGGTCACCCAGTCAAAGAAATCTATTAGATTCGTCTGACATGACCTTCCTGCTGTAAATCCATGCTGCTTTGGGTCCTGTGCCCCGCTAGCCTCTAGGTACTCAACAATTCTTTCTTTCAGAAGTGATTTCATCATTTTCCCTACCACTGAGGTCAAACTTACAGGTCTGTAGTTTCCTGCTTCTGCCTTGCTCCCACTTTTGTGAAGGGGAATCACATCTGCCCTCCTCCAGTCCTCAGGTACCACCCCATCCTCCCATGATTTGTTAAAAAGTGTGGTCAGTGGTGTCACTAGGTCCTCCCTTAGTTCTTTTAGGATTCTGGGGTGAATCCCATCAGGCTCCATTGCTTTGTCCACCTTGAGGTTTAGGAGTTCTTTCAGCAGCATTCGGGAGCTCGAGCATTTTCGGTGGCCAAACCTACCCTGTGGAACTCACTGCCTAGACATCTAAGGTAGAAACCTTCAAAAAGGGACTAAAGATTTTTAGTTTCAGCAGGCTTTTAATATTTGAATTGGTTTTATGCTGTATTATTATGAGAGTTTTAATTTGATGAATGACTCCCAGCTGTTGCTATGTTGTTATGATGTTTGTATATGTTTGTTTTTATTGTACAGTGCTCTGATTCCCTTGAAATGGGCACTTTATAAATAAAGTATGAATCTATTTCTCTCTCTATCTATCTATCTATCTATCTATCTATCTATCTATCTATCTAGAGACATGGTGCAAATCAAGAGCACCCTTTCTAGAATGCAAAACCAGCTGAATGACCTCAGCAACTGGATTGCTGAAGCAGAGTTCTGAGTGGGTGAGGCAGAACAGAAAATAAATACTGTGGAGGTCAGAGCAACGGTCAACAGTTGGGACCTACAGTTTTCAAAAAAGAATGTACTGGACATGGACTGTGGAGGTCTAAAATGTAATATCAGAATTGCAGGCATGCCTGAGAAGGTGGAGGGAGCAAACTGTCTGTAGCAGGCACTTTGCAAGATTTTACTGGGACAAATGGCTGGAGTTCAAGCATGCGCATCAAGCCCTGCAACTTCCCAGTCCCGCATGATCATAGGCAAGCATTTGTGGTTGCAAATTAAGGAACAAGAAGCTGGCCAGAGAGTGTAAGGACTTAAAGCAGCAGTACAATCCAATTTGGTAAATCATTTGACCCACCTTTTTTCACTAGGAAAGATTCCAGTCATCTTCCCGTTTTATTTGGTCGTTAAATTTTCTAGTTCAGCCAAACTCTGAGGATTTTATAAATGTTTATTTTTTTTTCGCAAGAAAAAAAAACAGCCACCACAGTTGGCATAGAAATAGTATTGAAGACCTGGCACTGGTTAGGACCATGAAAATTCAAAAAAACTAATGGTGTGCAACATAGGAGGTATTATACCTAGAAAAACAGATTTGTCAGATATGCTAATATTTTTATTAACTTTAGCTGGAACTAGCTTTTCGAAAAAACCTTTTTCATTGCACTGCTGCTTTAAATAAGGAGAGCCACAAGTTATTAGGCCCTGCCTAAAGAAATTCTGGACATGAGAAGGCCCTTATGAGAAGCAAAGAAATGTCTTGTGGAGAATGGAACAAAAAATGTTATGTTCTTCCCTACAACACTGAAAATTTGGGGAAAAGGGGTCCCTCGTAAATATTGTAACCTATCCAAAGCAATAGAAAACGGAAATAACAAAGTGCCAACAATAGGTGCATGAACATGTACAATAAAATCACAGTACAAGTAACAAATTTCAGAAAAAGACCAAATGTATCCTAATTGAGAGCGAAGGGAGTGTTCAGCCAATGTAGGGCAAGACATTTGAACAGAACCAGTGAGGCATAAAATTCAGATTACAGAGTACTCTGAGTTGTCGAGTAGGCAAGCACTGGTATAGCAGATAAAATAATAGGGGAACGGAAAGGACATGGGTGGTGGTTGTGTGGAGAGAAGAGGAAGAAGCCTAACTGCAGGTGCATCCTTTACTGAAGTGTGTCAGGAAGAGTGGTTTGAGAATATGCAGCAAGAAAGAGTGACAGATGGGGATAGGGAGACTGTTCCAAAGTGTTTGGAAGTCGGATAGAGAAAGCAGACTGGCCTGCTACAGATTTACTGTGAGGGATATTTATTTATTTAGTTTTCGTTAACTGGGAAAGAACTAGGCAATTCTGCCTATTTTCAGCCTCATCCCAGGTAAGGAGAGATGCAGATGGAAACCAACTGACACTGAACCAGATTAAGCTATTGGTGTTTTTTTTAGTGAATAGGGGAAATTTGGCCAGGACACAGGGGAAATTCCCCTACTCGTGGGTAGAGGGTGCTGTGGATGGTGATTCCCTTGACAGTCACGAGTGTGCACAGAGCAGCACGGAGGTGGTTGAGACTGGGGAGTGGATCTCCTCCCCAGTGTCATCGTCCCTAGAGACCGCTATGGATATTGGAGGAGAAGAAGGCTTTGTTTTGGCGCAGGAAGACTTTGTACTGCCGGATGTGTACTCACCACATGGTACTCAAGGAATGGATGTTGTGGTTGATTTACAGAGCAGGGCAGCTCCTACCCTGACGATGCAGGCATTGCAGGATGCCTTGCAGGTGGAAGAACATCTTTTTTTGATGAGGAGGAACCATTTGCAGTGGGAGCTGCCTTTGAGGGGAATGCTTGGACAGCTGGATGAGGTCCATGCGACTACTGGAGCCAATTCTGGAAGTAATATTAAGCTGGTTGATGTGGATGTAATGCAGACCATGGCGGCGGTGGATGTGAGGGCAGTGGAGCCTGACGTCTGTATAGGTGCTGGGGGACATCAGATGTTTGAAAACATTGTACAGCCTACACTGCTAGGTGAAAGCTGTGGGGTGGGTCAGATCAAGTGTGTTGAGAGTGAGGAGGGGGAGCCTGCTGGCCCTCCTCAGTCCTCTACTGATGCTGTGCAGGGCAGCGCTACAAACCTCTCCTTGCCAAATATAACTTTTACAGTTGGGTTCTCCACAGGTCTTGTGGGCAGGCCTTCAGTACCTAAATGTGCTCTGACTAAATGTGGTAGAAAGGGGAAATCTCTGGTGGAGACCTACTGGATTCTGGACTGGCAGGAGAACAAGCTATGGTGGCAGAACCTTTGTCACGTCTCTCTGCAGACACACCCGAATGGGTGAAAACTGCACTAGGAAATGCAGGATGGGTGCCTACAATGGATGGCATGGGATGGGATTCTAACCTCCCAGGTACCTCAGCATTGGGGTCTGGGAAGCCTTTGGCTGCAGTTGTGTTTTCTGGGACCACTCCCATCTCCTGTGTGAGCACTGCCTCACAGATTACTGCTGATCAACAACTGTATCTGGCATGACTATACCTCCTGGTGGAACCCCACAGGATATGCTGAATGTTATTAGAGATTTGGAAGGCGATGGGGGTGTAGATATGCACATAGAACTTCCAGCTGAGGTTATTGATCCCTCTGCATCACCGGGGACTGACAGGTCAACTCCTAAATCTATTCATACTGTTGGTCCTTTGCAACAGAAACTAGATGCAACTCCAGACGTCCCCCCCCACAAATGTATGGAACACTGATGTGAGACAGTGTCTCTTCCCTGATAATGTCAGACTGGCATCTGAACCTGCAGCATGGTGTAATGCTGTACACCTTAGGTATAGAGGTGTGTCCACAGATGCTCCAGACAGGCATTTTGTGGGGATATCTTTGCTGAAAGAGAGTATGAAATATTATGCATGTGAGATCTATGCTTTAATTCACATGCCGAGGGACACCCTCTTTGATATTTAATTTTAAACATCTGGCTGGACTGGAAAGGTTTTGGAAACAGTACCAGCTTTTGAAGAACACTCCCTTATGGCAGTCTTTTGTGGCTATACCTTTGCCAACATTTAAACGTATTACTGTTCTTTTCCACAATGAAGGGGTGAATGTGGCAGATGCCATCTGTTGGTTGAAGCAGCGTTGCACTGTGAATGGGTTCCCTGATCCCATACTTGATGAGCACCTTTGGACGGGGGGTGACGTTACAAGTTTACCTTTAAGCAGGACAATGGGGTTACTTAACACCTCCCAAATTGTTTCTTTTTGGGTCATGATCGAGGGGTGATCTTCTATGTGGGTCTGCCCCATGCTTGCTATCACTGTGGGGACACAGAACACTTAAGAAATGTGTATGACAAGCTCAGATGTGGTCTTTGTGGGGGGTTTGGGGCACATTAGTGCTCAGTGCCCCAGTCCCATGCATTGTAATCTTTGTGAGGACCAAGGTCACATGTTTCACATGGACTGTGAGGGCTGAACAAGACATTTATGTTGCGATAGCCCAGAAAGAGCGAGTTAGACTGAGGCCCAATGCAGCCCCAGTGGGCCCTTTTCCACAGTCAAGACTGGTTCCTGATCAACCAGTCATTTCCAGGTCAGATATGATACCTTCAGTTCTGGTTCCTACCTCTGGCCCTAATTAATACCATTCTTAGGTCTCAGGAATCCATGGCTGGGCCTTGTCCTGATGTCTTGGATGTAAATATGCTGGACACTGATTAACCTACAACTATGTCCATCTCAGATGCCCAGGGGATGGCAGCAGTTTTTGTTTCACTTGTCACCACTGAGGAGCACCCTTCCGAAGAAATGCCTCCCCCCAGATAAGACGGCGGGTTCCCCTTTTCAAAGGGTGATATATTCAACATCTCTGCTGAAACCCCCTGTCCTCATTCTTAGTGCTAAAGACTCAGAAGTGGTGTCCGCTGCAAATCAGTACTCGGTGCTTATGTACACTGAGGAAGTCAGCTCTGAAGTAGAGTCGGATGTCTGCTCTATTGCCTCCTCTCTGCCAGAGGGACCTGGGAAAGTACTGAATCAGGGTAAATCAAAACCCAAGAAGAGGGAAAAGAGGAAATGACTTTAACGTTTGATATTTGGTCTTTATATTTTTGCTGTTTTTTTCCCTCCTTTCTTTTTTCTTATGGCTCAGTTATTCATCATCACATCAAATGTTAATAGCATTAAATCTACAGCCAAAAGACAGGTCACATTTGCCAGTTTGCATGGGGTTGATGGTCATATATACTTTTTACAGGCTACTCGATTGCATACTATTCCTGACATCAAGCAGGCACAAAAAGATTAGCGATGGGGGCCTTCCTTATGGTCAGCAGAGGAAGAAATGTGTACAGGGCTGGGCATTCTCTTTGCTGGTCATCAGGCTGAAGTTTTAAAGGTGATAGATGTTTGTCCAGGTCAAATTTTGATAGTTGGTATGATTTTTCAAGAATGTGTCTTTTGGTTGATTAAGATTTACGCACCTCAGTTGAAAGCTGACAGAACTAAATTGTTATAGGTAGAACCTTATTTATACACTTCGAAAATAGTATTATGGGGTGAGGATTTAAATTTTGGGCTCTCCAAAAGGGACTGGGGGAGATGCACTGATAAGGTTTTTCGTGACACTAACTTGTTACTTTCTATTTTAGGTAGGACGGGTCTTAAAGATGTCTATGACATCATGGATCAAACTTGACACACACCTTTCAGAAGGGTACCCTACCCTCCAGAATAGATTTCTGGTTTTTGACTGACAGGGCTATAGTACAGGGGGAAGAGGTGATCCTGCTAGAGACATTGGATCATATGGCACTTAAGGTGGTTTTGGGGGTAGGGCAACTTATGGCAATAGGGCGAGGGTTCTAGAGAATGAACATGGCCTTGCTACTGGAGGAGTCAGTCCAGCTGGAGGTACTTACACTACTGGAGTAGAGGCAAGATATTCGATTTCTGTATGATAATCCAGTGGAGTGGTGGGAAGACACTAAGGTAGATATTAAAATGTTAACGATGAAACTCTCTGGTATAGCTGTTAAACAACAGTATGTGAAGTATTTAGGACTATGGGCACAATATTTGAAATTATTGACCCAGATAAGGGAGACTGGTCTGGACAAGACTGTACAATTGACTGAAGTCAAACAGCAGATGTTTGCCTGCTAATACACTAAGGTGCATTTCTTGGCAGTGGGACAGAAATGTAATACACGGGGTACCAAAGCTCAGGTTAACCCTATGAATGATGAGTCTCTTGACAGGGTTAAGCAAAGAGTCATGACCTCCCTTAAGGATGATCAGGGGAATCTAGTTACGGATTTGGGATCTTTACAGCACATTGTACAAAATTATGTTAAAAGAAAGTTTCAGGTGGGAGAACAGGAGAGCCGTAACACTATTCTTTCTGGAATAGTTGTACCAGAATTGATGGAAATGGATAGAGTTTTGCTAGAGGAATCTTTTCACGAGGGTGAAATCAGGGAGGGTATTAATTCCCTTTCTGTCAGGATGGCGCCAGGTTGCGATGGCATCCCAAATGACTTTTATAAGTTTTTTTCTGATCAATTAGCACCCATGTTGACTGAAGTTTTTGCTTCACTCTTCTATAATGGTCAGTTGGGAAACAGTATGAAGACAGGGGTTATTTTTTTTTATATATATAAATCAGGGGACAAAGTTGAAATTAAAAATTAGAGGCCTCTTACATCAATTATAAAATTCTTGCCAAACTATTGACTGGCAGATTGGCAGGGATTACAAAAACGCTTATATTAGATGCTCAGACATGTGTGGTGCCTGGTAGCGCCATCACACAAAATGTAATTTTTATTAGAGAAGTCATTGAGCAGGGGTTGGCAATGCCTGTGGATGGGTACCTTTTTTCTGTGGACCAGGAGACTGCATTTGACTCCATCAGTCATGACTACCTTTGGGATGTATTGAGACATTATGGTATTCCTCAAGGTTTTCTTGGATTATTGCAACTGTTTTACTCAGAGGCCCAGGTTATACCTATGGTAAATGGTCATCTGGGAATTTCCATGTATTTGCATAATGGGGTTAGACAGGGGTGCCCCATAAGCCCCCTCCTTTATGTTTTTGGGTTGAGTCCACTTTTAAAGACTGTGGAAGGGGATTCGGGGATTCGGCTGATGCAGCATATGTCTGTGGGCTGTTGTAATAAGAGAGTAGCCTATGCATACGATTGTATTTTAACTGTGGCTGATTTAGAATCTGGAAGTCAGGTGATTGCTATTTTTAATGACAATGCACCCATCACTGGAATTAAGATGAACAAAGGGAAGAGTTTGGGTCTGGCACTGGGTCATGCTGTTGTTCCTCAGGATTTCACTATTCCAGTTACTAAAGGGGATGTGAAGCTCTTGGGTATTCAATTGGGTACTGAAGATACAGCACAATTTAATTGGACCCTGAAACATGAGGAAGCATTGATTAAAAGTGATCAAATGGAAGTCATGGAAAATGAATACAAAAAAAAAAAAAGTATTTTTATTGAAGGCTTATATTGCCCCTATTTTTACGTTCACTTGCGCACATGTGCAAGGAACGTCTTGGGAGAATGGGACACTTTGGAGGTGTACCCCTCCCCTGCAATCCCCTGCTCCATTGAGCAGGCATGGCAGTCCTGCACCAATCAGACGTGGTGCTGTGTATGACGGCGGTGGTCTTCTCTTCAAAGAAACCACCGCTGTCGCCACAACACCGCCCTCACCCCCAAATCTTTGCTGCCACGCTGGGGCCCACCCCAACATGGCCAACATCCTGCGTCGTCTGCGATGGGGTGCCCAATCCCTATCGGCTCAGGCCCCCCAGCCATCCCTTCTGCGCTGAGGCCACTTCAAGCGTGGCAAGCGTCCCAGTCCGCGTCATCTGCCGACGGGGTGCCCAATCCCCGTCGGCTCCGCCAGCGCCCCAGCCATCCTTCTGCCCGCTGGGAGCCCACCCCAGCGTGGTAAATGTCCCATGTCGTCTTTTTCGTTTTTAAAACCTGTAAATTGAAAATGGTCCCATGGCACTTCTCCCAGGCCCCCTCACAACCCACCCCACCCTACTTTCCCATCCCCACCCCCCTCACCCCATACTTACCTCCGGAGCTCGGCGCGACGATCTTTAGTGGACTGGGAACACGTCTGCACTCTTCAAGCCGACCCATGAACTGAAGAAATGCCAGTAAGCTGTATAATGGGCTAGATAGGGGGTTTTCAACTTTATTGCATATCTCAGGCATTTTTTGAAATTTTTGGACCAAATTTTCAACATGGGGTTTTTGGGACCCCTTCTCATGAATGATGTCACTGTCATGGTGTTATTAGGGCCCGAAGGGTGATTTCTCAGTCACTGCAAAATCACCCTTTGGGTCTTGCCATGACCATGAACAGTGACATCATTCATGAGAAGGGGTCCCAAAACCCATGTTGAAAAATTTGGTGCAGAAATTCCAAAATGACTGTTACGAGCGCATTGGCGCAGTTCCAACGCAGGCTCGTAAGTTCGTGAATTTTCAATATTTTTACTCCAGATTTTCAACATTGCCATTTTACCACACCTTCTTATGAGTAGTACAGCTGTCATTTTTCACATCTCACCCAAAACGTGTTTCCACCCATGTAGCGCACAATGGCGCAGTCGGTGTGCGAAATCAATGTATGGGACACATTAAGAAAATCACAGTGACACTGTTCATTAGCAGAGGTCTTAAAATGGCTATGTTGAAAATTTGGTGAAAAAATTCCTAAAAATGACTGTTTTACGAGCATGTGTTGCGCAGTTCCTACGCACGCTTGTAGGTTTGCGAATTTTCAATATTTCCACTCCAGATTTTCAACATTGCCATTTTACCACACCTTCTTATGAGTAGTACAGCTGTCATTTTTCACATCTCACCCAAAATGTGTTTCCTGCCATGTAGCGCACAATGGCGCAGTCGGTGTGCAAAATCAATGTATGGGACACATTAAGAAAATCACAGTGACACTGTTCATGAGCAGAGGTCTTAAAATGACTATGTTGAAAATTTGGTGAAAAATTCCTAAAAATGACTATTTTATAGGCGTGCGTTACGCAGTTCCTATGCATGCTTTCGTCGTTTTCAATTTTCAATATTTCACCCCCAGATTTTCAACATTGCCATTTTACCACACCTCCTTATGAGCAGTATAGCTGTCATTTTTCACATCCTGCCAAAACATTTTCCTCATCATGTAGCGCGTAATGCCAGTCGTAAAGCGTAAATCAATGTATGGGACATATTAAGAAAATCATATGACACTGTCTATGAGCAGAGGTCTTAAAATGGCTATATTGAACATTTGGTGAAAAAATTCCTAAAATGACTGTTTTACAAGCGTGCGTTCTGCGCAGTTCCTCCTTGCCTTTCGTAAGTCGCCAATTTTCAATATTTGCACTCAATGACTTCCAAATACCTAAACAGCACATAGAAGCAAGCAACATTCGGCATTGACAAATGCTTGTACTTCTTTGTCACTGATTTTTTTAAGCCATGTCCAAGTGCCAAATACCACTGCAAATACCTGCAAGCGAACGTTCGGCATTGACAAATGCTTGTTTTTATATTTGTCGCACATTTTTTCCCATGTCTTTCAGATTTCATGCTAAGATTTTAGGATTATTCTTTACCCTTTTATGGGGCAGTCACTTAAACCTGGTCAAGTGAAGTCATACTTATAGACCTTGGAAGGACGGTGGTCTAAATATGATTCAGCCCTTGGTATTCTTTTCTGGGAATTTTCTTTATACTAATATTTGGCATTTATTGGTGGGGGAAGGTGATATCAGGGGCTTGGTTATGCAGGTTTGGAAGGGAGGGTTTTTTTTTTGGCTTGGGGGAAAAGTAAAAGGAGTATTTTGGAAAAATCCTTGCCTGGGTATATGCAAATAAGTTTGAAATACGTGAGACTATGGAAGATTGATTTATTATCTTTTATGGGAGTTCCACGGAAACAATTTTATAAAACCATTCTGATGAATTTCTATTTTGAGGAGCCAGTGTTTCAGGTTGACTCCATAGTCTGGTGCGATATCTTGTTGGAGTGCATACTAGAAGGGAGGATCCCACCTAAAATGAAGGATACTATCTGGATATGTGGGCTTGGTAAATTGAATGTTAAAGGGAAATATAAGCACAAAGCTTTGGGAGAATGGTATTGTGTAGAGGATGGTTGTGTGAACACAGTGGAGTATATGCAGCACTTGTTCTTTGCCCATTTATTAAACCCTTTTGGGGACTTTTGAATGCCTTTTGGAGTACCACTTGTTTCACTTCTATGACTTATATGTTACTTTATGGTCAGCTTCCTGCACAGTGGAAACAATGGCACAAAGGTACTGTATATGTTATTTTTGCTTGTATCAAATGGGTTATTTGGTAGGCATGATGCCAGAAAGTCTTGAAAGGGGAGGGGAATTTATTTACCGATTTGCTTTTTAAACTACAAGTTGAACTGGATAGAATATATAGATATGAAAGAGAACATATGGGGGATGTGATATGTACAGAACTGTGGAATGGGGTCGATTGGGTGGGGTGATGTGTTTCAGGTGTGGGAAGGATATGTTTTTCTCACTAGCTTTAGTTTGTCCTTTTCTGTATGTTTAATGTGATTGTTTTGTTTTCTTTTTTTAGTTACGCTTTATGTATAACATGCAGTTCTGTTTTTGTTTTTGAATAAAAAATTCTCCTACTCTTTTTGAGAAGTGCCATGGCATGTTTAACGTTCACCTGAACAACTACCAGAACAGGCAGACAAGACTGCAGTTTAATGTGTCATCCAAAAGACGGCACCAGAGGAGTGCAGCGCCCCCCCCCATGCTGCACTACAGGGTCAGTATTGGGATTTAACCCAAGTACCTGGTGTGGGGATGGAAACCACAGCCTTCCAATCTACCAGCCTCAGAAGCAAATGTGCAGCCTGCTGAGCCATTGACACTGCAGTGCAGCTATGAAATGAACAAGCAGCACCTTGCAGATGCAGTCATGTTGTGCATATAACACTACTCTGGATGTGACACATGCCACAGTCTGGGAGGCATATAAAGCAGTTACCCAGGGCAAAATAATATCATATGCAGCAGCCCAAAGGAAACGCTGAACTGAAGATCTGACCAGAGGAAACTTGAGGCCCAGTATAAAATTGTTACACTAACTCACTGCCTTGAAATATGAAATAAATGCTACTGAGCCACAAGATTAAATATGCCTTGTTCAGGATGGGGAAAAACTATTGAGAGGCAGGAGAAAAGGCAAGCAGGTTGTTGGTCTACTGTCTTAGCAGCAGGCACACTGGTGAACTGTATCCTTGTACATTGGAGCTAGGATGGCAACCAAAGACCTCTTTCAAATAAAGCTTACAAAACATCTCCAACAGAATAGCAACTTGGAGGGATTTATTGCCAGCATGACCTGCCTGACCTTGCAACCTGAGCAGTAAGCGACAACTGATGTCCCCTCACAGTGGAACAAATACAGGCGGATATCAGTTCATTTGCCATGTGTAAAACCCCAGTAAGAAATATTCTGCCTGGAAAATTTTATAAAGTGCAACTAGACATTCTTCGCAAATACTTATTGGTGGTGTATATGCAGGCTCTTGAAAAGTACATGCTCCCCCTATGCTAAGAGAGGCCCTTATGACTCTTAGTCATAAGAAAGGAAAGGACCCATAGAGCTGTGCAAGTTACCATCCCATCTGTCTTCTAAATAATGATATAAAAATCCCGGCCAAGGTGATAGCTGTACGAGTCAATACTGTGTTACCCCTTTTAATGCAAAGAGAGCTGGTGGGGTTTATTCTCTGTATATATGATGCTGACAATCTGCAAAAACTGATTAACATTTTGTGGAGCAGTCAGGGACTTCACCTTCCCAGGGGTGGCTTTGTCCCGGGATGCCAAATGGACTTTTGACTCTCTTGAGTGGAAGTATTTAGAAAAGGCTGTGTGTGCATTCAGGTTCAAGAATAACCTTCTCAGATGGATTCATACACTTTACTATTCACTGGTAGCAGCTGTACTCACTAAAAGTATGGTATCAGATCTCTTTCACCTGGCATGTAGTACTAGACTGGGATGCCCTTTGTTCCCAGTCATGTTTGTTCTAGCCCTAGAACCAATTGTCCACAATTCTAGGTATCAGTCATTGCAACATGGAATACAAAATGCTAGCCTACACAGACAATATGCTTATAGTGTGGCAAGGTCTGGTTCATGTCCTGCTCAACCTGCTTAAACTAGATGAATTTAAAAACATTTTGGAGCTCAGCAACAACTGGCACAAATCCAAGCTGTTACCCTATACTCAGAGTTGTACCAAAGCACTGTTTTGGGCATTATCAGCTGAAATGGGCCTCCAAGAGCCTCAAAAATGTAGATATAATAATTCCATCAAGTATAGATAAAAGACTCCCTCTGAACATTACTCCCATGTTACGAAATTTGAAACAGATATCAACTGGAGCAGGGCCTTGAATCTCTCCCTGTGGGGTAAAATAAGAGCACTACAGATGATAGAAACATAGACAGTGATGACAGAAAAAAGAACATTGGTCCATCCAGTCTGCCCGTAAATCCTAACAAACCTGGGACCTTTTGTCTATACTGGGTTCTAACCCACACTATCCACTCCATGCTCCCCACCCTACTGCTACCACCCTGAGCAACCAGTAACTCATTTATTCTGTCCCAGCCATGTTTGAAACCATTGCTAGTTTTGGCACCTACCACAACACCTGGCAGATTATTCCATGGCTCCACAACCCTTTCTGTAAAACATTCTCACTTCCATCTTCATTTTCCCCCGTCAGTTTCCACTTGTGTCCCCGTGTTCTTGATCCACTACTTATGCTAAATAGCTACTCACAGTTTATCTAGTTTGTTCTTATAAGGAACATGAACGTCTAACATATCTGCCCTCCCTTGTCTGGCCTCTGGTGAGTACACGTTCAGTGCCTTGAGCTGATCCTCGTAAGAGCTGCCCTGCTTGCTCATAATAATTTTGGTCATCCTATGTTACACTGTCTCCAGACTGTCCTTATCTTTCCTTGGTGAGAACTCCAGAACTGGGTACAGTACTCCCAGATGCAACCTCACCAGTGATCTGTAGAGAGGTAGTAATACTCCCAGCATCCTGTTTGTCTTACTGTAGGTCTTGTTATACTGGTTTGATTGTTTTAAGAAGTCACTGATGATGACCCCTAGATCTCTTTCCTCAGAGGTTGTGCCCAGCTTTAACCCCCAAGTCCAATATTCTCTACTGGGTTTTTGTTCCCTATGTGCATCACCTTGCACTTTTTGGCATTGAATTTCAACTGCCAAACCTTTGACCAGCATTCTTGCCTTTGCAAGTCTCTCTACATCTCCCTAAGCCCCTCCTTGCTGTCTACCCTGCCACAAAGCATGGTGTCATCTGAGAAGAGACACATCTTGCCCTAGATTCCCTTTCCTATGTTGAGGATGATTATATTAAAAAGGACTGGACCCTTGGCACCCCTCTGGTGACTACGTGTCTTCAGATTTGACTGTTAACCACAACCTGGACAGGGGGATGTCGGTGGAGGCAATTTTTGTTGATTTGTCCAAGGCGTTTGATACCTTGGACCATGACATCCTCCTGTCCAGACTACCTGCTTTGGGTGTTTCCTCTAATGTGATTGGGTGGTTTGATGCTTATCTAACTAGAAGGAAACAAATGGTCTCAATAAATGGGTGGGGATCTGGTTTTAGGGTAATAATCTCTGGAGTGCCCCAAGGATCCATTTTGGGTCCAATATTATTTAATTTATATATGAATGATTTTGTTCTAACTAATCCTGATATACAATGTCACCTATATGTAGATGATACTATCATTTATGTGGAGGGTTCATCAATAATGCAGATAGAACTTACTCTTCAAAGTGCATTTGATGAGCTTCAGTTATTTTATAGTGAATCCAAACTTGTCCTTAATTCAAAAAAATCCCAGGTTATACTGTTCTCTAAAGAAAATAGTGTAACCTATTCGGAGTTAGGTTTGAGTATAGTAACTAAAGACAAAGTTGTTCTTGAACAAGTGCAATGTTATAGATATTTAGGAATGTATCTGGATAGATCACTGGGATGGATTTCCCACATAGACCATATAATTAAGAAAGTTAGTGGACGTTTGGGTGCACTATATAGAATTGGAAACTGTATGGATGAAAGAGTGAGGAAGCATGTAGCCACAGTTACATTGATACCTTTGTTGGATTATGGGGATATTGTTCATGTAGGGGCAACTTTAACCCAGTTAGCTAAAATAGATGTTCTTTTTAATAAAATAGCAAGGTTTATTTTGGATGTTCCTAAGAGAACTCATAGAAGAGAGCTATATCAGTCCTTGAATTGGATGTACCCAGATGATAGAAGGTCTTTACATGTTCTGATATATTTGGTTAATTCAGTTAGGGGTGAAGTACCTGAATATATTACTGATGAACTTCAGGTTAGGACAATTAGAGGAGGCCTACACTCTGCGGAAGGTATGGAATATGTTTTGCCTAGAAGAAAGACAGATTTGAATGGAGAACATTTTTTCTATTTAGGTCCCAATATATGGAATTTATTGCCTATTTATCTCAAGCCACTTAGTTCTAGTCCCAGTATAGAAGAAATAAAAAGATGGTTTAAAGTTGAAGCAGATAAAAGGTTTATTGTTGAGCAACCATGAACATTATGTATTAAATATGATGAAGATTTGTATTTCATATATGGGAATGTATGTGTTGTATGTTTATGTAGTTTATTTGTATGGATGTAAGTAGTTATTGTAACTTAAATATTATTGTGGTGTTAGTTTTTTTGTATGTATATGTATGTATGTAATTTTTGTGAAAAATTTTTTATGATGTCAACATGAATGTTTGTACTAAGGACCTCACTGGAAATGAGCTTGTCTCAGTTGAGTTTCCTATTCTTCTGCTTGTCAATTGAATCAAATTTTTACTACTACTACTACAACCCTCTGTCATCTCCCTTCCAACCAGTTTCTCTTCCATCTGTGTGTTCACCGCACGCAGATCCTCTAGCTTCTTCAGCAATCTTCTTTGCGGCACTGAGTCAAAAGCCTTGCTGAAACTGAAGTAGTGTAAATCCACAGCATGATCCCTATCCACTACCCTCATTAGCCAGACAAAGAATGCTATCAGGTTGCTCTGACAAGACATCCCTGGAATTAACCCATGCCATTTACTATCCGGGAGTCCTTTGCTTTCCAGGTAGTTTACAAGGTCCTACTTGGCTAGTGTCTCCATCAGTTTACCCACAATAGAAGTAAACTGGCAGGTCTATAGTTACCCGATTGCTCCCTGTCCCCTCATTTTGGAGCGGGACTACATCCACAACCCTCCAGTCTATTGGAACTGCTCCTGTTTGAACTGAGCTATTGAAGAGCACTACCAGAAATTCAATTAGTTCTGTTGCCAATTCCTTGAGCACCCTCAAATGCATCTCATCTGATCTCAGGGCATTATCTATCTTTAGGGCTGCTAGCTCTTTCTGAACCCTTTCACTGTTAAACACTTGCTGCCTCATCTCAGGGATCCCCTTACAGCTGCTTTAATGCTACTCTCTGGCACAGGCCCTCTGTCTCACCTGGTGAATACAGAGCAAAAGTAGACATTAAGAATGGCTGCTTTCTGCCCATCCTTCTCAATTACCCTACCTCTCTCTGTTGGTTTAACAATTTCTCCTCCCTTCTTCCTTTTTTCCCTGACATTTCCCTGACATATCTAAAGAAGTAATGATCTAAGATTCGATCGAAGATCTAATGATGAGCCTCCCCGGAATACTGTGCATCATGTCTAACATCCCACTAATGCTTCCAAACAGCATCTTCCTGCAAGTTGATAAACTGATTAAGCTGTTCCCCTTTAATGTTTTGAAGTTAAGACCACACTCATCAGAAGGAGGCTTCAGGCTTCTGCAGTTTAAGAGATATGCTTTGGTAGTCACCTTATATCAATCTAGGTGACAGTTGTTCCATCCCACAGACACCACAGTGGTGCCAAATGGGAGCTAACTCAGTAACATCCCATTACCTAATGGACTACTGGTACACGTGATGGAATCACACCATGTCATATTTCAGTGTTTTTATAGTTAGTATTCCCTTTGTCGTAATGGGGTTGGTCAAGCCTGTTTTTTTTTCTGTAACTTCTGTTGCCATGGAATATTTCTTGGGTCTATTCTGCTAGTTTTAACTGGTTCTTTGTTTTCAAAAAAGTGGGATTGAGTGAGGCAGTTTCAGTTAATGGGAGGGGAATTAGAAGCTATAAACCCAAGCCATTTAAAGGACAAGTAAACAAGCTTTTTACCTGTTTTATTTTTAAAATTAAAAAAATTACTCCATGGGCTTGTAAAGGAGAGGCTGTTGTTTACATTAATACTGAAACAGCATTTATTAAAGTAGGAGAAATGTACTTTCATAGCATTTGATAACTTTAAACACAGTCTCTCCTGATTCAATAATCCTGCTCCGAGAATCCTAAAATTGCTGCCTTGATGATATCAATGAAGTGAGAGATGCCAGCTGTGTAGATGAATTCTTGCTCCACTAATTGTATTCAAATGTGAATAACTTTAAAATGAAAAATGATAGCATGGTACTTTGAACAAGAAAGTGGTTCAGCACAAGTGTATCTACAAAATGAGAGGTGTTTCATTTATAGATACCTTTTAGTTTTTTTTAAATTAGCAAAAAAAGCAGCAGAAAATTCAATGTTTTGCCACTTTGGCAACAAACAAATGCAAATAGCTTTAAAATAAAAAATGATAGTATGGCAGTGTGAGCATGAAAGTTGTTCAGCACAAACATATCTACGAAATGAGTCATGTTTCACTTATATATACCTTTTAGTTTTTTTATAATTAGCAAAAACCAGCAGAAAATTCACTTTTCTTTTTACTTTTTTGACAAACAAATGCAAATAACTTTAAAACAAAAAATGATAGCACAGTACTGTGAGCACAAAGGTTGTTCAGCACAAAAATATCTACAACATGAGTGCTGTTTCATTTATACATACCTTTTAGTTATTTTATAATTAGCAAAAACAGCAGAAAAAATAGTTTTCTTTTTCACTTTTTGCAACAAACATGCAAATAACTTTAAAACAAAATATGATAGCATGGTACTTTGAGCATAATAGTGGTGCAGCACAAAAATATCTGCCAAATGAGTGGCATTTGATTTATAGATACATTGTAGATTTTTTTATAATCAGCAAAAAATGGCAGGAAAATCAGTTTTCCCCTTTTTTTGAGGTATGGCATAAATGAAATATGCTACCTCCCTACTGGAAATACTGTTGATAGTTTTTGTTCTTGTGCCTTTCCCAATTAACCAAACTGCAATTTGCTTGTCAAATAGCTCCCACCTCCTGCCTTTTGAACGGGGGGTGGGGAACTGTTGTACGCTTAATGGGCCAGATTTTGAAAAATATTTCCAGTAGGAAGGTAGCATATTCCATTTATGCCATACCTCCAAAAAGGTGAGAAACAAATTGAATTTCCTGCCATTGTTTGCTGATTATAACAAATCTAAAGGGTATCTATAAATGAAACACCACTCATGTGACAGATATTTTTGTGCTGAACAACTTTTGTGCTCAAAGTACCATGCTATCATATTTTGTTTTAAAGCTACTTACATTTAATTTTTGCAAAAAGTGAAAAAGAAAATGGAATTTTCTGCAGTTTTTGCTAATTATAAAAAAACTAAAATGTATCTATAAATGAAACATCACTCATCATGTAGATATTTTTGTGCTGAACAACTTTCATGTTGAAGATACCATGCTATCATTTTTGTTTTAAAGTTATTTACATTTGTTTGTTGCCAAAGTGACAAATAATTGAATTTTCTGCTGTTTTTTTTGCTAATTATAAAAAAAATAAGAGGTATCTATAAATGAAACTCCACTCATTTTGCAGATATTTTTGTGCTGAACAATGTTTGTTCTCACAGTAAGATGCTATCATTTTTTGCTTTAAAGTTAATTACATCTGTTTGTTGCCAAAATAACAAAAAACTGAATTTTCTGCTGATTTTTTCCTAATTTTAAAAAAAGTATCTATAAATGAAACACCTCTCACTGTGTAGATATTTTTGTGCTGAACAACTTTTATGCTCAAAGTACCATGCTATCATTTTTCATTTTAAAGTTATTGACATTTAAATACAGTTAGTGGAGCTAGAATACATCTACACAGCTGGTGACTCTCACTTAATTGACATCATCAAGGCAGTTATTTTAGGATTCTCAGAGCAGGATTTTTGAATCAGGAGACGCTGTGTTTAAAATTGTCAAATGCTATGAAACTGCATTTCTCCTACTTTAATAAATGCGGTTTCAGTATAAATGTAAACAACTGCCTCACCTTTATAAGCCTATGGCGTCATTTAAAAAAATGTGTAAAAAACTGGTTTACCTGTCCTATAAGCCTGAATAGTTCTGTGGGAAAAGAAGTAGGACAAAGGCCTTGGGCCAGCTATCTCAGCAGGGGTGATGCTACAGTGTCTCAACACACAAGGTAGCAGTAAAACTGGCCTATTTTTGTCCAAACTGGGGGGGGGGCTTCCAGCAGTTGAATTTTTAAATCAGAACATAGAAATACAGTTGATTCTTTGCAGCTATTTGACAAAGGCCAGCCAATCACAGTAGGACGGGATGTCTCAAATGGTGAGGCCAGCCTCCCTTGGGAGGTCCCAACCTGTTCCAGGGGAGGCTCTCACAAGTCTGAAAAAGTAGTGTATTTTAATTCTAAGTTTTAGATAGTTTGTGTGAAGCGATGAGGCAAACTGAAAGAGGATAATAAGGGAATTTATGTATTTATTTATATATTGCTGGCCAGGAAAGGTACACTGAGTGAAGGCTCATTACAGGTGAACCTGAGGGAAGGATAGTGAGAAAATACAATTCCAATGTAACTTCAAAGCAATCAAACAATACACAATGAATAATAGTGCAAACAAATAGGATCCATAAACAAATAGTGAGAGGTGGCAATTGGCCAATTAGGCTTGTGGCAAAACAGCCCATACACAAGAGTTTAGCAGAGAGGTACTAGGAGCAAGAGCAAGAGAAAGCAAAAGGATCCCTGAGGAGTTGCTTAACAGCAGAGTAAGAGGGTGTGAGGCAGAGGTGGATAGGAAGAGTATTCCAGATAGAAGATAAACAGAATGAGAAAGCAGTATGATAATGAAGGTATTGCAACAAGTGGTAACAATGGTTCGAGAGTCAAATAGCAGAGCAAGTAGGTTGGCTGGGGAGGAGGGGGTTTACACGGTGGGGTTTCAATATGCTGAATAAAGTGACAACCAACTACTCAAAGGAGTTTCACTTTATTCCTGATGAACTGTGCAAAGTACTGTATGCTATTTTTCTATGGGGAGGCCCAAGATTATTTCAATATTTGTGGGAGGCTCGAGATCTTTTCCACGGCTTGGGGAGGCTCACTATGACAAAGTCTGAGAACTATTGCAGTAGGACAATCCAGAGGCAGCACTTTTGAACTTGCCTTTGCAAA
Organism: Neoceratodus forsteri; assembly: GCA_016271365.2. NCBI lineage: Eukaryota > Metazoa > Chordata > Ceratodontiformes > Ceratodontidae > Neoceratodus > Neoceratodus forsteri. The sequence continues at coordinate 660,118,335 of CM057455.1, read as the reverse complement.
AGCCAGAGAAAGGCTTGCTGAATTCCGTTCTGTTTGTGATGAGACAACTGATCAGATGGGACCCCCATTTTGAATTCCATCACAAGATGGGTAATCTGGACAACTTTACTGGACTCTAACTGCATTCAACTGCAAATGGAACAAGGTAGAAACTATATGCCAGACTTAGGAATTTATGTGTAAGTTTTTTTTTGTGTATATCATCCAACTGTGGCCCAACCATTTCTATGGATTAATTGCTCTGTAAGCTCAATTCACATTTTATTTTACTACCTGTCTACTGTTTGAATTGGAAGTCCCACTCCTCCAGTTCCATACACCCTCACCATACCCCTCCCTTCCTTTTCAATACTCCCTCATCTTACTCTCCCCTTCACCCCCCTCCACAATCACTACCTCGAAAGTCACCTTGACTCTGGAGGTAGCTCACCTATATAAACCTGACGTGGCCTACCCCTGATTGATATCACCCCATCCCTAGTACTTGCCATTGCCATTGCCCTAGCAACTACCCACTCTCACTTCCCTATAGCCTCTCACCCTGCTCCCTTCTCTGCCTTGCCCCCTTAATTTTCCCCACTGTTTACTTACATCTGAATCATTAATCTTCTTGTAGGCCTGTTACTATCCTGATTAGACTGTCTCATATAGGTTGATTTACTGTATTTACAATGATCTATGTCTTACAATTATCTCTGTGTTCATGTAACTTTAATGACTGTTCTGTACTGTACGAACTCGGATGTGGAACCTATGAAATGAGCTATGCTTTACAATTATCTCTGTGTTACTGTAACTTTAATGTCTGTTCTATTCTGTATGAACTCTGACGTGGAGCTATGAAATGAGCTTGTTCTCAATGGTTTTCCTAGATCACAAAAAATAAATATTTCTTATATCCTGTAACCAATATTTAAATGCTATTTAAATGTTAAATTATATTATCTAATAGATATTAGTGAAGGCTTTGGCATACTTTTTCAATACCTGTGAAAGTGTCTGTTGTGTGTGTAAGCTTGGGAGGGTTTTGTTCAAACAATTCCGCACCTGACCTAACGCATAAAGGCCAAACACTACCAGGATGGAACACAAGAAGGGACTCTGTGAATGTAGGGAGAGATACATGAGGTCTCATGTAGTGGTCTGTGGGGTTTGAACCGGTCCCTGCATTTCCTTGGGAGAAGACACATATAGGGTTTATATAGCACCCCAAAGACCTGTAAACGCCTGTGTTTCTTTTTCCCTGCTGCACAGGGGCCAAAAGGGTTATCTCCCAGGAACACAGACTTGAGGCTATATTTTCACCCCTCACACAGAGAAAGGGAATGCCAGGACCTCCTGGCAGATGCTGAGTTGTAAACCCAACGAGCACTCTGGGAGGACAGGGGACAGTTTCTGACCTACACTGCACAGGCTGCACTTAGGGGAGTTCACTGTAAGCCCAGTGCATCCTGCCCCACAGGAGTGGGCCTGTGACAGTACATACCCTTGTCTGACCCCCCTGAAAATCCACACCACTATAGCAGCCACATGTTTAGACAGGAGAGGAATACAGTTGTTAAAATGGGGCCCCCTTCTAGATAAGCGTATTCCTTTTAAGCCCCAGGAAATCTTTACTGTATTCTGACTAATGCAGTTAGCCTTCACCATTCAACTGCCCCAGAGAGAAATGGGTTAATAGAACCTATGCTAATAGTAGAACGCTGATAGGCTTGAGCTCAGTTTTCAAACCACTGTCCCTGGTGCATTCTATGCAACCGTCAGATTCTTTACTCCACCTGCCTAGTAAGACACCTCAGAGAACTGTCCTTCAGCATCTTGAAGAAAAGTTTATTTTATTGGTTTTCAAGTTAACAGTTTATTAGCCGGCCTGGTGGTGATGAGGGTTGAGATGCTGGATGCCACACCTCGTACTACACCAGCGACCTGGGATCGGGAGCGAGCCTGGGTGCTGGGGGTCGGCAGGGGAGGGAAATGGATCAAGAGTCCATAGGACAGCTCTCCTCTCCCTGGGGAGGGATCCAGAGGTCTTCCTGGCACAGTAGTAACCCCCGGTGGAGACTGGGGGTACTACTTGCATGGGAACAAGTATCAGGGATGAGCGCGGTGGGCATCTACGGGGCAGCCGCATGCTGACGCTAATGCACGACTGCACTCAGGGGGAAAGCTATACAAGAAAAAGGTCTTCTTGACCACCGGTGAGATGACAGTGGCCCCAGGGGAACACCCACATCCCAATTGATGGCCCAGACATGCCTGGATCTCTCCATGGCCGACCCGTCGGCCACAGGTAAGGCACCCCACACTTAGGAGTTGACCGCCAGGAGAGGGTGGAACCAGCCTCAGAGGTGATACCAGGGGTCAGGCCTGCCTGATGTCATTCAGGGGAAGAGATCCTGGGAGATGCGGGGGTTCAGGCTGGGAGTTAGGGTTGTATCTGAGTTAGCACTCCTGAAGGATGCCCGGGGTCTAGGTGTATAAAGAGAATTAAAAAAAAGTTACCATTTTATTTCTTTTGATTTTCAGTACTGTCCTTGGTTTTCAGGTAGACTAGTTTAGATTTAGCTTCATTTTGGGTAAATTTCTCGGGTCTTCACCGGTTCTCGCAAACTGCGAGGAAACCAAGGTTTGGTTTACTTTATTTTGAGGTAAAGTTTATTTGTTAAGTATTTTTTATCCGGTTTCTCTTTACCTTAGAGGTCAATGGTTTAAAACTGAGTTTTTCTTGGTTTGTCATCGGTGGCTGAACTAACCACAAACCAAAAAAAAAACACAGCTGGTCTAAAGCCTAACCGTTTTATTATAGTTCGTCAGTTAACAAAAAAAAATGTATTTCGGGGGTTTTAAGTTATGCCACAGAAACCTAAAAAGAGAACCAGCCCAACTGGTTTCCAACAGTGCATGCAGTGTGGTAAGCCGTTTGCCAAGGCCAACTCACATTTAATGTGTGTTTTCGGTTCCATATCATAACAGCGATCGTGGAATAGTGAGCACACAGTATAGAGAATAGTATACACTGCCAAAAATACAGAAAGGCAATGTACACTCCCAGCGAGGAATCATGGTGAACATGGAAAAGGCTACGCTCCCCGCACCCCCTAACAAAGGATTACTAACTACAGGGGGGTGCATGTTGGGGAAGGAGAGAAACTTGGAAAAAAACAGCTCCAGAACAAAAAAGCACCAAAATACTATGTCCCTCCCCAGCCATGAACCCTGCACCCTCCCCGCTGTAGCCATCCACCCTCACTACTCCACTACGGTGCCAGTTTGGCAGCCTACCACCACACTACCACTTACATACCTGCCCTCCTCTTCAGGTCTCCCTCCTGTTCTTCCCTTTGCCCTATTCTTCACCTGTTGCTACCCTTGCAGTATAGACCACATAACAGGTGCTGAAAATGAGTCACTTATACTTGAGTCACTCACTTTCAGTCACCATTATGATGGTATACCTACGTTTTCTACTTGGGGTTTGACTATTTGCAAGCAGAGTGTGAAATTTGTAAAACCTTTCCTTAGTCTACACCGGATAGGCATTTAAACCAACTGAAAGAAAAAATAACTGAAAAGGCTGCTGACACAGCTTCGGGACAGTGAGTTCCGACTTCTAAAGATAAACTGAGGGAACTGGAGGGGACGCCTTCGGACAAGGGCAAAACCTCTTCTACAACTAAATGAACCACAGAATCAGCCGCTGACTGGCTCCTGCAAAGATAAAGAAGAAGTCTTCAGGGTCAGAACTGCAGTTAAAAATTGTCCCGATTCCAATCGTGGAGGAAATTGTCAATGCAGTTTGCATTATTACAATACTGCAGTCCGGTTCCTCAGTACCAGTTACACAGCAAACTCAACAACAGCTCCCAGTTCAACCGGGTACCTCAGTTGCTGCCGGTTCAGTCGATTCTGAATCATATTATGAAGATGATGATGAGAAGGAAGAGGAATTCTTCGAGGAACCTATTGAGCCTGAAGTATCCTCTTGAACAACAGGAGTTTGAATCCCCTCCTCGTCATCCTGAGGATTTTTCCTCTCACTAATACTTTCATGAAACAAGTGGCTGAGACTCAAGACTTCCCCACTCAGGAAACTACTGAGGAGGAGGAGGAGGAACTGGATTATATGGAAATGATGGATGTGCCAGCAACTAAGAGGTTGTTGATCCCCATCCATAAGTCCCTAAAAAGGCAAGTACTAAAAATCTTGCAGACCCCCACTTCTATTCTACCTGTGGACATGAAGTTGGAGAGAAAATACCTCCTGGCTAAGAATGGCTCAGAATTCTTGTTTAGCCACCCCAGCCATGAAGGGGTGGTGCAGGCAATTGCCTGGACAAGGCAGGTATTCCTCTGTCCTCTCACCCATCAGATAAGGACTCAAGGAGACTAGACTCCATAGCCAAGAAAGGGGTATCTAGGGGCTTCCTTGGCCATAAGACAGGCCTCGTATGTGGCCTATGTTTCTAGATACCAGAAGCAACTCTGGAACTCTACTACAGATGGCTAGTAAAGCTTCCCCTCAGTTGGCAGCAGCCCTGGCAGAGACTGCTAAATGTGGCATCAAAGCATCCAAATACAGTGGTCCCTCTTTATAAGGAACACCTCTGGAGCCAGCAAATTTGTTCACTATAGCTATTGTTCACTATAGCGAGGTGTTAATACGCTAATTAGGTAACAATGGGAACAATTTCAGGTGTTCTGTATAACATAAATTCCTTATACAGTGGTTCACTATAGCAAGGGTGTACCAGTTTCATATGGCAGTGAATGCAAATAATAATGCTGCCAGGCTGATGGCAACCATAGTGTCCCTGAGGAGGTTTGCCTGGCTTAGATCCACTAATCTTTCTCAGGACACTCAAACTAAAGCCTTGGATTTTCCCTGTGAGCAGAACTCTCTGTTTGGGGACCAGACAGAGGCTTACATGAAAAAGATGGATGAATACAAAGCTGCTTACAAGAGTGCTTCTGCAAAAGAGAAAGCATCTAACCCTCAGAAGCAGCAAGGTGGGGGGGGAGTGGGAGGCCCTATACTAGGCCTTTCTACCAAACCCAGGCTTTCCCTGCATATCAGCAGCAGCATGAGTACTTCAGAGGCAGGAGCAGAAGGGGCACCAGTCGTTCTAGCCCCAGGTGCCCAACCCAGGACACCTGCAAACAGACCCACTGATGTGCTTGCCAGGGCCGCTTCCCCAATTCCAGTAGGGGGCAGGCTGGTTTACTATTTCCAGGCTTGGCAAGCCATCACTACAGACAAGTGGGTCCTGGAAGTAATAAGCCAGGGCCTTGCTCTATATTTCAAAGCCATCCCAAAAGTGAGAGCAAGGTTGTTCAAACCTGCAACCCCAGCAGAAAATGCTCTACTGGAATCAGAGGTAACCAATCTACTGCTAGAGAAGGCAGTAGAACCTGTCTCTTCCCTTCACATGGGAAAGGGCCTCTACTCAAGGTACTTCCAAATTCTGAAGAAAAATGGGGAATGGTGACCCATACTAGATCTCAGGAATCTAAACAGGCATCTGACAATGCCAAAATTCAAAATGGTCACTCTGGCAATGATTCTCCTCAACCTCAGGCAGGGAGACTGGTTGGCATCCCTGGACCTCAAGGATGCTTATTTCCACATTATCATCAGGCAGTCCCACAGAAAATACCTCAGGTTCAGATTGCCATCAGGCCATTACCAGTTCAGAGCCCTGCCCTTCGGTCTGACCTTCACCAAAAAGGTCTTCACAAAGTGCCTGGCTGTAGTGGTAGCCCATCTGAGAAGAGAAGGGAGTGACAGTATTCCCTTACCTGGATGGCTGGCTAGTCATTGAGAAGTCCCCCCAACAGGTAAGGGATGCACTGACTCTCATACAAGCCACCCTGCAGTTTCTGGGCTTCTCGGTGAATCTGAAAAAGGCAGTCCTGCAACTGGTCCAGCTTTTGGACTTCGTGGGGCAGAATTGGGCACAGCAAGGGAGAAGGCCTTTCCTCCCTCAAGGGAGAGTGGACAGCCTGGTACAGCTGACAAGTTCTTTCCAGCTCCACACCCCCAGATCAGCAAGGCATTTCCTGCAACTGTTAGGCCATATGGCGGCTTCAACAGCAACAGTACCAGAAGCCAGGTTCCAAATGAAGGGCATACAGTTCCACCTCAGGTCTTACTGGTCTCAAGAAAGAGACCCCCCTGTCAAGGCTGATACCAGTCACAGGGACACTCCTACAGGCACTGCAGTGGTGACAGGGAAAGGACAACCTCAGAGAGGGGGGGTCCCATACCTGCAGCAGTACCCAACAGTGGTGTTGCAACTGATGCCTCCATTCTATGCTCCATCTTGTAAACAAGCTTGCTCAAAGGTGTATAGCCTGGTTAAATAAAGTTTGATTGATTGATGCATGTTGTGGTGCCCACTTAGGGGAGCACACTGCACATGGTATATGAATATAGCAAGAGTCATTGCTTCACATAAACCTGTTGGAGCTCAGGGCAGTCTTTTTGGCCCTTCAGTCCTTTGCCACAGTGGTTCAGGGCAAGGGTTTGCAAATCAGAACAGACAACACAACCACCATGTACTACATAAACAAGCAAGGGGGTACACGGTCCACTGTGCTATGCACAGAGGTGATGAAAATCTGAAGCCTAGCCTACTCACTCAGAATTTCTCTTTCGGTGGTTGATCTGTCAGGGAAAGACAACATCCTGGCAGATGCTTTGAGCAGGATCAACCAAAACCACCACGAGTGGTCCCTGAACAGACAGGTACTGCAGTCTGTGCTCAGGAGGTGGGGCACTCCAGTGATAGATCTTTTTGCAGCCCAGGACAATCACCAGTTGCCACACTTCTGCTGTAGGCCTCCTGCAGTGGGCACAGTGCCATTGGATGCACTTCTGTTGGATTGGACAGGGAAGTTCCTGTATGCCTTTCCTCCATTCCATTCCCTTCCCTCTGCTGGGCAGAATACTGATCAAGCTCAGGTTCCATCTAGCAACTATGATCCTCATAACTCCAGATTGGGCCAGGCAGCCTTGGTACTTGATGCTCCTGTCCCTGTCAACATCCAAGCTGATATGCTTCCCCAGGAGGCACAATCTGTTGACATCCTCCCAGGGGAGAATCCTCTACCCCATCCTCAAGTCCCTCAGGCTCATGGTCAGGCTCTTGAGGACCTAGAGTATTCCAGCCTGCACCTGTCTGAAGGGGTCCTGGAAGTTCTCAGGGTCTCTAGGAAACCCTCCACCAGGAAAACTTACACTTCTAAGTGGAAAAGATTTTCCATTTGGTGCCAGCAAAAGGCTATAGACCCTCAGCAAGCTGGACTGTCAGTCCTGTTGGATTACTTGGCCCATCTTCATTCTCTGGGCCTTATGCCATCTACCCGCATGGAACACTTGGCAGCTATCTCAGCCTATCTCTTGGCAGGGAAGCACTCTTCCCAAGCCTCCAATCTGATTTTAAGAAAGTTCTTCAAGGGTTTGCTTCACTTGCACCCCCCCCACAGGGAACAAACTCCCTCCTGGGATCTGAATGTTTGAATTACACAGCTAATGTAGCCCCCTTTTGAGCCCATGTCCTCAGCAGACCTCAAATATGTGACATGGAATATAGTCTTCTTTGTTGCTATCACTTCTGCTAGAAGGATTAGTGAACTGCAGGCTCTGTCCACGGAGCCTAACTACATTTCAGTCCACAGGGACAAAGTCCTCAGAGCCAGTAGAAGGTTCCTCCTCAAAGTGGTATCTGACTTCCGTATCAACCAGTCTGTTATCCTGCCTTTCACTGACTATTCCAGTTCAGGGGGATGCAGGCTGCATAGCCTAGATGTAAAAAGGGCTATCAGTTATTATTTGGACCACACAACAGGCCATAGGAATGAGAATACTCAGCGTTTTCTCACCTATGGAGAAGTGGGGAAGGGCAAGCTGGCCACAAAAAGGACTATTGCATGTTGGATTGTGGCTTGCATTCAGTTTTGCTATGGAAAGCTGGGCAAGGAGCCCCCAGTGGGTCTCAGAGCCCACTCCACAAGAGGTACAGCTGTTTCTATAGCAGCTGCAAGAGACACTCCTTTGCTGGAAATTTGCATTGCGGCCACCTGGAAAACTGTTCATACCTTTACTAAACACTACTGCCTGGACACTCAGGCTAGAAGTGATGCCAGGTTTGGCACAGCAGTACTGCAGAACCTGTTTCCTAAGAAGATACGAAGCCCACCTCCAAAGGTACTGCTTGCTAGTCTGTATTAGTCAGACTACAGTAAAGATTTCCTGGGTCTTAAAGAAAAAATGACTTACCATAGTAATCTTTTTTTCTTCCAAGGGAATTTTACTGTATTCTGAGCTCCACCCTACCTCCCCTACCAGAACCTGGGGGCACTGCACTCCAGCTGATATCTTGTTGACATTTTTGTGTTAGTTGTCTTTTGGCATCTGTGACTTGAGTCTTTTAATGCCCTCATTCATTGGGAGGATTAGTTTTCAATGGGTGTATTAGTTATTTGATGAACTGGATTTACAGGACTTTGTTGTAAACGGGATTTGTATCCCAACAAATGTTTTTCCTGTGAAATAATAACTTTTTATCAATCAATCAATCATTTAGGATACCATAGATAGAATATAGGATTTTTTTGTATATGCTTCATAAGAATCTGACGGTTGCATAGAATGCACCAGGGACAGTGGCTTAAAAACCAAACTCGAGCCTATCAATGTTCCACTATTAGCATAGGTTCTATTAACCCATTTCTCTCTGGGGCAGTTGAATGGTGAAGTCTAACTGCATTAGTCAGAATACAGTAAAGACTCTCTTGGAAGAAATAAGAATACTATGGTAAGTATTTTTTACTTCTGGTCCAACCCCTATATCAAAATAAACAAGAAAATGCTGGTGGTTGGGTCATGGACCCACCAGGAGATCCAAGTATTAGGGCAAATCACAGACCCGGATACAACACTCTGATGTAACTCACACAGATACCCCCAAAATATATTCTGGAGATCAGGAAAAACTGCACTATATTGGAGTGATATAAAATGCCTTTATTGTGCAAATACAAAATTGGAGTAGCACCTCCCCCAAAAGTCACTGATGTTTCCTGTCACTGCTTCATGCTTTATCAAAGGCATATGGCCTTAATAGAAGACTGATTACGTACTACTCACATGCAAATTATCTAGGGTGAGAACCAATCCCAATTAAGATGAAGATGCACAAATACAAAGTTAGATACACACACACATACTATTTCTTTATTGTTCAGCACAATGCCATTACAATATTCTAAAAACTTAAGGACATGACAGTTAAAATACCTTCAGTTACAATCTAATAAATACAGTGGTAATGTATTAGGGTAAAATCTCATACACATTAAGAAAATAATTCTCTCAGGTTCAGTTCATAATGTAGTCATATAAAAGATATCACCTTGTCACTTCTCAGATTCTTATTATAAAGGCTATTACAGTATTTCAGGGTTATAGGTGAGTAGACATCAAAACTTTAGTAACAGATTCTTGTATGATCTTCTCATAAGAAGTAAAAAGATGAATTATTATGGTCAGGAGGGAGGCTGAGACCACTTAACAATTCACCCAAGTGTCTTCTTCTTTGGGCCTCATAAAGAGGACACAATGAAACAACATGTTTCAAGTCGTCAAGTGTCTTATTCCCGCATTTACAAAAAGGGGAAATACCATCCGATCTTTTTTGTCTATAGAGAATGTACTGGGCATTATAAACTTCAGTTCTGAATCTAGTGTAGATCCTTCTCATCTTGGGGCAAGTCAAATACACTAGATGAGATTCAGATCCACAGTTTATTTTCAATAGTTTATACCATGAATGTAATTTTAGTGAGGATACCTCAGAAAATGAATTATTGATATCTGTGTCGCTAAGCCTTATTTGAACTTCAAATTCAATCTCCTAAATCAGATACACAATATAATAATGTGAAGCAGACTTAATGTTAGCTGCCACCCCTTTAAGAGCACTCAGAACTTGTATGTAACCATTTGTTGCACTGCCTGGCAGTGCCATGTAATGCCTGCCAGTCAGAGTCTTGTCAGTCTGGGGCTAGACCTCAGGAGAAGAACATTCTGCTGTACAGAATAAACAAATTTTATTCATTTATTTTATGCATCCATCAGTTTGTTCGCATGGTCAGCAAGGTGTCTACATCCGCAGCAACAGATGGGCCTGGCAGACCAGAAAGAAGGTAAGGGTCTTTAGTGACTGACCAACACCAAAATGCCACACATAGTGGAGAATACGACCCTTCTTCTGCCCAGACCCCATCTCACATTGCCTGCATTGCTGGGTACCCCAAGTCATCCCCCCAGTATGCCTGAACAGTCTGAATGCTCTTTATACCACAGCCTTGGCTGCAGAGAGGAAAACATGCACTGTATCTTAAATGACTGTATCTTGCTGTTACTGCACTGAGACTGTCAAAAGAATAAACTGTGCACATGGCTAGACAACTGTTATATGGCAGTACAGTCAGCAATCAAGTTATCCACCACTAGAAACCACAATGAAACTCCTCAAGCGAACTACACCTCCCACCAGCATCACCTCATGGCAGGGCTCCTCTGGAAATGTTTGTTTTGCCAGAAAAGCTCCCTCAGCTACCACAGTCTGCTCCATCCTAAAACTGCAGCTCCATGACTCAAAGCAAGGTGCTCTGGGTACAAAAAAAAATACTCTGCATTTTAATTGCCACTGCTAGCGCTGTACTTCTCCATACTACAGCGCATAGCCTGGGCCCCTCACCTCACTCAAGCCACACCATGGATCCAGACTGGCCTGCTACCCTCCCAAATTGCTGCAGCTCACTCCTGAAACCAGTAATGGAGCAACTAAAACAGACTCTCAGCCCTCCCTGCAGCTCCACCAGGTTGTCTCTGGCCACCCAGCCATGCCACAGTATCTGCAGCTACAATCAACATTTTGAGCTGTCTGACAGCCACCCAGCTACCCTGTATTCCTCCGGATTGGCTCAGCAGAATGCCTTCCTTAAGTCCCTGGCTTCTCTCTCCAGTTCTCCGTGCAAGCCACAACACCAAGCTGCTCGTGCTCTTCTCAGAACTGCTCCAAAGACTGCTCCACACATGAAGCCATTCAAGCAAAAATGTCCTCAACAAATAAAACAAATTAAAATACAGGGCTGTAACTGCTAAATGAAGCAAGCCACTCCCAGCCGCTCCCAGACACTCCACGCTGTCACACAAGCTGCTGCTCAGCCTCCTACAAAAGCGTCTCTACGCTGTTCCACAAAGGACTGTATGAGAAGAAAAAAAAATCATGCTGCAGCAGGGAGACATAAAAAAATATAACACGGCTCCACAAATCACTCTGTCAGCCCTACAGCTTTCCCCCTTACCGTGGCTCAGCTCCAGGCTCTCCACAATTCACGACACTAAAACACAGAACTGCACAGAGCCTTTACTTCTCCTCGGCCAGACAAACAAATCAATAAATAAATGAAATAAACACAGCAACGAAACAAAAAAAATGCAAAGGCAGCAAATAAATAAAACGCAGGACAGGACCCCAAATTGTAAGGGCAGGACTGCAAATGCAAGGGAGATAAACAACAATAAATAAAATAGGAAGGACAGTCTGGGAGACCAAAGGAAAATAAACGAGTAGCCCAGTAAACTAAAACTCAGCAGAACAAGCTACATAAATTCCCCAGCATTTGTCACTCACCACAGAAAACTCCCACCATTTTCAGTTGGGAAAGAAGGCAGCAACACGGCAACTGCCATTTTGTTCCTTGCTTCAGCCAGGCAGCCTCGTGGTACAGTGCATCCATCTTGTGACCATCAAAACAACAAGACAGGAAGTGACCCTTAACCCCTGTGCTGGCAGCCATCTTGCTACAGTCACATAATGCAGGAACAGCATGTCAAAGTTCAGCGGCCATCTTGTGAAGGGCACAAAATGAACTCACTCCATTGAAATCAATGGCAAACCTATTGAAATGAATGGACACTGCAACAAATAGCTGATTTTTGCAACAATACCTTTATTTAAATAACAGACAACACAGAATTGAGTAAGAATTGTTTATTAAGACAGCATTTGATGAACTTTGCTTACAGATAAGTGTACTTTTGTCCACAAAAATATTTTCTTCTTGGCACGTCATCTACTACACTACGTCCCGCCTCCTGCATGATGGCAACTACTTCTCACCCGTACAATCTTCGATTGGTGAAACGCAGCTCATCTCCATCCACAATGTCTGAAGATGATGTAGATGTGGATGCCAGAGCATCCGGAGTTCTTCCTTCACCCACCTCAAGGGCGTGGGGCTACAAAATTGAAACCATCCTCCATGACATCCAATCTTCTTTTTCAGCTTAAGGAGCACCAACTATGCAAGCCATTCAAGATGACCTGGCCTACATTGAGGCTATTTTACCACAGTCCATGGTCCATACCAGCCTATAGCCTTCTCGGCTTTGCTTCACGAAGATGCTGTCAACTGGCTCCAGCAATTCCAAGCATGGATTTCTTTCAATGGTTGGACTGATCCTTTGCGTATTTCCAATACCTTGCACTTGCTTCTGAGAGGGACTATCAGATCCTGGTTCAAAGCACTTACGGAACAAGTCAATGGGGACATTGCCACCCTGTATGCAACTTTCAAAGAACATTTTCTTCAAGCTCATCCACCTTGGTTATTGGAACAACAGCTGTGGGAACACACCATGCAACCCTCTGAATCTCTAGAAGCATTCATAGTGGACATTGAGTCATGCTGCAAAAGCATGCAGAAAACAGACAAAGATCAAGTAACAGCCTTTGTCTGGGGACTGCATCCTCAATTCCATACTTACAAAATTCAGCAAAAGCCAATGACCTGGATGGACACAATCAAAGCTGCACAACTTGCACAGGAGTCCATTTCCATGTTCCAGGCCACCAGTGTACAAGCACCTCAGTCCTCACAAATGGCTGCACTTGCAACATGTGTCCAACAGCAACAAGCAATAACTGACAAGCTCATCTCAACTGTCAATAGCTTATACCTCAACTGTTTCCTCTTCAACTTATGTCAACACTTTGCAATCACCTCGACAGTGACCTGATTCACCTCTGCCTTCCCGAGAGCCTGTAACCTGCCAGTGGTGTGGATTCAGAGGACACACTGATGCTGTCTGTCGAAAGTTAAAGTATTACAACAGAACTCAAGACAATCGAAGATGCCCAGTACAGCACAATCAGCAAGATAATTGCAACCACCCCCAGGATCAGGGAAATTAGCATTGCCCAATAGCCTAGGGGCTTATGTTGGGCAGGGGAATACAACAACTGATTACCCCTCTGACTCTCTCAATTCAAACAAACTGTACCCTCTAACTGTTAGCAAAAATACCCTCCGCTTCCAGGAGCAAAGGTACCTGTCATCAGATTACCTCTCCTAGCAAACTATGTACCTGCAACCATCGGAGTTTGGTCCACGTATGTTTTGGTCAACACTGGAGCAGAAATCTCAGTTATCAACAACAGTATTCTGAACAACCAAGCTATTCGTCACATACCTAATGTCTCTTCAGCCAACCTAAAGTACATTATCACAGCAAGTGCAGCTACAGTACCTATCACAGGCGTGGTCCATCTCAAGCTACACTTTGGCTCATAACAAGCTACTGTCAAGTTCTACCTAGTACCTGATCTGCAACCTGCAGTGTTTCTTGGCCTGGACTTCTTCAAAGCTCACAAAGCCATTCTAGACTTTGCATCAAACAAACTGTCACTAAACCCTCAGAGGCAACTCGCAGCTACAGACTCAGTCACTGTGCCTCCTCAAACAGAGATGGTTTTGATTGCCAAGATTCGAGGTGAACCACTTCCACAAGGTGTTGTTGGCATTGTCATGGAATCCCCTGCTCTGCATTTGTCAGGTCTTCTCCCAGGAAACACCTTGTCTGCCGTGCATAGTGACACAGTCTTCCAAAAGTGCTGCAACTTCACAGATAAGCCAGTAGTCATCTCAAAGTGTGTGAATATCAGAAAGTTTGTCTGTGTGTCTACAGGGGGCCAGCTACACCTCATGCAAGGGCCTCGGCCTGGTTCCACCAACTCTAGTCCTGTCAGTACTATCACGACCACTCCAGTTTCAGCAGTTACCCCTCAGTCAGCGACTATCCTCTTCAAAACTTCTGGCATTTCCAACAGAGAAATAGCAACTTTTGAAATTCCTGGAGAAGTACCCAGATATATTTGTAGGTCCAGATAACAAGATCAGATGCTGTGATATCCTGTAACACACCATCAAAATGCAGCCCAACCAGAAACCAATTCATCAATGAACCTACAAAGTGGGACACAAACAGAAACAAGTCCTAGAGGACATAATCAAACACATGCTGGAACAAGACATTGTTGAAGAGTCTACAAGTCCCTGGGGTGCACCTTGCCTGCTGGTAGTAAAGAACAACAAAGGGTATTGCTTCATGTTAGACTACAGAAAACTCAGTGCCTACATGGTGCAGGATGTTCATCCCTTACCTACAACTGAAGATGCCTTAGAGAGTCTTGGTGTGGCCAGGCCTGCTTACTTCACCACTCTAGACTTCAGAGTGGGGTCTACCAAGATCCCATTCATCCAGTTTCTCGTCCATACACAGCATGGCACTGCCACTCAGGACTTTTTCAATTAAAATGTCTGCCTAAGGGACTTCTGAATAGTCCAGCCACATTCCAGTGGGTTATGGAAGCCGTACCATGTGGGTTATCTCGGAAATCTTGCCTAGTCTACCTGGAGGATGTTATTGTTTTCAGCAGCACTTTGCCAGAGCACCTTCTACATCTCAAAGAAGTGTTTGAATGACTCAGATAAGCCAATCTTAAGCTTCACCCAGAGAAGTGTTGTTTTGCACAGCATCAAATTCATTACCTGGGACATGTTGTTAGTTCTCAAGGCATCTCTCCAGACCCAGACAAGCTTTCAGAAGTCAAAGACTATCCAGAACCTAACAACCTCAATGACCTTCGAGCTTTCCCGGCTTGTCTGACTACTGCCAAAAGTTCATTTGCAACCATGCTAAGATTGCAATTCCACTGTACACCCTCACAAAAAAGGGATGTGACTATACATGGACTTCCAAATGCAAAGAGGCCTTTGAAACCTTGAAAGAAAACCTAATATCTTCTTCAGTATTGGCCTACCCAAGGTTCGACCAACCCTTCAAGCTCTACTCAGATGCTAGTTCCTTTGCAGTGGGCACTGTGCTATGTCAAATTCAAGATGAAACAGAATGAGTTGTTTCCTATGATGGGTGCTGTCTTTTCTCAGCTGAGCAGAACTATGGTATCACAAAAAAAGAATGTCTAGCCATTGTATTTGCCGTTAAGAAATCTGACTGTCACCTTTGCTACTCCTCCTTTACAGCTATCATTGATCACACTGCTCTCAGATGGCTATTTGAAATGAAGGAGCCAGTAGGCAAGTTCACCTGATGGATTGCCATGCTCTAATTCTACAACTCTACTATTCAGTACAGACCAGGTCGAATTCACTGAAATGCCGACGGTGTAAGCCGGAGACGATATCCCTCCACATCATCCTCAACAGGTGAAGAATCCTGCTTACAAGCTCTTCCCTTCCATGCCATGGATGTGCTTCCTGTGGACAATCCTATAGCACCTCAAGTTGCTTTGTTGCTACCAACTGCTTCTACAGAAAGACACACAAATCCTCACTTACTGCAAGCAGTTGAAGAGCTTCTCACCTCCTCTGCTTCTGACCTCTCCTTGGCAACGGTCATAACACAACAAAGAACTGATCCTCAATTCATAGACATAATCACATGCTTAGAGTCTGGAACCTTACCGCAACAAAAGAAGCATCTCTAGGATGTACTTTCTTTGCTTCGCAATACTTCCTCAATGACAGTGTGCTTTTCCATATTCAGACCAACAGGGTAACATTTATGAATTATTACTACAGAGACAGTCACTACTAGATGATCTTGGTGTTTATATTTGTATTGAACCAGAAGGGAAAGATCAAGGTGTTCAAAAATTGAAGGAAAAAATGATATGGGAAGTAATGATAGAGACAGCAAACAAATATACACTACTAGCAGACTTAGATCAGTGACTACCTGAAGAAAGACATGAAAGGAGGCCACAGACAATAAATATTAAAACAAGAGCTAATGAGACCACACAAGAGAAAGAACTAAGTGTGAATAAGTTAAAATCAATGAACAAGATAAAAATTCTTACTTGGAACTCTTTGGGGTTACAATAGAGGTTAGGAGATCCAGAAGTAGTAAGATATCTGGAAACTTTTGAGTATATATGTATCCAGGAAACATGGATGATAAAGGATGTCTGTTTAGATGGTTATATGGCATATGGGAAAAAAGCAGAGAAGCTGAAAAAGTTTGGAAGGAATGCAGGGGGTCTGCACACCTTTTGCAAATTAAATAATAAAGTGAAAACCAAGGAGTTACATCTGATAGTAAGAGCATAATAATAGTACATATATACATGGAAGGAGAAGATGATTTAATATTGATAATTATATATGCTCCATCATCCAATTGTACATTTGGCGATAAAGATTGGCCACAAAAATTGTCTAGGGAACTAAATAGATTAGAATTTGAATATCCCAACAGTAAAATATTAATAGTTGGTGATTTTAATGCAAGATTGGGCACTCTACAAGGAATAACAGAAGAGAGTATACATTACATATCTCTTTTAGAGGAGGATAATTTGATGTTAAACAGAAAAATGATGGATACTACTGTAAACAATAAAGGAATTATTATCTATAAGATATCATATGATAAAAATGTTCTTTTACTGAATGGGAGAATAAAAGGTGATATACCAGGCAACTACACTTATTGGGGGGTCGGGGGTCATCTACAATAGACTATATCTGGGGCAATCTAAATTTGTTACCAAAATGTGTATATATGAGGATTAGGGCAAATCTAGAAAGTCAGCATGCTGTTATAGAATTAGTGCTAGAAATGGATCAAGCCCATTCTGCTGTAGATCAGATGGGACTTAATTTATTAAACTTGATAAGAAAGAATGCTACAGGATGGACTATTATAGAAAGTGAGGAACTAATACAATTAATGAATGATAGAGGTATTTTGGAAAAAATAAATAATTGTAATGATGACAAAAATAATATATCACTTTTATCGGAATATAATACTATTATGGCAGATGTAAGACATATTATAACAAGACAACAAATTATAACAGAAAGAAAAGGACAGGCATGGTATAATAAAGAATGTAGGGATGCTAAGAGGAAATTCAATGGGTTATTAAGAACCCTAAAAGGGAGCCTGTTAGCCAATAAGAACAAAGAAATGAATAAATTAAGGAAAAAGTATAAAAGGATATTGAAAACAAATAAAGAGAGATATTGACTCAAATTATGGGCAGAACTAGAGTAAACTGCTACATCAAATGACTCCAAGAAGTTTGGGAGTATAGTTAATAAAGGTACAATAAATTATGACAACAACATAACTACATTAATTGAGCCAGATATGTTTGTAAATTATTACAAGGGTTTATTTCTTACACCAAATAGGAGGAATCAAAAACTACAGAATAAAGACATACAACAGGGCAAGGACAGACCGGATAATATTAATAAAAAACAAGATAAAAACTTGATCAAGGAAAAGGATATATGGAAGGTTCTGGATACTTTTAAAAAACATAAAGCTCTAGTCCCAGATGGGATACCCTTTGATGTTATCTTTTACACAGCACGAACTTGGGTTCCTTACTTGACAACATTATTCAATAAGATCTGGGAAAAAGGAATGATACCAGCTAGTTGGAAATTAAATATAATTAGTCCCCATATTTAAAAAAGGTGACAAAAAAAGGCCAGAATGTTATCGATCAATTAGTTTAATAGACAGTACTGAGAAGATATTTACCAAGATATTAAATAATAGATTAATTACTTGGGTTAAAAGAAATAATATTATGGATACAGCACAAGCGGGATTTAAAAATGGTCAATCTACGCTAGATCAATGTTGGACACTGGTGCATCTAGTCCACAAGCATACTAAAATTAAAAAACAAACGTTATATTGTATATTTGTGGACTTAAAAATGGCTTTGGATTGAGTGAATTGAGTGAATCAGAGTACGTTATGGGAGAGATTAAAAGAATTAGGAGTGGATAAGGATATTATAGAAATTATTGAACAATATATCAAGACAACTACACAAGTGTAAGATATTCAACAAAGGGGCAATTAACACAATGGTTCCAAACTAATGTAGGGGTAAAGCAGGGATGTGCCCTTTCACCATTATTGTTCAATTTATATTTTCAAACAATACTAAGTAAATTGTATGATCTAGAGTTTCATTTACCTTGAATAGGAGAAAAGCTTTGTGCTTATTTAGACTTTGCTGATGATGTAGCTTTATTATTTACAAGCTTTATAGGCATAAATAGGATGTTAATATAATTTGTATGGGAAGATAAGAAGGCAGACATAACTTTAAACTATGAAAAAACTAAAGTAATGGTGTTTGGAGGGAATAAAAAAGATTATCAATATAAAATATATGGGCACACACTGGAGGTGGTTAAAGATTTTTGTTATCTAGGAATAGTTTCCACTCAGGATGGAACATGGAAAAAACACATAAAAGAAATATCAAATAAAGCCACCAGATTTATGCCAATATTGAACAAATTTGCACATAGACATGGAGGGCAGTCAGTAAAAGGAATTTTGAGGGTATTAAATGCAAAAGTTAAATCTCAATTACTCTAGGGGGCGGAAATCTGGGGACTTCATGATATTTCAAAATTAGAAAGCAGACTAAATACATTTTATAAAAAAATCTTGGGACTTACCAATGGGATGCCATCAGCAATGGTTAGAGTGGAACTGGGTCAGCCTCAGCTGGAAAGTGAAATAAAAATAAATACAATTGAACTATTGGTTGAAGGTATATAACATGAGTAATCAAAATCTACCTAGACTATGTATGGAAGAGGCAATGAAATATAGCAGACATTATAGGTTATTTCCAAGTATGGCAATAGCTGAAAAATTAATAAAACCACTAAGACTGCTAGGGACAATATCGGATAGTATGATTTTTCCTGCAGACTTAATGAAATTGAGAATTAAAGAAAGGATTAGAGATTATTATATTCAGTTGGATTTGGCATTGTGTAAACAATATAAAGTGAATGAATGGATAAAAAAAAAACAAGAGGTCGCATGAATTGAAATATTATTTGAGTTCAGTGACCAATCCTGAGCTTAGGAAATTGTTGACTCGTGCAAGATTCAAGTGTATAATAAGCAATTGGAAATTAAATATATATGGTAAAGAGAAAATAGCAGGGGAAATATTATGCAATTGTGGAATAGATAAAGACACTCTTAGACATTTAATAATATTATGCCCTCTTTACGAAAAAGACAGAAGTAGGATATTGGGGGTGATCCTGAGTAAAACAGAGCTAGAACCGGAAATTATGCTAATTTTTTGTTAAAATCTTATAACTTGAATATACTACATGCTGTGGCCTCCTTTCTAAAAATAATCGAGCAGAAGAAAACTGCATATGAGGACTGCTTTATTTCAAAGGGCGGAATAATTTACTGAGAACAGTCTAACTGAACTGGCATTTGAATGTATTTAATAAATGTGGATACTATACATATGTAAATGTAAAATTGAAATGAATATATAAATGCTGTAAGACAGATCTTTTATTATAGAAATGTATATGGATGTACAAGTCAATTGATTTTAATAAATGTATTTATAATTGTAATGACTTAAATAAGTCGACCAATAAATGTTCCTACTACTACTACATATTTGGACTAAGAAAGGCGAGGACCATCGCATGGATAGAACTCATGTACAGTTAGTTGTGCCAGCCTCTCTAAGCAATCAAGTTCTTCTCTCCACTCATGCCCCTCCACTTTCTGGAGGTCATATGGGAATCCACAGAACTCTCGAAAAGACAAGGCTTCACTTCTTCTGGCCTCACATGAACAAGGACATTGCCTGATTTGTCAAATCCTGTCAGCCCTGCTCCCAAAGAAAGCCTCCTGCCAAACTGACAAAGACACACATTATTTCAATGCCTGTAGCCACTGAACCATTCCAAATAGTCAGCACAGACATTCTTGGGCCTTTACCTAAATGTTCTGACTCTGGCAATAAATACATCCTTGTTTTTGTGGACTACCTAACAAAATATTTGGAGCTAATCCCCCTTAAAGACATCAAAGCTGCCACAGTGGCAAGTGCCTTCCTCAACACAGTCATTTGTCATCAAAGGTACCCCATCGTACCTGCATTCAGACAGAGGCACTAACTACCTTTTAACCATTGTCTGAGAAACATGCAAACTTCTTGACATAAAGAAGACACACAAAACCAGTTATCATCCACAATGCAATGGACATAGTGAAAGAATTATGTCTACTATTCTTAGCACACTCTCAAAGTACCTGGATGAGGCTCACAACACTTGGGATTGTTTTGTTCCATTTGTGCAATTTACTTACAACGCAAGCCCTTATGTTGACAGTACAGAGTATACTCCATTTTTCTTAGTCCATGGATATCACTCAAGAACTCCACTGGATAGAGATCTCTCGCTGCTAGAAGTTCCAAGATCAGCTTCTTCTTTTATCATTCCAGTGCTGGAATGGCTTGAACTTGCCAGACGTGTTGCCATCACCACGTTGAGCCAGAGAAAATCTGCAGAAAATGTCAATAGCCAAGTTGCATGAGACTTCATTTTTTTGTTGGGGACACTGTATACTTGTACTGACCTGTCCTAGTTCCAAGCACCACCAAGAAACTGCTTCGCCCCTGGACTGGTCTCTTCTACATTTCAGAAATGCTTCCTCCTGTGCATGTTCCTCTATGCTGCAAGTCTGATGGAAAGCTGGTACGCAGCAAAGTCCACATCAATTGACTGAAACATGGATACCTGAGTAATACCACCCCAGATGATCCCTGTCCACCCGACAATGAAGCTACACTTGATCCTGCCATCCTCTCTGAAGCTGAAATCCCTTCAGACAACTTGCAACCAGTTTCTACAGATCGTCCCACTCCTGACACTCTCTAGTTGGATCCAGTTTTGCCTGATCAACCAGATGAACTCCCTGAGACTTCTTCTTCTTCTCGGACTTCTTCTTTATCTTCTCAGGACTCTCTCGTTCACACACTGATGTACCAGATTGAGAAGATATCACATAAGAAGTTCAGCAATGGATCCTGGATGTAGTGAGTGAAGTGGTATGGATTTGACAGTGCACAGAACTCCTGGGTTGCTTTTAATGACCTGATCCTGTCCTGTCAGGAACTGGTTCAGGCCATGCATGCCTCCGGTCCCACTGACCGGAAAAGTCAACGGAGGTCTTGAACTTTTGTGAACTCAGTGTGGTTTGGGACTAATTCGTCTACTGCCCATGGCATTTCCTGTATTCCTGTAAATATTACTGTTCTGCGTCTGTTATTAAAGTGTTATTGTGCATTCTGTTTTTCCACCAGCTGCTACCCCTTCCCTCCCCTCCCTTCCCTTCTCCATTCCCTGCACTGTAGCACTTGTCACCCTGACCAAGCTTCAAGTTGCTATGGAATTTCCCTTCCCCCTGGTGCTACTCTGACTGGTCCCCAGTGTAGTCCAGATCCTTTCCTTCCCCCTCCCCTGCAGCAGAGTGCTGTTGCGTTATAAATGCATAATGCATTGAAATGCTTAAACATGCTTTTTTGCTTTAAAATTTCTTAGAAACTGTTCATAGTGTTATTGCTTGTTTGAGTGATGCTCACATTCACTGTCCTGGTGGTGATGTGCAGCACACATTAAGCATGGGGCTTAATATTAGCTGCCGCCCCTTTAAGAGCACTTGGAACTTGTATGTAACCATTTGTTACACTGTCTTGCAGTGCCATGTAATGGTCTGAGTCTTGACTCTGACTCTGAGTCTGACTCTGACTATCAGAATCTTGTCAGTCTGGGGCTAGGTACACCTTGCAAATAGGGCGTAAATTGTTCTAATGGTGATATACTGTATACAAAAATTTTATTAGTACAACTACTAGACGACAGGAGAAGAACATCCTGCTGTACAGAATAAAAAACCTTTATTCATTTATTTTATGCATCCGTCAGTTTGTTTGCACAGTCAGCAAGATGTCCACAGCAACAGATGAGCCTGGCAGACCAGAAAGAAGGTAAGGGTCTTTAGTGGCTGACCAACACCAAAACACCACAATAAAATCATATGCTTGTGTATAACAATATATATAAAGTGCACATATAAAAACAATCTATCCACAATGGAGGACTGTGGAGGGGGGGGTCTCCCATCAAGGAAGGAGCCATGAGGGCTTTTATGCCTAGAATACAACCAAAGGTCTTAGGCCAAGAAGAAACAAGTGAAGGGAAATGGAGAGACAGAATGCCCCTGAGACAATGAAACATTGCCCTGCCATATGGTAGGAGGGAAGATTTGGGTATGTCTGACAACCCTGGAGTAAAGGGGTTCGAGGCATGAGAGGAAAGGTCCCTGAAATCGTTAGGGCTGGGATGTCTGTGGGGGAAGGACTCCTGAACTGGATGGGCTAAGGAGGCCCGGGATCAGGGAGCAGTAGGGTGAAAAAGAAACCAAACAAAACACAGCACATCCTGGGATGGTCCCATGGATGATCCTCCCCGGAGCAGTCAAGGTTGGCTAACCCAAACTGTAAGATCAAAAAACAAATTTTGCATTGTGGCCAAAACACCAGCAGAGTCAAAGATAATCTGCTGGTGCAAATTGAATGTGCTAAGGACATCCAAAAATAGTTAGACACAGAGCAAGGGCCCCACCGCTTCGACCAAGAATTGATCTTTGTCAGTGGACATGCCCTTGCAGTGGAAAGACATCCCTTATATTTAAAAAATGTAAAGTGACAGTGCGATTAAAAACATGTCAAGAATCTGCCACTATGCCTTTGCATCCCCTCGTTACAAGCACCACTGCCAACTTTATGCTTGTCTAAAATGGCTGTCCCCTACTACCTATTAGCTCAAGTCTCTTGGATCTCTCATTGATGGTATTGCCAGATCAGGCCTCCCTCAATCCCTTGCCTGCCTGCTGGGCACTCAAACCATCTCCTATGGGCTTAGATCCACTGACCTAGCTTCCCTCCACATTCCAAAATGTAAAGCCACCATGGGTGCGCGGGCCTTCTTGTGTGCGGCACCTAAATACTGGAACTTCCTTCCCCAAGACATTCATTTTGCTCCATCCCATGCCTGTTTTAAGAGGCTGCACCACAGTCATCTACTTATCTCAATCCTCTGCACATGCTTTCTCCTACCTTAGACCCTCCAGCCTCTAACTCCTGGCCGCCATGTCTCTACCTACTGCTGCCCTTCTCTACTCCATCTTTCCTGTCAACCTGGCTTCCTGCCTTATTTCTTTCTAGCCTTGCCCTTGCTTTTCCTAGGCTCACACCCTCCCCCACCTCCACTCCTCTCTCTTAATTTCCTACTTCTCCCTCCTCTATATCCATGCCTTTCTGGTCGACAGTATAGCACATATACCCTGGTCTCAGTCATGGATCTTTTCTCTAAACTAGCACTCTTGTACTTCTTAGGACCTTTAGTCCTGTGGTTGCTCACAATTTGACTCTGTTGTGTTCCTACTTAAGGCAATGTTTAAATGCATTTTGCTGTATTTTGTAAAATGTTTGTAATTATATCTCTATATTTTGTATCCTGAATATTGTTGAACTCACACTTGCATCTCTCTTGCTTTTGTCCCAACTGTATTTCTAGCTCACTAGTAATTGTATTTGTACATGTACCCTCTGTATTACCAACTGTTGTACTACTTCAAACTGTTTGTTATTTGTACCCTTCCAGGTCATGCCTGAAAATAGGCATTGCTATGCCTAGTGCACTTACCCGGTTACCAAAAGCAAATAAAAAATAAATAAATAAATAAATAAATAAATAAATAAATGTGTCAGCAATGCAGCAGATACAAATAGTCTGAAAAACATAAGTACCCAATCATAACAAATATCTAAATATTTACACATTCATTAATAAATAAAGTAAAGAATTAGAAGACTGGAAGTATTAGGGCATATAATCCAAAAGAAGTATCAAACAGACAGTTGTCTCAGTATATAAAAATTAATGTAGCAAGGAAATGGTTTGATGGTTATGGCTGGTGGTGATGGTGGTGGTGGTGGGGGGGTAAAAGTAAAAAAACAATAGCAAATGTGATCCAGACTAATTGATAATAGTATTATGTAGTCATATTACACATTTGATTAACCATTCTTTAATGTTGGTGGGATTTTCATTGTAAATTCCCATCTTGACATCAGTTTAAATATACATTATCTAGAAGAGATAAGTAAAAGAATTTTAACCACTAGTCGAGAAGAGACACCTATATCAACTGTGAAAATCCTGAAACCTTATAACGATACAATAATTACAAGAGGGTGATAAGATCCACCCCGTCATTCATGCAACAAAGATGCATTGTATTCTAGGTGATAATCCACCTTGTTTCTTTTTGCAGAAAATATTTCACCCTGTCTCCACCCCTTTGAGGGATGGCACATGTTGAAGATTCATAAAGTAGACTCTAGAGGGACTAGAACCATGTACCCTCTGAAAGTGCACACACAGGGCACTAGTCCGGCTGTTATTTCTAATGGCCCTTACTATATGCACTGCCAGATGCTCACCTTCAGGGTTCTAATGGTGCATCCCACATAGTATTTGGTGTAAGTGCACTACATAATGTAAACCACCAATGAGGTGACACAGGAAGTAAACTGTCTCACCACAGTGAGCCTACACATTGTTGTCACCTACAGTTGCTCATCCTGAAACTTGTAATATGTGCACTGTGTATGTGTGCTTATCAACTACATCAGACATTAATTCTGTATAACCTTTGTGATGAATGGTTTGTCTGATAGTTTTTATAAGTATACAGTATATGTTGTCAATGTTAATCTTAGGCAACTATTACATGGGCATATATGTTTGTTGTCCTTTACTTTGCTACTGTAAGTTGCTTCCCTTGCCATTATCCATATTCATTTTCTGTATCTGCACTTAATCCTATACTGCTTCTCATAAGCCCCTCGACCTTACTCTTCTGTTGCTCGCTCTCTATTATGTTCCTCCCCTGCTATTGATTACTAACTCCTGTTCTTCTTTCCCTAGCTCTCATTTTATGTTTGGTTCTGTGCTTTTTCTTATTATGGTACATCAGTTTCTGGTTTTGCTCTGCATTTCTTTGAAGTTTGATTTTAATATGTTTTTCCCCACTTCCCTCCATATTCCTCTCACCTTTTTATTCCTCTTCTGACATACCAATGCACATTTATTTATCCTCATAACACTTTGTATAATTTATGGTCTTATTGACTGTAGGTGTTTAATATTATATCAGTTTTCTTTGTTTATTGCATATTGTAATGCTCTCCATATCTCGTTATCCTGATTTTGTATTGTTTGTATTGTTTTTATTGTAACCTCCCGGGTCGTGTCTGAAAATAGTCATTTTTGTGGCTAGTGCACTTACCCGGTTAACAAAAACTAAATAAATAAATAAAATAATGCTAACCCTGACTTTGCTTAGCATTTTAGCTGTGAAGCCTAATGTTCTACATGTACTATAGGAATATGTATACAAAGTAACTGTAATTTTATGTAACAAAGTTTGTACAATAAGGATCTCATTGAAAATGAGCTTTGCTCAATTGAGTAATTCGTATAATGACACATTTTTTTTACTACTACTACATCCTCACG
Source organism: Neoceratodus forsteri (assembly GCA_016271365.2). NCBI lineage: Eukaryota > Metazoa > Chordata > Ceratodontiformes > Ceratodontidae > Neoceratodus > Neoceratodus forsteri. The sequence goes on along the minus strand of CM057455.1, from coordinate 660,092,499 downwards.
TGCATAACAACAGGTACTGCAGTCTCCACATTTGTAGAACCTGTTAGGGTGTTTTAGCAACCAGTTCTCAAAAGGTCTATTCTTGGCAGTCTCTGTGAAATACCTGCAGGTCAAATGATCCTTCAAGCTTAAACCTTGACTAAAACTAACTCTTTATCTCTCACTGATATTTTCTTCCAAACCTAATCACTTAACAAAATGGGCCACAGACAAAGGACTACATTACCTAGCTCATCTGCAACAAAATTAAATTCAGTGACAAATGTCACTGTACTATCATCAATTTTTTTTCTTTTGATGTTAGAAGGTCAGCTCTGCTGATGGCACAAACCCTGGTTAGTGTCTCATCCAAAACCCCATCCTCATAGTGCCTCTATTTGAAGCTGGTAACTAGCTCTTCAGTCCATAGTTGAAACGTGGCATCATTTGAGCAATTCCCATATAGGACAGAGTGATGAGGTGCTGATGATAATGCACCTGGGTAGAGGGAACCCTGGGGAGAGCTACAGGTTGGGGGGAGAGGAGCTGACTGTCACCAAGGAGGAAAGGGACCTAGGGGTTATCATCTCTGATGACCTTAAGGTATGAAAGCAATGTACAAAGGCAGCAGGGAGGGCCAGTGGTATGCTGTGGTGCACAGGCAGAGGTATCACTAGCAGGAGGTGGGAGGTGGTGATGCCATTGTATAAAACATAGAAACATAGAAACATAGAAGTTGACGGCAGATAAGGACCGCAAGGCCCATCCAGTCTGCCCATTTCTTTTTCTACCTTATAAATGTGCCATCGGCCTTTGCTCTGTCAGTGACCTATCTATTCATAGTCATTTGTATTGCTCCCTATGCCTATCCCATGCCTGTTTGAAGCCCTACACTGTATTCATAGCCACCACTTCTTGTGGTAAGCCATTCCATGCATCTACCACCCTTTCTGTGAAAAGAATTTTCTCACATTCCCCTTAATCGGCCTCCCTCTAATCTCATGCTGTGTCCTCTTGTCCTGCTATTTTTCTTATATTTAAACATGTTAGACTCTTTCACCTTGTTTATGCCCTTAAGGTGTTTAAATGTCTCGATCATATCACCTCTCTCCTCCTTTGCTCAAGGGTATACATATTGAGCTCCGTTAATCTGTCCTCATATGTCTTGTGATGCAGTCCCTGCACATTTTGGTTGCCCTTCTCTGGACTGCCTCAATTTGGTTAATGTCCTTGTGAAGGTGTGGCCTCCAATACTGCACGCAGTACTCAGATGGGGCCTAACCAATGTCTTGTACAGAGGATTATTACCTCCCTCTTACGACTTGTGATACCCTACTAATACACCCCTAACACCCCCTAGCCTTACCTACTGCTTTAGAGGTCTGCTTGGATGATTTTAGGTCATCAGTGATGATGATGCCCAAGTCTCTTTCTTCCTTTGTGACTGCTAGCAACTCCCTCCCAGCCTATAAGTGGCTTCGGGTTTCTCCCTATGTGCATGATTTGCACTTCTTTGCATTAAATCCCAGTTGCCACTCTTCTGACCATTCTGCTAGTTTATCCAGATCTCTTCTCATTCTGCCCACCCCATCTGGATCATCTACTCTGTTGCAGATCTTGATGTCATCTGCAAACAGACAAGCCTTACCCTCTAGTCCATCTGCAGGTCACTAATGAAGATGTTGAATAGGACTGGCCCCAGGACTGATCCTAGAGTACCCCACTTGTGACTTGCATCTCTTCTGACTGTATACCATTTACCACCACCTCTGTTTTCTGCCAGTCAACCAGTTTGCCACCCAGTTGACCAACTACAGCCACCCGAGCCTACCTAGCTTATTTATCAATCTTCTATGTGAACAGTGTCAAAGCTTTGCTGAAGTCAAGGTAGGCGACATCAACTGCTCCCCTTGGTCCACCACTCTGGTTACCCAGTCAAAGAAATCTATGAGATTAGTTTGACAGGACCTTCCTTTGTAAACCCATGCTGTCTTGGATCCTGTGCCCCTATGGATTCCAGGTGTTGCACTATCCTTTCCTTAAGGAGTGCCTCCATAATCTTGCCCACTACTGAGGTAAGACTGACCGGTCTGTAGTCCTCGCCTCCTCCCTGCTACCACTCTTGTAGGTGGGATCACTGAGCCCTTCTCCAGTCTTCTGGGACCTCTCCTGTGCTCAGAGACTCACTAAAGCAATTCTGCTAATGGCTCTGCTAGTTCCTCCTTTAGCTCCTTAAGTACCCTGGGATGCTGTGCCATCAGGTCCATTGCCTTATCCACCCTGGGCTTAGCAAAGCTCTTGTACCCTTTCTTTTTGTGAAGGGAGTAGTGCTCACCTCCCTCCCCCGTGTCCATGATGCTGAGCTGTGGCCCTGCCTACCTTCTCTTCAGTAAATACTGAGCAAAAGTATCTATTTAGGATAGATGCCTTTACAGGGTCCTCCTCCTCACATGCTCCCTTTTCTCCATTAAGCTTAGCAATACCCCCTCTGGACTTTCTCCTTTCACTAATGTATCTATAGAAAGTCTTGCCACCTTCTTTTACTGTTCGTGCTAGTGTTTCCTCAGTTTGGGACTTTGCCTGCCTTACTGCCTTACCTGCTTCCCTTAGGGCAGTTTGGTATGCCTCCTATCTTCATCCGCTGTGTTCCCTTATATTTTCTGAAGGCCAGCCTTTTGGCTCTGACCTTTTCTGCTACTGTATTTGAGAACCAAAGTGGTTTCCTTCTTCTTTTGCACTTCCTTTTCTGTCTAACACAATGGGATGTTGCTTCAAGTATTGTATCCTTAATGCTTGACCACTTTGCCTGTACCTCCTCACCTGTGTTTCTTTTTGCCAGGGCTAGCTTAACTCTGTTGGCCATCTTATCAAAGTCAGCTCCTCTGAAGTCCCATATTTTTGCCTTGGAATGGGATGATTTAAGTGTAGTAGCCAAATTGAACCATACCATGTGATGGTCACTGGCCCCCAGGTGACCTTCTACCTGGAGATCTGTGATCCCTTCTTTGTTAGTCAGTACTAGATCTAGGATAGCCCTGTCTCTTGTGGGTTGCTGTACCAGTTGTTTGAGGCCCTCCCCCTGCAGGGAATCCACTATGAGTCTAGTTCTGGCAGATGTTCCTGCTGGTATTGACCAATCTGTATCTGGCATGTTGAAGTCTCCCATTATCAGAACCTCCCCTTTAGCTGTCATGTTTTGTATATCTTCTAACAGTAATGTGTCTATGTCCTCCCTCTGGTCTGGGGGCCTGTAGACAACCCCAGTTCTTATGGCTGTCCCATTTCCTGTTTCCAGGGTGACCCACAGTTCTTCTGGCTCCTTAAAACATTGGTAAGGCCTCACCTGGAGTACTGTGTGCAGTTCTGGAGACCACACTTACACAAGGACATAGATAAGGTGGAGACTATCCACAGAAAGTCAGCAAAGATGGTGCAGGGCTTACACCACAAAACATATGAGGAGAGACTAAGGGACCTCAATATGTACTCACTGGAGAAGAGACAGCAGGGGACATGATTGAAACTTTCAAGTACCTTAAGGGCATAAACAAGGTGCAGGCGGGGGAACTTTTCCAATGTAGAAAAAGTACTAGAACAAGTGGGCACAATATGAAACTGGGAGGGTAGATTAAGAGGTAATGTGAGGAAGTTTTTCTACACAGAAAGGGTAGTCGACACATGGAATAGTCTGCTACAGGAGGTAGTGGGGACAAGCACAGTGAAGGGGTTTGAGCATGCTTGGGACAGGCACAAGAGAAACCTGAGAGGGGAGGGAGTGATGACAAGTCATTGATCACATAGAATCAGTGGCCACATACAATGTATAGGGCCTACGGGAAGACTGGATGGGCCTAGCGGTCCTTATCTGCCTACAATTTCTATGTTTCTATGTTTCTTTGGGTGGGCACTACCTGCTTGTAGTAGCATATTGGCAGCAGTAGTCTTTCTAGATCCATTTTGTCATTTTTACCCCACTTCTATATGTGGATGTGTGTGTGTATTCTTTGTAAAAAACTCTGTTAATACACCAGTTAGGGTAACTCAATGCCACAAGCGTGAGACATGTCTGTTGGGTTTCCGACCCCTAACTTCCAACCCCCACCCCCTAAACAGCAAAAGGAAAAAACATTCGAGTTTTAGGTTTCCGGAATCATGATGAATCAGTGGTGGGCTCTTCCTTGGGGTTGTCAACCCTAATGCTCCCCCCTCCTCCCCAGCCCATAGCTTTCAGTCTGAAGCACAAGGTACAGCTCTAAGCCAGTGCCTCATAGTGATACACTTTTCAAAGGTAGAGAAGTATGTTTCGCCACATGTTGCTAACACAGTTTCTTGTAGCTTTCTTCACACAGGGCCCTGCATGCCCTGCCCATCATTGCTCTGTTGTTCTCTGTAAATCACGCCTTCATGCATTTTCAGTTTGTTCCACTCTCTCAGTAGCAGGGAAGTGTCAGAATGATTCACTTTAATAAATTCTGGGCATCCCCTTGTTGAAGAGTTTTAACAATGTCTTGGATTGCAGAGTCCTCCATTTGCTCTTTTCCCCAGACTTGTGGACATCGGCCCACACCGACCCACACTTGTACCCCCCAAGCCTGCACCAGCCCCCAGCCACCACCAGGAGCCAGTAACTCAGTGGTCATCCCTCCCACCCTCCCTGGAGGAAGAAAGCAGTCCATTGGATACCCAATCCTCCTCCTCTGGCCAACCAAACGACACCCAAGGTCGCTCCCAACCCCGGGTAGTCGGTGTGGTAAAAGGTAAGATGCCAGCACCTCAGCCTTCTACACCACCAGGCTGGTGACACTACATCTACATGACTGTTAAAAGTCAGATTGTGGTCAAGTGTTACCCTGAGGTATTTTAGAGAGCTCACTATCTCAAGGTGAGAACCATCCGTAGTTGTTAACTTAAGAAGATTCATTCTATCTGCAACCTGCCTTTTGGATTAAAGAGCATGGCTTTTGTTTAACATTTAGAATCAGATTATTTCACTGGAGTTTTGAGCTGCTTGAAGTCATTTCCCAACTCTTAGCTAATCTGGCTGATGTTGGCAGAGGATCTGTACAATACAGCCTCATCTGTGTAAAGCCGGAGAGAGGCTCTGTCACGGTAGTCAGGCACATCATTTGTAAATAGCGAAAACAATAGAGGACTCAGGACTGAGCCTTGAGGCACACCATCTGAAATGTCTCTTTGTTTTGAGCGATAGCCCTGCCACCTAACAAATTGCTTGTGGTTAGACAGGTAATGTCTAAACTAGCAGAGGGACAACTCATCCAGACCAGTAGTTCTGAACTTTTCCATTAGTAGGGCATGGTTCACAAGATCAAAGGCCTTGGTGAGATCTATAAAAATTGCAAAGTTTGGATGCCTGAAGTATGTCAGTTGTTAACCTAACCAGGGTAATATCAGTGCTGTGGTGTTTTCTAAACTTATGTTGGCAATGAGCAAGGATATGGTGAGTCTCAAGGTAGTATAGCAATTGATGAGACACTAGCCTTTCCTGTATCTTTGCTCGGGTACAAAGAAGAGAGATGGGCCTATAATTGTCAATGGGTTCTTTTTGTCTTTTTGACCTTCTTTGTGGATGGGAACTACCACAGCTGTTTTTCACTCCTCCGGGATGACTCCCGGGAGAAGTGATTTGTTTATAAGGAGTGTGGGGGAGGGGGGTGGCAATAACAGGGGCCACCATTCTTGGTAATTGGGGATCTAGTGTGTCATATCTGGGGGGGCTGTCCTTATTGATCTGATGTAGCTGCAAGAAGACTTTCTTTTTCGTGACAAGTCTGAAGTGGAAATTGGGTTGGTGCTGCTGTGCCGCGATGAAGGAAGGGTAGGAGGACTCTGGAGTTGTTCTGAAAGTGGGATTTAAATCTTTCCAAGTCTGTAAAAAAGTTATTGAAAGAGGAGGTCACGCAAAGGGATCAGATATAGTTTGTCTATCAGCATGAATATTATGAGTGGGGGGCCTAGGCTGACCTTTTAAAAGTAGATTGATTTGGGCCCAGACATTTTTAGGGTTGGATAGGTTTTTTACCTGGAGATTTTGCAGATATTTTCTCTTGGCATGTTTAAGATTGGCCTTGCAGGTGTTTCAATGTCTCCTATAGGACTGCCAATCTGACATTAAACCAGATTTTTTTTATTGGTCCCAAATTTTGTCTATCTGTCTCATTGCAGTATGAAGTTCACTACTCAACCACCTTTCTGGCAAGCTGGGTTTACTGAGGGATGCAACATTGCAGTAAGCCACAGATATGCAGTCAAATGGGGTGCCCAAGCTATCCCCCAGGCAAGGTGGTTCACTGGAATTTATAAATTCATTCAGGTCATATCTTTTGCACAAAGCTTGAATGGCAGACTCTGGGATTTGGATCCATTCTGTCCCTGGCACCCATGGGTGGGATCTTCTGAATAGCACATCAGCATTAATATTGCTTTTTCCAGGGTGATACTTCACACAGTAATCATATGTCAAGAGAACTGACAACCAACGATGGCCAGCAGCATCCAATTTTGCTGTCATTTGCACATAGTTGAGGTGGTTGTAATCAGTGCCGACTGTGGTGTGAGCCCCACACAAATACTCATTGAACTGATTGACAGTTGCCCATTTGAGTGCTAAAAACTCAAACTTGTGGACCAGATAATTTTTTTTTCTGATGGCAAAAAACTGCGACTGACATAAGTTATTGGCTAGAGTCCTTGTGGGTGTTCTTGATATAACATTGTTCCCAAACTACTGAGACTGGCATCTGTGTGTAACACATATGGCTTTCTTGGGTCCACATAGGCCAGTTCGGAGGTGTTGGTCAACTATCTGATTGTCTCTTCAAATGTTTCATCACAAGCTCACATCAATCTGGGGCCAAGCGATTCATGTACTCTGTAGTAAAGTTTGTCGGGTCTTTAATCAATCTGTGATAATAACTTAAGAATCCCTAAAAACTCTGTAGTTCTCTCAGCCAGCTGGATTAATGAATGGTGGTGACAGCATGGACATAGTTGGGATTGGTACAGATGACATCTTGGGACACAGCGTGACTCATACACTTGACCTAGTTCCTGAAGAACTGGCACTTGTCAATGGACAGATTGAGGCCATACCCTTCCAGTCTGTCACGCACTTTGAATAACCGGGCTTCGTGCTCTTCCAGGATTCTCCCTACTACGATAATGTTGTCCAAGTACACAAGGCATCCCAACAGTTTCATGTCACCCACTGCTCTCCCCATCAGCTGTTGGAATGTGGCTGGCACTTCTGAGATCCCTTGCAGCATTCAGAGGAACTCTGAACCACTGAATTGTAGCATAGTGTATTGGTTGGGTATACTTCTTTTCTTCAAAATTCCATAGTCAACATACATTCTGACAGCCCCACTCTTCCTAACAACTACAATTGGTGACACAGGGGCCATACCTCTCAACTGTCCATGATTTTTTGGGATGCCCCTGATTTTGCCTCAAAATATTCCTCTGTCCCTTGTAAAATGTGTTTTTTTTGTGACTGAACAGTGGGGATTGTAAGAACAAAATAGTGACAAACATTAAACTAACAGACTTTTTTTCAGAAAATACATCTTGTACTAATCCCCTTAGTCTGCCAGTTTTACAGTTTACTGAGTGAATATTACCAATTTTTAAGATGTGTCCCTGATTCCGAGTCTTTGACCCTGATTTTTTTAAGCCATGTCCCTGATTTATGAGGCAAGAGTGAGAGGTATGACAGAGGCTCTCAGATTCCTGAATTCTGCATGCAGCCAGCATCTTCTGCAAGTGCTTAATCTATGTCAGTCAGACTTCTTGACTTTTCCCCAAAAGGTCTGTCATCAGTGACCTGAATGTGATGCTGTACATCCTTGGCATACCCAATGTCCTGTTTCTTCAGGGAGAGAACTTCAGTTTGCTGTGACAACTTCTTTTGAATTCTGTTCCGTCACTTTTTATGTGCAAAGAGGGGCCTTCAGCTTTGAACAATGAAAGATCTATTCGTCTTGGAGCTGGGTTCTCTCTCTTTTGTGACTGCATGGCCAGATCAGCACAATAGACCCTGGCCAGCATCCATTACTTTTGGAAGCTCACTGGTCATCTGTTACATTTGTCATATGAACTGTTACTTGTCTGATAAATGCATGAACTTTAGCTGACAGTATGCTTAGTTTGACTACAAGCCCCTCTGGCAAACCAGCTTCTTCTGGGCCATCCAGCATTAGCAACTGATTATGGCAAGATCCCTTAAGGCACACTATTACCTTGATGGCACACTCTGCTTTGTGGAGGTAACACCACTTCAGATTGATCTTGGTGCCAAATGGTTCCCACAGATGCGTCCTCAGGTTAGATAGGGGCTTTGCAAGTATATGCTTGTCTGACAAGTCCATGGAGGGGCACTGGGGCTCTTCCTTGTCAGGCCTCAGACTCTTTCCACAACTGACACAGGCAGTAGAACATATAGGCATTGGTTCCTACATCGATCAGACTCTTTCATACATATTCATCTGTGGGCACACCAAGGCACATACCTCCACAGCAGTAGGAGTTCTAGCAATGTTCATGAAGAAGGAAATCCAGATACAAATGAGGCCCAGCTGAGGGTATGAAATTTCACTGAGACCCCACACATCCAATCCTTCCAAAGGCTCCAACTTTTGTGAGACAGATACTTAGCATAATAGTCTTTAAAGACAATAACTTGGTGTAACTATCCAGGAGTGTGCTGGTGGGTCGCCCATTCACTCAAGCCTTCACATCTGCAATGAGACTCACAGTCTCTTCCCAAATCCTTGACTTTGTTATCTGATGAATTGGTTTTGATGTGATCTGTAGCTTTAGCCATGGTTTCTGGTAAACGACTTGTTCCAAGGACAGCAGAGCACTCCTCTATTGGAGGGCTCACTGAAGTTCGGAGACTTGGTGGTGTTTGTGGACAATTTGTCTCAGATTAACCTGTCTGTGACTGTGAAAGTTGCTTTCTGACTGACTCTGATGTTGGATATGCCCATCCTCACTACAGCGGTAGCAGTAAACATCACTTCTACATACTGACAGTCAAGGGGTTCCAGCCGGAGAGTTCCATGGGTTCCCCCCTCCTGGGCAGGGGTCCTAGGCAATTGCAGTACTTGAGGATTCATTGATTCTCCCATCATTTTCCAAAAATTCAAGGAAAACAGCAACTAGATGATAAAGTTGAGCTGCAAGATGTAAAGTAGAATGCAAAACAGAAAATGAGTCGAGCTCAGGCTGCTTTAGCAAATAAACCCAAAAGATGATGGGGTATCTGATTCAAAAATCCACTTTATTGTTAGAATTAAAGAAACACATTATAGAGGCAGAGGAGAGAGTCTCAGAGTTTGCTACACATACAGATTTCACTAGATTTAAGATGAAACTGGATGAAACTATAAGACGTATGAATGTGAGGATTAAAAAAACCAAAGGAACAAAAATTTGAAAGGGACAGAAATGATTATTTACATGGAAGAATTTTCAACTGGTCAAAGAAAAATAAAAAATATTCAACCAAGATCCATTTTAAAATACACTTCTGCTTCAGAAACGGATACCTATATGAACTGTTCGGAAAATGAAGGACATAGCACCATAAATGGAGGCGAAGTTTTTTTCAGAGAAGAGCCAGGACAATGACATTCCCCCAAACTGACAGGCGGCAGTGTAAGCAATTCAAATATGATGAGCAGAGGAACCAGTGTTACCAGAGAGAACCCTGAGGAGGACCCCCAGATTCATGAGGTTCGTCAAGCCAAGACAAGACGGGGCACAAGGGGTTGAGGTGGACAACAGTTATGGAGGAAACTGGCAAAGGAGAGGAGTACAGAGATCAGGCCCCCCCCGGGGGAGATTCTTCACCCGTCGCCCCAGGAGGGGCAGGAGATAGACAAACAACTGGAAATAAATATCTCTCAATATTGTACCACAGAAATGGAAATGCAGGTACTGCAAAATGGTCTCTCATTTGTCCCTACAAACCAGGTATGTGAATTTGATTGTGTTGGAGACATTCACAGATTTACAAGGAACTTAAATCTGAAAGTTGCATTTCATACTAAAGAAAAAGGAAAAAGTGAATAATGGTATGGAGAATAGCCAGGTTGATACAACACATGATGGGGGTCATATAAAATCTGAACTAAGAGCCAAATCTACCTATATGCTTATTAACAATCCACGTGTAACAATGTTTGAAGAGCAATGCATAAGAGATTTACATCAGCTAATGATAGATTTTCCTAGACCCCAATTTAATAATTGCAGCAATTTGGAAAGACATGCCCTTTTAGGAGGCAGTATAGTGCAATGGTTTAAGGCTCTGAGCTGCAAACCTGGAGACCTGGGGTTTGAATCCCATAGGCCCCACTTGCATACTGTGTGACCCTGAGCAAGTCACTTAACTTCCTTGTGCTCCCAGGTCGAACCTGTAAACAAGCTTCAGCTTAGTGTGTCTCCTGGTTAAAAAAAAAAAAGTTTGAATCACTAGCACAGGATAAATCTATTGTAATAAAAAGAGCAGATAAAGAGGGAGCCATAGTTATATGGGATGCAGAAAAATATGAAAATGAGGTTTTTAAACAACTATCAGATCATAATTTTTATCGGACATTGAGCTATGACCCAACTTTGCAATACAAATCCAGTATAGACATGTATCTGTATGAGAATATGATTTGGGGTCTCATTACAAGGGAAACATACAACTTTCTGACTGTGCAACATCCCATAAGAGCAATAATGTATGGACTCCCCAAAATTCATAAAGACTTATACAGTCCACCAGCCCATCCAATAGTCTCTTCAATTGGTTCACTGACCAGACCCCTGGCTCATTTTGCAGAGAAGTAGGTTAAAAATCTTGCATGCAAAACTCCTAGCTACATCAGGGACAGTATGCACATACTAGAAGTGCTAAACGACATGGGTATTGAACCAGAATGGTGGCTTGTAACCCTTGACATTTCTTTGTTATACACAATTATACAATGGCAAGAAAGAATCCTGGCTTCTGACTGGTCAGGTGGCTATCATAGCAGGGATGTTATCCTGGTATAACATCCCTGCTGATTGTTTGTAGGGTATGGAGCATGCTCCTGACTTTTTTTTTTCTCTTGAGAAACAAAAATATTTTTACACACTAACAAAAACATTCTTTAAAATCATTTTTTAACTATAAAACAATAAGCCATTGTATAATGAATAATGCCCTCCGGGGTGGGTGTTATGCTGGGATAACATCCTTCTGCCGGGTGTTGACGCCGCCGGTGGCCTCGGCCCAACCACCTGAGGTGGGATGTTATCCCAGCATAACACCCACCCTGGAGGGCATTATTCCTTTAATATCCCACATTAAGATGTTTGACAGACACAAAGAGAGGCATTGTGTAGACATATAGAATACAGGCAACAACATATAGAATTCATCATAACCTTTAGCGGAATATGTACTGAAGTATAATGTTATCAAATTTACATTGGAATGCTTCCTACGAATCAGGAGAACTGCCATGGGCGCAGTGTTTGCACCCACATACAGTATGCAAACAATTATCTAGCAGATTGGGAACAGAATCACGTGTTAAATCAAGATGTAAATGTATTTTATGAGCACATTGATTTGTACAGAAGATACATAGGTGATTTGCTATTGGCATGGAAAGGGTCTAGAATGGAGTTGGATGACTGTGTTATGTGTTTAGAATCAACTAATTCCAATCTACAATTTTCAGTTACAACCCACCAGGAAACCATCTGTTTTCTTGATTTACAAATTACAAAAGATAGCACTGAAGAAATGGGTGTTCACATGACTTTACACAGAAAAGAGACAGGAAGCACTTTTACATTTCACAAGTTGTTACCCAAGGCACCTAATAGAGAACATTCCATTCAGTCAGTTTATCTGACCTAAAATACATTTTTCAGAGGAGAAAGTATTTGAAATAGGTGCCAAGGAAATGACACAAAGATTTGAGAACAGAGGCTATAACACACAATGTATTAATAAGGCAGCATTAAATGTCAGCAAAGTTCCAAGGTACAATCTTTCACAATACAATCGAGATGGGAGTGTTACTGGGATTGGAACAGAGAACGAAAGAACTCATGACATACAAAAACAGTTAAGCTTTGTAACAACCTTTTCCCCTCAAACAGTGGCAGTTAAAGATATCATTTTGAGGCATTGGCACATTTTGAAATTGGAGCCTAAGCTCAAAGAATGGACCTGTAAAAACCCACGCTTCACATACAAGAGGGGAAAAAATGTGGGAGATAGTGTTGTGAAAACTGAATATATGTCAAGTTCAACACAGAACAATAATACATTACCTTGTGGAACCTTTAGATGCAACAATTGTATTTTTTGTAGATATTTAACACTGGGTAACACATTTGAAAACCCATGTAATAAGAGGACTTTTGAAATCAAAACACACATTGACTGTAATAGCGAAAATATTATTTATAAAGCAACATGTGCCAGCCTGGAGGCACTGAGGGTTGAGATGCTGGATGCCACACCTCATGCCACACTGGCAACCCAGGTTCGGGAACGAGCCCGGGCCACCGGGGGTTGCAGGGGGAGAGAGGATCGAGCGTCCGTAGGACTGCTCTCCTCTCTCATGGAGGGATCCAAGGACAGCCTGGCACTGCAGCAGCCCCCAGTGGAAACTGGAGGCACTGCTGCACACAGGGCTCAGTAGTGGGGCGCAGAGCTGTGAGAGACGTCCCTGGCATCATTGCATGCTCGGACTATGCAGAGATGGAGGGGACAGGGGCTTAACTCCTATGAAAAAAACCCTATCTCCTGGGTGAGATGACGGCACCACCAGGAGCTCAGGCCCACATGCCCAATGTCGGCTGTATCCCCAACACCCCCCTGGGGATTCTGGGGCCTCTCCAAGGAGGCAGGAGAGCCTGGAATCCTGATACCAATGTAATGATCGGGGATCGGTTCAGGTGGGTAGTACAGTGCCTTAGCTGAGTGTGGATTCCTGAGAGAAGCCCTGGAGAGGTAGGAGAACAAACAGAATTGAAAAATAAAAATAAAGCAACGTGCTCATGTAACTGTCTTCATATTATCATGAAAATATTATTTATAATGCAACATGCTCGTGTAACTGTTTTCATATTAATAGTGAAAATATTATTTATAAAGCAACATGGTTGTGTAACTGTTTTCATATTAAATAGTGAAAATATTATTTATAAAGCAACATTTATTTATTTATTTGCTTTTGTTTACCAGGTGAGGGCACTAGACAACCAAGTGCCTATTTTCAGGTGCGACCCAGGAGGGTTACAATGGTACAAAACATGAACATCAGGCATATACAGGGTTAACATACATTAGGTTCAGGCACAATATGTAACATAAGAATAAGGTACAGAGATTAAGGCACATATGCAACATACGAGTAAGGTACATAGATTACAATTATATCGAGCAAATTGATAAGAGTCAGCAATGAGGTACATAGATAACTACATGAGGTGGCAAGCGGCCGAGTACAGGAATAGGCGACAGGAGTATCCGTTGATCCAGAAGAATACCAAGGTACAAAGCAGCAGGATCAGTCAGATTAGGGAACAAAGAGCATCAGGTAGATTAGCAGGGAATGGCATCAGGATCAGTCAATTCAGGGTGATAGAGCACCAGTCATGGTATGTCGGATGACATGGGCTAGACCTGCTGGGCAAAGTGCAGGCTATAGCCACGGACATACTCATGTAACTGTTTTCATATTAATGGTAAAAATATTATTTATAAAGCAACATGTTCATGTAACTGTTTTCATATTGGGAAAACAACTAGGAAGCTGAAAGTCAGAATAAGTGAACATCTAAGAGCAGTAGAAAGAAAAGATGAGAAAAATGCCATAGCAATGCATGTTTTTAAGAAAGGCCCGACACATGTATTTAAGTTTCAAGGCATTGAAAGAATATTTATGCCATGGCGGGGGGGGGGGGAGGTAACATACATAACATGCTGTTACAATGTGACAGTTTTTGGCAGTTCACACTAGATGCAATAAAAGGCCATAGAAAAGATTTGAATGATAAATTCCAGTTGGGACCATTTTTTAAGAAACGAATGACATTATGTATAAATATTGGCCCGGATATTCAAACTGCGCCATTCTGAGGCGCAAGCCCTTGCGCTGCGCAAAATAGTTGCGGTGTGGCGGGGTGATATTCAAGGTTGGCTATTGAGCAACTCCTTTGAATATCACCCCAGCCACAGCCACTGTGCATGGCGCAGTGGAACTTGGCGTCAACGAAGTTGTCAGAGTGGAGCATTCAACTTGCAGTGGCGTAAGTACCATGGCGCCATGCGCAAAATCACGACATTCAAAAGGTGACATGCAAATGGGGCCATAATTCATGCAAGGTGCAGGGGGGGCCATTTGCATCTGATTATGGCCCCATTTGCATGCCATTAGCATGTAGGTGCGCCGATCCCCGAGGACTTGCGCCTGACCGCCCTGCCAGGCAGCAGCCGTCGGGGACCGACGCACCCTGCAGCCCGATCGCGGGCAGAATGTCATAAGAACCCCCCCGAACACTTTCCTAGTGCCCGATCACGGGCAGAATGTCATTAGAACCCCCCCAATGCCCGATCGCGGGCAGAATGTCATTAGAACCCCCAATGCCTGATTGCGGGCGAGAGTCATTAGAACCCCCAATGCCCGATCGTGGGCAGAATGTCGTAGAACCCCCAATGCCCGTTCCGGGCAGTAATCAAAGTGCCCCCAAACCGAATATCTCCCTGGTGGTCCAGTGGACCGTAATGCCCGATCGCGGGCAGAATGTATATTGACACCCCCACCCAAACATCTCCTGGTGTCTAGTGTCCCCCACCCCCCACCCACGGCCCACCACCGCTCCCCTGGCGGCCCGTGGCAGCAGCATCCCCTGCCTGCCGCCCGCCTTCCGACTGACTGGCAGGTGGGCTGCCGCCCATGGTGCAGAGCTAGAGCCAATGGGCGTGCAGCCCATACTGTACATGACAGTCCAGATTTGTGAATGATTCATTCATGTACAGTAGTGGCTGCACGCCCATTGGCTCTAGCTCTGCACCACGGGCTGCAGCCCTACCGCCAGTCAGTCGGCAGGCGGCGGGCTGCAAGTGGGTGGATGCTGCCGCCCGCTGGCTGCCGGGGGAGCGGGTGGTGAGGCTGTGGGTGGGTGGGGTGGGGGACACTAGACACCAGGGAGATGTTTGGGTGGGGGTTGAATATACATTCTGCCCGCGATCGGGCATTATGGTCCACTGGACCACCAGGGAGATATTCAGGTTGAGGGGCACTTTACTTACTGCCCGCGATCGGGCATTGGGGGTTTATGACATTCTGCCCGCGATCGGGCATTGGGGGTTCTAATGACATTCTGCCCATGATCGGGCATTACGGTCCACTGGACCACCAGGGATGTGAATGGGGCCCAATTGATGCCCTTAATCGGGCTGGTGGGGGCACAGGGACTGAGTTGGGGGCCAGCCACGGTGGCAGCTGCTGTGTTGCACCCTGCAATACAACAGCTCACCTGTGGGTGGCCCTCAACTCAAGCCTATTTTTTGGGCTCAAAGTTGTGCAGGCGCAGGTTGGGGGTTACGCTGCACAGCTCTGCAACCCGATTCTGAATATCGGGCTGTGCAGTTTATGCATGGTTCCTCCCCCTCCTGTTGAGCATGCATTCATTTGCATTGCGCTGTTGCTCGGCCTGTTTTCAGTGGCGCAACTGCCTCCTGCTGAATATCACAGAATGGCGTAATGTAGGACTTGAGCATGCGCAACCCTGTTGCGCATGGCACAACCCTTTTGAATATCCGGGCCATTGTCTTTAAATAATTTTGAAACCATAGTTTTTGATTGTCAGGATAAAGTTTACCTAGAGTCTACAGATTTTGTGGTAAACATGGTATGATGATAAAATTAAGCACATAAGTTAACAAAACTACATTTATATCATTGTGTTTCATTTTCTCCTCCCCCCCACATTTTTTCCCCAATTCTCCCCAGCTTTTATCTGATATTTAATACAATAAATTCATCCTGCGTGTATGAGAACAGTTTAGATGACTTTTTAAGGCATAATTTGGAAAGATTTATCTGATGTCACAAATGAATTACTGATTGTGATCTAGTGACCTCCCATCTGTGATTTCATTGAATTTTGTCATAGTGCAGTGGAAGACAATGGTGATTTTTTAGCACACTAAATATAGTAACCTGTGAAATGCTCTGGTTGTAAATAAGGTGTTATGTACTGGTGCAGGATTGTGTAATGTTTAATGTATGCATTTAACATGTTTTTTAAATGCTGAAAGAGCACTATGTATGTATGGCCCCTTTAAGTTGCCACATTTTAAAAGACACACCTGGATGCATCAATTTACACCTTGAAAAAGAACGCAGTCAGTGCTCAAAAACGTGTGGCTTTAGTTGGAGTAGCAGGTCCATTTTTTAACAATAAAGTGTATTTTTGAGTCAGATACCCCATTGTCTTTAGGGGTTATTTGCTGGAGCAGCCTGAGCTTGTCTCATTTTGTTTCCCATCATTTTCTGTAGCTCAGTCAGTTGAGTATGGACTTCCTCCAGTGAGACTGCATTTGAAGCTTGCATTCCGGTGCTTGAGGCAGCTGACACAACACTACTTGACACAGGTGTGCTGGAGACTAAGGATTCAAACTCCCTTGGGTGGTGGGCTGGTCATATCACATTAGATTATCATATTTTTCATTTCTTGAATCAGTCTCTGGAGCTCTGTGACATCATGGGAGCCCCGCTGTCTGACACTTGGGCACTGGCAATGGAAGCAGGCAGGGGTCCCCACTTTATCTTGTTCCTCAGCCTCTCTAGCCACCTGCAGCAAGGCTTCATGGGATGGTGGATCAACCTGTCTCTCTTTTTGATGTATCTTTAACAGCAGTAACTCTGAAAATCAGGTGGCCTTCAGCACTTGTTCTAGTTACATCTTGTTCAGGTCCTTGGACTCTATTCTACCTCTGTGATACACTTTCTGTAAGGCCCTCTCGTAGATCGCAAAGGCGGTTCCCCAGCATTGTTTGGTGGTCTTAAACTTCATGTACAAATTATCATAGGATTCCATACTTCCAAACGCACTGTTTAAGGTGTCAATGTGTTCATCTGCTTGGTCCTCTGGGTCTGTGGCACACAAGGATCAGATGGTGTCCAATTCTGTCCCCTTCTAACTCTCTGCCACTCTCTTGCATTTTTCTGCCTCAGTGCATTGCCATTCATATAGCATTGGGACAGCACAATCAATCCAGGTTTCACAATCATCTCCGGCGGTAGTGGAAATTGTGCTATAAAAAATTCTTAGGCATCTATAACAGTCTGAACCAGCAGGGTAAGCTAGCCCAAATTCTTCAGAGGTTGCCCAGGGAGGCAACAAAGTCTACACATCCTTAAAGGTCTTCAGTTCACTAGCCAGCAACAGTTCTAATTTGATCTTGAAAACCCCAGCAGAATTCATGCATGGTGAAGGTGGTTTTGGGTTGATAGGACTCCCTTTGCTTCTCACCACTCAGATCTTTTGAGACTTATCAGGTGCCACCGTGTCAGGCAGATTCATGGCCTCTAAGTGCTTCACAGCTTCCACAATTAGTTTCTAAACTGGGTGCCTGGTTCTGTTGTCACTCTGTGAATTTTCATGTTCCCACAATTTTTCAGGGCAATCTCCAACACTTCCAAAATTGATCCCTGTCCTGCTTCTTGGCAACATTCTTTACCAGGAGTACTTTCTGAGGGTCCAAACCCTCAAACACACACCAGTCCTCTATCTCTTGAAAAACCCTTTTTACTTTCACAAATTTTTTTTTTTGGGGGGGGGGGGTCAATAGCAAAACGTCTATGAAAGCCCTCAGGTATGTCCAGGTGTTCAACAAGAAATCCCAACGGTGCCTCCAATGTGTTACTCCCCGGGTCACTTTGTCTGGGTTCATATCCCTTTTTGGTGACTGTATGGGGCCCACCTGGTTGAGGGGGTTGGGTTCATTCTTTCTCCTGTGGTAAAGGGTGTTCATCCCAGAACAAATAATAAATAGCATGGTGCCTCCACCCAGAGACAATAAGTGGGCCAGATGTTGCATGCAGTACCATCCCCTGGGATGCAGTACCTACCTACCCACCTCTCTATCCTGGACTGGACCACCCCCTGGGGACCAGTAAGACAGTTGTTACCTTCATCAATAAACACATTAGTCAGGTTAGGCAAACTGGGCACACACACACACACACACACACTGAAGTAAAATTCAACAAATTAGCAGGGCTTTTATTTAAGAACCCATGCT
This sequence comes from Neoceratodus forsteri, assembly GCA_016271365.2. Classification (NCBI taxonomy): domain Eukaryota; kingdom Metazoa; phylum Chordata; order Ceratodontiformes; family Ceratodontidae; genus Neoceratodus; species Neoceratodus forsteri. The sequence goes on along the minus strand of CM057455.1, from coordinate 660,074,189 downwards.
TGGAAACTGGAAGAAAAGGAGGCTAGACAATTGCAAGTCACCTTTACCACTTCCATCCTGCAGCAATGCCCTCTAGGAGCCACTTTACTGTGGGTCATTACCACCCTCTGAGGTCTCACACATTCTATGAAGCACTTGCCCAATCAAGGGGCACAAAAAGAGGAATTGTATTACACAGGGTGAGACAAACTCTTCAGCTGGTACCAGTAGTAAAACGACTATTTCAGGTAAGTCACACCAGAGTCCTGGTTCAGACCTGGTAGCTGTTTTGCCCAGGTTTGTTTGGTGGTGCACTTGATGAAAGTTGGCAAGCATACAATTTAAAGGGTCACTGTCAAATCCCTTAGGCCCCAAAGTGTCCCTAGTTTAAAAAACACATTTTATGATTTCCAACATTCTGCAAAGATTCCTGATGTAGCTGATTGTTTGATTCAAATTTAATTTTTGTGTTTAAAAGTGAAAAACAGACTGCCTACCATACCACACCAGAACATTTTTTTGACATTCCTTGATCAACTTCCACTGCATCTTTGCTGGACTTGGAAATACCCCCATACGGTCTAACCATTTATGATGCAGTGGGAGGAGAGGAGACTATTGCATGGTGAATGACTGCACTGTTTGGGGATGTTTGTAATATTCAGGAAATATGCAGTAAGAGCTAATCAAGGATCTGAAACAAAGTAAGGTTGGGTATAATTACACCATTACCATGCATTTCAGTTCTACTAAGAAATGAAGTACATAAAACAAAGAGCAACATTAATGAATTTTAGAGAAGGCAAGCAATCATAAAATGTGGGGTTTTATCTAAAAATAACATGATGCAAAATTGGTTGATCCCAACAGGCCATAGCATGCTAGCACAATTTAAAGATCATGAAATGCATTGAGAAAATGCTCGAAAACCAACTTGCAATCCAAATGCAGTAACAGTCAGCTGGGGGAGGTAGTCTGAGCATCCAGTGGACTGCTCAGCTCCTCTGGGGGAAGGGGGATCTTGGTCCGGGGGTGGCCTGACCTCTGATGGAGGCCAGGAGGTACAGCAGCCTTGGTGCCCAAACCAATGGGGGAGTGCAACGGATGCAGGTGTAAGCCATGGCATCATGTGGCACTTTGCACTTGGAGGGGTGTACTCACAAAAATACGACACCTGGAACAACACCGACATGAGGGCCCGATAGTGGGTCCTCCCCCATCCAGCCAAACCACCGAAAGAGTCCCCGACAAAGACTTGATTTCTTAGGATGGGGGCAATGTGGAGGCCCCCTTCTCACTGCCACCTTGCCTGGGAGGTAAGCCAAGGCTCTATGGGGGGAGACCTCAGATAGCTGGGGGACAGACAGGGGAGATGGGTACAGCTACGGGTGGTGGGGGGAGAAAAAGAAAGTATATATATAAAAAAAATGCAGTAACAGTAATTCAAAATTGGAAAAGTACAAAAGACCCCAGTAAGCAATGCCAGCACTCACATGACTCACAGATGCAGCAGTTCAATTGAGGCAGCGGACAGCACACAGCAAAAGGGAGAGCAGCAGTCAGTAACAGGGCCCAGTGGTCCAAGGATGAAGCACTTCTGATTTTCTCAGAAGTTGTGCAGCAGCAAAGCCCTTCTGGCTTGCACTTCTTAGGATACAGCTCTTCTGGTTCAGCTCTCATGAGCACTACACAGTGATACAGGATACAGACTGTCAGTGTACCTGTCTGTTTGTACCTGGTCTCGGTATAGCACGGACACACATAGACTCCAAATTGAAGCTATTTGAAGCTACCACAACACAGATTGTATTATGGTAGCTTTAAATAGCTCCGGTTTGGAGTCTACGTGTGTCCATGCTATACTGAGAACAGGTACATACTGACAGGCACCCTAGCAGTCTATATCTGGTATCAGTGTTTCGTGGGGGTATATAGGCTCGAAACTGGAGCTGTTTGAAAATACAGCACAATACTAAGTATATGGAGGTGCCCCAGCTGCTCCCCGCCTGACACGTCATCACGGGGTCAGCCGTGGGTGCTTGTGAGCACACCAGGGAGGGCTTTTGGTGCTAAAATGCTAGCAGGGAGGGCACAGAATCAACCAGATACTTTTTCAACTAAAATAACAACAAGCAAATGTAAAGTTATGTACTACTTAGAAAATGGCAAGAAAGAATTCTGACTCCTGATTGGCTGACACTGCCTCCAAGATGGGCATTTATTTCTGAATAGATGCCCAGCTAAAAACAAGTGCCACCAAAGTCCACTTCACAAGGTACCCTGCTGCCCAGCCTACTTCCTCACTGGGTGAAGGCAGCTCATAAATTTAAAATCCCTGCCATGTTTTTCTCTCGCTTAGCGAGAGACAAATATCCTCCCCCACCTTCCCACTTTCCCTCAGTAGCAGGTAATAAATAAATAAAAACTAACACTCCATCTGGTCATTTTGCAGTCAGAAGACTGAAAAGAGACATCTCATTTAAAAATGACACCAGTCTCCTGACCGCGTTCTCACAATCCGTACTCCCGAAGCTGACATTCGCATCAGCTTCATCCTGCACGTGCCATTTAAAAAAAAAAGAAAAGCAGGAAACCATTAATGAAAAACCACAATTCAAATCTACCACATTCTCTTCATTTCAAATACAAACAAATCAGTCATGTACCTCACACATCTCCCAGAAATTGCAGCATTCAGTTCCAGTAAGGTCAAAGGGAGTGAACTCAACAGACACCTTCCGAGTTCTGACTTGCGACCGTAACGAAATGAAACAAAACAAGGTTTAAGAATTCAAAAGAAATATAAACAGCCGACACACTGTTAAGTCAATTTCTTTTAATCACACTTCTTTTGTTCTTCAATCTGCGTGTGTGTGTGTCTGGGGGGTTCAGGAAACCAGAAAGGCACTGTAGGCAGCAGGGAGGAGTAACAGCACCTAGAACAGCTGGTGCATTACTTTGTCAATGAACACTGTTTTTAACAGTGTTTTGAACATTTTTGACACTGATTTCCTCTTTTACTTTTACATTTCACAAAAATGTACTTACATGGCCATTTTCTAAGCGCAATAATATCCTTCAGGGTGGGCATTATTGGAAAATACCGGACCTTCCGGGGGCTATAAGGCCCTCCGCCTGCGGTGTCGGGCCTCATTAAGCCCCTGGGCGGTCCGGTATTTCCCAATAATGCCCACTCTGTCTGGTATTATTGCTTACTTACGCAACTGCTAATTAGGCCCCACTTCACACAGAAGTGGGGCCCGATGTGACTTGGACGTTTCCCTCTAATTGAATGGTTGCCTGGCTTAAACAGAACATAACTGAAGCAGGGCTATCCTTGCTCCTACCAAAGTCTTTCTCCCTAATAAGAGGACTTGGAGTAGATATTCCAAAATCTACAAAAAGAGGGTCATCTCAAACCTGCACATGACCACCTTTATGCAGTAGAAACATACATCACTATTTATAAGAACGCAATCCCTTAATTATCACTAGGTTTTCACATCAGACACCCTATAAAAATAGGTTGCTCATCCCAAAGATTAATTCTCTTATCATTTCATTTCTAGATCTTTAAATTCTTTAAATTCCCAATAGATCTTGTTTCTTACTTGCTAACATACTATACTAAACTAATACTAATATGAACATAATAAAGACTGTATAGGAGGTTCTTCAATCTATCAAAATTACTGCAAAGCTTAAAATGTAGCTTTAAAAATATTGCTAGTTCTTGATCTGCAATTTTAAAGAAAACCACTGCTTAACATTAAACATTTGTATGAATTAGATATATAGCACATCTGTGTATTAAACATATAACAGGTACAATTTAAATCTTAAAGGGGGCATACCAAGTCATCTCAGACATCTCAAGTGTCTCTTTTATAATACTGAGGCAAGCTAGGCCCAATAAGCTGCCGGAAACATAATAGAAAGTTTTTTCTCCCTATTGAGTTCATGTGCCATAAAGACTAAAAGGGAGCCAAATAAAAAACTAAACATGTACCAGGATTTTGATGATAATTTTGGCTTGAATATAAAACTTTATAAGGTTCGTAGTGTAGGCTTAGGTCGTGGAGGGTATATATACATTGTTGCCCATAACAACAGTTTACCTGAAACATAGTTTTAAATTCCAGAGAGTGTTCACTGTTTTAGAGCACAGGTCATTAAGTTTGGAACAAGCATTTTCAAAAATCTGTCTCTACAGTACCAGCTAGAAAATACTTTGTAACATTTTACTTAGAGATGAGTTATCTCTGGCCACTGTCCACAGAATGCCAATTGGCCATAAAAATAATAATAATAATCTTTATTTATAGGGCGCCTTTCAAATATCAAGGCGCCTTACGTTATAAAACATAATCATCCAATATTACAATAAATATAAGACAATAAAATCCATTATATTTCTGGGAATGCCAGTGTCCACAAAAAAGTTTTCAGTGCCTTCTTAAAGCCCCCTACAGTTGTACACTCGAAGCTGATGGGGCAGAGAATTCAGAGGAAGGGCCACAAAAAAAGCACGGGCCCTGGAAGATTTCAAAATAACCCTCGGAATCTCCAGCAACCTCGCTCACCCGAGTGCAGCTGTAGCACAGGGGTGTAAGGAATCAGGAGCTCTTTCAAATAGTCAGGAACAAGGCCATATAGGGCTTTGTAGGTCAACAAGCCTGCCTTAAAGGTGATCCGCCACTGAATCGGTAGCCAGTGCAGATTGTGCAGCACAGGGGTAATATGAGAAACCTAGGTACCCCTGTCAATAAATGAGCAGCAGTGTTCTGCACTAGCTGCCAGTGGCAGATATCAACCCCAGGAAGCCCAAGATAAAGGGAGTTGCAGTAGTCAAGCCGAGAGGTCACAAAGGCGTGGATCAATACAGGCAGGTTACTGGACGGAACAGGGTGCTAGACCCTGGCAATATTCCGAAGATGGTAAAAGGCAGACTTGATGACTGCTGACACCTGATGATGAAGGGTCAGCTCGTCGTCAAGCATGACTCCACGGTTGCGCACCCGTTCGGAGGTAGGGATCTGCGCACCCCCCAGAAATATTCCAGAGGGCCGATCAATGCTCAACCTCTCAATCCTGCGACCTGGGTCCACTACCAAATATTTTTACTTTTCAAATTAGCAAGCAATAAGAACACTGACTACTTGCTTAAACTGCTCCATTCTCCTGTCTGGGAGTTCATTTTGTTATTCCATGAACATTTCCAGCTCTCTTTTCCCTCTAGGAGGCTTCTGGACACATTTCTCTGGTGAGGTCAACATCTCTCAGGATTCCGGGGTTCCCCCTTTGTTGACCTCAGTTCTTGAGCCTCCAGGTCAATTTAAGCACTCTTACCTGTGAAATTAAACAAAAAGAGTCGCTCCACTGAATGTAATACATTTGTTTCATAGAAATTAACACTGAGACCCCCCCTCCAGGTCCCAGACAATGGGCTGGCAGTACAGCCTAGAGGTTAGAGTAATAAGCAGTGAATGAGCTTGGTACATTCAGCAGACCTGGGTTTCATTCCCACAACCTCCACTTGCATATTGTGTGACTCTGAATAAGTCACTTAACCTCCCCAATGCTCCCAGGTCATCCCTGAAAACATGCTTTGTGCCCAGTGGGCTTTACCTGGTTACCAAAGAATAATTAAAAAAAATCTTAACATATCTTTTAAAAAGGTGAAACAAGCCCAGCAGCACATCAAATGCAGTCATAGCCCCAGTCTTCTCCGTACCCTCTTGGGGATCATCTTGGGTCTGAACTGCAAAATGGAAAGCTCCTCCCAGTGTCCATCTTCATTCTTTTCCTGGCAGTCTGAGCACAGTTTTATCTTTTTTTTATTATTTATTTATTAGTTTTTGCTGACCGGGTAAGTACATTAGGCAATAACCCTACCTATTTTCAGGCATGACCCGGGAGAGTACAAAATACAAACTTCTAACAGTCACAGGTAGTATACAATAAAAAACATGACAGCTTCCAACAGGTATCCACACAGGGATAGTTGAAAAATGTTACATACAAGCAAATAACCATCCATGCAGGGATGAGAAAGTCAAATGTGGGCAAGCCCAGTGGTACACATGGAGTACTGAGAGGCAGTGACCGAGGTTAGGAAGAGCAAGAGCAGGAGGAACAAGCAAGGTTAGTTACAGTCACATATATTAAGTGCATAGAGGTGAGAAAAAAGTGCATATTTAAAGGAGGAGTGAGATACAGAGCACTTTAAGTGGGGAGGCAGGGAATTCCAGTATTTGGGGGCGAAAAGTGAGAAAGCTTGCTCACCCATTTTAGTTGAGCAGTACCGGACAGAGAGTAGCTGGGCGTCAGAGGACCTTAAGGGGTGGGAGTGATGCACAGGGGAAAGCATAGCCCCTAGAGAGTCAGAATGGGGATATCTAGTCAAGGAGTCAATAAAATAACCCAGAGAGTATGAGCGATGGGAACTGGGTGACAGCCAGTACAAGGCAGAGTAGAGCAAATAGTGGTGCATAAGGCGAGGTGCCGATAGGATAAATCTGTAAATGTTGTTGTAGGTGATATCCCACTTTTGAAATACACTAACATTGGCCTGAGAAAGGAGAGGGAGAGCATATAGTAGCCTTGGGAGTAGGACCCCCTTGGCTACAGAGATCCTGGCTGTAGGGGTTAAGGGGTGATGTTTACGATAGGCAGCACCAATCTTGTAGTTCACAGATTTGCATACCTCATTAATGTGGGAGGAGAAATCAAGTACGGGATCAAGCATCACCCCCAGGTATTTAAAGGAGTCAGTGATAGTGACTGCTGACCCGTCATGACAAGTGACGCTAAGCTTGTGGGACACGGCATGGACTTTCCTAGAGGTAGTGACTGCTGACCCATCATGACAAGTGACGCTAAGCTTGTGGGACATGGCATGGACTTTCCTAGAGGACCCAAAGAGCATGGCCTGTGTTTTGAGTAAATTTAGTATTAGGGAGTTGGAGGAAAACCAGGATTGTAGTTGTAAGAACACCGACGACAGATGAGTATTAAGGTCATCAATGGAGCTAGAGGCAGTGTAGAGAAACAAGTCATCTGCATACATAATGGAGCGACTGTTGGTGGGGATGGAGGTGGGAATATCATTAACAAATACTGAGATGAGCAAGGGCCCAAGAATAGAGCCTTGAGGGGCGCCACAGGAGATAGAGGCAGGAGATAAGAGAACCTTGAAGAAGGAGACAGATTGTAACCTGTTGACAAGGTAACTGCATATCCAGGACAGAGTGGATTCAGAGGCACCAAGGTTGTGCAGTTTATTCAAGAGCAGGGGGTGATTCACCAAATCAAAGGCTTTGGTGAAGTCAATGAATACAGCACCAGTAAGAAGGCCTTTGTCCATGTTGGATTTTACCTTCCTGGTAAAAAGGGTGAGAGCAGTAGTAGTGCTATGTCCAGCTCTGAAACCATGTTGAATGGGGGACTGGAGATTGAAATGGGACAAGCGAGCAGATATCTGGCAGTGTATTAGTTTCTCAAGGATCTTGCTGAGCGTACGCAGAAGTGCAATGGGTCGATAATTAGACAGGATCTTGGGATCTTCTTTCTTGAATACTGGAATAGCCCTAGCAGATTTCCACGCCAAAGGCACTGTAGAGGTACTAATGGACAAATTAAAAAGCAGAGTGACTGGTGTGGCTAGGAGAGAGGCTGCAAGTCGCAGTATCCTGGGTTCTAACCCATCTGGCCCGGCACTGCCATGAGTTGAACTGGATTTCAACTGCTTTAGGACCTCAACATGCGTGACAGGAGAAAGTATCAAAGTAGAAGGTGAATCATGAGGAGCATGAGGAGGAGGAAGATATGAGCCACAGGATGTGAGAGGGGAAACATTAGGAACCTTCGTTAAGAGGAAATTGAAGGTATTGGCAGTGGTGTGGGGATTATTGCAGAGAGCGTCGTTAATTAGTATGTCATTGGGAATCTGCAACTTGGTGTTACTCAGAACCTCTTTAATCTGGGACCAATATCTCTTTGGGTCAGAGGCAGAGAATTTAAGGAGTTCCCAGTAGTAGTTACTCTTGGCAGAGCGAGCCTCCTTTTTTGCAGGTATTGCGCAATGAGCGATATGCATCGAAGTCAGCCTGTAGAGAGGAGGACTTTCATTTTGACCAAAGTTTGTCACAGTACTTGATCAATTTCATGAGAGGCCTCTTCATCCACTTAGTCACCTTCCCTCTAACTCTACGCATTGAGACTGGGATATACCAGTTCTGCAAAGCTAGTAGAGTCGTATTGAAATAGTCTGTGGCTTGGTTGATGTCTGTGGTCATAAAAAGGGAGACCAGTCTACGTGTTGTAGATCATACAGGAACATAGCCTTGTTGAGTTTTGAAAAGGCAGCAAAGGATAGAACTTTGGGCGGATAGGAAGGAGGTGGGGTTCCCCTCACGCAGTATATTGGGCAGTGATTGCTAATGGAGTCTGGTAAAACACCAGCAGAGGAGTAACAATCCTTTTGATTTGTAAGGATCCAGTCTATAAGAGTACGGCTAGTTGGAGACGCAATAAGTTGAAAAAGTTTGGCTTTGCTGATAGTAGAAGTAAGAAGAGAGGAGTTTGGACCCTGCCAGTTGAGGTTAAAATCCTCCAAGCAGATCACCTCGTTTTTCTTAGACACTGCAGGAATCAGCTCAGTAATCTCCTTTAGGCCGAGCTTGCTGTTCCTAGGTGGATTATAAATGCAGAACATTTGCAATTTCTTGGCCCCACCAAGGATTATGAGCAAGTGAAGTACCTCATAGTTATTCAGAGGGTGGGTGAGTAATAAAGAGATGTTAAGGTGTGATTTATAGTATAGTGCCATTCCACCACCCCTTTTGAAGGAGGGACGGTTGACCCAGAATAAGTTAAAGCCTGGAAGAGAACAGCGTTGATCAGAGACAGAGGGTTTCAACCATGTTTCAGAAAGGGCTAGGATGTCTGGGTTGTTGAACTGCACTCAAGCCTCCAGCTCAGGGAGATTGGCTATGACACTTCAGATGTTTAGGTAGGCCAAGGTCAAGCCCTGGGCCTGTGGCAGGAGATGGGCAAAGCAAGAATAAGGTGGTAAAGGATTAGCTAAAGAGCCAGGGTTAGGTTCAATGTCACCTGCAAGGGAAAGAGATAAGATTATGACCCAAATTGTTGGAAGCACAAAGGCACGAGAGACGTTTCCAGGGGAGGTAAGTTTCCTGCATAAAATGTATCTTACGAGTAGCCCAGTGTATTTGTGGCTAAAGAGCACAGGGGGAATTGGCATGGAGGAGTCTTCAGCCATCATGTTAGAGTAGGTAAAGTTCCTGGAGGGAGCCTCACACTGGAGGGTGGATGTCCCTGCATAGAGGGATAGTGAGTCAATGACAAGTAGGACTAGGAGTGCACAAGCAGGGTAGTACATAGCCAGACCTGACATCCTTGCAAAGGAAGGACCAAGATAGGATGGAGGAAAATAATGGGAGCTGGAGCAGGGTAAATTACAAATCTGGCTTAAGGTACCAGTCAGAGGAGAATAAATAAATTGGGGCAGAGACTTAACACAAAACTGTGTAAATTCCCTTAGGTAGGTTAGGATAGGCACCTAGAGGGTGTAGAGTGGCAGGAAACACTTGAATAAAAAGAAACACCGCAGGGAATTGAAGCTGCTAACTGTACAAAATGTTTAGTAAGCAGCGTAATGAAACAGTGACATCTAGTGGTGGAATATAATTACCTGCTTATGGAAAACAGAGCTGATGGAACAAATCTGTCTGAAGACCACCTACCAATACCAACACGTGATACTGCTTAGCTTTATAAATAAGACCACCTAAGGGTGGGAAGGTATTGAGGGGTGGGTGGAGAGCAACTGTGCAGTGGCTGCGGGGACCAGTCTAGTGGCATTTAGAGCAGTAGCAGGCAGAGAAATGTCCTGCGCCACAGTCCCCCTGAATAGCAACAAAGCGCATCAGAAATGTGCCACTTTTTAACTTTGTTTTATTGATCAAAAGCCAGCAGTACATGAAGCAGTAGAAACAACATACAATGGATCAAGGTAGCAGGAAAAGGGTACAAATAATATCATGCAGAGCATAATAATCATCAATGAAAAATATTAAGTATATAAAAAAAACAAAAATGGAATGACCAGAATGGATCATGTAAAACTTGTCCAACAGGGAAAAATGAACAAAGCTTCTAGATGACAGAAGTAGTGATCCATGACTTGTTCCCATAGCAGGGAGTTTTGATGGCATCCCTAGTGGAGTGGGGGTTGACGACTATGCCCACAAATGTGGGCTGTATCCCTAGGGTGGGGAGCCTCCCATAGCATACTGCAAAAGTCCCAGGGGAGCCAAAATTCAAGAAAGTTCTCCTGGTGAAACTGCAGTTTCGCTGTGAGATGTTCCAATTCTCTAATCTGTCACCTTGGTTACCCAGGTGGACACTTGCAGGGTAACGTCTGATAACCACGGTAGGGTGATGCACTTCCAAGCCACTGTCAATAGGATGTAGAATAATCATCTGAGGTTTTTACATTTAATAGGAGTTGGTAACATTTATTTATTTAACAGACTTTAGGATTACAACCTTTGAGTCAGGGACTCATTTACAAAGGCTCCGCGTCAGAAAAACAAACATAAACACTTAATACATATAGACACAGAATGGCAGCTAAAGGTTACAGTTCTTTTAGTTATACAATATTGCAGAATCAAGATCAGCTATACATTGCATTGAACGTGTTACCGAGAGCTGTATTTTACAGTTTTCAAGAGAACAATAAGTTTGCTGATAGAGGGAAGGAGTAACAGGTTTGATATTTACAGCGAAGTAGAGAATTAGACAGATACCTTGTGAGTGCAGCCAAAGGAGGCATTGTTAATAGATAATGTTTGGTAGCCCTATCGGTAGGAGCTCAGTGGCGGGGTGGTCCCATAAGATGATAGATAGATGACCCAGCACTAGCTGGTACATTGGAAGCACCATGAAGCGAGAATGTGCTCTTTGAAGGCTGACTTGAAAGGTCCTAATTTGGAGATGGAGGGGACGTCAGAGGGGAGTTCATTGTACCAGGCTGGGGCCCTGTGTGGGAATGACCTTTGGGCTATGGCGGTTCTAACCCTCGGGATGGACCACACCTGTCGGTTGGCAGTGTGGGTGTTCACCGAGGCGTTGGAGGATAGGAGAGAGGCAGAAACCCCCAAGGGGGTAAGCCCCTGGTGTATTTTCTTTGTGAGGGAGGCATGTTTGATAAAATAGCCTTTCATCCAGGGTAAAGAGATTTGTCATGGCATATAGGGTACAGGTATGGGTACGCTTGTCTGCCCCGGTGAGGAGTCTGCATGCTTTGTTTGTGGCAAGGTGGATTATGTTAAGGGCTGTGTGGTCAGCAGCCAAGTAGACAGTGAGCCCATAATCAACTAGAGAGAGGACTGAGGAGGTGACAGCCAGATTAAGGGCTTCCAGAGGTAGGCAATCCTTGTGCCGATACAATAGGCCTATACGGACATTTATGGCTGATGATAGAGTGTCAAAGTGAATGGAAGGAGAGGCTGGAATCAAATGTAAGACCCAAGTATTTATATGTATGGACCTGTTCTAGAGGAAGAAGAGAGTGGGAAAGGATTGTTAGCTGCGCATTCTTGGCCTTATTCTGTCGATGGGCAAAGAGCATAGTCTTTGTCTTTTTTACACTGACCACAAGTCTTTGGTCTATGAACCAGTTTTGAATCTGGTTAAATGTGTGTTGGAGGGAGGACTGCAATACTGTGAGATCTGGGTGTGAGGCAAAAAGAACCGTGTCGTCTGCATAGAGTAGTAGGTTGCCGGAGCCGGAATTGGGCAAGGTGTTTAGGTAGATGTTGAATAAAAGAGGGCCAAGGATGGAGCCCTGGGGAACCCCAGAGTGGACTGGCAGGGTGGTTGAGAGGGTGTTTATTTTGACACATTGTGATCTAGCTGTGAAGTAACTGGTAAACCAGAAGACGGGTCCTTGTGACAGACCTATGTGGCGGAGCCTGCTTAAGAGTAAGGAGTGGGAGACAGTATCAAAGGCCTTTGACAGGTCAATGAAGACAGCTCCAGCTAGGTGTTTTCTATCCAGGGCAGAGTGAATAAAATTAGATAACTCAGTGAGAGTCGTAGTTGTACTGTGCCCAGATCTGAAGCCATGCTGCTGCACAAAGTGAGTTATGAGCAAGTAGGTACTCAGTGAGTTGGGTGGCTATAATGTTTCGAGGGCTTTCGAGAGTGGTGGGAGAATGGATATGGGACAGTAGTTATTGGGGGAGGTGCTGTCACCACTCTTCAGTATTGGGGTGACTGTGGCAGTCTTCCAGGTTGCTGGGAACTGCCCCAGACTTAGGGAGTGGTTAATGAGGTCAGTCAGTGGGGAGAGGACTGTATCTAGTACTAGATGTAGGATTCTCATATCAAAAGAATCTTTGCAATAGCAAGAGCCACTGAGTGCTTTCATGAGAAAAGGTCTTGCCTCATTCGTAGAGATCACCCTGAGATGGAAGGGGGGATGCTGGGTGTTTGGGGGCAGGGTTGCAGGAGTGGGGTCAAAGAAGTTATTTGGGGTACTGCACTAAGATCAGAGAATGATGAGTTGAGGCAGTTAGCGATGCCAGCGGTTGGTGGTAGGGACATTGTTGACTGTCAGTGGGGGATGGGAACCGGATTTGCCATTGAGTTCATTGATATTGTCCCAGAATAACCGAGCATTCCCCCAGGAGTAGGCAAGGGTCATTTTGTAGTAGCCTGATTTGGCCTGTTTAGTGGCCCAAGTGCATCTGTTATGAGCCGCATTTTAAGCTTGCCTGTCCGCCTGCATGCTGGATGCGACTGCTTTATGCTAGAGATCATCTTTGTGCTCTAGCTGTTGGAGCAGTGCAGGCGTGACCCAGGGGGCATTATGTTTCTTGGATTGCACTTTTGCTACTGGGGCATAGATGTCACATGCTTTATTAAAAGAACAGGTGAAATAATCAAGGGCTTCATCTATAGTAGGGCCCTGGAGATGGGGGACCAATCCCATTGAGTTAAGTATTTTCTTAGTTTTGTAAGGCCTCCGGGTCGGAGACGATGCTGGGCAATATAGTTTGGTTTGGGTTTCTGCTGAAGACATGATCAGGAAAAGAGGATGGGTGAGTGATCGCTTAAGGAGTCTGGAAGGACCACCAGGTCAGAGATTCTGTGGGGACGGTTGGTGAGGAGAAGGTCAATCAGGGTGCTAGAGCCATTAGTGGGGTTTACCCTGATAGGTTGGTTGATCAGCTGGGTCAGGTCCAGTGCAGTGAAGGTGTCCTTGACATGGGAAGCCGAACTGGCAAGCCAGTTCACATTAAAGTCTCCAACTATGATGTGTTCTGTTTTGGGGGGAAGCCGGAGATGTAGTTAGCAAGGGATTGTATAGCATGAGCATGACCAAAATGCCTAGAGCTAGACTATTAAAAGTATAGGGAATCACAGTCTGTGTGACTAGTTTAGTTTCATCTCCATTTTAAAACCAGCTATAAAATTTTACTGCTTGTTGAAATGTTTTCAAGAGAAAGGGAGCACAGCATAAGCTCTGTTAGCAGGCTGCCAAACCTTTTGCAAGCTCTCCTGAAACAGGGGTCACAACACAACCAACAAAGACCACTCTAAACCAGTTCATGGGGCCAGAACATACTGGGCCAGATATTCAGAAATGCGCCAAAGGCTGGCGCAACGCAACACAACTGCGCCATGGCACAGTGACTGTGATATTCAATGGTTGCGCACAGCAACATGTGCCAGTGCAACACGGCTGAATATCGCAGGGATGTGTGATGGCGCAGCCAGAGGCGCACCAGGGAGCAACCCAACCTGCACCATAGCACAACCAGAGATGTGCAAGAGAGCAAAGGAAGATGCGCCAAGGCACTGAAGGACTAGCCCCAGGCACTGCTGGGAGCAAGGCAGCGGGGGGGAGGCAGCATGGGGAGGCACTGGAACCTGTCCGGGAACAGTGGCAGGGACACACAGCGGTGGACCACAGGTGACCACCGCCCACAGAGCGCAGACAGGCAGCCGGCTCCCCACCCCCCAGCACCAGGTCAGTGGACTTAGGGTACAAGTGGCATCAACGGCCAAGGGTGAGCTGCCACTGGCCCCCCTGCTGGACAGCATGCCAAACCCACCCAGACCACGGCAAACCACACCCTGGCACAAGGTGCCCAACACATTTGCCACACATCCTGTACAGCCAGCCCATGGCCACCCCAAGGCACAGCCACCGACCGAGGGGCAGGACACCACCATGCATGGCCCACACAATGACACAGGCACACCACACAGACATCCACCACACCACTGCAGCATGGCTCCACTCGCCAGCTGCAAAGCAGACATGGACACAGGCGGGTAAGCTTGTAAAATGTATTAAAGAACTATATACAATAAAACCAGAGGGATAGGGTAGGAGAGTGAGGGATGGGGACTGTACAGTGGGACAGGGGAAGGTAGGGGAAGGGAAGGCAGGGGCAAGAAGGATGTACGGGGCCTGCTACGGGTGGCCATCACCTGCTGCTGCCTGGCGCCTCCATCTCTGCCTGTCATGCAGCACCATCCTCCTTGTCTGTTGCGCCACTTCCAATGTGGTGGATGTAATTAGAATGATCTGCCGCAGGAGCCAGCAGTAAAGCGGCAGCCGTGATCTCCTCCAGATGCCTATGACAATGGAATGGACAGTGATCAGTGCAAGTCCATAGAAACCATGCCCTCCTACTGTGTGTAGCGAACAGTGGGAACAAACACCCCTGGAGTGGCATCTCGGCCACCCACAGTGGATGGGCCAATGCCTGCCAAAAACCCAGCATGCCACGACAGTGCACAGCGGTAGACACCGCCGCCCAGGGCCACCTGACCGCTCAGTGGTAGGCAGGTGGCACAGTGCTGCAGCAGCACCACAGCAGCATCAGTGGCAGCTGGATGCACACCCATCCCACCAACAGCCACCACACATGTGCAATGGCTGCTCCACGGTGGCATGCACACCGCACAGTGTGCTCAACACAGCTGACACGGCACATGGCACAGGTGGCCATGGATGCACCCTCACCCCCGCTGACCACCCAGTAAGGAGTAGAGGAACAGAACAGTGCCTACCTGCCCACTGCGGTGCTGCATGCGCTGGTCCCACAGCCGCTCCACGTCCTCCACTTGGGCCAGCTCCCCCAGCCGGTTGTCCCGCAGTGGCCTGCTGCTGTCCGCCAGGCACACCTGCCACCCTGGCACGGTGACCATCCTCAGGCCCTAGGAAAGGAACACAGACAGGCACACATCAGAACACAGCCACTGCATAAGCCCAGCACCCCCATCCCTATGCACAGTGTGCACCCCAGCCTGGCATGACCCGCAGGGCAGTGGTACAGCGCACCTGGTATCTGGCAATGCCACTCCACAGAGCACATGCTGACTCAAGGGCATGGCAGACAGCCCAGCCAACATCATGGTACGGCGGTTGAGCACAGAAGCAGCATGTGCTGACTTACCTGGCCATGGCATGGCTCCCCTGCAGACATCTGCCTGCAGCACCCTCAGCCTCTCAGGGTCCCTCTGCATAAGGTTTCCGTACCAGTGGTGGCACTACTCTCCACTGCATTGCACCCCAGTGGCCTGGACCAGGCCAGCAGCAATGGCCTGCCAGACATCTGTTCTGCCTGCTGCAGGGGCTCCTGCCCAAACAGGCCTGCTGCATGTGGCTCAACCTGTGCCACAAGGTTCACCAGTTCCACTTGGCTCCAGTTGCGAGCATGTTGCCCCCTTCGCTGCACCATGTTATCTATATGATTGGTGAATCATAATGGCGCCCAGTAGTGCACATGCACAACGTGCGCGGGATGCACACCTCATGAACGGTTGCGTGGCATCCGCCAACCGCGCATCGCCATGGATGTGCGACATGGGCGTGGCCCACCCGGCACGTGAAGCAGGAGTCCCAAGGGGGCATAGGGTCAGGGCAGGGGTTGGGGTCACCTTGTGCAAAGTGCGCATGAGTGCTATAGGGCCCAAATTGCATAGTGCGCAATAGGCCCTTTAGTGCTTGAGTGCCATGGGCCCTATAGCGCATTATGCGCCATGGGCCCTATAGCACCTGAGCACCATGGGCACTATAGCGCACCATGCGCCATGGGCCCAATAGCACCGGAACTCCATAGGGTCCATGGCACATTAGGTGCTATGGCCCCTATAGTGCTCCTAGCGCACAGTGCGCAATAGGTGGGAGCACAAGCCACGACGCATGTGTATTTTGGGTGGCGCACTGCGCATGTCACGGCATTGCACCACAACACGTGCCGGAGCAATTCCATTGCGCAAGGAACAAGTGCACGATATTCAGCCGTCACATGCTAATGAGCTCATCAGCCCATGCGCGGCGCACTGGGAATATTAGCATGTCATTACCATTGCTCAACAGCTCATTTGCATGCGATGCTCTATAAAGGCGCTGCACATCAGCACAAGCCATGGACCGGTATTGCAACCATCTGAGGTAAGTTGTGCCTGCCATGGGGACAGCCAGCACAGCAGGTTGGATAGGGTGGGCCGCTGCAGCCAATAACCACTTGTCCATGTCTACAGGTAGCAACGTGTCTGAGCATGAGGAGACTGAGGAGCATTGGTCCTGCCTGCAAGCGCAGGCCCAACTTTACGAAGGCGGAAGCTGATGCCCTGTTTGAGGCCTACCTTGACAGGGAGCAATTGTTGAGTGGCTCCACTGGCACACCACAGGCCAGGGCCGTGGCCTGGGTGGAGGTGGCAGCGGCCGTGAACCAGCAAGGCAGCCACCAGCGGTCTGTGCAGGAGTGCAGAAAGAAGGTGGGCACTGACAAATGCCAGATAAAAGAGAAGGTGGCAGCCATACGGACTGCCAGGACAGCCACTGGTGGGGGCCAGGCTGCTGTGCCACAGCTCACAGCACAAGAGGAGCTGGTGGCAGCCACCATGTGGCACAGAACAGTTGAGGGTGTGCCAGGCGGTGGCTTCCAGACAGGAGGGAGCCCATTACTGCATGGTATGTATGCCGGGGGGGTGCTGGTACGGCAGCACTAACACATCTGTTTTCCCTTACAGCATCAGCACACCAGCATGGAGGACCAGCTATCCACCTCCACGGGCATCCAGGGGCCTGATTGGCTGCAGCACACCACCGCCATCCAGCCGGATGTCCTGGGCTTGGTGGTGGATGAGGCCCTGGCTGTGTTCCAGCAGGATGCCAGCCATGGCGTGCTCTGTGTGGAGACACAGATCGGGGCATGGTCTAACACCGATGACGACATGACCATCATCCTGGACACCCATACCTACCACCATCACTGCCAGCGCGGCCAGTGGCCTGCTGGCGGTGGTGGAACAGCTGCCTGCCACTGCTCCTGGTGCTGCTGTGTGCACAGCCACAGCGGTGATGGGTGGTGGTGGTGGTGCAACTGACCAGGCACTGGCCAGCGCACAGGGGCCGGAGGGGCAGCAGCAGCAGACTGCTGGGGATGTTGGGCAGCTGGGCGCAGAGTTCACTGCCAGTGCACCTCACAGTGACCTACCCCATGGGGATCCCGCTGTGTAGCATCCACCTGAGCGGGGGGCCATGCAGCACGGTCGTTCACTACCAGTAGGATGGCAGCATGCCCATGCACCCCTGGGCACCGACCCATTATATGAGTACACCCGATTGCTGCCGGCCTCCGTGGTGCAACAGGTGCTGCTTGTAGCTGGGGTGTGTGCACTCTGCACAGAGGTGCACCAGGCAGCCGAGCAGTGCGAGAAGGGCATCGTACAGGTCCTGGAGGCCATACAGTACCTGCAGGACGACACGACCACATCCCTGGACCGCATTGCCAATGTGATCTCAGTCATCCTTGTGCCACTGGCTGCCACAGTCACCATGGAGTACACTGTCCACCCCACGGACCCAGCTTCAGGTGACACCCTCAATGTTGATGCTGGGCTCTGCTGTTGGCATCACAGGCACGCCTGGGGTGGGCCTGTTTGGGTGCCTACAGACCCCTGCGAGGACCCAGTCATGTTCCAGCAGTTTGACCCTTGAGGGGAAGTTGCATACCCCCCTTGTGGCCGTTGAGCAGCCTGTGACTGCCAAGTGGCCCCGGTGAGGCCGGCCCTGTGTCCGCGGTGGCTGTGTGTCCGTGCGGCGGACCTGATGTGCACGCTGCCCTGTCTGCAGTCAGCTGCCACCACCCTGTGTGCACATCAGCGATGTGTGTGTGTGCATGACACAATCGTGGCAACTGTGTGTCGCGCCACACGCTGCCGTTTGTGCACCCACCCGGCCACTAACCCGTATGGTGTGTGCGTGATGATAGCAGCACAGCACTGGTTGCCCCTGTGCACCGGCGCCCTGCATCTGATCCACGCCACGTGCTAGCGCCTTGGCACGTGCCTGTGTGTGCCAGTGTGTGTGTGTTGCTGTACAGTGCTGCATGGTGTTGTGTGTGGCTGTGTGGCACTGCC
This sequence comes from Neoceratodus forsteri, assembly GCA_016271365.2. Taxonomy (NCBI): domain Eukaryota; kingdom Metazoa; phylum Chordata; order Ceratodontiformes; family Ceratodontidae; genus Neoceratodus; species Neoceratodus forsteri. Next base: position 660,055,733 of record CM057455.1, on the reverse strand, counting down.
AACCCAGCCCCTGCCCCATGCCTGTGTGCATGCCCATAGCCATGCCTGCCCATGCCCATGTGCTGTGCCATTGTGTCTGTTCATTGCATGGGTGTTTCTCCACCTATCTGCGTACGCCAAAGTGCTCCTGTGCAATCATGTCCCGGTGCTGGCATGACATCCTGAGCAGCCGGAGATCCCTCCGTCCAGAGGTGGGCTGCCCACCCCCCAGCCCATTGCCCCCGTCATCCCCACTGCTGTCCCCCTCTTTAGCCTCAACAGCTATCCCATGGCCAATGGCCATGTTGTGCAGCATGCAGCAGGCCAGGAATAGCTCACAGGCCTTCGAGGGGCTGTACTGTAGGGCACCGCCAGACCTGTCTCGGCAACAGAATCGTGCCTTCAGCATCCCAAACACACGCTCAATGATGTTCCACATGCTGGCATGTGCCTCATTGTACTGGAACTCTTCTGGGGATGACGGGTGCCTGTAGGGGGTGAGCAGCCAGGGCCTGAGTGTGTAGCCACTGTCACCTGTGTGGACAGATATATGATTAGCCTGGTGTCCTGTGTCACTGTGCCCCTTGCCCATCCCTGGTGCCCCTGCCAGTGCACCTGCCCTGCCCACCCCCTCCCATGCCCTGCTGTACCCAACTGCCCATGGTCATCCCATACTCACCTACTAGGTGGTCCGTGGGGATCTCCCCACTCTCTAACCCGTGGCACAGTGTTGAGCTGTACCAGATGAAAGAATCATGTGTGCTCCTAGGGTGTGTGGCACAGACATTGGTTATGTGCCCCCTGGCATCGCACACCACCTGGCAGTTGACACTGGGGTAGCCCTTCCTATTCACATATGCTACCCCCTCTGGGTCAGGTGGCATGCGGATACCCACATGGGTGCAATCGATGGCCCCTAGCACACCAGGCATCTGTGCTACCCTGTGGAACTCCTGCTTGGTTGCTGTACACTCTGCCTGTATGCTGGGGAAATGGATGTAGTCCATAGCATGTGGCAGCATGGCATTGAGGAATTGAGTAAGAAGCCATGACGTGGCCGACTGGGTTATGCCTGTGGTGTCCCCTGTTGGTCTCTGGAAGGTGCCCGTGGCGAGCAGGCGCATGACGGCTGTCACTTTCATCTCCGCTGTCAGGGCGTGGCTCCATTTAGAGGGTGCCTGTATCTCCTCACTGCACAGCTCACAGAGCTGCCTCAGAATCACCCAGTTCAGGTGATACCAGCCCTCGATCTCCATATCAGTGTGGGTCTCAAAGCTGATGCGGGTCCGGTACCGCCTGTTCCGGGTGTACTGCTGATGGGCCCTTCCACAACCTCATTGCTCTGCCTCCTGCCTCCTCACACCCCTCATTATGGCCTCCATCTGGAAGGCTGCACTGGCCATGGCCCCTGTTGTCCTGTCTCTCCCTTGGGGTCCGGCTCCAGTGGACCGCTTGCCACCGTGGGGCAGTGCCTGTCACTCTGCCAGGCTCCCTCTTATGACCCCTGCCTCTGTCTTGCAGTCGCCTGTCACCTCTGTCCCACACCCCTGTGGATGCCTGTGTCACTTCCTCCAGGGTCTGGTGGCACTTTCTCTCTCAGTCTCACTCTGTCTGTCTCCCTGTCCCTCCCCCCCTCTCTCTCTCCCTTCCTCTGTCCCTCCCTCCCCCTCTCTCTGTCTGCCTTTCTGTCTCTCTCTGTCTCACTCCCTCTGGCCAAGTGCTTTCCTGCTTGCTCCTCGTTTTATAGGCTCAAGTCTGTCAGCACATCTGGCCATTACCCACACTTGTGCCATGGGTCAGGGTTGAATATTACCATGTCGCATATTCATGAGAGCCCCCTGTCCTTGCACATACATTCATTACAGTTGTGCATTGGCTGCACTTCTATAGCGCTGCAATGGCTCCCGGCTGAATATCGCCTATGGCACATTTCTGCAGTTGCGCATGTGCAACCCAGTTGCACATGCGCAACTGCTTTGAATATCCAGGCCACTGTATAACTCACAGAATTGCTATTCTTCTATTTTTCACAGATGTTGCTATAAAGAAAACATGCCTTCAATTTGATATTTCCTCAGCTCCCTCCATCATATCGCTGCAAATTCTCAAGCGCAGGATAAAATAGGGATACAAACAAAAAACTGATGCTTCTAAAATATTTAAGAACTATGGCAACCATAAACACAGCTTGAAAGATGGAGTAATTCCATGGCACTGAGGAGCAATGCAGCCTTCTTGCTGCTCAACCCTTGAGGGGAATGTTAATAAATTCCAGGTCGGCTGTAAATAAAACTGCCATTCTGAAGGGTTTTATTTTAACCTCTGGCTCTGACCTGGTTTGTGTGACTGAGAATTGGTTGGGGGACAGTGCAGGTATTTGTATTTTTGAGCAAGTCCTGCCAGGTTTCTTGGTCATACACTGCCCTAGTCTAAAGTATAGGGGTGGGGGAGCAGCCATAATTTATATATCTGGCCTGAAGGCCATGGAAGTCCTGGTGGGGGAGCAGGGTACCTTTGAATATGTGGCCATGACATGTGCGGGTGGTCGGAACTGTCAGGTCCTCCTGGTGTGTCACCCCCAGGTGGTGAGGGAAGGGAGTTTTGGGAGAAGTTCTTGGACATGGTGTCTGCTCAGCTGTTGGAGTCCCCCATGACTATTGGTGCTGGGGGACAACTGTTGGGTAGATGCCGAGGATAATAAGATCACTGTTGAGCTCCTCCAACTGATGGAATTGCTGTACCTTATGTTCATAACCGGGACAGTGGCTGACAACTCATGAATTGAAACTGTGGTTTGATTGGACCATTCTGACATATTGTTTGGGCTGATGGCCACCTAGAATTTATCCACCCCCTTGGAGTTGGCCTGTAGTACAGCCTGGGAAAGACTCAATCCTGAAGTGTTTTGGGAAACTGTGTGGACATCTCTGGTATTATTGTCACTTTCACTAGGAGCACCACTGAGGCAATGGAGGTTTTTTATAATAATATCCTGGCTTTTACTGACACCATAGTGTCAGTTCGTTGTTGCACTTCACCTAGAAGGAAGAGTACACCTTGGTTTAATGATGATGTACTCCTTTTCCCTTAGAGGGAAGGGTTGGAGGTTGGAGTACAAGAGGAGAAAGTCTAGCCTGGAGTCCAGTACTCTTGTCCTGGTGGCTCATTACAGAGAATACCAGTTAGTGGTGATTGCCACTAGAATATTTTTTTCTTGGGCATCATTGCAGCTCTTTAGAATGGTGGATGGAATTCTCTACCCTGAGTGTCTCCCCCAAAATTTGGGAGAGATTTCTCAAAAAAGTTGTGACGGCTTTGCTACTGTCTTCTCTGCCAGGATTGCAGATATCTAGACTGAGAATTCCTCCATAGTGAGTTTTCACAACTTCAGTAGTCAAGAGTGGGAGATGGCAGAAACTTGTATTGCTTGTGATGGGTTTCGCATGACTGCTTTGATGGAGATTTGCCAAGAGCTCTCGGATCTGTGCACTAGCCACAGTTTGCTGGATCATGTTCCTGCATCTGTAATGAAGACTTTAGAGCTGGTGATCAGTCCGGCACTTGTAAAAATTGTCAATGCCTCTCTGAGGGGTGTGTTTTTCCCCACTGTCTTTAAAGAGAGAGCGGTATGACCACTCCTGAAGAAAGCTATTTTAAATCCTGATGATTTTGTGAGTTTTAGCCCTATCTTAATTTGCCCTTTCTGGGTAAAGGTATCAAGCAAGTGGTGGCGGCATGGCTTAGAGAGCATCTGGAGGAATTATCCATTTATGAGCCAATCCAGTTTAGTTTCTGTTCTCAGTATCATACTGAGACAGCCCTGGTAAGTGTGCTAAATGCTTTGCTCCTTGTGGGAGAATATGAAGAGGTTTCTTTCTTGGTCCTTTTGGATTTGTCATCTGCTTTTGACACCATTAAACACGAGGAGTTGGTGGAATGTATGAGGAGGATTATTGGGGCGGTAGGAACCATGTTAAATTGGTTATGATCCTTCCTAAACAATCAGCATCAGTTAGTAGTTTTAGGAAAATTTCAGTATTCTCACTCTGCCACTGGCTGTGGCCTACCTAAGGATTTATTCTGTCTCCTCTTTTGTTTGCAGTGTTTATGCTTTTGCTTGGAGATGTAATCCGAAACTATAGTTTGAGTTTTCATTGCTATTATGCTGATGATAGTCAACTATATCTTTTGTTTAAACCCAGACAAGACTCCTCAGTGTCTGTTCCTGAGAATTTTCTGAGATCAGAGAGTTGGTAGATGGCTCATAGCAGGCTGAAGCTTAATCCAGGCAAAACTGAGTTGCTCCTGGTGGGATCAAATCATCTCAGGCCATCCATTTTGAAGAACCTGGAACTCCCTATTTTTGGTGGTAATAAACTCCTGGCTAGACAAGTGGTTCACAGTCCAGGGGTTACTGTCACTGTGCTACAGGTGTTGACTGTGATAAGGAGTGACCTCTATTATTTAAAGAACATAGTGGGATTGTGCTTAGGAAATGCGCTTTGCTAATCTTATTTTAATAGTTTATTACTAAGGATCTGGGAGTCCTGATCACTTCTGGGAAGAACCAAGATGGCGAGCATGTTGCCATGCTGAGCACAGCTCCGTTCACCCCCTCCAGACATGCAGAGTCATGTTGAGCAATGCTCCAGGAAGAAGCAAACTGAGTAATTCTTAAACCATGCAGGGTGGATTATTGGATGAGAAAAATGCCTAAAATTGTGATAGGAGCAACGGTACATGGTAACGGTTAATGGGCTAAGAACATAATGGTGTCAGGGAAATATACAACCATTAATAAGATCACTAACCCTACAAAACTGATTGCTAAATCTGTAAAGCAAATGAAGATCCCAAAGAGACTGAGAACAAACATGGGAAGATGAAACAGGCAAGCTGAGCCAGAAGGGGAAAAAAACAGACTACTTTAAATAAAAGTTTAAAGGGGGGCCAAATGAACGAGAACTTGCTAGAGGAGGAACAGGCAGGCTCATCTAGTAAGTTAGCTCCAGTAAACACAGCCCTGATATTTCTAAAAAAAATGGATACAAAATTGAAAAAGACTGAACTGGCTTCAGCCTCAACAATTAATGTTGGAACCAGAAACAATGGGAGACAATGAGGAGCAAATTGATACTAGTAAAATGTTGGGGTCAATCATGGAAGAGCAACCAGTAAGGAACCAACAGCCAGATAGAATTCAAGCGCAGACTGTTCTGAGGACACCACAACAAGAAATGCTGCTATAAGATACTGGCCTCCAGAAGGTATGCAAAATTAATTCTACATATGATCTAAATAAAAACCAAAATATGATACAAGGAAAAAAATGGGGCAATATGTTTAAACTACCTACTTTGAATACAGAAGTGACTATAGCATTTGGTGAGCCAAATACAGCCCATATCAGTCCTTCTGCTACCACTAGCAATATAGCATCTAAAAGTAGGATTTTTGAACGAGAAGAATGTGGAGTGAAAGACACTACCCAAAATTTTGGTACGAACAATAAGGACTCAGTGCAAGACTTATTAACAATTTTACAACAAACAGAACCTGGGGCTACTAAAATAAATATGACATTTCATAAAAAAAAATGAGCAAAAACAAGGCTATAGAAACTCATTGCCTGACTCGGACTCCACATAAGATTCAAAGAGTTAGGACTGGGAAGGTGTGCTCCCTCCCCCATGGGCTGAGTCCATAATGAATCAGATAGCTACCCTAACAACAGAGATGGGTAAAGCAAATAAAATAATGGAACACAGGACCAATTTTTTTCAAAATAGAGTCACTCAGCTGTTAAAAGAAAACCAGGATTTAAAACAAGCTCAGGAGAGAATTTCAGATCTAGAGGATCAACAACTTCCAATGAAAAGGAGAGGGGGGAGAAGACGGGGAATTAATATTGGTTAAGTTAAAAAAACAAAATGATAAAAGTATAGGGTGGGGTAATAAAAGGGTGGGGCTACCATGGAGACAAAATATGGAGTTTTAAAAAGTACATGTTTTTCTATCGATATACACTGTACTATCATGACAAGTAATGTTAATACTTCAAGGTGTGTCTCTAAATATAACATGGTATTCATTCACCTATCAGGAGAACAAGATTGTTAAATTACCTAAAGAAGACAAAAGCTGATTTTATAGCATTGCAGGAAACTTATTTGGATAAGCTAGATATTTTAAAACTGAAGCATAAATGGCTTTCAAATATATTTTATTCAGACGGTACCAGAAAAAAGCTAGAGTGGCACTAGTAATAAAAAAAATCACCTCATATTAAAATAATAAAGCCATATTCAGATGCAAATGGTAGAATAATAATGGTAAAAATGCAATATCATCAAACAGAAATTACAGTAGTTCTATTTATGCCCCATTCTTAGAATATTCAGTGTTTTTGGCTGAAATTACAAAAGGCTTAGCAGGTAATAAAATATTACTAGGGGAATTTTAATGTATTATTGGACCCAATAATGGATATAATATCTAAATCACCTTTCTTCAATAAACTACACACAAAATTAATAATTATACAATGGGGTATGAAAATCCTGTAACCTCATTGGTCAAAGCACATCGCATGACTGTGATAAATCCTCCAGTATACCCACTGTAAACATTTTATATCACTATAAAAACAAAAAAACAAGTTGAACATTGTATAATAGCAATATACCATGACAGGGAGTGGGTATATGGGTGGATTTACGACTTCTGGTGTGGTTAAGTCACTCGGCTGCGCCTCGTGACCAAACCACACCAGGTGTGGTAAATCCACCAATATACCCACTCCCTGCCATGGTATATTGCATAAATAACTTTTTACAAAACCATGAATTAATTGATGCTTGGAGGACTATGTACCCTAAAGCTAAATAATATACCCATCAAGATAAAATAAGCATTTGTCAATGCCGAATGTTTGCGTGCTGGTATTAGCAATGGAAATGCAGGAGTTAGACAGATGCAGAATAGGAATGGCAGTGAAGTGTTGAACTTCACACCAACCCCACCTTCACTCTGCAGAGATCGACAGGCATTGGTTTATGCATTTGGGCTGTCGCCCATAACGTTCATGCCATTTCACTGCACCCTATCCTGCAGACAAGTATTGAGGTGTGCCTTGGGGTGTTCGGCTTTACAGTAACCCCATTCCATAAGGACATACACTGAAATGGGTGCAGTATAGGAGAATGGGGTGAACTCTGGGGCCAAAGAGTCCAAGGCACACCTCAATGCCTTCACTGGCTACAGGGTGGGGGTGGGGTGGGCTGGAATGGCATGAGCATTACAGTCGGCAATCCAAAGGCACACCCCTGATGCCTGTCAGTCTGTACAGGGTGGGACATTATGGTTAGAAACCCTAACGCCCCGGGCGTTTGTTGGTATTTGCACTACAAATTTTCAACATGGCCTTTTTGTGACCCCCACCTTATGAAAGCATTTAGGACCTCTTCTCATGAACAGTGGCACTGTGATTTTGTTAGTGTGTCCCAAACTTTGAGTTCCCACAGTGACTGTGCCATTGTGCGCCAGATATATGAAAACACAGATCGGGCAGGATCTGCTCCATATGAATGACAGCTGCACCATTCATATGGAGGTGTTAAGAGATAGCAATGTTGATAATCTGTAGTGAAAATATGAAAAATGCTCAAACTTCCTAGCGTACATGGAAACTGCGCAGTGCATGCGCGTAATACAGTCATTTAGTGGAAATATTTCACCAAATTTTCAGCATAGGCATTTTATGACCTCTGCTCATGAACACTGTCACTATGATTTTCTTAATCTGTCCCAAACATTGATTTCCCACAGCGACCGCGCTATTCTGTGCCAGATGTGTAAACATATATTTTGGGCAAGATATAAAAAATGACAGCTGTACCGTTCATAAGGAGGTGTGAAAAAACGGCAATGTTGAAAATCTGGTGTGAAAATATTACAAATGCACGAAATTACAAGGGTGCATCGAAACTTTGCAACGTATGCTAGTAACAGCCATTTTATGGACTTTTGTGACTAAATTGTCAACATAGGCATTTTAGCACCTCTGCTCATGAACAGTGTCACTGCAATTTTCTTAATCTGTCCCGAACACTGACTTCCCACGGTGACCGTGCTATTATGTGCCGGAAGTGCGAAAACACATTTCAGCCAGGATGTGAAAAATGACAGCAGTACTGTTCACAAGGAGGTGTGAAAAAATGCCAATGTTGAAAATCTGGAGTGAAAATACTACAGCTTTGCTAAGTTATGAGGGTGCATGGAAACTGTGCAACGCATGCTAGTAACACAGTCATTTTATGGACTTTCATCACCAAATTTTCAACATAGGCATTTTAGGACCTCTGCTCATGAACAGTGTCACTGTGATTTTATTAATCTGTCCCAAACTCTGATTTCCCACAGTGACCATGCTATTCTGCGCTGGAAGTGCGAAAACACATTTCGGCCAGGATGTGAAAAATGACAGCTATACTGTTCATAAGGAGGTGTGTAAAAATGCCATTGTTGAAAATCTGGAGTGAAAATATTACAAATTCGTGAAGTTACGAGTGTGTGTGGAAACTGTGCAATGCACACTCGTAAAACAGTCATTTTGGGGATTTTTTTCACCAGATTTGCAACATAGGCTTTTTGAGAGCCCATCTTGTGAACAGTGGCACTGTCATTTCATTAATTGGTCCTGAAAGGTGATTCCATGCCGTGACCATGAAATCACCTTCTGGGACCGTATAACACAATGACAGTGACTGAATTCATGAGCAGGGGTCCCAATAACCCCATGATGAAAATTTAGTGCCAAAAGTCAAAAAAATGGCCGAGATATCTACATAAGTTGAAAAAAATCCTATTCATGCCATTATACAGCTTACCTGCATTTCTTCAGTTCGTGGTCGGATTTGAAGAGTGCAGACGTGTTCCCAGTCCACCGAAGATCGTTGTGCTGGGCTCCGGAGGTAAGTATGGGGTGAGGGGGTGTGGGGAAGCAGGTTGCACAAAGGGTGGAGTGCGGGTTGGGGAGGGCACGAGACACCATGAGGTACTGTTTTCTTGATTTCAGGGGAAAAAAGGCGTTACGGGAAGGTTTTTTTTTCAGGCTTGCTTGTTCACACTGGGGTGGGCTCCCAGTGTGCCACCAACATTTTGGGGAGGGGGACTGGAGCCGATGGGGACTGGGCTCCCGTCGGTGAAGAAAAGACTGTTTGGGGACATGATGCTGAGGGATTAGGCACCCCTCGGCACCACAACAAATGGGGGTGTATGCCAATGGGGAGTGGGCTCCCAGAGGCGTGCTGACAGGGGGATTGGGCACCCCCCGTCAGCTTTAATGCAGTCTGAGGTGGACAGCGATTGCCGCTGCCAAGTTCATGAAACTGTTACACCAGGCAAGGTATCACCCTGCAATGACTGGTCGCTCCCTCATTGCAAAAGAATGGTTGACGTTGCAATGATGAAGCAGCCCCTGATTGCAGGTGGCCAAATCGTTTCAAGTTGGTGGCACTTCTGCAGAACCAGTGTCATCAGGACAGTGGGCCTGCATTGGTTGAACACTGCCAAGCCCACAAATGCAGTGCCGACATTGGCCGCCACAGTGCCGCACCTCCGCAACCTGCTTCTCTCCTAAGCTGCCACATAATGTTTCTCGTGCATGCGTGTAAGCAAACATAAAAAATTAGGATTTTTCCCAGATTGATTATGTTCTAGCTTATAAAGCTTTGGTAAATAAAATCCAAGAAGTTAAACATCACTCAATAATAATGTCCAATCATGCTTTACTTCAAATAGACCTTAAAAATTATAGCCCCAAATAGGACATATTCAAGAAATTGGAGATTAAATAAAACTTTACTAAAAGACTAAGAAAACATTAAAAGAAGTAAAGAAGTAATTAAAGAATACTGAATTTTTAATATTGAACCTAGAGTAATAGTACAATATCTAAACGATGGGACCATTTAAAAGCTGTAGTTAGAGGTGCTTTGATTTCAGATCAAAGCTTTATTAATAGACAAAATAAATAACAGGAAAATGATATAGACCAAAGATTGTAAAAACTAGATAAGTTAGTAATACAAGATTATCAGAAGTATAATAAAGAATGGGTGCAGTATTCCACAAGCATATAATAAATACAAAAAAGAATTACTCAAACTAAAGAAACTAATCAAATTGGAAAAAAGCAAGATTGAAATGAAAGTATCACACACTAAAGATAACTTGAAATAATTCTATTCCTATATCAATATACATAAAAATGCCCCCAAACAACTAGAATCTGTAACACACAATGATAATATAATAACCGATAACAGAGAACAATCTGAAGTTTTCAATGAATACTTTTGTTCAGGTTTTAATAAAAAAAACTTGACAGATGAACTAACAACCAATAACCACATAGAACTCATCACATTTACAAAAGTGGAAGTTATGGCCTCTGTTAAGCTACTAAAATCAAATACATCTCCAGGACCTAATAATATTAGTCTGAGACTGCTATTTGAAGCAATAGAGGTCATGTTCCTACCTTTGACTATATTATTCAATACATCCGTGGAAACAGGAGTCATACAGGATGATTGGAAAACATCTATTGTCATTACAATTCACAAAAAGGGACTTAAAATCCAGGGCGCTGATTACAGGATGGCCTATGTAACTTGCACACAGTTGTGAGTTATGCTGGTCACCCCTACGCGGGGTACCCTACGCTGCATTCCAGAAGTGGCAGGGTCCTGGCAATTGCGACATGCGAGATATGCCATACGTGTGGTAGTAGTCCATGCATGGTGTATCACAGCCGCATGTCTCAACTCGTGGCAAGTGACAGGCTGCAGCCTGAAGCCCCCCCCAGCCCGGACCACTGTGGCAGACACCAGGAGGCATGGGAGGGGCAGGATGCATGGCACAGACATCCGGAGGGGTGGTGCACCAAAAATGGACCTTCGGGGGTCCAGGCAGATTGGGGGGTTGGGGGGCAGGAGTGTGTAAGTGGGGGCTTAGGGGTTCACCTAGTGCCATTGCCGGGGCACTGTGGGGGCGGCATCCGATGGTGCCAGCTGTCAGATGCCACTTAAGACAGGTCCAACCTGTCATACCTTAGGTACACCACTGCATCTCTTGTACTTGCAACTGCAGGGTATGACAGCTGCACTACTGAAATTGGGCTATGTTGCTGTCGTAACCTACAGTTGCACCAGGTGTTGCAGGCTGTGGTGTAAGTATTGGCATATCCTGCAATTGTCGCATCCCCCAGATGCCATGGCGCATGTCGCCCCTTGTAATAGGGGCTGGCATATCACCTGGCATAAGTAGCGAGATACGCCATGGGGTTTGGCGTATTTCGCCTTATGCTGGCATATCCCCTTCTGGAATCAGGCCCCAGGTCATTAATTGCAGGCCAATCAGTCTTACTTCAGTCTATGGCAAAGTACTAGAAAGACTGATTAAAGGCAAACTAGAATCAGAAATTATAAACCAAGGAAGTGTAGACACCCACCAACATGGATTTACCACAAATTGATCCTGTACAACAAACCTGATCATATTTTACAACTCAGCTCAAGTTCAGATAATAAACCAGTGGATATTATCTTACTTGATTTTGATAAAACATTTGATAAAGTACCACACAAAGAACTAACTGGGAAATTATCTAGACTAGGAATAAACCCCTTGATCATTAAAAGGGTTAACAACTGGCTGGAGTCTAGAACCCAGAAAGTGAGGATTAGGGGTGGCCTTTCCAGACCAGGGGAGGTCACCAATTGGGTCCCGCAGGGCTCTGTCCTGGGACTACATTCTTCAATGTTTTTATAAGAGATATCAACACTAACATTAAGAATAGCGTCACGAAATTTGCTGACAACACTAAACCGGGGTGAGGTAGACATTAAAGACAAACATCAAACAATCTGCAGTGATCTGCAGAAAATCAAACACTGATATATAGAAAACAAAATGATGGTCATGATAAATGTGTTGTGTTGCATTTTTGGTACAAACAATCCCAAATACTCAACACAGTCAAACGATTCGCTAGTTAACCAACTGGGAGCACACAAGGGGTGAAAATTAATGGAACCATTTCTGAGACATGTGAAGTCACAGTGGGGGTTCCCCAGTGATCTCTACTGGGCCCACTTCTGTTCAGTCTCTTTGTGAACAGCCTACCTGAAGCATGCCCCACCACTAGGATCCTGCTATATGCTGATGTCACGGTTGTATTCTCTCGGGACTCCTGTCAAGCAGTGCTCACTAAAAACCTGCAGCACAACTTTAACCCTCTGCAGACTGGTTCAAGGATAGCCTACTTATTCTCAACAGTAAAAAGACCAAGACCATGCTCTTTGCCAGTTGGCAGAAGAAAAGGTCTACTGCGCCCTTCATTATCACAGACACCCTTCACTCCACCCTTGAGCAGGTGACATCGTTCCGATACCTAGCTATCACTATTGATGAGTCCCTCACTTATGATGTACATATACACAACATCACTACTGCCACCAGTAGGAAACTTGGGGCACTATACAGGCACCGGTCATGCCTCACTCCCGAAGCCAGGTTTCAGGTGGTCAGAGGGACTATCCTACCAATACTGGACTAAAGAATTGTGGTGTATGACGCAGCTACTGAAATCAGCCTGCAGAGAGTCCACACCATTCTTAACAAGGCTTATAGACTTGTTCTAAATGCTGACCGCCTTATGCATACGTGCAAACTCTACATTAGGACCAAATGGCTTTCCCTCATGGACTGAATCAGGCTCCACTCCTGCTTCCTAGGAAAGAAGGCCCTTCTTGGGCTTGCACCTCCCTCCTTAAAGGCTCTATTTCAGGCTGCCCCAGCAGAACACACCACTAGAAGTGTTACGAAACATGCCTTAGCAGTGCCGTTCAGAAGAACTGTCCTAGGGAGGCGAGCCGTCACAGTTCGGGCCCCTACCTGGCTAAATGAGCTCCCCCACTGGGTTACAAGCATTGCACACCTTAGCCACTTTAAAACAGAGCTCAGGAAGTATATCTCCCCCCCTCCCCCGAACATTGCTTCTGTCTCAGATACTCCCGTCTGACCAGGACTCCGTATGGCATTCTGTGCCCTGGCCAGTTGACCTTTACTGGTCACACTCCCCCCCCACTTTCCTCCCAGCCTCCCCAGCATCTCACCCACTTCCCTTTGTAGGGTCTACTTCTGACACCTCTTGTTACCCCCTAGCCGACATCCCTCCCTTACCATCTGCATACCCTGACAAGGCTTTCAGTGGTTTCTAGATGTGTGTAATCCTGCACCTGATGGACCTCTGCACATACCTGTTGATTCTTATTTATACAGTATATGATATTTGATGTGCCGTTGACAGTGCCTGCTGGCTCTTACTGTTTTTCCCCATATTATCCCTCCCTTTGATGTGGACCCCCTCTAAGTGAGCTTTAGCTCATAGTTTTTTTTTTGTCATTCCAATTTCTAATAAATAAATAATCTCTCCTCCCTCTCCCACCACCCTCCCTTCCACAAAGCCCCCCACCTGCTCTCTGGTTCGGGACCACCTCTACCTACTAGTCTAGCATACTTCCTATTGCTGTTTCCCCTCACCCTACTAGTCTAGCCTACTCCCCCCCCAGCTGTACCGGTCCTCCACAGCTGTACCCTCTAGGATAGTGACAATGCTATCTAGCTGCTATTGGTGAGTCCTTAAAATTGTACTGATATGGACTCTAGCATTTGTAGCTGCTCTGCCTTTGGACTGCTCCCTCCTGTACTAGGTACCTTTAACATGTATTCTGTGATGCAACATGTATTTTGTGATGCTTATGCATTCATTACTCAGTAATATGGTATACATTTATGTACTAATTTGCTTTGCACTTGACAATACCTCCTCACTGCTACTGTCTCCTGCTGTACTTGTATTTGTCTCCCCCTCCCTTTGTATGATAGGAATCCTTTGTAAAGGAGCTTTTAGCTCAAAGGTTGTAATTCTGATTCTTCCAGTAAACAATACCCATACAGCCTAAATAACCAAGTGCTTAAATCCTCATTTAAAGAATGTGACCTGGGAATCATTGTAAATATCAGTCTCACATCCAGGGACCAATGTAAATATGTGGCACAGCCAGCAAACTCAATATTAAATAGAGTAAAGCATACCTTTAGAAATAGAAACCAATATTTTGTCATTCCCCTGTATCAAACCTACATCAGACCATATCTGGACTTCGGTTCACCTTTTTTGAGCCCTGATTACATCAAGTATAAAAAACTGCTGGAGTCAGTGCAGAGAAGAGCAACCAAATTAGTTCCCCACTTAAGACATTTACCCTATGAAACTAGACTACAAAGAACAGGCCTAGTTAGTCTGAGGATAGAAGAACTAGGGGCGGCATGCTGTAGCTTTATAAAATATTAAATGATAGGGACCTAACAGAGCAATGCAGATTCAAGTTCATGACTAGAAATGTCAATCTCAGAAGCCGTAATAAGCAAATATATATCCAAAAAGCTAACATGTGTAAAAGAGACAACTTTTTTACAATTAAGGTTGCAAAGACCTGGATTTTACTCCCATAGGAGGGGGTTCATTCAAAACATTCTATAGACTTTAAAAGTAAACTAGACAGACATCTCAACTGGGATGGGACAAACACTAAATGAGACACCCACTAGGAGTGGGAGACACTCATGATGGGCTAATGCCTTCTTGTTTCTTAACACACCAAGGGCGGGATATTCAGAGTGGATGCCTCATGCACAACAGGGATGTGCCAGCACAAGTGCAGAAATGTACCATTGTGCGATATTCAGCGGGAGCCAGCTGCGCAGCGCAATAAGCAATGCGCCAGAGTGCAACAGTAATGAATGCATGCACAACCGCAGGGGGGGCGGAACCATGAATAACATGAGCAGTGCGATATTCAACAGCATGCGACATGTGCAATAGAGGAGCAAGTGGAAGTTGCACAACAGCAGAAATGAGCCAAAATAAAAGGAAGCAAGGGAGGGGAGGAAGAACACACCACAGGGAAGCCACAGGTGGGAACGTGGAGACAGAGTGCCAGGGAGGCAAGACAGGAAGCAGGGTGCAGGAGTGGCCAGGAGTAGGACAGAGCCCACCATAAGTGCACCAGAGTGAAGGTAGCAGTGGGTGTGCCCATGCCATTGTGTGCAAAAAGGCCTGAGAGTGCCACAGTGGACTGAGGGCAGTGGCAAGAGGCAGGACAGCCACAGGCAAACAGCTGGAGGTGAACCCGGTGCAGGGAAGCAGCAGCAACAGACAGCGGGGGGAACAGGAGAACAGCTGCCCGGGGGGTGGGGACACCAGCCAGGGACATGGCCAGTGCCACCTTCCAGATAGAGGCGGTAATGAGGGGTGTGAGAAAGCAGGCAGCAGGGAGGCACGGCCGTGGAAGGGCCCATCAGCGGTACGCCCAGAACAGGCAGTACCGAGCCCGCACCAGCTTCGAACAGTACTCTGACACTGAGATTGTGGGCCAGTACCACCTGAATTGGGCAATTTTGAGGCAGCTCTGTGAGTTGTGCAGTGAAGAGATGCAGGCACCCACATGACCCACATGGGCTCAGGGAGGGTTAGAGCAGTCAGGCAGAGGCACATCCCAGATCCTATTCCTCTCAAGAACTCATATGCCACACTGGCAAATGAGGACAACCAAATAGAGGTACCAGGAAGTGGAAGGAAAGGATGTGGAGGTTAGGCAGGAGGTGACCTCAGTGGGGAAAGCAGTGGACCCCAGAGGAGGAGGAAGCAAATCCTGGTGGGGACTCCATCATAAGAGGGATCCAGCTAGGAACACAGGAGGGGAGGACAGGGAGGTGAGGTGCCTACCAGGTGCCACGGCATGGAGGGATGGAAGGAAGATACTGGGGATCACTGGGAAGGCAAGACAGGAGGGTGAGCTGATGTCATTATCCACCTAGGTACTAATGACTTGGCAAATGGGGAGCCAAAGGAAGTTCAGGAAGAGTTTAGGAAACTGGGGAGGGTCTCAAGCAAGTAGCTACTTCTGTCACTTTCTCAGAGTACTACCTGTGAGAGGCAAGGAGAGCATAGGAGTGCATGCACCAGGAACTTTAACTCATGGTTGAAGAACTGGTGCTGTGAGGAAGGGTTTGGATTCATTGGTGACTGGGGACCCATCTGGAGGGATGGAGGTTTGTTCAAGCCTGACGGCCTGCATCCATCCTGGAGGAATCAAGCACTCAATGATAAGTTTAAATGCTACATTGACAAGCATTTAAACTAGCAAAGGGGGTGGCAGGCCAGCAAGGATGGTACCTACTTGCTCACCCCACAGCTAGTAATGGAACCAGTGAACCAGAGGAGTGGCTATCTCTGCAAAGCAGCGTGCAAAAGTTGGAGATTAGTGTCCAAAAGGTGGATAAGCAGAAAAGGGGCAAAATTCAGCAGAAGGGCAGACAGCAAGGAGAACCAGGGATAAATGACAACCAAGGAAGGGGCTGAGTAGAACAGTGAAGCAGTCTAGGAGGTCAAATCATGGAAAGCCATGTGTGCAAATGCCAGGAGCCTTAGCAACAAGATGGAAGATCTGAGGCTGTGGTACAGTCAGACCTGGACATTGTGGCCATCACTGAAACCTGGTGTAATGATAACCATGACTGGGAGATGGCCATACCTGGCTACAACATATTCAGAAGAGACAGAGCAGGCAGGAAGGGAGGAGGAGTGGCACTGTATGTGAAAAATGACATAAGGGCCACAGAGATCCAGGAGGAGCAAAATGGGGAGAGATACTGTGGGTTAGCTGGAAAGGAAAATGGGGCCAGCTATCCGCACAGGTGTGGTCTATAGACCACCAGCCCAGGAGGAAGAAACAGATAGGAGTTGATGCTAGCCATCCAAAGGATGGCTGACAAGGGTGAGGTAGTACTGGTTGGAGACTTCAATATACCAGATGTGGACTGGAGCATCCCAGCAGCAGCATCAACTAGGAGCAGATTTATCCTGGACTCCTTCAGGGTGCCTTCCTCAAGCAACTGGTCATGGAACCAACTCAGCAGAAGACAATACTGGACCTTGTGCTCACAAACAGGGACAGTGTGATGGGGGGTAACAGTGGGGAGCACCTGGGTAACAGTGACCACCAGTCATTGTGGTTTGAAATCACAGAAAGAGCAGAACCAAACCACACAAAAACACGTATCCTGGATTTTAGGGGGCAGACTTTGGGAAAATGGGGAGATGCTTGAAAGAGGCATTAAGGGAATGGGACAGGAATCAGGGATTGAGGAACAGTGGGCAGTATTTAAAATGGGATTATAAGAACAACAGAATTATGCATTAAGCAGGTTAGCAAGAGGAAAAGGAAGAGGAGACCATTATGGTTTTCCAAAGAGGTAGCAAAGAAAGTGAAAACCAAAAGGACTGCATTCAGGCAATACAAAAGACACAGGCAGAAGGGGATAGGAGAAGTACCAGGAGAAACAAAGGGAGGCAGGGAAGTCAGTAAGGGAAGCCAAAGCTCAGACAGAAGAACACATTGCAAAATCAGTGGTTAAGGGGACAAACCTTTACAGGTACATAAGTGAAAAGAAGGACAAAGGAGGGATAGTTAGACTGAAGGGGAGGATGGGAGCAGCGTGGAGGATGACAACAGTAAAGCTGACATATTGAACAGGTATTTCTGCTCAGTCTTTACTAAGGAAGAGGGGGGTAATGGGTCTGAAGGGAGTACAAGGGGTGAGAATGGTGCAGAAATGGACACAAGTCCCTTTACACGAGAAAGGGTCCTGAAGGAACTGGAAGTAATAAGAGTTGACAAAGCAATGGGGCCAGATGGGGTGCACCCCAGGTCCTTAAAGAACTAAGAGAGGTGGTGGCTGAACCTCTGGCTATCCTGTTCAGCCAATCACTGGAAACAGGGGAGGTACCCAAAGACTGGAGGACAGCAGATGTAGTCCCCTTATACAAAAGTGGGAACAAAGAGGAAGCAGGAACTACAGACCAGTCAGCTCCCACTCGGTAGTGGGAAAGATCATGGAAGCACTACTGAAGGAGAGATTGGTGGAACATCTGGTTGTCAATGGACTACAGGACCCAAGGCAGCATGGTTTCACCAGGGGAGGTCATGTTAGACCAACCTCATTTAATTTTTTGACTGGGTGACTAGGGAGGTGGATCAGGGGAGGGCAGTGGACATGGCCTATCTGGACTTCAGCAAGGCCTTTGACACTGTGCCACATAGAAGACTATTACACAAACTGGGGAATATGGGTGTGGGCAGGACAGTAGTGTGGTGGGTAGGTAACTGGCTGGGTGGCAGGACAGAGGGTGGTGGTAAATGGCTGTCACGCCACAGAGGGAAGAGTGACCAGTGGGTACCACAGGATCAGTGCTGGGACCGGTCCTATTCAACATCTTCATCAGTGACATTGCACAGGATATAGAAGGCAGAATTTCACTGTTCGCTGATGACACAAAGCTCTGTAACAGAGTAGACACACCAGAGGGTGTAGACAGAATGAGAAGGGACCAGAAACTTGAAGAATGGTCAAGGGTTTGGCAGTTGAAATTCAATGCAAAGAAGTGCAAGATAATGCATATGGGGCACAAAAACCCTGGCACAATATATCAGTTGGGGGGTGAGGATATAGCATGCACCAAGCAGGAAAGGGATCTTGGGGTTGTCATCTCTGATGACCTCAAGGTAGGGAAACAGTGTGACAAGGCATCAGGTAAAGCAAATAGGATGCTGGGATGTATAGGCAGGGGCATCACCAGCAGGAAAAGGGAGGTCATAATTCCGCTATACAAGACACTAGTGAGGCCCCACCTGGAGTACAGTGTACAGTTCTGGAGACCATACCTACGTAAGGACATAGACAGGGTAGAGAAGGTTCAGAGGAGGGCAACAAAGATGGTGCATGGGTTGCATCACAAGTCCTATGAAGACAGGTTGAAGGAACTGAACATGTACTCCCTGGAGGAGAGGAGGGAGAGAGGGGATATGATAGAGACATACAAGTATCTTACAGGGAGGAACAGGGTGCAGGAAAACACTATTTTTAAGCGAAAAAGATGTTTCAGGACTAGAGGGCATGGGATGAAGTTGGAGGAGGACGATTCAGAGGAAACATGAGAAAGAATTTCTTCACAGAACGGGTGGTGGACAAGTGGAACACCCTGCCAGAGGAAGTGGTGGGGCTGAAACAATCACGGGATTTAAGAATGCATGGGATAGACATAAAGGAATTCTAGAGGTCAGGGGTAAGGGGAAATAGACTTCTAGGAAAACAAACTGAACTTACAAGCTCAAATGGGCAGACTAGGTGGGCCATAGGCCCTTATCTGCCGACACTGTCTATGTATCTATGTATGACAGAGCCATGCACTGTCAGTGGAGACAAAGGTCACAGCCGTCATGTGCCTGCTCACCACAGGCACCTTCCAGAGAAAAACAGGGGACATGACATGCATAACCCAGTTGGCCGCATCATGCCTACTCACACAATTCCTCAGCGCACTGCTGCCTCATGCTGCGGAGTACATCCATTTCCCCAGCACACAGGTGGAGCACACAGCACACTTACAGGAGTTCCACAGGGTAGCATGGTTGCCTGGTGAGCTCGGGGCCATTGACTGCACCCATGTAGGCATCCGCATGCCACCTGGCCTGGAAGGTGCAGCATACATCAACCACAAGGGCTATCCGAGCATAAACTGCCAGGTGGTGTGCAATGCCGGGGCACATAACCAATGTCTGTGCCACGCACCCTGGGGGAGCACACGATGCCTTCATCTTGCACCAGTCTGCACTGTGCCACAGGTTTGAGAGTGGGGACATCCCCACCGGCCATCTAGTAGGTGAGTATGCATATCACATAGGACGATGTGAGCAGACATGTGGGGGTGCATTGTCAGAGGTGCCATGATGGCCCATGGCATAGCGATGCAGACCACCATGCTAATGTCTCCCATCTACACACAGGTGACAGTGGTTACCTGCTATGGCCCTGGCTACTCACACCATACCGGTGCCCCATGACCCCATCGCAGCTACGGTACAATGAGGCACACGCCACAACATGGAATGTCATCGAGCACGTGCTCGGGCTGCTGAAGGCACGGTTCCGGTGCCTGGACACATCAGGCGGTGCCCTACAGTACATCCCCTCGAAGGCCTGCAGGCTATTCCTGGCCTGCTGCATCCTGCACAACATGGCCACTGACTGTGGGATAGCCGTAGAGGTCGAAGAGGGGGACAGCGGTAGGGACAATGAAGACGCCGGTCCAGCTGGTGTAGGGCAGCCACCCCCTGGGCGACAAGACCCCCGGCTGTTCCGGATGGCACAGCAGCACTGGGACACCATAGCAGAGGAGCACTTCGGACAACACAGGTAGTTCACGGGGCCATGTGCAACCACCAAGTGCAAGGGCACAGCCCACAGACCACAGACAGGCAGGGCTGGATACCGGGTGGATGGCGGTAAGGGAATGGATCTGAGCAGGGGACCACACATGGCGGCAGGGATGGGCAGGGCTGAACACAACATGTGCACACACACGCACACACACCACAACACATGCCCAAAGGGCAAACGGCATGCCCACCTCAACAGCCAGCCCCACACCCTCACAGGACCACACATGACCATGCCCAGTGGCTGTCACTGTGCATGCCTCAGACGCTGGGCACCATTGCACAGTGGTGGACAATGCTACACAGGCATCATCATGCACATGCCACAGTGGCCAGCAGCTGGGAGGGTGTGCACAGGGACCGTGTGTGTGCAGGGCTGGGTACCCTACCCGTGCATTGCACAATGCACACCACAGTGCACACAGGGCAGCGGCAGACAGTGGCCACAGTGGGAGACAGGTCAGTCATGCGTCACAGTACCACAGCCACTACGGATGTGTGGGTGGCCCCGCTGAGACCTGCCAGCCGTGGCAGGCTGACCAGTGGCCTGATGGGGTGGCACCGACAGGCCCCCAGGGGTGATGCTGCGTGAACATGACTGTGTTCACGCAGGGGTCTGCAGCCCACCGAACATGCCCGCGCCACGCGTGCTCGGTATGCCCACAGCCGAACCTGGTGTCGACATAGCAGGTGTCACATGACGTCAGGAACGGGGGTGGACATGACACTGTGTGGTGTCTGCAGCGGCTGGGCACCAGGCTGGGTGGCCAGTGTAGCCATGACAGTTGTCATTGCAGTGGTCTGCCTGTCAATGGCAGCGGTCACATCCGCCCGCTGCAGGCCAACTCTGCCAGGAGCAAGCTGTGGTCCCTGCTGTGCCGCTCATCTGCCTGGCGCAGAACCACAATGAGAGCATCCACTGCCATCACGAGCCACATCTGCTGATCAACTGAGGCCTGGAGAAGACGGCTGTGGTCGTCCAAAGGGGTTGTCTGCTGGTCCAGCATGCTGTCCCTCGTGGTGTTCCTGGCCCTGCTGGCCAGCACCCCATGACGTTGGGTGCTGCACACCAGAACCATGCCAGGGCACGTCCACACGCAGTGCACTGCCACCTCCCCGACACTGTCCGCCCGCTGCCATTGGCCAACTGCTGGCACTGCCCCCGCCGCTGATCGCCAGGGTCTATCAGGTGCCATCAGCAGCAGCTGCAACAGCCCCACCACCCTGACACATACTGCCCATGGGTTGCTCATGAAACCATCCTGTGTCCCACAAGTATCACTGTCCGGGCGTGCAGCCCATCATCATCAGTGCTGGATCCAGCCACAATCTGTGGTCCAGCACACTGGAGACCGGGAGCGATGTCACACTGGGACACAGGCAGGGCCTTGCCCTTACCCGCACCACCCACATCAGTCCGGACAGACGTGCAGGTATGCACTTGGCCAGTCCCTCGGACACCTGTGGAGGTGGATGGGCGATCCTCTGTGTCCAGGGCCTCCCCCTCGGTGGACACACCCATCACCGCTGCCCCATGTAGATGCTCAGGAGCTGTAAAGGAACACAGTAGCATTAGTGGCTACGCCTTGCCCTGTGGCATGCCCTCCACCACCCACACACTAACAGCACAGGTCCTACCATGCAGTGATGGGCTGCCACCCATCTGGAAGCCACCACCAGGAACGCCCTCAATGGCACTATGCTGCATGCTGCTAGCCACCCGCTCCTCCTGTGGCAGCAGGCGGGGTACATCCAGCTGACCCCCACCGGTGGCAGCACGTGCCGCCCTGATGGTGGCCACCTTGTCCTTGATCTGCCTCCTGTCCGTGCCTACCTTCTTTTTGCACTCCTGCACGGACCGCTGGTGGCTGCCCTTTTGGTTCACGGCACGCGCCACCTCACCCCATGTCACAGCACGGGCCTGTGGCATTCCCCACTCTCCGCTAAGCAGCAGTTCCCTGTCCAGATATGCCTCAAACAGGGCATCAGATTCAGCCCTGGTGAAGTTGGGCCTCCTCCTTCTTCCCCTTCCCTGTTCCTCCTCTTCCTCACACTCGGTCATGCTCGCACCTTCTGGGAATGACAGGTGTTACCTTGGACTGTGCAGTCCCATACAGCCCTCCCAAACCACAGTCCCCACATACCAACAGCATGCAACCTACCACAAAGGACTGCAGTACCGATCCATGGCCTCTGCAGCCCCAGGTCGCATATATATAGCGCAACGCATGCAAATGAGGGCAGGCGCAACTGAAAGTGGATGCTAATGCAATGGATGCGCCGTGGAATGGCTAATGAGCTGATTTGCATAACATGCCTGAATATTGCGCTGTTGCGCCTTGCGCAATGTTGGTGAGCATGCAGCATGGAGTTTGAGGAGGATGCACAGGACGCTGAGGACTCATGTTTGCTAACACCCCAGAAGGCGAGGAAGTTGTGGAACGTGATATTATATTGCCCAAACAGGAAAAAGTACAGAAAGAGGCATGGGGCATTCCTGGGATGGCAGGTAGGATTACTGGTAACCCCAGACCTGTTAGGACTTTTGAGGGGCAGAAGGAGGGGGGAAGGGCTGGAAAACCATGACATACACTTATGTTTTTTGGATTCCAGAACACACAGGAGTCAGAGAATGAAGGAGAGGATTTTGTGACTATGTCAGCTAACAGAGAGAATGTACTGTCTCACTCCTTTGGGGATAATTTATCTGCTTCAGGTCTCACCATGTTGACCTACTACTCTGTGCTGTTACCATATTTCTGCTGTATTTATTCTCCACTCTGTACTGTTCCTCCTTAATTGCTGGCACCGCCTTGTATCCCATGATTTACTTTTGCACACTGTCTTGAAATTTACCAAGGTTCGACGTCCTCCTTACTTATGATCCTACTCACTGTGTACATATTTGCCTCTGTAATTGTCCTTCCTGCTTATGCTCTTTAATTGTGACTGTATTGCTTATTAGATTGTTTATGTTATTTTTTTTTCTTTGTACCTACTCCCCTGATCTCCTGCGGTCGCACCTGGAAACGAGCCTCGGCTCAGTGTGTCTTTCCCGGTTACCAAATGCTTAAATAAATAAAAATAAAATACAGCACACAGCAGCATGTACTGTTACCATTCTGGGGGAAGACAGTCAAGGTATAGGACCTGACAGAGGAGGTGCTGAGCATCAGAAGATTTGGCCCAGGGTGTTTTTGGCTTCCAGAACACACAGGAGTCAGAGAATGAAGGAGAGGATTTTGTGACTGTATCTGCTGACACAGAGAATGTATTGCCTCACTCCTTTGAAGATAATTTATCTGCTTCAGGTCTCGCCATTGCTGCTTCTTTAGAACAACCAGACTGCGTGAGGAGCCCCAGGCAAAATCAAACATGGATGTTGCCAGGTCCTGTCCTGACTAGTCAATTGGGCTCACCAGTGGGTGACATGTAGGAAAGTCCCCTACATGTGCCTGCCCCATTAGAACTCACCCAAAATCCTTCCTCCCATTTAAACACAGTGGAGGATATAGCAGATCCTGGGACTTCCAGTATGCCCAGTTTAGTTCCCGAACTAAGTAGTGACATTTCCCAGGGAGTGCTTTGTACTACTCAATCACATGAAAAAAGGACCCCCCCGAGAGAGTTGCCCCTCCAGAAGGAGTGCTGAACCTGAGTCTGCAGGTCAGGATCCCCTACCATCCTGAACATATGCAGGGTTATTGCATACCCCACCTGCACTGGATAAATGTAGAAATGTGGTATGAATTACATACAGAGGGGGGCTTGAAGTTTTCCTGAGTAGGATATACATTGGGAAGCAATTGATAAATCAGAGTCTGCAGTTCAAAGTGAGTGAGGTCTATGCACTTATCCATACTGCTAGGGACACTGCTTTTGACCTTAGCTTCAAAACAGTTAGTAACTTGGAAAACTTTCAGGTGAGGTATCAACAAGTTCGCTACACCTTTATGGTCTTCTTTTATTGCATTTCTCTTAACAAAGCCTGCTTTCAAGGTCATTACTGTTTTATTCAAAAATTAAGGGGTGTGCATTAATGATATCCTGCATTGGTTAAAATCTAAATGCACTCTATTGGGAATCCCTGATCCCATCATGGATGCAGAACAACTGTGGACTGGGGGATGGCAGATTTGGATTTGCCTGCCAACCATGAATGGTACTATTCAGCACTTGCCAAATTGCTTTCACCTAGGATGGGATAGAGTTTTTTATCTTCTATCCAGGGCAACTGAAATCCTGTTTTCGATGTGGGGCTTACCCTTATTTGAGTAGTGCATGTGATAAGCTCAAATGCTCCTTATGTGGGGGTATTGGACACACAAGTGTGGGGTGTCCCACACCAGTTAGTTGCAATTTATGTGGTGAAGCAGGCCATTCTTTTCAAGCCTGTCCCTGGGCTGCCCACAACAGGCACTCGACTGAACAAGAGGACCAGGTAGAAACCGTGTCCCAGGCACAAGAACAGTCTATGCATGTGCCAGAATTTATTCCATATGGCCCATCTCTCGAGGTGGAATCACATGCTCCACTGACAAGTGAGGACCGTGAGCAGATTGCTCAGGAAGCTGGACAGGGGGACATACAAAAGGAGGGAGAGGCTAATACTAGTCCTAGCCTCCTGTCCCCAGTACAGCCACTAACTATACCTGGAAGTGATCACCAGCAAATTTTGCCAGGGAAGGCAATGCCGTCCCCACCTCCTCATCAGTGGAACCAGGTGGTATCCAGATGGAGTTCCAGAAATAAAGCTCCTAATCAGCCACCCTCAGGGAAAGCGGTGTGTAAGGAATCTATCCCTATGGAGGCTTTAGCTAGACATACAGCATTGGGAGACACTGATGATGAGTCTGATACCTCATCTATTACGTCCTCCATGGCTACAGACACTGACATGGTATCTATGGACTCTCGACTGTCCAGTAAAAAGAAAGTAAAGATAAAGAGGTCTCTTAAAGGATAGACCTGGAAGGGGCTGTTGATGGTGCCCTGGAACACCTAGGGGTTTCAACATTGCATCATTAAATACTAATAGCATTAAAAGTCCCAAGAGATGACACACCACATTTGCAATATTATGGGACTTTAAATGTCATGTACTGTAGAATAGGAAAATAATGCATCAATTATATTTAGAGCTAGTCACAAAGTGGACATATTTCTGTGTGAACATATGAAAATTGCCAGCGGAAAAAGGCCAACTAGTCTAAAGAGTCTGCTTGAGTTTGCAGCTAGCATCCTTATTTTGCAGCTGCCCCTTCCCCCTTCCCATTGTCCTGTCCTACCCTCTTTTGAATCCATCCACTGATTTACATGCCACCATCTCCGCTGGCAGTGCATTCCACTCTGCCACCACCCTTTCAGTAAAGAAATGCCTCCTCATTTCCCTCCTGAATCTCCCCCAACCTCATGTCATGGCCTGTAGTGTCCCTTCCCACCCTCGCTCTGAACAGTCCCTCTGTACTTGCTTGGATTATCCCCTTCATGTAATTGAAGGTCTCTATTATGTTCCCCCTGCTTCTCCTCTCCTCCAGTGAATACATGTCTAACTCTGCCAGTCTGGCCTCTTAAGGCAATTCTCACAGACCCTGGATCATTTGTGTTGCCCTGCATTGCACTCCCTCTAGCAGTCTAATGTCTTTCTGCAGGTACGATCACCAGTACTGCACGCAGTACTCCAGGTGTGGTCTGACAAATGATCTGTACATGGCAGAATCACCTCCCTACTCCTTGAAGTTATACCCCTGGCGATGCAGTCCAGCATCTTGTTGGCCATTGTTACTGCCCTCCTCCATTTTGCTGAGCTGTTCATTGCTCCCATTATGAGCCCCCCCAGATCTTTCTCTTCCTCTGTTACTGCTAGCTGCACCCCCCAGATAGTAGCTTCTCCTTGGGTTCTTTGATTCAAAGTGCAGCACCTTACACTTTTTGTTGTTGAACCCGAGTTGCCAGGTGTTAGACCATGCCTCAAGTCTTGTCAAGTCCTCCTGCAGCCCCCTTCCAACCCCCCTGGTGATCTACCACTGCCCCCATTTTGGTGTTATCTGCAAACTGACTGATCTTGCTGCTGATGCCCTCAAAGATGTCTGCAATGAAAATTCCAAACAGCACCAGCCCCAACACCGACCCCTCTGGAACCCCACTTGTCACTGGCTTAGGGGTTGCAAATTTCCCCTCCACCACTACCCTCTGTTGCCTACCCTGTAGCCAGTTCTCCACTCACCTTACCAGTTTTGCCCCCTCCCCCATGCCCTTTAGTTTACATCCTAGTCTCTGATGTGGTGCTGAGTCAAAGGTCTTGCTGAAGTCCAGGTACGGGACATCCACTGCATGGCCACCTTCAACTTGCCTAGTCACCCAGTCATAGTATTCAACTAGGTTGGTCTGGCATGATCTACCCTTGATAAAGCCATGCTGCTTCCTGTCCTGCACCCTGATAACCTCCAGCAGCACCTCCAGCCTCTCCTTTAGGATGGTGTCCATTATCTTACCCACTAGGGACGTCAGGCTTACTGGCCTGTAGTTCACGGGTTCATCCCTGGGACCACTCTTATGGAGGGGAACCACATGAACCAGCCTCCAATCCCGCAGTACGCATTCTGTGCCCAGAGATCCATTAAACAAGTCTGCCAATTTATTTTCATTCTAATTTATTTTCACTCTAAACTAAAAGTCTTCCATCCACCTTAATGTAAAAAGTGCTAATTTTTATTTTATTCAGGGTACTCATTTGCGTATGTTACATGATATATCTAAAGCATCTGGAGAATGGTTTGGAGGGCCTTCTTTCTGGTCAATGGGGAGGACCCGTGTTCCGGTGTGGGAATTCTTTTCAGTATTCAGGGAATAGTGGTGAGTAGGCTATTGGATTTAGTACCAGGCCGAGTCCTGATGCTAGATATTTATTATCAGCATCAGGAATTTAATCTTATAACTACTTATGTACGTCAGACGAAAGCCTTATGGATAGAGGTCCTTTGCATTATCCAGACGTATTTATTTATTTACCACAAAAACAGTGGTGTTTGGTGGGGATTTTAATGTATACTGGCTCTACAAGATAAAACAGGGATAACCCGAAAACCATGTAATGATTCAAACTTTTTGGAAAATTGATTACCAGGTCTATACTCAAGGATGGGGCTGTGGAGGATCACAGTCTCCAGGTCATACCTTCTATAAAGGCATGCTGTCCTCTAGGATAGATTTTTTCTTTGTCCCAGAGTGGGTGTTGTGTTCTGGGCATAAGGTTAGACCTATAGAAACCACCGACCATGTCTTTCTTACATTAAATATAGGAACTTAATTTAATAAACCAGTTACTCATCGTTTGTGGTGTTTAAATGTCTCTCTATTGGAAGAGCAGCCTATTTGGATGGTGGGTCAGGAACTTTTGGAGGCCAGACATTCTGTACAGTATGCTATTTGAGACCTCAGTGCAATGGTGGGTGGATACCAAATTTGATTTGAAATCTCTGTTTACAGTTTGGGCTAAATATCAGCACACAACCAAATATGTTTATTACCTTGAACTATGGCAACACTTACAGTCCCTGATTTCAAGGTCCTTTGAAACAGGGTTTGATTATACTGCCCAGATCACTAATATCAGGAAAGAAATGTGTGAGATATAGTGTGATCGGGTTGCCTCACTGGCTGTGGAACAAAAGTATGGGACACAGGGCAAAAGGGAACAGGTAAATCCTTATGATAGCTGCAAGGGGATCCATGATGCTGGCACCACAACCCCGACCATGACGTCCGCTACAGTGCCGGGAAGAAGCAAAACCCCCATCACTGCTGATTTAGGCACAGTGGGGGTTTCACTGTGGGGGGTTCACTGTTCAGGTGTCGCTATAGTGGTGGCATACCACTGTAGGGACAGAACTGAGATGAAATATATGTCTCAGCTGACACAACCTGATGAATCTCTAACTTCACATAACTTAGACGTGGCAAATATAGTATATCGGCATACAGTTCACCTGTTTTCCAATCTGGAGGGTGATCTTGCTGGGGCATCTTACTGCTCTTATTCTCCCAGAGTTGCCAAAGGAGGCTATGGAAAGTTTGGTGGTCCCGATATTGGAAGGGGAAATTCTGAGGACAGTGACATTATGCAAAGGGGGTACGGCCCCTGGACCTGATGGACTACCTATAGAGCTTTATGAAAAACTGTTAGATGGTCTGTACATTTTCCTGTTCCACTGTTTAATTACATTGTGCATGGACAGACCGTCTTGAGATGTCAGAAAGTTTTCTGATATATCTCTTTAAAAAAGACAATAGAACTGATTTGCAGAATTGGCGACCTATTAGTCTACTGCATGTAGACTGGAAAATTCTTTGTAAAATTTTAAGCAACAGCCTGACAGATGCAGCTCATATATAGATTGCTTCAACATAGGCATGTGCAGTTCCGAAAAGAACTGCACAGGATAACTTATTTCTCCTGCAAGAAGTATGTGCAGCGGTTCTATGTGATAAGAGCGAATACAAAATAGCGAACGTCAAAATAGCGACTGCTAAAGCCAAAAACAGCTACTACTACTACCTATTCTTTCAACTGTTGTTCTTGGCATCATAACTTGATACATATGCAGGGGGCTGTGCCCCCCGCACCCCCACATCTTAAATATTCTAACACCACGCCGCTCATTGATTTTGGAGAGAATGACATGTTTGGAACACTATAATTATGAGTCACTATTATGTGTCATTTGCTATTTTGTAGTCGATATTTTGACATTTGCTATTTTACAGTCGCTATTATCACGGGATACCATGTGCAGCGCCTGATGCACAAGGGTATATTTTGAGTTTGGATCAAGATAAAGCCTATGATGCTGTGACACATGAGTTTTATTTACTGTATTATTACACTATGGGATACCAGCTAGCTTTGTGGAGTGGATCAGATGTCTTTATACAGGAATCCCCACTAGGCCGTTGGTTAATGGTCTCCTAGGCGCAGCAGTACGGATCAAAAAAGGTGTGAGACAGGGGTGTCCTCTAAGCCCCCTGTTATATGTTTTTGATATTGATACACTCATTTGGAGGACTGAGCAGCATAAAACTATAGAGCATATGAGGGGGGCAGAAGACAATATTTCCATGTGTGATGGCGTATGCAGATGATATCTGCCTTATGGTTGTTAATGAACAGTCCGCCACTATAGCACTGGAAATAATTTATGATTTTCTGTTACATCGAGGCAACATTAAATAAGGAGAAAAGCAAGTGCTTTGTTCTAAATAGCACTCCGGGAAATCATGGTGAGTAATTAGGGGGATTCATATTGTGCCGGGTCCAGTAAAGGTGTTGGGACTATTATTGGTAGCCTGTGGCATGGGCGTCTGTGATTGGGTACCTACAATAATGGTGATCCAATCCCCGGTGCATGTCATTGGGGCTACAGTAGGGTAGGGCAGCTGGATGGGGAGGGTCGGCGAATATAGCAACAGGATGTTACTATACGTATGTGCACGGGGGGCAGTGAGCATGGACAGTGAGGGGCAGGAGGGGATGTGAGGGGTGGTGCCATGATGGGTTGCCAAACTAACCCCATGGCATGATGGGTGGGTTGGCGGCATTGATGGGCACGGTACTGGGTTCGGATCCAGGCGCTGGTGCGTTTTTGTTGCACCCGGCCTGAACTTTTTAATGTTTCACTCCCCGACATGCACTTCCCTGGGTTGAGAATCCTAAGTTGGGGATACAGGCGAAGCCCCCATTGGGGGGGTATGGGCACAGCCCTCACATAAAACATTAAAAAAGTAAGTCCCCAGCAGCATTTTGCTGTGCACTGGGGTGTCAGAGTGTCAAAATACATTTTCGGCACTCTGACTTCGCGATAATGGCGCTCACCTTTAGGCTTTTGCTGTTATCACATAAACCCTCATTATTTAGGGGTAGTGATTTGGCCTTACAAAATTGGGAAGAAGTTCTTAGTATAACCAAAGTTGAGAAATGAAACGCATGGCCCATGATAAAAAAGAAAATGGTATTTTTGTTAAAAAGGTTTATTCTTCCAATCTTATTATATACGTGAGTTATGTTTTTTCCTTACCTTCACAACTAGAGACAAAGGTGTACAGTATTTGTTTTAGACTTTTATGGGGCAGTTGACTGAATCCCATTAAAAGAGCAATTACATATTGGTCAATTAAATCGGGTGGCCTCAATACAATAAATCTCATTGTCTTTTTCTTTTCTGTTTATGTACATGCTAATTTTTTGCCAGTTTTAAAAGGGCAGCAAAAAGCATGGATTACATTATTTCATGATATATGCCAGTATTTCTTTGTGAAATGGACTGAGGGAACCTGGGGGGTGTTTTGCAATTTACCAAGAGGGGTAGAAGAGGACTTGGTTTCACAGTTTTGGAAATTAAAGACATGGAATGTCACTATGGTAACTATTTTTCTTACCGGTATGAAGGAATTATAAAGGCACATTGTGCAGAAGAAATTTAATAGTGATCCCTATTTTAAATGTCAGCCCCTAATCCCAGAGAAGTGTTTATTGGATCAAATTATGGAATCCCGGGTACCTCTAAAAATGTGGGATACAGTATGGTTAAGTTGCCATGAGAAACTGAATGTCAGGAGTAATCGCCATCATAAATCCATGGAGGAAAGATAATGTTTAAGAGAAGAATGTCATCTACAGGAGAAAACTATGTTACATTTATTTTTGCATTGTCTATGTATTATGGAATTATGGCCAGAGATGGCAACACAATGGAGGATACATATATTCTGAAATATGTCTTATGATGTGTTAGTTTATGGTGCGTTTAATGATGGGTGGAAAATGTTTTATCCTGGTACTTTGAGACTAGTTCTAATATGCATCAAATGGCGTATTTGGTGCTACGGTGTCAATACAGTTTACAACAAAAATATATTTCTGTTGAAGGATTAATAGGTATGATTAATATGATTAATATGGAAATAAACCTGTTTTTTCAGAAAGATAAGAAAGTGCTCCCTGGTAAAGTTTTAGAGACATGGTGGAGACATTTTCCATGGTTGACCCTTTAGGACAGGACACCACTAATCTGAAGGTGGGTGTTTAGCATATACAAGTTGGAGGTTATTATATTTAGGTGGCTTCTGCACTGTGGTGATGGTGTTTTTTTAAGTGGTGGTGGTAGTGGAAGATAGGAGTACAATATAGGGGGGTCATTTGAGATGCTGTATGTTATTTATTTTTCCTGACTGTTAAGGGTCCTTATTGATTTTTGTAAATTCTGTACTTTGAATCTCTTTGATAAAAGTTTTTGATTAATAAAAATTCCCCTACTCTTTTTGAGACGTGTCATGGGATCTTTAACACCCTGGGTGAGATATTCAGACTGCGCCAGGCAGGGGCGCATGCCTGGGTGCAGCACAATTGGGATGCACCAGGGAGTGTGCTGGGCAATATTCAATGGTGCTGTGCCATGGCTCAGCACCACTGAATATGGCAATGTGGCCTCCTGCATTGCGCATGGTGCAGTGACACTGCGCCAGCGCAAGTGGTAAGAGAGGAGCAGAGGGATGCGCCAGTGCAATTGTGGTTGCGCTAGGTGCAGGAACCATGATATTCAGTGGTGGATATGCAAATGGCACCATAATGCATGGTGCAACTGGAGCCATTAGCATGTCATTATGGCCCCGGTTGCATGCAGGTGTGCCGATCCCCCGCGACTTGCACCTGGCGCCCTACCAGGCTGCAGCTGTCGGGGACCGACGCCCCCTGCACATTGCAGCAAAGTGCCCCAATGCTTGATTGCATGCATAAGTATACAAAATACATGTCCCATATCCCTGGTGGTTCAGTGGACCGCTTCCAGCCCGCTCGTGAGCATAAGTATAAAGACATACATGTCCCATATCCCTGGTGGTCCAGTGGACCTCTTCCAGCCCGATCACAGGCATATGTATAGAATAAAACATGTCCAATATCCCTGGTGGTCCAGTGGACCACTTTCAGCCCAATTGAGGGCATAAGTATAAAGACATACATGTCCCATATCCCTGGTGGTCCAGTGGACTGCTTCCAGCCTGATCATGGGCATAAGTATAAAAAAAGCATTTCAAATTATCCCTGGTGGTCCAGCGGTACCCCCCCTCTCCACCCGCCACTGAGCCCTGCCATCTCGCTCCCCCTCGGTCAGTGGTGGGCAGCAGATCCCCACCCACAAGCCGCCTGGCTGCCGCCGACAGACTGCGTACAGTATGGCTGTATGCCCATTGGTCCACAGAGTGGGCCAATGGATGAGCAGACTGTACCGTACTACACAGTCCAGATATGGATGGATCCATGCTGTGATTCTCAATGAAGGTGACAGCCGCATTGCACGCAGTCAATCGGGCGGCAGCTGGGAGGCTTGTGGTGGGGAGCTGCCGCCCGCCACTGACCGAGGGGAGAACGGGATGTGCAACATCCCCTTTTGAATATCATGCCATGGCACATCAATGGGTTGTGCATGGTGCACCATTGTTGTGCCATGCGCAACCCCTTTGAATATCCCACCCTCTGTGTGTCACCATGTCATCCTGCCAAACTGACTCATTGTCCCCCCCCCCACCAATGTAGTTAGGTACCTGAGCCTCCTCCAGGCTTGAAAACACATAATTTTGAAATGTGGTGAGGATGAGAATTTTCAGAATATGACAGGGAAACACAGTTTTTGGAACGTTGTGGTGATATAATTTCAGAATGCAGCAGGGATGCACAATTTTGGAATGTGGCCGAAACAACTCAGACAGAGTCAGAAATTACACCAGTTTTTAATCTGAGTTCAAGAAACTTAACTGACACTGAACTTACAGTACTGTCCAAGGGCCTTTCATTTGCTTGTAGTACTAGCATAGGTAGATTTTAATTGAAATGTGACATTCAGAAATTTATTAGAACTTTGAGGTTAAAAACACAATTTCAGGACACTACTCAGGAGGACAATTACTGAAAAGCTATAAAAGAGGTTTTACTCATTAAATCAACATATAACCCTCCTGTGGGGGCAAAATCCATCAACAGAGACCTGTACTAATACAATAAGAACAGAGATTCAGGCCTTATTTAAATCTGAGTCTGATAGAAGATCACAGAAAGATATATGTTTTTCTTCAATCAGTCCTTTACTTTACCAGGTGGAACACCATTGAGATGAACTCATTTACAAGGTGGACCTGGGTACTGTTCAGAAAAAAGGAAAAAAGAAATACAGCAGTTATACATCAGTTATACGTGGCAAGAAGGAGCCTCATAACCAGGACGAATAAAGTTACATACAATAAATGAAGTACAGAACTAGGAAAGTTTGCATAATTACATGCTTACATAATTAGTCAAGGCAGCACACAAGGTACAATTGAGCTTATACACTATACAGTCTTGATCTATATACAATATATACAATAAATACAAAATATGCAGATAAACAAGAAATAAAACCTCCAAGGTGGGGTTTAAGCGACAAGGGGGAGGCAGCGAGTGTGAAGGTCATTAGTGGAATCAATTACATGTCTCCTTAAATGACTGCAAGAACAGGTTTTGAAGCTAGACAACTTCACTGGGAGAGCAAGCCTCAGTGTTTTTTGTACATTATTCCAGAGGACAGGAAGGGCATGGCTTATAGCCATCCAGACGAAGAGCGTTTTGACCTTTGGGATTAGAAGAGAAATATAGGAGAAACTTCTTTGTGGGTAGTTTCCAGTGGTGCAAACAGGCAGGCAGTCATTGATACACTGTGGGAGCTTGTTAATGATGGCTCTGTAAGTCCATAGGACTGCATTTTTATGCCACCTGTAACTGAGGTGAACTCCAACCTATAGAAGAATAGCGTGTACAGTGGTGAGTGGAATAAGGAGCACCATTAATAAATCTAAGTGCCTGATGATATAGGGAGTCAAGTTTGGAAAGGGCCGTGTTCATACCATGCTCATACAGAAAATCAGCATAATCCAGGAGTGGCATGAAGGCAGTTTGTACTTCCTGAGTAAGTAAGTGTCCGATTTGAAAGAAGGTCCCAAGCCTCTGTTTTAATTTTTTGGATAGTTCCTCTATGTGATCTGTGAATGACAGTTTAAAGTCTATCCAAACACCTAGGTATTTAAATTTCTCCACATATTCCAGGGGCTCACCCAGAAGAGTGAATACTTGAGGAACCATCCCTGGTGTGTGAAGTTTGGACGCATTGACTGATGGGGTAAGGAACATAGCCTTCGTTTTTTGGGCATTTAACAGGAGCTTTAAGTGCAAAAGACTTTGCAGTAAATGGTTAAATTCAATTTGGAGGTCATTACATGCAAGCTCTGGAGTGAGCCTGTCTAAGTACAGCACTGTATTGTCAGCGAATAGATGTATGTTTGCTGAGAAGATTCCAGTGTTTAAAATGTTTATATAGATGGCAAATAATAGTGGACCAAGAATGAACCCTTGGGGCATGCCTCTTGGGAGGATTTTCATCTGAGAAAGGTTACCATCCATCTTGACCTGTTGGTACCAATCAGTGAGATAACCGGTAAACCATTTTAAGACCAGATTGTCAACCTCGATGTTTTTTTAGAACGACCAGGAGCAGATTTTTATCCACCATGCCAAAGACTTTGCTAAGGTCGAGAAACAAACACATACATCGTTTTTGGCATCCAGGACTTTCTGCCAATTGTTTGTGACCTTAGCAAGTGCTGAAGTTGTACTATGACAGGGACAGAAACCAGATTGGACCAGGTTTAGCAGGTTAAAGTTCTCCAGGTACTGCCTGAGCTGAGTGTTAACTACCTTTTAAAGCAACTTAGACAGGATAGGAAGCAGGGATATTGGACGGTAATTATTTAGGTCATTTGAGTCACCAGATTTAAACAGCGGAATGACGTGGGCTGTTTTCCATATAGTAGGGATGATGCCCAATGTAAGGGACATATTAAAAAGGTGAGTGATTGGTGAGGACAAGTCATAGTAACCAAGTTTTAAGTAAGGCTCAGCACCCACATTTTTCCTAGTGTCCAGTTGAAGTAGTAAGTCCTCAACTTGTTTCATGGAGACAGGGTAGAATGAGAAAACAGTGTCATGATTAGGTGAAACCGAATGAAGGCAGTCAGGGCTTTGACTATAAAACTGCGCCCAGAGATTATTGGCCAGTGAGGCATCAAATGCTAACCCTACTGTGGCAAAATGGTTGTTGAGATCAAGTATTTAATTCTTGTCAGTGGCAATGGTACTGCCAGAAGAAATTTTAAGTGGGACAGAGCTAGCTAAGCAGTGACCTTCTGTGTCCTTTAGAGTTTTCCAGAATTTATTCGCGCATATGGAGGAAGATTCAAGTTCAGAGCAGAAGAAATTTGCTTTTTTGGATCTAGTTAGTTTGGTGCATCGATTTCTAGTAGCTCTAAAGGCTGTCCAGTCTGCAGGCTGTTTGGTTTTCCTTGCCCTTTTCCAGAAGCAGTTCCTAGGCAATAACGCGGCTTTCAGACTGGCTGTAAACCATGGGCATGATTTCTTCTTAGTATGGATTTTAACTAAGGGTGCATGTTTATTGATGGCCTCAAGGACAATATTTTGGAAGGTCTTGTAAGCTTCAGCCACTGAAGGGGCCAGACAGAAACCTTGCCAATTTCCATATTGAAGATCAGAAAGAAAAGTGTTGGGGTCGAAGTTCCATCAGCTTCTTTTATAGATATACTTAGAGAATGAAACCGTTTTTGGGACAGGCCCTTACACAGGCTATAGCACAGTGATCACTGAGATCATTGAAGAATACACCTGAGTGTGTAAAGAGGTGGGGTTTGTTCACTAAAATTAGGTTGAATGATGTGCTATGGTCCATGTTTTTAATGTTAGGATGGGTAACTTCCATTATGAGTTGCAAAAGACAAAAATTATTGCAAAGGTCTTTTAAAGTTTGGACAATGCAGAGAGCCAATCCATACTGAAATCACTTGTAATAATAACCTCGGAGGACAAGGAGTCTAGGACATCACTTAAATGCTTCAGCACCTTGAGCTCTGCAGAGGGAGGTCTATAACATCCAATAATACAAATGAGGACTGACTGGGGGAGTTGCACTTTTAGGGTAGTGCATTCAAATTCATTGGGTAATGTGATAGAATCAGCTACAGAGGCAGTAAATGTGTCCTGAACATAAACAGCTACCCTCCTGCTCGTGTTAGTCTGTCTGTTCTGAAAACAATGTAAGAGGGGATGTTAATTTCATAGTCCTGGGTAGAGGGTCTCAGCCATGTTTCAGTCACCACTAGGATATCAGACATAGTGAGGCTGATCCCAGTTTGTATAGCATCAAATTTCCTTAACAAACCGCAGGCATTTATGTGGATTAGACTTAGCCCCTTGAACTGTGGTAATTCAGAGGGAACAGGGATAGGGAGAGGAGGACTGGGGTTTAGCTCGACATTGCCTGCACACATGATCAATAACGGGAGACACTTTTTAAGGGCATTTAATAATAGCCTAAGCAGATGGGTTCTACTCCTTTTAAGAAGGCTGGAGTCAGTGGTTGAAGGTGGTGATAAATGCATGGCAAGGGGATCCAAGGGTGCATACAAGAGTGTCCTAGCAGAGAGGATACTGTATATGAGAATATCAGGGAGGGAATGGGCCTGAATTGACTTTTACAACTGGGATAGTATGAAGTTCTAGAGCAACTAGGCACATAGGATAGGAAATTGGACAGATTTGGGGGATAAAGGACAGGTAGTATGTAACCATGAGCTGTAAGAAGGGGCTACAGAAGCAGGTTCAGAGTGCTGATCAAAGGTGCAGTGGAATGTGCCTGCTAAGCACTCCAGAAAAAGGATTATGGACTTCATTATGATCTCAAGTTAGAAACTCACAAAGGCTACAACAGCAGTTTCTGATAACAAATAACAGTCCACATGAAAGGTAGGAAGTGTTTGAGAGAAAGAAAAGGTAGCCAATGGGGAGTACAAGGACTCCAGGTAGGGGGTGGAGGGTAGTTGGAGTCTGGCTGCAGTATGTGTCCTGCAGCAGTGGAAGCGATATAGGATATGCAAAAGTTTGGTAGCCTTTAGGGCTGCAGGATTGCAGCGGTATGGTGGATGCCTTTAGTATTAAAGGTCAGGGGTTTGATGCTGGCTATAGCCAAGAGCCAGACTGAGGCTGGAAAGGAGGATCTTGGAGGGTATCATTTGGCGGCGAATGAGAAATTTTAGGTAGTTGGAGGGAGAGAGTAGCCAGGAAGTAAGGGAGGATTAGGTGCACACTAGTGACTCCTAGTGGCAGAGGAGTATAAGTTGCAAATGAGAAAATGGGCGTTTGGATTTGCATGAGGAGGTCACATGACATGTCACGTGACCATGTGTTCCCAATAAATGGAGGGATGGCCCAGGGTGGGTGGGGAAGTCGACGCATAGCATCGACGGGCCAACACCCCCAGCCCAATAGTAGCAGTGACTTGGGGAAGCTCTGTTCCAGGTATCGTACCTTCTTGCAGGTGACTCCTGTAGTGGTCCAGTTGTGGGAAGAGGAGCAAGTGGGGGGGGGAATATTGCAGCAAGGAGCCTAAGGAGAAGGGAACAAAAGGAATTAGTATGGGGTGGGAAGCAGCAGACAAAGAAATCAGTTCAGGGGTCCACTGCGCATGCGCCAAAAGTTGGAGCAGGGAACAGAGGCACCCCGAATTTGAATTAAATGGAAATTAAAGCAAACAATCCAGCAAACAATACTCAACACGACTACCAGTAACCTTAAAGTACAAGCCACAAATGGACTAAAGCCATACTAAAATCAGGGCAGTCCTCAACAGACAGAAACTAACAGCTCACTCTGCCAACAATAATTAATTTAAAGTACAAACAGAGCAGAGTAGTTGGCAGAGTGGTATGCGGTATAGAAAGAAAACAATCCTTTTACAACCCCAGCCCAATAGTAGCAGTGTCTTGGGGAAGCTTTGCTCCAGGTATCGTAACTTCTTGCAGGCGGCTCATGTAGTGCTCCAGTTGTGGGAAGAGGAGCAAGTGGGGTGGGGGATGTTGCAGCAAGGAGCCTTCTTGCAGGTGGCTCCCGTAGTGCTCCAGTCATGGGAAGAGGAGCAAGTGGGGGTGGGGATGTTGCAGCAAGGAGTCTTCTTGCAGGCAGCTCCTGTAGTGCTCCAGTCACAGGAAGAGGAGGAGCAAGGTGGGGGGGGGGAATGTTGCAGCAAGAAGCCTTTTTTCAGGTGGCTAGACAGGAAACAGCAGCATTAAATAGTTTACAGAAGGATGGTACTGCTGTCATTAAGCCTGCAGATGAAGGAGAAGGCATTATTGTAATGGACTATGAACATTATAAAAATGTGTTTCAAATTACTAAGGGACAAAAGTAACTACAAACCATTGGATAGGGACCCCGCTACAGTACTTGAAAGAGAACTGGCCTTGTTGATTGATTGCATGGTTTTGTCCAACCATTTAAAGGACTGGTTAGGAGTTTTTGCTACAGAAGTACCCCATAATACCTATTGTTTGCAACATTCCAAAAATACACAAAAATTCTAGTGATCCGCTGGGACACCTGATAGTCTCGGGGGAAGTTAATTTGTTTGAGCCTGTTTCTAATTATATAAATTTTCATTTGCAACCATTAATAGAACATATTCTGACATATTTTTGAAATACAGTACCACACATTTTTTAACGGTTCTCAAGGATACCTTCTCCCAAATATAGAGGTGGGGGGGGTATGCCAGCAATAATACCCAACAGGGTGGGCGGTATTGGGCAATACCGGACCGCACAGGGGTGTAATGAGGCCCGACACTGCAGGTGGAGGGCCTTATAGCCCCTGGAAGGTCTGGCATTGCCCATACCGCCCACTCTGGAGGGTATTGTTGTGCTTAGAAAATGGGCACTGTGGCAATTCATATGGGATTTAAAAAACAAAAAAAAAACAGTTAAAATGTATAGTAATAATGAAGTTTGAATGTTTGTATGGTAAAGTAGTCCTTGCTTCTGTGCTGTGCCATCTGTTGTCTCTTCCCTCCCCCTTGCATTCTCTTGCACTTATCCCACACAAGACATGGAGTTTGAAGTTATTGTCTCCACAGAAGTGTCTTTGCTTTTTCTTTTTTTTTGTTTTAGCAGTGTTTTTGGTTTGTTTACAAAATGTATACTGTATTATTTTAAGAGGGAGATGCAGCATTATGTGCGTGCCTGGTGACGTCAGACCCGAAAGTATAACAGGCAGTAGAACGAGAAACACATTTAAATTTTTCTTTCTTTTTATGTTTAATTTTGGTTTGGATTCTTATTTTTTGCCTCCTGTGATGGTCGGAGATTAATGTGTGATGTTGGAGAGCGCAGCGAGGAGAATGAGAGGTGGCGCTGTGGAGGATGGAGGAGAAATAGCTGGCGGCGCTGTGGAACAGTTCGGAGACTTCCAGGTACTGTGTGAGCTGTGAGCTGCGGCACATTGTAGGTGCAGAGCAGGAGGGGTTTTTCAATATTGTAGAATAAATTAGAACAGATCTTTTACCCATCGGAGGTTGAGCTGGGGTTTTGTTTAGGCAGCCGGTAGTAAAGGAAGGAGCATTGGTGAATAGTATCTCTCACTAAGCGAGAGAAAAAATGGCAGCAATTTTAAACTGAGAAGAGTTGTTTTATCCAATAAAAGAATAGGGTTGACACTATGATACTGCAGTGGGTTTGTATGCCAGGGACTTTTTATTTGGAGGGCTCTCACTGCTAGTTAATGTACCCCTGGCAGCCAATCATATTTCTTGAATTCCGAAGCCCATTTTCTAACATTTAGTTATTTTATATGTTGCAGATTTATACATCTCAATTCTGCATGAGGAGGGAGTAGAAGCTGTGGGCCAGCTTTTGGACACTCGTGAGGACTGCAAGTATCTGCAGACCTGGGTATAACAAATATTAGCTGAGTGCAACCTTTCAGAAAATGATTTTAGCTTTGAAGGGTGTTTCTTTGAACAGTGCTACGGGACAGCCATGGAGTCGACCATGGCCACAGGCTATGCAAACGCATGTATGTACATTTGTGAGACCGAATTTATTTTGAATACCACCAACAATCTGTACTACAATCACATATGTAACCCCCCTGTTCCCCGGGGTTACTAGAATCCTAGTAAGACCTAGTGGTAGGCAGGGAAGGCAGCTTGTGAAACTCCAGTTAAATGGATTTCACACTGTCTCACTCTGTTCTCAGTCTCAGTTGAGACTGAGGGATGACATCACCATAGAACTTTCGCAGCTGCATGAGCCACACTGGAGTGCTGCAGTTGGAAGTTAGGATAGAATGTTGAGGATTTTTTGAACAGTGTCTGTGTGCAGTCTTGGAGAGAGACAGTAGCACAGCAGTCTGTGTGTAGGCTCTCAGAGCCTTAAGCTCTGTTTTAGAGCTACTGTAAGGGAGGTGTGTGTTTCCACCGAAAGGAACACAGTAAGCTGATTGTGAAGTGGTGGAGACCACTGTTGCTGGTCCATGTGCCCCATCCCTGAGGGGATGGGGGTAGAAAGGTTTGCCTGTCTTCCAGGGGCAACCCTCCTGGTTCCGGCTAAGGAAGAAGCTGCCTTATTTCAAGTTGTTCTGCGGCACCAGAAGCTGTGGGAGAGAAATTCCTGTGAGGAATCGCCTGTGGGGCACCTGCAACCAAAGGGTGAGTTCGCTCTGACAGAGGGCCTATATTTTCACCTGAACTGTTGGAACGTGGGGATTGGACTACTTAATTTGTAGGAGGTCTAGTGTAATAGACATTGCCGGTTAATTCAAGTAGGTTCAAGTCCAGCACAAAGAGTGAAGTAATGTGGGGATTGGACTACTTAGTTTGTAGGAGGTCTAGTGTAATAGACATTGCCGGTTAATTCAAGTAGGTTCAAGTCCAGCACAAAGAGTAAAGTAAAGTGGGGATTGGACTGCTTAATCAGTGGGAGGCCTAAAGCAATGGGCTGAGCCAAATAAAAGTATGTTCAAGTCCAGCACAATGGGAAAGCAAGACAAGTAGAGGAAATGTGACATACATTTAGCCTGAATCTACATTGCCAAGCTTTACAGAATGAGATGTTTAATGTCCAGAGAATTGGCCAGGTATGAATTGTGGAAGCGAGAGGTGGGAGACCCCCCATCAGTAGTAACCAAATTCACCTCTATGGATTTGCTCTGTGGCACCTTTACTTTCTCTCAGGTACTTGGCCAGTGTCTGAGGAAAGTACCCAGATGTGAGATTAAAAGGAGAATTCCCTGATAGAGCTGAGGTGCTCTTAGGTGGTTTAGGGAGCCACCAGAAAATGTTTCCATTTCATATGGAAGATGTCTGAGTGTCCGGCAAGGGAGCCGAGCCTGGGAATCCCAGATAGTGTACAAGTTCGGGCTGTGTACCCAAAGCAGCGTGCAAGTCAGGGCTGTGTGCCCGGTGGGTTCAGAGCCTGAGGGCTGAAGTGTTGAAGAAGTGTTCCTGATTCTTTTTATCTGCATTACCAGAAGTGTAGCCCTGTGGGGGTCCGTGTATGCTTTGTTTGTTTTGCTTGGATGTGAATGATAGCCACACTTTAGAATCCCACTCCTGGTATTGGACATTACAGTTATTGATTCCTATGTTCGGAATTACTTGGGTGCCCCTGTGCAGAGTAACCAAACCTAGCCCTTGTGCTGAGTAACCTATTCCTCCCTGAACCCAGTCCCCACCTGGTGCTGCTGTCAGCTTCAAACAGCATACCACGTGTCATTTGCAAAAAGGCAGGGGGCTGGGGGTACACATAATTTTGTATGAAAGATTTATTGATGATTTATTTCTGGTCTGGAAAAGAAACTTGGAACAGTTTAATTAATTCCTTCAATTCTTAAATAGTCAAAGAC
Organism: Neoceratodus forsteri; assembly: GCA_016271365.2. Classification (NCBI taxonomy): domain Eukaryota; kingdom Metazoa; phylum Chordata; order Ceratodontiformes; family Ceratodontidae; genus Neoceratodus; species Neoceratodus forsteri. The sequence goes on along the minus strand of CM057455.1, from coordinate 660,013,520 downwards.
CAAATCTGAAATTTACACTTTCCAGCAGTCCAGATAGCATTCTGTATCTATATATATTAGTTAAGCTAACAGATGTGGGCTTTGCCGCTACTCAGTATCATAAGGTGACATTGCGGAGGGGCTGGAAGGAAAAGTATGCCTCTTTGCATATGACACAAACATCTGCAACAGGGTTGATACACAAGGGGAGTGGAAAGGATGAGAAGGGACTTGGCAAGGTTGGAGGAATGGTCAAATGTATGGTAGCTTAGATTCAGTGCACAGAAGTGCAAAGTAATGCACCTGGGAAACAAATACACAAGGGGCCGGGAGGTACTAACAACAACAAAAATGGAAAGAGACCTGGGGGTAGTCATATCAGATGACCTAAAGGTGGGCAAGCAATGTGAGAGGACAGTAAGGAGGGCTGGGGGGATATTGGGATGCATAGGGAGAGGCATCACCAGTAGAAAACATGAAGTTGTTATCCCTCTGTAGAGACAGTTGGTGAGACCCCATCTGGAGTACTGTGTGCAGTTCTGGAGACCCCATCTCCGTAAGGACATAGACAGGATGGAGGCAGTCCAGAGGAGGGCAACTAAAATGGTGCAGGATCTGCACCAGAAGCCATATGAAGAGAGACTGAAAGAGCTTAATATGCATCCCCTTGAGGAAAGGAAGTAGTGGGGGGGGAGAACAAAGTATTAGAGGGTAGCATCTTTCAGAAAAAGAGATTTGCAAGAACAAGGGGGCAGAATTTGAAGATAGAGGGGAGACGGCTCAGGGACAATGTGAGGAAGTATTTTTTCACGGAGAGGGTGGTAGATGCATGGAACAGCCTTTCTGAGGAGGTTGTGGGGTCAAAAACAGTGGGGGAATTCAAGTATGCATGGGATAGACATAAGGCAATTATAGTGGGGGGGTAGGAGGAAGTAGGCTGTTGGTTAACTAGGAGCTGCAGCTTATCCAATAGGTAGGGAAATAGGCAGACTAGGTGGGCCAAGCAGTCCATATCTGCCATCAAAGTCTATGTTTCTATTTGTCCCTGTGACCGAATTTATATTGGTAAAACCACTCGACAACTGAAAGTCAGAATTCAGGAACATAAGAGCAATATTAGAAATAATTTACCTGCTCCAGTGGCAGAGCATTTCCATGCAACAGGTCACACAGGAGCCTCCCTGAGAGTTTGGAGCCTGGAGGTCATACAACCATTCCCACGAGATGGTGATTTTAACAATATACTGGAATATGCAGAAATGCATTGGATTTTTGAGATGGGTGTTTTGAATCCACAGATTGATGTGAATAGGGAGGTCAGTTGGAATGCTTGTTGATAATCTAATGTGCATTTTGTATAAATGTTTAAAATATAGAATTTTTGCACTTGCCTGATACAGGAAAGCTGTTTGTGGCAACTGAGCTGGTAGCAAGCATTAATGCTGTATTAGTTTCGTAGCATTTTGAAATATAGTGCCAATGTAGTTCCATGTTCTTATATTTGGATCTGGGCTTATGTACTCTTTGTGCTGTCCTTTTTCACCTTGTTCTTCACTCTTGACACTTTTTTAATTTTTAGGTGTTTTCCCCTAGTCTGTTCACATCTACCTGTTCCCCTTGTTTCATGTTTTTGGGGGGGGGGGGTTATTGCTTACCTTTTCCTTTTTGTACTACTGTTTCTTTAAGTAATCTGAATTCAAGAATCCAATGTAATCATGACCGTAAAAATTGTTAATATATTGACGTACTTGGGTTCAGGTATATTTCTTTCACGATGTAGAACCTATTGAAAATCATCTTTCATCATGATAATTCATGTAATTGAGGGAATGTTTAGATTTCAGCAAATATAAATATAACAAGTTGAAATATGTAATGTTTCAAATATGTACGTGAAGCACTGAAGTTGTAGTGTAACTACTGTATATTTCTGAGGTTCTTTCCCCCCCTTTTTCCAGCACCAATGCTTTTTACAATGTTTGTGCCCACCGACGCAGCCCTAAGCACCGCAACCCTGTTTTCAGGTCTGGTATTAGTGTATGGTTGCTTAGCAACCCCTTGGCGCTGGTCTCAGCATGTCACTCGTTGTTTGGATGTCACGTCTGATGATGTCATCAATGTAGGGCCTTGATGGATTTAAATATGACTTAAATGCTGTGGCATTCCCTCTGCCCATTTAGATGCTAGATATGCTCAGACTTTTAAACTGCTTGAAGTAAATATTTTAATTGAGCCTTTTTTATTATTCAACTTGTTAAACAAATTCATTTATTTATACAGAGCACAATCAGATGAGAGTCATTTTTTTTCCATATAGCTTTTTTCCCTTCAGGGCTCCGAGGCAGGCATGGCTATGGTCCTCCCTCAGAGGAGTTTGTTCTGCCCTGATGGCTTCAGGGCTTCATTTAGCTTGCCTTGTTGGCCATTTTCTGCTTTTCTCCCCATTAAGCCCAGGACACCAGAACACAGTCGCACATGCGTGTGGAGGCGTGCATGTGCTCTGTGGCTTCAGTGATGGCCCCTTCCTCCCACCCGGCCTAATGTCTGGTTTCCCTTGAGGCTTGACACTGCCACCTAGCTGTCACCGGGTGGCAGCCAAAAGCCAGGAAAACCCACGTCCCTCCCTGGGAGAGGAGAGCTGCCTTGCAGCCGCTCAATCCAGCTCCTTGCCCTCCCCCACTGGCTGACCCCCGATGACTCGAGATCATTCCCCAACCTGGGTCGCTTGCACGGGAAGAGGTAAGGCATCCCGTGCCTTAGCCCTCTGCACCACTGGGCTGGCTCAGATGAGAGTATTGACTGCAGTTGAAGTGTACTTGGGAGACAAAGTGACAAACTCAAAACTTCATAAAAATAGTAGGTGCAATTGTAATAGGGACATTGGTGATGGGTGTTTGGTGAAGGGAAGCTTTAGTGTCCCTTCTGCCCATTTAGATGCCAGCTATGCTTAGACTTTTAAGCTGCCTGAAGTTAGTATGTTATTTGAGCCCCTTTTATTTAACCAGTTTAAAAGTTAATTTATCAATACAGAATCAAATTGGGTCACAAATTGTGGTGAGAAAGAAATAATGTGACCTACTGGGAATTGATCCTAGGACCCCAGAATACTGTCCTCGGTATCTAACCACTGAGCTGTAGACTCACATGGTTGATCTGACTCTTCCTGGACACACTTCCTTTCTCTGGTAGTGCAAATCCTGCAACTAGGAACAATCGGGATGACAGACATTTTTGGTGCAGTATTAACCACTGCCAAACAATTTTAGATCACAAATTGTGGTGAGAAAGAAATAATGTGACTACTGGGAATTGATCCCAGGCCCCCAGAACTGTCATCTTGATTGTTCCTAGTTGCAGGATTTGCAATACCAGAGAAAGGAAGTGAGCCCAGGAAGCGCCAACCATGTGAGCCTGTAGCTCAGTGTTTAGAGCACCAGGATGGTATTCTGGGGGCCTAGGATCAATTCCCAGTAGGTCACATTATTTCTTTCTCACCACAATTTGCGATCTAAAATTGCTTAGCAGTGGCTAATACTGCACCAGAAACATCTGTTCTATCGAGTCCAATCGGGCGAGAGTCTTGACTGCATTTGAACTTTACTTGGGAGACAAATTTCGAAATACAGTACTTTGTAAAAATAGTGGCTTCAATTGCGGAAGTGATATATTTATTGTTTGCTTTGTACCATTATGATAGTGTTACCATACCAGCCTCTACAGGCTGGTTCACCAGATCGTTGATACCCAAGTGCACCAGCATCCCCAGATTTCCCACCCCCTTCTCTGCCATCCTTTCTATCCTATCTGTGTCCCAGATGGCTGATGCACCAGGAAGGCATCTGACCATTTCACTCTCCTTCCCTCTCCTGCCCACCACCCTTTCTACTCCCCTAATGATTGAGTCCCCAATCACCAAGACTCCTTGCTGACTTGGTGACTTCCTCCTGCTCATCCCCCACTGGTGCCACCAAGTCATCCTGCCCAATACCCCCAACTGACTCAGGGTTCCCCCACCAATGTAGTCAGGTACCTGAGCCTCCTCCAGGGGTGCAAATGCATGCTTTTGGAATTTGGTGAGGATGAGTGCTTTCCAAATGTGACAAGAAACAACATTTTGGAATGCTGTGGTGACACAGTTTTAGAATGTGGCAGAGATGCACAATTTGGGGATGTGGCGGTGACAGGCAGTTTCAGAATGTAACAGTGATGCACAATTTCAGAATGTGGCAGAGATGCACAATTTTGAGATGTGGCAGTGACAGGCAGTTTAAGAATGTAACAGTGATGCACAATTTCAGAATGTGGCAGAGATGCACAATTTCAGAATGTGGCAGAGATGCACAATTTTAGATTGTGACTTGGACATGCAGTTTTGGAATATGGCAGTGACACTCATTTTCAAAATGTGTTGGGGATGTACAATTTTGGAATATGGTAGGTATGCACATTTTTTGAATATGATGAAAACAGGTAATTTTGGAATCTAACAGTGACACACAATTTTGGAATGTGGCTGGAAGGTACAATTTGAGACTATGGCTGACACACTGAATTTTAGATATTGATTGGGATTCCTAGTTTTGGAATGTGGCTGGGAAACGCAGTTTCAAAATGTGGTGGACATGCGTAATTTTGGAATGTGGTGAAGGTGAGCATTTTTGTAATGTGATGAGGAAGAGTAATTTTGGAATGTACAATTTCAGAACGTGGCTGAGACACAATATCAAAATGTGGCGGGGACATGCAATTTTGGAATTTGGCAGTGACATATAATTTTAGATTGTGGCAGGGATGCACAATTTTGGAATGTGGTGGGGATGTACAATTTCAGAATGTGGGGAGATGCAGAATTTTGGAATGTGGTGGTGATGCAATTTCAGAACGTGGCACTGATACACGACTTCATAATGTGGCAGGAATGTGCTATTTTGGAATCAATGTTACCACATTGTGGGGTTACTGTGTAACTAAATACACATACATATGTAAGGCTTAGTGCAATCAATCCAGAAGCCAATGTGGCCCATAGGTTCTGAAACAGAAACAGCTGATAAGGCAATTAGCCCAAATGTAGCTCCTCTTCTTGATCTACAGGAGCTACTTTTGGGCTAATTGCCTCATCAGCTCCTTAAGCATTAGTGATATTAGTGACATAAAAACTGGTAGGGATCTGCTCTATGCCTCAAATCAAAGCCACCTGAACAATCGAGTAAGGACTCACCCTGCTCATCAGTTAGAAGGTTTAGATATTTATTGCAGAGTTTATATCACATAAATGCAACATTGTGTGACCTTTTACTGGTTACTTCATTAGGGGTTATATGTCACTCTTTGCTCTGTTCCAGCTGAATGAAGATATTTCAAGTTTTTGTTCTTTATTTTCTTCTTTATCATCACTCTTTCCGAGGGATTTAATGTTATATTTTTCTATTTTAGTTTGCCCACCCCACTGTTCTGTCAGTTTCAGTGGGAAGCTATCAGCATGTGGCCCCTTCCCATTCTCTGCTGCTCTTTATTCATGTCACTACACCAGTCCTCCATTCGTCCTCTTCTCTTTTTGCGTCACTACTTTTTTCTTACTTTTTTTTCACTTATTATTTTTAAGTTTTCTTTCATTCTATTAATTTTTTTTCTACTCCCTTCTTTTCCCTTTCTCTGTACCTATACTGTATTATCCAGGAGGTCTGTGTAGATATGAACTAAGTATATAACAATACTGAAGCATATGGAATATCCTTATATGCAGAACATACATATATATCTAATTTGCCCGAAACATCCATCCTACCCATGTCCTGCCCTCAAGCTATTGTGAAGGACTATGGACATGGTGCTCATTAATTTGTCCACAAGCAGAACATGTGAGCATTCAATTTGCTACTCTGCTCGACACGCATATCTATTAACGTTCATGTACTGTAAGTATGCTTGTGCACAAATTAACATGCACCCTGTCCATACTCCTCCACAATCGCCACATGAAGCAATCTTTCATTGTTGTATGCATGTTAATATTCCTCAAAGAGTTTTCCAGTATTTTAATGCAAGATGAACATGTTGGAACCTCATCTCCTGCGAAGTACATTGTGTCATGAAATGTTGGGGTCATTCCACGCTTTAATTGTCACCACAGTATTTATTTAGTTTTTAGTTACCAGGTCGGTGCACTAGACAAAAAACAGTTGCCTATTTTCAGGCATGACCTGGGAAAATACAACAGAGGTAGTCAACAGGAAGGTAACAGAAATGACGAGGTGTACAATCAAAAACAGGGTTCAGTACATAAAATACAAAAGTGCTAAGTTAAAATTGTGTTGGGAGTGACACAAAACAATATTCAAGGTCATAGATTCAACACATTACAATTCAATGTTAACAGTAGTGTGCAACTACAATGAGAAAGGGAAAATGTGATCAACTAGGAATTGAACCTAGGGCCCCTAACATTCCGTGCTAGTACTCTACTACCTGAACTATGATTCACACAGCCCAGCAAGTGCCCCAGACAAATCTTGTACTTTTGAGATATTACTTCCTTTTTATTCCTCTGTGCACCACCATTGTGCTCTGCTTTGGCTTGGTTCTGTGAGTGAACTGGGACGCTCTGGCATGCATCTCCCCCCGTGCTTGATATGAAGCCCATTTTACAAATGGGATTCACTGCATTTTAGCATGACTAACAGATTAGGGCACTGCAGACAGAGCATTTCCTGCAGAGTTCACAGTGCACTTGTGACAGGGAGCTCCTACCACTCTTGAGGACCAACCTTTTCTTAAATCTGTTGCAACAGTTTTTCTATTTCTTAACCTAATCTATCCTTTACTATTTCTAGTCCATAAGGTTGGCTACCTATGGGCACCCTCTCCGCTTTCTTGACTATGCTATAATGTCCTCTGTAATTTTCCTTTTCCCTCTCAGGTCCTCATATAGGGAGGTTATTGTGGTGACCTCTGAGCTGATGTAAAACAACAGACTCTGTTCCTCATTGTTGAATTTAGTATGCAATTGCACTATGTCATAAAATACTTTAATGTATATACCTTATTTGTATAAAACCTGTAAATGTTGAAAACACTATGGCACTAGGTGTTTTTGATAAAGGTAAAAAGTTACTAGGGGACTGTATGATAAAAATTAAGTTAGTTGTGCTTTTAAAATGCCTGTAAGTTGATGTAAACTGAACAAGTCTGAAATTTCATGGAGATTTGCATATATCCCACAATGCTTTGCATTATGGAAGTTTGTGTGATTTTGTGTTTCTTTAAAACTTGCTTATTGCCAGTGCCTTTTGGGATAACCTTTGTTTCAATGCTTCTGCACTGAGGTTCTTTGTCTGTAGCTTGTTTTCTTTATTTTTTTTCCTTTTGAGCCCCCACCACCCAAGCAAACAAGGCAACCATAGGGTTGCATAAAATCTCACAGACTGTTTTTTTTTTTTTTAATTCCTTGCATTGTTAATTGCAGTGAAAAAGAATGAATGTGAACAAACTGGGAATTGAACTTGGGGCATCCTGAACACTATTTAGGTGTCACATCGTCATGTATTTATCACCACCATCTGAAGGGGGTTATTTTACCTGAACAAATAAAGGTTATTATTATCATCATTATTATGATTATGTGCACTGACAGTTGCATTTTCAGGCCAGCTTGCTCAACAGAGATTTCTGTGGCCCTGTTCTTTCTCACACTGCAATCCTACAGAATAAAACATGGTCCTTATCTGCTGTCAAAGTCTATGTTTCTATGTTTAATGGAAGTAAATTATTGATATAGTTGTAACCCCTAGGTGGTGCTATCCCAAGGGCTACTACCCCCACCTACTTGGCTAGTAGCAGGTTAATGGGCCTGGGTAATGAAACGGGTGCCTCCACCCGGAGGTCAGGGTTGTTGGTGGTCAAGCTAACCTGGGCACAGCCCTGTAACACTGTAACCACCCTCTTTCCCTTCTAGTGGTCTGAACAATATACAATAATTACTTTCACAATGACCCTTATTCACCAGGCAATTACCCACACTGTTTGCACTTACCACCAGGGCTGGTTCCTCTAGCTTGACCCTGGGGACCCCCTGTAAAACAAGGTTAAGCACAGCAAATAGCAACAGTAAAATACTTTTGGCACAAACTGGAACCACAGTCAGATTAAATGCAAACAAAGTTAAATCTGATTTATTCAGGGGACTTGAACAAGGGAGGGGCGTAATCAGGTTGATTTGCTTAAAACTTATATTAATCAGACAGTTATTTATGCTGTTCATAGTCCCTACACAGTCACACACTCTGGGTACCCAGGTAGGAAATTGGTGAGCTAGCCAGGAATGTTGCAGCTATTTGGGACCCTGTGATGGAAGAAAGCAACATGCACAACACACACTATTTGTAATCTGGAGCCAGAGGGCTCAGTTTGTGAAAGAAAAGGCAACAAGACAATCAGATGACAACACTTTTAGATTTAGCTGTTGTTGCAGGGAGCTACCCTGATGTTTTCTCACGATACTCCATACTGGACACAGGCAGGATGAAATTAAGTCTGCAGGTTGTTGAGCTGGAGTGCCCAGAGAAGCAGGGCCCACAAGAATCACCGAGGTGTTGTTCCTGTTCAAGGTGTTGAGAAGGGGGCTGATCCCCAGGCCGGTCTCTCGTCGATGACTTTCTCTGTGTAGCAGGTATTCTGGCTGGGCCAGTGTGGCAGGGCCCAGACAAATGGAAATGGATATGGATTCAGTCCGTGGAGCTGGATACAGCCTCCAGCAAGCAAACCACAGTTCAGACACACAGTGGGGAACCAAATCACGACCCACTATAAGCACACAGCACATTCACATGTAAGGAAACTCCACTGTACCAGGCAAATGGCTCTCTGGTTGCAATTACAGAGTCTCTGCACAATCCGGGAGTTCAGAGGTAGCTGGAAGTCCAGACAGGCTGATCGCATTCAGCAAATCTTCAGTCTTCTTCAGGTTAAAGTCTGGTCACAATTCAGTGGCTTAATTCGCTCTCTAAATATGGATTTAGTCCAAAAAAACCCCACAAGTTCCCTCTTAGGAACAGTAGGCAGGCACGCAGGCCAAACTCAGGCCTTTCCACAGTTTTCCCACCCGAATCCACTATGGATTGCTGCTCGAACTATCTTGAACTGTTACATCTTCACTTCCCAACTCAGATCTAACTGAAACTGCAAGCAGTGTGGGCCTTTCCCCAAGATCAAAAAGGTTAGATTGGCTGATCTGTCTGTCAGTCACAACAGGAGCTCCCCCTCCAGGTTATTTTATGAGTCAAAAGCCCAAAACTACAATTCCTACAAGTTTTGGCCCCACCAAGCCTCTGTAGGCAGGCTCCATTTTAAAGTCCCAAATGTACTTCATTGTCTCATTCTGCAGTCTAGGATCAAGATGATGGAAACAAACAGAACTGTCCATGCTGCAAAGAAGGCAGGTTAGAACAAACTGCAATATTATTGCTACTCTAACAAATGATCAGCAAACAAGTACATTTTCTAACAGAGCTCCCTCTCAGATTAATTATGACTGCAATCCAGGCAGCTCTTACAGAGACAGTACACAGAGGCTTTACAGGCACTCTCTGGCAATACATTTAAACTGCTAAAACGCAGAACACCAGCCTGGCAGTGAGCATTTAGGCAAGCTCACGGAATACTTTTCGGGAACCGCCATTTATGGGGGGCATTACACCCTTCCCTGCCTGGAGAAAACTTGGTGTCTGCATCAAGTCTGTAGCATCATGCATCAATTAACATAAATGTATTACTTTACTACACACATTCACTACACTTCACAATACAATATCTATAATGACAATGCTTATGCACGTTTCATACATGTGATGCTGATTCCACTATGATTAACAAACTTGTAACATCACAACACTGATTCATGTTATAGCTTCCTGTACATTAAACAATGTAGATGGGGGGCCCTTCCCAATCAGCTAACTTGGGGCTGGATGGGGAAGGGGCACCATACTGAGAAGGAAGAACAATCAACCTGGAATTGGACATTAAGCTGAGTTTGGGTAGTGAGCTCTGAGAAATATAAACACCTTTGTGAACCACATTGAGAGGCAAATCCACTGGCCTCCCGGGAGAATCATAACTGAAGCACAATACTGGCTTGACAGCTCAGCCAGTCTTTCTTGGGGGAATAGCCAAAGTCTCTGTACTTTCGGCACTAACTTTGGAGCTGTCATTCGTGAGGGTGCCTCTGCGTGGATGGGAATGTCCAAACTGGGAGCACTGTCAGCTCCTTGCTCTGTAGGCTCTGTTTCCACAACACTTGGTTCATTTAGAGAAGGTTCTGGCACAATTAGGCTTTGTGGCACTGAAGGGGGGCTGTCAGCACTCTCATATTGTTGTTCAAGTTCTGGTGTGCCATCAGAGAGACTCAGACCATCAGACCCTTCTTCAGGCAAGTCACACAGTTCCACAAAACACAGAGAGTCTGCAACCTCAAATGTGATGCTTTGCACCTCACTTTCAGGGAGCATTGGCTCCAAGGATGAAGCTGGGGGGTTAGGCAGTCCAGAAGGCCCAGCTTCTTCCCCACGATCCTGCATAGGATTTCCACGAAACAACTGACTCAGTTCATAGGAGGGATAATAGGCATTACCATAGTCACTTTCATCAGAGGTGGCCTGACAATCACTATCATTCTGGCCCTGCTGCGGGGGAAACTTTAAATCTGCAACTACTGGGGTAGGTTGACTCTGTCTCTTCTTTGCAGCAGCACAAGTCACTGGCCCTGGGGAGGCAATTTCTGCTGGCTCAGCTTTAATAATAACTTGGCTGATAGGCAGCAAGTGGTTATGGTGCATGGTCTTGACAGCTTTGGAGTTATTCTCTGGGCGTACTTTCTACACTGGTAGATCATCCAACTTTCCAACTACTACATGAGGAAGATGGTGCCACCTATCAGCAATTTTGTGCTTGCCATGTAGTTCCAAATTGTGTAACAACACATGGGCTAGGATATTCAAAGGGGTTGCGCATGGCGCAACAGTGTTGCACCATGTGCAACCCACTGATGCACCCCAGGGTGATATTCAAAAGGGGAATTTGCACCGTGCAAATCCCGATGCACCAGGGTGCACCAGTAATGTATGTGCGGTGCAAGTGCGGGGCTGCTCATGCATATTCGGCATATCCTGATATGCCAGCCCGGGATGTGTGATGTAATATGCAGGCACATGTTCCGCCTTTGTGCGTACAGGGGGTGCAAAGATCTGCTGAAAAACAGGAGCAAGGACTGGCCACCCACAGGTCAGCTGCCATATTGCAGGGTGCAACACGGCAGCCGCCTGCAGTGGGTGGCCACCTGACCCCCCGAGACACAGGCTGGGCATCGCTCCCCCCACCCACACCCAATTGCGGGCTTAGTAAAGGTAAAATATCCCTGGTGGTCCAGTGGACCCTAACCCCTCACCCGATCATAGGCATATGTCAATAGATTCAGTCCCCGGTGGTCCAGTGGACCAAATCCAGCCCGATCGCAGGCTTATGATAAATAAATATCTCCCTGGTGGTCCAATGGACATGCTGCCAAGATCAATCGCGGGCATTGTAGAAGAAAACTCTGGTGGTCCAGCGGTACCCCCCTCCCCACCCACCCACTCAGACCCGCCACCCTGCTCCCCCTTCTGGTCAGCAGCAGGTGGCAGCTCCCCACCTGCGAGCCTCCCAGCCGCCCACTGACTGACAGCATACAGTACGGCTGTATGCCCACTGGTCCACAGTGTGGTCCAATGGGCATGCAGACCGTACTGTACTACACAGTCCTGATATGCCACCCGCTGCTGACCGGGGAGAGTGGGATGGCAGGACTGAGTGGGCAGGTGGGGAGGGGGGTACCGCTGGACCACCAGGGTTTTCTCTTCTACAATGCCTGCGATTGGGCTTGGCAGCGGGTCCACTGGACCACCAGGGATGCATTTTACTTTACAGAGCCCATGATTGGGCTGGATTCAGTCCACTGGACCACCAGGGATACTCTTATTTTAACTACGCCCATGATCGGGCTGGGGAGCAGGTCCACTGGACCACCAGGGAGTGACTTTATTTCATTACGCCTGCGATCAGGTGAGGGGGTTGGGTCCACTGGACCACCAGGGAATTTTCATCTTTACAATGCCCGCGATCGGGCGATGGGACGCGTTGCCGCTGAGGGGCAGGGGCGTCAGTCCCCGATGGCTGCAGCCTGGCAAGGTGCCAGGCGCAAGTCACCAGGGATTGGCGCACCTGCATGCAAATGGGTCATAATGACATGCAAATTGCCCCATTTGCACCTTGCATGCATTATGGCACCATTTGCATATCCAGCACTGAATATCGCGGTTCAAGCTCCTAGTTCACCCGCACTTGTGCTGGCCCATCCCCCTGCTCTTCAACCGCCACTTGCACTGGCTCAGTGCCATTGAGCCTGGTGCAGTCCCACTGTGCCCTGCACAATGCGTGCACCCCCAGTGCCATATTCAATGGTGCTAAGCCATGGAATTGCACCTTTGAATATCACCCAGACCACGCCCTGGTGCATCCCAGTTGCGCTGCGCCCAGGCTTGCACCCCAGCCTGGCGCAGTCTGACTATCCCGGCCATGGTTTCCAGGCCGTAGCTCTTGAGCCTTTACTTTCTTATCGTGCCTCTCTTCGTTGGTGAGATTTCTCTTGGCCCCCATTGTCTGGGCCAGTTGATATGCATGGTTCAATTGAGCTTTCAGTTTCTGTACGTACTGCAGATAGTTTTCGGCCCGGACCCCATCTGGAGAGACTTCCAAAGCAGATATCAACTGGCAGTCGGGCCTCCCTCCTGAACATGAGGCGGTAGGGGGAGGACCCAGTAGTATCATTTTAGGTGCAATTGTATGCGTGTACCAAGGTGCTAATCTGCTTGCTCCACTTATGCTTGTCTTTTGGATGGAGGGTGCCCAGCATGTCTAGAAGGGTGCAGTTAAAATGTTCTAGTTGAGGGTCCCTCTGAGGGTGATGGGGGTGGTTCTTGATTTCTCCCCCCCCACAGAGAGAGCATTTCTTTGATTAGCCGACTTTCAAAGTCTCTGCCTTGGTTAGAGTGGATCTACTGGAGGGCACCATAGTGGACAAAGAAATTTTCCACTAGAACCTTGGCCACGGTAGAGGCCTTTTGATCTTTAGTTGGAAAAGCTTGTGTATACCATGTGAAATGATCCATAACCACTAACACATTTTCAATATTCTGTTGATTAGGTTCTAAACACAAAAAGTCTATGCAGACCAGTTCCATGGGGGTGCTGGTAGTAATATTGACAAGGTAGGGCAGGGCTTTCCTTTGCAGGCAACGACTGCAGGTCTTTACATGGTGCTCAACATCGGCCCCCATCTTGGGCCAGTAGAATCGAGATCGTACCAGGTCAGGAGTTCTGTCAATACCGAGGTGCCCCATGTGACTGGGGAAGGACCTCAGTACCAAATCTTTAAAGGCCGTGGGCAGGACCAATTGCTGCTTGTCTACTTGACTACTGTGATCCACTGTCTCTCTGTATAACAACTGATTGTGTAACTTCAACCTGGGGCCTTCTTTAAACAATAGGGCAGTCCACAAGTCGGGGGAACGCAACTGGGACACATCTTTCCCCGCACGCAGGGCATCAAGTGCTGGCTGAATCATAGGATCTCGGGACTGAGTCCACTCGATGCTGCCATTGTCAAATTGAGGTAGTGCACTAATATCTAGAGCAGAGAAATGGCAATAGGCAGCTGGTATGCAGGTAACAGGAGAGCCCAAGCAATCTACTAAACAGTCCACTGTGTCCATAGACATCTGTTCATCTCTATCAAACTTTTGGCACAATGCTCGGATGTCAGGTGGACCCAGTCACTCTTGGAGACTGGCCTTCGTGACAGGGCATCAGCATCAATATGGTTCAGTCCTGGCCTATATTCGACAGCATAATCATAGGTTGATAAAGCAGAGAGCCACCGGTGCCCAGTGGCATCCAACTTAGCTGAAGTCTGTACATAGGTTAATGGGTTATTGTCAGTCTTCACCAATATATTTGCCCCATAGAGGTACTCATGAAGCTGGTCAACAATGGCCCATTTTAGGGCAAGGAACTCCAGCTTGTGCATAGGATAATTTCATTCTGATGGGGTCACGCTCCTGCTGGCAAAAGCCACTGGTTTCAGACCATACTCATGGTCCTGATACAGCTCAGCTCCTAGGTCCTGCAGACTAGCATCCGTATGCAGCACATAGGGCTTGGTAGGGTCAGCATAGGTGAGGATGTGTGCATGGGTGAGTTGGTATATGACTTTGTGGAAGGCTGCTTCACATTCGGGTGTCCAGCAGGGTGCAAAAGGTTCACCTGTGCGGAAGTACACTTTCTCTGGTTCTTTGACAGACCCTTTCTTGTATTTATGGTTGGTAGGGGGGTAACCCTGGGAAAGATTCAGGAACGGGCGAATCTCCTTTGAATAGTCTTTTATGAACCTGCAGTAGTAGCCACAGAACCCCAGGAAATGTTGTAGTTCTTTCAAGTTTTGGGGCTGGGGCCAAGCAGTCAGTGACTTGACCTTACTGAGATCGGTCTCTGTCCCTTCTGCAGATACTATGTGCCCCACATACTTCATGGAGGTTTGAAAAAACTGGCACTTGTCAATGGACAGCTTGAGGCTGAAGTCTTCCAATCAGTCTAGGACTTTAAACGGTCAGGTCTCATGCTCACCAACCCATTCTTCTTCCGCACAACCACAATGGGAGAGGCATATGGGCTCCTTGATTCCTGTATCATGCCAGCAGCGAGTATTTCCTGCAGGTGTCTCCTCACATCATCTATGTCCACTGGGGTGAGGCGTTGGGATCTCTCTCAAAATGGCTGGTCATCATGCAGGTGTATATGATGCTCTGCACCCTGGACACACCCCACGTCCCATTCTTTTAACAAAAGCATTTGGTCTCTCTGGGCGAGTTTCTTGCTAATCCTAGCCTTCCATTCAGCTGGCAGCAGGGAATCACCAAAGTCAAATAAGTCCGGGGTCACTCTCTCCTTTTGGCCAGAGTACTTGTTATTGGGTAATACTGCAGTCTCTGCACAGTGTACTGTAGCTAGAGTGCACCCTCTGTTCATCCGGACCTCTCGATCTGACACATTTCGAATCTGGACCATCACTTGTTGTGCATAGGCATGGGCACGGGCAGGCAAGATGCTGGGTTTAACCAATAATCCTTCTGGCAACTTTCCATCACCTGGTGTATCCAACATTAATATTTTGTTCTTTACAGTTCTCTTTAGGCAGACTTCTCCATGGATTGTGCACTGGGCATTGGGGGCCAATAACAAGGAGTCAGGTTCCTTTTTCCACACTATCCCCACTAGCTCATCTGGGTCCTCTTCTTTGGGTTTCTGTTGTAAGTCATATGCCCTTTTTACTAAGGCTGGAATTCTTAGGGCCCATCCAGTCAGTTGCCCATATTTCTCATGGCAGAGTTGTGCTAGTCTCCCAAACATGTGGGCGTTTGTTCCAATTAATAGGGGAACCCCATCATACAGTCCAGTGGGGGGACACAGTACGGCCTGTATCTCTACTTGCTCCTCTACACCAGTTACAGTTGCAGGAAAAGACAATCAGAGGCGGACATATCCTAGGTAGGGATAAGACTTGTCACTCAGCCCCCACACATGTAGGCATTCCAGGGATTGTAATGGCACATCAGATAAGTGTTTGTCATACCAGTCCTAAAATACAATGGTCACTTGCAACCCACTGTCAAACACAGCCTGAGTAGAAATACCATTCACAGCCACAGTAGTCTTTATTGAAGGGCCCACTATTTTGGACCAGTCTGGAAGGACAACAGCATGGGCCTGGACAGACGATTTAGCCACAGAGGGGTTTGAGTTAGGGTGGCCGAAACCTTCACTGCAGTCATTTCATGCACCCCTTGACCACTGACTCATTTTCTGAAACTCTCCTTGAAGCCAGTTCACCACTTTCTCTAAGTCCTTCTGAGACTGGCATTCCCTCTTCATATGGCCATCCTTGCCGCAATTGTGACAAACGACAGGCTCTCGGGGCATCCTTGGGGAAAACATAGCAGAGGATGCTGGAGCACTGATGGGAGACTGTGATCTGACTTCTGCTGGTAGTGTACCATGTCTCAAAAGTTACTTTAGGGTGGCAGTCAATTCCTTGAGCTCAGCCGAGAAGCCACCCTCAGTAGAGAATGCCTGAGGGTGCACCCCCATCCCCATAACAGTCAATCCTGACAGGGCCAGGGTCTCTGTCAGCAGGGATACCTCAGTGAACGCACCCGGTTGTATTTTTCTGACTTCCTTCAGCAACTCCTTCCCCCACCGTTTAGCCCACGGCAGGACACTCATAGTGGTCTCCATTTCGGAAGAGCCTACCGGTGCCATAATCACTTGAGCTGCACTGACCCCATAATTACAATCTCCCTCTTCACCTTCTACCTCCCGGAGTTCTTTTATCAAGTCACAGTAGTCAGGTGGGTTAACTCTCCTATCCTGGAGCCTTAACTGGATGATCTGCAGTTTAGAATGCTTGGCATGTTGCAGTATGTGCCTCAATCTCACACGGTTCAAATCACTGGTGGCTACCCCACCTTTCTGGTAAGCTTTCTGCAGAGCTCTCTCTAGGTGAGTAACATACACAGACAGACTTTCCCCCTTCCATTGTTTGGTACCTTGGAATTTCCACATCAAAGTCTCCCTTGACTCAATGCTCCCAAAATTGCCTTCAAGTACAGATAGGTACTTCTGAGCAGCTGCATCAGGGTTTGTGGACCTCAAACATTTAATGGCTTCAAGGGCAGGGCCCCTCAAACTTTCTATGATTCTTTTCTGCTTCTCAGCCTTCGGACACTGGCACTCAGGTACCAAGGGGGCAACATAGTCGATCCAGGTCTCCCAGTCATCCTCCCCCTGGTGGGTGGGGAGGGTGCCCAAGAAGATTCTCAGCCTTCGGTAGGAGTTGTGACTAATGGCGGGTACAGATATAGGGGTCAGCATTGGCATGGGTACAGAAGGTGGGGCAGTAACAGATGCTGGAGTGGGAGGGGGTGTTGGGAAAGTAACACCCCCAGGTGTCAGGAATAGTTTCTTAAAGTCCTCTATGGTTTTCCCTTCCTCCAGCAACAACTTAGCAAATTTCTCCTCAAAAGTCTCAAATAATAGCGGGAGCTCATCCTCCCCAGGGTCTTTGCTGTCTTTTGTCATCACTCTCCAGGCGGCTAGGACCCCTTCTGAAGCAATAGTCTGTGGCACTTTAGAGCTGTCCATGAGGTCACTACACTCTACCAAGGCTATGAAAGTTTGGGCGATCAAATCAGCCTGTCGACCCACCACCACAGGGTTTTTTAAACATTCAACTTTGGAGAGTGCTCCCTCTACAGTGTCCTTACTGGTACCCAGGGGAATATGCAGTATAAGCAGAGAATTTTGGGGGTCGATCTCCTGCCCAGTACACCACCCCACCAACTGGTGTACAGCCATTTCTACTGGGGTAGCCATTAATCTTTAACAATAATTCGTAATGTTTGGCCACTAGAAGGCACAAAATCCCAGCGGTGAGCCTCCAAGATGTAACCCTAGGTGGCACTATCCCGGGCTACTACCCTGCCTGCTTGGCTAGTAGCAGGTTAAGAGGCCTGGGTAATGAAATGGGTGCCTCCACCCAGAGGTCAGGGTTGTTAGTGGTCAAGCTTAACCTGCAATAGCCTCCGGGACACTGTAACTCTCTTCCCTTCTAGTGGTCTGAAAATATACAATAATTTCTTTCACAATGACCCTTATTCACCAGGGAATTAACCACACTGTTTGCACTCCACCAGGGCTGGTTCCTCTAGCTTGACCCTGGGGACCCCTGTAAAACAAGATTAAGCACAGCAAATAGCAACACTACAATACTTTTGGCACAAACTGGAACAACAGTCAGATTAAATGCAAACAAAGTTAAATCTGATTTATTCAGGGGACTTGAACAAGGGAGGGGTGTAATCAGGTTGATTTGCTTAAAAGCTAGATTAATCAGACAGTTATGCATGCAGTTCAGAGTCCCTACACAGTCACACACTCTGAGTACCCAGGTAGGAAAATGGTGAGTCTCTGCACAATCTGGGAGTTCAGAGGTAGCTGGAAGTCCTGACAGGCCGATCGCATTCAACAAATATTCGGTCTTCTTCAGGTTAAAGCCTGGTCACAATTCAGTGGCTTAATTCGCTCTCTAAATTCGGATTTAGTCCAAAAAAGGAAAAAGACACAAGTTCCCTCTCAGGAAGAGCAGGCAGATTGCAGGCCAAACTCAGGTCTTTCCACAGTTCTCCTGCACGAATCCACTATGGATTGCTGCTTGAACTATCTCGAGCTGTTACTTCTTCACTTCCCAACTCAGATCTAACTGAAACTGCAAGCAGTCTGGGACTTTCTCCAAGATCCAAAAGGTTTGGTTTGCTGATCTGTCTGTCAGTCACAACAAGGGCTCCCCCTCCAGCGCCAAACGCCCAAAACTACAATTCCTACAAATTTTGGCCCACCAAGCTCCTGTAGCCAGGCTCCATTTTAGAGTCCCAAATGTACTGATTGGCCCATTCTGCAGTCCAGAACCAAGTTGTTGGAAACAAACAGAACTGTCCATGCTGCAAAGAAGGCAGGTTAGAACAAACTGCAATATTATTACTATTCTAACAAATGATCAGCAAACAAGTACATCTTCTAACAAAGCTCCCTCTCAGATTAATTATGACTGCAGTCCAGACAGCTCTTAAAGAGACAGTACACAGAGGCTGTACAGGCACTCTCTGGCAATACATTTAAACTGCTAAAATGCAGAACACCAGCCTGGCAGTGAGCATTTAGGCAAGCTCAAGGAAGACTTTTCGGGAACCCCCATTTGCAGGGGAATTACATAGTGTTAGCCACTACTAGGCAGGGGAAACACAAATACAGTGAGCAAAGAAAGAATGTGACTTAACTGGAAATTATTATTTAGTTTTTGTTGACCAGGTAAGTGCACTAGACAAATCCTGCCTATTTTCAGGCATGACCCGGGGGAGGGGAATACAGATGAATGCCAACTGACCTTGAACCAGATTAAGCTGTTGGTGGTATTTTTAGTGAATGAGGGAAATTTGGCCAGGACACCAGGGAAATTCCCCTACTCTTTTCAATAAGTGCCATGGGATCTTTAACATCCACCTGAACTACCACCAATCTAGGCAGATGGGACCTCGTTTTAACGTCTCATCCGAAAGACCGCACCTCAGAAGTGCAGCATCCCTCTCATGCTGCACTACAGTATCAGTATTGGGATATTAACTCAAGTGCCAGATGTGGGAACTGAACCCACAGCCCTCTGATCTCCCGGCCCCCAGAATATCATCCCAGTGTTCTAGAAGCTGAACTGAGAAAGAACAGTTTCATGTCAACACACCCACTAGTACACCCAGCCAATAACATTTAAAGGGCTATCAAAGATTTCTTTGTTTTTTGTGCTTCAAACTAAGGAATACTGGATTCATATGAGTTTATTTACCTTATCAACAAGCCTCCCTGCTGACACTCACCAGAGTCTACAAATAAGGGATGAGCTGACAGCTGCAAAATACTATGATGAAGGGGAGAATACAGTACATTCTGGAAGACTGCAATCATTTGCAGACGGGCCTCATATAGTAGAGGAGAAAGTCATTATTCTGTGTCATATAGTAAAGTCATGGTCTGACTCTGTATGGCACCTCCCCCCAGATATCTAGTTACATTATATACCAACCTTGTGCACAACTAGTGTGTGTCAGTGTGGCTGTTCAGTAACAGAATTGCAAAAACTACTTCAAGCAGTAGGCTGCAGTGTTGCTCTTCAGAATTATTCATCAGTATCTATTCTGTTCCTTTTATGGCTGATACATGTCTTGTCTGAAGATAGGGTCCTGCTTAAAGTGTCAGTTGGAAGTAGAAAAGTGTAAGTAATGATTACACTTTCCTAAGCAGATGTTGCTCCCTAAAAGACATATAGAAAAGTGTAAGTAATGATTAGAGTTTCCTGAGCAGATGTTCTTCTCTAAAAGACATACTTCACATTCTTACTGTGTACTGGCATACAGAACCACTGCAGAAGTCAATCATGTCACTTTACACAAGAAACTGTACATACAGTCCTTAACCTAGCAATTTCTGTGCTCTGCAGCAAATCATCAGCCTGTTGTTCCTTGGACAAGAGAAACTATCGCTAGGGAGAAATCTTTTTTCTTCTTATGCCTTCTGATTCTGGAAATATCTTCTACTTAACAAGAAACTTTGTTTTACTAGCATATTTAGATTAATGATTGTTTAAAACACTTCAGGCCCAAATACAGAATGGATATATGTTGCCCATTAGTTTGCACTCTTGGCCCAGTAGCACCACATTGGACACTGACTGTCTCAGAAATGAGGTTATGAAATGAAACCCCATTAAGACTAATGGTCTAGTAGCCTGATTGCCTGTTTTGCAAATTTGGGGGTCTGAGGTCCCATGTACAAGGTTTGATCCACATACATGGAGCAGGGCCTGCACATGGGGACCGGCCCCTAGATGCTTCAAATGGGTGAAGCTAGGTACTGGCCCATTGGTCATCCATTTTGGCCAACCCTTAGATCATGGACCACTTCCCATTCTCCACATTAGGGGCCTAGCAATTGGTCACCTGGCCGTTCGGTGGAGTCTTAACAGAGAGTGAAAAGGGCTTAAGGTATACCCTTTACACTCCTTACTGGTGGCAGAGGTGCAACCTGATTTTAGTGTGGCAGACTGAATGTATATCAGTGTGTGAGTGTATTTAAACAGGGGCCCACCCTCTGTACTGGAAATGGAACAAATTCACTGGGGGAGCCCATGACATTTGATGTAGGATAGAACATACCTGACAGGGGTCTGGGGACTCGTTTCTTCATTATATAGTGCATTTTTACACTTTTTAGTGAGTTTAATTCCTTTAGGGAGTACATGTTTCAATGAGAAGTACATCCCCATTTTGTTCCTGGAACTGAGCCAGATGTGTAATTTCCCTTCTGCAACTGAGTTCCACCCATTTCCACCACTACCACCCACCCCTATGTGATATATTAGGATCACACTTGTAAACACCTTTGCAAGTTAGGCCCGTGGAAGTGAGGCAATTGATGAAAGACACAGCAGGTGAGATGTCTGGTGAAATCCACAAGATGATACAATTTATTAAGTGTTTGGCAGTCTTTAGACACTGGCACAGATAAAAACAGGAAACAATGTTTTTCAGGTCTGGCTACTTTAGATGCTGGCAATTTGTCTTCACCAGCGAAGGCTAGCTACTGGATATAGGCTCTTGCTTACCAAGGATGCACTATGAATAATTATGCTTAATTATGCTAATTAATCAACATAAGCTAATTAATTAGCTTAATTATGCTCTTTTATATATTGTCTTCCTATCTATTTGCTGTCAATGCTTTAAAACTGTAAGCTTGCACCTGATTGCCTTATAAGTAGCTTACTAGTTTAATGTATTCTATTTCAGTTTTTATCTCCTCTGCTCCATTAACCCACAAACTGTATTCAGTCTCACCCTGAATATCTTACCTGTTTTTGACATACTGTATGATAGACTTTGTAACTAATCCCGGGTCGCCTCTGAAAAAGAGATTTCAAGAGGCCCAGTGGGCTTTTCCGGTCAACAAAATTCAATAAATAAATAATTAAAATGAAGGACCTTTTCTAAGAAGGGGTCTCACCTGTCTCTGCAGCTTCCTATAAGTCTATACGAGCCAGGAGCAATCAATTCCATTCCGCTGGTGTCTGCCTTGTACACACTAATGACTGTCTGGCACTCCTCTTGATAGGTTTAACAAAAAAACTCAATTATACCCCTCTCCTCCACTGGTTCATCCCCCTAGTCATAGGCATCACTACAACTGACCAGCTCAAAACCAGCTAGTCAGCACCCACCACTCCCACTCTTAGCTGTTCTTAGGCCCCCCCGGCCCGGTACTACAGGAGGTCTTTCTGTCTTGTATTCCAGCTGCCCTGAGCTGTTGAGGCAGCCCTTTTATAGTTCAGAGAATTACAAGACCTGTCACTCAAATTCAAATGTTACATCATTAACATTCAGTATAAAACAAATCATAAAAAGAAACACTGAAAGAGTTAAATACTCATCACACTAGGGACAGGCACACTATAAATGATTTCTTAACATATTATTTGTACATCAGCCCCCTCTCAACAGTAGGGGGCAGGGTTGTTATTAGCAGTGCTCAGCAGAGTACAAATGCCTTGGCAACATTGATGTGCCTTTAGGACCGGGAGGAACTTCGTTATAGCATAGATAGTGGCTCGTGGGCCTATAGGAGGAGTTCTTGTTCCTATTAGTTCTAGTGTTAGAGACAGAGAAGTGACCCAAAGCTGGTTAGCCTGGTATACAGGTGTCTAGGAGGTCTGGGGATGGTCCACTTTAGGTAGCTTCAATCCCGTGCCATGGCAAGGGTGAGGGGTTGGTACAGTTCCCCATGCTGGGGTACGAGTCAGGGGTTTCTCCACAGGCAACACTAGCTTAAATGCAGGGTGCTGGGGTACGAGTCAGGGGTTTCTCTGTAGGCAACACTAGCTTCAATGCAGGATGCTGGGGTGCATTGGAGAGGCAGGCATACAAGGTATCCCACCATATGGCTGATTTCAGGACACAGTCCAGGGTGGTACAGCTCCCCATTGCAGATACCTCATCTGAGGGCATGGCTGCCATGTCATCCTCAATCCTGGGGGTGGCACAAGGTCCTGAATGGTGAACTATGGGGCTTTTGGTATCCAGGACATTCTGTCTCCCCTAAAGGTTGGGGCACTGTGGTATACCAGCAGTTTGGAATTGGCTCTGGGGGACGGTTAGTAGGACTCCCAGGTGTTCGAGGTGCAGGTAAATACTGTGATCTGGGGGGAAGAATGTGAATTATCAGGATACAGGGCTGTGCTGGCTGCAATGTCTAGCAGATCCTGGAGGTGGGCTGCAGAGTTTGGTGCCCCTCTCTGGAAGATTTAACTGAGGTAGCCCCATGCTGTAAGTGTGGAGATATCATGATCTCCAGGGTGCCAGGGCATGTTGATAGGTAACCAGTTTGGTGGTTCATGAAATGAGAAGGGACTCTGGACAATAGGATGTCTTGCAGACTTACTGTTTGGCCTGAGGGTTTTACAAGTGTTTCTAGGCTCACGTGGAGCTGTAACTAGACAGTATTTCATTGTAATAAAGGGATGAGGGAGTAGCCCCTTGGCTAAGTTATGGCCAAGAAGGAATCAGCGACAGGAGAGTCTGTAGCTATTATGTGTGGTAGAGGTGGCTAGCTTGGCATAGCCGAGAGGGCATGAAAGAGGGAGTGGACTCTAATACCTGGCTGACAGAGCTAGAAAGGAGGGCTGCAGCCTCCAGCTTGACAGATTACATGACTGGTTGAATGCAAGTGTGAGTGGAACCCGTGGTGTCGTGGCGCTGAGAAAGACCAGGGATGGGTCTCATGTGAGGGATGCATACCAAGCTCCATTTCAGGTGTCTCATCTGAGGGTATGGAAGCCACATCATCCTCAAACTTGGAGGTGTCACAGGGTCCTGAGTGGCAAACTGTGAGACTTCAGGTATCCGGGGCATTCCAGCTCCCCTCAAGGTTGTGGGTACCAGCAGTTTGGAACTGACCTTAGGGGACAGTTAGTGGGCCCACAGACATGGGTGTAGGCAGGCATACTCCAAGCACTCCATGGTGTGCAATTTTATTTAAGGGGGGGTAGCAAATAGGCTCTGAACTGCTTCCTTTTTCCATGAAAACTAACAAAGAAAATACTGAAACTTTCTGTAATTTTATTCATAGGAGTCAAAACTAGAAGGACTGGTCACTAATAGTGTCTTTGCATCCCAAGGACAATACAGCTTTACAGGCTCTGGGCTGGTATGTGGGTGTCTTAGGGAACAATGCATGGCATTTGTATTTGCCCATATATGGCAACAACCACTGTCATGAGATACAAAAGTTGTATTTTTTGTGCCAAGTGAGGCAACAATCATGGTCCTGGTGTACATTTGTATATTGTCTGGCTACACCCCGGTGGATAGTAGCTCACCCTAACAAGGGGGGGAGGGTGGCAGTGAGTCCACTTGGTGTGCACATCTGAAATCCCTGGCTACACCCCTGCCCACAGGTGAGTGTGGGTGTGGGATTCCCAGCAGGCACCCCCTCAAGGAGTACTCCTTGATGGCTCTTGGGCTTGAAGGGATTTCCCAAAGATGGGCCACAGATGTGGCTGGGAGGCAATTTCAGGGAGGAACATCACCATTCATTTGTGAAGAAAGTGATGGTGGTGAAGTACCTCTGTGAGATCCAAGGTGTATGTAAACAGCATGATTCAGAGGGAAGAATGTGAACTCCTGCTAGAAGGGGCTGGGCTGGCAGGGCTCTCTAGCCTGGTGAAAGCTCCCAGGGGTGGGCTTCAGAGTTCGTTTCCCCAACCTGGAAGATTTGACTGATGCAGCCCCATGATATAAGGGAGTGGGTGTTGGGATCTCCAGGGTGCCAGAGCATGGTGATAGGTAGCCTCTCTAATGAATTATGAAGTAAAAAGTGACTCTAGACAGTAGGGTGCCTTGCTGGTGTACAATTCGGCCCCGGTGTTCTGCAAGTGTTCCATGCTCACACCTGAGCTGTAACTTCACAGTTTTTATTATGAGAAGGGGTGCAGGAATAACCCTTGGTTAAGTTAGGGCCAAGATGGAATCGGGGACAGGGCAGGCCATAGCTACAGCTACTATGCATTGGTAAAGACCACCATGTGGTGGGGACACTGAGGCAGCTGCAAAACACGGGCCTTATAGAGTACCGTGATAAACAGTGTACTTGATGAAATACAGGGTGTCTGTGGCTCGCTGGAATCTAAACAAAAGTTTACTTTTATGAATTATCATGTGTCACCCCAGCAAAGATGAACAGATGAATTACAGTTCTGAGTACAACATGACTATTTACCGCCTACCATCTGGACTGGACATCTCTGAAAATGAGCATTGCCCACAGACCTTTTCAGTATAAAATCAAATCAAATCAAAAACCATCTGGAGTCCTGTCTCAGGAGAACTTATGAGATCATGGCAGCCACTGCTTAAACTCTTTGCAAGGGGCTCCAGACTTGCTGTTCCATCACTACACCCCTTGACGCAGGCTATTCCCTGGGTCATGCTCACTCCATGAAGGCATAGAAATTAATAAGGTTGGCAGGCTGAGGGGATGTTACATTTGCATAAACTTACTGAAAAGAGTTTTTAGTATTAATTCTCAGGCCCTCTTATTAACTACCCAGAACTCTTTGATAGTAAAGTAGGTCATATAAAACATTCAATTCTAGGTAGTGCTAGGCCCACAGGGAATCAGTAGCAGCTTAATTGAAAATCTCCAATCCACCCTCCACTCACAGCTTGCAGATAAAGGAAATACCCCTGTTATACTGAAAAACTCGCTTTTTAGATGAGCTTTTCTTAAAGAGCTGAAGGTAACTGGAAGAAAACTGTTTGACCCAACTTTAATTGCTCCCATTTAACAGTGAAACAAATAACTAGTCCTCGCAGTGTCACTGTTTATCTCTTTTAAAACAGAGCCTTACATGTTTTTTTTTTATATAGGTTTTTCTCCCTTTGAGAGGACTCATCCCCCCCCTCCAGCTCAGGGGAATCATCCTACCTGCCCCAGTTCTTCCTTTTTCTGTTTTCTCCCTGTTATCCTGAAACCCCAGTACACAGACATGCACATGAGTAGAGGCACACGTGCTCCAAGGCTCTGGTGATGGCCTCTTCCTCCCACTCGGCCTATCTCCAGGTCCACCCCTAGGCTTGGCACTGCCACAAAACCTCCACCTGGTGGCAGCCAAGAGCCATGGAAACCCCCTGTCCCTGCCCAGGAGAGGAGAGCTGTCTGGTGGCAGCTCAGTCCAACTCCTCACCCATTCCCCTTCCAACCGACCCGTGATCCATGCTTGTTCCCAAACATGGGTCACCGGCATGGGAAGAGGTAAGGCACCAGAGCCTCTGCCCTCTTCGCCACTGGGCCAGCTAGTCCTACATGTTTTAACCTGTTAACATTTATAAGCGTTATTAGTGATATTATAAAATGTCACTTGCTTTAGGTATGGGGGGGGGGTGTCCCCTTCAGCTGAAGCAAGTCTGAGCCCTGGACTTGTTCTACCTCATATATTTTCTTGGGCACCATCCAACCCAATATAGCCAAGGTAATTAAACATACAATACTTACAGGAATCCCTACAGTAGTTTCTGCCACTATCACTAGGGTGGTAAAATATGCCTAAATGGCAAGAAAGAAGGGATTTTTACAAAGGCAGAATTAACCAGGGCTAAATCTCAGCTCTTCCGTTCATAACTAGGGAGAAGAGGGGAAGGAAGAAAAACAGAAAATATACTAGAGCCCTCTTGGTTGATCAGTCTAGGCTAGGACATACAGCAGGGTCATAGACAGCAGGGGGTGGTGGGGCAGGGGGGCAGAAGTGAGCAAGGAAGATTCTAGTGATCTATGTTCCCCCTAAGGTGTGCGCATGTGCACCCGCACAGCAGTCAGACATAACCCTCACACTGCTTCAGTAGTAGCGCACAAAGCAGCTGACAGGGACCCTCATGTTCATGAAGTAGTGACAACAGTCACTCAGATTTAAGACTCAGACAGCAGGACATGAAAGTGAATGTGAAAGAAACATTGTATGCCCACCCCCAAGGCCACAACCCATTAACTTTAACAAGCCAGCAGTTAACAAGTCAGACATCTTGCTCTCGCTCCACTTATTGAACAGAGGAACTGAGCGGCAAAATTCCAACCAATCGGCTTTGCAGTTACAACAATGTTTTTGGCCTGACACCTCTTTTCAGTAAGATGGAATGTGATAATGAACAGTATTCCCCTGCTGTTCACAGAAATGGCATGTTTTCTTTGTTTAGTAGATGCCCCCAACAAAGCAATGTGAGAGATCCTCTGATATAGGGTGTATATTATATTATTTCAGTTTTAAAGTTGCACAACTTCAGTGTACTCTGCCTCCTCCCCAAGCAGCGTCTCACATATGAAATGTGTTGATAATGGATTTAAAGCCTCACCGTTGAAAGCGTGTTCATTTTTTTTTCAGTACAAGAAAACTGGAAAACTATAGTTTTTGTTTACAATAAAAGCATCAAAGCAACCTACTGCCTGTTTCTGTGTCATTTTTTTATGTATTTGTTGGGGGCCAGGATGGGCATAACCTTCTCAATTAGCAGGCTGAGACACTGACTGTGCATATGTCTAGAGAGATGAGATTGCACTTAACGGGGTCTCATATTATATACACATTTGAGATTCAATGAATCAGTGCTTGCAAAAGGTTGCCTATGTTTGCTACACAGGGATAGCAATTCTAAAGTGGACAGCAAGAAATGGCAGCGCAAAAAATTTCCTTTTCATTTAGTTTAACAAATTCAGACTGCGCTTAGTGTGGATCCGGAATGGAAGAGAAATACAGTCTCCTGAATGCATCTCCTCTCTCATATCACACAGACTCACTCACTATATTGCAAAAATACATTTTAAAACCCCCATTGAGCTTGACAATACCCAGCACAGTTGTTGTAAACCATAGGGTAAATAACATCACATACAATTATGCATGCATCCATCAAAGATCCCATTGCTAAGTACTACTTTAAGAAGCTGTCTACCCCTGAATACCACATTGCCATAACAGTATTAAATGATGTACTTTTGGAGTTGGCAGAGTTGTCTAAGATGTTTCAGAAAAGTGGCCTAACAACAGTTGAAGCTATACAGATTGCTAGGGCAAAACATAAAAAAGATCAGAAGCCAGTACCTGGGTGAAACAGTCTACTGGAGCCAACCAGTAAAACTGTTTTTGGCTAACTGCACAGCTGAAGTAAGCACAACAGCAATTTTGCAATTCGTTGGCCTATTGTGACCATCTGGACAGCTGATTTCCTGCAGGTGAACTTTCTGACTGATCTGCCTTTGATTCTGCAGCAATGCCACATTACAGCTTTGAGTTTGGCTTATCAAATATTGAGAGACTGTACATCAAATATCAGGACTATTTATTTTCATCAGTGGTCCAGGCAGAAATTGTTAGCCAGTACAATGACTTCAGATTTATAGTTGCTGAAAAAATAAAGGGAGGATCATTAAAATCCTTTACTGACATGATCCACTTTGCTTTGACTATTGTGCAGTACAGCACGGTAGCTAAACTTATTGATGTATGTGCTACATTCCAAGATAAACATGAAGCTATCATGTATAGTGGCTCCTACACAGTATTATCCTTCCCCAGAAGAGATTCTCCATAGGGAGGTGCAGAGTGAGAAGGATGCGATCGCACAGAGGAAAATCTTGGGAGTGATAGAAGATCATGTACTGAAGCAGAGAAAAGTATGGCTGAGTAGGACCATAACTATCTTTGGGTGGAAGGTTTCACTCAAGGATTCTCATGGGAAATTTAGGAAAGATTTGTTGCTGCTCTTGTAAAGAGCATTAGGATTTTATATCTCCAGAAACATGGTGGAGTTCATAAAGTTATATGGAGATCATGAGCCTACAACACAGATTGATATTACATTTAAAAATCCTCATCCAGTTAGCAGCTTGCTTTCTCTGGCCAGCAAGCTGGATTGTTTGGGAATACATTTAGTTAACACTTTAGACTTGGGCAAAGTCTTTTCTGGGTTGACACAGACTAAGGGTAGTCCAGAATCAATCTTAGAGGCAGATAACCCTCTGATTGACTTTGGAAACCCAACTGACCCTAATACCTACTTGCCGCTGACAGTTATTGATTCAGCCTGACAAATGCAGCCTGTAGATAATATCAAACAAATGAACTCCGAATGCCAGCTAGATTTGGATAAGGGAGCTGGGGATCGAGATGTGGATGCCCTTTCTATACTTTCATGGAATATTGAGGGCATCCGTCTTAAAATAATTGACCCTGAAGTAGTGATTTTTCTGAATAATTTTGATATTATTGGACTGCAATAAACATGGTGTACAGAAAATGTAACTCCCAAATTGGCTGGATGTTCTGTCTTTACTCTGCCAGTAACTAAAGATAAAAAGT
Organism: Neoceratodus forsteri; assembly: GCA_016271365.2. Classification (NCBI taxonomy): domain Eukaryota; kingdom Metazoa; phylum Chordata; order Ceratodontiformes; family Ceratodontidae; genus Neoceratodus; species Neoceratodus forsteri. The sequence goes on along the minus strand of CM057455.1, from coordinate 659,984,395 downwards.
TTGGAAGGTTTAAAGGGGGTGTTTCCTTTTTTATCAAACCTTTGCTAAATTTTCAGATCACTAACATTTCTACTAAGTCAGAGGGTATACTGGATCTAATGATTAGCAAGGGACAAGAGAAGATCATTCTCTGCAATATATACATTCCCCCTAGCAATAGAGCTACTAATCCCACTGACCTTTTCGTATAGGATCTGAAAATGGCACTTGACGAATTGTCAGATAAGAGTATATCTTGTCCTATAATTATTTAGGGAGACTTTAATGCCAGAATTCCTTCTCTTTTTTGGAGGATGTATATTCAGATATTATCCATTCAATATCTATAATTAATTCAAATATCTCATATACTAGGACTGCTCAGGATCTAAAATCTAACCTCAGAGGTAGGGAATTGCTAGCGGGCTTGGCCAGTAGAAATTTCTGTATTTTAAATGGGAGAACTCAGGGATATCTAGTTGTATCCTTAATGTATAGAGGACCTACTGGCTCTTCAATCCCTGATCAGGTTTGGATCAATTTGGAAGCAGTAAAGCTGATCCAAAAGTTAGAGGTTATGGATAGATTGGAATCAGCACACTGTGCTATTGTAATTAACATCAAATGCCCTTTTGGGACTTTAAGGAGTGAGGCACAACAGGAAGAGAGTCTGGAAGTCATAAATGAGAGAAGGATTAGATGGGGGCCAATTCATCAAGCTAGTTTCAAAAAAAATCTTAGTACAGGAGTCTTAGGTGATATTCACAAGTTGGTCCTGGACAAAGTAAGGCCTTCAATATTTTGGAGAATTGGGAAACTATTAATTCTTTACTTGGACCTAGATGTAAAACAACGTACCGTCCTAGGTCCCTTTATAAAAAGTATTGGTTTAATTCTGTATTCTACAGGCAAAGAAAGAGTTTGGAGGAAAACACAGCATAAGAAGAAAAGAAATAAGTCTGCAGCAGATTTTAAATTGCTAAAGACTGAAAGAGAAAAATATAGGAAAATTCTTGAATGGAAGAGACATAAACATACTCAGGGACTTTGGGAAAAACTGCAGCAGGCTGTTTTGGATGCGGATGGAAGGTGATTTTGGAATATTGTTGCCCAGGGATATAATAGATATGCCAATATGATTGAAGCCTATATTACACCTCAAGTTTGGGCATCTCATTTCTCCAAGCTGTATTATTCTCGTGAAGAGCAGGAGACACCTGATGCTTTCAAAATACAGGAGGATGAAATTTTTCCAAGACCTGTCTTGATCACAGAGGACAAAATCCAGATGGCACTGATTGGGCTTGAGGCAAACAAAGTGCCAGGCTGGACTGTGTCCTAGGTGATGTCTATAAGGTTTTTCCCAACTGGTGGATTCCTTTTCTTCTTATGCTGTTTCATGGCCTGGTTCAGGGTTACTCTTGCCCTGCCAGTTGGGCAGGTAGTGGTATCTTCCCAATTTTTAAAAAGGAGGATCCAAATGACCCAAGGACATACAGGCCTATTAGTTGGCTAGATGTTTCACAGAAGATTTTCTCTAGGATAATTTTGGGCAGATTGCTGTCGTGGGTTGAGGAGAACTCAGTATTGAATGAGGCACAGAATGGTTTCTGGAAGGACCATTCTACAGTACAACACGGTTATGTGCTTCAGCACCTGATCTGGAAGTATACTAAAGTGAGAAAAACCAGATTATATTGCTGTTTTGTGGATTTCTTCTTGGCCTTCGACAGCATTAGTAGAAAAATCCTTTGGTCTACATTAAGGGATCCGAAGTTGGAGGCCTCACTTCCTGATGTTATTATTAGACTCTATGAAAACATGTGGGCAAGGGTCCAGTATAATCAGTATGGCCATCTAACTGATAGATTTGAGACAAATGTGGGGGGTCAGACCGGGGTGTATTTTGGCCCCCACTCTCTTTAACATCTACATTAATACAGTCTTGGATCAGCTTGGTAACCCTGATTTTCATGCTCCAAAAATTAATGATCAAAGGATTGAATGTTTAGCATATGCAGATGATTTAGTCTTACTCTTTACTTCAGTCCTAGGTGTTAAAAGAAAATTGGATCACTTTGAATCTCTGTGTTCTCAAAGGAAACTAAAAGTTAATTTTGGCAAGACCAGCATTGTAGTTTTTGGCTGTCAAACCAAGAATACGGTAGGCTTTAGGCTAAAGGGTAACCACATAGACAGTGTTAAGTGTTATGAATATTTAGGTGTCCATTTTGCCTATAGCCTAACTTGGACTAAACATCTGGAGGCTATTCGATTTAAAAATGGGATCTTCGGTAAATGCCCTAAAAATATTTAACAGCATGGAGAAGACATCAGTCAGGGGGTATTAAGAGTTGTTAATGTCAAAATAAGAATGAGCATGTTATATGCCTCTGAAATCTGGGGTTATACTAAGATTAGAGAATTAGAAATAATTCTGAATAAACTCTATAGATACAACTAAATGTTGCCAAATGGAACTCCAAGCTGTATTCTTGCCTTGGAGTTAGGACAACATTCCTTGACTTCTCTCATCTGTGAATGACATATTCTCTTTCTGTTGAAACTTTTTCGTTTGCCCCAACAAAGATATCCCAGAATGCATGTAGAGGAAGCCATCAAATTGGCCAGCATGGGATATGTGCATCCATTTATTCAACTTATTAAGGAAACAATAATGCTGGCTAGATTGGGCCACCTCTTATATAAAATTGACATGAGATCATTTGAGGAGATTAGGCAGGATGTCAAATTGAGGCTTATTGACTTAGACGTAAACTCTTGCTATGTTCAACTCTCCAAGCTTCCAAGCTTAAGCTATATGGGTTTCATAAAAAAAGTAAATAGTTCATGGGGATAGGAGCCCTATCTCTCTTTTTTAACCTGTCCTAAACAAAGGGGAATCTGCACAAGATTCAGAACAGAAAACTATAATGCTCAATGCATTCATTTCAGACAAAAAAGAGAGGGGGTACTTTCTCCATATTGTAAATGTGGAGTGGGGACTATAGATGATCTCAAACATGTCTCTTGTGTCCTAGGTACAAATCAACTAGGAAAAAACTGCTGGGTGGATTGTTAGGGGATCTCAGCCTCCCCCTGGAGGATCTTTTGGAATATTTGTTTACTATGAAAGAGAAGAACATGGTAGAGATCTTTGCAAGATTTTTAATTTCAACTCATTTGTAAAGTTTATTGGGGGACTTGAAGTCATGTGGAGGTTTTTTTTTATGTGAAAAGGTACTCAAGGGACACTGTTAAATTGAATTGTACTGTAAAGATATTTAAGTTCCTTGTTGATTTATTTATTGTCTATTTATATTTACTATGTATTTTGTCCTGATTTTAGTATGTTGTAACTGCTTTATGCTGAACAATAAATTGTAGTACTACTACTACTACAACATTCCAAGCATCTAGTGCTGACTGTGAAAGAGGCTTCAGCCTCTTGAACTGCATTAAGAGCAAACAAAGAAACTGCATGGAAGAAAGCCATTTAGATATGCTGATGTGAACAAAATTGTTTTTAGCATCTGGTGGAAAACAATGGATCTTAATAAAATGTAAGTCCACTGGAAGAATGGGAAAGACAGGAGAGAAAAACAGTAAATGTTGTTTTCTTAGCAATGCATCATCAGCAGCACCCCTTTTAGATGCATGCAAGATTCTTTAAAATGTATATAGTTTACACATGTTTCCAGTTCATACTGTTATGGTGCACAATGCACATCCAAGCTTCGGACTGTGTCAGAATGTATATTTATACTTTTCATTGAGTATTTGAGTGTTTGGTTATGTTTTCTAGTGTTTATTGGCAATAAAATACATCACTTGTTTGGGCCACCCAATTTGTGCACATGAATCAATTTTTTTGAACGAAGTGCCGCACACACATATCAGTCACCCACCCATAGAGACTAAAAATTAGAGGGAACATTGCTAGTGATAGGATTCTAATGGTAGGAGACTATTGTTAGAGGGGTGGAGAATGTGCCAGGTACGGGGGATAAGGGGAAGGTTGGTGCTCAGATGACTGCCTGAAGCATAAGCCATCTTAGACTGTAATAGGATAAAGAGGATAGTGAAGGAGGGAGGAGTAGGGAGTGCTGGTATACTTGGTACCAACAAGCTGGCGAATTGTCCTGTGGAGACAGTGAAGAGGGACTTCCACAAGTTGGGGACATATTAAAGAGGAACTCTGCTTCCTTAGCCTTTTCTGAGGACCTTCCTGTCTGGGGTTGGGTGACTGGGAAGAATGGGGTAAGGGAGTTAGAGCTCGAGTAGTTCAATGGTTGGTTGAAGGGGTGGTGTCAGGAGCAGTGGCACCACTTTAAAGGGGATTGGGGGGGGTTTCTGGAACTCTAGGATCTTCAAAGGAGACGACCTTTACAGGCAAGAGAGGGGATAAGTGCACTAGGGGAAAAGTTAGACGTGTAGATTGGCAGGTGGTTAAACTCAGCTGCAGGGGAGGCTAGGGCTGGGGATTCCACTGTGGAACAGAGGGGCTGTAGACCAGACTCCTCTGGAGATGGAGATACGGTGTTCAGTGAATAATAGATGGGAAGAACAAGTTCAGGGGACAGAGCAAGGTAGACACAATAGACATGAAAGGAAGGGGAAACACAAGGCAATAAGGTTATTAAAGGAAGGTGATGGGGGAAGGCAAGTGAGAACCAATAGAGGTGTGGGCACTTGTTGGGAAGGTGGAATGCTTTAGTGCCAGAAGTTTGGGTAATACGATTAATGAACTCCTGGCTTTGGTGGCAGACTCTGGGCAGGATCTAGTGGCTGTTATAAAAACTTGGGAAACTGTGAACAATGACTGGGACATAGCTATCACAGGCTACACCTTATATAGGCATGATAGAGTGACAGGTAGAGGTGGAGGGGTGGCCATCTACATCAGAGAAGGGATTGAGGCAGTAGAGGATGTTACTGTTTGAGGGAAGGAGAGGTAGAATCACTGTAGGTTCAGTTCAAAGAGTCATCAGGTAGAAACATGGGGTGGTTTACAGACCACGGGGGCAGTGAGAAAAGAGAGATAAGGAACTGGGTGCTGAAGTAGGGAGGGGTGCGACAAAGGGGGAGGTTGTAATAGTGGAAGAGCTCAACCTCCCAGATATAGACTGGGACATCCCAGTAGCCAGGAACCCCAGAAGCCAGGCCCTGCTTGATGTCTTGCAGGACTGCATGATGGCACAGCAGGTCAGAGATCTCACTAGACAATGGGCCATTTTAGATGTGGTATTCAACAACTCGGAAAAAGCTGGCTGAGTACAGGTTGGGGAACCACTGAAGTCCAGTGACCACAATACTAAATAAAATAAAAATTAAAAAGTAGACATCAGGAATCAGGGTGGTCAAATTATAAGGAACTAGCTAAAAGAGTAAAAAAAGAGAGCAAAAAAGCGAAATCAAGTTTTGATTTAAAACTAGCTACCAAATCAAAAGACAATTATAAGACATTCTATTCACATATAAACCAAACTGAAGGGGCAAACAACTCGGTGGGACCACTAAAAAATCACAATGGCAGTACCATATCTGATTTAAAGCAGACAGCAAATATTAAAAATGCATACTTTTCATCAGTACTGTAGTTAATCCCAAATCTAGCTCAGACTCACACACACAAAAAAAAAATAATGTCACACACATTTGCATAGACCTTAAAGATGTGGAGGAAAGGTTAATAATAATAATAATACATTTATTTATAAGGTGCCTTATCTATTGCCGAGGCGCCTAACATTATAAAAACAGATCAAAATCATACAAACATCAGACATCAATTCAGTTAAAATCACATAACAATAAATCAGAAAAAACAAAACATTCAATTGGCTGAGAAGGCTTGGAGCCACAGAAACGTTTTTGAGCCCTGCTTAAATCCCTCCACAGTTGCGCACTCCTGTACCCGACGGGGTAGAGAATTCCAAAGGATGGGGGCTGCATACGCAAAGGCTCTTGCACCAAATGATTTCAAATTTACCCTTGGGATCTCTAACAACCCCTCGTCTGCTGAGTGGAGTGATCTACCAGGGTAGTAGGTAGCTTTCTTCAAGAGTGGTGTCACCACCACCTCTTTCAGGGAGCTGGGAAACTCTCCAGATTCCAGGGAGCACCAGATTATCTGCACAAGAACCAGACCGATGACATCAATACAACCCAAAATTAGGTAAGTTGGTCCAGGGTCCAAACTACAACACGTAGGGTGCACACTCTGGATAATCCGCATGACATCCATGAACTCCAGTCGATTGAAGGTACTCCAGGAAAGCTGAGGTACAAGTGACCCCGTACTGATCAAAAGTAACACCCACAGAGTGTGCTGACTGAAGTACCGCCCTGATGTCAGCCACCTTATTTGCAAAGAATCGAGCAAGCTCGTCGCACTCTAATTGCGAAAAGGCTTTCTGAACATGTAGACAGGCTGGGTTGCACAGTCTGTCCACAGTTCGAAAAAGCTGAGCTGGTTGACTCTGAGCAGTCATAATCTCCCCAGACAGGAATTCTGCCTTCTTATAGGTGATTGCAGATTGATAGACTTGATAATGGTCCATCAATCTAAGGTGGTTGGCATCAAGGGCGAACTTGCGCCAGCAACGCTCTAACCTTCGTCCTAGTCTCCACATCTCCCTCAAAGTCCCATCAAACCAAGGGGTCCTGGGGTGAAGGGAGAGAGGGCGAACACTGACTGGAGCAATGGAGTCCAGAGCCACAGAGATAGCTAAATTATAAGCCATCACGAGGGTCTCTGGGTCATTGCTTGCCAATGAGAGGGATGAGGGATCAAGTGCCATCGCTAGGCCATGAAAACTTATATCCCGTAAAGGGCGGTACCTAACTATCTCCACAGGGGTAGGCCTATGGGGGGGGGGTGCTTAAACTAAACCCCGCAGTATAATGATCAGACCACCCAACTGGTTCCACCCCCAAGTCAGATGTTTTGATCCCTAGGAGAATGATTAAGTCAAGAGAGTGTTCGTGTTTATGAGTAGCAGTGGAAACCACCTGTGTAAGGCCCAGAGATGTCATTAACTGGAGGAAGTGTTGACCAAATTGCGAGAGTTCATCGTCGACCCAGGCGTTGAAGTCACCCAGAACTATCAGTCTGGGTGACTCAAACGCCATATTGATGACGAAGTCCGGCACTTCCTGAAGGAATCGCTTCTCATCACTGGGTAGATGGTAGATGAGGGCGATTCGATAGCCTACACCTGCTACAATGTCACACTCAAAAGACTCAGCCTCCTCAACTAATATTCTCGTGAGGTTAAGTTCAGTCTTGAAACAGACCGCAACCCCCTCCCCCGCGATCCAATCTCGGGCGGTGTATCACTGAGTACCCAGCTGGAGTCACAGCCTCCAAAATGGGGCCAGAATTTTCATCCAGCCAGGTCTCAGTGATGCATGCCAGGTTCACTGTTTCAACAAGGTCTGTAATAATTGCAGCCTTGTTCTTAATAGATTTGGCATTGCACAACACTGCCTGAATTGGATGAACCTCCCGGGCCATCCGAGCCATCTGCCTACCACAATCAGTAGTGCTCTTGGGTATGGGCTCCAGAGATGGCAAACCACAATCTGGATTCCATTTCACCCCAAGGTGTCTTCTGGATCCTACCACCCCAATACGGTGACCCACCTCGTTCATCCTCCACTGTTCATGACCCCCTGCCCCCCTCCTTCTCCTACACATAATACCCAGTGCTCTACAGCACTGGTAGGTTACAAACTGGAGAGGAGGAGTGGAGAAAGGGCAGAAGGCACAGAGAGCAGAGGATGAAAAGCGCACAACTGTGGGGGCTGGCATCCAGCACCTTCTACACCACTAATAAATGAACAAAACTAACTAAAAACTAATAAATTCCCCCCAATCCAAACCCAACCAAAACAATCATCCCAAAACTTAAACTATAAATCACAATAACAAAATAATAAATAAATTAAAAACAAATCCCAAAGTTACTCAAATAACCCGCCCTAACCCAATAAAAAAATACCACTTAAAATGAATATTACCCTATCCCACATATGCTGAATCAATCATTCCTGCACTTAATTTTAGAAGAACACTGCAATCCTCCCTCATACAATACCATTTGTAACAATCCCCCCCAAGTCCTCTCATGGCCCAGGAGATAGGGGAATTTCGGCACTCTCACTGCCCTGAAAATCCAAGTCCACACAAAGAGTTCAGAAGTTGTTTCAGTCCCCTCTTATACTGTAGCTGTAAAAATAATGTTATGAGTAATGAAATAAAGAAAAGAAAAGAAAATCAGCCACTCTCACTGCCCGAAGGAGTCCAGGTCCACAAAAAGAGTTCTGAATTTATTTATGGTTTTACCCCCCCCCTCCAAGTCCTCTCACGACCAGGAGGGCAGGTAAATTCAGGCACTCTGACTGCCTAAACTAGAAATCATATTCCACAAAGAAAATAAAAACACAGACAACATACAGTACACAAAAAGAAAAAGAACCAAAATAACTCAAAGAAAAATGTGGACACCCGGGTCCTCTTACCACCAGGGATCCATCATAAAAATCAGTTTTAAACTACAGAGAGGATGCAGTTAGTTCTTGATATCATCATCCATAAAGTGCAGTCAATCCATAATTCAGCACAGGGGAAAGTCAACATATATCCAAGCAGAATCCTTCAAGTAACTCGAGATTTCCTCAAGGCTCCCCCACTCCACCAGGTCACACCCACTCAGTCTGTCTCCAAGCAGAAGTCCATGAGCCCAAAGTCAAATCCGGCTCGCACCAGGGAACGAACACAAGTCCAAGTGTAAAAGCCTGGAGCAGGTCAAAAGAAAGGGGATGCCCCCCCACCGCCACAATCAGGACCTGATCACTAGCGAAACCTGCAGTTTACAGAAACCTCAAAACTAGGCCGTCAGGACCAATCTCGAGGCCTCTTAGGAACGGCCGCCGATAGTACCTCCAGCTCCCTGAAGCAAAATCTAGCCAGCTCCCGCTCGGTCCCTAGTATCAGGTATAGCCCTAGAATCGGTGGAAATTCAGGGAGCTCCCCCACCCAACACTGCCCATTGGAAATCACAGCCCTCGGTCTCAAAGCAGCTGTCCTGGGTCAAATCTCCAGTATGTTAATCCGATCCTAAATGTTTTTCAGCATCAATAACAGCGTCAGCGTCAAACATCGAACCAAAAAACACCTTCCAAAAGTAATAAGGGTAGTCCAGGCAATGAAACTGGCAGCAAACCGGTAACAGACCACCAGTTAGAGATGCTGGGTTGCATTAATGCAACTCTACTTCACAATCGCCTTTCACATATTATGAGATCGACCTAGCAACAGTAACAACGGACTGCCGCTACACCAGTTCTATATGAAGGCTACACGACTTCTTGCTACATGACTTCTTGCTGCGATTACACACAAAGCACCAAAAGAAATTAGGTCTACAGAATACTTCAGTTAACTGGGTTCAATCCTGGCTCACCAATAGGAAACAAAGGGTATGCATAAAGGGAGTTCTTTCAGACTGGGCCGAGGTGATTAGTGTGGTGCCCCAGGGATCTATACTGGATCCTTGCTTATTTAATATTTATGTCTCCTCAATACAATATGATCATGAAAAAATCTGGATAACAAAATTCACTGAAGACTATAGGTTGGGGGCCATTATTCAAAACCAAGATGATGCTTTAGCACTCCAGCAGGCCCTAGATTACATTCAAGATTGGACCACTAAACACAAACTGCTACTTAACCAAGACAAATGCACAGTGATGCATATGAGGAGAAAAAAACAAAAAAAATTGTATACACTAAATAAAACCTAACTCATTAAAACATCCAAGGAAAGGGATTTGGGTATATTGATTTTGCATGACCTCTCAATCAAGTCCCACTGTAAAAACATTGTTCAGAAAGTAAACCGAATACTGAATTGTATATTTAAACATATTGAGAGTAGGAGTAGAGAGGTCTTGGTACCGCTCTATTCATCCCTGGTGAGACCCATCCTGGAGTATGGGGCCCAGGTTTGGTCCACCTACAGAAAAGGAGAAATCCATATGATAGAGAGGGTCCAAAAAAGAGCAGCTAGGTCCATAGAGGATATCTCGAAGTAAGGAACTATGAGGAAAGACTGAGGGAGTTGAGCATGTTCACCCTGGAATATAGGAGAATGCGAGGGGACATGTGCCTATTACATAGAGCTTGGGCAGATAACGAGCTATGGGACATCTTGGGGCTGCAAAGCAGGGAACAGCTATATACTATCTGTTCACATCCTCTCCAGCTGAAAAGCAGAAAATGTAAGCTGGTGAGAAGTAATACGTAGTATAATCAGAGGGTGGTTCCCATATGGAATGGACTCCCACATGAAGTCGTAGGCAGTAATGCAACAGACCAATTTAAGAAACATTTGGATAAGCATTTTAGTGGAAATAGGTAAATGCCCTCAGATATTCTATGTGAGCACTATGGACGAAAGTCTATTCTATAGGTCTGTACTACCTATGAAACCTATGAATACTATATGATTAGAGGTGGCCCTGGTCACCTGTAAGCCGTCGTCTAAGGCTGATGTGCTAGACTTCAGAAGGGCAGATTTCAGCCATATGAAGGAAATTGTACTTGACAGATTAGCTGGTGTAGTCAGTATTAGAGGAATGGAGGAAAGACAGGAGATTATAAAAGGGGTAAATAAGGTAACACAATAATAAAAAAAAAAAGCACTAATGCTTGACAGAGTGACTGAGTCCCCAGCAGCTCACTGAGGAAAATGCTGCTTGAAGGATCGTACAGTCACTGTTAATGGGACAATGGCATGGCAATGTCCCAACATAAAAAACACAACAGTTTAAAAGCTACCTTCAATATAACCTGAAAACTGGGGGAAGGGGTGTGGATTGGGAACCGTCGCAAGAGCTGAGTGGAACCCCCAGAAGACCTACACTACCCCAGAAGTAAAATAAAATGTACCTACCTGTGGCACCTTTTCTTTTATTTATTTAGTTTTTAATTGGAAACCATTAGAACACCCTAGAGCAAGGCAGATATGGCCCCCAGTCCATGAATGGAAATGGATGAGGCAGATTAATCAATTTGAAAGCCACAGCTTAACAGGCACACTTTTAATTTAGGGGCGCTCCCTGGAACCAGGTAGCCCCAACCTGCTATGCAGAATTGTAGCCCCAACTAAAAATCTTGAAAAGTCTTGAGAGAAGATAGACAAGCTGCTTTCCCTGTGAATGGCACAGCTGAACTGGGGAGTTGCTGCTGCTTGGAATCTTCATATACCCAACATTCTAATGCTTGGGCTGTGCCACTCCTCTGGTGGGGTGCACTACACCAAGTAGTTATGACTTCCCATTGACAATGTAGAGTGCTACAGAAAGAGGACCTTTATAAGGCACAAAGAAAAGCGAGGGGGGGGTGAAGAATGGTACAGGTACCAGGAGAAAATTAGAGAGGCCAAAACACCAGTTAGGATCGCAAAGGCAGACAGAACAGCATATTGTAGAGGAGTCATGGGAGGGGAAAAACAGACATATAAAAGAAAAGACAGGGGGGAAATGTCAGACTACTAGAGGGGGCAAGGTAATAGAGGAGGATGGGCAGAAAACCACTGTGCTAAATGAATACTTCTGCTCAGTATTCATTACTGACAATAACAGGCCCTTGCAAGAGAATGGTATAAAGGCAGCAGATAGAGGGGTCCAAAAATGAAACTGCAGAAATTTACTGGCAAAAGAGTAGAAAAGTGGCTAGCAGCCCTGAAAGTAAACAAGGCCCTTGTGCTGGATGGGATGCATCCGAGTGTGCTAAGGGAAATGGCATCAGTGTTAGCAGAAGCCCTGGTGGGGTTATTCAATAGTACGCAGCAAGGACTGGTTTGCAGGGACTGGAGGATGGCAGACATGGTTCCATTGCACAAGGGGAGGGACAAAGAGCAGCCAGGAAACTATAAACCCATCAGCCTTATCTCCTTGTTAGGGAAACTGATACATACACTAGTCAAAGAAGATCTAGTGGAATACTTGGAAAAAAATGGACTTCAAGATCATAAGCAGCACAGATTCATGACAGAGTGGTCTTGTGAGACCAACTCGATATTTTTATTTGACAAGGTAACCAAGGTAGTTGATAAGAGCCATGCTGTACATTCACTGTACTTTTCAACTTCAACAAGCCATTTGACTCGTTGCCACATCGAAAGCTGCTGAAGAAGATGAGGCATCTGGGAAAAGCTAAGGAAGAAGTAAGGTGGGCAGGGAGTTAGTTGAAGTGGAGGCAGTAGAGAATTGTGGTAAATGGGTTCAGATCTGAGGAAAGAAAGGCACAAGTGGAGTACTACAGGAATCTGCTTTGGGCCCAGTCTTCTTCAATATGTCCATCAGCGACATGAGAAATGGAATTCAGGGCAGGTTGTGTTTGTTAGCAGATGACACTAAACTCTGTGGTAGAATTGACAACATAGTTGCAGAGAGACCTGCAAAGGCTGGAAAATTGGTCCAAAGACTGGCAGATGAAATTTAATGCCAAAAACGTGCAAAGTTATGCACTTAGGGAACAAACTCCCAAACAGAGTGTTGGATGGGGGAAGGGGTTCAGTTGGACACAACATCAGAAGACAGGGACCTAGGAGTCATCATTAGTGACTTCCTTAGACAAACCAGCCAATGTGACAAGACCTTCTCCAAGTCCAACAGGATGCTGGGGTACACTGGGAGGGGATTTGACAGTAGAAGGCAGGAGGTACTGTTACCGCTTTATGGGTTGCTGGAGAGGCCACATCTGGAGTACTGTACCCAGTTCAGGAGTCCCTACCTAAAAAAGGGACAGGGACAGACTAGTGAAGGTATAGTGCAGGATGACCAAGATGATTCAGGGTCAGGATGGCAGATCCTATTAGGATCGACTAAATGCACTCAACATGTACTGTATTTACTCGAAACCAGAAGAGAAAGGGGGATATGACAAAGACATTCAAGTTCCTGTCATGAACTAACAAGGTGGACTGTGAGGAGCTATTTACCAGGAACACAGAAGATAGGACAACAAGATATGAGCAGAGGTTAATGGGGGGAAGGTTTAAAAAGGATGGGAGGAAGTACTGTATTATTTTACACAAAGAGTGGTTGAGCCATGGAACAGTCTGCTGGCAGAGGTAGTTTGTGCCAAAACCATAAATGGCTTCAAACACAGCAGGAATAGAGTCAAGGGGATAATAGCTACTCAATAGGAAGTGGACAGAAACACAATAACAAAAGAAATGAGAGTGAAGTCCCTACAAAGACAATATGGGCCAGATATTCAGACTGCACCAGGCAGGGCTGCAAACCTGGGCGCAGTGTAACTGGGTTGAGCCAGGGCATAATCCAGGCGATACTCAACAGTGCTGCACCATGGCTCAGCACCGTTGAATATGGCACTGAGGGCACACACACTGTGCATGGCATAGTGGCACTGTGCCAGAGCATGTGGCAGCAGGGGAGCAGGGGGCTGCGCCAGGGCAAATGCAGTTGCACTAGGTGCAGCACGAGAGATATTCAGCCGTGGGCATGCAAATTAGGCCATAATGCATGCTAGGTGCAAATGGGGCCATTTGCACATAATTATGGCCCCATTTGCATACAGTGTGCCGATCCCCGGTGGCATGCGCCTAGTGCCCTGCCAGGCTGCAGCTGTCAGGGACCGATGCCCCGCTGCCCCTTGGTGGGTGCCACACCCGTTCGCCCGATCACGGGCATGAGTAGAGTCACTCCCTGGTGGTACAGTGGACCGCCATCCCTTGCCTGATCGTGGGCATGTGTTAAAAGAATCCCTGGTGGTCCAGTGGACTGCTATCCCCTGCCCGATCGTGGGCATGTATTAGAATAATCCCTGGTGGCCCAGTGGACCGATCTCCCTCGCCCACTCATGGGCATTAGTCATCCACCCTGGTGGTCCAGTGGTACTCCCCACCCACCCACATAGTCCCCCCACCCTGCACCCTCAGTCCGCAGGGCGTGAGCTCCCCACCTACAAGCCGCCCGGCCGCCGCCGACTGACGGCATACAGTATGGCTAGAGCATATTATGGGTCCACTGCATACATTGGGCATGCAGTCCATACTGTACTATACGGTTCTGATTGGTGAATGAACACCATTCACATATTGGGACTGTGTAGTACAATATGGACTGCATGCCTATTGCCCACGCAGTGGACAATGGGCGACAGCCCTAATGTACGCTATCAGTCGGGTGGACGGTTGGGTAGCTATGGTGGGAGCTGCTGCCCGCTGCTGGACTGGGGGTGCAGGTTGGTGGCACTACATGGAAGGATGGGGTGGGTACCACTGACCACCAGGGAGTTTGACTAACGCCTGCGAACGGGTGAAGGAGATCGGTCCACTGGACAACCAGGAATTATTTTAATACATGTCCATGAGCAGGCAGGGGATAGCGGTCCACTGGACCACCAGGGAGTTATTTAACCTATACCCATGATCGGGCAAAGGGGTGTGGTCCACTGGACCACCAGGGCTTCATTTCCACATGCCAGCAAATGGGCAAGGGGGGCCAAATGCCCTCTGGCCAGGGGGCTCGTGGACTGTGTCCTGGGAGGTCGGGTGGCCACCCACAGCAGGTGGCTGCTGTATTGCACCCAGCAATATGGCAGCCTGCCTGTGGGTGTCCCTGATTTGTTCCTGGTTTCGAGGGGCTCAACATTGTGAGCAAGGCGGGTTTGTGCTCAGACATGCACCGCACATCCCAGGCTGAATAGTGGGATGTGCTGCATATGCATGGGCATGCCCCTGCACTTGTGCCAAGATATATTACTGGTGCACCTCAGTATTGAAGGTGGATATGCAACCTACTTGTTTGAATATCGTGGTTGGCATTGGTGGGTTGCATGGTGCAGCCCCTTTGAATATCCCACCCTATGTATTTTTTATTTTATAATTTTTTGGCCAGAAAACACACACAAAGCTGAAGTTTCTCTCCAGGTGCATCCTGAAGCACAGGGAAGTTAAAGGAGTAGTACACCCAGAATCTGTAAAAACATATCTTGTGCAGTGTTTTGATTTGTAAGTGGAGTCTTAGTGTGTCCTTCCCTCTGTCTGCTATTAGGACTTTTTCCTAAATTAGCCTGCTAACTTTATGGTAGTTTTATGACCTCTGAGGATCTCCACCTCAGCAAGGTTTGTTGCTTTTCATGTACATACAATGTATTCTGTCTTATGTGACAGTGATGTAGCCGGGACCATAGACTCAATAGCAAGCACTGCTTTAAAATCAGTTCACAACAGCAGAGATGGTTATATTTAAAAACTATACAGAGTTCAGCTTGGTGACTACCCTCATTGTAAAGGTCTTTTTGTCCTGAACAATTGTCACACTGGTTGTGTATGTGTAACTTGTATGGTTTTTAAGATATTTACATTTGTTTGGCATGTCTACTAGAGTGTTCATTAAGAGAGAGAGAGAAAAAGCATCTGCTGTTTGCAAGCACATTTGCACACATGCCAAACAAATCTGAATATCTTGGAAACTTCACAAGCTACACAAAAACAACACGCAGCAAAGTGATTCAGGACAGAAAGATTGCTACAATGAGTATGAATGTTACCTACTGTACAGCTCTGTCAAGCCTCCTCCTCCTCCTCCTCCTCCTTCTACTTACTTTACTTGCTCTTGAATCCCTGCTCATTTTATTGTGACCTCCTCTTACCACTCTGGTCCCTCTCTTTGTAACTTCACCTACTTACCTAATTTGTTACAGAAAACTGTCTTTACTGCTCTTCTCTTGGCCATTCCTGAAACTCTCCTCACTCTGCTCTAATTTAGACTAACTGACCTAAGTCTTGGAGGAACCGGAGCTGATCAAAACCCAACCTTTTTCTCACTTCCACCCAGCTCTTGATTTCTGACCTATCAGCCTTACCTTCCCCCCCCATGGCTCTGACTTCTCCCAAGCCACACCACTTAACTTAATCCCCCATTGTTCTGGGACCCCCGCTGGCTATCTGCTGCCAGCTGCCTCCCAACTGTTCAACCACCTCTAAGCCATACTTAACAGCTTCTTCTCGATTCTCTCCACAGATTCTGCTTAGCCCACTACTTCCCGATTTGTAGTCTATATGCCGCTGCTGCTAGGCGCATTCATCCCCCTGAACCATCTACTTGGAAAAGTGTATCTCGCTTACTGCTCCTAGCCCTATTCCAACCATCAACTCAGACAAAAGCTCTCTGGGACTATTTTGCATGAGAAATCTTCACCCACTGCATTACTGCAATACTGAACTCGCTGCCTCCCTGTGGACCAGCAATGTCTCCCACTTTCACTGGATTATTACAATGCCTCATTGTACTCACCATTATTGCCTCCATGGGCCCCTGTAATGGACCCATCAAATCTACACAAGCTACCCAAGAGGTGGTAGTCCTAAATGCAAATGGAACAGTTACCTCTTCCTACCCTGATAAAACCCACAACTTCCATCAGTTATCCTCTATGAACATAGGCTTGGAATACCCACCCAAGGATCCCTCCATGGTACCACTCCTCAGTGGTTTTGTAATCCATGTTGGTAACACGAAAGCCTGTACACCCAGTAAAAGACAACGGTATCTACATAATAAACTTATATTGGAACAACTTCTTTGCCTACTACTACTACTCCTACTTCTGATGTCTGGCAATGTGCATCCCAACCCTGGCCCACCACATGACCTCAACACTCGATCATGAAAAACCACATGACTTGTGCTCACTTCCTCTAAACATCTCCAGCCTCCTCCTCAAAATGGATTGCCTGAAGGTATGGGTCTCTCATCATAACCCAGGTGTGCTATCTGTAGTGAAAACCTGGTTATCCTTGAAGATACCAGACACTGCCATCACTCTTCCTGGTTACATCTTGTATAGACAGGACCGACACTCTAAAAGAGGTGGGGGCTGTGTCACCTACACTAAAGACTCTCTCCAGGGACATGTCTTACCCCCCGACCCATGTAGCAGTGGCAACCAGCAAGCAATGGCCATTAGACTGCTTTTAGGGGCACACTCTGCTTTCAGTATATGTTCCACCAAAACTAACCATGACAGGTGTTAGCAACCCACTGGATTACATCAGTACTCTGAGTCTAAACACAGAAATTCTTCTGCTAGGTGACTTTAATATAAATTGGCTCTCACCTGCCTCCACCTCTATCAAGGATACCAATCTGCTATCCATTTCTCCCAAATGGTGGAGACTCCAACACGAGTCAACTATAAGACTGGCTCCACCACAATGCTGGACTAGGTACTCACCAACTGTCCTGCTCATATCTCCAATCTCACTGTTCTCTCTGACTCTTTGAGTGACCACTCTCCTGTCAAATGCAACTGGAACAACAACTACTGCAAACCCCCCACCAGAGCTATAAAAAAACGGCTGCTACTAAAAGGTCACCTACCACAACTAAAGTCAGACCTAAAACTCCTTGACTGGATGGACCTCCATAAAACCAATGATGTGAACACAGCACTTGACCTCTTTCTGTCAAAATTTAATGCTGTCTGTGACAAACACACACCAGTTACTACAAGAAAAGCCAAAGGGCCTTTTAAAGCCTGGATTACCCCTGAACTCCTGGACTTGCCTTAAGAGATCATATCTGGCAAATAGCATGAATGCAGGGGACTACAGCAAACATTCAATGATATAAAAAGGCCCGCAATGACTGTACGAATGCTATCCACCATGCAAAAAGTACATATGAAAAAGAAGCCCTCACTAACTCATGGAACAACAGCAAGTCTTTCTGGGCCAACCTTAATAACATCACAGGGGAAAGACTCCAAAACTGCCCCTGCAATGGTTAATATTGAGGGGGTTCCAACCTTGGACACTGCTTATTGCCAACTCACTGAATCATGCTTTCCTTTCACTAACTTCAGTAGTGTGCTCCCCAGAGACTTCTTCAATACCTTCAACCCAAGGGACAATATGAGGTTGCCTGCACTACCACCTAACCAGCTGCTATTCCACTTCAAAATAGTCTCTGAAGCAGATGCTAGGAAATACCTTGAAAAGGTTCTTGGAAAATCTAGGAGCAGTAGGGACTCCTTGGACATCAAATTTGTTCACTTGGCACTGGATGAAATACCTGGACCACTAACCAGAATACTTAACCTATCCCTATTCCACTCCCAATGCCCCCAAAGATGGAAGTCTGCTACAGTAACCCCCGTACACAAAAGTGGGGACAGGTACTTACATAATAACTACAGACCTATTTCCATATTCCAACCGCTCTCCAAGGCTCTCGTGCGGATTGTGGTTGACCAGATGGTGGAATACTTTAATCAATACCAACTCAAATGTCCGGAGCAACACGGGTTCCGGGGTGGCCACAGTACCATCATGGCCCTACTCGAATTTACCAGATTCATCCATAATGCCTTAGACTAAGGCCACCTTGTAGGGGCAGCCTTCATTGACCTAGCAAAAGCATTTGATACGGTTCATCATACGCTCCTCCTCGAGCAGCTGTCTGACATTGGATTCGCACCTGAAACTGTGAACTGGTTTAGCAGTTACTTGAGCCTTTGCTCCCAGCATGTCAGGATTGGGGAAGTCCTATCAGACAGCCGATCTGTCAGATCTGGTGTATCACAAGGGTCCTTTCTGGGACCATTGCTGCTCAGTGTGTTTTCTTAAATAATCTCCTGGCCTCCTGCCATTGCCGCATGCTCCTACATGCTGATGGCACAGTGATTTTTACCAGCAACCTGCACCCAGAACTCCTTGAAACTGATCTTCAAAATGGCTTCACATCTAAGGAAAAGTGGTTTAAAGAGCAAAGACTGGTCATGAACTATAAAAAAACAAAGACCATGCTCTACTCCACAGCCCCATACAAGCTTAAAAGCTACCCCCTGGCAATAAGGAATGACAGCGGTGATGCACTGGAGCTCGTCCCACATTTCAAACGCCTGGGGGTTACAATAGACTCCTCCCTGTCCTTCTTCCAGCATATCGATATCACTGCAAGAGCTATTAATACCAGAATTGGGATCCGCTACCACCACAGGCATTGTTTAACCCATGAAGCATTAAACCTGGCAATCAGCAGCTCAGTTGTCTCCCTCATAGACTATGGGCTGGCCATATACAGTACGGTTCTGCTACCGGCACAGCGCTCCAATGGATCTCAGTTACCTTAAACAAAGCCTGCCGCCTACTGACAAATGCACCAAGACTCACACACACCTGTGAACTTTATGCCCGGACTGGCTGGCCTCAACTGAATGACAGAATCAGGTATCAAACCTGCCTTCTCACCAAAAAAGTCACATTAAATCTGCTTCCAACAGATGTGCAGAACCTGCTGACACTGTCTATGAATATCAGACAAACCAGAAGCTCTGCCACTCAAATCTTCCAAGTGCCCAGATGCTGCACTACCATGGCACAGTGTGCATTCTCTCACCGTGCACCCCTCTGGGTAAACGCACTGCCCCCTGACATCTCTGGCTTCACAATGATTGGCTCTTTTAAACATAGACTGCGTCAGCACCTCATTGATACAAGTAAGTACATGTGCTCCCTCTGAGGCTCTGCACACAGCAACACTCTGCCTCTAGCACTTATCTTTACCTCTGTCATGACAGGATAGTCAAACCGCAGCACTTCGCCCACCTCCCTACCCCTCCCTGGCTCTGTCCCTTGTCCCTCCTTAACCTATCCCTACCCTCCTCGCTCCCTGCCTTCTGTGCTCTGCTCACCTAGCCCTCCCACTCCCAATGTATTCTTCCCTGTCCTGTCTGCTTATCTTCTTGACATAGGCATACATTGTACAATGCCTCAGCATACCTAGTGCTTTATGTTTGAATTCTGTAACCTCCATCTATATTTTTCTCAGTATTTGTATATTTGTCCACAGTATTATACCATGTTGTCTAATGTATCTGACGTGGAACCTATCAACGAGCATCTGCTCACAGGTGTTATCTGAGATTCTCAATAAATAAATAAATAAAATGAATGTAATATAATGTACTTCACTACCGTACAACCGTACTATAATGCAGGCATGCCATTCCAGTCAGACCTTTGACTAAACGAGAGAACGTATACTGCCCTATTGTTGTTTTGCGTTTTGTCAGGATTTTGATACTTCGGGCAAATGTATTGTTGGGAACTTGTAATGTCGATATTTAGGTGATGGTATTTTGGCTGTTGTGAATTAGTGTGTCGGGATTTCGTACGGATCCCCGTATGGTGATCGCTGTCCCCAAGTGGCTTCCCACATTGATGTCTGCAGCACTGTCCCTGTTAGTGAGTACCAGGTCCAGTATTGCCCCAACACCAGTGGGTTCACTGACTAACTGGCTGAGGAACACCCTTGCAGGGAGTTTAGGATGTCCCTGCTTATAGCTGAAGCCTCAGCTGGGAGGCTGCAATCTACATCTGGCAAATTGAAGTCCCTCACCAGTAGCAGCTTCCCGTTTTCTAACATCGTGGCAGTGGTTTCCACCAGTACTCTATCTAATGCCTCCCCCTGTGCTGCAGGTCTTCAGATCATTCCAGTGCATATAATGTCTCTGTTCCCCATCTCTAGGGTGACCCACAGGACCTCTGCCTGCAAAGTATTCCCTGTATCTGTGTCGCTTTTATGCTTTCCCTCACTTGAAGCCCCACACCCCTTCCTTTCCTTCCTACCCTGTTCTTCCCGAACAGAATATAGCCTGGTATGGCCATGTCCCAATAATGATTTTTTGTACCATGACTCAGTAAATGCCACAATATCCAGGTCGGCCTCTGCTATGAAGACCTCTAAATCCAGAATCTTATTTCCTAGGCTTCTAGCATTTTGCACTCATGGCATTCCAGATTTTGTTACCACTTTGCTTGTTACTCCCTATTTTTCTTTTTGCCCCTCCTCCTTCCCTCCTTTCATTTTAATGCTCACATTCCCATCCCCCTTCATTTATATCACCCTGCTTCCTTTATTAATCTGCACCCTGGGGGATTCCCCTCCCTTAGGGTTTCCCTATTTTCTGCTTCAGATTATGGGAGGCAGTTTCTGCCTCCCCAATTTCTCCCACCACTCCCCCCTCAGCTTGTTTAAATGTTCATCAAAGTGACATTTAAATCATCCACTGAGGACTGTGGTTCCCCTCCCAGAGGGATACATAGGCCCTCATCCCTCCAGGTGGATCCCCAGTCCCCGATGTAACTGCACTCCTCTCTGTACCATTCCTTTAACCATGAGTTGAAGCTCCTGGTGCAGAGATTCCTTTCATTCTCCCTCCTGTCTTAGACAGGCAGCACCTCAACAAAAGCCACCGAGTGTGCTGATACCACTCCCCAGCTCTCTAATCTCCCCCCACACTATTCCAGCCCCATCCTAGCCAGGTCATCAGTCCTCAGGTGAACAATGACATCAGTTCTGCCTTTCATTCTGGTGCCCTAGTGATCCCCAGGAACTGCATCCCATACCTCCAGGCTGTGGTGCTGCGTAGGCACCCAACCTTCCTCTCCTCCCCTTCCTATTCCCAAATCTATCCCTCTCTATTTGGTATCTTCCAGTGCATCTTTTTGCAGTTTCTGCTAGATCACTGCCAGTTTAACCTCCCACCTTTTCACTCGGGGTTTGCACGGTACTCTATAGGGCTTTTTGGTAATGTGCAGTGTATGCCTATTTATCTTGCTAAATTAAATCATAAACCCTGTGTTGGTCAGGATGGTTTGGACTTCAGACTGCTTAAAATTGCTAAAGATCCTATGGCTGTACCATTGGATAAACTCTTTAATTATTCACTTTGCTATGGGGAGTTTCTTCAGATATGGAAACAGGCTATCATTTGCTCATTATTTAAAAATGGGACTGTTACATACCCAGGTAACTACAGACCTATTTGGCTTTTGGAGCATATTATCTTTGATCAGATTACTGAATTTGTTGATAAATATGATTTGATAACCCAAGTACAACATGGTTTTAGAAAAAAGCACAGCACTGAGACTGCCTTGATGAGATTCACGGAACATGACCATCGGGCCCTGGATTCTAGTGACCTGGTGGGCACTGTTTTTGTGGATCTCCACAGCTAAACAGATAAGAACATCCACTTTTCTGGATCTCACCAAGGCATTCAACTTGGTAGAACATACTCTACTTATTAGGGCTTTGCTACATACTCATTTTTCCCAAGTTGTAGTCAGTTGGTTTCACAATAATTTGTCAAATAGAGTACATAGAACCAAGGTTAATGGTACCTTATCAGAACCCATAGAGATTCATTGTGGTGTCCCCAGGGGTCAATATTGGGCCCTATGCTCAGCATCAGAGAGAGTGAGGAGGGAGCATTGGGCTGCACCACCAGCAGCCAGACGGAGTGAGGAGGGAGCATCGGGCCGCACCACCAGCAGCCAGCTGGAGGAGCCAGAGTGAGGAGGATCGGTGGCTGGGAGCAGGACAGGCCAGGTTGGTGGATTTTGGGAGCAGGCTGAATTTCCAGAGGTATGCAGGATGAAAGGTAGCATGGCTTCATGACTGGGAAGTCATGCCAGACCAACCTGATGGAGTTTTTAGATTGGGTGACGCAGGTAGTGGACCAAGGAGGGGTGGTGGATGTGGCCTATCTGGACTTCAGTAAGGCCTTCAACACCGCCCTGCACAGAAGGCTAGTAAATAAGCTGGAGAGCTTAGGGATGGGTCAGAAGGTAACTAGGTGGGTTGAAAATTGGTTGATGGGAAGGAGCCAGGCAGTGGTAGGAAATGGGGTACATTCCAGTGTAAAGGGAGTGATGAGTGGGGTGCCTCAAGGGTCAGTACTGGGGCCCCTACTTTTTAAGATTTACATCAGTGATCTAGCTGAAGGACTAGAGGGTAGGGTGTGCCTGTTCATGGACAATACTAAAATCTGCAGTAGGGTGGACACACAATGGGGAGTGGAGGCCATGAGGCAGGACCTAGAGAAACTGGAGAGGTGGTCAGAAACTGGACAACTAAAATTCAATGAAAAAAAGTGTGCGGTGATGCACCTGGGGCAGAAAAACATTCTAACAGCATATACCCTCGGGGGGGACGAAATCAAGGAAACTGAGCAGGAGAGGGATCTGGGTTTTATTATATCGAGCATTCTTAAGGTGGGGAACCAGTGCAGCAAGGTGGTAGGAAAGGCAAATGGTATGTTGGCCTGCATTGGAAGGGGCATAACTAGCAGAAGGAGGGAGGTGCTAATGCCACTGTACAAAACAATGGTGAGGCCGCACCTGGAGTATGAGGTACAGTTTTAGAGACTGCACCTACATAGGGACATTGAGGGGATGGAGGGGATTCAGAGAAGAGCAACCAAGATGGTGCATGGAATGAGGGGAAAAACATATGAGCAGAGGTGGAGGGAGCTGAATCTATACCCACTAGAGACTAGAAGGGAGAGGTGGGGCATGATTGAAACTTTTAAGTGTATAAAGGGGATAAATAAGTTGAAGGAGGGGAGCTTGTTCAGAAGGAAGGAGGGAGTTATAACAAGGGGGCATAGCTTCAGACTGGAGGGAGGGAAATACAGAGGCAATGTGAGTGGAAAGTTCTTCACAGAGAGGGTGGTGGAGGCTTGGAACAGGCCACCTGAGCAGGTGGTGGGATCTGAAATAGTAGGGGGATTCAAGAGGGCATGGAACAGACACATGGGGTTGGGAGGAGGGGGGAAGATAAGAGCCAGTAAAGGAGGAGGGGAAGGGGAAGGGGGGATATAGGGGCAGACTAGATGGGCCGGTGTGGTCCTTTTCTGCCATCAAATTTCTGTGATTCTGTGATTCTGTAATCTTTTCATTATTTCTAAATGATTTACCTAACGCATATCCTCTAACAGATATGATACTTTACACTGATGTGCAGTCCTGTTTAAGGTAGGGGAGAATTTAAGTGACCTTAGTGATTTAGTTCAAAAGAACTTTGATCTTTTACGAGATTGGTGCTTTTGGCATAAATTAATTATTAACATAAAAAAGACTAAGGCCATGTTGTTTTCTGGTCCCAGAAGGAGGAATGATATAGAGTTCGGAATCTTTGCCAGGAACAGTGAGAATGTACAGATGGTAGATGAGTATAAATATTTGGGATTAACCCTTGCAGTTCTTTAACCTATGATAGTCACATTTCTGCAGTAGTTAAATCTGTTTACCAGAGGTTGGAGATGTTATTTGGAATAAAAAGGTCTCTGACTTTTGACTTTTGGAGATTACTGGCAAATGGGCTTTTATTTTCTCCAGCTGACTATGGTCTGATTTGCTGCTCTGCTGTGAGTGAGACACTTTTAACCAGGCTCAGGATTCTTTATAACTCAATTTGCAGGTTTGTTACCAGGTTTTGGAACAGGACCCATCATGATAAATTGTACCAGACCATGAACGTTTTACCTTTTGATAGTTATTTAAAATACAAACATGCTATTTGTATGCATAGAATTGTCTTGGGCATGTTTCCATGTAGTTTTTCTAAATATTTCCCATTTGCATCTCCAAATTGATTGATTGATTAATTTAGTTAGTTAAATAATAGGGCCTTTTCTTGCAGATACTTAGGGAGCGGTAATCACTTTACTGGGTCAAATGGGCTACTAAGGCCTGCATATATATGCAAAAGAATATGGCTTTCTGACTGGAAGAAAATCAGGTCACTTCTTGTGGCAGGTGCCTTATCTTTATCTTTATATGTATCTTTGTATCAATCAATCAATCTTTATTTTACCAGGTGGCTCACCATTGACAGAACTCAATTACAAGGTGGACCTGGGCCAAGGAGAACACAAGTCAGCAATGTGTTACAGCACAGGATAGAATCATATAAAATTCACAGAGCATAATACAACAATGTCATACAGTACACCAAGCAAGAAATAAGATTACTATTGAGAGGCGGAAGCAGGTCAACAAGCGCATAACAGGGGGTAGATGGAACAGGTAGATGGCAGGGAAGAGGAGGAGGTTACAGCAACAAGTCATACTAGATGAGAGCTGGGGTAGAGTGCAAGCATACAGAGCTCCAGACATGAAGGTGGTCAAGGAAAGCATTTACAAGTACCTTTAATAGAACGTGTGAGCAGCGTTTAAAGGTGGCCATTTTAACACAATTTGATAGTTTCAGTTTTTTTTTGAGATTATTCCAAAGGACAGGAAGGGTGCGGCTCATAGAAGATCTGCCAAAGCGCGTTCTGATTCTAGGGGTATTGAGAGAGATCAAAAGCAGAAAAACAGCTCCAGCTGGAAAGGAGTGTGCTAGGTCATAGAAAACAACGAGTTGAAAACAGCAAAACCAGCACCACTCGAGACTACAAGTACAGTGGCGTGAAAAAGTATTTGGCCCCTTCCTGATTTTCTTTATTATTGCATATTTGTCACACTGGATGTTTTCAGGTCTTTAGACAAAATATAATATTAGATAAAGGGAACCTGAGTGAACAAATAACACTTTTTTTTTACTTATTTCATTTATTTAATGAAAAAAGTTAACCAACACCAACTGGCACTGTGTGAAAAATAATTGCCCCCTAGTTAAATCAACCCAATTAAAGGGATAATTAGAGTCAGCTGATTGAACACAGCCAGGCTTGATTACAGCCAGCCCTGCTCAATATAAACCTCACTTATTTTGGCCCTTACCATCAGAGTCCGTTGCCAGCACAAAGATTCAACAAGCACATTATGCCATGATCAAAGGAAGTTCCTGAAAAGATCAGAAAAAATTGTTGCCTCTATCAGTCTGGAAAGGGTTACAAAGATATTTCTAAGGCTCTGGGACTCCATCGAACCACAGAGAGAGCCATAATCTCCAAATGGAGAACACTTGGAACAGTAGTGAACCTTCCAGGAGTGGGCGGCCTGCCAAATTACTCCAAGGGCACAGTGTAAAATCATCCAAGAAGTCTCAAAGGATCCTAAAACAACATCCAAAGAACTGCAGGCTACTCTTGCCTCAGCTAAGGTCAGTGTTCATGACTCCACAATCAGAAAGAGACTGGGCAAAATGGGCTTCATGTGAGAGTAACAAGGTGAAACCACTGCTAACCAAGAAGAACATAAATGCTCGTCTCTCATTTGCCAAGAAGCACCTGGATGATCCACAAGCCTTTTGGAAAATGTTCTATGGACAGATGAGTCCAAAGTGGAACTTTTGGACAACATGGATCCCATAATGTCTAGTAAAGCAAACACAGCATTCCACAGTAAGAACACCATACCAACAGTCAAACATGGTGGTGGTAGTGTGATGGTGTGGGGATGCTTTGCTGCCTAAGGACCTGGATGACTTGCCATAATTAAAGGAACCATGAATTCTGCTCTGTACCAGAAAATTCTTAGGAGAATGTCCAGTCATCCTTCCGTCAGCTGAAGCTGAAGCTAGTTGGGTCATGCGAGCAAGACAATGATCCAAAACACAAAAGCAAGTCCACATCAGAATGGCTAAAAGAAGTAAAATTAAAGTTTTGGAGTGGTCTAGTCAAAGTCCAGACTGAAACCTAATAGAGATGCTGTGGCAGGACTGAAACGTGCAGTTCATGCTCAAAAACCTACCAAATGTTACTGAATTAAAGCAGTTCTACGGAGGAAGAGTGGGTTAAAATTCCTCCACAGCGATGTGAAAGACTGATATTGAATTATAGGAAGTGTTTGGTTGCAGTCATTGCAGCTAAATGTGGCATAACCAGTTATTAAGTGTAAGGGGGCAATTACTTTTTCACACAGTGCCAGTTGGTGTTGGTTAACTTTTTTCATTAAATAAGTGAAATTAAAAAAAAAAACAAGTGTTATTTGTTCACTCAGGTTCCCTTTATCTAATATTACATTTTCTCTAAAGACCTGAAAACATCCAGTGTGACAAATATGCAATAATAGAGAAAATCAGGAAGGGGGCAAATACTTTTTCACGCCACTGTATATAGGCTTTAATTGAAAATATACAAAGGCAAATGCCTACAGCATACAATCCACAGCGAAGCAACAATAGGAACCCCGACCGGTTTCACAACTAGTGCGTCATCAGGGGGAGATGTAGGAGTGGTTTCTCAGGGAGTAATCTCTAGGGGTACTAGTTAGCAGGCAATTGGAAATATATTGGGGGGGCTTGTTAGTAAGTGCTCCATAGGTCCAAGTAGCTGTGTTTTTTAGTCATCTGTATTTAAGTGACTTCCAACCAAGCTAGGAATAGAGGGAGCATGGATGGGTAGAGTATGGTGCTCCAGTAATAAATCTTAGCACTCTGTGATACAGGGTGTTGAGCTTGGTTAATGCAGTGCTGGGTCCATGACTAGAAAAAAAGTTGGCATAGTCCAGGAGAGGGAGGAAAGTAGTTTGAACCAGTCTTGTTTTGGTATCCTGTGTTAGTAAGGTTTAATTCGAAAAAAGAGACATAGTCTTTGTTTTAACTTTTTTGCCAGTTCCTCAATATGGTCAGAGAAGGAAAGTTTATTGTCAATCCAAAAGCCCAGGTATTTAAATTGGTCCACTAACTCCAGTGGTTCCCCCCAGGAGGGTTGTGATTTGTGGTGCGACACCTAAGGGACAGTGGTTTATTGAGTTGACATGTAGGGAAAAGAACATGGCTTTGTTTTTTTTAGCATTTAACCGAAGTTTTAGGTGCAGGAGGTTTGGCTATAGCAAGTAAATTCATATTGCAGTTCCTTACAAGCAAGTTCAAGGGTGGGCCTGGCGATGTAGAAGACAGTGTCATCAGCAAATAGGTGGACATTTGCAGAGCTGATACCAGAGTTGATATTATTGATATAAATTGCAAATAGTAGTGGACCTAATATAGACCCCTATGGTACACCTCTCTGAAGTGTTTTCAGAGGGGGGAGGTCCCCCTTCCACCTTGACTTGCTGCTGCCTACCTATAAGGTAATGAGAACCATCACAATGAAGTGGAATTGAGACCAATGTTATGTAATATGAGCAGTAGTAGGTCATGATATACCATGTCAAATGCCTTGCTCAGGTTTAGAAATAAGGCACCCACATGGTTTTTAGAGTCAAGTGTTAGTTGCCAGTCATTGGTCAGCTTGGCTAGGGCGGTTATCGTGCTGTGATTTGGTCTAAATCTGGACTGTACGGGGTTAAGTATGTTAAATGATTATAGGTGATTTCTTAGTTGTGAATTGACATTTTGTTTGAGTAAGTTAGATAGGATGGGAAGGAAAGATATAGATCTGTAGTTATTAAGGTCACTCAGATCACCTGACTTAAATAGTGGGATTACATGTGCTATTTTCCACACCGGTGGGAGAGCACCTTGATCAATGACATGTTGAAGAGATGAGTGATGGGCACAGTCAGAACATGATAACCTAGTTTTAGGAAGAATGGATCAAGCTGCTCGGCACCCACGCTTTTTCTTGTATCAAGGCCCAGTAGAAGACCTTCCACTTGCTTGAAAGTAATTGGGCAGAATGAGAATTTTGCTTCTTGCTTCTTATGGTTGGGCAGGCTGAATCAGGGACAATGGTCTGGGAGCGCAGTTTATTTGCAGGAGAGGTATTGAAAGCTAACCCAGCTGTAGTGAAATGATTGTTTAGAAGATCTAAAATAGACTGTTTACTAGTAGTGGTAATACCACCAGATGAGATTTTGGAGGGGAGAGAGTTAGCTGGACTGTGCCCTTCAATTTCCTTCAGTGTTTTCTAGAACTTAGCAGGGCAGTTAGATGAGGAGTCCAGTTCTGACTGGGAGTGTTTGACTTTCTTGGCCCTTATAAGCTTTGTGCATTGGTTCCTCACCATTCTGAATGCTGCCCAGTCTGTTGGCTGTTTAGATTTGCGTCCTGTTTTCCATAGGGCATCCCTGTTATGCAGGGCTGCTTTTAGATTGGTGATGAACCAAGGGCATGACTTTTTCCTAGTTCTAATTTTAACTAACAGGGCACATTTATCTATGACATTTGAGACTATATTTTGGAACAGGTCGTAGGCCTCAGACACAGTAGTAGCTAGGTAGAAGTCTTGCCATCTGGTATTCTTTAGATCAGAGAGGAAGGCATAGCAGTCAAAATTACGACTTCTTTTGACTATATATCTAGAGGTGGAGATAGGTTTAGGAAAACCCTCACACAGGCTATGGAACTATGGCTGAAAAAAAGTGCCAGTGTCAGTTATAAAGTGGGGCTTATTTACAAGAATTAGGACCAACAGTGTACTATTTCAGGATTTTTATGATTTGGGCGGATGGCCTCAGAGATAAGCTGGGTAAGGCCATTAGCATCACAGAGGTCTTTTAGTGGTTTAGAACTAGGGGAGAGCCAATCGTGATTGATGTGGCCCATGATGATCATCTCTGATGACAGTGAATCCAGGGATTTGCGTAGATGACCCAGCAATTCGAGCTCCTCTGAGGGTGGTCTGTAACAGCCCATAATGCATAGAGATACAGCCGGAGATAACATGACTTATTTTGTGAGACTTTCAAATTCTTGGGATATGATAGTTAAGTCGATTAGAGAGGCCGTGAATTTATCTCGGATGTAAATTGTGACCCCCCCCCACTGGATTTTCTGTCAGCTCTGAATACATTTTAAGAAGGAAGGTTTAATTCATGATTGGGGGTGGAGCTTCTAAGCCAAGTTTCAGTTACCACTAGTACGTCAGGTTTTGAATGGCAAATCCACGATTGTATAGTGTCAAGTTTTCTTAACAAACTGCAAGCATTTATGTGTAGAAAGCTCATACCCTTTGACAGTGCTAGATCAGAGGGCACAGAAATACATAGATACATAGATACATAGATACATAGACAGTGTCGGCAGATAAGGGCCTATGGCTCACCCAGTCTGCCCATTTGAGCTTGTAAGTTCAGTTTATGTTTTTCTAGAAGTCTGTTGCCCCTTACCCCTGACCTCCAGAATTCCTTTATGTCTATCCCATGCATTCTTAAATCCCATGATTGTTTCAGCACCCACCACTTCCTCTGGCAGGGTGTTCCACTTGTCCACCACCCATTCTGTTTCCTCTGAATCATCCTCCCTCCAACTTCATCCCATGCCCTCTAGTCCTGGAACATCTTTTTCGCTTAAAAATAGTGTATTCCTGCACCCTGTTCTTCCCAGTAAGATACTTGTAAGTGTCATATCCCCTCTCTCCCTCCTCTCCTCCAGGGAGTACATGTTCAGTTCCTTCAACCTGTCCTCACAGGACTTGTGATGCAATCCATGCACCATCTTTGTTGCCCTCTTCTGAACCTTCTCTACCCTGTTTACGTCCTTACGTAGGTAAGGTCTCCAGAACTGTACACTGTACTCAGGTGGGGCCTCACTAGTATCTTGTATGGTAGATTATGACCTCCCTTTCCTGCTGGTGATGCCCCTGCCTATGCATCCAGCATCCTATTCTTACCTACTGCTTGTCACACTGTTTCCCTACGTTGAGGTCATCAGAGATGATAACCCCAAGATCCCTTTCCTGCTTGGTGCATGCTATATCCTCACCCCCAACTGATATATTGTGCCAGGGTTTTGTGCCCCATATGCATTATCTTGCACTTCTTTGCACTGAATTTCAACTGCCAAACCCTGACCATTCTTCAAGTTTCTGCAGGTCCTTCTCATTCTGTCTACACCTCTGGTGTGTCTACTCTGTTACAGAGCTTTGTGTCATCAGCGAACAGTGAAATTCTGCCTTCTAAGTCCCATGCAATGTCACTGATGAAGATGTTGAATAGGACCGGTCCCAGCACTGATCCCTGTGGTACCCACTGGTCACTCTTCCCTCTGTGGGTGACAGCCATTTACCACCACCCTCTGTATCCTGCCGCCCAGCCAGTTACCTACCCACCACACTACTGTCCTGCCCACACCCATATTCCCCAGTTTGTGTAATAGTTTTCTATGGCACAGTGTCAAAGGCCTTGCTGAAGTCCAGATAGGCCATGTCCACTGCCCTCCCCTGATCCACCTCCCTAGTCACCCAGTCAAAAAATTCAACGAGGTTGGTCTGACATGACCTCCCCCTAGTGAAACCATGCTGCCTTGGGTCCTGTAGTCCATTGACAACCAGATGTTCCACCAATCTGTCCTTCAGTAGTACTTCCATGATCTTCCCCACTACCGAAATAAGAGAAGGGGGGGCCTGGATTTAGTTCAACATTACCTGAGCATAACAACAATAAAAGAAAATGTTTCTCGAGGGCACCTAATAGCAACCTGAGGAGTTGAGTCCGACCTCTTCTGTCCAGTAATGCAGGGAGAGTGGAGAGCGGGTCCTTGAGGAGGGAGAAGCCAGTCAGGGGCCTACTACTGAAAGGAGGGAAAGGGAGAAAGAGTATGTTATTATATAGTTGAGTTTAAATGGTTGGCAGGGGGCAGACAGGGACAGGAGACAGTGAGACAGCAGGGGCACAGAAGAGATGGGGGTTAGTAGAATAGGTGGGAGGGCACCGAAGACAGTCGGTGTGGGGGGGGAGAGAGAGTGAGAGAAACCGGGTGGAGGGGGACTCAGAGGTCAGCCCTGAACAGTCAGGAGAAAAGTCGTATCCCTTGTTGGATAGAAAGGATGCAGTGAACAGGTGGGGCTTAGGAGATAGAAAAAAGGAAAAGAAATTAAACAGAAAAATTCAAACAGAGGTAATGAAGGCTGAGGAAAACTTCAGAGCACCTTAACTCTTAAATGAAAGCTGTCTGACAATCGATCAAAAAAACCCAAACAACATTAAATAGCACAAAGCAAATACAGTGCAGGGAACAGTATACAATTAAAAGTAAAAACTCCTGAGGCTGTATGAAATTTGAACGAAAATTAAGGCAAGTACAGAGCAGGGAGTAGTTTGATTTACAAGTTAACACACAAAGAATATGTGCAGGAAAGTGAAGTGTAAGTGGTGCTAAGGGTGCAGCCAATGATGGTCTCCAGCTGGAGAGATAATTAACCAATCTGTGAGCAGGAGGACAGGCACCAGAAAGCAAGCGGAAACAACATTTCTTCAGGAAGTGTGCCTTCTTAGGCAGGCAGGCGTGTTGGCTGTGTGCGGTCGGTATGGTAGCACAGCTTTTAAATTAATGTGGATAATAGGGCAAAATTCCCTCAGGTGTAAACAATATTTTAAACTGGTCTTGTCAGTCTGCCCCCTTGCTCAGTATATTGATACGTAATTATCACTCCACACATTAGTAAAGTATTTCTCCTGGGAGGGAATTAGATTCTCAGTTGGGGGGGAGTCTGCTCATTCCATGACTGGATGCTCTAATCACTAGGCCAATACAAAGATAACTATTTCATGTTGCAGGTGCCTTATTTTTATCTTTATATGTATCTTTGTATAAATGATATGGTAACACAGCTATAAATTAATGTGGATAATAGGGCAAAATTCCCTCAGGTGTAAATAATATTCCCTCTGTCCTGCTAACCTGGATTCAAACCCTTGACTTCTTACACCAAGAGTAAGAATCCTAACCACTACACTATCCAAGCAACAGTAAATTTACCAACCTTTTTTACACATCTTAACTTCTCTGCCACTCCTCCCTCCGAAACCCCTCCTGGTACGCCACCACCACTCTCTGCCTCTCCTTCCACCCCTCCGCTAGATCACTGAGTGGTAACCACTGCGCCATCCAAGCCATCACCCCTCTCTACCTCTCCTTCCACTCCTCTGCTAAATCACTGAGTGGTAAAGCAGTTTCCACTTACCCTTTGTCCCCCCCCCCTTTCCTTCCAATGCCCTTAATCTCTTCCAGACCCTCTCAAACACCATGTGGGGACATAGCAACTTAGTTTCACTTATACTAATCTCCATCATCCTAACACCCCCTGGTCTTGGCAAGAATCAACACTTCACCAACTGACCCCCCTCCAAATAACCTCCTCCTGGTGGGCCCTGCTACCCTAAGTAACAATCCAGACTGCGTCCTCAGACCAGCTCAACTGCCCAGATGCTCGGCTCAAGTACTAAGCACTAATACCCTCTCTTTACTACCTCAACTTACTATATTGTTGTACGCTCATAAGGATGTGAGGCTCAGGCAGCGTAAACCACCTATCACTCTAAAGCTGCTATGACAATCTTTACCGTGGACTGCACTACTCTTCCTCCTGCTCTCAAGTAACATACACCCCAACCCTGGCCCCACCCAATCCCCTAGCCACTGCAATAACAACCTCGGAGCCCTAAAGCTGGCTTCTATCAATATCTGGAGCCTGTTACCTAAACTCTCTGATCTCCAGGTATGGGTTACCCTACATAATCCTGACATAATATCTGTGGTGGAAACCTGGCTAATACCTAAGATTCTGGACTCTGTCATTTCCCTTGCTGGGTATACCATCTTCCGTCAGGAAAGGCTATGTAACGGGGTGGAGGGTGTGCAATTTATATCAATGACACACTCCAGGGTCTTGCCCTCCCCCAATTGGACTCCAGAAAACATGTTCAGGTCCTTGCCCTCAGGCTATTATTAGGCCCCTATGGTAAATCCCTCACCATTATCTCAGTTTACACACTGCTGCGTGATCAGGCCGCTGGCTTCAGCAAGCTCGCTGACTACGTATCCAACCTTCCCCCTAACACAGAAGTAGTTGTACTAGGGGACTTCAATGTTAATTGGCTGGCCCCTGAGGCTACCCCCTTCAAGGATGCCCTTACTTTGATCAATATAGCCCAGTTAATCAACTTCACTTCTTTGCATCAAATTAGAGGCTGATTCAAATTATAATTCCAAACATATTTATTTGGTAAATTCAAACACCTCAATACAGGTTGACCTTCAGCTGTACAAAGCAGCCAGGAATGCCTGTACCCGAGAAATCCATCTAGCTAAAATCCAACACTTTAAGGATGAGCTCTCAAACTCCTGGGACAATGGCAGAAGGGTTTGAGATAACCTTAAAGATCTGAGGTGCACTCCCTGCAAATCCTCATCCACCATTATTGAAGTTGAGGCGAGACCGTTCAGGACCCCAAGCGCATTCCTGATACCTTAAACAATCCCTTCTCCGACCTTGGCGGCATTCTCTCCTCTGACTTTTTTGATTCACTGACCTGTATAGTAAAGGGCAGTAATGCCTGCCCCTCCCAAGTCCCCCCATTTCATTTCAGGAGAGTCACCTTAACTGAGGCTAAAAAATACCTAGGTTGGATGTTAGGCAAAACTAGATCCAGCAGTGACTCATTTGATCTCAAACTCCTTCATCTAACCCTGTATGCAGTCCTACTACCTCCCTCTCTAAACTGCTGAACCTATCACTCTGCCTTGGGCAGTTGTCAGCACTATGGAAAGCTGCAGTGGTTACATCTATCCACAAGAGTGGTGACCGAACTCAGCCCTCTATTTCCATTATTCCTCCCCTCTCAAAAGCCTTGGGATGCATTCTCGGATCACCTTACAGATCACCTCGAGAAATATCAATTACAATGCCCTCAACAGCATGGATTTAGGAAGGAACATAGCACCACCACTGTGCTACTTGAATACACTGGCTTTATACACAATGCTCTGGACCAGGGTCACCTAGTGGGGGTGATATATATTGACCTCACAAAAGCGTTTGATACGGTCAGTCACACTCTGTTACTCAACTCACTCCATGCCCTGGGACTCTCAGCTAAGGTAATGGGTTGGTTTGAGAGCTACTTTGGTGGCTGATCCCAGAAAGTCAAAATAAGTAATGCTCTCTCTGACAGCTGACATGTGCGATCTGGGGTCCCGCAAGGACTGATCCTAGGTCCACTGTTCTTTAGTCTATTTCTCAACACCCTCCCTCAGGCTTGCTCATCTAACTCACTTCTCTATACGGACGATGCCATCATTTTCTCAAGTCACCCTGACCCCCTCTTCCTTGAACAACAACTACAGGACAACTTCTCTGCTGTCGAGGGATGGTTCTGTGACCACAAGCTCCTTCTTAATTACAAAAAAATGAAATCTATGCTTTTTGCCAGTCCTCACAATAGGAACAAACTACACCAGTTGACCATCCTTAACAATCTTAACTCACCCTTTGAACAGGTCCAGCAGTGTAGATACCTTGGTATAACCCTAGATACCTTCATGTCGTTTGTCACCCATGTGAACCATTTAGATAAGGCAGTAAAAACCAGGCTTGGGTTCTTATATAGGCATTGGCACTGTCTCACCCCTGATGCCCTCCGCATAGCAATCAACAGTTCAATATTCTCCTTAATTTACTGCTGGCTAATTGTTTATGGTACTGCCATGGACACCATGTTTACAAGAATCAGCATAGCCCTTAGTAAAACCTGCAGACTAGCTACTGGGGCACATAGATTCACTTATACTTGTGAGTTGTATGCTCGATCTAACTGGCTACACTTTAAGGGCCGTATAAAGTATCAGACCTGGCCTGTCTGTGAAAAAAATCCATCTTGGTCTAACCCCTCCAGTCTTCCTAAAGCTTCTTAACAAGGTAACTATGTCTAACCTGGCCTACCAAGTCCCATTCTGTCACACTTCCATGGCACATTGCTCCTTCATGTACAGGGCACCAAGCTGGCTAAATGACCCCCCACCATCGCTCCGTGACTAGTCCAAGATAGGCCCCTTTAAGTACAAACCTTAGCCAGCACCTCACAACACAGTGCAGGTGTGATTGTCTGATCTAAGCTACCACCCCCATTTATTATGAAACTGACTCCCTCTTGGACCTCTATTTCTCCTCCCCCTCCCTCTATTCCCATTCCCAGTGATCTAAGCTTCCCTATTCTGTCTGTCTTATCCCCCCCTTCCCATACTCACGCCTTGCTCCTATTCTACCTTCCTCTTCTATCATTACATAGACTTTGCCTGGCTGCATTGTTATTCTGTATTCTCCTTAAGTTTGCACTTTATTTTGTCTACCATGCACTGTTCACTTTACCTGTTTTTTGTAACTCTTTTATCGTTAGGTCCAGGGCGAGTATAATATTGATATGGTTTGCCCCCCCTTTGGATTCTTGTATTATCCCGAGTGAAGCCTTAAGGCCCCTATGCTTTGCATTCAGAGTTGTGTTGCTGGGCTGTATGGACCGGTTAGGGTGGGTAGGGGGTGGGATGGATCACCTTCATTAATACCTTCTAGTGTAGCAGTTGCTCTCATCTTAGAGTGGTAGTAATGTTGCAGTCCATTATTGTTGTATTTGTCGGTTTCATCTGTTTTTACTGATCTGTTGTATATTTGTTTGCTGATTAAAAATTTCAATAAAGTATTGAATTTTTTTACCTGTTTTTTGTAACTTACTACGTAACTGTGTTTGTCTTTTACTTGATGTGTAACCTCTATAAAAGAGCCTCTGGCTCAAAGGTATTGTAATCCGAGAAATAAATAAATGCAAATACACATGGTTATCAACTGTTAAATGCTATTAATATCCTTTTAAATATACAGCTATTAACATTAGAAACATAGAATCTGACAGCATATAAGGACTGCTTGGCCCACCTAGTCTGCTCATTTTCCCTACCTGTTGGACAAAGATCTTTATCTTTTAAAGCATCCCTTTTATATAATAATTTGCTTCAATGTGTTACATATAGTACTTCTGTTTCTATGCTTAAAGTTAGATTATTTAATTATCTTAAATCTTTGTTGGATTATGATTGTTATGTTTAAATTGTTTTGTATATTTTTATCCATGTGTTATTGCTTTTTATGTTCTGGTCAGATGTAAAAAACAGGCATTTTTTGCTCACTATGTCTACCAGATAAATCAATAAATAAATGAATGAATGCCATGTAAGCAGCCTACCATAACTGCAGGGTGGCTGAAGTGTACACGTTCTGTGCCATGTGCTCCAGCTTTTTGCAATCCTTTTCTGGAGGCATGGAAGCTAGTGATGCTTTAGAGTTTTACATGCAGCTGCCTGCACAACTCCCTCATTATCAGGGTGGGAATATAAGAATTCTACCCCCTGCTTGTCTACTTGATACAATATTTCTTTCCCACTTTTTACAGCTGCATAGTAGAGCTATGTGATATATTGCTGTTATGTAACAGAGAGCGGGAACTCTAGAAGCACATGACCGGATACCTTGACTGTGTCCTTCCACAGTGGAGTTGAAGCACATATGATCCTCTCAGTCGAGTACAATGTTGTTTCTCCCCCCTCCCCCTCTACCACCAGGTACACTATTTTCTTACTCCATGCTCACTTTTGGTTCACTTCTGGTTCAGAGCTAGGTGGTACCCCAACCTGTAATGCTTCCCTGATGTCAAGTGGCATCCCCTTTCCCTCCCATCACTGGACCCATATTTACATAATGTTTCCCTGGTGTCTAGTGGCACCCCTGACCTCTGACTGCTGGCCCCTAGCTATGTATATTTCCCTGGTGTCTAGTGGCACCTCCCCATCCTCTGATTACTATCCAAGTGTTTCCCCGGTGTCTAGTGGTTCCCCCACCCTCTGATTGATGTCCCAGTGTTTCCCTAATGTTTCCCTGGTATCTAGTGGCACCCCGTCCTCTGATCATCATTCCCATGGTTTTCTAATGTTTCCCTTGTGTCTAATGGCACCCCTTACACTCTGATTGCCATCCCCATGTTTCCCTAATGTTTTCCTGGTGTCTAGTGGCACCCCCTCCCTCTGTCACTGTCCCCATGTTTCCCTACTGTTTCCCTTGTGTCTAGTGGCACCCCCTGCTCTCTGCTCACCATTCCTGTGTTTCCCTAATGTTTCCCTGGTGCCTAGTGGCACCCCCACCCTCCAATCACCATTCCTATGTTTTCCTAATATTTCTCTGGTGTCTAGTGGCACCTTCACCCTCTGATCACTGTCCCTGTGTTTTCCTAATGTTTCCCTGGTGTCTAATGGCACCTCTCCTGTTCTCCAATCGCTGGCCCCGTATTAAGTTCTTAAATGTGACCTGTAATAAAGAAAACCATCCCTCAATATTTTTTTCCCTTTGAACCTCTAAAAAAGAAAATGGTCCCTCGCTGATCTCACCCCTGCCACCCCAACCTCCCACTCAGCAATCACCATCTGACACCCCAACACACACCCCACACACCCTCACTGACCTGAACATGTCCCAGGGTGAAGATCCACTTTCAAACTAAAGACACGTCTTGCTGCTGGAGCCAGTGACTGTAATATGAGAAACTAAGGTAAGTAAGGTTCAATGTATTTTAATGGGGTTTTGAACTTTGAGGCACAACTTTGTCATTTTTGTACATTTTCACCCCAATTTTTCAACAGGGCCTTTTTGGGACACACCTCATGAGCAATGGTAGTGGAATTATGCAAATCAGGCCCATACGGTGATTTTACAGTCACTCGGTGAAATCGCCTTTTGGGCAGGATTTGAAAATTTCCACCACTATTGCTCATGAGGTGGGGGTCATAAGAAGGCTATGTTGAAAATTTGGGGTCAAAATTTATAAACATGATAATGTTACAAGCATATGTTGACATTTTTCTATGCTCGCTCACAACTACAATAATTTTAAATATTTTGACCCCAAAGTTTCAGCATAGCCATTTTTTCACA
Organism: Neoceratodus forsteri; assembly: GCA_016271365.2. Taxonomy (NCBI): domain Eukaryota; kingdom Metazoa; phylum Chordata; order Ceratodontiformes; family Ceratodontidae; genus Neoceratodus; species Neoceratodus forsteri. Next base: position 659,945,991 of record CM057455.1, on the reverse strand, counting down.
CTACCTCATGAATGTGACAGCTGTCATTTTTATAATCCTTGCCAAAATGTGTTTTCACATCTGTGACATGGAATGACATTTGGTGCCGCTCAATCACATTTCGGCGGGGATTTTAACACTTTCACCTACGAAATTCATGAGGTGGGGTAATAAGAAGGTTATGCTGCAAATTCATCTATTTGCAGCTATAATGGTTCTGACCAGAGTTTGTTTGTCCCAATGTCAGGAACTGAGTTTGGATGCTGCAAAACTTTGCTAGTGGCTTTTTTTGAGGGATTTGTGAATGGGTACTATAAGCCTTTTAGATGAGGACAGCCCCAGCATACTCATTAAATTCTGCCTCCTCGGTATTATCCTCTGCTTCTGTGGAGGGGGTATCCCAAGTGTTAACCATATACTTACAAAAGTGCAATATGAAATAAGTGGTTATTTATGTATTTTTAACTACAATGCCTTTTACCATGTTAAAGCAGGTACCGCAAAATTGACTTTTCTCCAGTTCCATGCAGGGCCAGATTAACCTCTGGGCAGGAAGAGCAGCTGCCCAGGGCCCTTGTATGAGAGGGGCTCCCAGAGGAAGTGCCACTACCATTTATTTTATTTTAATTTTGTGTTAGCAGCTACTGCCTTGCCAGTCAAACTTTATTTTTTTTGGGAGGGGGTTGGAGAAAGAGCCTCAGTAGGCGGAAGGGTGTCGGTGTGGCTCAGTTGGTAGCACAGCCGCCTCTGGGCCAGAGGGTCATGGATTCTTGTCCCACACTGGGACTGAACTCACACCTAAATGCTGGCACCTGAGTGCAGTATTAGGGGGCTGCTGTACTCTTGGGGTGTGCCATCTTTCGAATGACATGTTAAACCGAGGTCCCTTCTACCCGTCATGGTGCTGTCCTGGTGGGTGTGCAGGTGGAAGTAAAAGAACCCAAGGCACTCTTCACAAAAAGAGTAGGGGACTTTCCCCAGTGTCCTGGTCAATATTCCCCTTCCCATAAAACTGGTTCATGCAATTGTCCAGGTTGTGTGTGGGTGTTGATGTGCGATATGACCACCACTACACATTCAGTCACTTCACTACCAGTCTACCATTACTTGTAAAGCACTTTGGGATACATGTGTATGAAAAGTGCTACATAAAATGCTGATTCTTCTTCTTCTTCAAGAGAGAGAAAATGAGACGCTGATCTGGGCAGGAGCCACCAAGGAGTGCAAGTGAAAGTGAATGGAAAGAGCGCAAGTCACTCTTTCTTGGGTCCAGAAATGAAAGTGAAAGGGTGAATTGGGCTTTTCCCTTTTACTCAAGTGGTGGTCCTCAGCATGTGGTGTAATATGTATATAAAAAAATCTGTATTCCAAGAGACCAGTCTGACAGATGCTGTGTGTAGTTGTTAGTGTAAGAATGATATTTATTTGAGGGTCAAAGGCAGGACTGGAATAACAACTTCTGGTGCCATCACGTGGAGACGAGTGTGTACATGAAGGGATTGGGTCAGGGGCTCTTCCTTTTTGCCTTCACTGCCTTTTCTATTAGTGGGTGAAAGGAAACAAAGATGACCACTCCACTCCACTCCAACAGAAAACTGAGGGGGGGGGGGGCAGGTATTTTAGCAACCTTTAATTTGGGCATACAAACCCAGCAGCTGTATTGGCATCCATGAGTAAATACGTTTTGGGTCCATCAACCACAGTTCAGGCCTCACACTGTGTGGCTCCTGTGTATCTGTTCACAGTAGAAATAATGTATGAAGGCAGGGTAGTACCACAGGTTCTTAGTCCAGGATGCATTAAAAAATGGTCCCGCTATCATAGTTTATATTTTAATGTTCTCGCGTGTTTTCAGCTATCAGAACCATTATTGTGCCTATTAGCTCTCAGAACAATTATTGCACCTGTCAGCTCCTAGAACCATTACTACAGCTATTTTCCAAGTACTGATATAGTGAACAATTTAAAAAGAGAGCAACTTTTGTGTGGTCATAAATAATCATAGAGAAACTACTTTATTGTGGGCATCATGGAAAGCCAAACTTGCCACAGTACTTTATGCTGCCCACATGTACTGTATCTGACCTTAAAGAAAAGAATCTGACCACCAGCAGCAACAATTTCATGGTACAAAAATTAGAACCCACTTATACCAACATGGGAATATTATTGGCATTTCAAGCTATTTCATTATTTATTATGTTTCTTTATTTTTTTTTTTAGAAACGTGTCATTTCCCCTCAGATTTCATTGGCTTGTAGTTTTCTTATTTCTAAGTGTGGCCATAGCCCCTTATTTCAACACATTCTACTGCTTTAGGGACTATTGTACTGTCAGCAACAGAGGGGTCCTGATAGAGAATAAGCACATCGAAGCAAATTAACTCCAAAGTATAGTGATCCTGCTTCCATAAACATGTTCCTACTAAAAAAGGAAAAAATTGTTTGAAATTCAAGGTCCGATTCTGAGTTGCATTTAGAGGCAATTTAAATGTAATGGTTTGTGCAGACAAATTTGGGTCACCTATGGAATTCTATGCTCAGCATGAGGCATACTCAACAGTGAGGAGGAGGGGTGGGTGAAAAGTAGTCCCCCCTGCAAGTGCCACCCAATCCAATTTACCATTCCAGATGTTAGAGGGTACATTTAATTAACAATGAGCCCATTCTTGGTTAACATAAGTAAGCAGTTGTATCAGATTATACTTACCATAAGTCTTATCTTGTATAATTGAGTGGTTCTCTAAATATATTTTACCCAAGTCTGGCCAGCCTGGACCGAATGCTGACACTCAGTGTAAATGTCCTCTAAGCATACAATTTCAAACATTCTAAACTTCTTTTCCCATCCCAAGAAAGGGCATTCAGAGTAGCTGGACTATCCTCCAAATGCATTTTCAGGCATTAAAAAAACCTTCAGCTTTCGAGGGCCTAAGCGGCCCCTGAACTTCCTACCTGTTAGTGAAGTCATAGGGAGGCCCCACCATTGCACATTGCCCATGGCCACAAAAATTGTTAATCTGGCCCTGGTTTCAGGGAACCAATCAGGAGCCTGAGAACACTGCTAAAATATCAGAAGTTAGATAAACAACCTCTTTGACAAACGCAAATAAACTATACAAGAAAAAAGTGTTTTTGATACATAAAAGAAATAAATGGCTTAGCCAATGGACTAGGAGAGGGTTCCAAGGTGACGTTTCTCTTCAGCAGAGAAAACAAATCTGAGGTTAGAATACCAGAGGAAGCATCACTACATGGCAACGTTTGAATGGAGTTCTGATTCCACAGCACCATTCTGATCTCCAAAGCAACATCTCAGAGTGGAGATGATACAGTTTTTTGTATGACATCATGTTGTTAGAAAGGCTTAACTATGCATTATATCATTATATACCACACCTTGTCAATTATTATTACTTTAGTATCTAGGGCAATTTTTAAAAATATAACATTCATCATTTACACAGGAACAGATTGTGAGTTCACATACTGAGAAATGTGACGTCAGTGGAGGGAAAAGCCAGAGGAACAGACAGTGTCTAGGGAACAAAGATTCTGTTTACATGCAAAAGTCTTACATAATATAGAATGATGGAGATGAACACAAAAACAATGAATGAAATATAAGCTGAATTGTAACTGACATCAGGCAATTGGAATACTTGGAAGTAGCATACCGAAGAGACAGTTTGCAGGAAGAGCAATAAGAAGAAGCCATAAATGGATGTAGGGAGAGAACAAATATCCCACACATGTGGTTTCTGTGCATCTCTACAAACCACATGCATTCACTGTAAAGCCTTATATTATATTTTAAAAAATGTCCCTGGGTGCTGGAAAATTGCTTTCAATATGCTAGGTTTATATTCATGCCTTATTCATGAAATAAGCAGTACTTTTTGCTGAATATCATGTACTGCAGAAGGGCTGAAGGAGTTCCTTTCTACTTTGGTATTTTTTCTGTTCACCCGTTTATGTCGAAGCCTGCTGCACTGAATACGAAGACCTTTCAGAGTTGGCATAGGCTGCATTTACATAATTTTCATTGCCTTCACTTATGGGTTTCCATTTCCAATTGAATGTACTGTTCTCTTCATGGTAATGTAAGCAGAATGGAATATATGCATCATGCTTTACAGTAGTCATGGTTGGAAACATGAATATATAATAATAATACTTGCCTTTAGGCTGGTATCTCAGCAAGAGTACATCAGCTTTCAGTTAGCTAAAGAAGGAGCTAGTATTGCCATTCATTTATCCCCTTGGATTCCTTTAGGCCAGCGCATCAGCTCCCAAGACGATCTTTCACATTGGGGTATCTGCATTAACTTACTAGATTATTTACCACTCACTTTTCAGTGGAGACACCAAGCTAACAAATTAAGAAATTATGAAATGCAACTTTTAAAAATACATGCATACATACATACATACATTCAAAGTCACCAGCAGATTAGGCCCAAAGGTCTACCATGTCTGCTAAAGATGCAGCTCCTAATTACATTTTCAGCAGCTGCCCCTTCCCTTGTTTTGCTCTCTTTTACCTTGCACCCCTGCACCCTATTCCTGACCTCCCCCACCTGTATCTTATTCACGTACCTGTCCCATCCAACCTTGTATCCTTCCACTGTTTTCTTCACCAGCAACTCACCTGGTAGTGCATTCCAAGGTGCCGACACCCTCTCTGTGAAATAGTGTCTCCTTACTTCCCCCTGTACCTCCCCCCAACTAGTTTAAGGTTTAAGGTTATGTACCCTCATAGTTCCCTCCCCCTTCAATGTAAAGAGACCCTCCGTATCCACCCTATTGATCCCCTTCATATATCTGAAGACCTCTATCATATCCCCCCTGTCTCTTCTGACCTCCAGGGAGTACATATTCAGTTCCACAAGTCTTTTCTCATAGGACATTCCCCCCGACCATGTATCATTCTAGTGGCTCGCCTCTGAGCTCTCTCCAAAAGGGTAACATCCCCCTTTAAGTAAGGTCTCCAGAACTGCACACAATACTCCAAGTGAGGCCTTACCAAGGAGTTGTACAGGGGCAGAATGACCTCCCTCCTCCTTGATGTTATCTCCCTAGAGATACACCGCAGCATTTTATTTGCCTTAGCAGCTGCTCTCCAGCACTGTTCTGAATGGTTCATTTTGGCATCTATGGTCACCTCCAGGTCTTTTCCCACTTAGATGTCAACAGCTGTTCCTCCCAAGTGATAGTTATGCCCAGGGTTCCTGTGTCCCAGGTGTAGTACGCTGCACTTTCAAATGTTAAACCCCAGCTGCCAGGTATGTGCTCACCTCTCCAACCTTTCCAAGTCCTCCTGAAGTGTCTTCCAACCCTCATTGCTGTCTACTACTGCTCCCAACTTGGAATCGTCCATGAACAGGATCATCTTGCTCCTAACCCCCTCCCCGAGGATAAATGTTTAATTTAAAACAATGTGTCTGCCAGGCAAACTTTAAAAAAGTGCTAACAGTTTTTTGATAACTACAAAGTTTTGAGGAAATCTATCTCAATAATGACTTTCTCAATAAACTACTTATTACATGTCATCTTTGTAATTTTGTAATTGCAGACTGCAGAACATACATTATGTCCATTTATGAAACTGAACTGGCATGAAATAAAGAATGGCAAAACTCAGAAATCAGTTTCTAATGACCTAGATTCAATTTATTATCCACACTTAGGGCCTGATCCTCAAATGGCTCATATCCCCTTGCATATCTATGGAGGGGCTGTTTTGCCAGTATTTGATACACAGAGGCCCTGCTCCACACATGCAAGGACTTTCTCCCACATCCACATACATGAGCGACTGGACCCCTTCGCATCCGATTTCAGTCATCATACCACCCAGTCATGCGTCCTCCCAATTTCACTCAAATATTTTCTTTCATCTGGAAAAGACTGGTTGGCTTCTTCACATCTCCAGCTTGTGATTCAGATTTTTGCATGTTTCAGGCTATTTTATCTGATATTTTAACAGAGTTGTTTTTTTTCTACTAATTCATTCTGTGCACCATACCTACAGCTCACTGTTTTACTATGCTGTGTATTATAAGAGGAAACATGGTTTTTAAAAGGTGCATAATTTTCAAATTCACCATGTCCGTCCTGGGGAGGCATGATGTTTGCATGCATTGCTTGGGTCTTACAATGTGAATAATTGCCACTAACGGCTTGCTATGCACCTGTAGTCAATCAAAGACTGCCAGGCTACAACCACTATGGGGTGTCACAAATCCACTCAGCAGGTCAGGTCCTCTGCTCCCACAGTGCCAACCTCCAAGCTCAGTCTTGTGAACAGTTAACAGAAACAGGGTAACTCTCCTGTCTATTTTTGTGGGTTTGAATCAACCTTTGGTCTCAGTTCTGGAGGGATTCAAACTGTAAACCTCTAGCTAGCATACCCAATGCACAGGCTCAGATAATTCTGTCTTCGGGGGGCCAGATATCTTTGCCTATGGGCACCTAACCAGGTGTACAGAAATGAACCCTTAAAAACTCTAATAAAAGACCTCAGATTTTTCTTACCTTTGTCCAGTTTGGTATCACCATTCAAGCTTATGCACACTGTCTGCTTTAACCATATATACTCCACATGTTAAAGAAAAGAAATTCAAAGACAGACCAAGTAGGCTCTAAAAATAGATTTTTACTAAAACAGATAAAAAAAATATGTAAAACATAAAATACAGAACCAATATCACAAGAACCATACAATCTTTTAAAAGAACAAGGTTTTAACAGTGCAATTCCTACTACAGTAATTAGATTTTGTCTCTCTCCCTCTCTCTCTCTAAATACCTGCTTAAAGTGCTCAAAGATGTTTCTTTGTCAGAGTCTAGATAGAAGTGTCTCTGAAGGAAAAAAAAGAGTACTCTTTAAAAAAGCTGTATTTGCCAACCCCTTTGTGTGAGGTCACTTGGCTCCTCCCTGTCAGAATATATAAAAAAATATATCTATACAAAAACCGGATATCTTATCCAAGTAGTAAATTCTGTAACCTCAGCATAACTTCTTTTCTTCAAATGACTCTCTTTGATCTTATGATCAGCTTCCCGTTTCCAGGACATCAAAGGGACTGATGATTTTGCACCAGTGTGCTAAACCTGGTTTCCTCCTCAAAACATTATAGAAGTTTATGATTCTAGCCTAGCATCTGGCAAGCTACCATAAAGCTAGACAAACAGGAGATCCCCAATTAAGGCCCGGTCTAGTCTGTAATTAGCTTCTGGCCTTCCAGGTAACACCTTGTATCTAAAACCTGTGTGTGTGTGTGTGTGTGTGTTTGTATGTGTGATCTCACAAGCCGACTCAGCATCTCTCAAGAGAGACAGTCCATAACACATTTTTATATTACAAAAAATGATGCGGTGATCAGAACCAGCTGTCAAAGTGTCACAATTTCTCCCCACCTAGACTGAATTTAGGGGCTCTATCCCCTGCATGGGATGAGCTTCCCAAATCAGTTCACACCTCATGGACATGAGACAACCCATCTGAGTTCTGATTTTTGGCTCCAGCCTTATGTAGAATTGTCATATCATACCCTTGCAAAGCAAGACTCCATCTTAGCAATCTACCATTGTTCTTTCCCATCTGCATCAGCCAAACCAGGGAGTTGTGGTCAGTCTGCACCACAAAATGCTGCCCATACAAATATGGCTCCAACTTCTTTAGGGCCTACACTATGGCAATACACTTCTTTTCCACCGTGGAGTATGCCTGCTCCCTCGAAAGCAACTTTCTACTTAGGTATCCTATTGGGTGATCCTTCCCTTGGCTGGATGTCTGACTCAGTACTGCCCCGATACCCATGTCTGAGGCATCAGTCTGAACTATAAAGGTTTTGCTATAGTCAGGACTTGTCAAAACAGGAGCACTGCACAGTGCCTCCTTTAGTTTTGAAAAGGCTTCCTCACAGGCTGGGCCCCAGGTAATTTTCTTGGGCATCCTTTTCTTGGTCAGATCAGATAGGGGAGCAGCCAGGACACTGTAATTGGGTACAAATTTCCTGTAGTATCCTGCTGTCCCTAGAAAACTCCTGACCTGCTTCTGTGTTTCTGGGCTGGGCCACACCCAGAATACCTCTATTTTTATTTGGTTAGGATGGAGCTGTCCCTGGCCTACCACATGCCTGAGGTATGCCACTCCTCCCATGGCCACCTGGCACTTCTCAGCTTTGACAGTGAGCCCAGCCCTCTGTATCATGTCTAGCACTTCCCTAAGGTGGGATAGGTGTTCCTCCCAGCTGGTACTAAAGATGGCAGTGTCATCCAGGTATGCCACGGCGTACTCCTCAGCACCATTTAACACCTGGTTCACCAACCTTTGGAGAGTGGCTGGGGCGTTCTTCATTCTGAAAGGCATTACTTTAAACTCAAATAACCTATCGGAGTGATGAAGGCCAACTTCTCCCTAGCTCTGTCCATCAACTCCACCTGCCAATACCCCTTGGTCAGGTCAGTAGTCATAAGGTAGGTTGCCCCTCCCAACTTGTCCAGGAGTTCATCCATCCGGGGCATCAGGTGGGCATCTGACTTCGTGACTGCATTCAGTCCATGATAGTCCACACAGAAATGAGTAGGGTCATCTGGCTTGGTCACAAGGACTACGGGTGAGGCCCAGGGGCTGTGGGATCTCTGGATTACCCCTTAATCCAGCATCTCCTCCACTTCCCTCCTAATGTCCTTTTGGACAGCCTCTGATACTCGATATGCTGTCTGCTGTATGGGTGTCTGTGTCCCTGTCTCCACATCGTGCATCGCTAAGGAGGTTAGTCCAGGCTTGGCACTAAAAAATGTGGCAAAGTCTGCTAAAACATCCCTTACTTTCTGGATCTGGTCCGGGGCCAGCTGAGGAGACAATTTTACTGCCTCCACAGAGGACTCCTGCTTACTTTCTTCCAGCAAGTCCAGAAGGGGGTCTCCTTCATCTGTCCCCTCCCCAGGACTACACACTACAAACACCATGTTAGCCTTATTTGCATATGGCTTCATCATGTTGACATGGTACATCCTTTCTGTCTGTCTTCAGTCAGGTAACTCCACAATGTAGTTCATGTCATTTACCTTCCTAACCACTTTGTACGGTCCTGCCCACTCAGTCTGCAACTTGTCTTTTACCGGACCAGAATAAGGACCATGACTTCCTGACCCACCATGTATAAGTGAGCTCTGGCTCTGTGGTCGTACCACACTTTTTGTTTCTGTTGGGCAGCTGCCAGGTTGCTCTGGGCTGTCCCCATAAGCTCCTTCAGCCTTTCCCTTAAACCTAAGGACGTAATCCACAATGGGAGTTCCCTGGGTGGCATGCTTGCCTTCCCAGTCCTCCCAGATCAAGTCTAGGGGCCCACGTACCCAGCATCCATATAAGAGTTTGAAGGGGGAAAATCCTGTCAACTCTTGCGGCACCTCCCTGTATGCAAACAACAGGTGGGGAAGGTATTTCTCCCAGTCCCTCCCATGCTGTTCAGCAAATGCCTGGAGCATTGACTTTAGGGTACCATTGAATCTTTCCACAAGCCCATTGGCTTGTTGGCTTGTAGATGATACGGTGTTGTGCTTCTCTGCACCACCCCACACCTCTCCCATAAACATTTCATCAGGTCCAACATGAAGGAAGCCCCTCGATTGGTGATAACTTCCTGCAGAAACCCAACATGGGACAAAATCCCAAGTAAGGCATCTGCCACTTTGTCTGTCCTCAGTGAGGATAGGGCAACTGCCTCTGGGTACTGGGTGGCATAATCCACCACAGTCAGGATGAATCTTCCCTGAGGAGCTAGGGGTATTTAAAGGCCCCACAATATCCATTCCCACCCTCTGGAATGGCTCCTCCACTATGGGCAATGGAATCAGGGTGGCTTGGGTTTTCTTGCCCGCCTTCCCTTTTTCTTGGCACCGGTGACAAGACTTGCAATACTCCTTCACCTGCTGGGTGAAGTTCGACCAATAGAAATTCTGGGCCAACCACTGCATAGTGCATGCGATTCCCAGATGACCAGACAAGGGAATATCATGGGAAATCTTGAGCAACTGCTCAGGATACCCCTGGGGAACAACAAGCAGCCTGCCTAACATCCCTCCCTCTGTCTGCACAGCCTGAGTATACATAAGTCCATTTTCCCAATAAACCTTATGTCTGCTGTCACCTCCCTGTGCACCGTCCAAGTGTGCCCAAGCCCTCAGCTTCTCTAAACTAGGGTCACTTCTCTGAGCAGCTGCAAACCCCTCACACATTCCCAAGGCATGGGACAGGTCCCCTTCAGTCGCTAAACTAGGGTCCCTAGCACTAGCATCAGGGCACTCAGGATCACTGTCAATCCTAACCCTCTGACAATGGGTCACCCCCCCTCTTCGGAGTAACCCTCTGTAGCTGTATGGTTACTTGCTACTGGGGAAATTTCTACCCCCTTTTCATTAGTCTCCCCATCTGGAGACACAGGCTGGGGAACCAGCCTCTCAGTGGTTTTCACAATGGCTTCTTTGGGGTTCAGAGAACTACAATTTTCCTTTGCCACTTGGCTATGGGTAACTGCACACACCATCCCCTGTTTTAGATTGTTGCCCAGGATCACATTCACTGCTAAGGTTTTGGCTACAGCCACCTGTTGAACAGTTCCCCATGTTTCACCCCAGTCTAGGAGAACACTAGCCAGTGGCAATGTTTTCTCTCCACCAGTAAAATCCTGTACAGTGATGTATTTATTGGGTATAAGCTGACTAGGCTCTACTAGATCACCTTTTACCAATGTCAGGGACGCCCTTGTGTTCCTTAACACTTGCGTCTGTACACCATTCACTATGACTGGGTGCATGTGTTCCTTCATGTTCACAGGCATGCTTCCAGGGACACACAAACAACCCACTTCTTTTCTAGCACCATTCTGTGTATTATTACTCATTCTTTTGGGACACTGTCTGGCAATATACCCAGTTTCTTTACATAATCAACATTCACTTCTCTTTTCAGAGAAATCTTTTCTCTGGAACCTGGGGCTACCTGGTTTTGGCAGTGAGGGTTTTAACTGCCCTGAAGGTGCACTTTTCCCTTTCTGCACTGCCACATCTGCCCCATTCACTCTCAGAGCGGGTCTGCTCTTGGCATAGCGGTCCGAGAGTTCAGTAGCCTCTTGCACCATTTTGGGATCTCAGTACTTCAGCTCTGCTGGGCATGCCCAGAAAAACTGTTCTAAAAGAATCACACTTTCAATTTTATCAACAGAGTTTGCCTCAATTCCTTCCCACCAACATTTTAAAAATTGACGTTGTTTTGTGGCTAGCGCCTCATAGCTCATGTCAGGGCTTCTCCGGAGCTTACCGAATTTAGCTCTGTATGATTTAGCAGTTAATTCAAATATTTTTTAACAGTGCAGCTTTAAGTTTGCTGTAATCATCACTGTCCTCATTGTCCATTTGACCCAATGCATCCCGAGCTTTCCTGGTAAGTAGCGGGGATAGCTGGAAGCTCCAGGACTGTCTAGGAATTTTAGCCTGAATACAAACTTTTCAAAAGAATTTAAAAAGGCATCCATATCCTCCCCCTCTTAAAATTCAGCTATTAATTTGGAATTCAGTTTGTAACCCAGTCCTGTAGTCCCAGTTAAACTCAAGCCACTTACCTGCTCTGGTGTGGCTGGTTGGAGTCATATCTTCTCCAGTTCGTGTTGCCTGTGGCACTCCTGCTCCTCACAGTCTGCATCTCAGCATTCTCGCTCTCTCTTCTCCTCTGCAGCTCACTGGTGCTCACGCTTCTCATGGTCTGCGTCTCTCTGTTCTTGCTCTGCCTCTCAGCGTTCTCGCTCTGCCTCTCGGCGTTCTCGCTCTGCCTCCCTCTGGAACTCCAGCTCCATTCTGCGCAACTCAAGTTGCAACCTGAGTACTTCTGGATCCAGGATACTGGTGACCTTCCCCTGCTGCTGTGGCCCTTCACTGACAGTGGCCCTGCTGTCATCCTCATTGGATCTGGACACTGTACTGGCCACTAGCCCTGCCACACTCAAGGTTTGGTCCTTTTCGGTCATGGTCTGTGACTCACTGCTCTGGGTATCTGCTACCATAAGGGCATCTATGAGGTTCTGCTTGCTGGCTTTCACCTCAAACGGGACTCCTCTGTCCCTGCACAACTGCCTTAAGTAGTCTACAGTGTGCCTGCTGTAGTTGGAAGTCATCTTCCCTAACTACTGCTACTCTGACTTGCACTTTAGGAAAAAAAAATAAAATGGGTAGGAATTTTACTGTACACCAAGTGATATAGTTCTGTTTCCTTTTAAAATAAAACTCTGCCTTTTTCTTTCTTTACAAGTGAGCTGATGGTCTCAAGCTGGCACACTGAACAATAAAAGCTTGTAATACAAAAATTATCCCACTGTTGCCACCAATCTGTCATAAACCCATTCAGCAGGTCAGGCCGTCTGCTCCCACAGTGCCAACCTCCAAGCTCAGTCTTGTGAACAGTTAACAGAAACAGAGTAATCCTCCTGTCTGTTTTTGTGGGTTCAAATCAATGTTTGGTTTTAGTTCTGGAGGGATTCAAACTGTGAACCTCTTGTTAGTGTACCCAATGCACAGGCTCAGATAATTCTATCTTTAGGGGGCCAGATATCTTTGCCTATGGGAACTTAACCAGGTATACAGAAATGAACCCTTAAAAACTCTAATAAAAGACCTCAGATTTTTCTTACCTTTGTCCACTTTGGTATCACCATTCAAGCTTATGTACAGTGTCTGCTTTAACCATATATACTCCACATGTTAAAGAAAAGAAATTCAAAGACAGACCAAGTAGGCTCTAAAAATAGATTTTTACTAAAACAGATAAAAAATATGTAAAACATAAATTACAGAACCAATATCACAAGAACCAGACCATCTTTTAAAAGAACAAGGTTTTAAAAGTGCAATTCCTACTACAGTAATTAGATTGTGTGTGTGTGTGTGTGTGTGTGTCTCTCTCTCTCTCTCTCTCTCTAAATACCTGCTTAAAGTGCTTAAAGACATTTCTTTGTCAGAGTCTAGATAGAAGTGTCTCTGAAGGAAAGCAGAGTAGTCTTTAAAAAAATTGTATTTGCCAACCCCTTTGTGTGAGGTCACCTGGCTCCTCCCTGTCAGAATATATATAAAAAAATGTATCTATACAAAAACAGGATGTCTTATCCAAGTAGTAAATTCTGTAACCTCAGCATAACTAATTTTCTTCAAATGACTCTCTTTGATCTTATGATCAGCTTCCCCTTTCCAGGACATCAAAGGGACTGATGATTTCGCACCAGTGTGCTAAACCTGGTTTCCTCCTTGAAACATCATAAAAGTTTATGATTCTAGCCTAGTATCTGGCAAGCTACCATAAAGCTAGACAAACAGGAGATCCCCAATTAAGGCCTGTTCTAGTCTGTAATTAGTTTCTGGCCTTCCAGGTAACACCTTGTATCTAAAACCTGTGTGTGTGTGTGTGTGTGTGTGTGTGTGTGTGTGATCTCACAAGCTGGCTCAGCATCTCTCAAGAGAGACAGTCCATAACACATTTTTATATTACAAAAAATGATACAGTGATCAGAACCAGCTATCCAAGTGTCACAGGGGCACTATCTTAAACTTGAAAGGGGGGGGGATTGAAGAAGGATGTCAGAAAGTATTTCTTTCCAGAGTGGGTGGTGGTTAGGTGGAACAGCCTACCCAGTAAAGTGGTCACTGCTTGGACTATCTTGGGTTTCAGAACCAAATGGGGCATTTTAAAGAGGATAATTAGGAACAAAGGGAAGGAAAGGGGGAGCACAGAAAGGGCAGAGTAAAACAAAATAGAACCATCAGGGCAGACTTGATGGACTCATTTATTTATTAATTTATCCATTACAAATTGGGTTTACAACCTTTGAGTCAGAGACTCATTTACAAAGGTACCTCATCGCGGGGGGGGCAGACATCAAGACAGTTATTACAGTGCAGATTAAAACAGAGGACAACATTACAAGTGCAGTAAAAGGAACATTTAACATAGATACACTTAGGTTACATAATGTAGTAGTTTGTATGTTACTTAGGTTACATAATGTTACAAAATTGTGAGTTACACTCATGGATATAGTAGGTCCTCAGAGAAGACAGTGGGTTACTTCCCTGTTTGGAACTAGTAGGGAAGAGGTAGGTCTGGGGGAGGGAGAGGCTGTCCAGTAGACATTGTTGAGCCATGGGGCAAGGCGGGTGGGAACCACAGGTTACAACAGGGGGTTAGTTGCACCTACAACAGTGGGTATTAAAGATATGGTTCTGAAGGGCTGTTTTGAAGGAGCCAATTTTTTGCAAATTGGAGATGCAGCTAGGGAAGGAGTTGAACCAGGTGGGGGATTGGTAGAAGAAGGATCTCTGGGCAAGAGAGGTCTTGGTTCTGGGCACCTTGAAAGTGGCCTTAACAGAGCTATGGGTGGTGATGGACAAAGATGGCTGCTGTAGGGAGGTGGGGACCCCCAGAGGGGAGAGTCCTAGCAGAGATTTCTTAGTGAGAAGGCAGGTCTGATAGAGCAGTTGCTCCTCAAAGTTGAGAAGATTGGTGGTAGTATAGAGAAGGCAGGTGTGAGTGTGGCTGGGGGCACGGGTCAGGAGCCTACAGGCCTTATTGATGGAGTGTTGGATTTTGGAGAGGGCAGTGTTGTCAGCTGCAGCATAGATGGGCAAGCCATAGTCCATGAGGGACAAGATAGAGGAGGTGATGGCCAGCCTGTGGGCAACCTGAGGCAGGCAGTCCCTGTGCCAGTATAGCAGGCCAATCTGAGATTTAATGGTGGTGACAGGGCATTAATGTGGGTGTGGAAGGAGAGGGCAGTATCGAACGTGATGCCTAGGTACTTGTATGTGGTCAACTTGTTCTAGCAGGTGGAGAGTGCTGGGAATAATCAAGAGGGGGTATTTTTAGCTTTATTTTGGTGGTGGGAGAAGAGCATTGATTTGGTTTTCTTTAGGCTAATGACCAGTCTGCAGTCTCCGAACCACCTTTCGGCTTGGTTGTAAGCTTGCTGGAGGGATAATTGGAGGGAGGTGGGATTGGGATGTGAGGCAACAAGGACTGCATCATCGGTGTAGAGGAGCATTTTACCAGTACATGAGCTGGGGAGGGTGTTGAGGTACAGACTAAAAAGTATTGGACCAAGGATAGAGTCCTGAGGGACCCTGGAGCAAATGGAAAGAGTGCTGGAGAGGAAGCCGCTGATCTTGACATGCTGGGATCTAGCAGAGAGGTAGCTAGAGAACCAGAAAATGGGACCACCAGAGAAGCCAAGTTGGTGGAGAGAGAGTTGAGTAGAAGGGGATGACAGACAGTGTCAAAGGCCTTGGAGAGGTCAATGAACACTGCTCCTGCAAGGCTGCCAGAGTCGAGAGCAGCATGCAGGTCTTGGGAGAATTCCAGGAGAGCCATGGCTGTACTGTGTCCTGGGCAGAAACCATGCTGCTCTGGGCACATAATGTCATACTTGGTTAGGTATTCAGAGAGCTGGATCAGCACCTCTTTTTCAAGGGCTTTAGAGAGTAGGGGGAGGATGGAGATGGGCCAGTAATTGTTGGGGGTGGACCGGTCCCCACTCTTATGTATGGGTGTGATTTCAGCAGTTTTCCAAGCACTAGGAAACTGACCCAGGCATAGAGACCGGTTTAGAAGGTCAGTCAGGGGGACTAGGACTTTGTCCAAGACCATATGGAGGATCCTGGAGTCAAGGGGGGGGGTCACTGCAGGGGTTATTGCTGCCTAAGGCTGTTAGCAGGTGTGGCCTGGCTTCTTGGGGAGATAGGGTGTGCAGGTAGAATGGTGGGTGATGCAGGACTGGAGGGAGAGAGGTGGGGATTGGGTCAAAGAAGCTGCTGGGAGGACCGAGCTTAGGTCAGAGAAGGCAGTGTTAAGGCAATCGGCTATGAGGAGTGGATCTGTGGTGGGGGTGCCATTGATAGAGAACTGAGATAGTGGGGGGGCGGGACTTCCCATTTAGCTCTTTCATATTATCCCAGAAGGTCTGGGCTGAACCCCAAGTGGAAGTGAGGGTGGTCTGATAGTGCTCTGCCTTGGCCCCCCTAATGGCCCAAGTGCACTTATTGCATTCTGCATTGTAGGCCTGTCTGTCAGACACCCTTCCAGATTCTACAGCAATGGGCCAGAGATTATCTCTGTTTTTGAGTCTCTGGTGGAGGATTGAGGTGATCCATGGGGCATTGCATTTTTTGGAGCAGATCCTGGTGAGGGGGGCGAAAAGGTCACAAGACTTACAGAAGGCATTTGTGAAGTGGGCAAGAGCTGTGTCAATGTCAGGGTTGCACTGGATAGGGGACCAGTCTAGCTGGGCTAGGTATTGTTTTAATTTTCTGAGGCCACCGGGGCATAAACAGTGGCATAGAGTGGCCTGGGACACTGGCTTCAGAGTGGAGGATGACCAGAGACAGAGGACTGGGGAGTGATCACTAAGAGAATTGGGGAGGACAGTGACATCCCGGATTTTGTAGGGGCGGTTAGATATAACAACATCTAGGAGAGTGCTGGTGCCAGTAGAGTGGTTGAATCTGGTGGGTTGGGTGACTAACTGGGACATATCCAGGGCAGCAAAGGAGTCCCTTATATGGGGAGGCAGTGGAGGCAAGCCAGTTAACATTGAGATCACCTAGGATGACTTGCTCCACTTTGTGAGGGAGAGATGTGAGATAGTCAATGAGGGACTGGACCGCTTGGTTTTGATTCCTTGGGGGTACATAAGAGACCATGAGGAAGAGAGGACCTTGGGCGGGGTCAGGTGTGATTTTTAAGGTGAGGACTTGGGCTCCATAATCAAGTTTAGGAGCTGGAAGTGCCTGACCTATAAGGGAGTCCTGTATGAGTAGTGCGTAACCACCACTGCGTTTGCCTACTCGGTCTTCCCTGCAGATGGTATATCCAAGGAGAGTGATAGCATTGTCAGGGATGGATTTGGAGAGCCAAGTCTCTACCAGAGCAATTATGTCAGGTTGATGTTGAATGACCCAGCACTGGAGGGCAGCAGATTTCTTTAGGAGATTGCAAATGTTTAAGGATGCAAAGCGGAGGCCAGTTGCAGTACAGGGTTTAGAAGGGCTGGAAGCAATAGGTCCTGGGGTTAGGTGTACACTACCAGATAATAATAATAGCCGTGTAATTATTCTGGTTAGTGGCTGGTGGCGATGGAGACCCTTGGGTCGACACCCAGCTGAGGACTTTAGAATCAGGGTGCATGGGATAGATAAAGTGCGAAGGGTGGGAATGGCAAGGGACAGCTGGGTCCAGGTCAGGGAGGGAGTGGGGGTGTTGGCAGGGTGGGGGTGCTGGGGGGTCACGGGTGTGTCGAGGGTGGGGGAAGGCCGATTCACTGTGGAGTAGTCTGGGGATGAGGTGCCTAGTGTGGAGGAAAGGTGCTCCATTCTGTGTGAGGTCTGTACCAAGAGGGTGAAGGTGAGCAGACTTAGTAATGGAGTGTAGGTACCCATAGCAGCTGAGCAGTAAAGGAAGAGTGCCAGGAGTAGTAGAGAGTAAGGAGATGTAGAGCAGCTTTGGAATGGTTGGGGGAAAACCCCTTTAGTGGGTGAAAAGACTATAAGCTGCAAATGGGAAAAATCAGTATCAATCAGTAGAAGAGGGAGGGGCAAAGACAGATGAATAGTGATAGACTGACCACACAATATGTGAAATGAGACAGGAACTATATTGTGTTGGATTGGGTAAGTGTGCTTATAACTGGGCCATCTAGTGGCTAAAGGATATAATCTGCTAATGGAAAAAGAACAGGCAGGGAGGTTCTGAAGCAAGTTTTTTTTGGGGGGAGGCACTGCAGCAGCCTCAATGGGACACCGAGGTCAAGGGTGCAGCCCACAGACTTACAGCTCTAAGAGAAGGGGCACAGCGCTCAGGGAGATAGCAAAATCACAGTACCTTAAGACCTCTCTCAAAACTTAAATCGACTCTTAAGAAATCTCTACATCAGACTAAACATTACTTAAAGTGAGAAGTCAAGAACATGTCAAGCAGAGGTCAGTCCTAGCATTAATTTCTTGGCAGCAGTTCCTAGAAGACTTCTGAATTGCTGCACAAAGTGTGAGAAACACTGGCAAACAAGGGCAAGTGATTTTCCTCCAGGGTTAGATGCCAAAATTCAGGGTTCCAACCTGTACCTTGCTTGGAGGGTGAGCGTTGGGCAGCTTCTCTTTGTTCTGCTTATTAAACTGCAGAACGCAGTTTGTTTGAGAGGAGAGAGCCCGAAAGGGCAGAGTTGTCTCCTGGTGAGATAAGGTGAGAGGACGAAATTAAATAGCAGGCTTGGAGGGGAGGGCAGTCAGAAAACAAATGAGAAATTAACAGTTTGGGAGGGGCTGAGAATTAAACAGAAATAGTTTAAGCAGGGAAGTCCTGAAGCAAGGTGGGGGTTGGAGAGGACACTGCAGTATGCTCAACAGGAGAGAGCAGTAGCTTCAATACAGTCGTGAAAGGGGCTCTGATTAACACTGGGGCACAGAGCTGAAAAAAAAAAAGAACAGGCAGGGAGGTTCTGAAGCAAGTTTTGTATATTTGCTTTTCCTTCATATTCCTAGATACTTGTTCTATCTTTCTTTATTGTTCTATGAGGAAGAGCATAGTATAAGTGAAACACGCTGTTGAAGGAAGTGGTTCAGGCCAAATCAGTGAGCAGCTTCAAGCAAGAATGGTAGGCAAATGGGATTAGTTAGAAAAGGGGGGGGGGGCAGAAATAAAGGGGAGGGATGGCCACTATGGCCAACACAGTGTAGTTAGGTATGGTGGGCAGACTGGGTAGATCAATGGGCCCATTTTTTGGCATCATTATCTATGTATCTATGCTATCTTTTGCCTGATGTTTCTCCCTTAAGTTTGATCAGTATTTTTGACAACCTTGGCTGTGTTTAGTTCTGTGTTCCTTTCACCTCCCCCCCTTATGAGGCAATTCATTTTCTCTAGTTTATCATTATATATAGCCATGCTGGTGCCATTTTGCTCACCCTTGTATACCCCAAAGGCTTTCTTTTTGTCATGAATTACCTCCCTCACTTGCTTGTGTAGTCAAAGTGGCCTCTTTTTTTTCTGCATAAGGTGCTTGTTGTTTTCCTTGGCAAGAAGAAGTTTGTCCAGGCTTACCTTGAAGATATATGCTGTCTTTGTATCCACTTTCTACACTAATAGACTGTTCCACAGGTTCACCATCCTCTGGAAAGAAGATCCTCCTAATGTTATCCCTGAATTTATCATATCTGAGGTTCAGTGCATGTCACCACATCCTGCTGTAGGACACCAGATCAAACATGTCTGTAGGTTCAATCTTGCTGATACCCTTGATAATGTGGAAGACTGAGATTGTGTCCCATGTTGGCTTCCTTTTATCCAGGGTGAGCATGTTAAGGGCCTCTAGCGTGTACTCATTACAATTTTTCCCCAACCCCATACCCCTGATCATTTTGTGGTCCTGCATTGCATACTCTTGACTATTTAAACATTCTTCTTGCACTGAAGAGGCCAGGACTGAATGCGTTGCTCCAAGTGCAGCCAGACCAGTGCTTGGTAAAGTGGCAGGATTACTTCCCCTGCTCTGCTGCTCAGCCCCCTTTCAATGCATACCAATGTTCTGCTGACCCTTTTGACAGCAGTCACATACTGCTTCACTTGCTTTAGCCCTTTGTCTATTGTCTCTGATGACCCCAGGTCCCTTTCTTCCTCCACTGTGGCAAGAGGAGACCCACACAGTGTGTAGGTCCTACAACTGTTTTTCCTCCCCAAGTGTGGCACCTTGCATTTGGCTATTGAATCGGCTCCATGAGTCTGACCAATCACTCAGCTTGTTCTTGGCACAATAGGTTATCATAGATGTTCAGTGACATACCCCTGCTTTTTGAGCTCAAATAAGGTTGAGGGGCCTGGGTCATTAAGTCCTGTGGGGGATTGTTACCTAAAGATGTTATGATGAAATAAGTTGCATGGTGCCTCCAGTCCAAGAAAAAATAAGTGGGCCAGCTATATATGCTAGTACTGCCCCCAGAAAACAGCACCAACCCACTGTAGTCCCTTCTTGCACACCTCGCCCAACTCCCACACAGTGCAATAACAGTTTGTCCACAACATAATCCTTTGTCACATTACAAATTACATGTTCACAACACAAATAATAGGCTCATGACAGAAATATGTAAACAAATAACAATGATTTTATTTGGGATTAGCAGGATAAAGGTTCAGGGGAAGGAAAAGGTTAGCAATGCAAATATATATATATCACAATCCAAGTTACTGTGGCTACCTCAGATATAGTGAAACCCATCCCCACCACCAACACAGTAGCTCTACCTGCCTGTACTCTTGGGCACTACCCATGCTCCACAGGTATCAGGTACCAGTGTTTTTGCTCCTAGTCCTAGGGATTTCCTGGTGAAGCACGGGTACCCAAGTGTTGGAACTTTGCAGGCCCAACTGTAGTTGTGTGTGGTTGACCAGCATTGTTGCATTTAAACAACAGAGGTTATTGGCAGCAAACCACAATTATAATCCTTGGAGGATAGTGTATTCTATAAACTTAAGCTCAACTCTGTGGCCCTGTCTAAATTTTTCTACAAGGATGCAGTGCCTGATCCGAAAGCCCTGATGGGTTACCCACAGTTTACCCTCAGTGGTTGCAGCTTTCCACCTAGTCTCTGCAGTGCTGACTGAATTCACTGGCTCTCATCTGCAGACTCTGTCAAATATTCAATGGCTCCTCTCTTCTCTTCTTCTGATCTCTGTCTGCTACATTACAGGTCAGCTGGGCTATCTTTGTTGGCCACTCTCTGTTGCAGGGTGGTCAGACAAAAACTATGTTGGCAAGTTCACCATCTGCACTACCAAATGCAACTCCCATTGTAAGCTGTTACCTGACTGTGGTAGCTAGCATGGTGACTTCCAGGTCTCACTGGCTCTGTTGCTGTATGAAATGTTTAGGTCTGTCTTTGGAAATCTCTCTCTAGGGATACTGCTCAGCTGCAGCATGACTCCCCTGCAGACTGTCCCCTACAGCAGCTAGTACAGGGTCTCTTTCCTCTCTGTCTGCATGTAGCAGTCTCTTCCTGCAGTGGATGTTGAAGCCCAGTAAATGCCTCCTTACTCTGAGCTATAAAAGAATCACTGAGGCCTCCAAGTTCTGGCACACTCAGGTAGCAACTCTGCTGTTTCTGACACAGCATTAAAACATTCTGGAACATCTCCTGCTGTTCACTGGTGTCTCCAGCCCTGTGATTGGTTGAGGCCATCTGTCAGTCACAGGAAAGGGTCTGTCTGTTTTATCCTCGATGGCTGATAGATTGCCTCCTTCTTGGGTAAAGTTCTCCTGTGTCTCAAGAGCCCTCTGTGGCTCCCTGGCATGCTTGGGAGCATGATTGGCTGTTCTTTTACCTCTGAACTTTTACTAAAGTAAAATGAAGAAGACCAAGAAGATGGTCAAGGGTGCAAAGGCAGACACTGCTAAGAACTGTGGAGGTGGTCACTGGATGGTGGAAAGAGTTCTTCTGGTACATCAGAGGAAAAAGAAAGATGAGAGGGGAATTGTAAGGCTGTCGGGGGGCAAGGGCAACAGAAGATGATGAGAAGTAGG
Source organism: Neoceratodus forsteri (assembly GCA_016271365.2). NCBI lineage: Eukaryota > Metazoa > Chordata > Ceratodontiformes > Ceratodontidae > Neoceratodus > Neoceratodus forsteri. The sequence goes on along the minus strand of CM057455.1, from coordinate 659,924,400 downwards.
CAGCCATTTTGAATGACTACTTTTGCTCAGTATTCATGGCGGAGGATGGTGGGCCTCTGACAGAAAGTGAAATTAAGTCAACAGTAAGGGGCAGTTTAGTAAATGAGGTGGAGAGCTGGTGTAGAGGTGTGGAGGGCTGTGGTGCTAGATACCTCACCTCCGAAAACGGCGTTGACCAGGTTTGGCAGCCAACTCAGACCACTCAGGGGTTAGCCAAGGAGGAGAGAAAGGAGAGTGCATTCAATGAAATGCTCTTTTTTCAGGGTAGGGAGGTCTTGCCACACCACTCAGAGACTGCCACCACATGGAGATGGGGTGGTAGGACAGCAAGAGCGACACATCGGGGACATCCGATGTCTAGGTGCATGGTGTGTGGATCCTCCACACCACGGTGCATGGTGCCTCTGAATGCACTCACTTGTGTCCCTTGCATGTCACTGAATGAGGGAGAAAATAGGGAAAAAGAAGCAGCAGGTAATGTCTGGCTTGTCCTGCAGTCTGCATTGCCATGTTTGGGTCTCGAAGAATTTGGATCAATGTTTTCCAAGAGGGTGGACAGGCCTCCCCTTCCAGGCCCTGCTACAGGAGCAATCCATGGAGGATCATACTGCAGCTGAGTCCTGTGGGCAGGTGGTAATCAGCTAGGGATAGGCTGGGGCAGAGTGGAGCTGGTAGACTTGGTGGCAGAAAAAACATTACAGAAAAAAAGAAATGGTGCAGGTGGTGATAACAATAGAAAGAGTAAGGAAAGGGCTTGCAGCCTTGAAAGTAGAAAAGGCACTGGTTTTGATGGGATGAACCTGAGGGTGCTCATGGATTGGCATCAAAACTGGTTGAGACCCTGGCTGCACTATTTTATGGTCTGCTGCAGAGAGAGCACAAACTCATGCACTTCTACACTGAGAGGGTGCAGCTGTTTGGAGCTAGCAATGCAACACAAACACAGAAAAACTGTGCACTCCATATAGTCCAAAGGTGCAGTTGTTACTACTGCATACAAAATGCTAAAACATTAAAAGATCCAGTGCTTTGAGTCCATTTCATACCTTGTTGCAGTCTGGGGTGGTTCAGAGAGATTGGAGGACAGTGGACATGGTACTACTGCACAAGAAGGGGATAGAGAGGATCTGGGAAATTACAGACCTATCAGTCTTAATTCCATTGTGGGTAAACTGATGAAGACACTATTCAAGGAAGACCTGGTGACCTACCTTGAAATCAGTGAGTTTTGGGTAGTAAATAGCATGGGTTTGTAGCAGGGAGGTCTTATCAGACCAACCTGATAGCATTCTTCTTTGACTGGTTTACAAGGGTGGTAGATATGGGACAAACTGTAGATATACCCTACTTTGACATAAGCAAAGCATTTAACTCAGTGTCACACAGGGGGCTGCAGAAGATGTTAAAGGATCTGACAGCAGCAAAGAACCTGGTAAAATGGATGGAAAGTTGGCGGAGTAGAAGACAACATAGGGTTATGGTTAATGGGGTCAAATTGGGGAATGGAGAGGTCACAAGTTGGGTACTGCAGGAGTCAGTCCTGGGACCTGTCCTTTTCAGTATGTTTATTAGTGACATATGTGAAGGCACACAGGGCAACATGTCTCTTTGCCGATGACGCTAAGATTCGTGGCAGGTTGCACAGTGACGGGGAGGTGAGGGAGTTGCAAAGAGACCTGGAAAGGTAGATGGTCCAAGGTTTGGAAACTGAGATTTAGCAACAAAAAATGCAGGGTAATGCACATAGGGAACAGGAATCCTAGGCAGAATACCAGGTGGGAGGGGTTATGATGACTACTACTTCAGAGGAAATGGACCTGAGGGTTTTCATAAGTGACTCCCTCAAACAAACCAGCCAATGCAGCAAGGTCTACATTAAGGCAACGAGAATGTTAATGTGCCTTGGGAGGGGTTTTGATAGTAGGAGGAGGGCAGTAATATTGCCTTGATATAGGCCACTGGTAAGGCCCAGTCTAGAATACTGTGTCCAGTTCTGGGTTCCCCACCTGAGGAAAGACAGAGATAGACTGAGGGTAAAGTAAAGGGTTACCAGCATGAATTGGGGCCAATAAGGGACATTCTATGAGGAATGGCTAAGGGCACTGAGCATGTACTTGCTGGAGGCCAGAAGGGAGTGGGGCGATATAATGGAGACCTTTAAGTTCCTGAAAGGAATAAACATGGTGCTGTGAAGAGCTATTTAGTAGGAATCGATCGTCAGTAACAAGGTGGAGTGAATGCAAGCTGATGGGGGGGATTCAGAAAGGGTGTGAGAACATTTTACTTTACTGAGAGAGTGGTTGAGCCATGGAACAGCCTTTCAGCTGAGGTGGTGGGAGCAAAAGTAATAACTCAGTTCAAGCATGGCTATGACAGAGTAAGGGGTCATAGAGTTACACTTCAGGGAAGCAGTACAGCAAGAGATGGTGGGGTGGAGACAGAAGTGGAAACCCTCTCTAGACAATAGGTCACTGGGTAAGGTAGGGTACCAAATAGGACAGACTGGATGGACCAATGATCTTTGACTGCTGACAGTGTCTATGTTCCTGTGACTCTGTTGCCATGTCTTCTTAATGTCAGAGGCTTAGCAAGATGGATTCCCACTTGTAGTACATAGGGCACTCAGCCTTCTAAGTCCTTATTAAGAAGGACTTGTAACTGTAAACATTTATCTGTGACCCCATGTAGTGTGTGCTCAGTTTCACTTAGTTGTCCATTTGGGTTGGGATGGTTGTCAGATGATTTCCTGGTTGGTTCTGAGCACTGATTATGTTCTGTTCCACTGGTGACCATGAAAGGCCCTGCAGTGCTGCTTGGAGCCAGGATGCTGATGGTTGTGGTCAGTGCTTGAGACTTCCCTCTCTTTTTGCTACCACCTTTGGTCTTGATGCCAATCCTAGGGATCAGAAGTAGCAACATCAGGTTGGTGGGCTCTGTGAATCCAGGTAAGCCCCACACACTGTTGGGGAAGGGTTACATTCAGATCCACCTGATGTTTGTCCCCATTCTCAAGGGAGTCCATTACCTTGGCCAACCTAGTGTCACCAGTGAACTTAAGCAGCCTGCAGGAGACACCAAGTTCCAGATCATTAATAAAAATGCTAAACAGCAGTGGCCCAACCACCAATCTCTGAGGAATGCTGTGACAGGGCTGTATAAGGCCCTTCCCTATTTGTTATGCAGAAAGAGTTTAAATACAAGGGTCTGTTCTAGCCTCACCTTTTCTGTCTCTTGTCTGTCTGGTTGAGCAACAAAATTTTCCTGTGAGACCTAGGAACTGATCACTCCGACAGTTTCACAATTCTCAGCCTCTCACTATCTCTCTGCCTTCCCTTGCTTGTTCTGTGTTTTTTTCACCCTTGCATATCTGAAGTTATAAAAAAATATATATGAATCTCTGTGTAAAACTGTATATGATACTGGGAATCCCTTTGTTTAAAACGGTATATACTTATATTGTTGAAATAATTGCAAAAAAAAACAATTTGGCACTCAAGAGGTTAAACTGAGATGCATTTTTTAAGCCCTTTGCAGAGCTGTAAACAAGAGGTCAGTTCTGAGCCACTATGTTCTTTTTGCTGCACCTGCATTGAAACTGACAAGAACATTCTGTAAACTTACAAGAACATTCTGTGAGAAGCAGACTATCTTAATGAGTTCCCAGACAAAGACTTATAAATAGAGAAGCAATGGTTTTGCTAGAGAGACAAGGAAAGTGAGAGAGGAAGACTGAAACTTGGAATTAGCGATATCCTCAGATGAAGGACTTTGTTTTCTGTGTTTGTAATGCCTTTGTAAATAGTTATGCTGAAAAAGTTTTATTTTTATTTTACTGTTATTGGAAAAAATAAAAAGCTATTTGTGAATTCTGAAACTGCTTCTGGTTTTATGTTTCCAGACCTGTGCCTTGACGACAGATGGTGTTAAAAGTGGGATTTACACCATGCATACTCTAAGCAAGGAGTTTTGTGTGTGGGTACTAAACCTGGTACCAGGGAATCATAGTAAAAAGGTATGGATTCTGCAGCAGCAAGCCCAGGAGTAATTACCAGAGGAATGGCAACCAAACTAGAAGCAGAAACAAAAGTCCAAACTGAGACTTTACAGACAGCACCAGTCATGGAACAAAAAGATCAGGCATCAACAGGTTTTTCACCATTTGAAACTGCGCCTGGTTTTCCTATGCTTCCTGACCTGTACCTTGATGACAGGTGGTTTTAGAAGTGGGATTCAAACCCACACCTCCATTCGGAGACCAGAAAGTGGGGAAAAGGCTGTTTCTTTGGCTGAAGACTACCAAATGGCCAGACAGATGCCACAGCAGTGAGGTAACAGCCAAGCACTGGTAAGACACTCTTTTTCCAATTTAAACTCCAAGTCTGATAAGAACTCTGGTGGGGGTAACAAATTTGCACCCAGAGACTTTATTTGCTATAACTGTAATAAGCCAGAACATATTGCAAAATATTGCTGTAGTAAAAAGAGTGAGACTGGAGCAGATGTGTCCATAGCAAATAGGGGCAAGTACTTAACAACTGTTAAGGTGGGAGATAAGATTGTGAAAGGACTTATTGATTCAGGAAGTAGACAGACCCTAGTGTTTATTGAACTGCTGGGAAAACAGTGTCCAAAAGGACCAGGTACTGGTATCATTTGCATCCATGGGGATAATCAATACTATCCCACTAGCCAGGTGACTCTGACTATTAATGGGGTGTCACACCAAATGAAAGTGGGGGTAGTACCTAAGTTACCTGTACCTGTGATTATTGGAAATTACTTTCCATGATTTACTGAGTTAATCAAAAGAGGGAGTAAGTTATAATGTTTCAGCAGCTGTGGTGACAAGAGCTCAGGCAAAGAAAATCTGAGATGGTGGGGACTCTTTTCCTTTTGCTGATTTTGATTCAGACTTGTTTGAGCACAGATCCAAGATCCGGAAGTCCAGGAAAGAATGACACCTGAAGAAACAGTGGCAACAAAACACTGATGGACAAAAGGGCTTAACATATGAAAATGCTGAAACTAAACTGATAACATTGTGATTTTCTTTCAGAACAAGCTAACAATGTGTCTCTCCAGGGTTATTTTACACAGCTAGGGAAGAAACCAAAACAGGGTGAACCTATGTTTAAAAAATCTAATGGGCTACTGTGCAGAGTTACATAGAAGCATAGAATTTGATGGCAGATAAGGACCACTTGGCCCACCTAGTCTGCCCATTTCCCTACCTGATGGATAAGCTGCAGATCCTAGCCAACCAACAGCTTACTTCCTCCTATCCTCTACTAGAATTGCCTTATGTCTGTTCCATGCATTCTTGAATTCTGCCACTGTTCTTGATTCCACAACCTCCTCAGGAAGGCTGTTCCATGCATCCACAACCCTCTCTATGAAAAAATACTTTCTAACATTATCTCTGAGCCCCCCCCGTCTTCAAATTGTGCCCCCTTGTTCGTGCACATCTCTTTTTCTGAAAGATGCTACCCTCTTGGACTTTGTTAATTCCCTTGAGGTACTTGAAAGTTTCTATCATGTCCCCTCTCTTCCTTCTTTCCTCAGGGGTATACATATTAAGCTGCTTTAGTCTCTCTTCATATGTCTTCTGGTGCAGACCCTGCACCATTTTGGTTGCCTCCTCTCAACAGCCTCCACTCTGTCTATGTCTTTGTGGAGATGAGGTCTCCAGAACTGCATGCAGTACTCCAGATGGAGTCTCACCAACTATCTGTACAGAGGGATAACAACTTCCTGTTTTCTACTGTTGATACCTCTCCCTATGCATCCCAATATCCCCCAGCCCTCCCTTACTGCATTGTCACATTTCTTGCCCACCTTTAGGTCATCTGATATAATTACTCCCAGGTCCCTTTTGATTTTTGTTGTTGTTAGTATCTCACCCCCCATAGTGTACTCTTCCCCTGGGTTTTTGTTTCCAAGGTGCATTATCTTGCACTTCTTTGCACTGAATCTGAGCTGCCACACATTTGGGAAGCAGACAGACCCTAGTGTACATTGGGTTAAACCTCAGAAACAGGACCAGATAGAACAATTAGTTATAACACAAAGTATAGATCTGATTTGTTACAGAGAGCACATGATAGTCCTATGGCTGGTCACTGGGGGAAGGATCACACCCTTGCCAGATTGCTGTACAGATTTTACTGGCCTGGAATTCATGCTACCTATTGCAGTTCTTGTGCTGAGTGTCAGAAAGTAGCCCCAGTGACTAAAAAAGACAAGGTTCCCCTGGTGCCCCTACCCTTGATAGATGTGCCTTTTGTGAGGATTGCAAGGGATGTGGTTGGCTCTTAGACAAAAGTAAAAAGGGTAATCGATTCATTTTGGTAGTATGTAACTGTGCTACTCAATACCCAGAGGCAGTTCCAGTGCATACCGTTGTAGCCCCAAAAGTGGCAGCAGAGCTTGCCAAAATTTTCAGCAGCGTGGGCATACCAAAAGAGATTATTACTGATCAGGGCAGTACTTTTGGTGCTGCATTACTGAAGGAGCTGTACCGACTATTAGGTATCACTGCCATAAGAACCTCCCTTTATCACCCTCAGACAGATGGTCTTGTTGAGTGTTTTAATCAAACCCTAAAACATATGTCTAAAGGGTTTGTAAAAGGGGGAGGGAAAGACTGGGATCAGTACTTACCTTACCTGCTTTTTGCTTACAGAGAAGTGCCACAGGCATCAACATGTTTTTCACCATTTGAAATGCTGTATGGTAGACAACTTAGAGGGCCACTAGATGTAATAAAATAAACATGGGATGATAACCCCCATCAGAAACAATCTATTACATCTTATATGTGTACCTTAGGAAAGAAGCTGGCAAAATATGTTGAAAGCACCCATAGTAATCAGGAAAAGGCCCAAAACCAGCAGAAGGTGTACTATGACCATGGGGTAAAAGAAAAAGTTTTTGAGCCAGGTGAAAAGGTCTTGCTACTCTTACCCACTGCAGAAAATAAACTGTTAAAGAAGTGGCAAGGGCCTTATAAGGTTCTTAGACGTACTGGCACAGTTAACTATGAGATTGAGACCACTGATAGGAAAAATCATACTAAGATATACCATGCTAACCTCCTCAAGAAATGGGTTGAGAAAACACCAAAAGCTGTTCTGCTGGTTTTACCAGAAACTGATAAGGAAAATATTGATGTAGCTTATGATAGATTGGAACAAACTAACTGCTGATGCTGTAAAGGTGAATGTTTCCTTAACCTCCGAACAAACCACAGACATTTGTAACTTGCTAAAGACATTCAACAGTACTTTTACCACAGGGCCAGGCTGAGCTAAAGGTGTTGAGCAAGTAATAGTGACAAGGAATGCTTGCCCTATTAGATAAAAGACATACAGATTACCAGAGAGGTTAAGAGCAGATGTGGTTAAGGAAATACAAAAAATGACAGAATTGGGTACCATCGAAGAGTTGAGAAGTGCTTGGTCATCACCAATGGTGACTGTAAACAAAAAAGAAGAGGGTGCAATAATCTGCCTTGATTTTAGGAAACTTAATCAAGTGTCAGAATTGGACAGTTATCCTATGCCCAGAATAGATGATTTGGTGGACAGACAGGGGCATGCCAAGTATATCAATACCCTTGATCTCACCAAGGGTTACAGGCAAATCCCCCTAGCTAAAGAATCCAGAAACAAAACTGAGTTTGCCACTCCTGTAGGATTCTATCAGTTCACCACCATGCCATTTGGTTTACATGGCACACCTGCTACATTCTAGTGGTACATGGATGTAATTTTATCCCCTCACACTGGTTATTGTGCTGAGTACCTGGATGATGTTGTGGCGTTCAGTCCAGACTGGAAAAGCCACCTGGAACACCTACAAGCAGTTATCCAATCAATCAAAAAGGCAGGTCTGACAATTAATCCTACCAAGTGTGCATTGGGCATGCAGGAAACCAGATATTTGGGCTATGTTTTGGAAAATGAAGAAGTCAAGCTAGAGGTTTCCAAGATAGAAGCTGTAGCTAACATCCCTGTCCCCAAAACCAAGAAACATGTCAGGTAATTTTTAGGGCTGGCTGGGTATTATTGGAAATTTGTTCCCAGCTTTGCTGAGTTAGCTACTCCCCTCACTGAACTCACAAAGTAACAGTTCCAGAATAATATGTAATGGACCCCTGAGTGTGATGAGGCTTTTCAAGCCATTAAGGCTGCATTATGTTCAGCCCCTGTTTTAAGAAGCCCAGACTTTGAGAAACAGTTTTTGTTTCATAGTTATTTTACAAGTTCAGAAGGCTGAGGCCTATAATGAACTCGGCACCAACTTAATGGTGGTATTTATACTTCATATCCTTCATGTAATCATCCAATGAAGTTTTAAAACTATACACTGTATCACTATTAACTACATGTTTTGGTAATGAATTCCATATAGGCGGTACGCTCTGTGTAAAAAATCTCTGTCTTTGTTGAGTTCTATTTACTGGGCATTCATTTTATTATTATGTGATCTTGTTTTATTTTCACCAGCTTGTTTTTCTAAACATATAGCATTAAGTCTGTCGCTATTCTGTGAGGCATTGTATACGTATATACAATTGCCCCTTAGTAACCTGTACTCATGTGAATATAAGTTCAATGATTTTAATCTATGCTCACATGGGAGATGTTTGAGCTGTTTTATTTTCTTAGCTACTCTTCTTTGGACTTTCTTCATCATCCTTAATGAACTTACAGTAGTGGGCTCACAGAAGGGGGTACAGTACTCCATGTGTGGCTTCACCAGACCTGTATAAAGCGACATCAAGACCTCTGCCTTTGTACTCTTTATATGCCTGTGAATACATCCCAAAATAGAATAGCAATTTTTAACTGTTCTTTTTGTATGGGCGTCAAATTTTAGATCATTAGTGATGGTTATAACTAGATCTCTTTCCTCTGTTGTTGATTGAATTATTTTTCCTTTCATATTATAGTTTGCCCTCCTATTATTGGTTCCAAAGTGCATCACCCTACACTTTAGCTCATTAAATGTCATTTTGTTCTCATCTGCCCAGTTACAAATATTATCTATTCATCTCTGGAATCTAGATACTGAGTCTGAGTTATTGACTATACTTGCAATTTTGCAATCATCTGCATACTTCCATATCCAGATACCATCAGTCACACTCATTGTAGATATGAGAACATTAACAATGGACCCAGGACAGATCCCTGTGGGACTCCACTGTTCAAAAGACCCCAATCAGATTCTTGTCCCCTTACCACCACTTATTGGACCCTTTCATTTAACCATGAACTCATCCAGCTAATAATATTACCATTACATTTTAGTTTACATAGTTTTTTTAACAAAAGTGCATGTGACACTGTGTCAAAAGCCTTAGCATAATCTAAAAAGATTACATTCACTGGTAAACCTCCATCAAGAGCTTCATTAACTGGCTCAAAAAAGCTGATCAGATTGGTTAAGCATGATCTTCCAGGTGTGAAGCCATGTTGTGAGATATCGTGTATTCCAACTTTACACATATGCTCAGTCATTCTTCTTTGTATTATTCTTTCTAGCATTTTACCTATCACAGAGGTCAAACTAATGGGCCTATAATTTTCAACTAGTTGTCTGCTGCCTTTCTTATATACTGGAACAACATTAGAACACCTCCAGTCCTTTAGTGTGATCCCACTATTTATTGATGTGTTATATAGCTCAGTTAGCGGACCTGCTAATTCTTTAATCAATTTCTTTAAACATTTTGGGGCTATACCATCTGGACCTGGTGCTGATTCTTCCTTCAAGCTCATTATATTATCCTCTACTTCCTTAACAAGAATGCTTTCCGTTATTTCTGCATTTTCTAATTGGTTAAGTTCAGTGTATTCTTTAGGGGCAAAGACACTCATAAAATAGGTGTTTAACTCATAAGACAAATCCAAATCATTAGTCACTACTGATTCCTGTATTTTTAGTGGTCCTACAGTATTTTGTCTTCCTCTTAACGATCCAATATAGTTGTAGAAACCTTTTTTTATTATTTTTATGTTTGGAATTAGTTGCTAAATGCAGTTCTAATTCCTGCTTTCTTTTTTTAATTAACTGTTTAGTTTTTTTAATTAACATTTTATATTTTAACAAATGGGATGTATTCTGGGACTTCTTGTATTTTCGATATGCCCTATTTTTGTTTTAAATTACCTTTTTTATTTCATTTGTCCACCATAGCGGAATTCTTTTTGAATTTTTACCATATTTAATCCTCCATGGTACCCAAGTGTTAATGCAGTGCATAATTTTGGAATTGATTAGGTCTCATTGATCCTGCAGGTTAGATTTTTCTGTTAATTCCAATGCCAAGTTCCAACCTCTTAAATAGTTTCCCATACTTTCACAATCAGCTCTGTTAAAATCCCTGATCTTTGTTATTCCCTTATTTCTTCCTCCAACCTTTATATTTAAATTAATTTGTATTATGTTATGATCACTACCTATCATAGGTGTCAGGACTTTTGGTTTAGAATCGATATTATTAGGATAAGATTGAGTATATTAAATTCCCTAGTAGGTACCTGGACAAGTTGTTCGAGATTACTCTGTAGAGTAAATTCCAGGAATCTTTTTTCCATGGCTCCTCTTGCTTCGAGTTTATTGCAATTAATGTTTGGCATATTGAAATCACCCATAAGAATATAATCATTTGTCACTTCCGTACTTTCTATGGCACTAAGAAGTGCTGAGTCACTATCGGAGTCCAAATTAGGGGATCTGTATACTAAAGCAATAGTTATTTTCCTGTTGTTCAAATATAGGTCTACCCAAAGCACCTCAATATTATCATCCTGAAGTTTTTTGATTTCAGATTTTATACAATCATTAATATATAGGGTGATACCGCCACCTTTTTTTTGTTTCCTACTCTTGATGAATTTAATATACCCAATAATATCTGTGTCCCAATCATCACTAGTGAACCAAGTTTCACAGACAACACACACATCCACTTTGTTTTTGTATAATATATGTCTCAACTCATCCATTTTATTGTACAGTCTACATGCATTGATTAATTGAATAGTTAGATTTTTTTGTTTTATATTTGTTTCGTGTATCGTAATTGTCAATATTTTTATTTGTCATTTTTCTGCTGTTTGTTTTGTCTTCCACCCTCTTTAGCATTTTAAATAATTCTTTATATATTTTACCATGTAAGAGCCACATTCATGTTTGCTTTTATTATTTAGATTAGCCCATCTTTGCAGTAGTATTCATTGTTTATACAAAACTCTTCCCAGTGGAATATATGTCCTATCCCTTGTTTAAGAGTCCATGAACGCAACCAATTATTCACTCTTTGTAATTTTAAAGTATGTTTATATGTAGCCCTGGGTATTGGTAATATTTCTGAAAATGCAAAATTACATCCAGAATTTGCCAATTTATTTGTCATATCTACAAACTCCTGTTTAATCTGTTGTTCATTTTGTATGAATATATTGTTAGCTCCAGTGTGTATTATGACTAGGGAATTCGGTGCATCTTGTTTAACAATATCATTTATCATTCGATTTATGTCCTTAACTCTTGCCCCTCTAAAACACGATAAGGTTCTTGAGGCCTTATCCTCATTGCATATAGTTCTATCCAACCCTTTAACCAGGGAATCTCCTAAAATGAATATTTGTTTTTTTCCAGGAGACTGCATACTTTCCATTTCCATATTTAAATCACAATTAGACCCAGGTGTAGTTTCAATGTGAGAATTTAAGTCCTGAGCTTCTTCACTATTGATATCCCATACTGGTTCTGAAGATACCAGTGGAGCAGAATTGCCAATCTCTGTCAGTTTTTCTTTATTTAGTTCATCCTCAATATCATGAGTACTTCCATTAATTTCTGATAATAGGGCTAATGGATCAAAAGTATTTTGAAGGGAAATGTTAAAGGTGCTTGTATTTTTCCTTTTCCTTCTTTTAGTGACTTTTGTACTTTGAGTATGAAACCAATCTTCCTCTGTATTAGTGGATGTTTCATCAACCCTTGTCCATTTTTTTGTAGTAGTTTTTTGTTTTAATGTTTTATCTTTATTCTCTTTTTGATGTTTAGATGAAGCTATTCCCCTAGAGCCAGAACTATCATTACCAATATCTCGTTCTTGAAACCTATGAGATGTGTCCAGCTGACTGTTCTCTAATTCACATAATCTTGCATTAAACTCAGCAACCATTTGGGTTAACTCAGCATTATCCATGCATTTTTTTGCATGTGTTTTGGTCAAATAAAAACACCGAGGGATCCAGGCTGTACATACAGCATGATATGCACCTAATTTCTATAGCCCTATCTTTAGTTGTACTTTTATTTTCCATAATCTTTTTTTTTTCCCTTTATTTGGGAGGCCCTACCATCATGTTTCTGCCCAGGTCATGGCCCTTGGAGCTTCTACCAATGGTCTTTACCCACAGTCTCACAGTTACCCCTGGCTTACCCCCCTGGAGGGCAGGGCTGCGGCTCTGGTTCTCCCAATTCCAGGCCGCGGGCTTAAGTCTGGTTGGGAGTGTGGTGGCAGTGGCAAATTGAAGCCTGGGGAAGGCTTCATAGAGATGGAGGCTCTCCCCTCCATTTTCTTTGTTTTTCCTCCTGGGAGGTGGGGATGTGCAATGACGTCCAGCATCCACCCATTGCTTTACGAGCGCCACCAGCTGTGTGACTCCCGGCCTCTTCCAGGGGTCCTTCTTGCACTGGGCACTACCCCACCCTCCCCCAGAGAAGGAGAGCAGTCCATCGGATGCTCTATCCTTCCCACACCGGCCGGCCCTCCAGCGACCCAAGTCCGTTCCTGAACCTGGGTTACCGGCGGCGCAAGTGGAAATCCAACTGCTGCACTGATGGGCAGGCCATTTTCCATAATCTTAACAATCTTTCACACTATGTAATTCCTAGGATAGGCTGTTTGTAATCAGTTATGTTATGTCTAAATATGTATATTACGCTTCAGTTTCAATCTAGGTGGAAGATTTGTTATCCAAAACAAGCCCTTAGTTAGCTTTGACATACAATGCAAGTACTTATAATTCTATGATGTAACACAGGAAATCAAATTAGTCAGTTTCCCAATTAAATGCTAATACTATCCAATTATTCCCCAATCTACCTACTGTCTTCACACAGTTTGTTCTTCATATGGGGCAGCAGATGATTTATATACTCTAACTGATGGTACTTAAACTAATATAGTTAAATGTGGTCAGTAGTATGGGTTGGTCAGGATACTAGTTACTAGGCCCTTACCCCTGTTCCCCATCTGACGCCGACAGACACCACTGGCCTCTGCCTGTGTCACCTCCACTATGTGCTTGGCTCCACTCACTATAGCCGAGCAGTTTATAGTGCACCTAAGAATGAAGTCACCTGTTTCCTAGGTGACTCTCACCCACTAAATACGTCCCTGAGTTGTTAGGGCAATGTACATAGACTGCCTTTAAAAAGGCAGTCTAATCAACACAAGAATGGGATGAAAATTTCCTGCTCAAAGCACCTGTTACAGACAGATGCATCAGAGATAGGCCTAGGTGCAGTCCTGAGTCAAAATATGGATGGGAAAGAACATCCTATTCTATATATCAGTAAGAAATTGCATGACAGCGAGAAAAGGTACTCCACCCTTGAAAAGTAATGCCTTGCGGCAAAGTGGGCCATGGAGTCCCTTACATTTTACTTACTAGGAGCTGACTTTGTACTTGTAACAGATCACAATCCTGTCTGTTGGCTTAACCAAATGAAGCATAAAAATTCTAGGATCATACAGTGGTACCTGGCACTACAACCATTTAAATTTAAAGTGATGCACAAATCTGGGAAAGAGAATGTAAGTGCTGATATTCTGCCAAGATATGGATCAGGAATTGAGAATTCCGAAGATTGAAAAAATGTGAGTTGAAACTTCTCTATTTGCTATACTGCATATGCACTGAACTGTAAAGATTATAAGTTACTGTAATGTTGAAGGAGAATTTAAAGAATGTTTTGGAAATCAGTTTTCTTTTATAAAAACAGGCTCCTTCTTAAAAAGGGGGGTATGTGACAGGGTTGAATAAGGCCCTGCACTATTTGTTATGCAGAAAGAGTTTAAACACAAGGGTTTGTTCTATCTTCTCCATTTCTGTCCCTTGTCTGGCTGGTTGCGCAACCAAATTTTCTTGTGAGACCTAGGAACTGATCACTCCAACGGTTTTGCAATTCTCTGCTTCTCAATAGCTCTCTGTCTTCCCTTGCTAGTTTTGTCTTTTCTTCACCCTTGCATATCTGCAGTTATAAAAAATATATGTGGGGGCTGTCCCAACAGTGCATCAGTTCGATTTCTGCTTGCGACATTGACAACCTGGGTTTGGAAATGGACCAGCGTGTCACAGGGTTAGCTGGGGAAGAAGGATTGAGCATTCCAGGGACTGCTCTCCTTCTCTGGGGGGGAGTGAGGGGAACAGTATATGGCACCTTACAGACCCCTGGAAGAGGCTGGGGGTACCTCTGAGACCAGCGCCATTGTGTTGGGGGCAGAGTGGATGCTGGACATCATTGCACGTCCCCATCCCCAAGGGAGCAAAAAGCAGCAAAAGCAGCTGGACCCCCTGGCATGATGACCCACCCTGCCTGCTGCTCACTGCCTCTGATGTCTGCTGGATGGTCTTGCTCCTGGTGCCCCGACCCCAGGTAAGCCAGGGCTTGCCAACAGTGTCCATTGGGAGGGGGAGCCTCCTGTTGGCCCCACCTAGGGGGCAAGCCTGGACATGGGGGTAGTGGGGCAGAGCAGGTCCGAGGATAGGGGGACACCAACAAAAAAAAAATATATATGTTCATCTCTGTGTAAAACTGTATGTGATACTGGGAATCCCTTTGTTTAAAACTGTATATACTTATACTGTTGAAATGATTGCAAAAAAATATTTGGAAATCAAGGGATTAAACTGAGATGCAGTTTTTAAGCCCTTTGCAGAGCTGTAAACAAGAGGTCAGTTTTGGGTCATGATGTTCTTTTTGCTGCACCTGCATTGAAATTGACAAGAACATTCTGTAAACTTACAAGAACATTCTGTGAGAAGGAGGTTCTCTTAATGAGCTCCCAGACAAAGATTTATAAAAAGAGAATCAATGCTTTTGTTAGAGAGACAAGGAGAGTGAAAGAGCAAGACTGAAACTTGAAATTAGAAATATCCTGAGATGAAGAACTTTGTTTTCTGTGTTTGTACTGCCCTTGTAAATAGTTTCACTGAAAAAATTTATTTTTTTATTTTACTGTTATTGGAAAAAAGCAAAATGCTATTTGTGAATTTTGAAACTGCTTCTGGTTTTTCTATGCCTCCTGTCCTGTGCCTTGATGACAAATACATCTAACTATACTTTTCCACACAGAATATTGCCCATACACCATGACTCTGCTACCTGCCCAAAACCAGTTCAAAAGTCATTTTGAGTAGGTTTCATGTATACTGCACTGACATACTTTTCCCAGAAGATTGTTGTGTGCCACAGTACCAAAGGTCTTTCTGAAGTCCAGATAAACTACATCCATGGCACTGCCACTTTCTACCTCTCTGATCTGTGACTTGAAGAAGGTGATTAGGTTTGTTGTACATGATCTGCCTCTCGTAAAGCCATGCTAAGAGGGATGAAAGCCGTGACTTTAAGCAACTGCTCCAGTATTTTTGCCTTGATAATGACTTTCAGGACCTTGCCAGCCACTGATGTCAGGTCAACTGGCCTGTCGTTACCTGGGTCTGACCATGTTCCCTCCTTGAAGATGGGGACCACATTGTCCACTTTCCAGTCCTCCAGCACCACACCTATCTAGACTAACTCCTGAAAGATTACAGCAAGCAACCCTGCAGAGTATTCCCTGAGCTCCATATTGACCCTGAGGTATATACTGTTTGCCCATTGGGACTTACCCTGCTTAATTCTTACCAGGCAGTCAGTTACAAAGGCAGATATGATGTCTGTTGGCTGTACTGTGGCTACTGCTGTGGCCATAGTCCCTCCCATTGAGCACCCCAACCAGGGGTCCCTTGGTGAGCACTGTAGCAAAGTATTCATTCAACAACTCAGCAATTGTCCTTGGCTTTCTCGCAAGTTGCACCCTCCCTTCTCTTATTTTCTATATCCCACAGCCTCCTTCATTTTCTTCCTTCCATTTATGTACTATAAGAAGAATTTGGTGTTGTCTGCAGCTGCTGCTGTTATCCTGGCTTCCAGACCCTCCTTGGCTTTCTTAATTCTAATCTTGAGGTCCTTCAGGGCTGCTCTGTACTCCTCTCTCTCCTGGAGGCAACCAGTTTCTTTTCACCAGTCATAGATCTTTTTTCTTCAGGGTCAGTTGCCTTATGTTTCTATTGAGCAGAGGGCCACTTCTTTGCTTCAAAAAGAGAGAAGTAGTGAACCAGGGTAAAAATCCTGAAACTGTTAGCTGTAGCAATATTTGCTGTTTTACTGCAGCTGAAAGAGAAGATAAAACAGAGTGAACTTAGTGATTAAATGAACTTGTGGCATGGCTCACCAAGGTATTCAATGCCTCTCTGAGATCTGGCATCTTCCCTGACAGGTGGAAAGATGCTCTAGTCACACATGTTTTTAAATCAGGAAACAGAGCTAATCTGGCAAACTTCTGGCCCATCTCAATTTTACCCCCCCCAAAGCTCTTGAAAGGGTGGTCTCAGAACAACTAATTGAGTACCTAGAAAAACATAGCCTTCTCTGCTTGCAACAGCATGGATTCTGACAAAACCACTCTACCATCACTGCGCTAATAGAGTACACCACTCAGCTTTAAGGGGCCCTGGATAAAGGGATGGCGGTGGGGTCTATCTTCATAGACTTCACCAAGGCCTTTGACATAGTCAGTCAAAAACTGCTACTGAAATGTCTCCTCTCTACAGGACTGTCAATGGACTCTGTGGCCTGGTTCCATAGTTACCTCACCCATAGATCTCAACGGATTAGGATTGGCAATACAATCTCTGAGCCCAGGAAAGTAAACCTAGGGGTCCCGCAAGGTTCTTTCCTCAGTCCTCTCTTATTCAGCCACTTCATAAGTGACATGCCTTCAACCTGTCCTGCACACTCCATACTCTGTGCAGGCAATGCTGTTATCTCTGTCCCAGGGAAAGAATTGGAATCAGTTAGCTCTGAACTTCAGCACAATTTTCGTGCATTAGAATCCTGTTTCACCAGAAATAAACTGCTATTCAACTACAAAAAGACAAAAAGCATGCTCTTCAGCACCCCACAGAGCAAGATTCGAGGGTCCTCACTGCATCTACTTAATAGCGAAGGAGAAGTGCTTGACCAAGTCAACACATTTAAGTACTTAGGAATTCACCTTGATGACACCCTCACCTTCACTGCCCATGCTGAGCAAGTGGTAAAATCCACCAACATGAAGCTTGGCATCCTGTACAGACACCGCACCTCTATGACACTGGCTGCCCTTAAACTTGTTACGTGCAGTTCAGTTGTCTCATCTGTGGATTATGGCCTTGTCATATATGGGGCAGCACAGACACAGCACCTAAAAGGGTCAAAACCATCCTCAACAAGGCCAGCCGCCTGGTCCTGGGGGTACACAAAATTACTCACTCTTGTGACCTATACAAGAAAACTGGCTGGCTCCTACTCCACCACAGACTCCAATGCCAGGCCTTCCTCCTTGCAAAAAAATCCCTGATGGGGTCCATGCCTAGTGCTACTTCAGCCCTCTTTGAGCCTGCACAACCATCTAAATTCACAAGGAGTGCCTCCAGGGCTGTCCTAACTGTTCCCTTCAAGTGAACTACTCTTGGCTAAAGATTCCTCTCCTACAGTGGGCCTAAATGGTTCAATGATCTGCCTTTAGACCTTGCCGACTCCCCCAGACTTGGCCACTTTAAAAATGGGCTTCGATCTCTTCTTGCCAGCCAATCTGACTGTCAGTGTTTCTGTTTACCCATGGCCTCTGACAGCCGTTCTCATACCTGTCAAACACTACCCTCTCTCACTCCTGCCCTCCTGTTCCACAACTTCCCACCTCCCCCACCTCCCACCACCTACCTCCCCTTGACAAAGCCTCACCCTGGCTGCTAAAACTGCATTTCTACAGAATTGGAGCACCCGTCTGAACTGTAACATGATTGTTAAACACTGTACTGCACTGAATTAGTGCTGCATTAATATGTTTCTCCACAAGTGTGGTCCTGTTTCTCCTCACTTGTTGTACTCTACTTAATGTTGTAACTGCACACTAATACTACTTGTTAGTTGATGTTCTTTCTGCTCCGAAATGTTTCATCACCTGTAAATGTCTTGTATTCCTTGTTGACTTGGAGCCTTTGTAAATGAGCCCCCAGCTCAAAGGTATTAATCCAAATTTGAAATAAATGAATAAAATAAAAAAAAAGTGCCCTAGCGATTAGAACTTCTGTGATTTTTCATCTGGGGGGTTGCAGCAGCTGACAGTATGTATTGCAAATTATTTTGGCAGGTGCTGCATGCCCCTCTGCTGCTGTGCATTCTTTTATTGTGGGGTTGCAACTCTTGGCCCTTTTTCCTTTATTGCCTACAGTGATACAGACATCTACTGCTACTTCAAGAACCTTCTTCAATGAACCTCATGTAACCCAACTTTCATAACTGGGGCTACCAGGATCTGCATAAAGGTTAAACATTGATGACAAATGTCACATGTAAGGCTATACTATTTGGCTTGCAAAATAAAAACGTGCCTATTATTAAAGTGCACTCATAGGGTAAGCACTGGGATCAAAGTTCTGAAATGTGTTCTAAAATGTTTAATGAGATACATCCTGTTTCTTGAAAATGTTTCTACTTGGTGACAGTATGTCTAGGTGACAGCTGCACCTGCAGTTGCTCATTGGTTAGGAGGGTACCTAAGCTTGTTTCCTGCTCACTTGGGGCATGTAAATATAGGGGGTCTGGCCCACCAAATTTGATCTAGTACGGTACATCAGTCTGGATTTCTTCTGTGTACAGCATCCAAGTTTAGCACCTCTGGATGCACTTTTTTGGCTATGAGCGACTGGAGTGGGCCTGTAAGCTTAGAAATGTGGACAATTACATGCAAGGTCTTAGACAAAGAGGGAACCTCTACAACATCATAACCTATATTAAAGTCCATAAGCGATGGATTCCCCTCCCTATACCAGGGTCATTAGTCAAAATCCTAATGTGTCTATAGTTATTACTTGGAGGAGACATAGAGGTAAACCCTGGCTCCCCTGTATCAATGTTTGGATTACTACATCCAGCAAGTCAAACTGAGCTACAACTAAAGTGCATATGTTATCCCTGGGAGAGCTCATTAGGAAGTACAGTTTGGGTTTTCATTGCTATGCTGATGATACCCAACTGCATCTTTCCTTTGCCCCGGGACATCCAACACAGTGGAAGTGCTAAACAACTAACTGCCTTACTGAGATTAATGACTTGACGACCTCCAGCTGGTTGTGACTGAACCCCGTTAAGACGGAGGTACTGGCGGTGGAGTCTAACAAAGGGCATGATAGGATGGTCTCTGATGCAGCAACAGGATTATTCCTGGGGTCTGTGCCATTGAAGGCCTCCTCTAGGGTGCATGATCTTGGTGTGACCTTTGACAGCAGATTGACATTTGAATCTCCATTGTCCCGACCAGCTTCTACCATCTAAGGAATATTGCCATGATCAAACCCCTAGTTCCACCCATGGACCTCCCCACTTTATTACAAACCTTTGTGATGTCAAGGCTGGATTACTGTAATGCGTTCTACTTCGGGGTGTCGGGAGATACCCTCTAGTGGTTGCAGCTAGTGCAGAACACTGCTGATAGGTTGTTGATGGGGTAGTTTAAATACTGCCACATCACCCCAGTGCTGCGTGAACTGCACTGGCTGCCAGTCAGGCAGAGGATACTCTTCAAGATGGGCTTGCTCACCTTTAAGACCCTACATGGACTGGGCCCTGGCTACCTGTTAGATCTTCTTACACCTGCTGCCTCTGTCTGCTCCCTCCGTTCCTCCTCAAGGGGCCCCCTCGTGATTCTCAGGACGAGGCTGAAAACTGCCGATGACAGAGCTTTTAGTGTCGCTGGCCCCATCCTGTGGAATTTGCTTCCTCCAGCTGTAAGGGAAGCCCCTTCAGTTGAGGTATTCAAGGGCCACCTCAAGACCTTTCTGTTTAGTCAGGCATACCCAGACATGGTCTTCTAGATCCTATTCCTGGGATTACCTCCCTCTTTTTAGTAACTGTTTTTAAATTCTGGCCTTTTTTCATTTCAGTGGCCTGTTTATTTATTATTTACTATGGTTGTAACTTACTGTGTTTGTTTTATTTATTCTGTTGCATGTGTTTATACTTGTACGGCACCCTGAGCCTCTGGGATTGGGTGCCTAAAAATAAAATGTGCCTTACCTTGCCTAAAGGGTTAAAAATAACCCACATGAATATTAATAGCATAAGGCCTAAGATGCATGCACTGGAAGCCTGGGTGAGCTTGTACTGTCCAGATGTAATTGTTATCTCTGAAACCTGGCTCAAACCACATACACTAGCACATGAGGTTGACATTAATGGATATAAGACTTTTAGGCAGGACAGACTAGGAAAAAAAGGGAGGAGGTGTTATGATCTATGTAAGATCCTCCACAAACACTTCCATGGTGACAATACCTGACCTAAGCAACTCTGACTGTGAGGCTGTATTTATAAAATTGTTGCTGGGTGGGACCAAGCCTCTGCTGATAGGGTCTATGTAGAACCTTCCCAAGGCAGCAGCAGAAGCCCTAAAATCACTAATAGCTACACTACCCGATCTCCCCCAGGGAAAGAAGGTAATATTGGGAGATTTCAACATACATTATGGGCCTCACACTACAGGATAACTAAAATCCACCCTACAAGAGGCAGAACTAACTCAGATAATCCAAGAACCCACAAGACTAAAGATGAAAACAGGCAACTATACCACACTGGATTGAATCTTAGCCTCGAATCCTGAGAGATTCAAATTGGCAAGTATAGTACCTTTGCTGACTCATTAAGTGATCAGTCCCCCGCATTCAGAATTTGGAAAAATGACTCCCCTCCCCTACCCCTCCAAGAATATTTTGGGCCTGGGACTACTCTACCTTTGATCTGGCTTCCTTTCTTGAAACTCTAGCAGAGGTAAATTGGATGCAAATCAAACTAGCTCCAAGCTTAGATACAGCCCTAAACTATTTCATCAAGAACTTTTTGTCAGCAGCAACAAACACGCCCCACTAAAACAACTCAGGGTTAAAGGACAAAAAGTTACGTGGCTATCATGAGACCTAAAAAAACTTATGAGGGGGCAAGAGATAGGGCATGGGGCACCTTCAAATCCACAGGTCAGACCAAAGATTGGCAGAAATTCAGGGAGCTTATAAATAAATGTAAGAAGAAAATAAAAATAGCATCTCAGAGAGTTACAGAAAAAAAACTCTTTGACCCCAAAAAGTTTTGATCACAAATTAGCACACTTATCAAGGGTCATCACACACAGGATGAATGTGACATAATAGCCAATGGTGTTGCCACAAGAACTCTGAGAATTCTTCCAAGGCAATTCATTTGTTCTTCCCTGATCTGGATAAGTTTAAGACTCACCACCTGGGGACACCTCTTCCCTCACAAGATAACACTAATGTTACTTTCCCCTCTCTGAACTTCCATTTTAAGTTAATCTCTAGAAAAGAGGTCCTAAAATTACTCAATAATATCAAAACCCATGGATCTGCTGGGTACGACAAATTAGAACCAAGACTACTTAACATTGCTGCCCCAGTTATTGCCTCCCCTGTCACATGGCTATTTAACAGATCCCTCCTTGAAGGGACAGTCCCAGATCTCTGGAAAGTGGCCCTAGTTATAGCCATCCACAAAGGAGGGTTGCATGAGCAGGTGGAAAATTACTGACCAGTATCGTTCCTCTTCATCCTGAGTAAAGTGCTAGAGAGGGGCGTGTACAACCAGGTAGTAGGTTATGTTGAGCAACATAAAATATTCATGGCCCAACATGATTTTAGAAAAAACATGGGACAAACACTACCCTAGTCAGCCTCGTATGCCGACGCCTGTTCGACAATTTTACTGCGACCGACATTACAGCGACAACAGCGACAGGCGCTGTAATGTTGGTGCGGGACTCCGGCACTGCTTTCTTGGGGTCTTGCACATCTCCCCAAATCAACTCTGACTTGGAGTTATTTAAGTTACGGGGGGTGCGGGGGACAGAGTTTATTGACCTCACCAAGGCCTTCGACTTGGTAGACCATCAGCTGCTCCTAATGAAATTGAAACTTATCGGCCTTGATAGCCTGACAGTGCAATGGTTTTCTAACTATCTTCAGGGAAGGTCACAACTAGTCAGATGGCAGGGTGCCTTATCTGACAAATGTCCAGTACTTGATGGGGTCTCCCAGGGATCAATCCTGGGGCTTTTATTATTTTCAATATATATAAATGATATGCCTAAATATTGTGATGAGGCAAATCTGACCCTGTATTCCAACAATGCGGTACTATACAAGTCCTTCATGGATGCCGACATACTGAATGACTCACTGACGAAAGACCTATTGTTGCTTGAGGGCTGGCTGGAAAAAAATAAACTGGTACTAAATGGCAGAAAAACAAAGGCCATACTATCTGCCCCAAAAAAGCGGGATCGGACAGGTCCCTAAACCTGACACCTACTCTATCAAATGGTTCAAAGGTTGAGGTAGTGCAGTCCATAAAGTACCTAAGAGTTACCCTAGATCAAGATTGTACTTTCAAGACACACGTTGACCTGCTGATCAAGCCCCTGAACCAGAAGCTCAGCCTACTTTATCGCCTTAGCCCTTTTCTTACACAGGACTCCTGGCAAAAGGTAGAAAATGGTACCCTACTACCCACCCTGCTATATGGTTCCATGGTACTTTACTCTGCTAAAAGTGCAGTGATGCAAAAGCTTAGAACTTTATACCACAGGGTAAGCTGATTTGCGGCAGAACACCATTATCAGGTGGTTCAAACCCTATCCTGTCCCTCTTTAGAAGGCTGACTAAAATACCCGTCTCTATGCTTAGCATACATACTCAGACTGGAAAGTGCCCCCCAAGTCTGGCCAAGATGCTAATAGCTAAACATAACAGCAGGACCTTCAGATCCTCCAACTGACAGCTCCTTCAAGTGCCTAAAGTAAAGTCCACCAAGGGTTGTGGGTGTTTTCTGCCTACATCCCACCTCTCTGGAATGTGTTCCCAACAAATATCCAGAAATGTAACTCTCTTGGGGGTTTTAAAAGGGGACTCAAGGTTCATCTACTGGAGCTAAACCAATGCACTTGTTACTGGTCATACCAAAATTTAGTCCTCTCTGTTCCAGCTGAACCTATTGTGAGTGTCTGTATCCACAAATGTATAAAATGTATTAACAAATGTCGAATATTATTGAACCTTGTAATGTGAACAATCATCATGTGTTGTAATGTGTAATATGAACAATTGCCTTTGCTACATAGAAACATAGAATTTGATGGCAGTTAAGGACCACTTGGCCTACCTAGTCTGCCCATTTCCCTACCTAATGGATAAGCTACAGATCCTAGTTAACCAGCAGCCTACTTCCTCCTACCCCCCACTAGAATTGCCTTATGTCTGTCCCATGCATTCTTGAATTCCCCCACTGTTTTTGACTCCACTACCTCCTCAGGAAGGCCATTCCATGTATCCATAACCCTGTCCATGAAAAATACTTCCTTACATTATCTCTGAGCCATCCCCCCTATATCTTCAAATTGTGCCCCCTTGTTCTTGCACATCCCTTTTTCTGAAAGATGCTACCCTTTTGGACTTTTTGATTCCCTTGAGGTACTTGAAAGTTTCTGTCATGTCCCTCTCTCCCTCCTCTCCTCGAGGGTATACATATTAAGCTCCTTTAATCTCTCTTGTATGTCTTCTGGTGCAGACCCTGTACCATTTTAGTTGCCCTCCTCTGGACAGCCTCCATCCTGTCTATGTCCTTGTGGAGATGGGGTCTCCAGAACTGCATGCAGTACTCCAAATGGGGTCTCACCAACTGTCTGTACAGAGGGATAATAACTTCCTATTTTCTACTGGTGATGCCTCCCCCTATGCATCCCAGTATCCCCCAGACCTCCCTAATGCCTTCTCACATTGCTTTCCCACCTTTAGGTCATCTGATATGACTACCCCCAGGTCCCTTTCCATTTTTGTTGATGTTAGTATCTCATCCCCCATTGTGTACTCTTCCCCTGGGTTTTTGTTTCCCAGGTGCACTACTTTGCACTTCTTTGTGTTGAATCTAAGCTGCCATACATTTGACCATCCCTCCAGCCTTGCCAAGTCCTTCTTATCCTTTCCACCCCACCTTCTGTATCGACCCTGTTGCAGATCTTTGTGTCGTCTGCAAAGAGACGTACTTTTCCTTTCAGTCCCTCTGCAATGTCACTTATAGAGACATTAAAGAGGACCGGTCCCAGTACTGAATCCTGAGGTACCCCGCTAATAACCCCCCTTTCTTGACAGTGGACTCCGTTTACAATTACCCTCTGTGTCCTGTTGTCCAGCCAATGTTTTACCCAGGTTACCACCTTGGGACCCACTCCAACGCTGGCTAACTTGTATGTTAATCTTTTGCATGGGACTGTGTCAAATGCCTTGCTAAAGCTTAGGTAGGCCATGTCCACAGCCCCTCCCTGGTCTACTACTTTGGTCACCCAGTCAAAGAAATCTATTAGATTCATCTGACATGACCTTCCTGCTGTGAATCCATGTTGCCTTGGGTCCTGTGCCCCACTGGCCTCTAGGAAGTCAACAATTCTTTCCTTCAGAAGTGATTCTACAATTTTCCCTACCACTGAGGTCAAACTAACAGTTCTGTAGTTTCCTGCCTCTGTCTTGTTCCCACTTTTGTAAAGGGGATTCATGTCCGCCCTCCTGCAGTCCTCAGGTACCACACCATCCTCCCATGATTTGTTAAAAAGGGTACTTAGTTCTTTTAGAAGTTTTGGGTGAATTCCGTCAGGCCCCATTGCTTTGTCCACCTTCAGTTTAAGAGTTCTTTCAGAACCCTTTCTCCTGTGAATGGACTGGTATTGACCTCCCTAACCAGAGTGCTTAGACTATTCTTTGATTTAGGTACCTCCCCTCCTCTTCTTCTGTGAATACCGAGCAGAAGTATTTGTTTAGTATCCTTGCTTTTTCACTGTCACCCTCTGCCCACCCTTCCTTCCCTTTATTAAGCCTCACTATCCCTCCCTTGGTCTTTCTTAGCTCCCTAATGTACCTATAAAAGGTATTATCCCACTTCTTAACTCAGTTGGCTACTCTGTAAAACTGTTATTACCTGTAATTAATTCTGTGTCACCCCTGAAAAGGGAATGTAATGGTCTCAGTGGGCCCACTTGGTTACCTAAATTAAATAAATAGATAGATAGATAGATAGATAGATAGATAGATAGATAGATAGATAGATAGATAAACAAGGGTTTGTG
Organism: Neoceratodus forsteri; assembly: GCA_016271365.2. Classification (NCBI taxonomy): domain Eukaryota; kingdom Metazoa; phylum Chordata; order Ceratodontiformes; family Ceratodontidae; genus Neoceratodus; species Neoceratodus forsteri. The sequence continues at coordinate 659,898,884 of CM057455.1, read as the reverse complement.
ACACTGGCTCCCTTATGTGCAGGTTTCCGGAGTCTCGGGCCTCGATTGAGTTCGAGATTGGAGACAGCTGGGGCCTATTGGGGACTTGCCCTCAAAGATGATCTCCTGATGGTTTCTGCATCAACTGTCCCAGGTATCTAAATGGTGAAGAAGTTGTGGACAAGAATCCTGAACTGGCAGGGCCTGCAGCCTAAAGAAGTCTGTGCTCATGGGAAGATCAACTTAGTTGACAATGAGGATCTGAACCCCAGGGGAAAGGGATGGACCCATTATCCACAGAAGGTTAAGCCACCATAGTCTGTGACCTTTAGGTCCTGGCTTTGATTCCCGTGGAGGCACAGCTCTCCGGGTAGGCAGATGGTGGTAGCCTGTACCTCACTGTTCTATATGTGTCTTTGGAAGGATACACCCAATTGTCTGACTTCCACCAGAGGCACTGTACTGCTCCTTCTGTGGCATTCAGAACCGGATAAACCCATATGTCCTCGGTCATCTCCTAGCCTAAAGGGGACCACAGCTGAATAAGGCAAATACCTATGTGCTACCATTAAGTAATGGGGAATGTGTCACCAGCATGTGTAACTGAAGCCATGGGTATATATGTGTTGCAAATAACTATGCTACTAGTAAGATTTGAACCTGAGACCAGCTGTGAATGGGATGCATACAGAAATGTATTATATGCACAATTACGATGTCTGTGGTTGGGAATGCTGATTTGGAACTGGTCTAAAATGGAATCTGTGGCTGCAGACTTGCCATTACCTCAAACAAGTACACTGCTTTTGTAAATTAATGTTTGGAGTTTTACAAAAGAAGATTATGCCTACATGTCTGCCCGGTGTCATTTGATTTACTGAAATGGCTACAGTGTTTGGGAAGAATGCAATTGTAACAGCTAATGCAACCACATAAAGTTATGGGATTACAGTTAAAATGAGTTTAGACCCACCCCCACGCACTATGCGGAAAGAGTACCTGTGTACATTATAAGTGCAATCAAAATGTATCTTTTGGCAAATAAAGGTGACTCTGGTTACCTACATATCCAAAGGGATGAAGAAGCATGACAGAGAACATGGGCAGTAACAGCAGTGTCAAGAAGAGCCCAGGGGTGCAGCCAACGGGAGTCCCAGAATCAGTAAAGAAGAAATCCTGGATGAAATGAATACTGGACCATTGCAGCATGAAGGATCCACAAAAAGGCAAGTGGTCTCCTCTGATGGGGCATGAGTAGCATGGCCAGAGCAGTTCCCACTGAGATACACAGGTGACTTTATAGCAGTAATTCAGTGGACCACTCCTCTAGGGGTGTAGGAGATTGCCAAGCCTAGGTCTGTACAATGTGTTACTCCTGGTGAGATGTTTGGGAGTCACCTCGAAGGTTATTGCCTGCCACCCTCCTGACCAAGGGACAGTATGGTAGGGAAGGCCTGAATTGGGGGGTTGTGCTGCATGCATTTTTGTAGCAGGCTGCCTAATCCCATGATGGAGTCAAAGGTGCCTGTGCCCACACACGCAGTGATGGCTGTGTTGGGCAGTCCATCAGCAGCCTTACTGTGACCCTTGGGGAATAGCATTCCCCTTTACACTGAGGGGTACAGCCTGGGTATTTAACAGTGCCTATACTGATACAGGGGAAAATGTTCACAAATATCAAAGTGCCTCCACCTGGGGAAGGTTTATGGAGGGTTCTCCAGGGCAATTGAGCATTGAACCAACTGAGCAAGGGAGCAGTGACTCTGGATACTACACAGATTTGACATAGATGGATCCCTGGGCTAAAGCAGTGGCATAGAGGAAGTGTTTTAAAATCTACAAGCGACAGATGAAATACTTTTTATTTTTTTATATTTTCTTTATTGTACATAAAAAACTTTTCATTGTACAGTACATTTAAAAATCACATACTTTGTTCTTGCACCTTTACTTGTCAGTATTATATGCATTTTCTGTACTTTATACAGCTTATAACCATCGTAACCTCAATGAAACCTCTCTATTAAATAAAACTAAACAGAGTTGTCTACCTTCACCTTAATCAATCTTTCCAGGATCCCTGCACTATAGGGTAGTTGATCTTTTTACTTCTAACTACTCTCACTTATACTGTCCCTTCAATCTACTTGTAGTATTTCTTGTTGGGCCTTCTTATGTTTCCCTTTATGTGAACAGTATATATGGTGTCTCTTTATGCATTAAAATGCATTTTCTGCTTATTCAGTTTTCTGCTTCTGTCTCCATAACCCATTTAGTCCATCTCTCTATGAATGTCTCTGTTCTGTTCCTTAGTGAGTAGGTTAATCTCTCCATCTCCTGTATATCCCCCACTATTTTCCTCCACTCCTGTAGTTCTGGAGATTTAGGGTTCAGTCATTTCTTCATAATGGCCTTGCTTACTACCCCTACTCATATTGCCCATTAGTATCTGGCATTTGCTCCCCTAATTTCCCCAGGTGGGAGCCCAATATTAGGTGTTGTATGCTCAGAGGTGTAGTAAGCTGTAATAGAGTCTGAACTAGGTAAAATACTTTTCAAACAGACTCTGGTCTATTTCTTTAACCAGTAACTTCCAGTGCACAGATTATGACCCTGTAGAGGGAAAGCACGCCACATTGCACAGAGCCTTGCAGAATAGCAAAAAAAGCATGTACTCAGGAATATTACAAATTTTGGAACACTGAACTCTCAGCAAAACAGTAAACACCAGGCATTGCAAAATATTTTGTTCTGTCTTTTCTGATTTAAAAATGTTAACTCTTTACAAGCTGGAGCAAGGATGAGAAACGGTAGTAACCCCTATTTTAGTAGGAGTGTTATACTCTTCTCCGCAAGAACATTTGACACCCTTGCCAAGCCTAGTACCTTTGGGGATGTACTAAAAGGATTCTTCCTTTATCGCATTGACCAATTAGTTTTTGGGTCACCTGACCCTGTACATATTTACATGGACTTGAACATGGCTTGCAAGCCAACCATTATGAGGACTTATCCTTATGCCATCATTGGATCCATACTGAGGGGATGTACCCCCTTAATGCCACCTAAACCATTTCCAGTCCCCCCCAGCAACCTGACCATGGACTAAGGTTCCTCATCGTAAAGGGTAGAAGAGAAAACAAAACAAAAAGGTAACATTAAATGCACACTAAAAATAAAAAAAAAAAATAGAGTTAGAATCAATGTTTTGGTCACGGATCTTCTTCAGGAATTATTTGCAAAAGATAAAGCAATACTGTAGTGGAGAGGTAAGGGGAAATAAGGGATATATATATATGAAGAAAGAAAATAGGGGGAGGTTCTAGGAGAAAAACTAATAACAGGCAAGGTAAGAATAGAAGATGGAAAACACAAGGGTATGATGGTTATGAAAAGGCATGGTAGGAGTGAAAGAGCAGAGGGGTCCTCAAGTGGGGACTAATAAACAGGGCATAGTAAGAAGGCTGAAAGGTGACAAAGGTGGGGGTAGGAGACAGAGACATCAGGGTGAAATGAAAATAGATATGCATATATAGTTGGAATGCTGATATGAGTATTTCCCCTCTCACACACACAGACACTGGATGGAATGTATACCTGCATACCCACATATGCAAATGTTCCATGCACACATGCAAGCAAAGATATGACGGGGTGGGGGTTAAAAGGACAGACTACAGTGGTAAACCATAAGGTGGCTATAAGATGTTAGTAGAAAATACATCTGTCATTTGGACCAGAGAGTTGCTGGGAGCCTAGGCAGATGATAAGCTTGGTTTCTGTGTTTTTTCTTCATATGGCCTCTGGTGCAGACCATGCACCATTTTAGTTGCCCTCCTCTGGATTGCCTCCGTCCTGTCTATGTCCTTGCAGAGATGGAGTCTCCAGGCCTGCCTAGCTTCTACCATGTGACCCTTGTGCTGAATGAGCTGTACTGGCTGCTGGTGAGGTGGCATATAATTTATTTATTTAAAAGTTGTTAACCGGGAAAGGCACACTGAGCCGAAACTCGTTTCCTGGTGCGACCCGGGGATAATACATGTACGGGGAGGAAGACGCAAGGCACAAACTGAATAGTATACACCAATAATTTACAAATAAAAAAGAACAAAGTAAGACAAATTCAAGGTATACATGGCAGCATCCAATCTGCACAATTAGTACAATAATTTCATGATGAATACAAATACAAATATGAGTAGTTTGCAAACTATTAAACAATAAGTGCAGCAGCAAATTGATAAAGTACCTGGCTAGACATAGCGATAGAAACCCCATTAAGTAGATAAGGATGTTGGACCTTTGGGAAGAGAGGAGAAGGGGTAGAAGGGGTGGGGAGGGACTGAAGAAGGGGAACAGGTGTAAGGAGCAGGGGAATGGTGCGAAGCAGGGTTTTGAGGGCAGAGAAGGTAGGGGCATGGTGAGTGGCCCATGGGAGTTGGTTCCAAGGGTGGGGGAGGTGGTAGGAGAAAGCTGATTGACCTGAGCATGTGGGAGGGGGTGGGAGGGAGAACATTCGAGCATCTCTTGAGCGAAGGGTGTACTCTGAAGAGCAGACTGGTGAAAGACAAGAGTTTAGGTAGGAGGGGAGAGACCTGAACCAGAATTTTCAGATGAAGATGAGGCTATGCATTTGACACCTAGTAAGAAGTGGCATTAGTGCGAGAGTGGATAAGAGGGTGCAGTGGTGAGTGAGAGGGGGAGAGGAGGTGGCAAATCTAGAAGAGTATCTAGCCTGGCTAGAGATGTAGCAGGAGCAGAGCCATAGACAATATCTGCACAGTCTATAACCAGAAGGATGGTTCTGGAAACTAACTCACATCAAGTAGACATTGGGAGGCAGTCTTTGTGCTGATAAAAGATACCGAGTTAGGGGTGGAGTTTAGAGCACACAGAGTCAATGTGGGTTGAGAAATCAAGGCTTGAATCCAACCAGACCCCAAGTACTGGAACAAATTTACTGACTGGAGAGGAGAGTCATCGAGGGTGGAGAAAGTTGGGGGGTTTGGAGATTTGGACTGTTTTTGCCTCGAACCAAAGAACATGGAAATAGTCTTTTTGGAATTTAGTTTTAAGTTGGTTTTGATAGAACCAGGTCTGTACTTCATTGAAGTCACACTGGAAGGGGGCTGTAACAGCTGTGGCAGATGGACCGGAGAGGAATAACACAGTGTTGTCTGCATACATATGAATTTTGGAAGGGGAGCAGACTGAGGGGAGATCATTGATGAAAATTGAGAAAAGGATGGGGCCCAGTATGGACCCTTGGGGGACACCTGTAGAGATAGGAAGAGGGGGAAGAGAGGGAGGTTCCAACAAGAATTGATTGCTGTCTGTGTTGAAGGTATGAACAGAACTAGTTTGTTGCATCAGGGGCAAGCCCAGAGGAGTGAAATTTCTGGATAAGGTGGATATGAGAGACGGGGTCAAAGACCTTAGCCAGGTCCATGAAGATGGCTGCCGTGATGAGGCCATTGTGCATGGCTGACTGGAATGCGTCTGTAACATGGAGCAGGAAGGAGACTGTGCAGTGCCGTTTCCTAAACCCAGACTAAAAGGGAAAGAGGCAATCAGAGGCAGTAAGGTTTCCAGGAGCCTAGAGTAGCCAAGGAACTCCTGGAGCTTGGCAAGGGCAGGTAAGAGAGATATGGGTCTGTAGTTTCCAGGAGAGGTGGGGTCCCCACCTTTGTTCATTGGGCATAACCTTGAAGGCTGGTTTACTAACCAATAAAGTCATACATGGCAGGGGCCTAGGCTAACTGGTTACACTTCTGTCTTCTCACTCTCACTGTCATCTTGTCTGCTCTGCCAGTGAGGGCCTTCTCAGGACACTAAAGGCATTATGGAATACCTGGGTGTTCACTGTGGCAGCCCTAATATTATGGAATGCACTCCCAAAGGATCTGAGAGAGGCCCCATTGATAGAGGCCTTTAAGAGGGGTCTTAAATATTTCTTATTTCAGGAAGCATTTGCAAACATCTGAATGATATCTCTGCCTATACATGTTTTTTTTTCACCTCTTTTTATTGGCAAGAGTAACCACCCCGCTGGCCCTCTTGTCTAGGGGCATAAATCATATTGCAGAAATCAATAAATAAGGAAACATCCACTACCAATTTCTTCCCAAACTATCCTCTTTATTTAACTCCTGCACCCCAAATGATTCCAGGTATGCAGGGGTCACATCTTTCATTGAAATAAGTAAAGCAGCTTCATGGGGTTATCTGAAATGTTTTACAAGACAACCAGGTTGGACAGTCAGAGCAGCAATAATGGTTTATAGACAATGCAAGCAAGGCTTCGATGATTCTACCTACTTGGTATGATTTACCCAAGGCACCTCTCTACTTAGAAACCCACATGCTGTTGGCTCCCTGGTGCTGGTAAGCCAATCTTTTTGCTTATTCTGGGTCACACATTCTCTGTACACTCTGGCACTGGTCGCTGCCATATCTCTGGCATGGGAAAGCATGCTGCTTCCCCCACCTGGTCCCTGGCCCAAACCTCAAGGGATACCAGGATTCTTTCCTTTGACCTAGGCCCTGTAACCCACTCATTCTCAAATTAAACAGGGACTCTAAACCTGCGAGTTCTCCCAAACCTCTGGCACCCGTTCCCTCCTTAAAGCTCAGTCTTTCCTCTGTACTGCTCTCCACTGGTGCAGTGGCCCTCAAACCCAGCCCTGCTCCAGTACCTGAGCCCCCTGCTACAGGCTTCCCTGCCATGGGAGAGCCCCTAGGCCCTGCCACCACCCAGGCCCTTCTGAGCAGCCCACCTCTGCAAGTAGCACCAAAATCCTTTTCTCTGCTCCCAGCTGACCCTTTCAGGGGATCCATGCCCAGGCCCACATCCCTCTCAAACACATTCTGGGCTTGTGGTAAGCATCAACCAGAGGCCATCCTCCAAGGCCTATCCTATAACCTACGACCCGCCTGGCCCTTTATTTGCTGGCACCGCAGGGCCTGCCCCTCCAAGCAGGCCCCCTTAATGGGTGAAGGGCCCTCTGGCTCCATCTGCCCCCAGGCCACCCTGCCATACTGGGTACGGGGAAGAGCCACTGCCACCGGCCTTCCCCCTGTGAGGACCCTGCCACAGCCCCCACAGCTCTAGCAACCTAAGCAAACACTTTAATGGGCTCTCTAATGTCTCCTGCCTATCCTGGCCTCCTATTGCCACCTGCACCTCCCTTACCCCGACAACGTAGGACCTGACTGATCATCCTCCCCCACAGAGCTTCCTTACTGGCTCCTCAATGCCACGTCACTGCAAAATCTGTACCTATCTGCTGGGGGCCCCCCCCACTGGCCCACCCGGACCGCCGAGCTCCCTTCTTGCCTGCCTTCTCTGCTCCTCCAACCACCCTCTCCAGCCCCAGGCCTAATGCCAGGGCTAGAAAAAGGCTCAGAACTTCCTGTCCGCAGCCTTATATACCGCCTCAAACCTGCTGTCTGCTGCTACCTTGAAGCGTCCAGCAGGCATTAACCCTCAGAGCACTAATAAATTCCCTAGCTCTGAAGGGGGGATAGGAGGATGGAAAAGGGATGCCTAAGTGGGAGCATATGCCCCTCCTACAAAGGGGGCTTACACAAGAGAAGGTCAATGCAAATACATAGTGTAAACACAATAGTGAATAGTGATGTGTACACTTGGGTGAGACAGGCAGGTGGGAGCCATAGAAGGGTGGAGCCGCTCCTGGGAGAGCTACCTGAGTGACCACTGTGGGCTGGCAGACAGGAGGAGTGGAGTGAGGGAGTTCCAGAGGGTAGAGAGTCTCCAAGAGAAAGTCAACTGCCCAAGTGACAGAAAATACCTGGGGGATAAGGAAGAAATATGACAAAAGCCATGTTTACACTGCCGGCTTTGCAGAACATCAACTCATGCACATGGGTTGATGTGCTGCAAAGTTGGCAATATGGACACTCACCAGAGTGTGCTAGCAGTGCTTCAGACACATTTTCAGCACCAGCGCAGGAGTGGGTATGTCTTTCGGAGTGAGCATATTATGTGGCAGTGTAAATGCACTGCGACGCTCACTCCGATAAAAGCAGCCACTCCCAGACTCCTCCAGTGCTCCCAACCCCGCCACACAGCCCTTCTCTGGTGCAAACTGCATCGACTCAAAGGTGGACTGTGTAGAAGGCAGAATTGAACCTCAAACAATAATTGCATCAGGAATGGAGTGGTGCAAAGGTAAGAGTGTTACCACAGTGTAAATACAGCTAAAGAGAGAGAGCGAGAGAGAGAGTGTTAAAGGAAATAGGTAAGCATGAGCAGGGTGGATTGGTATTCAGGTGGCTTTGTAGAGGGGCATCATTATCTCCCTCCTTCTACTAGTAATGCCCCTGCCAATGCATGCCAACATTCCATTGGCCTTTCCCACTGCCCTGCTACATTGATTTCCTACCTTAAGATTGGATGACACTATAATCCCCTGATCCCTCTCCTGTTCTGTTACTTTGCTTGCCTCCCCTCCTAGGGTGTATCCTGCTCATGTGTTCCTACTCCCCACGTGCATTACAATGCACTTTTTGGCATTAAATTTCAGTTGCCATGTCTCTGACCACTCTTCAAGCATCTTCAGGTCCTGCCTCATGTCCTCTACCCACCCCCCCGGGTGTCCACCCTATTGCAGATCTTTGTATCATCAGCAAATAGGCACATCCTTCCCCTCAGACCCTCTGCTATATTGCTGATGTAAATGTTAATAAGGAGAGGTCCCAGTACTAATCCCTTGGGTGCTCCACTCTTCACCCCCCATCATGGATTACACCCCGTTTAGCACCACCCTCTGGGTTCTTCCCACCAACCAGGCCTTCACTCACCTTGTTATTTTTCCACCCACCCCTAGACTTTCCAGCTTGCTTACCAACCTTCTGTGAGGGATGGTGTCGAAGGGTTTACTGAAGTCCAGATAGGCCACATCCACCGCCCCTCCCTGGTCGACTACCTGAGTCACCCAATCGAAGAACTCGATTAGGCTTGTCTGGCATGACTTTCCCCTCGTGAAGCCATGCTGTCTGCTGTCCTGCAAGCCACTGTCCTCCAGGTAGTCCACTACCATCGCCTTGATTAGTGCCTCCATTACCTTTCCCACACCTGAGGTAAGAGTGACAGGATGATAATTCTCCATCACCTCCCTACTTCCTCCCTCCCTTGTGCAAAGGCACCACGTCCGCCCTCCTCCAGTCCTCTGGCACCCTCCCCGTATCCAGAGACAAGTTGAATAGCTTTGTCAATGGGGTGGCCAGCTCCTCCTTCAATTCCCTGATCACCCTGGGGTGTAATCCATGTGGCCCCATTGCCTTGTCCACCTTCAGCCTTCCTAGTTACTCCCTAACCCTATCCACAGTGAACAGGCTCTGATCCACCCATTTGCCCTCCCACCCTTCCCAAGCTCAGATTCCCTGCCCTCTTCCTCCTCCTCCATAAATATCGAGCAAAAGTACTTATTTAACACCTCTACTTTTTCACAATCCCCTTCCAATTGTATCCCTTCCTCCCACCTCAGTCTTGCAATCCCCTGCCTTGCCCTCCTCATCTCCCTCACATATCTAAAAAATGTTTTGTCCCCCCCCCTTGGCTTGTTTAGCTATTTTCTCTTTAGTATCTGCTTTTGCCCTCCTTATCTTTTGTCCTGCCAGTCTTCTTTTCTCCCTATAAGCCTCCCTGTCCTCTTCGCTGAGTGTCCTCTTAAATTTCCAGAAAGCCCTCCTCCTGTCCCCGACTGCCCCCGCTACCTCCCTTGTACACTAAAGTGGTCTCCTCCTTTTTCTAGCTGCTGTAAGAATACCCCCTGCAGCACCACCAGTATTTCCCTGCTCCAAGTCGATACTACATCTGTGATTCCCAGTCTATATCTGGGAGGTTTAGGTCTCCTACCAGTAGTAGTTCTCCTTTGAGGGCCATCCACGTGACTGTCTGAATCAGCTGTTTATCCATCTCCTCCTCCTGTGTAGATGGTCTGTATACCACTCCCCGGCTGCAAAGATTCCCCATTGCTTCTGTCTGTATAAGAACTACGTAATGGATTGTAGTGGATTATCTTCACTTGTGAGTGGTAAGACTCATATCTCTCTAGTGGCAATGCCATAAGTTAGTTATAAATGTCTTACCATTTATGTGTGGAGAGGAATGTGTTATTTCACTGCAACCCATTATATATTTGATATACCATGCCACTGTGTTTACGGTTGAGCAGGAGTTTCTATGTTAAACCTCAAACTTTACACTTTAATAGCTTAGCAATTGTTCAACTGATTTGCAAAAAATGTTACATGCCCAGTCTTCAGGGCAAGATATTTTGATGTGCCATGTTTTGTTCTGGTTAGGTGTATAGATTCAAAGATCTGAAAAGCAGAAAAAGTGAAAAAAAAAATCTTTTTTTCTTTTGCTGTTTTATGGTCATCGCCTAGCACCCAGATGGTTTAGAATTTTGCTCCAAACTTTTCAGGTTAGAAAGGACTTGGGCCACAGTGGTGCCTTTCACTTGTTTGGTGAAAAAATATTAATTTGTTCTAAAGTTCTAAGAATTCAAAATTTCAGTTCTGAACATGCTCAGTACAGGTTTTTGCATAGCTGCTTGGAACAAAAAAGGAATTTGGTCCATATGAAAAAAAATTCAATTTTTGTATGGGAATAATCCTTTCTCATGAGAAAAATGTTTTTTTTTTTTTTTATGGCTGCCATCTTTTTTTTTTTAAAAAAGTTTTGAAAAACCATAAAATTTAGATCCTGCACAGACACCAATGCGTGTATCTTGCTAATTGGGACCCTGTTAGTAGGATTCTGGAGTTACTTTTTGGAAAAATTACACAGAAATGTGTTTTTATACATTTTTAAATATTTTTTTATGACTCAATTTTCTTTTTTCATATGGCTATACAAACAAGCATTTATCAATGCCGAATGTTGCTTGCTTGTATGTGCTGTTTAGGCATGTGGAAGTGATAGTTCCATGCCTTCCTCCCAAGACATCCACTGTGTCTTTCCGTTCAGTATTCAGAGGAGAGTGGGAGGGGCAAGGGCCACCGCAGTACAGCAGTTGCCAAGGGGGGTGAAGAGGAGGACAATAGTCCATTCAAAGGCAAAAGAGTCCTGCAGGAGCTCACTAAATTGAAGGTGGACAAAGCGATGGAACCAGATGGCATACGCCCAAGGAAATTAACAGAACTGCGAAGGGAGATAGCAGTACCTCTGGCAGCCATGTTCACTGAGTCATTCAACATGAGTGAACTGGAGGAGGGCACATGTGGTCCCTCTACACAAGTCCGGCAGCAGGGAGGAGGCAGGGACAATAGGCCATTCAGCCTCACCTCAGTAGTGGGGAAGATCATGGAGACATTGCTTAAAGAAAGGATAGTGGGGCATCTAGTAAGTAAGTAAGTAAAATTTATTTTTTAAAGCGCTTTTCAAAACCAAAGCGCTGTACAGATAAAATAGTTAAAATACATGCATATAACATACAACAACAAATAACAATATAATTACAATAAAATCACTCTCCATACGCCTGTTTAAATAAATAAGTTTTTAATTCTAACTTAAAACTCTCAACAGTCAGGCAGCCTCGTATCCAGCGGTGAGAGAATTCCACAGGGTAGGGGCAGCAAGAAAATGCCGAGCTCAGAGGTTTTCAAGCGGACCTGAGGGACCTCTTAGCAATCCCTCGTCGTGAGGCAGAGCAAGCGAGAGGACAGTAGGGAACAAGAAGATCTTGAAGATACCGCGTCCCTGTTCGCGTGAGGGCTTTATAGGTCAGTAACCCGACCTTAAAGGTGATCCGCCACTGAACCGGCAGCCAGTGCAGTTCGCACAGCACAGGCGTAATATGACTTCTCATAGATGTCCCAGTCAAAAGCCTGGCTGCTGCATTCTGCACCAGCTGCAAGCAGCGGATATCAACCCCTGGTAGCCCTAGGTACAGGGCATTGCAGTAATCAAGGCGAGAGGTAACAAAGGCATGGACCAATACCAGAAGGTCAGCCGGAGGAAACAGGTATTTCACCCGAGCGATATTCCTAAGATGATAAAAGGAAGATTTGACAACGGATGACACCTGAAACTTCAGGGTCAAACCATCGTCAATAATATCGCCTAGGTTACGCACCCGGTCTGAGGTTGGCAGCAGGGCACCGTCGATCCATATGCCCGAAGGAAGCCCGGCCCTACAACCCGCCTCAAGGCGACCTGGGTCCACCACCAACACCTCAGTCTTATCCAGGTTTAACCTTAGCCAGCTGGCACTCATCCAATCCTTGATCTCGGATAGACAGCTGTTAAGTATAGATACTGCATCTTCCTGTCTGGGACTAAAAGACAAATGCAGCTGGGTATCATCTGCATAGCAGTGAAAACCCAAGCTGTATTGCCTAATAATGTCTCCCAATGGCAGCATATAGACAGCGAACAACATGGGTGCTAAAATGGAGCCCTGCGGGACCCCACAGGGCAGAGAGAAGGCATCAGAGGAATAAATTCCGGTGATAACCCTCTGTCTCCGCCCCGTGAGAAAAGATTGAAACCACTGCAGAACTGTACCAGACAGTCCGCAGTAGAACCGCAGGCATTCCAAAAGCACATCATGGTCCACAGTGTCGAATGCTGCAGAGAGAGCAAGAAGGACTAGAATAGTACACGCCTTTTGATCTCTCGCTATCAGGAGATCATTTAGAACCCGGACAAGGGCAGTCTCAGTACTATGTCTTTTCCTAAATCCCGATTGGAGAGTATCATAGACATTGTGATTTATGATATGGTCGTCCAGTTGCAGTGCAACCACCTTTTCAATAACCTTACCCAAAAAAGGGCAGGTTAGAGACAGGTCTGTAGTTAGCTGGACAGTTCGGGTTCAATGAAGGTTTTTTTAGGAGTGGTCGAACGACCGCCTCCTTTAGGGGATCAGGAAAGATCCCCTGCTCCAGAGATTTCCAAACAATTTCAGCAATGGTCGGACAGTTAGTATCTACACAACCTAATAATAGAGGCGTAGGGCCCGGATCCAAACTACAGCTGGTTGGACGTACAGTCTGGACAATCCTCACAATATCCATAAACTCCGGCCTACCAAAGTCAAACCATGCAACACAGGTGTTTGTTTCCCCCTGCCAATCACTGCAAACCCTTGAAGAATGAGCCTGGCTGATATCCAACCTAATGCTGGCAACCTTATGAGTGAAAAACCGAGCAAGCTCATCACACTTTATTTGTGAAAAAATCTTTTCCAGACTGTAGACAGAGTGGGTTGCACAGTCTGTCAACAGTCTGAAAGAGTTGAGCTGGTCGGTTGCGCGCAGCAGCAATCTCCCTGGACAGGAAATCTGCCTTCTTATGGGTTATTGCCAATTGATAGATAACATAATGATCCATCAATCTAAGTTTGTCAGCATCTAAGCAAGATTTCCGCCAGGCCCTCTCTAGCCTTCGCCCTACTCAGTTCCTTCAAAGACCCATCAAACCATGGAGTCTTTGGGCACTGGGTGAGTGGGCGAACACGAACAGGAGCAATTTGGTCCAAGGCCCTGCTCACTGCCTTATTATAGGCAAGAACAAGGTCTCCTGGACTCATGCTCACACCCAAAAACCCGATAGGTCCAGTACCGCTAATAGGCCCTCTGGGTTTACTCCCTTAAAGGGCAATACTGGACCATCTCCGTAGAGGCAGGCCTATTAGGGGGTGCCCCAAAACTGAATCTTATGGTGTGATGGTCTGTCCACACATTTGGTTCCACCCCCAGATGGGTAACATCCAAATCCAGTGTGAACACCAGGTCTAAAGAGTGTCCCCCTATATGGGTAGCAGAGGTAACTACCTGTGACAGGCCCAACATAGACATGAGTTGTAGGAAATTCTTTCCAAAGTTCGAGAGTTCATCGTCGACCCAGGCATTGAAGTCACCCAGTATTAACCATCTGGGCGACTCCAATGCCATGTCCTGATGAAGTCCTGAATTCCTTCAGGAATTCTCCACCATCGTCAGGTGACGGTAGATGCGGAGAATCCTAAACTCTGCACCTGCTGCCAGGATACACTCAAAAGACCTGGCGTTACCAACTGGCACCTCCACAAGACTCAGATCTGATCCTAAAAGATGGCCACTCCCGCCCCTACTGATCCAATCTCAGGCGGTGCATCACGAGAACCCAGCTGGAGCAGCAGAGTCTAAAATAGGACCTGCATTCTCATCCAGCCAGGTCTCGGTGATACATGCCAGGTCAGATGTTGCAACAAGGTCTGCGATAATAGCAGTCTTGTTCCTAATAGACCTGGCATTACATAGCACCGCCCGAGTTGGATGGGTTTTTGGAGAGGAACGCGGCACCTGCCCACAATCTGTGGAGCCCTTGGGTATGGGATCAGGCAAGGAGGACCCCTCTTCTGATCCCATTTCACCCCAGGGTGTCTCCTTGACCCAACTATCCCTATCTGTCCACTCCCCTCCAATCTCCCACTCTGTCCGACCCACTCATCCCTTAAGCACCTTCTCATTATACCCGCTATGCGGCAGTTATTAAGAACGTCATTTGACAGCCGAGGACAATAAAAGGGACGGAGATCCCAGAGCAGGGTAGGAGAGTAGCGCCTGACCATTGTGGACCCCAAACACATCTTATCTAATAATAACTCAAACACACCTATCAACAAAACTAAAATAAATCCCAACTCAAAACTAACCCTAAACAATAAAATACCATTAAATACAGAACTTAAAATAATTTTGTATTTTTGAACACTGAAGCACCTCTCACGTGCAATAGTGCAATAGATATTATAATATCTCCCAAAACTACCTCTCACATAGCAGGGGACATTTTCAGAGTGTTCAGAGCAAATATAAATCAAATAAGTCCAGATAAATAATATTGCACACAAAAAATCCAGTAGTAAGGATCCGAAACCAAACTCAACTCAACAAAGGGATCTGAAGGAGTCCAGAAATCCAGCAGCAACTTGTACTTCAAGGACCATACTCCAAACAGTCATTTACCAGGAAACAGGTAGATAAATGTGTTACCTAAGACAGCAGTAGTAGCAGCCTTACCCGGTCAACGACCCGTGGCTATAACAATCCCACGAGCCAGCCCAAACAGTCGAATCCTGGGAAGGTCTAGAAGAAGCCCTGGTCCCCCCAGCTTCCTAGGGGTAAATAGGCAACTCCTGTCTGGTCGGAAACCGAGAGGCAGCCACTGCTTCTACAGCAACCTTACCCGGCAAGCGACCCCGCAGCTACAAACGTCCCATGAGTCAGCCCAAACAGCCAAATCCCGGGGCGGTCTAGGAGAAGCCCTAAGTCCCCCAGCTTCCCAGGGAACAAAACTGGGCAACTCCTGCCCGGTGGAAACCGAGAGGCAGCTAACGCTTCTCAACCAGCAACTTCAAATATAAATCCACTAGAGTTCACAGAATCCTTAAAATCAATAACAGGCAACCAAAATCTTGTATAGCAGCTGGAATAACAAATACTCTGTTGGAAAACTTCCTTACAAGTCCTCCTCCTTACAAGTTCTCTTAGAGCACGGCAGGCAGATGCTTCAGCAACAAGCCATACATAGTTGAATGATTCCTCCTTTGCAAGTCCTCCTTATAGGTCCTCTTAATGCAGACAGTTACTTTAATGGATTAACCAAATGACTCCATGACTCCACACATTTCCAAATCCACAGACCAGAGATTTCATATGGCCACAAAATGATCAAAATTAGCTCCGAACAGACTCAGTAACTTTGAGTGAATTCCAATAAAACAAATAAACAGGTAAAACAGGTAAAACGAAAACAAAACTGGAGAGCGAAAAACTTCCACGCAGGGAACGTTACTCGTGCACTCGTACGCTAGTACACTCGTAATCGCAGAGCTCTAACTTCCTCACTCCTTCAACCCTATCTAACTAAAAATTACCTTCAAGTAGAGTGAAGTTTTAGACAGAAAATAAAACGCTTAAACACTTGTAACGCTAGAAACACAGCGGCGGCAGCAGCAGGCACAGAACAGCCGCCGTCTTGCCACCAATCTAGATGCCATTGGAGCCCAGGACCATAGACAACATGGATTCACAGTGGGGACATCATGTCAGATAAATCTGGTTGATTTCTTTGACTGGGTGACAAAGGAAGTGAATCAGGGTGGGGCAGTGGACAACGCTTACCTTGATTTCAGCAAAGCCTTTGACACCATCCCATATAGGAGGCTGATAAACTAGCTGGGTAGGCTGGGCATGGGGGAAAGGGTGGTAAACTGGGTTAGAAACTGGCTAACAGACAGGAGGCAGAGAGTGGTGGTAAATGGTGTGCAGTCTAGTGAGAGGGGGCGACCAGTGGGGTGCTGCAGGGATCGGTCCTGGGGCCAGTTCTGCTCAATGTCTTCATTAGTAATATTGCAGAACATCTGAAGGGAATTTTTTCACCAAATTTTCAACATAGCCATTTTAAGATCTCTGCTCATGAACAGTGTTACTGTGATTTTCTTAATTTGTCCCATACATTGATTTCGCACACCGACTGCGCCATTGTGCGCTACATGGATGGAAACACGTTTTGGGCAAGATGTGAAAATTGACAGCTGTACTGCTCATAAGGAGGTGTGGTAAAATGGCAATGTTGAAAATCTGGAGTGAAAATATTGAAAATTTGCGAACTTATGAGCGTGTGTAGGAACTGCGCAACACACGCTCGTAAAACAGTCATTTTTAGGAATTTTTTGACCAAATTTTCAACATAGCTATTTTAAGACCTCTGCTCATGAACAGTGTCACTGTGATTTTCTTAATGTGTCCCAAACATTGATTGTGCACACTGACTGCGCCATTGTGCGCTACATGCGCGAAACACGTTTAGGCGACATGTGAAAAATGACAGCTGTACTGCTCATAAGGGAGTGTGGTAAAATGGCAATGTTAAAAATCTGGGTACAAATATTAAAAATTCGCGACCTTCTACGTACATAGGAACTGCGCAACGACGCTCGTAAAACAGTCATTTTTAGGAATTTTTTAACCAAATTTTCAACATTGTCATTTTAAGACCTCTACTCATGAACAGTATCACTGTGATTTTCTTAATTTGTCCCATACATTGATTTCGCACACCGACTGCGCCATTGTGCACTACATGGACGGAAACATGTTTTGGGCAAGATGTGAAAAATGACAGCTGTACTGCTCATAAGGAGGTGTGGTAAAATGGCAATGTTGAAAATCTGGAGTGCAAATATTAAAAATTCGCGACCTTACGAGCTTACGTAGGAACTGTGCAACGAACGCTCGTAAAACAGTCATTTTTAGGAGTTTTTTGACCAAATTTTCAACATTGTCATTTTAGGACCTCTACTCATGAACATTATCACTGTGATTTTCTTAATTTGTCCCATACATTGATTTCGCACACCGACTGCGCCATTTTGCGCTACATGGGCGGAAGCATGTTTTGGGTGAGATGCAAAAAATGACAGCTGTACTGTTCAAAAGGAGGTGTGGTAAAATGGTAATGTTGAAAATCTGGAGTGAAAATATTGAAAATTTGCGAACTTACGAGCGTGCGTAGGAACTGTGCAACGCACACCCGTAAAACAGTCATTTTTAGGAATTTTTTCACCAAATTTTCAACATAGACTTTTTGAGAGCCCACCTTATGAACACTGGCAGTGTCATTTTGTTAATCAGTCCCAAAAGTTGATTTCACACAGTGACCCTGAAATCACCCTTTGGGCCCGATTAACGCCATGACAGTGCAAGAATTCATAAGGAGGGGTCCCAAAAACTCCATGTTGAAAATTTGGGCCCCAAATTCCCAAAAATGCTTGAGATATGCAACAAAGTTGAAAAAACCCTATCTATCCTATTATACAACTTACCAGCATTTCCTCAGTTCGTGGTCAGTTTTGAAGAGTGCAGACGTGTTCCCGGTCCACCGAAGATCGTCGCACCAAGCTCTGGAGGTAAGTATGGGGTGAGGGGGGTGTGGGGAGGCAGAGTGCACAGTGGGTGGGTGCGGGTTGTGGGAGGAGGGCAGGGAGAAGTGCAGAGGGACAGTTTTTGTATTTATAGGTGTTTTTTTTTACTAAGACTACAAGGGCCGAAGACTACTGGGACATTTGCCACGCTGGGTGGCTCCCAGCGTGGCAGCTGGAAAACTGTTGGGGGCTGGAGCCACGAGTTGGGCACCCCCCGGCCATAACATCAATTGCCATGCTGGGGTGGGCTCCCAGCGTGGCACCTGAACTCTTTGGGGGCGTGCAGCTGGCGGGGGATTGGGCACCCGTCGGCCATAAAACATTTTGCCATGCTGGGGTGGGCTCCCAGTATGGCACCTGGATGCTTTGGGGGGCGTGGAGCCGATGGATTGGGCACTCCCCATCGGCCGTACAGTGTGGGGGGAAGGGGAAGGCGCATGAGCACGCAGTGTGCATGCATGCACATGTGTGTGTGTGGAGGGGGGAGCTCTGCTCACTCAAGCAGAGCTCTCCCTTTCAACTGTATGCCACTGCATTTTCAACTTGTCATAGACAGCTGCAGCAGTGATTGTTGAACTGGGACTGCGCCTACAAACACACTGACTGCATTGGAAGACGGGTGCCACACCTCCAAAAACTCGGATGATGGCACTATCTTTCTTGCACATGCGTGCAAGCAACATAAAAAGGAACTGAGCCATATGAAAAAGGATGCCTTCATATGAAAAATGAATTTGGACTTAGGTTTTTTTCAGATTCTTTTTTTGAATGAAGGCATCCTTTTACGTATGAATGAAAAACTCACAAAGGATCCCTTCATACAAAAAGAATGTGAAAAAAAAAACAAGTCCAAATTATTTTTTCATATGAAGGATCCTTTTGGAAGGCCCTTGTTAAATATAAAAAGGATGCCTTCATATGAAAAAGAATTTGGACTTAGTTTTTTTATTCAAAGTTTTGCTTCATATCAAGGGATCCTTTTTCATATGAACAAAAAAAAAAAACATGAAAAATAATCCCTTCATACAAAAAAATAATTTGGACTTTGTTTTTTTTCACATTCTTTTTACATATGAATCCTTTTTAGTGAGGTTGTCTTGTTCGTACAAAAAAGGATCCATTCATACGAAAAAAGAATTTGAACTTAGTTTTTTTCACATTTCAACTTCGACAACCCATAAGTCCCTCAATATTTGCAGTTAAGGGATAATCTATATGTCAAAACAAAGTTCTTAACCCTTAGGCTGCCAACAGAATTACAACGTATAGGGATTCTGGACGGATATATATCAGTCCATGGCACAGCAAGGGTTAATGAGTACTACAAGAATAACACATAATACCTCCCAAAACATTTAGGGGGCCATATAAAAAAACATAAAAATTAAAAAATCAAAATTCCCATAGAATAACTGTAACCCTTGCACCGTTATACCAAGGGTTACTACCCCTGCCTGCTTCCCTAACAACAGGTCGAGGGACCTGGGTTCAGAAAGCGAGGTACTATGGTGTGGTTACCAAGAGTAGAACTACAGTTATGGTGCCTCCACCCAGAGTAGTACTTAAGTGGGTTCCTAACAGAATTGGTACAGCCCTCTGGGAAGCTATAATCGCCCACAATCCTGCCTAGTGACCTGGTACACTTAGTTTCACAATTGCAACACGTCACACTTGAAATATGGGTTAATACTAGCATTAATGATATGGTCATGTACAGTCCACTTACCAGCAGGGTTTGAGCTCCTGGCATTCATCCTGTAACCCTCTGCAAAAGACAGTTTCCATAATACAAACATGCACTCTCAGTATGCTTTGCAGTACTACAGTAACTTTAGACAAGGAAATGATATGCTCACAAGCCAGATTAACAGTAAAAAAGCAAATCAGATTTATTAAGGGAAGTTAACAAGGAGGGGGTGAGAATTTAGGTAAACAATTAGTATAACAAGACAGGCTATGTTATGTTTAATCACTTTAGTCCCTGAATTTATCAGTCTATGCAACTACTGGTTACCCAGAATGGAAGACAGGCATGTTGAGGTGGTACCGTACGTTGGCCGGTGTTGCAGCTGATGTTGGAGCCCTTGATGGAAAGAAAGCTGATTAAATAGGAGCAACACACTTGTGAAACCATAACTATTTGTATCCATGGCCGGATGGCCCAATCACATTAAAACACATTAACTGGCAAATTGAATCAGATGGTATCATTTGAACAATTGACGATCTGTTGCAGGGAGCTACTCTGGGTTTGCTCACTGTACCTAGATGAATGGAAGAAGGTACTGGCAACATCAAGACCTGCTGCTTGCTTGAGTTGTTGCTGGGACTGGGGCCAACACGACTCACCTCCACTTCACGGCCTTTCCCTGTAGGTGGCTGCAACCTGCATTTGATTGCTGCACATGGATTGAATCCCCATGGCTGGTCTCTCACCAAGATGCTGAAAATGGCACAGGAACAGTCTGGCTGGGCCTCTGCTGGCATGGGCCCTGCATAATGGAATGTCTTTTAAAGTTAGACTGCATGCTGGTGAACCCTCCAGCTGGGCTTTTACCTGAGAATGTCCTTACTGCACTGGAGTGTCTCCTGCTTTGCTACAGGAGTCCCAGGATCAATATCTCCACAAAAGCGGTAGGCCACAGCCTCATGGCTGAAGAACTGCAAACTCTCTTCTCTTGGTATATGGCTGGTTTCCCAATTCTAGTGCTTGCTACAGAAACCATACAGTCCATTTCATTCTGCCATTATGCAGTCCTGGATTCAATCGATCCCTTTGTGAGATCGAAAATGGTCCACAGGAGGCAAGTACAGGCCATCTCCCTGCACTGCTCCTCAGCTCTCACTGGAGCTCCTTGAACATAGGTTAAAGGGTTGTTGTCTGTTTTAACCAATATCTTGGCACCATACAAGTATTCATGGAATTGTTCTACAATTGCCCACTTGAGAGCAAGAAATTCCAATTTGTGCATGAGATAGTTCTTTTCTGAGGGAGTCAGACTTCTGCTGGCATATGCCACTGGTCGCATCCTTCTATATACTCTCAGTACAGCACAGCCCCAAGGCCACTTAGGTTAGCATCAGTATGCAGCACATAGGGTTTGGAAGGGTCTGCATATGCAAGAACAGCTGTGTGAGTTAGCTGATAAATGATTTCATGAAAGGCTGTGTCAGAATCTGATGTCCATCTCTGCCCAAAGGGTGCACGAGGCCAAAAATAGGTTTTTGAAGTCTGTCTCGGTGCCTTTCTTGTACTTTTTCTGAGTGGGAGGATACCCTTGCATTAAATTTGACAGTGGACGCACTACCTTGGTATAGTCCTTAATGAAACGATGATAGTAACCGCAAAAGCCCAAAAATCATTGTAGCTCTTTTAAGTTGTTTGGTTTTGGCCAGTCAGTTAACGCTTCTACCTTGCTAGGATCTGCCTGGATGCCTTCCAATGACACAATGTGGCCTACATATTTCATGGAACTCTGGAAAAACTGGCATTTGTCAATTGATAACTTTAAACCAAATTCTTCAAGTCAGTCCAGCACTTTGAATAGACGAGCTTCCTGTTCTTCAAGGGTTTTGCCAAAGATAATAATGTCATCAAGGTAGACTAAACACTCAAGAAGGTTCATAGCTCCAATGGCATGTTCCATTAGTCTCTGAAAAGTTGCTGGTGCATCTGATATGCCTTGAGGCATGTGGAGAAACTTGCAGAAGCCTAAAGGATAAATGAATGTGGTCTTCTCCCTGTCCTTTGGTGCCATCAGGATTTGATAGTACCCACTGTGGAGATCAAGGACTGAAAACCACTTACTCCCATTGAGGCAATCCAGGGCATCTTGTATGTGTGGCATACTATATTGGCCAGGTACAGTTCTTTTATTGAGAGTTCTGCAGTTGACACACATACAGACAGAACTATTCTTTTTCTGGACTATAATGACTGGAGAAGTGTAAGGACTGCGTGATTCTTGTCTGATGCCAGCCACAAGCATTTTCTGTAGATGACGCTTGATGTCATCAATGTCTGCAGGAGCTAGGTATCGTGATCTTTGCCTGAAGGGTCTTTCATCATAGAGACGAATATAATGTTTGGTACCAGTAACACAACCAAAGTCCCATTCTTTAAGAGAGAATACTTTGGTGCGCCGAGCCAGCTTTTGACTGATTTTTTTTCTTCCAGCTATCAGGTACGGAAGACTCTCCGAAGTCAAACATGTCTGGTGATACCTCACACTCTGCTCCATTGTGACACTTGGATGGCAGCACGGCAGTATCAGTGCAGTAGACCTTGGCCAGGGTGCAATCTCGGTTAACTTTTATGTCCTGGTCTGTAAAATTCTGAATTTGGACAACCACTCTCCCACCATATGCATGAGCGTGAACAGGCAACTCACTGGCTTTAACCAGAAGTCCTTAAGGCAGTCTTCCTTCTTCGGGGGTGTCCAGCATTAGTATTTTGTTAGTTACATCCTTGCATAGATGGACCTCTCCACTAACACTACACTGAGCATTAGGGGAAAGAATATGAGGTGAAGAGTCCTTCTTCCATACAAATCCCACAGGCTCATCCTGGTCATCTTCATTGGGGCGCATCTGCATCTCATATAGTTTCTGTACCATTGCGTGGCTATGTAGAGCTCTTCTTGTCTTGTGTGCTTGCCTCTCATGACATATTTGCACAAGGCATCTGGGACAGGGTTCTATGGGTCCAAACATATGTATGTTGGTACCTATCAATACTGGAATCCCATCATACAGACCAGATGGGGGACACATAAGAGCTAAAGTTTCCACTGGATCTCCAACGTCTGCTACTGATGAAGGGAAAGAACGCCACACTTGAAGAAAACCAAGATAAGGATACGATTTGTCGCTTAACCCCGACACATGCAGTCCATCAAGGGGTTGCAGATGATGGTCCGAGAGGTGCTGGTTGTACCAATCTATGAATATCATCATGACCTGGGATCCGCTGTCTAATATGACTTGAGCCGGGATGCCATCGATATGTACAGCAGTCTCCTCGGAAGAACCCACCATTTCTGACCAGTCAGGAGGAACATAGTTTTTACGATGCAAGACTGCAGATCATCCAACATAAGGCTTGTAGGGAGGTTTAGTCTGAGGCTTTAGACCACTCTGTCTCACTTGATTAAGTAGCTTGGGTGTTACATTTCACAAGTCCTCCGTGGAGTTACATACTATTTTAGTGTGCCCATCCTCTCCACAGTGGTAGCAAAAAATGTTTGGCCTGGGGTTAGTTGCTCGAGGTTCTTCAGTTTGATTACAATTAGAGTGAGGACTAGGCTTGTAGTCATCTTTAGGCCTGAACCCAGATTCATCTCAACTAAGCCTTCTCCAGGTGGATGGCTGGCGAGATGTTTGTGCAAGATCACTCACTAAAGCTCTTAACTTTCTTAATTCTTTCAGCATATTATCATTTGGTTCCCCACCAGGGACTTGAACACTGGCACTTGTGGTAGACAACTGCACCTCACTGACAACTTCAGCAGCAGGGGTATGATTAGTTTGACCTTTAACCAATTCCAAAGCACTCTGGACGCTGGCCTTTACTTCTCGTAGCTCATTTAACAAGTCGGTAATCTGCTGAACATCAAGAGCAGGTTCTTTGTCAACAAGCTTTTGGGGGTTGGAGCTGCTTGGGCAGCACCTGCATAGGGGTCCCAAAACTCCTCTTCATTCTCAGCCTCTCTAATTTCCTTCATTAACCAGCAATATGCAGGAAGATCATCTTTGCAGTCCTGAAACTTTAATTTAAGCAACAGCACACTGGAGAATCTAGCAGCTTTAAGGATATGTTCTAACCTTACTCTAGTTAAGTCACTGGCTAGTACTCCACCCTTGCAGTGCGCTGTCTGAAGGGCCCTTTCTAGCCGGGTCACATAAGTAGACAATAGTTCATTTTTCCGCTATTTGGTGGACTTGAATTTCCACATTAAATCTTCTCCTGATTCAGTACTTCCAAAAACACCTTCTAATGCAGATATATATTCATTAGCTGAAGCATCAGGGTTTGTGGACCTCAAGAATCTGATTGCTTCAAGTGCAGGGCCCTGCAAGCTTTCCATTAGTCTTTTTCCTTTTTCTGACTCTGCACATTGCCACTCTTGGACTGGAGGAGGCATTGTCCACCCAAGTCTCTAGATCATCTTTCCCACTTGGTGTAGGAACAATGCTAGAAAACACTCTCAGTCTATAATATGCGTCCAGGTTCACTGAGGGTATGAGCACTGGTGAAAGCACGGGCGAAGGTGCTGGTGAGGGAGCTGCCGAAGGAGCAGGGGAGGAATTCACAGATGTAACACCCACCGGGGTATCTATGGCCTTTTTTAGGGCTTCTCATGTCTGTCTCTCAGCTGCTAACAGTTTCCCCAATTTATCTTTAAACTCCTGTAACTTGGGAGACCCCCTAGGTGTGAATGCCCCACTATGCATAGTGATAACTCTCAGCCCACCTGGGCCTCATCAGAGATAATGACAGGGGGTACCTGCTCGGGGTCTACTATGGCACTACAAGCTATTAAGGCCACTAAACTCTGACTGAACAGATCAGCATTTTATCCTTGTACTATACAATGGCTTTACCCAAACATTTAACCTTATTTACGGTCTCTTCTATAGCAATCTTAGTGGTGCCCAAAGGAATATCTAATAACATTAGGGCCTTATGAGGATTGACCTCCTCAGCTTCACACCACCCTGTTAGGTGATGCACAGCCATTTTGTGGGCAGGGATCCCAAGTCTAAGTCCTGTCCCATCCTCCATTTTAATACCAGAACTCATAAAAAGAGAAATTGCATTTTTGTATTTTGGCCACTAGGGGGTGCTAATACCAGGGGAGCCTCAAGTTTATAACCCTAGCGCCATTATACCAAGGGCTTCTACCCCTGCCTGCTTCCCTAACAACAGGTTGAGGGGCCAGGGTTCGGAAATCAGGGTACTGTGGTGTGCCTACCAAGAGTAGAACTACAATTATGGTGCCACCACCCAGAGTAGTGCTTAAGTGGGTTCCTAACAGAATTGGTACATCCCTCTGGGAAGCTATAACCACCCACAATCCCACCTAGTGATCTGGTACACTTAGTTTCACAACTGAAAAACTTAACACTTGAAATACGGGTTAATACTAGCATTAATGATATGCTCATGTAGAATCCACTTACC
The DNA here is from genome assembly GCA_016271365.2 of Neoceratodus forsteri. Taxonomy (NCBI): domain Eukaryota; kingdom Metazoa; phylum Chordata; order Ceratodontiformes; family Ceratodontidae; genus Neoceratodus; species Neoceratodus forsteri. Next base: position 659,873,777 of record CM057455.1, on the reverse strand, counting down.
AGCAGGGTTTGATCTCCTGGCATTCACCCTGTAACCCCCTGCAAAATACAGTTTCAATAATACCAATATGCACTCTCAGTATGCTTTGCAGAACTACAGTAACTTTAGATCCGGTAACGATATGTTCACAAGCCAGGTTAACAGTAAAACAGCAAATCAGATTTATTAAGGGGAAGTTAACAAGGAGGGGGCGAGAATTTAGGTAAACGATTACTTTATTGCACTAAGACAAGCTATGTTATGTTTAATCACATTAGTCCCTGAATTTATCAGTCTATGCAACTACTGGTTACCCAGAATGGAAGACAGGCATGCCTGAGGCAGTGCTGTGTGTTGGCTAACATTGCAGCTGATGTTGAGGCCCTTGATGGAAAGAAAGCTAATTGAATAGGAGCAACACACTTGTGAAACCATAACCATTTGTATCCATGTCCAGATGGCCCAGTCACATTTAAACACATTAACTGGTAAATTGAATCAGATGGTACCATTTGAACAACTGATAATTTGTTGCAGGGAGCTACTCTGGGTTTACTCACTGTACCCAGATGAATAGAATAAGGCACTGGCGACATCAAGACCTGCTGCTTGCTTGAGCTGTTGCTGCGGATTGGGGCCGACAAGTCTCACATCCATTTCACATCCTTTCCCTTTAGGTGGCCGAAACCTGCATTTGATTGCTGTGCAGGGGCTGAATCCCCATGGCTGGTGTCTTGCGAGGAAGCTGAAAATGGCACAGGAACAGTCTGGCTGGGCCTCTGCTGACATAAGCTCTGCATAATGGAATGTCTTTTAAAGTTAGACTGTGTGTTACTGAACCCTCCAGCTGGGCTTTTACCTGAGAAAGTCTTTACTGCACTGGAGTGGCTCCTGCTTTGCTTCAGGAGTCCCAGGATCAATATCTCCACACATGTGGTAGGCCACAGGCTCGTAGGTGAAGAACAGCAGACTCTCTCCTCTCAGTATCTGGCCAGTTTCTCAGTTCTAGCGCTGGCTACAGAAACCACACAGTCCACTTCATTCTGCTGTTATACAGTGCTGGATTCAATCTATCCCTTTGTGAGATCGAAAAGGGTCCGCAGGAGGCAAGTACAGGCCGTCTCCCTGCACTGCTCCTCAGCTCTCACGGGAGCTCCTTCTCGGTGGCATGAGCTGAACACAATTGAACGTTTTTAAGACAGTCCCATAGTTAGTTCCAGGTTTTCACATTCCGGTTGGCTGAGGAAGCAGTCAATCACAGTTTTAGTGCTTCCATTTATTTATTTACGCACCAACCTGAAAGTCGGCGATTTCTCCTACAAGGCACTGTAATTAGGACCTCTCAAGGCCCCCTGTGTCCTGATTGATCCAAAACAAGGAAGTCCAGGACCAAAGATGGTGGCTCCCATAGTGGGGGATAGATACTGGCAATACTAGCAGTCCAAACGCTTTATTTTATCTAAAGAACAGTAGTGTTTTGGAGATAAATATTTACAGTGCTAGAAAGGGCTCCCTCAGCTTTGTTAGCAACAGCAGAGTGGAGTCAATTAAGGAAATGCCTGTCTGGTCACGAGCTCTGTTATACTCAGACCCAGCCCAGGCCAATTACACTATACCATGGACTAGAGCGTTTAAAGAAATAGCGTGGTGGCATAGATGTGCGCACACACACACAGAGCAACAGCAACACAACATGGAACATGGATTTAACTTCTCTGGTTGGACATCAGCCAGGCAGTGGGCATCAGAGGAACCTTGATAGATACTTAAGGTAAGCCCCCTGACTTGGGGGGGTTACATAACATTGGAAGTTTAACAAGGCATACAACCAAGCAAATAAATTGGGCCCTGTGCTTCCACACCAACATGCATGTATGCATCTATGGAGGGGTTGAAGCACAGGGCCCAGAGGGCCTTTTGCTTCCTTAGGCAAATGGATATGTTCACATAGATCCCAAAGGGACCTGACTGAATAAAGATATGATTATACTATTTCAAAAAGTAAGGACATTCTTTTGCAAAAAAACGTCATTAATGCCAGTTGGGGTTCAAACTAAAGTGGCAAAAGTAGGGAAATGTGATGTTATTCCCAACTTCTTTTACCCCCACACTTGCAGACAGCAAAAGGAAAAACATTATGACTGCACCTCTCCTAAGTCGCCATAAATCGGGCCTGGGTGTTCCTTGGGTTGTCAACCCTAACACTCACCCCATTCTTATATAGTCTGTACAACTCAAGCTTCTTTAGTGATGGAATGGGATGAGCATTAGGGTTGTAGCCCCTGCATACTACCTGGTTCTGCGAACGAGAATGAAATGACACCATGAGTAGGTTTTCTTTTGCTGCCTGCAGGGTGGGGGTGGAGGGTTAGGGTTGGGAACCCTAACACCACATTTACCTATTTTTTGTTGGTTTAATCTGAACCCTAAACTGGTACATTAACAATGTTTTTTTGCAAATGCATTGCCTCATGACATCACAGTGTCCTCTGCTACACTCAGAAAAGAGCAGTGAACTCAATCAGAACCAGTTTATTCTTCATTAAAAGAACTAATCTGAAAGCTCTACAATTTAAAATACATGGTATAAATTGGACACACAATGACCTCACTCAGAATATGAGATCTTGGGCAGGACATTTGTAACTCATTCGTGACTGCCGCGCATGAGCTATGGTCATTCCCTCTCACTCATGATGATACATGGCATATTCTGAGTCTGGCCTTTGTGTACCCCAGCTATATCACACCATTTGAAATGATTTTACTAGTGTTTTACCTTGTGTATGCCTTTCTTTCCAATGTAAACTATCTAACCCATTTTTCTCTGTGATACTTTTTTTATGATTCCTTGATTACAGCAGGAGCATAGACCTTTCTCTGCCTATATGTTCTAGTGCTTACTGGACTTTGAAGAGGGTGCTCTCTTTTGCAACTTTTATGATATCTGTTTTCCTACTTCATTGAAATACAATGTGTCTGCCTATCTGAGTCACCCCCAACATGAGGTCACTAAGACTCAGTATTTTCCTGGCTATCTCTCTCTCTGACTCCTTTTATTCTCATGTGATCTGTGTGGAGAAATCTTATCATGGGAACTATCCCCTTTTTACAGCTACTCTCTGGATGCTCTGGGGGGGATACCCTCTCACATCTAACAAATGGCTATTAGAAACATAGACTTTGACAGCAGATAAGGACTGCTTGGCCCACCTAGTCTGCCCATTTCCCTACCTAGATGATAAGCTGCAGATCCTATTTAACCAACAGCCTATTTCTTCCTACCCCCCACAAAAATTGCCTTATGTCTGTCCCATGCATTCTTGAATTCTCCCACAGTTTTAGACCCCACAACCTCCTTAGGAAGGCTGTTCCATGCGTCCACCACCCTCTCTGTGAAAAAATACGTCCTTACATTGCTCTGAGCCGTACCCCCTCTATCTTCAAATTGTGTCCCCTTGTTCTTGCACATCTCTTTTTCTGAAAGATGCTACCCTCTTGGACTTTGTTGATTCCACTGAGGTACTTAAATGTTTCTATCATGTCCCCCCCCTCCTTTCCTCAAGGGTATACATGTTAAGCTCCTTTAGCCTCTCCTCGTATGGCTTCTCTTGCAGACCCTGTATCATTTTAGTTGCCCTCCTGTCTATGTCCTTGCGGAGATGGAGTCTCCAGAACTGGACGCAGTACTCCAGATGGGGTCTCACCAACTGTCTGTACAGAGGGATAACAACTTCCTGTTTTCTGCTGGTGATGCCTCTCCCTATACATCCCAGTATCCCCCCAGCCCTCCCTACCGCCTTCTCACATTGCTTGCCAACCTTAAGGTCATCTGATATGATTACCCCCAGGTCCCTTTCCATTTTTGTTGTTGTTATCACCATTGTGTAATCTTCCCCTGGGTTTTTGTTTCCCAGGTGCATTACTTTGCACTTCTTTGCATTGAATCCAAGCTGCCATACTTCTGACCATTCCTCCAACCTTGCCAAGTCCATTCTCATCCTTTCCATGCCTCCTTGTGTATCAACCCTGTTGCAGATCTTTGTGTCATCTGCAAAGAGGCATACTTTTCCTTCCAGTCCCTCTGCAATGTCATTTATAAAGACATTAAAAGGACTGGACCAGTACTGAACCCTGTAGTACCCACTAGTAACCCCTCTTTCTTCAGAGTCGACTCCATTTACAATTACCTTCTGTGTCCTGTTGTTCAGCTAATGTTTTACGCAGGCTACCACCCTGGGACCCACTCCAAGGCTGGTTAATTTGACTACTAATCTTTTGTGTGGGACTGTGTCAAATGCCTTGCTAAAGTCTAGGTAGGCCATGTCCACAGCCCCTCCCTGATCTACTACTTTGGTCACCCAGTCAAAGAAATCAATTAGATTCATCTGACATGACCTTCCCAGGAAGTTGTTATCCCTCTGTACAGACAGTTGGTGAGACCCCATCTGGAATACTGTGTCCAGTTCTGGAGACCCCATCTCCGCAAGGATATAGACAGGATAGAGGCAGTCCAGAGGAGGGCAACTAAAATGGTGCAGGGTCTGCAAGAGAAGCCGTATGAGGAGAGACTAAAGGAGCTTAATATGTATACCCTTGAGGAAAGAAGGGAGAAGGGGGACATGATAGAAACTTTCAAGTACCTCAAGGGAATCAACAAAGTCCAAGGGATAGCATCTTTCAGAAAAAGAGACTTACAAGAACAAGGGACACAATTTAAAGATAGAAGGAGGGCAGTTCAGGGGCAATGTGAAGTATTATTTCACAGAGAGGGTAGTGGATGCATGGAACAGCCTTCCTGAGGAAGTTGTGGAGTCTAAAACTGTGGGAGAATTCAAGAATGCATGGGACAGACATAAGGCAATTCTTGTGGGGGGCAGGAAGATATAGGCTGTTGGTTAAATAGGATCTGCGGCCTATCCTGTAGGTAGGGAAATGGGCAGACTAGATGGGCCTAGCGGTCCTTATCTGCCGTCAAAGTCTATGTTTCTATGTTTCTATGTTTCCCGCTGTGAACCCATGCTGTCTTGGGTCCTGTGACCCACTGGCCTCTAGGTACTCAACAATTCTTTCCTTCAGAAGTGATTCCATCACTTTCCCTACCACAGAGGTCAAACTGACAGGTCTGTAGTTTCCTGCCTCTGTGTAGTTTCCTGACTCTGTCTTGCTCCCACTTTTGTAAAGGGGAATCACATCAGCCTTCTTCCAGTCCTCAGGTACCACACCATCCTCCCATGATTTGTTATAAAGGATAGTCAGTGGTGTCACTAGTTCTCTGCTTAATTCTTTTAGAATTCTGGGTGAATTCCATCTGGCCCCATTGCTTTGTCCATCTTCAGTTTTAGGGTTCTTGTAGAACCCTTTCTTCTGTGAAAGGACTGGGATCGACCCCCTCTCCAGAGTGCTTCTGTTAATTGGATTAGGCACCTGCCCCACTTCCTCTTTTGTGAATTCTGAACAGAAGTATTCATTCAGTATCCCTGCTTTTTCACTGTCACTCTCTGCCCACCCACCATCCATTCTATTCAGCCTCACTATCCCTCCCTTTGTCTTTCTACGCTCCCTGATATCCTATAAAAGGTTTTATCCCCCTTCTTAACCCTATCTTTTCCTCAGTTTGTGCCTTTGTTATTCTGACTACCCTCCCTGCTTCCTTCTGCCTTTACTGGTACAGTTCTCTGTCCTGCTCCTTCTGTGTTTCCTTATACTTCTTAAATGCTGTCTTTTTCTCACTAACCTTCACCGACACTTCTTTTGAGAACCATAGTGGCTTTTTTTTTCATTTTGATTTGTTTATTTGCTTCACACAAGGTTTGTTGCCTCTGTGATGGCAGTTTTGATATTTCCCCATTGTTGCTCCACCCTTCCTTCTTGCCTGTTTGCTAGTGCTTTTCTAAGGCACTCTCCCATCTTGCCAAAGTCAGCCCTCCTGAAGTCCAGAACCCTCACTTTTGTATGGCTTGACTCTGTAGCTGAGTTTATCATGAACCACACTGTTTGGTGGTCACTTGTTCCCAAATGGCTACCGACTTCTAGATCTGAAATCCTCTCACTGTCCCCATTTGAGAGTACGAGGTCTAAGATTGCTCCCTCATGAGTAGGTTCCAAAACTAGCTGTCTGAGGCATGCCACCTGAAGGGCATCAAGAATGGCCCTGCTTTTGGACGTGGCTGCAGCAAAGGTGCTCCAGTTAACATCTGGCATATTAAGGTCCCCCATCAATAGTATCTCCCCTTTCTCTGCCATCCTAAGTATGCCTTCTATCATATCCTTTTAAATTCCCTTCCCCTGACATGGGGGTCTGTATACAACCCCTGTGCGGATTGTGGTGCCATTTCCAGTCTCTAAGGTGACCCACAGTGCCTCCTCTCCTCCCTGTTTACTCTTTTGTTCAGTTGCTTTTATCCCTTCTCTTACATAGAGAGCTACCCCCCCCTTCTGCCCTCTCTGTCTCTCCTGTAGGTTTTGTACCCTGGTATGTTAACATCCCAGTCATGGTTCTTAGTGTACCATGTTTCTGTGACTGCTATGATATCCAGGCATCCCTCTTCCATCAAGGCCACCAGTTCAGGGAGCTTGTTGCCCAGACTACGGGCATTGGTACTCATTATCCTCCATTTCTTGATGGCCTTACCCCTTTTTGCCCCATCCCTGTCCTTATTGTGTTTGTTACTTTCTCCATTTACCCCTTCGCTTCTCCCTATTGACATCTCTATGTTGGTGTCTACCTCAATTAGTACCCTGATTCTTTGGGTGGGGCTAGGATTTCCCTGCTCCTTTCCAGTTTCTCCCCCCTTGGCTAGTTTAAATGCTTGCCAGTGAACTATTTAAAACTATCACCTAGAATCCTGGTTCCCTTCCTGGACAGATGCAGACCATCACGCCAGTATAGGCCTGCATCCGTCCAGGTGGATCCCCAGTCCCCAATGAAGCCAAATCCCTGAGCTCTGCACCAGTTTTTCAACCACTGGCTCACCCATGGTCCTCACTAGCTTCCATGGACAGGAGGCACCGTCATCTACTGGGGAGTTACTTATTAAATATACAGAACTCTTCAATACAGTCGGCTCTCACCTGTCTTTCATGCCACTATGACTTATGTCCACTACTCTTATTGCGTGGTGACACTGAGGCAGACCCTGGTCCAAGGTCTGCCAGTACCACTCAAGCTACCCTGCAGTGTTCTCACGATAAAGGATTACGTATAGACCACCTGAATGTGGGTAATTTACTTCCTAAACTCCATGAAGTGGAGGCCTGGGTTTTAGTTCACAGCCTATATGTCCTGGGAATTTCTGAAACTTGGTTGAAGGCCTCCATTCTTGATTCACTTTGTCAGGAATGACAGGCCTGGGATCAAAAAAGGTGTGTGTGTGTGTGTGTGTGTGTGTGTGTGTGTGTGTGTGTGTGTGGCGATACTTATCTATATTTAAGACCATTTAACTAGGTCAACTAGGTGACTAGGTAACTAGGTGAGTAGTGAGCCTGGCTCTTCTCCTGAATGGATCATTATCGAACTGTTAGTTGGATCGGCAAAGAAAATACACATGGGTAGTATCTACAATAATCTGGCAGGAGGAGTAAACGGGCTTAAAAGACTTATTAATGTGGTCCCTAGTCTTTCCCTGGTTAGGGACATCTTTCTGATAGGATACTTAAATCTGAATTGGTTTGAAGATAAACAGTTAGGATATACGGAGATACTCAAACAAAATAACCTTACTCAGGTTATTCTTTCCCCCACATGCTTTAATTCCAGATCCTTGAACCATACAGTCCTGGACTGGATACTGATTAACAGGGAGGACAAGATTATTAATGCCATAGTTCTCCTTGATTTTATTAACCATCATTCCCCTATTTTTTGCACCTGGTCTTGTCACAGAAGGCATCCACTACCTAAGCTCGGGGAGCGTTGACTGCCCCACCCGTCCCAGCTTGACCCTTAATTTATACCTGTTTTCCTGTCATGTGACTTCCTGTACAGGATAATTCTATCTCCCCACGTTCCCATTTGCATCTTATAGCCTGCAACCACCAGAGGGAGCTCCCACTGCTACACTCTTTTTCCCTCCTATACCCAATTAATTTCTGCTATTTCCTAGGCACTCTTGCCCTTCCTGCTCCTCCACTACCCTATCCTAGGCACTCCTCCCTTCCCAACTAGTTCACTGCTCCGTACCCTACCTGCACCCTGTACTCCCCCTCCACTTTCTCTAGCCACTAGCCTCTGTTCCAACCTCTGCTCGTCCCTCTCCCCCCCACCTCTGGCAGTACCTAGTGCAGCCACTAGGAGTCGCTGTTTCAACCCCCTCAAAGGACCATCCACCTGTCCTTCCTAGCCCTTTTCGCATGCTCATCCACCTCTCCCCCAGGCCTGAAAACCCCCCACTGGATATTTGAACCCTGTACCTCTGACACCAAAGGCCGCGATGCCACCCCTGCACCATAACAGCAGCCACACTTACCAAGGTACCTCCACCCCCCCTTACACTCCAGACATCTCGTGACCATGGGTATATTGACTCCTGTGCTTAATCTTCTTACAGTTATCTTACTCTTTCAGCCCCCACCCTACCCAGTCATACATGCTCCACCCTTTACCCCCCCCATTTTCCCCCTGACCCTCCTCAGCTGGACAACCAACTCACTATGTTGTATCCCCACCAAACCCTATCCCCACCCCTAGTCAAACTGGGCTCACCCCATTCTGGCCATTCCTGCCTTTACTTCTCTACCCATCCCCTGTACCCCCACCACCAGAACCCCACTCCAGTTCCAATGCTGCAGCTCCAATTGTAGCAGCACGCTGCTCAGACTAATCACCCTTCTTCTTCTGCTCTCCAGGAACGTGCACCCCAACCCTGGTCCTGGGCCATCTACCCCACCCTCACCCCCTGCTTGGTGTGGCTTCTGCATTACCTCATTGAACATCTGCAGTCTCCCCCCAAAAATGGCTGCACTCCAGTGCTGGGTCATACAACACAGGCCAGACATCATTGCCATAGTGGAGACCTGGCTGTCTACATCAACCCCTGACTCAGCTGTCTCCATACCTGGTTTCACCATTTTCAGGGATGATAGAGTTGGCAAACGTGGGAGGAGGATGTGCAGTATACCTCCATGACCCCCTCCTTTGCCATGCTATCTCTGCCCCTAAGCTCAGTCATGGTGCCCAAGCCATCACCATAAAAATCTTCACTGACCCAGGCAGAGGCCCTTTCTATCTCACTACTGCATACTTACCCCCACTGAACCAAGCACCAGCAGCCCGCTCCCTTACTGACTATCTAGTCACCCTGCCCCACAAAACCAAGCAGATTGTCCTAGGGGACCTCAATGTAAACTGGCTAAGCTCCACCATCACACATATCAAGGTCTCCTTCACTGCCCTTGACTTAACCCAATTAGTCACACTTCCTACCAGATTTTATCAGTCAAATGGCACCAGCACCCTCCTTAACATAATTCTCTCCAATCACCCCCACAAAATCAAGGACGTGAATATCTTAGCCTACGCCCTCAGCAACCACTCCCATATCCTCTGTCATTGGTCCTCTCCCACGCTGAAGCTCACATCCCAAGTCACCCCCCATCACCGCTTTCACCCAGGAGGCCTCAGTAAACTGAGGCATCACCTAGACCAACTGGACTGGTCCCCAATCTCACTCGCAACTGATATTGACTCCGCGCTAGCCTACCTCACCAGTGCATTCTGCAAGGCCTGTGACCTCTTTGCCCTCTTTTCCAGCATGCCCCACAAAAGACAAAATGTCCCATGGATCCCTCCCCCGCATTCAACAACTGAGGCAGAGAGAGACAATCTATGGCATATTGCAGTCGAATTGGGTAGGCCTGCAGACAGACAGGCCTATAATGCCACCCACAACCAATGCACCTGGGCCATATGGCAAGATAAGGCCAAACACTATCAAACCACTCTGGCCTCCTCTTGGGGCTCCGCACGTGCTTTCTGGGACAATATAAAAGAACTCAATGGAAAGTCCCACTCCCCCCATCCCAGATAGCGGTCAATGGCACTATCACCACTGACCCCCAACAGATTGCTGACTGTCTCAACAAGGCTTTCTCAGGCCTCAGCTCAGTTCTTCCTGTCCACTTCTTTGACCCTATCACTACCCCAGCCCCTGTGCCCTGAAACACCCACCATTTCTCCTCCCGCACCATATCACCTGATGAAGCCAAGCCCCACCTGCTAAAAGCCCTCTCCAGCCACAACCCCAAGTGCGACCCAATTGACTCTAGGATTCTCCGGCTAACCCTAGATGTCATGCTTATCCCTCTCACTGACCTGCTAAACCAGTCCCTATGTCTGGGCCAATTCCCGAATGCCTGGAAATCAGCTGAAACAACTCCAATCCACAAGAATGAAGATCGCACAGCACCTATTAACTACAGGCCGATCTCCATCCTTCCCCACTCTCTAAAGCCCTGGAAAAAATAGTCTTTTCCCAACTCATGGAATACCTTACCAAATACAACATACTTTGTCCAGAGCAACACGGCTTCCAACCGGGACATAGCACCACATTGGCACTCCTGGAGTTCTCTCACCACATGCACTCTGCACTTGACTCTGGCGATGTTGCTGGGGCAGTGTTCATTGACCTATCCAAGGGCTTTGACACTGTATGCCACCCCCTCCTGCTCAACTTCCTCCAACAACTGGGTTTCTCATTTGGCCCCCTTGCCTAGTTCTCCAGTTACCTCCATAGCAGATCCCAGAGGGTTAAGATAAATGGTATCCTATCTACCACACTACCTATCTGCTCCAGTGTCCCCCAGGGATCCATTCTGGGTGCTACTCTCTTCAGTCTCTTTCTTAACACCCTCCCTAGCTCCTGCTCAGGCAGAATGCTCCTATACCCCGACGACGTGGTTCTCATCACCTCCCATCACGACCCTGTCACCCTCCCAGGCTCCCTAAAGCTCGTCTTCAGCCAAGCTGAAAAATGGTTCCTCAACCACCTTCAGGTCTTGAACCTCAAAAAGACAAAGTCTATGCTCTTCACCCATTGCCAGAGCAGTGCCAGTAATGCCCCCCTCCTCATCCTCCCCAGCACCCTCCACCCCATTGAACAGGTTACAGCATACAAATACCTGGGCATCACCTTCGACTCAGCGTTCACTTTCCATGCTCATCTTAAAACCCTGTCCACTGCAGTGAACACCCGGATTAGACACTGTACAGGTACTCCTGTACCGCCACAGAGACTGTCTCCCTCAGAATGCACTCCGGCTGGCTATCACCTCCTCCATCCTGTCCCTGGTTAACTATGGGCTTCCCATCTATGCTGCGACTGACTCCACCACCCTCTCCAAAGTCCAGACCTCAATAAACAAGGTGTGCAGGCTCCTGACTGGTGGCCATGGCAGAACGCACACATGCCAGCTCTACTCCTCCTCTAACCTACTCACCTTCAATGAGTGCCTGCACTACCACACCTGTATATTGGCCAAAAAAATACTACCTTGGCTCTCCCCCCCAGGGTTGCCACATTCCTAAAACTAGCCCCCAAGATAGTCGCCACCTGAAATGCAGCCAATGCCACCTTCCAGGTTCCTAGAACCAGGACCTCTCTTGCTCAAAGGTCCTTCCACCACAGGGCTCCCCCCTGGTACAACACCCTCCCTCCACATATCACAAGCATCCCCAAAATCAGCCCATTTAAAATCGCCCTATGCAGCCACCTCACCAGCACTCGGAACTGTAAAGCCCTTGATTGCCCAAAGCCTGAACTCATCTTTTCCCATCCCATCTGGTACTCTGCAATGGATAAAGTCCTCTGGACTGCCTCACCCCTCCAGCAACCCTGGTCCCCCCAGGTACTTGCTCCCTATACCCTCTAGAGCAGGCCTCATTATTTAATACAATTGTCAGATCGAACTTTGAAGACAACTGCAAGCCTCAGCACTCCTATGTAACATTGGAATTGCTTTGTATGTTCTCTTGATTGTATCACATCTGTATCATCCACAATGTGTCAGACACAAATTGTCAGTGGCTCAGTAGGTAGCACACTCGCCTCTGAGGCTGGGAGATCAGAGGGCTGTGGGTTCAGTTCCCACATCTGGCACTTGGGTTAGTATCCCAGTACTGACACTGTAGTGCAGCATGAGAGGGGTGCTGCGCTTCTGAGGTGCCGTCTTTTGGATGAGACATTAAACCGAGGTCCCATCTGCCTGGATTGGTGGTAGTTCAGGTGGATGTTAAAGATCCCATGGAGCTTATTGAAAAGAGTAGGAGAATTTCCCCGATGTCCTGGCCAAATTTCCCTCATTCACTAAAAATACCACCAACAGCTTAATCTGGTTCAAAGTCAGCTGGCATTCATCTGTATCCCCCTCCCCTGGGTCGTGCCTGCAAAAAAAGGCAGGAGTTGTCTAGTGCACTTACGCAGTCAACAAAAAATAAATAAAATAAAATAAATATGTAACCCCCCTACAAATGGGGGTTTCTAACAGCCACCTAGGAGCTGTCTAAGTGTCCCCCTGGTGGTCGGCCTTCGGTGCTTAAAGCCATTTAAATGGCTCTGTGAGTGCTTGTAGAGCCTCCCCGTACTGTTTCTTTAAGAGCTGTCTGCTTGCAGACATATTCACTGCTTATGAGGGGGGTTGTGTGTTCTCCTGCTTGAGTCCCACTCAAGCCGCTGACTAATTGCTCTGGTTTTGGCTGTCGCCGTAGGGGCAGAGTGAGCACTTTCCAGAAAGTGTAACTGTTTGTCCCATACCTTTAGAAGTGGTTGTGGGAATGTAAGCTGTTTAACCTGCCTTTCTTGCAGCTGGACTTTGTGTGCTGTGCCCCTCCATTTTGGACTAGGACTGTCTGAAGGGTCCAATAGGGGCAGGGGGTATTTAAAATAGAGTAACTGGTGACCAGCCAGGATCAGGACTCTCAATGGAGCCTGCTGACCAATGGGGATACAGCTAGAGGTTCTGGGAAGTGAAGTTCTGGACCATGGTGCCTTTTTTTGCACCAATGAGGGGCAAACTTAGTGGCTGGTTCCAGCAGCCCAACAATGGGAGCTGGTGGCACCCGAACAGAGAGTCTTGCCCCATACTGTCCAAGGGGCAGAGACGTTGTGGCTGTGAGCAAGTAAGAAGCTTGGGACTACGGTGCCATTTGAGTGGTAGCGCGGGAAGCGCGTATAAGGCCAGCGTCGGGCGTTTTTAAACGCTCGTAATTTTCGGACTAAATCCACTGGGAAGCAGACAGAGGAGGCCGTGCAGGAGCGTGGCTACCTACCAGCCTCACCCTGTAGAAGACTGGAGAATCTGCTTGAATCATGCTCAGTCTGTCAGGAATAGTGAAGCTGCATCGGTTGGGCCCAGTGTATGGCAGGTAGGTGATCGAAAAGGACAGCAGCTGCCTGGTATGGTACCCCTCTGCCTTGCATATAAATGTGTGGAGAACTGCTTGAAGTACAGGCTCGGTCCTGAGAGAGGTGAAAGAGCGCTCTGTCTGCTGGAGTCGTGAGTACTAAATCAGGGTAGCTCCCTGGCCAATGGTCCTAGTGAGGGCAGGACGGTTTGGGTTCTGTACTGGTGACACTATCTGGGCCTGCTGGCTCCATTTAATCTTCGTAGGAATTAAATGCTTATTTATGTCAGGGCCCCAACCAGCTGCATCGAGGAACTAGCCTTTAGGGCTTGGGTACCCAAAGACAGTAACTTATAGGTTAGGCCAGTGCACAGAGCCCTAGGTAGATACTTATATATTGTAGTGGTAAGCTAATCAACCTGATTCCTCCAGTCCTTGTTATCTCCCCTTAAATAAATCAGATTGCTTGTTTTGCAAAGGTACACTGGCTAGTTTGTGTGTTAATGATGAATTACTGCACAGTGAATATTGTGTAACTGCACCTTACTTTTCAGGGGTCCCGGAGCAAGCTGATTGGTTTGAGCGAGGGTAAGTGTATATGTAAGGACACTGTAACTAAATTGTGTCCAGGCCACTAGGGAAAGAAGGGGTTGCAGCAACAGAGGGGCTGTGACCAAGTCATCCTCGACCGTTCTAACCCCGACCGCTGGGTGGAGGCACCCGCCAACAGATCTAGGCCCCTCACCCTGTTACAGTTAGAGCAGGCAGGGGTAGTAGCCCTTAGGATAGTGCCCCCTGGGGGTTACATTGTGGAGGCACCGGTGGGATTAGTGTCCCCTAGTGGCCGAGTGGATGAAGTACCTAACTATGGATAAATTGAAGGAAAAGCTTTAAGGGGATATCATGGCTAAAATCAAGTTGGACTCCATTAAGACAATGGTACGTAAACTGATGGGTTGGGGTGAAGCTGAAGAGTTGGACTCTCAGAGAACTGTGTTACCTCTAGATGTACCTTTAGGGACAACAAACGCTGACCTTATTTCCGTAGTGGAGCGGGTTAAGTGCTTGGATAAGGTAGAGGTGAGAGGGCATATGGCTGACCTACTCAATCAGACTTTGCAGGTGCTACTGTTATGTAGTGTAGCTATTGTCCCTGAGAGGGTACCCCCAGTGATTTACCTGGAAGGTGCCCAACAGGGGTGGAGGGTCATTCATATCCGGAGTGGGTCAGTTACCCTTGAGGGGTCTCCCCAGACTAATAGCTTCAAAGATAAACTGCTTAAATTGTTGGCCGTGGAGGGGAGGACTACCCAAGAGTTACTGCAGGCTTTGGATCTTTCCAGTGATCCCACCCCAAGCTCCCCGGTACCTCTCCTGGGCCCCAAGGTTCTATTGGCCCCGCCCTAGTGGTTCCTTCTATACAGCTAAATTCATACCGTGACTAAAACTTTTCTGGCACAGTGCCCGTGCCTTCAGGGAGGATGATTTGGAGGCGTGGATGGACTATGCCACCCCTTAGTCCAGGGTGGCAATGCTCTGAGGGAGAAGTGAAAGAGACTGATAGAGACCTCGTGGTCTGGCTTTGAAGCCATTCGGTTTTTGTGGGCTACTAGCCCAGAAGCTACCGTAGCAGAGTATCTTTCTGCTTTAGAGGGAGTGTTTGGAAGCACAGAAAGTGGGGAAGACTTATTATGGAAATTTAAGTCTGTTAAGCAGTGGAGGAATGAAAAGCTTACTGTCTTTGTTACTAGGGTGGAATGGGCTTTACAGAAGGCCTATTGAAAAGGGGGGATCACCGCCCCAGCCTTGAACCAGGTCAGGTTGGAACATGTTTTAAAATCTGCTAGATTTCCAGTGTGATACTGTTAAAACTTAAGTTGCATGATCGGTGAGCTGCCCCGCCTGAATATTGTCAATTGATGAGGGAGATTAGAGAAGTAGAGACTGATGAGGAGGAGTGGGAACCCTATGTGGGGGCTGTGAATCTATGTCAAACCCCTGAGTCTAGCGAACCCGATGAGACCCACCCTTGAGGGGGGCCTGATGTATCTGAGTTACAAGGAGGGTGGGGGTGTGTGCCATTTCCTCTGATCCCCAAGTAGAAAGTGAGTTGAGGGCCGAGGATCAGAAATTTCGAGAACTGGTGAGGGACTTGAAGCAAACCACTACCACCCTGTTGGTTTGGGAACCAGAGTTATCTAGAAACAAACGCCCTAGCCCAGGGGAGTTCCCTTGCCCTCCGAATGGCTCCCAGCAGATAAAGTATTCCCCTCCCAATAGAGACACCCAGGATCCCAAGTTCTGTTACCATTGTGGGGAGGATGGACGCTTTCAGACAGAGTGCCAGTTGCCAGAGAATTTAAGGAAGGTCAACAGCAGGCTGATCACCTGGCATCGCAGGGCCTACGTCCGACCCCCTGGGAAGGGCTTTGTGACCCGGGCCAATGCCCAAGCAACTGTCAACGCTGTGCCCCCTGAATGGTCTGATATGGTAGGACCCTCGATGGAGGCCCCGGTGCGAGTAAATGGGATTCCCACTTGAGCTGTATTGCATAGTGGCTCTCAGGTGAACATTATGTTCCAGGACTGGTATCAGACACATCTGCCTGAGGTGCCACTACAACCCTTGGATGGCCTACATGTATGAGGGCTGAGTGACAAGGCTTATCCATATTTGGGGTATATCCGGATCTGGTTGTCATTTCCTACTTCTTTGGCTGGGTGGATGAACAGGTGGAAACCTTGGCCTTAGTGTGCCCCACCACTGGACTGTATGATGGTGTACATTTGTTAATTGGGACCAATGCCAACATGTTTGGTCGACTAGCACAATTGTGTTCTGAAAAGCAAGTGTCCAGGACTGGGCGAGCTCTTAGGATACCCGCTTTGATCCAGAAGGCCTACGAGACTCAGAGAAAGGCTAGTCGGGAAAAGCCTGAAGGCCCGTGGGTGTTGTCTGGAGGATGGATCCGGAGCCATTGCTATTAGCCCGAAATGCCCAGTATGTTTTGCAAGGGGAGGTCCAGCTTGAAAAGGATGTCAAGAATAAACTATTGATGGTGGATGCACCTGGGGAAGGAAAGTTGCCTGGGGGACTGCTGGTTAAACCCAGTATCTTGCCTGCTAGAGCCTAAGGTTACCACCTACTCGGTTTTTGACCGAATGATTCGGTTTTCTAGGTCCAGATTCGGTCATCCTGTTTTCACCATTGCAAATTCGTTTTTTATGGTGGGTCAAGCAGCACCTGTTAGATTCCCCACTAACTGTTTAATTTTCTTCTCATCTGACTGTAAGCAAGTGTCTGACATTTCAGTGTGATTGCTTGCTTGCAGTGCATGCTAATCAGGAAGTGCCTTCAAGAGCAGGGCACTTAGAGATCCAAATGTGTCCCTGTCTGCTCAGTTGTCACCTCTAACTTCACACCAGCAAATTGGAAGATTATTCATGGGAAGGGTAAACAATACCACTTTAATTAACACCTTCATTTTTCTGAAACCAGACAGGCACCACATTAGGGTAGCTTTCTGTCCCAGTATGGACTGTACAATGTGTTTCAGAAACTTTACCTGCTAATGTAGTTTTATTCAGAGGTAGTACTTTTTCAGTCATTTTTGAATGCTCAAATGCTTGTAAAACAGATTCTGTTAAATCTTTCACCATTTTACTTGCATGGTCAGATTACAAACAAATTCTGATGTCATGTAGACCTTTGTTTGTATACCAGTCAGTCTGAGAGTTGTAAAGTAGGGCTATTAAGACCATTAGCAGCAAATCAAACTAATCCTTTCCAGGCTGCATTGTGAGTATGGTCTTTGACTGCTGTGGTAAGGAATACTTTTACACCTTTAAATGTTCACCATTTTTTTTTTTAGGGTCTGTCCTATATTTTAATATTTGTTACCCCTTTTGTTGTTAAATTAATAATCTAATATTTTATTTCACTTCTAGCAATACTATGCCTCTCTCTCCTCAGTAGTTATTGTTGTCAATTTTCATACTACTTGGATATTCCAGGAAGACCAATCCAGGCTTTTCAGATGAACAGCACAGAATAATATGCTAATGTCATGCTAAGCTACATAAATGAGAAAGAAGAGAGAGAGCAGTAGCTGATGAAATGACAGGAACACAATCTAGATTTGATGGCACTGCAAATTTAGGCAATTTATCAGCATTTTTCAAAACATTATTTTTTTACCGAAGAGCACACTAAGCTAAAGCTTGTTTATAGGTGCAACCTGAGAGCACAAGAGCAATTAAGTGGTTTTTGTGTGGGGTCACACAGTAGCCACAAGTTTGGGCTGTGAGTTTAAACCCTGGTCTCCAGAATTGGCAGCTCAGAGCTTTAAACCACTAAGCTATCTGCCTCACGCTACATATCACATATCATGCTATCTACTATGTATGACTGACATGGAAAACAAAATAGGGTATTTAACAGCATAAAATAGTTCTTACACTTTAAAAACTTCTCTGACATTACAAATAACTTTAGAGTAGGAGCAATGGGAGGGACAGTAGCACATCTTAAAATGGCAGATGATATTTGTAATTACATCTAGTCACCATTACTGGTGTAGTTTTTTATTTATTGAAGAGTTTTACGGAAAAGGCCACCTGATCAAACTAGCCAGTTGTCAGAGGTGTCCTTTGATCACTGATTTGTCAGCTAAGTTGTGTACACAGGATGGAAAGTCCCTGTCTAACCCACCAAATGTTAACACACTGAAATTTAAAATATTTAAATCTAAATCAAATAAACCAAAAATAGTAATCATGATGTAATTTAAAGAAGTTGTACACAATGTTATATCAGCAGCAATTCTGAATAAATCAAGTGAATCAGAGTCCAAGCGATGCCCTCATTAGTCATCAAAGGGGCGGGGTTAGGGGTGGAGTTCAGGGTGTGGTTTAGTATTCGGTTTTCATCTCAGCCAAAGGTGGCAACTAGAGCCCATGCTTATGCCAGGAGAGTGATGGTTCAAGTTCATAATGTGTCTGAAAAAGAGATTTGAGTAAATAGAGGCTGCACCCTGGCTAGTGTGCATTGTGCAGACACTGCAGTGCTCCCCAATAGCAAGGGTTTGGGGAAGGATGACAGAGTCACGCCCGACTTGTTTGATTTCGGTGACTCCCCGTTGCCTGCTGAATGGAAAGTAAGGATCAGTGGAAAGCTTGCCCAAAGAGACCAGGTATTTTCCCTAAAAGAATGGGATGTGGGATGTGTGCAGGGGGCCGAACACCACATCCGACTGCATGATGAAAGGCCTTTTCACGAGAGGTCTCGGCGCCTGGCCCTTGCTGACATAGACGATGTGAGATGGCATCTGCAAGAGATGCTTGCTGCTGGTGTGATACAAGAATACAGGAGCCCTTATGCTTCCCCCATTGTAGTAGTGAGGAAAAAGAATGGGGCCGTTCAGATCTGTGTGGACTACCATACCCTGAACCACGAACCATTCCTGACCAGTATACCATGCCACGCATACAGGACGCCCTGGACTGTCTAAACGGCAGTAAGTGGTTCTCTGTGTTAGATCTCCGCAGTGGGTACTATCAGATCCCAATGGCTCCAGAGGATCAAGAGAAGACTGCGT
This sequence comes from Neoceratodus forsteri, assembly GCA_016271365.2. Lineage (NCBI taxonomy): Eukaryota > Metazoa > Chordata > Ceratodontiformes > Ceratodontidae > Neoceratodus > Neoceratodus forsteri. The sequence continues at coordinate 659,854,859 of CM057455.1, read as the reverse complement.
TCATTTGCCCGCTAGGTTTCTATAAGTTTATCCAGATGCCTCAAGGGATTTCAGGTGCCCCAGCTACATTTCAGCGCCTGATGGAACATGCTGTGGGTGACATGAACTTGCTTGAGTGTTTGGTTTATTTAGATGATGTCATAGTGTTTGGCATCTCATTGGATGAACATGAAAGTCGATTGTTCAAGGTCCTGGACCGGCTGGAGGATTTCGGTCTTAAGTTTTCTATAGACAAATGCCAATTCTTTCAAACCTCTGTGAAGTATGTGGGCCACATAGTATCCACTGAAGGCATCAGGACTGAGCCCCAGCAAAGTAGAGGTTTAACCACTTGGCTACAACCAGAAATTTGAAGGAGCTACAGCGGTTCCTGGGGTTCTGTGGGTACTACCGAAGATTTATTAGAGACTACTCTCAGGTGATCGGGCCCCTGCTTAATCTCACTTAAGGGTACCCCCGACCCATAAGAAATATAAGAAGACTGCACAATCTGGGACTGAAAAGACTTATTTCCACCCCAGTGATGTGTTTGGTACTCGCTGGACTGCTGACTGCGAGGAAGCTTTCTATGACATTATACATCAACTTACTCATGCCCCAGTGCTGGCCTATGCTGATCCAGCTAAACCCTATGTTCTGCATACTGATGCCAGTCTGCAAGGATTGGAGGCCATATTGTGCCAAGAGCACTCGAATGGTATGAGACCTGTAGCTTTTGCCAGACGTAGTTTGACTCCTTCTGAAAAGAATTATCCAGTGCACAAACTAGAGTTCCTGGCTCTAAAGTGGGCTATTGTAGATCAATTCCATGAGTATTTGTATGGGGCTAAGATACTGGTGAAAACTGATAATAATCCTTTGACATATGTTCAGACCTCAGCCAAGCTAGATGCCACTGGTCACAGGTGGCTCTCTCTGCGATCTCCACCTACAACTATGCCAATGAATACAGAGCAGGCCTCGGCCATATAGATATGTGATGCTCTCTCACGGAGCCTGTGTCCCGAGCTGATTGGATCAGTTGTCTGAACCCGACATTAGAGCCCTTTGCAAGAGTGACTAGCGAACAGAGTGACTCCTGATACCATGGACTGCATGGTGGATTGCTTGGGTCCATCTGAGAACTGTGTGCCTGCTGCTTACTGCCACTTTGCCATTAGACACTAGTATGCTGCCTCAGTTCAATAATGATAGCCTCAGTTGGCTCAGTCTCAAGATCCATGATACAACCTGTTTTAGAGGTGCCGCCAAATAGGAGAGATGTGTCCCAACTACGGTCTGCTGATTTGAGAACTGCCCTGTTATACAAAGAAAGCCCAAAGTTGAAGCTGAACAATAAACTGTTATACTGGGAGACTGTAGACAAAGAGGGACGAATAGACAAACAACAACTGGTGCTGCCCACCACTTTTAGAGAACTGGTGTTGAGGTCCCTGCATGACCACATAGGGCATCTTGGCATAGACCGAACTCTTGACCTGGTACGGACCCAATTCTACTGGCCCAAAATGAGTGCAGATGTAGAGCAGTATGTTAGGGCCTGTGGCTGCTGTTTGCAAAGAAAAGTCCTACCTCAGGGAGCTGCCCCCACGGTCAATATCACTACCAGCGCCCCTATGAGGTTGGTCTGCATTGATTTCCTCAGCTTGGAACCTGATCTGAAAATATCAGCAACATATTGGTGGTCACTGATCATTTCACTTTCGATATGCAAGCTTTCCCACCAAGGATCAGAAGGCACCATGGTGGCTAAAGTCCTAGTTGAGAATTTCTTTGTTCATTATGGAGCCCCCAAGCGAATCCATTCCGATCAAGGAGAGATTTTGAGAACCTCTGATTATAGAGATGCTATCCTTGTGGGGGAGTGTGAGAATTCGAATCATCCTTACCACCCCAGGGGACCCCAGCCTGAGCGTTCAACACGCTCTTGCTAGATATGTTAGAAGCTCCTCCACCAAAGACAAGCCTAGATGGAGCCAACAATTGCACCCATGTGTACATGCAGCTGCAGCAAAAGTGATGCCACTGGTTCTCCCCCTACGCCTGATGTTTGGAAGAAGCTCGATTGCTGGTAGATGTGTGTTTTAGGTCTCTCTGATGGGGTTCGAGCTGATGATTATTTACAGTATGTGCAAAAGTTAAAGGCCCCAGCTAAATCATGCGTACCAACTGGCTCAAACCACTAGCTTCCAAAGAACTTGGCCAACAAAGAGAGGTATGATAAAGGTGAAACACAGGAACTCAGGAGGGATCAAGTATTGCTCAGAAATCTGGGACTGCATGGCAAACACAAGATTGCTGATCGATGGCACCATCTCCCCTGACATTATAGTGGGCAAACTAGATGATTTTCCCGTGTACAAAGTAAGTGAGAAAATAATTCAAGATATAAAACTTTACACGAAATCACCTGCTGCCAATTGGACAGATTTTGATAGAGACTGAGCCTCTTCCTCTTGCCCCTCCCTCTGGGCCTATAACTAGAGCTGCTGCCAAAAAGAGATTCCGAAGGGTGGACTCTTCAGAACTTAAACCCCGGCGGCCTTCTCCTCTCCTCTCTGCTGAAATTGATCCCCCGTCTGTGGCTGAAGACAGTGAACATGATGTGGAGTATTGCCCCTCTTAAGAACTGAGTCAGCTTTTTAAAGGCAACCCCCTAGCTCACTCTGGGGATGGGTTTTGTGGACTGTCTGAGCCCCCGGCTTTGTCTTTGGAGCCCATACTCCCCGAGGATGAAATGAGTGGCCTCAAAACCCGAGAAGAAGTGAGTTTATGAGTCCCGGCTGTAGATTGTCTGGGCTGGCTAGACTCTGACTTTTCAGAAGAGAGAAAGTGATCTGGGGAATCTGTTAGAGATCCCGCTGAGCAAGAAGAAAAGAAGAATACTTTGAGTGCCCTGATGCTTGTCCAGTAGTGCCAGTGCCCTTGACTGAACTAAGCAGTGTGGGTCCTGATAAAAGGTCATGTCACAGCTTACTATGGTACCCGGGGAATTCCCTTTCTCATGTAGAGTTCCATCTACTAATCTAAATGAGGCGGAAATGGAGCCAGGGCCCACTAGCATTTATTGAGACCCCTAGATGCACTGGCTGAAAATCGGCCTGTAATAAGGTTAGATTATGAGTCTCTGGATCATCCTGTAGACCTGCCACTAAATGTATTCCATAAGGGGTCTATGTATCTCAGTTCATTGCCCAAGCTAGTATTGGAGGCGATGCACAACTATTATTATTGCCACTCTGGTATAGTACTACTGCCCCAGTTTGCCCTCAGGTGGCGGATGAGGAAGGGCCCCCTTTATCAGTGTCATAGCCAGGAAGTAATGACCTGATGTATAAAAGAAAGGGTTGTAGTCAATGTTCCTCTAATTTTTGGTCTCTATGGGTGGGTGACTGATATAATAACGACACTTCAGCCCATAAAAATTGATTCATGTGCACAAATTGGGTGGCCAAACAAGTGATGTATTTTATTGCCAATAAACACTAAACATAATAAACACTCAAATGCTCAATAGAAAGTATAAATATACATTCTGACACAGTCTGAAGCTTATATGTGCATTGTACCATAACAGTGAACTAGAGTATGTAAACTATATACATTTTAAAAGATCTTGCATGCATCTAAAAGGGTGCTGCTGATGATACATTACTAAAATCAACATTTACTGTTTTTCTCTCCTGTCTTTCCCATTCTTCCAGTGGACTTATATTTTATTAAGATCCATTGTTTTCCACCAGATGCTAAAACAATTTTGTTCATCAACATATCTAAATGGCTTTCTTCCATGCAGTTTCTTTGTTTGCTCTTAATGCAGTTCAAGGCTGAAGCCTCTTTCACAGTCAACACTAAACTGGCTTGGAATGTTGTAGTAGTAGTAGTAGTGCTACAATTTATTGTTCAGCATAAAGCAGTTACAACATACTAAAATCAGGACAAATACATAGTAAATATAAATAGACAATAAATAAATCAACAAGGAACTTAAATATCTCTACAGCACAATTCAATTTAACAGTGACCCATGGTACCTTTCACATAAAAAAAAAAACCCCACATGACTTCAAGTCCCCTAATAAACTTTACAAATGAGTTGAAATTAAAAATCTTACAAATATCTCTGCCATGTTCTTCTCTTTCATAAGTAAACAAATATTCAAAAAGATCCTCCAGGGAGGCTGAGATCCTAACAATCCACCAACAGTTTTTCCTAGTTGATTTGTACCTAGACACAAAATTACCACATGTTTGAGATCATCCTATAGTCCCTCCACATTTACAATATAGAAAGTACCCCTCTCTTTTTGTCTGAAATGAATGCATTGAGCATTAAGTTTTCTGTTCTGAATCTTGGACAGATTCTCCTTTGTTTAGGACAGGTTAAAAAAGAAAATGGGGCTCCTATCCCCATGAACTATTTACTTTTTTATGAAACCCATATAGTTTAAGCTTGGAAGCTTGGAGAGTTGAACATATAGCAGAGGTTCGTCTAGAGTCAATAAGCCTCAATTTGACATCCTGCCTAATCTCCTCAAATGATCTCATGTCAATTTTATATAAGAATTGTAATCCAGCCAGCATTATTGTTTCCTATAATAAGTTGAATAATGGATGCACATATGTCCATGTGGCCAATTTGATGGCTTCCTCTACACGTCCTGGGATGTCTTTGGTGGGGCAAGCAGAAAGTTTCAACTTGAAGAGAATATGTCATTCACAGATGAGAGAGTCAAGGAATATTGTCCTAACTCCAGAGCAAGATGCAGCTTGAGTTCCATTTGTAACATTAGTTGTATCTATAGAGTTTATTCAGAATTATTTCTAATTCTCTAATCTTAGTATAACCAGATTTCAGAGCCATATAACATGCTCATTCTTATTTTGACATTAACAACTCTAATACCCCTGACTGATGTCTTCTCCATACTATTAAATATTTTTAGGGCATTACCGAAATCCCATTTTAAATCGAATAGCCTCCAGATGTTTAGTCCAAGTTGGGCTATAGGCAAAATGGACACCTAAATATTCATAACACTTAACACTGTCTATGTGGTTACCCTTTGACAAAAAACCTACGTATTCTTGGTTTGACAGCCAAAAACTACAATGCTGAGGTCTTGCCAAAATTAACTTTTAGTTTCCTTTGAGAACACAGAAATTCAAAGTGATCCAATTTTCTTTAACACCTAGGACTGAAGTAGAGGTAAGACTAAATCATCTGCATATAAAACATTCAATCCATAGATCATAATTTTTTGGATCATGAAAATCAGGGTTATAAGCTGATCCAAGACTGTATATAGATGTAAAAGAGAGTGGGGCCAAAATACACGGTAAAACCCCATTTCTCAAATCTATCAGTTAGATGGCCATACTGATTATGGACCCCGCCCACATGTTTTCTGAGAGTCCAATATAACATTAGGGTAGGCTCAACCGGATCATAATGTAGACAAAGTTTTCTACTATGCTGTGAGGCCGAAGAAATCCACAACAACAATATAATCTAGTTTTCTACTTTAGTATACTTCAGATCAGTGCTGAGCACTACAGTGTTGTACTGTAGAGCGGTCCTTCCAAAACATTCTGTGCATCATTCAATACTGATTCTCCTCAACCCACGCAATCTTAAAATTATCCTAGAAAATCTTCTGTGAAACATCAGCCAACTAAGGACCTGTATGTCCTTGGGTCATTGGATCCTCCTTTTAAAATGGGAAGATACCACACCCAACTGGCGGGCAAAAAATAACTCCCAGACAGGCCATTAAACAGCATAAGAAGAAGAATCCACCAGTTGGGAAAACCTTATAATATCACCTAGGACACAATCCAGCCTAGCACTTTATTTGCCTTAAGTCAGTCAGTGCCATTAGTTTTGTCCTCTGTAATCAAAGACAGATCTTGGAAAATTTCATCTCTGTTTGAAAGCATCAGGTGTCTCTATATCAGAAAATAATACAGCTTGGAGAAATGAGATACCTCTTGAGGTGTAACAAACTAAATCATAATGCGCATTCTTATATCCTGGACAACAATATTCAAAATCACCTTCCATCCATTATCAAAACAACCTACCAGGTTTCCAAAGTCCCAGGTATGTTTATATCTCTTCCATTCAAGAATTTTCATATTTTTCTCTTCGGTGCTAGCAATTTAAAATCTGCTGCAGACTATTTCTTTCTTCTTATACAATGTTTTCCTCCAAACTCTTTCTTTGCCTGTAGGCATACAGAATTAAACCAAGACTTTTATAAGGGACTGGGAAGGTGCGTTGTTTCGTCTAGGTCAAGTAAAAGGGTAGTTTTAATTCTCAAAATAATAAGGCTGCTGTGTGGGGCCAACATGAATATCACCTAAACTCCTGTACTAAAATTTTTTGAAACTAGCTTGATGAGTGGCCCCATCTAATCCTTCTCTTTATACTTCCAGACTCTCTTCCTGTTGTACCTCCTCCTTAAAGTCCCAAAAGGGCATTTGGTGGTAATTACAATAGCACAGTGTGCTGATTCCAATATATCCACAACCTTAACTTTTGGATCAACTTTACTGCTTCCAAATTATCAAAACTGATCAAGTTGAAGCCAGTAGGTCTCTATACATTAAGGATACAACTAGATATCCTGAGTTCTCCCATTTAAAATAGAAATTTCTACTGGCCGACCCATAATTCCTACCTCTGAGGTTAATTTTAGATCCTGACAGTCCTAGTATATGAGATATTTGAATTAATTATAGATATTGTATGGATAATATTGAATACATCCTCAAAAAAGAAAGAATTCTGGCATTAAGTCTCCTAAATAATTATAGGACAAGATATACTCTTATTGACAATTAGTCAGTACCATTTCAGATCCTATACGAGTCAAGCAGGATAGTAGCTCTATTGCTAGGGGAATGTATATATTGCAGAATGATTACTCTTGTCCCTTGAAAATCATGGAACCAGTATACCCTCTAACCAGTAGAATATTAGTGATCAGAAAATTTAGCAAGGTTTGATAAAAGAAATACCCTTTAAACCTTCAAACTTTATCTTCGTTACTGGCAGGTAAGACAGAACATCCAGCCAATTGGAGTTACATTTCTATACACATATTTTATTACGGTCAATAATATCAAATTATTCAGAAAATCACTACTTCAAGGTCATATTTTTAAGGCGGATGCCCTCAATATTCCATGAAATATAAAAGGGCATCACATCTCGATCAGCTCCTTAACCAAATCAGCTGGCATTGATTCATTTTGTTTGATATTATCTACAGGCTGCATTTGTCGAGCTGAATCAATAACTGTCGGCAAGTAGGTATTAAGGTCAGTTGGGTTTCCAAATCAATAGAGGTTATCTGCCTCTAAGATTGATTCTGGACTACACAATCTGTGTCAACACAAAAGACTTTGAAGTCTAAAATGTTAACTAATATTCAAAACAATCCAACTTACTGTGGAAAACAAGCTGCTAACTGTATGAGGATTTTTAAATGTATATCAATCTGTGTTGTGGGCATGATCTCATATAGCTATGGACTCCACCATGTTTCTGGAGATATAAATCTAATATATACAAAACAACAAAATCTTTCTAAATTTCCATGAGTCATGAGTGAAACCTTCACCCAAAAGATATTATGGTCCTACTCAGCCATACTTTTCTCTTTAGTATGATCATCTATCCTCCCAGATTTTCCTCCTTGATATCCTCTCCCTCCTGGAATCTCTTCTGGGGAAGGATAATACTGTGTGAGCCACTATACAAGTAGCTTCATGTTTATCTCGGAATGTAACATACATCAATAAGTTAGCTACCTTGCTGTACTACATTAAGTCAAAGAAAACCGAAGTGGATCATGTCGGTAAGGATTATAATGATCCTCCCTTTATTTTTCAACAGCTATAAATCTGAAGTCATTGCTTTAATAACAATTTCTGCCTGGACCACGATGAAAATAAATGATCCTGATATTGATGTACAGTCTCTCAATGTTGATAAACCAAACTCAAAACAGCAATGGCATTACGCGAATCAAAACAGATCAGTCAGAAAGTTCACTACGAAATCAGCTGTCCAGATGTAAACAGGCCAGCAATTGCAAAATTGCTGTTGTGCTTACTTCAATGTGCAGTTAACCAAAAACAGTTTTACTGGTTGGCTGATGAACTGTTTCACCCAGGTACTGACTTCTGATCTTTTGCTCTTTTGCCCTAGCAATCTGTACAGCTTCAACTGTTGTTAGACCACTTTTCTAAACATCTTAGACAACTCTGCAACTCTAAAATACATAATTTAATACTGTTATGGCAATGGTATTCAGGGGTAGACAACTTGTAAAGTAGTACTTAGCAATGGGATCTTTGATGGATGCATGCATAATTGTATGTGATATTATTTTCCAAAGATAGTTTAACAACTGTGCTGGGTAACCAAGCTCAATAGGGTTTAAAATGTATTTTGCAATATAGTGAGTAGTCTGCAAGAAATAGAGAGGAATGCATTCAGGAGCTATTTCTATTCCATTCGGATCATACTAAGCAGTCTGAATTTATTAAACTAATGAAAAGAAATTTTTTAGCTGCCATTTCTTGCTGTCCACTTTAAATTACTATCCTGTAGCAAACATAGGCAACCTTTTTGCAACCACTGATTCATTGAATCTCAGATATGTATATAATATGGACCCGTTAATGCAATCTCACCTCTCTGAACATGCAAGTCAGTCTCAACCTGCTAATTGAAAGTTATCCCATCTAGCCAACAAATACATTAAAAATGACACAGAAACAGGCAGTAAGTTGCTTTGATGCTTTTATGTAAACAAAAACTATAGTTTTCCAGTTTTCTTATACTGAAAAAAAAATGAACAAGCTTTCAAGTGAACTTCATCCATTATCAACACATTTCATATGAGAGGCAGCTGCAGAGAGGAGGCGAGTACACAGCTGTGCAACAAACTGAAATAATATAATATACTATATCAGAGGGTCTCTCCACATTTGCTTTGTTGAGGCATCTACTAAACAAAAGAAAATGCCATTCTATGAACAACCTTGAGATACTATTCATTATCACATCCATCTTACTGAAGAGGTATGAGCCAAAACATTGTTGTAACAAACCCGATTGGTTGGAATTTTGCAGCTCAGTCCTCTGTTCAATAAGTGGAAGCCGAACAAGATGTCAGCTTGTTAACTACTGACATTAAAGTTAATGGGTTGCAGCCTTGGAGGTGGAGCATACAATCATTTCTTTCACATTCACTTTCATGTCCTGGGGCATCTGCATAGACCGAACTTTGACCTGGTGGGACCCAATTCTACTACCAAAAATAAGTGCAGACGAGAGTAGTATGTTATGCCTGTGGCCGCTGTTTGCAAAGAAAAGCCCTACCAGAGAGTCAGTCTCACTGGGTCATCACTACTAGCCCCTGGAGTTGGTCTATTGATTTGAGCGAACCGATCTGAAAAATAGCAGCAACATATTGCGTCACGATCATTTCACTTGATATGCCCAGGTCCCATTAAGGATCAGAAAGCAACCACGGCTAAAGTCCTTGTTAAAATTTCTTTGTTCATTATGTCCCCAGCGATCCATTTGATACTGGGAGAGATTTTGAGCGTGCCTGATTAGAGAGATATCCTGTGGGGAGTGAAACCAACCACCTCCTCACTACCTCCAGGGGACCCCAGCCTGAATGTTTCAACCGACCTGTTATATGCAGGCACCTCCACCTAAAAGACAAGCCTAGATGGAGCCAACAAATTAGCACCCTGGTACATGCCTACAATTGCAGCAAAGTGATACTGTCTCTACCGCCTGATGTTTGAAGAGTAGCCGATTGCAGATGTGTGTTTTGAGTCTCCGATGTGGTTTGAGCTGATGATTATTTTTGTATGTGCAAAGTTAGGCCCAGTTTAAATCATGCACTAACTGCCAAACTATGCGCTAAAGGGAACTGGCCATCAAAGAGAGGTATGATGTAAGGCATGGTGAACCCAGGAGGGGATTGGGTACAGAATTGGGACTGCATGGCAAACAAAAGATTGTTAATCGATGGCACCATCTCCTGACATTGTAGTGCAAACTATGATCTGCCTGTGCAAAGTAAGGCAGGAAAAGAATTCAAAGAGTAAAGTTTAATCTTAATCACCTGCCGCATTGACAGATTTTGATAGAGATTGAGCCTCTTATGCCCCTCTGGGCCATCACCAGCTGCTGCCAAAAGAGATTCGAGGGGACCCTGAGAACTTAACCCCATGGCCTTTCTCTCCCCCTGCTGAATTGATCCCCGCTGTGGCTGAAGACAGGAACATGAGGAGAAGCTCTCAGAACTGAGTTAGTTTTAGGCAAACTCTAGCTCACTCTGGGATGGGTTTGTCTGTCTGAACCACAGCTTTGTCTTTGGAGCCCCCTTGGAGGATGAATGAGTGTCCTCAAAGTCAAGAAGTAGGGTCTATGAGTCTGCCTTACTGGTCCTGGGCCTGTCTGACTTTTCAGAGGAAAGTGATGTGGGGAATTTGTTCGAGATCCGCTTGAGCAAGAAGAAATTTTATGCCCTGATAGCATCTCAGTAGTGCTGGAAGTGCCTGACGGATCTAAGTAGTGTGATCCTGACATAGGGTCATGTCCCCAAAGCACTATGGGCACGGGGTCTATTTTCATGTAGAGGTTCCTCACTAATCTAAATGAGGCAATGGAGCCAGGCCCAGGCGATTTATTGGGGTTCTAGATGCACTGGCGGGGAGACGGCCTGTATAAGGTTAGGTGTGAGTCTCTGGGTCAGCCTGTGCCTGCCACTAAAGTAGTCCATATGTCTATGTATTCTGAGTCTCACGCCTGTTGTTTTGGGGAACATGCACACTAGTTACTTTGAGTATAGTACTACTGTCTCAGTAGCCTCAGGTAGCGGATAGGGAAGGGCCCCTTTATCCAAGTGTCAAGTAGCCGGAAGTAATGACTGATGATAAGAAAGGGGTTGTACTATGTACTAAGTTGTATAGTAAAAGTAAACTGTAATGTGTGTAATCAAAAGTCTAATGTGTTGTTAATTTGAAGAGTTTCCACCTAAAGTGATTTATGGTAACTACTTGACCCGGATGGCAAGTTCTTTCAGGCCAGAGGTGTAACCTCACAAATGGGGTTCTAATATCTCGAGCTGTCTACATCCCTGGTGAAGGTTCCTGTGCCTTAAAGCCCATGAAATGGCTCTGTGGAGGCTTGTAGAGCCTCCCTGCATTTGTTTCTTTTAAGAGTTGTCTGCTTGCAGACATTCACTGCTATGAGGCGGTTGTGTGTTCTCCTGTCGAGTCCCACTCAGCCACTGACCATTGTTCTGGTTTGTCTGTCGCCAGAGGCAGAATGAGCACTTCCAGAAATGTAACTGTTTGTCCCATACCTTTAGATGTGGTCGGGAATGTAAGCTGGGTTTAACCGCCTTCTTGCAGCTGGACTTTAGGGGCTGTGCCTCCATTTGACTAGACCGTCTGGGGTCCAATAGGGGTGGATAAAATAGAGTGTCTGGTGACCAGCCAGGATGGACTTCAATGGTTTGCTGACCAATGGGGACACAGTTAGAGGTTCTGAAGTGAAGTCGGACCATGGTGCCTTTTTTGCATCAATAGGGCAACTTAGTGGTTGGTTCCAGTATCACCAATGGGAGCGGTGGTATCCGAACAGAGAGTCTTGCCCCATAATCAAGGGGCAGAGATGTTGGGAAAAGTAGCAGCAAGAAGCTCGACCCACGGTGCCATTTGGAGTGGTAGCGCGAAGCGCGGTGCGGCGGCCAGTTTTAAATGCTCAATTTTCTGACTAAACCACGGGAAGAGTCAGAGGAGGCCATGCAGGATGGTGGCTACCACCAGGCTCACCCTGGAAGACTGGAGAATCTGCTTGAATCGCTACTGTCTGTCAGGAATAGTGAAGCTGCGCCAGTTGTACCCAGTGTATGTGTGGTGGTGATCGGAAGGACAGCAGCTGCCTGGTATGGTACCTTCTCTGCCTTGGTAGTTATAAATGTGTGAGACGTGCTTGAAGCACAGGGCTCGGTCCTGAGAGAGGGTGAAAGAGTGCCTGTCTTACTGGAGTTGTGGAGTACTAAATCAGGTAGCCTCTGGCTAATGGTCCCAGTGGGGGCAGTGACGGTTTGGGTTCTGTACTGGTGACACTATCTGGGCCTGCTGGCTCCATTTAATCTTTGTAGGAATTAAATGTTCGTTTTGTCAGGGCCCCAACCAGCTGCATCGAGGAACTAGCCTTTAGGGCCTGTAAATTTATAGACAGTATTTCAGTTAGGCTTGTGCACAGAGCCCTAGATAGGTACTCATGTTATAGTGGTTAAGCTAATCAACCTGATTCCCTGTCCTTGTTATCTCCCTTAAATAAATCAGATTGCTTTGTTTTGCAAAGGCACTGGGGCTAGTTTTGTATGTTAATGGTGAATTACTGCACTGTGAATATTGGTGTAACTGCACCTTATTTTTCAGGGGGTCCCCGAGCAAGCTGATTGGTTCGAGCTCGGGGTAAGTGTATATGGTGAGGACACTGTAATTGAATTGTGTGGGCCACTAGGGGAAGAAGTGGGGGTTGCAGCAACCAGAGTGGTTGTGACCAAGTCATCCTCGACTGCTCTAACCTCACCTCTGGGTGGAGGCACTCCGCCACTGATGTAGGCCTCACCCCTGTTGCAGTTAGGGCAGGCAGAGGTAGTATCCCTTAGGATAGTGATTCCCCTGGGGTTACATTGTGGGCGGCGTGGGATTAGCGCTCCCTAGTGGCTGAGTGGATGAAGTACTTAACTATGGATAAATTGAAAGAAAAGCTCTAGGGGATATCATGGCAAGCTAAATTGTTGGACCCTATTAAGACAATGGTATATAAACTGATGGGTTGGGGTGAAGTTGAAGAGTTGAACTTCAGAGAATTGTGTTACTGCGTAGATGTACCTTTAGGGACAACGAACTCTGACCTTATTTCCGTTTGTGGAGAGGGTTATGTTTGGGTAAGGTAGAGTGAGAGGGGCGATGGCTGACCTACTGATCAGACTCTTGCAGGTGCTATTGTTATGTAGTGTAGCCATTGACCCCGAGAGGATACCCCCAGTGATTTACCCGGAAGGTGCCCAACAGGGGTGGAGGGTCATTCACATCCAGAGTGGATCAGTTACCCCTGGGGGGTCTCCCCAGACTAATAGCTTCAAAGATAAACTGCTTAAATTGTTGGCCGTGGAAGGGAGGACTACCCAAGAGTTACTGCAGGCTTTGGATCTTTCCAGTGATCCCACCCCCCAGGCTTCCTCCGGTACCTCTTCTGGGCCCCCCAAAAGTTCTATTTTGGCCTCACCCACCCCTAGTGGTTCCTTCTATACAGCCAGATTCTGCACTGTGAGACTAAAATATTTTCTGGCACATGTGCCTGTGCCTTCAGGGAGTGATGATTTGGAGGCATGGATGGACTGTGCCACCCCCTTAGTCCAGGAGTGGCAATGCTCTGAGGGGGAGAAGCGAAAGAGACTGATAGAGAGCCTGCTGGGTCCAGCTTTAGAAGCCATTCGGTTTTTGTGGGCTATTAGCCCAGAAGCTACCGCAGAGTATTTTTCGTTTGTGGGAGTGTTTGGAAGCACAGAAACTGGGGAAGACTTATTATGGAAATTTAAGTCTGCAAGCAGTGAGGAATGAAAAGGCTCGCCTTTTTATTAAAGTAGAAAGGGCTTTACAGAAGGCCTATCGAAAAGGGGGGATCACCGCCCCAGCCTTGAACCAGGTCAGGTTGGAACATGTTTTAAAATCCGCTAGATTTTCCAGTGTGATACTGTTAAAACTTAAGTTGCATGATCGGCGAGCTGCCCCGCCTGAGTATTGTCAATTGATGAGGGAGATTAAAGAAGTAGAGAACGATGAGGAGGATTGGGACCCCTATGTGGAGGCTGTTAATCTGTGCCAAACCGCTGAGTCTAGCGAACCCGATGAGACCCACCCTTCGGGGGGGCCTGATGTATCCCCAGAGTTACAAAGAGGGATGGGTGTGCTTGCCATTTCCTCTGATCCCCAAGTAGAAAGTGAGTTGAGGGCCGAGATCAGAAATTTACGAGAACTGGTGAGGGACTTGAACAAACCACTACCCACCCTCTTAGGTTTGGGGAACCAGAGTTATCTAGAAACAAATGACCTAGCCCAGGGGAGTCCCCTCATCCTCCTGATGGCTCCCAGCAGATAAAGTATTCAGCTCCCAATAGAGACCCCTGGGACCCCAAGTTCTGTTACCATTGTGGGAAGGATGGACACTTTCAGACAGAGTGCCAGTTGCCGGAGAATTTAAGGAAGGTCAACAGCAGGCTGATCACCTGGCATCACAGGGCCTACGTCCGACCCCCTAGGAAGGGCTTTGTGACCCGGGCCAATGCCCATGCAACTGTCAACGCTATGCCCCCCGAATGGTCTGATGTGGTAGGACCCTCGATGGAGGCCCCAGTGCGAGTAAATGGGACTCCCACTCGAGCTGTATTGGATAGTGGCAACTGTACTGGATAGTGGCTCTCAGGTGACCATTATGCTCCAGGACTGGTATCAGACACATCTGCCTGAGGTGCCACTACAACCCTTGGATGGTCTACATGTATGGGGGCTGAGTGACAAGGCTTATCCATATTTGGGGTATATCCGGATCTGGTTGTCATTTTCTACTTCTGTGGCTGGGGTGGACGAACAGGTGGAAACTTTGGCCTTAGTGTGCCCCCCCACTGGACTGTATTATGGGGTACCCTTGTTGATTGGGACCAATCCCAACATGTTTGGTCGACTAGCACAATTGTGTTCTGAAAAGCGAGTCTCCAGGACTGGGCAAGCTCTTAGGATACCCGCTTTGATCCAGAAGGCCTACGAGACTCAGAGAAAGGCTAGTCAGGAGGAGCCTGAAGGCCTGTGTGTGTTGTCTAGAGGAAGGATCCAGAGCCATTGCTATTAGCCCCAAATGCCCAGTATGTTTTGAAAGGGGAGGTCCGGCTTAAAAAGGATGTCAAGAATAAACTATTGATGCTGGATGGGGAAGGAAAGTTGCCTGGGGGACTGCTGGTTAAACCCAGTATCTTGCCTGCTAGAGCCCATGCTTATGCCAGGAGAGTGATGGTTCAAGTTCATAATGTGTCTCAAAAAGAGATTCGAGTAAATAGAGGCTGCATCCTAGCTAGTGTGCATTGTGCGGACACTGCAGTGCTCCCCAATAGCAGGGGTTTGGGGAAGGATGACAGAGTCACGACCGACTTGTTTGATTTCGGTGACTCCCCTTTGCCTGCTGAATGGAAAGTAAGGATCAGTGGAAAGCTTGCCCATAGAGACCAGGTATTTTCCCTAAAAGAATGGGATGCAGGATGTGTGCAGGGAGCCGAACACCACATCCGACTGCGTGATGAAAGGCCTTTTCACGAGAGGTCTCGGCACCTGGCCCCTGCTGACATGGACGATGTGAGATGGCATCTGCAAGAGATGCTTGCTGCTAGTGTGATACAAGAATCCAGGAGCCCTTATGCTTCCCCCATTGTAGCAGTGAGGAAAAAGAATGGGGCCATTCGGATCTGTGTGGACTACCGTTTCCTGAACCGGTGAACCATTCCTGACCAGTATACCATGCCACGCACACAGGATGCCCTGGTCTGTCTAAACGGCAGTAAGTGGTTCTCTGTGTTAGATCTCCGCAGTGGGTACTATCAGACCCCAATGGCTCCAGAGGACCGAGAGAAGACTGCGTTCATTTGTCCCCTAGGTTTCTATGAGTTTATCCAGATGCCTCAAGGGATTTCAGGTGCCCCAGCTACCTTTCAATGCCTGATGGAATGTGCTGTGGGTGACATGAACTTGCTCGAGTGTTTGGTTTATTTAGATGATGTCATAGTGTTTGGCAGCTCGTTGGAAGAACATGAAAGTCGATTGTTCAAGGACCTGGACCGCTGGAGGATTTCGGGTCTTAAGTTATCTTATAGGCAATGCCAATTCTTTCAACCTCCGTGAAGTATGTGGGTCCATATAGTATCCACTGAAGGCATAAGAGACTGACCCCAGCAAAGTGGGAGGCTTTAACTTACTTGGCTCCAACCCAGAAATTTGGAAGGAGCTACAGCGTTTCTGGGGTTCTGTGGGTACTATCAAGATTTATTAGAGACTACTCTTGGGTGATCTGGCCCCTGCTTAATCTCACTCAAGGGTACCTCCCGACCCATAAGAAATATAAGAAGACTGCTCAATCTGGGACTGAAAAGACTTATTTCCACCCCAATGATGTGTTTGGTACTCGCTGGACTGCTGACTGCGAGGAAGCTTTCTATGACATTATATATCAACTTACTCACGCCCCAGTGCTGGTCTATGTTGATCCAGCTAAACTCTATGTTCTGCATACTGATGCCAGTCTGCAAGGATTAGGTGCAGTTTCACCAAGAGCAGCGAGCGGTCTGAAGAGCTTTTTCTTTGCCAGGCAGTTTGACTCCTGAAAGAATTATCGGTGCACAAACTGGGTTCTGGCTCTAAAGTGGGCTATTGTTGATCAATTCCATGACTATTTGTATGGGGCTAAGATACTGGTGAAAAGCGATAATAATCCTTTGACATATCTTCAGACCTCAACCAAGCTAGATGCCATTGAGCCACAGGTGGCTTTCTGCGTTATCCACCTACAACTGTGCAGTTGAATACAGAGCAGGCCTCAACCATATAGATGCTGATGCTCTCTCATGGAGGCCTGTGTCCCGAGCCGATTGGATAAGGTTGTCTGAACCTGACATTAGAGCCCTTTGCCAAAAATTCGACAAGGAGGAACAGGTGACTCCTAATACTGTGGACTGCATGGTGGATTGCTTGGGTCCATCTGATAACTGTGTGCCTGCTGCTTACTGTCACTTTGCTGCATTAGACACTAGTATGCTGCCTCAGTTCAATAATGATAGCCTCCAGTTGGGTCAGTCTCAAGATCCCATGATACAACCTGTTTTAGAGGTGCTGCAAGCGGGGAAAGATGTGTCCCAACTGTGGTCTGCTGATTTGAGAACTGCCCTGTTATATATAAAATCCCAAAGTTGAGCTGAACAATAAACTGTTGTTCGGGAGACCGTGACAAGAGTGATGAATAGACAAACAACAACTGGTGCTGCCCACCGCTTTTAGAGAATTGGTGTTGAGGTCCCTGCATGACCACATGGGGCATCTTGGCATAGACCAAACTCTTGACCTGGTGTGGACCCGATTCTTCTGGCCCAAAATGAGTGCAGACATAGAGCAGTATGTTAAGGCCTGTGGCCGCTGTTTGCAAAGAAAAGCCCTACCTCAGAGAGCTGCCCCCCATGGTCAATATCACTACCAGCGCCCTTATGGAGTTGGTCTGCATTGATTTCCTGAGCTTAGAACCTGATCTGAAAAATATCAGCAACATATTGGTGGTCACTGATCATTTCACTCGATATGCCCAGGCTTTCCCCACCAAGGATCAGAAAGCAACCATGGTGGCTAAAGTCCTTGTTGAAAATTTCTTTGTTCATTATGGGGCCCCCAGCAAATCCATTCAATCAAGGAGAGATTTTGAGAGCCATCTGATTAGAGATGCTATCCTTGTGGGGAGTGCAAAGTCAGAACCACCCCCACCACCCATGAGGACCCCCCAGCCTGAACGTTTCAACGCTCCTTGCTAGATATGCTGGGCACCCTCCACCCAAAAGACAAGCCTAGATGGAGCCAACAAATTAGCACCCTGGTACATGCCTACAACTGCAGCAAAAGTGATGCCACTGGGTTCTCCCCCTATCGCCTGATGTTTGGAAGAGCAGCTCAATTGCTGGTAGATGTGTGTTTTGGAGTCTTTTCTGATGAGGGTTCGAGCTGATGATTATTTACAGTACGTGCAAAAGTTAAAGGCCCAGCTAAATCATGCATACCAACTGGCTCAAACCATGGCTGCCAAAAGGAACTTGGCCAACAAAGAGAGGTATGATAAAAAGGTGAAGGCACAGGAACTCGAGGAGGGGGATCGGGTATTGCTAAGAAATCTGGGACTGCATGGCAAACACAAGATTGCTGACCGATGGCACCATCTCCCTGACATTGTAGTGGGCAAACTAGATGATCTGCCCGTGTACAAAGTAAGGTGGGAAAAGAATTCAGAAGATGTAAAAACTTTACACCAAAATCACCTGCTGCCAATTGGACAGATTTTGATAGAGACTGAGCCTCTTAATGCCTCTCCCTCTGGGCCTATAACTAGAGCTGCTGCCAGAAAGAGATTCCGAGGGGTGGACTCCTCAGAACTTAAACCCCGGGGCCTTCTCCTCTCCCCTCTGCTGAAACTTATCCCCTGTTTATGGCTGAAGACAGTGAACATGATGTGGAGTATTACCCCTCTTATGAACTGAGTCAACTTTTTAAAGGCAACCCCCTAGCTCACTCTGGAGATGAAGTTGGGTTTTGTGGACTGTCTGAGCCCCCAGCTTTGTCTTTGGAGCCCATACTCCCCGAGGATGAAGTGAGTGGCCTCAAAGCCAAAGAAGTAGGATCTATGAGTCTGGCTGAATTATCTGGGCTGGCTGAACTGTCTGACTTTTCAGAAGAGGAAAGTGATGTGGGGGAATCTGTTCGAGATCCGCCTGAGCAAGAAGAATACTTTGAGTGCCCTGATAGCATCCCAGTAGTGCCAGAAGTGCCCTTGACTGAACTAAGTAGTGTGGATCCTGACATAGAGGGTCATGTCCCCAAAAGCACTATGGGCACGGGGTCCCCTTCTCATGTAGAGGTTCTCTTTACTAATCTAAATGAGGCGGAAATGGAGCCAGGACCTGTAGCCGATTTTATTGAGACCCATTAGATGCACTGGCCGAGAAGTACGGCCTGTAATAAGGTTAAGTTATGAGTCTCTGGGTCAGCCTGTGGACCTGCCACTAAATGTAGTCCATAAGGGGGTCTATGTATCTCTGAGTTCATTGCCCAAGCTGGTTTTGGGGGACGATGCACAACTGTTAGTATTACCCTCTGAGTATAGTACTACTGCCCCTCTTAGCCCTCAGGTAGTGGATAGGGAAGGGCCCTCTTTATCCAAGTGTCATAGCCAGGAAGTAATGATCTGATGTATAAAAGAAAGGGGTTGTACTATGTGAACTGTTGTATAGGTAAAAAGTAAACTGTAATGTGTGTAATCAAAAGTCTAATGTGCTGTTAATTTAAACAGTTTTGCCTTAAAGTGATTTACGGGTAACTACTTGACGCGGATGCCAAGTTCTTTCCAGGCCAGGAAGGGTGTAACCCCCCTACAAATGGGGGTTTCTAACAGCCGTCTAGGAGCTGTCTAAGCATCCCCCTGGTGGTCGGTTTCCGGCACTTAAAGCCGTTTAAATGGCTCTGTGAGTGCTTTAGAGCCTCCCCGTACTGTTTCTTTAAGAGCTGTCTGCTTGCAGACATATTCACTGCTTATGAGGGGGGTTGTGTGTTCTCCTGCTCGAGTCCCACTCGAGCCACTGACTAATTGCTCCGGTTTCATTTGTCACCGAAGGGGCAGAATGAGCACTTACCAGAAAGTGTAACTGTTTGTCCCATACCTTTAGATGTGGTCGTGGGAATGTAAGCTGTTTAACCTGCCTTTCTTGCAGCTGGACTTTGTGTGCTGTGCCCCTCCATTTTGGACTAGGACTGTCTGAAGGGTCCAATAGGGGCAGGGGGTATTTAAAATAGAGTAACTGGTGACCAGCCAGGATCGGGACTCTCAATGGAGCCTGCTGACCAATGGGGATACAGCTAGAGGTTCTGGGAAGTAAAGTTCTGGACCATGGCGCTTTTTTTTGCACCAATGAGGGGCGAACTTAGTGGCTGGTTCCAGCAGCCCACCAATGGGATCGGGTGGCACCTGAACAGAGAGTCTTGTCCCATACTGTCCAAGGGGCAAAGACGTTGTGGCTGTGAGCAAGTAAGGAGCTTGGGGCTCTGGTGCCGTTTGAGCGGTTGCGCGGGAAGCGCGTGTAAGGCCAGCGTCAGGCATTTTTAAACGCCGGTAATTTTCGAACTAAAGCTGCTGGGAAGTGGTCAGAGGAGGCCGTGGAGGAGCATGGCTACCTACCAGGCTCACCCTGTAGAAAACTGGAGAATCTGCTTGAATCGCGATCAGTCTGTCTGGAATAATGAAACTGTGTCGGTTGGGCCCAGTGTATGGCGAGCAGGTGATCGAAAAGGACAGCAGCTGCCTGGTATGGTACCCCTCTGCCTTGCATATAAATGTGTGGAGAAGTGCTTGAAGTACAGGCTCGGTCCTGAGAGAGGTGAAAGAGCGCTTTGTCTGCTGGAGTCGTGAGTACTAAATCAGGGTAGCTCCCTGGCTAATGGTCCTAGTGAAGGCAGGACAGTTTGGGTTCTGTACTGGTGACACTATCTGGGCCTGCTTGCTCCATTTAATCTTTGTAGGAATTAAATGCTCATTTGTGTCAGGGCCCCAACCAGCTGCATCGAGGAACTAGCCTTTAGGGCTTGGGTACCCATAGACAGTAACTTATAGGTTAGGACAGTGCACAGATCCCTAGGTAGACACTCAAATATTGTAGTGGTAAGCTAATCAACCTGATTCCCCCCGGTCCTTGTTATCTCCCCTTAAATAAATCATATTGCTTCTTTTGCAAAGATACACTGGCTAGTTTGTGTGTTAATGGTGAATTACTGTACTGAAGGTGGACAAAGCAATGGGGCCTGATGGGATTCATCCCAGAATTCTAAAAGAACTAAGGGTAGAACTAGTGACACCACTGACTACCCTCTTTAACAAATCATGGGAGGATGGGGTGGTACCTGAGGACTGGAGGAGGGCAGCTGTGATTCCCCTTCACAAAAGTGGGAGCAGGCAGAAGCAGGAAACTACAGACCTGTTAGTTTGACCTAAGTGACAGGGAAAATGATGGAATCACTTCTGAAGGAAAGAATTGTCAAGTACCTAGAGGCCAGAGGGGCACAGGACCCAAGGCAGCATGGATTCACAGCAGGAAGGTCATGCCAGACGAATCTAATAGATTTCTTTGACTGGGTGACCAAAGTAGTAGATCAGGGAGGGGCTGTGGACATGGCCTACCTAGACTTTAGCAAGGCATTTGACACAGTCCCACACAAAAGATTAATATACAAGTTAGCCAGCCTGGGAGTGGGTCCCAAGATGATAGCCTAGGTAAAGAATTGGCTGGAGAATAGGACACAGAGAGTAATGGTAAATGGAGTCCACTCTGAAGAAAGGGGTTACTAGTGGGGTAACCGCGGTTCAGTATTAGGACCGGTCCTCTTCAATGTCTTTATAAGCGACATTGCAGAGGGACTGGAAGGAAAAGTATGTCTCTTTGCAGATGACACAAAGATCTCCAACAGAGTTGATGCACAAGGTGGGGTGGAAAGGATGAGAAGGGACTTGGCAAGGTTAGAGAAATGGTCAAATGTCTGGCAGCTTAGATTCCATGCTAAGAAGTGCAAGGTAATGCACCTGGTAAACAAAAACCCAGGGGAAGAGTACACAATGGGGGGTGAGATACTAACAACAACAAAAATGGAAAGGGACCTGGGGGTGGTCATATCAGATGACTTAAAGCTGGGCAAGCAATGTGAGAGGGCAGTAAGGAGGGCTGGGGGGATACTGGGATGCACAGGGAGAGGCATTACCAGTAGAAAACAGGAAGTTGTTATCCCTCTGTACAGACAGCTGGTGAGACCCCATCTGGAGTACTGTGTGCAGTTCTGGAGACCCAATCTCCGCAAGGACATAGCCAAGATGGAAGCTGTCCACAGGAGGGCAACTAAAATGGTGCAGGGTCTGCACCAGAAGACATATGGAGAGAGTCTAAAGGAGCTTAATATGTATAGCCTCGCGGAAAGGAGGGAGAGGGGGGGCATGATAGAAACTTTCAAGTACCTCAAGGGAATCAACAAAGTCCAAGAGGGTAGCATCTTCCAAAAAAAGAGGTGTGCAAGAACAAGGGGACAAAATTTGAATATGGGGGGGGGGGCGGCTCTGAGGTAATGTAAGGAAGTATTTTTTCACAGAGAGGGTTGTGGATGCATAGAACGGCCTTCCGGAGGAGGTTGTGGAGTCAAAAACAGTGGTTGAATTCATGCAAGAATGGGAGAATCATAAGGCAATTCTAGGGGGTGGGAGTAGAAAGAAGTAGGCTGCTGGTTAACTAGGATCTGCAGCTTATCCATTAGGTAGGGAAATGGGCAGACTGGGTGGGCCAAGCGGTCCTTATCTGCCATCAAATTCTATTTTTCTATGTTTCAAATTCTTTGTGAATATTGTGTAACTGCACCTTACTTTTCAGGGGGTTCCCGGAGCAAGCTGATTGGTTCGAGCCGGGGGGGTAAGTGTATATGGTAAGGACACTGTAATTGAATTGTGTGGGCCACTAGTGGGAAGAAAGGGGGGGTTGCAGCAACCCAAGGGGCTGTGACCAAGTCATCCTCGACCGTTCTAACCCCGACCTTTGGTTGGAGGCGCCCGCTAACGGATCTAGGCCCCTCACCCTGTTACAGTTAGGGCAGGCAGAGGTAGTAGCCCTTAGGATAGCGCCCCCTGGGTGTTACAAATAAAATGTTATTCTCACTGTCTATTTGTTGTCTACCCTCCCTGTGACGAGGTGCCTTTGTAAATGAGTCCTTGACTCAAAGGTTGTAAATCCGATATATGAAATAAATACATAAATAAATCTCCTCTCTTTTAGAATTTTTTCTAAAGTAGACATGGCAACTCTTAAATTGGATCTGAGCGGAATAGATTAGTCAAAACTCTATTCACTTTCAAATGTCGATGCAGCATTTGGTTTCCTTGTTGCTGGTCTTTCCTCAGTTAAGGATAAGCACTTCCCCCTTACTATGAGGCGCATGAGGGGAGGTAATACTAAATGGATAACAAGGGAGTTGGTAGTGAAGCTTAAGCTAAGAGATAAGGCCTGGGATACTCATAAGAGTTTCCCCACTACTGAAAACTGGAATGCATACAGAAGAATTAGAAATCAATGTAAACGTGAGACTAAACTTCTTAAGGCCTCATTCTTTAAGTCTCAACAAATCAAAAGTTTGGGAGACTCCTGTAGTTTTTGGGACTCTGTAAGCTCGATTATGAATCCTGCACCGAAGCATAGCACTATCAAACTGATCTCTGACTCGGGCCTTCAAACCTATTCTACAATTGTGTCCACCATATTCAACAAAAATTTCATGAATCTTGAATCATACATGGTACAGCTACACCCAGTCTCTCACTGTATTCAGTCTCAGAGAACGTGTGGGAAAAGAACAAATTGTCCACCCTTCTATTTTAGAACCACGTCTCCCATAAAGATATGTCGTCTACTGAGAGCTTTACCCACCTCGGGCAGTGCAGGGAGTGATGGACTCTGTCCTAGGTTCCTGAAAATAGTGATGGATTATATTACAAAACCACTCGCATGTATTATAAATCCATCCCTGTCTACTTCCACCATTCCCTTGATCCGGAAGGAGGCTAGAGTGGTACCTGTATTAAACAAGCATTTGTCAATGCTGAATGTTGCCTTGCTGGCATTGGCATTGGTAGTGCAGGAGTTAGAAATTCAAAATAGGAATCGCAGTGAAGTATTGAAGTAAGGCACCCCCCCACAGAGACTGAAAGGTGTTGGGAGTGTGGCTTTGGGTCGGCCATAATGTTGACGCCACTCCATCTCACCACACTCTGCAGAGAGCGACAGGTGTTGGGGTGTGCATTGGGATTTTCAACCTTTATGCTCACCCCATTCCATAAGTAAATAAGCTGAGATGGGTGCAATATAGGAGAATGGAATGAATGTTAGGGTGACAGAACCCAATGCACACCTCAGTGCCTAATAGTGGCTGTAGGGTAGGGGGATGGGGGTAGAATTCTGTGAACATTATGGCTGACGAACCCAAGTTACGTCCCCAATGCCTGTCAGTCTGTACAGGGTGGGTGTATGGTTAGAAACCTTAACCCCGCAGGTGTTTTTTTGGGATTTTCACTCCAAATTTTCAACAGTGGCTTTTTGGGACCCTACCTCATGAACAGTGGCACTATCATTTCATTACTCAATCCTGAAAGGTGATTTTGCACAGCAACCGTGCCATTGGGAGCCACAAGTGCAGAAACACATTTCGGGCAGGATGTGAAAAATGACAGCTGTACTGTTTATGAGAAGGTATAAAAAAATGATAGTGTTGAGAATCTGGAGAGTAAATAAAAATTAGCAAACTTACAAGCGTATGTAGATACTGCACTAGGCACGCCCGTAATGTGGTCATTTTTGGGATTATTTTTTATCAGATTTTCAACGTGGGCATTTTGAGACCTCTCCTCATGAACAGTTGCACTGTGAGTTTGTTGCTCTGTCCTAAAAGTTGATTTCGAACAGTGACCGTGCCCATTGTGCACCACAGATGCAAAAACATGTTTTGGGCAGGATGTAAAAAATGACAGCTGTACTGTTCATGAGGTGTGCAAAAATAGCAATGTTGAAAATCTGGAGTGAAAATATTAAAAATTCTCAAAATTATGAGCATGCGTGAATACTGTGCAACGCATGCTCGTGACATAGTAATTTTTTGGAATTTTTTCACCAAATTTTCAACATAGGCATTTTGGGATCTCTGCTCATGAACAGTATCACTGTGATTTTCTTAATCTGTCCCAAACATTGATTTCCCACAGCGATGGCGCCATTGTGTGCCACATGTGCGAAAACACATTTCAAGCAGGATGTGAAAAATGACAGCTGTACTACCCATAAGGAGGTGTGAAAAAATGGCCATGTTGAAAATCTAGAGTGAAAATATTAAAAATTCTTGAAGTTACGAGCATGTGTGGAAACTGCACAATGCATGCTTGTAACACAGTCATTTTTTGGAATTTGTTCACCAAATTTGCAACATAGGTTTTTTGGGAGCCCACCTCATGAACAGTGGCACTGTTGTTTCTTTAATCAGTCCCAAAAGGTGGTTCTGCGCAGTGACTGCGAAATCACCTTTTGGGACCAAATAATGAAATGACAGAGACTGATTTCATGAGGTGGTGTCCCAAGGAACCCTATGTTGAAAGTCGAAAAAATGGCTGAGATAGCCACCTAAATTTAACCCCCATTTATGCCGTTATACAGCTTACTGGCATTTCTTCAGTTTGTGGTCGGCTTTGAAGAGTGCAGATGTGTTCCTGCTCCACTGAAGATCACTGCATCAACCTGCAAGGTAAGTATGGGGTGAGGGTGTGGGTGTAGGAGGTGGGGTGCACAGAGGGTGGGTGCGGGTTGGGGAAGAGGGAACATGAACAACGAGAGACTGTTTTCTTGTTTTGCATGGAAAATAAAACTTTGGGGATGGTTTTGTTTTTCCAGGTGACACTAAGACATTTGAGGCACACTGGGGTTGCCTCCCAGTGTGTCACCTGAGATTTTGTTTTGGGGGTGGGACTGGAGCCGACGAGTTTTGCACCCCATTGGCAAATAAAAGCATGCCTGTGTTGGGGACCTGATGCCGATGGGGGTTGGGCACCTCCGTCGGCAGACAAATAAAACTGGGGGGGCATTATGCCTATGGGGATTGGGCACCCCATTGGCAAACAAATTGATCTGGGGAGGGGGCATGCTGACAGGGGGATTGAGCACCCCCGAAGTTGGCTTTCTAGGCATTGCCAGAGGCGGACGGTGAGAACCGCCACCATGTTTATTGAAATGTTTTACCAGGAATGCCATGGAATGGAGGCGTGTCAGATCCGCAGCTGCAGTGATGAGCCTATATCTCATTGCAGTGGTGAATTTCTTTCAAGTTGGTGGCACTATCTGAAACTGCTGTCACTGGCAGCATGCTCACTGGTTGGCAGCTGAGGGACACACTGGCTAAAGCATCCCCTGGATTCGCCACAAAACTGACACACCTTTGAAAGTGCTAGTACAGTGCTACTACCACAAAATGCTCACAAGCCAACATAAAAAGGGAAACCCTAATCTGCCCGAAAAATACAGGCCAGTTTCCATCCTACCACATATGAGCAAAATCCTGGAGAAGGCGGTGTCTCGACAAATATCAGAATCTCTAGAGACTTATAGTTTGCTTTCGGGGGACCAACTTGGGTTTCAGGAAAAGCTTTAGTACTACTATGGCCCTTTCTCACTTCATGGATGACATCCTCAGAGAAGCAAATAAGGGGAGTCTAACCGGTGCCATATTTGTTGATCTATCTAAGGCATTTGATGTGGTGTATCATAGCATCCTACTCAGTCAACTAGAAAGCTTTAGAAACCTTGGGTTTCTCTCAAGACACCTCAAATTGGGCCAAAAGTTATCTTACAAACAGTTCACAAATGGTAAGAACTGGGGGAGGGGGGTCTTATCTAACCCACAGCAGGTTAAGACTGGAGTACCACAAGGGTCCATCCTAGGAAATTCATTCATTCATTCATTCGTTCATTCATTCATTCATGTATGTATGTCTTTGGTAACCAGGTAAGTGAGCTGATCCAAAGGACCATTTTCAGTCATGACCCGGGCCATGTAGTAGCAGTTAACAAACAGAAATACAATACAGTAGTGCAGGCAAACAGAAGATACATTACATGGTACAGTGCACACCTCAACATGAGGTCAAAAATATATGCAGAGTAGTTCAGTCCATACATACAGCAAAAACAGAATGCAGGTAAGCAGATGCAGATAAACAGAAATTCAATAAGTGGTACAAAGCACACCTCAGCCTTGGGTCACAAAATCCATGCTGAGTAGTTCAGTCGGTACACACAGTGAAGCAGAATACAGGGATATGCAGTCATGAGACAAATCAGGCTAAATTCTGGAAGACATTGGTAATACTGCATCACAGAGAGGCAAATGGTACAGTTAATAGTGGCTGCATACAACGGCAAGCTGTAACCCGACTATATGCAATGTAACTAACGGGCGTGGAACAGTCCATTATCTGACATGTAAACTTCTTGGGCACTAGGAGAGAAGGACAGGATAGGAGAGCATATGCGTAGGGGTGCAAGGGGAGGGTAGAGGAGATAGGAAGGTCACGGTAGATGGCAGGGTTCTGGGAAAGGACAGGCAGCACTCAGACAACACACTGACACACAGGAGGGAGGTGCTGGAACATAAAGGGAGAGACGGAGGGTCAGAGGAAGTGATGCAGTTGGGAGATATGCAGGCAGCACACTGTGCAGTCTAGTAGCAAGGCAGCTTTTGGACCCTAGTGTTGTCTAAGGAAGCAGTTACAAGTTGACTCAGACAAGAGCCAGGCTCTAAGGTTAGTCTTGAAAGACAGGTGGGAGGGGGATAGATGGATGGGCGATGGGAACTGGTTCTAAAGGGAAGGGGCACAGACTGAGAAAGCTTTACTGCCCATAGCTGTGGAGGTGCAAGGGACTTCAAGAGGAGTAATGGAGGAGACCCTAAGGCTTCTCAAAACCACCATGTCAGTAAGTAGTAAAGCATATGAGGACAGCTGGTTGTTCCTGATAGAACTGTCAACTAAGCATCCCATAGCATAATCGAAGTGACCCTGTAGTGGGAGCCACCCTAGGGATTGATAGAGTGTGCAGTGGTGGGTAGAGTAGGGGACCTCAAGAACAAAGCAACAGATGGAGGTATAAGTGGTACTTAGGTGAGAGCATAGGGAGGAGGACACAGAAGAGTAGACAGGGGAGCAGTAGTCAAGCAGGGGCAGAAGGTTGCCTTGCACAACAGCTAGGCAAGCCTCAGGGAACAGGAGTTGGTTAAGGCGATATGCAGCACCTAGCTTTTGCTGAATTCTCCTCACTGTGAGATTAACATGTTCATTGAAGGTAAGGGAGGGATCTAGGGTCACACCTAGATATTTAAAGTGGGTGATGGTTTCGAGGGGTGGGCCTGCAGGTGTGAGTACAGTAAGGGAGGAGTTTGATTTGGCAGCCTTGGCAAGGAAAGGCTTTGAGACAAAGAGCCTGGCTTTGGTCTTTTTTTCATTTACAAGGAGTTTGCTGGAGAGGAAACAATTATATGTGGCACCATAGTTTAGGGTGAGGGCGGAAGAAATGGATTCTAGGGATTTATCACTATGGCAGAGAACTAGATCATCTGCATATGGGAGAGCTTTGCAATTTAAGCTATCGGCCAGGTGTGCATTGATGCACATATAAAAAGTAGAGGGCCAAGAATGGAGCCCTGGGGAACCCCAGTGCGTATGGGTAGGGTAGAAGAGGAAGCATTACCAGTAATAACAGACTGCTACCTGATGGAGAGATAACTACGGAACCAAGCAGCTGTGTCAGGTCAGTAACCAAAGTGCAGTAGCATGTCATGGAGAAGGTGGTGGTCTACTAGGTCGAAGGCCTTTGATAAATCTACAGAAACTGCATTCCTAAGGACATGGTCAGTGAAGAGGGCCAAGGCAGAGGAGGTACTATGGTGTTTGCGGAAACACCATACTCTATTCCCTATTTGTAAATCCTCTTCTATTGGAACCATCAGGATGTTGTAGGATCATGTATGCAGATATTCTTATTATATTCAACAGTGACAGCTGCCCTGAGAGGCTAACTCAAACACATTCTAAGGATTTCTCCTCTGAAATTCATTGGTTCGCCAAATACAGGCTTATTGTCAATGCATGCAAAATTAAAGCTATGCTTTTTGGCTCTAAACGTTGACTCATGAGACAGTCACTCAGTCTTAACATCAAAATTTCAGACAGATCCTTAATTGAGCAGGTAAAAGACTTCAGATACCTAGGTGTAACTCTGGACCCATCCTTAAGTTTTACTACACATATAGAACAAGTAGTCAAAAGGGTAAACCAACAACTGGAAGTGTGCTATTGATTAAAACACCTCCTGACCCCTGAGGCCAGACTGGCTGTTGGGCGTGGAACCCTTTTTCCTGTCCTAGACTACTGCTCTCCTGCCATCTCTTCAACATCGCCTAAACGTCCTAACCGCTTAAATGTGGCATATAATAATATTTTAGGCTCACTACACAAGCCCTTTACTGCACTCACCACTGCACCTTATATCAAATACTGGGATGGCTTTCCTCTCAAACTCATAGGGAACAGCTACTTGAATCGCTCATTTTTAAAACCCTCCATGCAGGTGTCAAAGCCCCACTGTCCAGACTCACATCTATTAGGCACAATGCTTGTCTACTGAGGTCCTCTTCTGGTCACCTTCTTGAATGCCCAAGGCTTGCAAAAGGGATGAAGCTGAAAGCTTTCTTGGGTGCAGCGCCTAAGCTGTGGAATTCTCTACCAGTTTAACTTCACTACCTTGACTCACCACTGACCTTTAAAAAGTACTTTTCTAGTGCTCTTATGTCCTATGTGACCTACAAATGCTAACATAATTTAATGGACATCTTGTTATTAAAAGCAAATTATCCTGCTCTGGACTGTTTGTTACTCCTTATCAATGTACCATGCCTAGACAAACTAACTGGTTAGGAGCTCTGTGTATTTTTACCTTTCTGTAACTCTGGTCTTGTAATGTACTTTTGTATCTAAATGCTTATGTTGTTGTTACTTGTAATAATCTTGATGTCATCTGTTATTGTACTCTATATGCTGCTTTTATGTTGTTTCAATATGTGCCATCTATATGGCCTGGGTCATGCCTGAAAATGGACCCTGGGACCAGTGTACGTACCCAGTTATCAAATGCATAAATACATAAAAAATAAAAAAAAAAGACAAAATTTAAAAAAAAGTCTGTTTCAAGTGGAAATAACATCTTCTAAGTGAAATAAATTGTGTTCTAAGTGAAAACAAATATTTATCCAAAAATAACATGATTTATTTACCCACTTTATTCACCACTGGTAAGGTATATGTAGGGGGATATTTTATAGGACATCCAGGAATAAGGTTTTTATTTAACATGGAATGTTGCCAACAATGCAGCCTAGCATCGATTGACTGAGCAAAGCAAAGCCGCAAGTGCTAGGTTGCATTGTTGGCTACATTCCAGAAGGAATAAAAACCGTATTCCTGAATGCTTTATGGAATGTCCTATTTTTACCATGGGTTCCGTCTTGCCACAGTGACAAGGCTGTATGAGCTGCAGTGGAAATAACATGTTATTTCCACTGCAGCTAAACAACAGACAAAAATTACACTTTTATTCTGCACTGTTGTCCATCATCACTACTATGGTATAAATTATCATACAGTAGTTCCATTTTGTCATAGATATTTCTCCCCTCTCCCCCCAATACGAGGTAAAATCATCCTTGCTTGTGCTGTAGCCCCTCTCTGATCTAAGGGTTTCATATGGCATCAGTTATTTTTCAGGGAGGGGACCCACAGTAAAAATGTACTTGACGTCTCATTAGACCGGATGCTCTTCAGGCTAGTGCAGGGCTTCAAACAAGAGGGGTTAGCAAACAAACAGTGCCCAACTATAAACAAATTTCCATAACTTGATTAAAGTCCAACCACTCAATTTATTAAAGTAAAGCTCATGAGCATCTTATTAGAAAAATATACATAATCACAGTATAGTGGACCCAAGAATTTTAAATCCAAAGCAAAGTCTATAACCCACAGGGATGAATTCTCTGGGGCGCTGGCTCACATATACAGTATTAACTTACATTGTGAGGGATTTCAATGTCTGGGTCGATGACTGACTCTCGTCATTTGATCATGATCTCCTGTAAAGTATGGAAGCTCTGGGCTTGTCACAGGTAGTTACCTCAGTGACCCACTCGTGTGGCCACACACTGGACCTGGTGTGCACACTGGGTCTTGGGGTCAATGACCTCATGA
The DNA here is from genome assembly GCA_016271365.2 of Neoceratodus forsteri. Lineage (NCBI taxonomy): Eukaryota > Metazoa > Chordata > Ceratodontiformes > Ceratodontidae > Neoceratodus > Neoceratodus forsteri. The sequence goes on along the minus strand of CM057455.1, from coordinate 659,824,099 downwards.
TTGATCCAGTCATTTGGTCAGATCATAGCACCATGAGTTTCACATTTGGGGCTCCCCTGAGGGTCCATACTCTGTGGAGATGGTCTGGTATCACCCTTTGCAGGGATTGTCCCCAACAGGACTACAGGTGGAATTGGACCCATCGAGTGTGGAAACTGAGTGCGCGATAGGTGCTGTGGAGGCAGTGGCGGCCTATAATAGAGCTGTCACTGCAGCCTTTGACTCTACTGTGCCTGTCCATGTCTGGCCCTTATCTACGCATCTGAGGCCCCTTTGTTCGATGGGGAACTGAGGGAGTTAAAGATAAAGGACCAGAGGTAGGAGTGACACTGGAGGAGGTCTGGACTGATAGAGGACAAACTGGCTTTGAGGTCACATTATAATGACTATTAAAGGGCAATCTCCTGAAAAAAGGGAGTTTTCTGTCACGGGAGATTGCTGTGACAAGGAACAGACAGGCTCAGCTCTTCTGTACCGTGAATGGATTGTTGCATCCAGTCTGTCTCTGTACTGGAGGAGCAAGTTCAAGAATGAGGTGTTAGGAGTTTGCTCTGTTCTTTGCCAACAAAGTGTCCTCTATCAGGGCTGAGATCTCCTCCAGTGTTGCTCAAAGAGCTTGCAGGATTGGACCAGGGACATGCCGGGGCTCCCCTCTTGTGTGGGCTGAGTTTGATGCAGTTGGAGTGGATGAGGTAGTCGAAATAGTCTCGAGGCTGCGACAAACCTATTGTGATCTAGACCCAGGTCCAATCCGACTTTTGGTTGGTTGTCTTGGCCTGATTGGATCTGTGGTTGCTGAGATCATCTGGAGTTCCTTGGGGAGTGGAGTCTTTCCTAAGGCCTTAAAAGAGGCCTTGGTCAGATCCTTTTTGAAGAAACCCTCAATGGACCCAGAGTGTCTCACCACCTGCAGACCAGTCTCAAGACTCCCATTTTTAGTGAAGGTTTTAGAAAATGTGGTGGCCATCCAGCTTGAGACTCATCTCACTTCCTCTGTCACTTTTGAATGTTTCCAGTCTGGATTTAGATCCGGGCACAGCACAGAGACTGCCCTGGTGAAGGTGCTGAATGATCACCTGTAAGTAAGAGATAAGGGAGAGTGTACCCTTCTTGTTCTCCTGGATCTCTTTGCGCCATTTGACACCATGGACCATGAGGTGTTACTGGACTGACTGCGGAGCTGGTGTGGACTAACTGGCAATGTCATCAGCTGGTTTAGGTCCTACCTCTTGGGTAGAGTGCAAAGGGTGATGATGGGGTTATCCTCATCTAGCCCAATGCCCCTATGCTGTGGAGTTCCACAATGGTCGGTTCTGTTGCCTCCTGTTGTTCACGGTGTACATACTGCCATTAAGAGATTTTATCAGGCAGTATGGGCTGGGTTTTCATTGTTATGCCGATGATACCCAGCTATAGTTGTCCTGTGCACCTGGAAACTAGATGGTGGCCTCTGTGTTTAACACCTGCCTGGAGGAGATCCAGAACTGGATGGCTCAAAACTGACTATGGCTCAGCCTGGACAAGACAGAGGTACTGGTAGTTGATCCTGGTCATAGACAAGATGAGGGAGGGTTGAAGAATCATCCTGGTGTGATACTGGGAGGTGTTCCCTTGACCCCCCTCTACTTGGGTCAGGGATCTGGGCATGGTCCTTGACGATGGTCTGACACTCTATGCCCAGGTGTTGGCCGTCATCCAAAGTGCCTTTTACCATCTCAGGAACATTGCCCGGATCCGGGCCCTGATACCAGCTGATGACCTTGCCACTCTAGTGCATGCCTTTGTCACATCTAGGTTGGATTACTGCAATGCTCTGTACCTTGGGCTATCTGGTGACAATCTCCACCATCTGCAGCTGGTGCAGAACACAGCAGCCAGGCTGTTGACTGGCGCCTTGAGATTTGATCATGTCACGCCAGTCATCCGCGGTCTGCACTGGTTGCGGATAAGGTGGAGGACTGCCTTCAAGGTTGGATTACTGACCCATAAAGCCATGCACAGCTGGGAACCAGTCTATCTGCAAGACCTGGTTCCTCACCACCTGGCTTGTGCTCTTCATTCTTCTGAGGGTTGCCTCCTGGTGGTTCTTAGGGCTAGGTTACAGCAATCTGGAGATTGTGCTTTCTCCGTTGACACACCAGTTCTGTGGAATTCACTGCTAGTCTATCTAAGGGAGGCACCCTTGGTGGAAACCTTTAAAAAAGGGCTAAAAACATTCTTATTTAATCAAGCCTATGAGTTGGACAGTGTATAATTGCTGAAGGTTTTGTATTATACTGATTGTCATGTTTTATGTTTTAAGTAACGGAAAGAGTTTAAATATTGTTAATACTCTGCAATGTGTTGTTGTAAATTTTGGATGTAATATTATTGAGGATGTTGTTTTAAGATGTTGTACAGTGCTCCGAGCCTCTGGGAAGGGGCACTCTATACATAAAGTTTCTATCTATCTATCTATCTATCTATCTATCTATCTATCTATCTATCTATCTATCTATCTATCTATCTATCTATCTATCTATATGTTATTGCACCCTAGGGGGCCTGTTTTGCATTCTGCTATGGAGACTTTGCATATATGCTGACTTTATACATAACTACTACTGGCATTGTTTACATTGTATTTCCTTTATTTTTCTTCTGTCCCCCTTCCCGCCCACGTTGCAGCTGGAAACAGTGCATATTGTCTCTACTTTTTACGGATCTATGACACTCGGTCGACAAATTAATTTTCGATCAACGTTACAGTGACCTTTATGTTGGCCGCATTTGCGATCAGCATAAAGGTGGTCACTTTGGACTGTGTGTTCTTTGGGGGCTTTGCCCCCAAATCCCCTATGCAGGTGGCTCTGCCCCTGTACCCCCCATAACTAAGTCGAGTCAGAGTAGATTCAGGGAAGGGGTGCAAGACCCCAAAAAGCAATGCTGAGGTCCCGCACTCGACACGACAGTGACCTGGCGCCGTGATCGCTGTAGTGTCGACTGCGGTAAAATTGTCACCGTAGTGACGGCATATCCTTGTTTACATAGAAACATAGAATTTGACAGCAGACAAGGACTGCTTGGCCCACCCAGTCTGCTAATTTCCCTACCTAATGGATAAGCTACAGATCCTAGTTAACCAACAGCCTACTTCCTCCTACCCCCAACCCCTAGAATTGCTTTATATCTGTCCCATGCATTCTTGAATTCCCCCACTGTTTTTGACTCCACAACCTCCACAGAAAGGCTGTTCCATGCATCCACAACCCTGTCTGTAAAAAAATACTTCCTCACATTACCTCTGAGCTGTTCCCCCTTCTATCTTCAAATTGTGTCCCCTTATTCTTGCACATCTCTTTTTCTGAAAAATGCTACCCACTTGGACTTTGTTGATTCCCTTGAGGTACTTGAAAGTTTCTATCATGTCCCCCCTCTCCCTCCTTTCCTTGAGGGTATACATATTAAGCTCCTTAAGTCTCTCTTCATATGTCTTCTGGTACAGACCCTGCACCATTTTAGTTGCCATCCTCTGGACTGCCTCCATCTTGTCTATGTACTTGTGGAGACTGGGTCTCCAGAACTGCACGCAGTACTCCAGATGGGGTCTCACCAGCATTCTGTACAGAGGGATAATAACTTCCTGTTTTCTACTGGTGATGCCTCTCCCTATGCATCCCAGTATCCCCCCCATCCTTCCTTGCTGCCCTCTCACATTGCTTGCTCTCCTTTAGGTCATCTGATATGACTACCCCCAGAACCCTTTCCATTTTTGTTGTTGTTAGTATCTCACCCACCATAGTGTACTCTTCCCCTGGGTTTTTGGTTCCCAGGTGCCTTACTTTGCACTTCTTAGCATTGAATCTAAGCTGCCATACATTTGACCATTCCTCCAACCTTGCCAAGTCCCTTCTCATCCTTTCCTCCCCACCTTGTGTATCAACCCTGTTGCAGGTATTTGTGTCATCTGCAAAGAGACATACTTTTCCTTCCAGTCCCTCTGCAATGTCACTTATAAAGACATTGAAGAGGACTGGTCCTAGAACTGAACCCTGCGGTATCCCACCAGTAACCCCCCTTTCTTCAGATCTGACTCCATTTACTATTACCCTCTGTGTCCTGTTCTCCAGCCAATTTTTTACCCAGGCTACCATCTTGGGACCCACTCCCAGGCTGGCTAACTTGTATATTAATCTTTTGCATGGGACTGTGTCAAATGCCTTGCTAAAGTCTAGGTAGGCCATGTCCACAGCCCCTTCCTGATCTACTACTTTGGTCACCCAGTCAAAGAAATCTATTAGATTCATCTGACATGACCTTCCTGCTGTGAATCCATGTTGCCTTGGGTCCCGTGCCCCTCTGGCCTCTAGGTAGTCAACAATTCTTTCCTTCAGAAGTGATTCCATCATTTTTCCTATCACTGAGATCAAACTAACAGGTCTGTAATTTCCTGCCTCTGCCTTGCTCCCACTTTCGTGAAGGGAATCACATCTGCCGTCCTCCAGTCCTCTGGTACCACCCCATCCTCCCGTGATTTATTAAAGAGGGTAGTCAGTGGTGTCACTAGTTCTATCCTTAGTTCTTTTAGAATTCTGGGATGAATCCCATCAGGCCCTATTGCTTTGTCCACCTTCAGTTTTAAGAGTTCTTTCAGAAATCTTTCTTCTGTGAATGGGCTGGTATCAACCCCCCCATCCAGAGTGTTTCTGTTGTTTGGTTTAGGTACCTCCCCTTCTTCACTTGTGAATTCTGAGCAAAAATATTTGTTTAGTATCTCTGCCTTTTCACAGCCACCCTCTACCCCCCCCCCCATTAAGCCTCACTATCCCTCCTTGGTCTTCCTTCGGCTCCTGATGTACTTATAAAAGGTTTTATCCCCCTTCTTAACTGAGTTCGTTATCTTTTTCTCAGTTTGGGCCTTTGCCCAAACTGAGAAAAATATAATAAATCAATAACTAATTAATTATTCAGGTCCGGGGTACTTTAGGGGCTTTGTACATCCCGGTTGTACATTTGGTTCTGATAGCAGCGAGTTTTACACCCAAAATATGAAAGACCCAGCATGAGGTAGATTGTAACCAACTAAATTATTTAGTACTTTAAGCATGGAAGAAGAGGGTACTTGGGGAAACAATGGGGTACTCTGTTCTGCAGTGCTGCTCTCAGAGTACCTTTCTGCCCACCTTCCCCTAGACCTGGTACCCTCAAGCCTAACTGTGCAAAGACCTAGTAAAACTGGAAGAGTGGTCAAAGACATGGCAGTTGGGGTTCAATGCCAAAAAGTGCAAAATCGTGCACATAGGGAACAGGAACCTGGTGCTGAGTATAGGATGGGGAAGGTGCTGGCAGTCACCTTGGAGTTATTATTTCAGAAGACCTCAAGGTGGCAGTGCAGTGTAACAAGGCTGGGGGTAGGGGTATTGGGATGCTGGGTGCATAGGTAGGGGCATCACCAGCAGGAGGAGAGAAGTGATGCTGCCACTGTACTGCTGTCTGGTATCCACCCCAAAAGAATATTGTATCAAGTTCATGAGACAGCAGCTCAGGAAAGACACAGACAGGGTGGACGTGGCCCAGAGAAAGGCAGTCAAGATTGTGCAGGGGTTGCAAGGGAAACTGTATGAGGATAGACTGAAGGATGTCAATATGTACATTATGAAGGACAGGAGAGCAAGGGATGACATGATTGAAACATTCAAGTATCTCACAGGAGTGAACAGAGGGCAGGAAGAGAGCCTCTTCTATAAGAGGATGAGCTCCATGACTAGTGAAATGCAATTAAAATGGAGGGGGGAATTTCAGGAAGGATGTAAGGAAATACTTCCTCACAGAAAGGGTGGTAGGAGCATGGAACAGACTGCCACCCAAAATTGCAGAGGCTAAAATGGTGGAAGGCTTCAAGCATGCATGGTATAGATACAGGGCATACCTGTACAGAGAAAGGGAGGGGGAGGGTCCCAGGAGACCAGTTTGGGTCTGCAGAGGTGCAACAGACTAGGAACCCTTGGGCAGACTGGGTAGTCTAGTGGTCCTTTTTTTGCCAACAAATTCTGTGTTTTGATGTTTCTATGTTAAACAGATGGCTCCTTTTAGGCTGCAGCTATATAGAGGGAACAGGAATAACTTGTTCACAGTTACATACAGGTTTTGGTAGCCAATTTCACAGGTTCAGCCACTACCCTGGGAGGGTGCTGAAACAACCCTTGGGGTTCTCGCACTACCCCAAAACATGCACTCTCATAGCAATATTGTGATGAGATTTAAACATAGGAGCATTAAACTTTTAGCAAGACATGGAAACATAGAAATAAGCCTTTGTGTGAAGCAAATCAACAAAACGAAGGAAAAGAAAACCACTATGCTTCTCAAAAGAGGTGGCAGGGACGGTTAAGGAGAAAAGGATAGCATTCAGGAAATATAAGGAAACACAGAAGAAGCAGGACAGAGAACTTTATCAGTTAAAGTAGAAGGAGGCAGGGAAGGCAGTCAGAATAGCAAAGGCACAAACTGAGGAAAAGATAGCCAACTCTGTTAAGAAGGGGGATAAAACCTTTTATACGTACATTAGGGAGTGAAGAATGACAAAGGGACGGATACAAAGACTTAATAAAGGGGAAGGAATGTGGGCAGAGGGTGACAGTGAAAAAGCAGGGATACTGAATGAATATTTCTGCTCAGTATTCACAACGGACGAAGAGGGGGAGGTACATAAACCAAACAAGAGAGAAACTCTGAATAGGGGGACGATACCAGTCCATTCACAGAATAAAGGGTTTTGAAAGAACTCTTGAAACTGAAGGTGGACAAAGCAATGGGGCCTGATGGGATTCACCCAAGAATTCTAAAAGAACTAAGGGTAGAACTAGTAACATCACTGACTACTCTCTTTAACAAATCATGGGAGGATGGGGTGGTACCTGAGGACTGGAGGAGGGCAAATGTGATTCCACTTCACAAAAGTGGGAGCAGGGCAGAGGCAGGAAACTACAGACCAGTTAGTTTGACTTCAGTGGTAGGGAAAATGATGGAATCACTTCTGAAGGAAAGAACTGTTGAGTACCTAGAGGGCAGTGGGGCACAGGACCCAAGGTAGCATGGTTTCACAGCAGGATGGTCATGTCAGACGAACCTAATAGATTTCTTTGACTGGGTGACCAAGTAGTAGACCAGGGAGGGGCTATGGATATGGCCTACCTAGATTTTAGCAAGACATTTGACACAGTCTCACACAAAAGATTGATATACAAGTTAGCCAGCCTGGGAGAGGGTCCCAAGGTGGTAGCCTGGATAAAAAATTGTCTGGACAACAGGACGCAAAGGGGGGTGTAGCCTACTTCCGCGCTTCATACTTTAGCGCTGGGTAATATAGCGCCATCACTCTAGTGCCATCTGATTGAGCGCTGTCTTAGTACAGCACCATCTGATTTCAGCGCCAGCAGTTCAGCTCATTCAGAGCTGATGTTCAAAGTTGGATCATAACTATTCTTAGCTGAATTTTGCAACACTGACATTTAGGAAATGTAAACACATTAAACTTTCCCTTTGCAGATCTCTGCATACACTATGTAAAGCTCTCATTTATAGTGAACATTCCGATATCTTTTTTCTGCTTAGAGAAAAGTTTGTTTGTTTGTTTTTTAAAATAGAAAAGGGCGTCTGTGCCCCACAGTCAGCACTTTTGGCATCCATGGTCTTTTTATGAATAATTGCATGTCTGCCTTCAACTTCCTCTAATAAACTGTATATTCAGTGGTGTTTACATGGACAGTCTTCCAGCTGTCTGGGTAATGTAGCCAAAACAGGCAGAGAAACGGGGCATTACTCAGTCCAAATAACTGAACAGCTCCAGACGCCCCACCCCAATCACTGCGGGAATATCTCCCTCCTCCAGCAGCCACATCCCATTCCCAGCCATCACCCACCTTTATCACAGCACATTGGAAGGTGCTGAAATGATCAGTCCTGAACTGAAACACCTGACAGCTGTGGAAGCGCTGAAACAAACGGCGACTGATTGAAAAGCGCTGAAGAGTATGGCACTGAAATGAAATGCGCTTAAATGAGCCACCCCCGCAAAGGGTAATAGTAAATGGAGTCCACAGTGAAGAAAGGAGGGTAACTAGCAGGGTACTGCAGAGTTCGGTACTGGGACCAGTCCCCTTTAATGTCTTTATAAATGTCATTGGAGAGCACCTGGAAAGAAAGGTATGTCTCTTTGCAGATGACACAAACATCTGCAACAGGGTTGATACACAAGGTGGGGTGGAAGGGATGAAAAGGGACTTGGCAAGGTTGGAGGAATAGTCAAATATGTGACAGCTCAGATTCAATGCAAAGAAGTGCAAGGTAATGCATCTGGGAAACAAAAACCCAAGGGAAGAGTATACAATGGGGGTGAGATAATAACAACAACAAAAATTGAAAGAGACCTAGGAATAATTATATCAGATGACCTAAAGGTGGGCAAGCAATGTGAGAAGGCAGTATGGATGGCTGGGGGGATACTGGGATGCATAGGGAGAGGCATCAACAGTAGAAAACAGGAAGTTGTTATCCCTCTGTGCAGACAGTTGGGTGAGACCCCATCTGGAGTACTGCATGCAATTCTGGAGACCCCATCTCCGCAAAGACATAGACAGAGTGGAGGCTGTTCAGAGGAGGGCAACCAAAATAGTGCAGGGTCTGCACCAGAAGACATACGAGGAGAGACTAAAGCAGCTTAATATGTATACCCTTGAGGAAAGGACGGAGAGGGGGGACATGATAGAAACTTTCAAGTATCTCAAAGGAATTAAAGTACAAGAGGGTAGCATCTTTCAGAAGAAATGTGCAAGAACAAAGGGGCACAATTTGAAGATAGAGGGATGACGGCTCAGAGGTAATGTTAGAAAGTATTTTTTCACAGAGAGGGTTGTGGATGCATGGAACAGCCTTCCTGAGGAGGTTGTGGAGTCAGGAACATTGGGAGAATTCAAGAATGCATTGGACAGGCATAAGGCAATTCTAGTGGGGGTAGGAGGAAGTAAACTGTTGATTAACTAGAATCTGCAGCTTATCCATCAGGTAGGAAAATGGGCAGACTAGGTGGGCCAAATGGTCCTTATCTGCCGTCAAATTCTATGTTTCTATGTTTCTATAGAAGTTGATGGCAGATAAGGACCACAAGGCCCATCCAGTCTGCCCATTTCTTTTTCTACCTTATAAATGTGCCATCGGCCTTTGCTCTGTCAGTGGCCTATCTATTCATACTCATCTGTATTACTCCCTTATGCCTATCCCATGCCTGTTTAAAGCCCTGCACTGTATTCATATCCACCAATTCCTGAGGTAGGCCGTTCCATGCATCCACCACCCTTTCTGTGAAAAATAATTTCCTCACATTACCCCTTAATTGGCCTCCCTCTAATCTCATGCTGTGTCCTCTTGTCCTGCTGTTTTTCTTATATTGAAACATATTAGACCTTCTCACCTTGTTAATGTCCTTAAGGTGTTTGAATGTCTTGATCATATCACCTCTCTCCCTCCTTTGCTCTAGGGTATACATATTGAGCTCCATTAATCTGTCCTCATATGTTTTCTGATGCAGTCCCTGCACCATTTTGGTTGCCCTTCTCTGGACTGCCTCAATTTGGTTAATGTCCTTGTGAAGGTGTGGCCTCCAGTACTGCACACAGTACTCCAGATGCAGCCTAACCAGTGTCTTGTAAGAGGATTATTACCTCCTGTTACGACTTGTGATACCCCTACTAATACACCCCAACATCCCCCTAGCCTTACCTACTGCTTTAGTGGTCTGCTTGGATGATTTCAGGTCATCAGTGATGATGATGCCCAAGTCTCTTTCTTCCCTTATGACTGCCAGCAACTTCCCTCCCAGCCTATAGGTGGTTTCAGGGTTTCTCTTCCCTATGTGCATGATCTTGCACGTCTTTGCATTAAACCCCAGTTGCTGAACTTCCGACCATTTTGCTAGTTTATCCAGATGTCTTCTCATTCTGCCCACCCCATCTGGATCATCTACTCTGTTGCAGATCTTGATGTCATTTGTAAACAGACAAACTTTACCCTCCAGTCCATCTGCAGTGTCACTGATGGAGATATTGAAGAGGACTGGCCACAGGACTGATCCCTGAGGTACCCCACTTGTGACTTGCATCTCTTCTGACTGTATACAGTTTACCACCTCTCTCTATTTTCTGCCCGTCAACCAGTTTGCCACTCAGTTGACCAACTTCTGACCCACCCTGAGCCTACCCAGCTTATTAATCAATATTCTATGTGGAACAGTGTCGAAAGCTTTGCTGAAGTCAATGTAAGCGACATCAACTGCTCCCCCTTGGTCCACCACTCTGGTTACCCAGTCAAAGAAATCTATGAGATTAGTTTGACAGGACCTTCCTTTTGTAAACTCATGCTGCCTTGGATCCTGTGCTCCAATGGATTCCAGGTGTTGCATGATCCTTCCCTTAAGGAATGCTTCCATAATCTTGCCCACTACTAAGGTAAGACTGACTGGTCTGTAGTTCCCTGCCTCCTTCCTGCTACCACTCTTGTGGAGCGGGGGCCCTTCTCCAGTCTTCTGGAACCTCTCCTGTGCTCAGAGACTCACTAAACAGTTTTGATAATGGCTCTGCTAGTTCCACCCTTAGCTCCTTTAGTACCCTGGGATGTATGCCATCAGGTCCCATTGCCTTGTCCACCTTGAGCTTATCGAGCTCTTTTAGGACCCTTTCTTTTGTGAAGGGACTAGTGCACACCTCCCTCCCCCCTGTGTCCATGGTGCTGAGCTGTGGGTCCTGCCCTGCCTTCTCTTCTGTAAATACTGAGCAGAAGTATCTATTTAGGATAGGTGCTTTTACACAGTCCTCCTCCTCCTCCTCACACACACCCTTATCTCCTTTGATCTTAGCAATACCCCATCCGGACTTTCCCCTCTCACTAATGTATCTATAGAAAGTCTTGTCACCTTCTTTTATTGTTTGTGCTAATGTTTCCTTGGTTTGGGCCTTTGCCTGCCTTACTGCCTTCCCCTGCTTCCCTTAGGGAAGTTTGGTATGCCTCTCTATCTTCATCCCGCTGCATTCCCTTATATTTCCTGAATGCCATCCTTTTGGCTCTGACCTTTTCTGCTACTATTTTTGAGAACCAAAGTGGTTTCCTTCTTCTTTTGCACTTCATTTTCTCTCAAACACAGTGGGATGTTGCTTCAAGTATTGCATCCTTAATGCTTGCCCACTTTGCCTGTACACCCTCACCTGTATTTCTTTTTGCTAGGGCTAGCTTAACTCTGTTGGCCATCTTATCAAAGTCAGCTCCTCTGAAGTCCCATAATTTTGCCTTGGAATGGGATGATTTAGTTCTAGTGGCCAAATTGAACCATACCATGTGATGGTCACTGGCCCCCAGGGGACCTTCTACCTGGAGATCTGTGATCCTTTCCCTGTTAGTCAGTACTAGATCTAGGATAGCTCTGTCTCTTGTGGGTTGTTGTACCAGTTGTTTGAGGCCCTCCCCCCCCTGCAGGGAGTCCACCATGTGTCTAGTTCTGGCAGATGTTCCTGCTGGTATTGACCAATCTGTATCTGGCATGTTGAAGTCTCCCATTATCAGAACCTCCCCTTTAGCTGTCATGTTTTGTATATCTTCTAACAGTAATGTGTCTATGTCCTCCACCTGGTCTGGGGGCCTGTAGACAACCCCAATGATACTCACAATTGCTTTATACAATTAGTTCAGCGGAAGGCCTGATCAGCCACCATTGGAAGCTCTGGGGTCATAGGATCAGCAACCCCCTTCCCCTTTCCCATAGTCATGGTCACCATAGTGACCAAATGACCGCTGGCATGAAGAACCTTTGGTATAGCCTCAGACTCTGCACATCCTCAGAGTCCACACACATATCTCATGTACTGTACCAAATTCCTACACCAGCCAAGGTATACTGGATCTAGTAACTTCCGGATTAAAATACTTTGTAAACTTTCTCCCTTGGAAACCAATAGCCTAGTTATAGTACTTGTAGAGATGCATAGTCTGGACCTTTTAGTGCATCACTTGGAGGGAAGCATGAAGGGGGTACCTTAAAAAATTGTTTCTTTCAGCTTCAACATTTTAACATTTCTTCCATCAGAGGCTGCACTTATCTGATTGTCAAACAAAAGAATTTCCCTTGAGGATCAGCTTACTGTGAGCATTCACCCCGCAGGGGGCTCTGTGAGAAGGTCACCAGCAAGATACCAAGGTTTGATGGTGGGTTCAACTGCCAGCTAGGCCTCTCTACTACTTCAACTGCCTGCAGGCAGTCTCTTCAGCTCCTTCCAGCAGCCAGTCACCAGGAGCTGGCACCACCCTCAGAACTCTCAGCCAGTCTAGCCAGTAATAATATCTTAGTCATCAAATTGTACTTTATTTATAACAGACCTAATGCCAAAATAGTTTAAAGTGCTGCATACAAAACACACACACACTGACCTGGATTCGGGAATAAGCCAGGGACATTGGAGGCTGGCCACGGGGGAGAGGCAGATTCAGCATCCCGGTGGATGCCCTCTTTCTCCAAGGAGGGTGGGTTGCTCTCCGCATTACAACACTTGCATCTGAGTGACGACAGGTGGAAGTGCAGTGGGGGAGGGAGGGTTGTAGGGAGGAGGATGCTTCCTGGCTCTGGTGCGCAGTCACGCACATGTGTGCATGCACACACTGGAGCCCCCAGTTGGCAGCTTTCCATGGGGTGGAACTAGTAGTTAGGAATAACTCTGGAGTGAGCAGAATGAAGCCAGGTGCTCTCAGGCCCTGCCATCCTGACTGGCTGTGATGTGCTCCCACACTAGACATGCTGGAGTGGGTAGCTGAATGAGATATCCCGCATGGATGGCATATGGTGGCAGAGGTAAGCAACAGAAAAGAGTTGAGCTGAGGCTGGGAACTGCTTAGGAAAATGGGTGTAACACCAGTAACAGCAAAGAGAAAAAAATATATACATTCATAAAACAAACAATGCTAATTGGTTTAAAGTTAATCTACACATATGAGTTTTCAGCCTAGGCTTCATCTCAGTAAGCCAGATCTACAAACCTGCAGGACTGAGGCACTGATATTTACACAATGACAAGTGCACAAAAGCTCAGTTACTTGAGTATTCAATGATGGATCCATTCTGGTAAAAAAGTTCTCTTGCTGCATTCCCTGACTGAACTTTAGGTATAAATTATGTTCTTGTACTGTTACCAGAGTTACCAATGAAAATGCAATACCCGTCCCTGGACTTACCCTTTGCTCAAAAACTCATTTAAATTGTGTCGCAGATGGGGCTGAAATTTTCATTTTAGCCTTGGCAAGAGGAGACCTCAAAACACATATGTCTTGTGTCATATTGTAGGTACTTAAATACAAACTTTGTCTTGGTGAATTTAGAGAAACTAAGTTCTTGGCTAAACAAAGCCTCTTGGGTGGCCTGCTCACACAAAGAGTGCCAGCTCGGGGGGTTGGGGGTTACAGGATGGGATACTTAATTGGCAATAGTGCCTCATGAACAATGGCATTCTATTACTGTTAATACAAAAAAGTTGTAACGATTAGCCACATTTTCTAGGAATTAGTCCTGAGGTATAATAACATAGAAACATAGTTCAATGGGTAGCTGTCAGTGATATGCTCGTGCAATTGTATGTGATCTCTTGACTTGTTTCTTCCTCTGTTTTGTCCACGCTTGGTAGTGGTGCCAGGAGAATTGTCTCAAAGCTAAAGCAAATGTTTGTAGCTGAAAAGCCAGGCACCATGAAGCAGAACAGTGGGGGGTGCAGTAGGAGGAGAGATAGGAAGTGCCAGACCCCCTCCGAACTGGCAGAGGTGAGGTGCAATGTTGAATCGAGGAGGGGAGAGAGAGACATGGAACAGCCATGGGGTGAGAAAACACAGACAGGAAAGAGTGAGGTGGAGGACAGGAGCAGGAAAGCTGTGAAAAGAGAGCAGGGTAGGGGGCAGCAGAGCCGCGAATGATGGAAGGGGAAACAAAATGAAGGGGTGGAGGCGGCAGCAATGAAACAGAAGAAGCAGAAGGCAGGAGCAACAAAAAAGGGAGGGGGGGTGATGAAGCCATGGGAGCAAAGGAGAGAAGCACAGAAGAAAAGAGGGGACAGGCAGAAGACAGCAGGAATAAGAGAACAAGAATTGCAGAAGTACATAAGAGGCAACAGGGAGTGGAGAAACAATGGCGTCAAGCAGCACAGATGCGATGGATGTGAAACACTAGGCAGGGGAATGTTTAATTGTGATGAACTTCATAGCTGGAACAGGGCAAGGAGTCTGGCGGCCCCCAGTGAGCCACAGCATGAACCTTACAAAGGAATAATCCAGAGGAGGTGGTGCATGCCAAGACCATAAACTGTTTCAAGCCTGGCTGGGGCAGAGTGAAGGGTTTGGTGGTTGCTCAAATCAGTAGCAGTAGGGAGGGTAGGAGGGGGTTGGATAAAACTTGGTATAGACAAGAGGTCCCGGGGCAGATACAGTAGGGATCTCTGATCAGTCTACAAACCTGTGGTCGTTTTCTGCTGTCATTGTCTATGTTTCTGTGTTTATATATTAACAGAAAGAGACCATAAGCCCACCAAGTCTGTAGTGATGCCCTACGATGAATTACTCTGAATTATTCTTCCCCTCAGAGCTTCCCTGCCTCCTATCACCCACTTATTCCAAATAACCCCCTTAAAAATGTTCTATCACGTACTGAACCCAGCTGTAGTCCCAGAAGAGACAATATTGCATTGTAGACTATTCCATCCACTCACCACCTTCCCTGTGAAAAAAATACTTCTGATAAAATGTGTAGACAGAAAAGGAACCTGACTGGCTGGAATGGGATTCAAGTAATATCTTTTTTTTTTCCACAGGGGAAAAATGGTCAGTAGTAGTCGCTAGTCTACTGACTAGAATCCTGGGGTCACCGATCCAATTTGAAAATTCCAGTGTGGTAGCCATCTTGTTTTCTCCACTGCAGTTACTCACCTGCTGACAAACCCAGAAATGGGGAATCTAGCACAGTTTAATGTTTTATTTTTATTACATATCCCTAAAGCTGTTCCTCCTGACCCATGTGCTCTCCCTCTCGACATGGAGTTGACTGCACTCTTTACATCTCATTCCCAATCCGCAGTCGGCATTAGAATACCGGCACATTCTCAAAAGCTGCTGTCACACATGACTACATTCTGCTAGTAAGACCAAAACAAAATCACAATCTTGCTGACAGCCTAACGTAGTGACCTGGCAGGTCTGCTACACAAACGGCTCAGCACAGCACATCACTCCTAGTGACACCAGGAAACATGTCAGCATCCCTGGTGAAATTAGAAAACATGTAGGAAGTGGAGGGACTATTTATTATGAGTATACTTTTTTAATGTTTTACAAATGTTTTTAGACAATTTTTCAATTTTTAATGCATACCCATTTTAAAAATGCAATAACACACTCCAGAGTGTGCTTTATGCTCTGATAAATGCACTTCTAAGGGCAGTAATGCACTCGGCCTGTGGCCTCATGCCTCACTACACCCATTGCCGTGTGATTATCAGAGTGTAAAAGTACACCTGTTATGTGTTATTGTTTACTTGATGTTCTTTTTAAATTTCATCCTTCCATCTGACGCTTGTGCCCCCTGGTGGATGAACTGTTCCTCAACTTGAGAACAACTTTGTGTAGTTCACCTTATTGTATCCCTGTATGTATCTGACAGACCTGTCTTCGAGGGTGAAGCTCTTGCAGCAGGTAATGCCATTAGGACTGAAGCCGTCAGGAGCCAGGACCCCACGGAAAACTTGTAGCTAGCAGTCTGAGGTAGGGGACTGCCCCCGACGTCGGCTCCGCCTGATGTCCTACATGGTATAAAGGGGGAGGTCCCCTGGCGCCACCTCAATTCTTTTCCCGCCATTGATCCACGTAGTTCAGCTCCATGGATGCCTCTCTCAGCAGTCGACAGCTTTGAACGTTAGATAAGTCATTTTTCTTTCTTTTCTTCAGATTTATTACTTTTGCCTTGTTTATGTCATCGTCCTCACCACCGCAGCGAAAATCCAAGTGCACCTGCGGGAAGCAGATTCCATCCAAAGACAGTCATGCAGCCTGCCTCATCTGCCTATACCTGGAATACCAGCCTGAATCTTGTAGCCACTGCAAGAAGTTCAACCAAAGGACGCGTGCCAGAAGAGCCTACGCCTTAAAGACTTTCTTTTTGCAGAAAAAGCTTCTGGCCATGCAGCGAGGTTTGGGGGCCAGCTCATCCTCTCCCGTCAGCGAATCCCCTTCTAAAAATAGGGCCTCTGGGGGAAGCATCACCACAAGGAAAAAGATCAGGCCAGATCTGAATCCTGCCCTCAGTCACCAGCCAAACAGGCGTCGTCTTCTTCATCCAGCAAAAGGTCTGGTTCGGTTCCAGCCCTACCAACCGAACCTTTCCGCTCTTCCAAGTCCACTCCCGGCCCTCCTTAGGGACACCACCGGGAGTCAGCTTCAGCAGGACACTGCTCTACCTCCCTGGCTCATCGACCTCCCAAAACCACAAGGTCGACCCAGGAAGGCCTGCCCAGGGCTCAGGACAGGCCGAGTACCTCGGAGAAGAGGAAACGTACAGAAGAACCTTCCGGTAGGCAGGAGGATGCCTGAGGTTGGACACCTCCACCCCAGGTTAAGGTGCGCCCTCCGACAGACAAACGCCCGCCTAGCCATTCACCTACCCCGGCAACTCGCTCCCCGACGCCAGACACGGGGCAGTTTCTGGATGAGGATCAGCTGTCTGCCCCTCCGCCGCGGGAACAGATGCCTGTTAAGGCCATGCCGGACACCTGTTGGCAGCCTACTGATGCTGGGGTGATGGGTCTGATGCCTACCACTTCAATAGCGGTTCCCAAACCCCAGACACCTGCGCCTAAGGACCCAATGCCTGGCCCTTCTGACCCGGCGCTGGCTCCCATGGCCATCCCAGTGGTGGACATAGGTAACCTGTTTACCACTTGGTGGAATACTGTAAAAGGGGACCTTTTATACAGACAACCGGACAAGGTCCCTACTCCACCACCCAAGGGGCCCCCCTCCTACCCCAGATAAGGGGAACCAGGATGAGTGCCCAAGTCCACATCTGAAAGGGAAATGAAAGAAGTGGATTTCATCCCCATCTCCTTCGTCTCCTCCCATCGTGTCCTCCTTTGATGAGGTGGGCGTAAATTCGGACACATTGGATGAAGGGTTCCATCCTCCCTCACCAGGACCCAGAGATTCTCCACGGTCTCCTCCAGATGATCCCTCATTCCTCGACATCATGAGGCACATCCAGACCATTTATGAGTGGGATACTGAGGTCCTAGACCCCGAATGGAAATGCCTGGCCAAGTTCCTTGGAGAAAAGGAACCAAAGCCCTTGGTGATTCCACCATTTGTGGAGCCCTTCCAGGATGTTACTCTTCTCACTTGGCGCACACTATCCTGTATCCTGGCAGTTCCAAGGAAGGTGGACAAACTCTATAAGCCTCCCAAACCAGAGCCGTTCCTGGCGGAACAGCCAAAGGCTAACTCATTAGTCCTTACAGCTGCCCACGGGCGAGAGCTCAACCAAAACATTTAAGCTCCCAGCCTCCAGACCCCATTTCCAAGAAACTAGACAGCTGAAGCCGTAAGGTCTTCTCCTCAGCTACTGGGTCCATCAGGTTGCTAAACTTTATGACCCATATGATCTCCTTCTAGCAATCCCTGTGGAGAAAGACAGTGGACTTAGTAGAGACTCTCTCTGACTCTGACTCCAAACAGGAGATTTTAGCTTGCGCCCAGTCGGGCCTGGATGTGGACAAGAACGCCCTCCGGTGTTCTTATGATGCCATAGATATGGCTTCCAGGGCCGCCGCCTCTAGAATCTGTATGAGACAGCAGTCCTGGCTTAGACTCACAGGATTCCAGCTGGATCTTCAGGAATCCATTCTTGATTCTCCTTTTCAAGGCCCTGTTTTGTTTGGTCCTGAGGTGGAACAGATGGTGAAACAGCTTCAGTAGTCAGGGAGAGCGGTGGCTGACGTACACCAAATGTACAAGTCCCAGACCCAAGCACCCCACCGACATCCTTTTCATCGAGGTCAAGTGCAAGGACAAAGCGGCAAACGATCCCAGGGTTAGAGATTCAAAAGGCACGGTAACCCTGCCCCTCAAGGTTCTCAGGGCCCAAAGCAGCCTAAAGCTCCCAGGGTCCAGGCCCCTCCCACCCTCTCTACCTGACTCCCCCTGCCACCCCCCACCTCTCAAGGACAGGCAGAAAGAGCAGGTAGTAGGGTGGTTTGCGCTTTTCCCACTCTAATGGTACAGTATCACTGCAGACCAATGGCTACTGGATACCATTCAGAAAGGGTATTCAATAGAGTTCTCCTCTATCCCACCAGGCAACCCACCCCCCCACATCCCATTGTCCACTGGATCACAGCCTCCTCCTAGAAGAGGAGATCCAACAGCTCCTAGACAAAAGAGCTATTCAAAGGGTCCCACAGGCCCAGAAAGGGAGAGGTTTCTACTCCTGTTTCTTCCTCGTCCCGAAGAAAATGGAAGACTTATGTCCCATTCTGGACCTCAGCTCAACCTCTCCGTGAAGTACCAGAGGTTTCGCATGCTCACCCTGGGAACCCTCTTCCCCCTACTTCAGCAAGGAGACTGGCTATGCTCCCTTGATATGCAGGATGCCTACCTGCATATCAAGGTCCTGAAGTCCCACAAATGGTTTCTGCGGTTCTGCTTCAGAGACGAGCACTACCAGTTCAGGGTTCTGCCCTTCGACCTTTCTTCAGCTCCCAGGGTCTTAACCAAATGCCTAGTGGTGGTAGCAGTGGCTCTCTGCCGGAGAGGCCTCTTTGTCTACCCCTACCTGGACAATTGGCTCCTCTCCTCTCAGTCAGAGGAGGAGCTTCTAATTTCTCTAAGAGAGATGCAGGCTCTGTTTTCCTCCCTGGGCATCATGGTAAACTGGCCAAAGTCATACCCCTGGCCGACTCAGCGGCTGCAACTCATCAGCGCTATCCTGGACACTGAATAGGGGAGAGCTTTTCTGCCTCCTGACAGAGCAGGTCACCTTTGGGGTTTAGCCAGAGGGCTTCAAAGAACCCCCCTCCTCCCCTGCTCAGGTGGTCCTGCAGCTGCTGGGTCACATGGCGGCTGCAATCGCCACAGTTCCCTTAGCCAGACTCCATATAAGGATGCTTCAATGGCACCTCAGGGTGCAGTTGGACCAATTGGTGGATGATCTGGATCTCCGAATCTGGATCTCTCGAGCGGGTTCATCATTCTCTGGAATGGTGGCTCCACAAGGATAGTCTAAGTGGTGGAGTTCCTTTCCGCAGACCCCGACCGCTTCAGACTCTGACCACAGATGCCTCTCTATCAGGCTGGGGGGCTCATCTAGGGGATCACAGAACCTGGGGGTCTTGGTCTATCACAGAGAGCTCTCTTCATATCAATGTTCTGGAAATGAGAGCAGAGCAGAGAAGGAAACAACTCCTGGTGGGGGACTCAATCATTCCGGGGATAGAAATTGGGGAGGAAGGGGAGTGGGAGGTAAGGTGCCTGCCTGGTGCCATGGCTTGGAGGGACAGGAAGCGAATCCTCAGTATCATGAGAGCAGCTGCATGAGGGAGGGAGCTAGATGTCATTGTCCACCTAAGGACAAATTACCTCGCTAGGAATGGGATTAGAGCAGTGCAAGAGGAGTTTGTAGAGTTGGGGACGGGCCTTAGACAAGTAGCACATTCAGTAACCTTCTCAGAAGTGCTGCCTGTCTATGGCAAGGGTGATGCTAGGGTACTCCTCACCAGGGAAGTCACTGAATGATTGAAAAACTGGTGTGGAGCTCAGGGTTTTGGCTTCATTGGGGACTGGGGAGCCACCTGGAAGGGATGCAGACCTATACTGGTGCGATGGTCTGCATCTGTCCAGGAGGAGAACCAGGATCCTAGGTGAGAGGTTTAAATGCTTCATTGGCAAGCATTTAAACTAGCTAAGGGGGGAGGCACTGAAAAGGAGCAGGGAAATCCCAGCCTCCCCCCACAAAACACAGTATTTAGTGAGGTACACACCAAGGTAGAGAAGTCATTAGGGAGCAGGAGAGAGGTAAATGTAAAAAAAGGCAAAGGCAGTAAGGACAGGAATGGGGCTAAAAGGGGTAAGGCCATCATAAAGTGGAGGGTGATGAGTACCAATGCCCATAGTCTGTGTAACAAGCTTCCTGAAGTAGTGGCCTTGATGGAAGAGGGTTGCCTGGATATTGTGGCAGTCACAGAAACATGGTACACAGAGAACCATGACTGGGATGTCAACATACCAGGATACACAATCTACAGGAGAGACAGGGAGGGTAAAAGAAGAGGAGGAGTAGCTCTCTATGTAAAGGAAGGGATCAAAGCAACAGAACTAAAGAGTAAACAGGGAGCAGATGAGACACTCTGGGTCACCCTGGAGACAGGAAATGGCACCACAATCCGCATGGGGGTTGTATACAGACCCCCATCTCAGGAGGAGGGAATGGACAAGGAAATGAAAGAAGGCTTCCTTAGAATGGCAGAAAAAGGGGAGATATTGTTGATGGGGGATCTGAATATGCCAGATGTTAACTGGAGCACCTTTGCTGCAGGCACATCCAAGAGCAGGGTCATTCTGATGCCCTACAGGGCATGCCTCAGACAGCTAGTACTGGAACCCACTCAGGAGGGAGCAGTCTTAGACCTGGTACTCTCAAATGGGGACAGAGAAAGAATCTCAGATTTAGAAGTGGGTAGCCATCTGGGAACAAGCACCACCAAACAGTGTGGTTCACAATAAACACAGCCATACAATCAAGCATACAAAAGCAAGAGTACTGGACTTTAGGAGGGCTGACTTTGGGAAATGAGAGTGCCTCAGAAAAGCACTAACAAACAGGCAAGAAGGAGGGGTGGAGGAACAATGGGGAGTAATCAAAACAGCCATCACAGAGGCAACAAGCCTTTGTGTAAAGCAAATCAACTAAACACAACAAAGGAAAAAACCGCTATGGTTCTCAAAAGAGGTGGCAGGGAAGGTTAAGGAGAAAAGGATAGCATTCAGGAAACATAAGGAAACACAGAAGGAGCAGGACAGAGAAATGTATCAGTTAAAGCAGAAAGAGGCTGGGAAGGCAGTCAGAATAGCAAATGCCCAAACCGAGGAAAGGATAGAACACTCTGTTAAGAAGGGGGATAAGACCTTTTATAGGTACATTAGGGAGCAAAGAAAGACCAAAGGAGGGATACTGAGGCTTAATAAAGGGGAGGGAATGTGGGTAGAGAGTGACAGTGAAAAAGCAGGGACACTGAACGAATATTTCTGCTCAGTATTCACAAAGGAAGAGGAGGGGGAGGTACCTAAACCAAACAAGAGAAACACTCTGAAGACGGGGGTCGATACCAGTCCATTTATAAAAGAAAGGGTTCTGAAAGAACTAATAAAATTGAAGGTGGACAAAGCAATGGGGCCTGATGGGATTCACCCAAGAATTCTAAAAGAACTAAGGGTAGAACTAGTGACACTGCTGACTACTCTCTCTTTAACAAATCATGGGGAGGATGGGGTGGTACCTGAGGACTGGAGGAGGGCGGATGTGATTCCTCTTCACAAAAGTGGGAGCAGAACAGAGGCAGGAAACTACAGACCAGTTAGTTTGACCGCAGTGGTAGGGAAAATGATGGAATCACTTCTTAAGGAAAGAACTGTTGAGTACCTAGAGGCCAGTGGGGCACAGGACCCAAGGCAGCATGGATTCACGATGGGAAGGTCATGTCAGATGAATCTAATAGATTTCTTTGACTGGGTGACCAAAGTAGTAGACCAGGGAGGGGCTGTGGACATGGCTTACCTAGATTTTAGCAAGGCATTTGATACAGTCCCACACAAAAGATTAATACACAAGTTAGCTAGCCTTGGAGTGGGTCCCAAGGTGGTAGCCTGGATAAAAAATTGGCTAGACAACAGGACGCAAAGGGTAGTAGTAAATGGAGTCCACAGTGAAGAAAGGAGGGTTACTAGCGGGTACCGCAGGGTTCAGTACTGGGACCGGTCCTTTTTAATGTCTTTATAAGTGACATTGCAGAGGAACTGGAAGGAAAAGTATGTCTCTTTGCAGACGACACAAAGATCTGCAACAGGGTTGATACACCAGATGGAGTGGAAAGGATGAGAAGGGACTTGGCAAGGTTGGAAGAATGGTCAAATGTATGGCAGCTTAGATTCAATGCTAAGAAGTGCAAAGTAATGCACCTGGGAAACAAAAACCCAGGGGAAGAGTACACAATGGGAGGTGAGATACTGACAACAGTAAAAATGGAAAGGGACCTGCAGATAATTATATCAGATGACCTAAAGGTGGGCAAGCAATGTGAGAAGGCAGTAAGGAAGGCTGGGGGGATACTGGGATGCATAGGGAGAGGCATCAATAGTAGAAAACAGGAAGTTGTTATCCCTCTGTACAGACAGTTGGTGAGACCCCATCTGGAGTACTGTGTGCAGTTCTGGAGACCTCATCTCCGCAAAGACATAGACAGAGTGGAGGCTGTCCAGAGGAGGGCAACCAAAATGGTGCAGGGTCTGCACCAGAAGACATACGAAGAAAGACTAAAGGAGCTTAATATGTATACCCTTGAGGAAAGGAGGGAGAGAGGGGACATGATAGAAACTTTTAAGTACCTCAAGGGAATCAACAAAGTCCAAGAGGGTGGCATCTTTCAGAAAAAGAGATGTGCAAGAACAAGGGGACACAATTTGAAGATAGAGGGGGGACAGCTCAGAGGTAATGTGAGGAAGTATTTTTTCACAGAGAGGGTTATGGATACATGGAACAGCCTCCCTGAGGAGTTTGTGGAGTCAAGAACAGTGGGGGAATTCAAGAATGCATGGGACAGACATAAGGTAGTCCTAGTGGGGGGTAGAAGGAAGTAAGCTGTTGGTTAACTAGGATCTGCAGCTTATCTGTTAGGTAGGAAAATGGGCAGACTAGGTGGTCCAAGCGGTCCTTATCTGCCATCAAATTCTATGTTTCTATGTTTCTATGCTGAATGCACTCTGCATTCAGAGACCAGCTTCTGCCGGGTTCTCTTCTGGTGCAGACAGACAACACACCCGTCATCTTCTACAGCAACAAACAAGGGGGAACTTACTCATACCCCCTTTGCAGAGAAGCCATGAGAGTATAGGACTGGGCAGTAGAACACAGTTTGGACGTCACTGCAGTCCACCTGCCAGGGGTCCAGAACGTCCTCGCCAACAGTCTCAGTTGCTCTACCTCTCAGAATCTTGAGCGTGAACTGCTCTAAGATGTTGAAGACAACCTCTTCGACCGGTGGGGCCAGCCAGAGTTGGACCTCTTTGCATTCTCATGGAACGCCACACTGTGCAATTTTTGCTTGCTCGCTCCAGGGCCTGGTGTTTTCTGGTGAGATGCATTGTCCCTCTCTTGGACAGGAAAGTTCCTGTATGCCTTCCCTCCCTTTCCCCTCATTCAGAGAGTACTGCTCAAATTACAGTTAAAGGCAGCCAGAATGATTCTGGTGGCCCCTCTATGGCCTCATCAAATCTGGTATCCACTGCTCCAGCAACTGTCCCTGGAACCTCCAGTCCAGTTGCCACTCCCCACCCACTTGCTCTCACAAGAAAAGGGGATTCTTGTCCCTCCTGTTCTTCAGTCTCTTCACCTGCATGCTTGGCTTCTGCAGTAATAGAGGAAGAGAGACTAGGAGTGTCAAGCAGGGTGGTTGAAATTCTGGTGGCAGTGAGGAAGCCTTCCACCAGAGCCACTTACGCTCTGAAATGGAAACTCTTCTGCCTGTGGGCTTCAGCCCACTCCCTAGATCCCTTGGGTTGTCTGGCTAGGCATGTGCTAGAGTATCTCCATCACCTTTTGGACTTAAGATTGAGTTACTCCTCAATCAAGGTGCACATGTGTGCGGTCTCGCATATCATGATCCAATAGGAGACAAAACTCTGGCACAAATGAATGCCTGCAAAACCTTCCTTCGAGGGGTATTACACATCAGACCTCCCAAGAGGGACATCGTTCCTCCTTGGGACCTTCTTTTCATTCTGGAGAAACTCACACTTCCTCTCTTCGAGCTGGCAGCCTCTTGCAAGCTGCGCTTCCTCTGAAGGAAGACTCTTCTCTTGGTAGCCATCACCTCCGCTCGAAGGGTCTCTGAACTCCAGGCACTAATGTGTAAGGACCCATAGAGTCTTTCACAGGGACAGGGTGAATCTTCGCATGAACCCAAATTTATGCCGAAAGTGGTGTCTGTACTGACCCTTAACCAGGATATCAACCTTCCAGTATAATACCCCAATTTTTCCAACCAAGGTGAACCGCTGTTGCACACCTTGGATGTTCATCATGTTTTGAGGTATTACCTCCACAGGACTCGCTCCTCTAGAAAGTCGGACCAGTTGTTCTTCTCTTTCGCTAAGCGAATGCTGGGAGCTCCTGTTTCTAAACAGACACCAGCCCATTGGTTAGTACAATGCATTTCGTTCTGTTACCAGCACCCAACAGAACTCTTCTGGGTGCTATCAGGAGCCATTCCACCAGAGCGGTGGCATCTTCCTGAGCGGCCCTCAAGAACGTCTCTACAGCCAATATTTGTGCTGCTGCAACGTGATCTTATGTCTACACCTTCATCAGGCATTAGGGCCTGGACATCACTTCCAGAAGCAGAGCAGGTTTTGGACTAGCAGTCCTGTAAGACCTTCTCTCATAGATGTTTTGCTTCAGCTTTTCAGCATATTTCCCACCACCCTATCAGACCTGGGCCTATCTTTGGGTACTGCTTGGGACTCAGTCCTAATGGTATTACCTGCTGCAAGAGCTCCACCCTCGAAGACAGATAGTACAGTTACGTAAGAACTTACTGTAACAGTAGATCTTCGAGAGGAGCTCTTGCAGCAGGTGGCTTTCCCACCGTCCATCCCCCCAGGATAGTTTTCTATGGGATACTTTGTCAACAAACCATAGTGCAGAATTTTCTGCCTGGTTCTCCAACTTTATTTCTAGCCGGGTCTCTGGCAGGAGAACTGAAGTGGTGCCAGGGGACCGCCCCCTTTATACCACGTAGGACGTCAGGCAGAGCCAACATTGGGGGTGGTCTCCTGCCTCAGACTGCTAGCTACAAGTTTTCCGTGGTGTCCTGGTACCTGACGGCTTCAGTCCTAATGGTATTACCGGCTGCAAGAGCTCCTCTCAAAGATCTACTGTTACGGTAAGTTCTTACATAACTGTACTTTTCTGTCATATCTGCCTCTCTCAGTTTCAGTTTATTTTTTATACTGGAAAAGCATGTAAGCAAAAATTGCCCGTTTTCACAAGCATCCAGTTATACACAGACGAACAGGAACATTACAGGTTATACAAGATTGTACAGTACAGAAATGGGTTAGTTAAAACTTTTAAGGGTATACAGGTGTAATTAATAAATATATATATACAGAAACAGTCATAGGAGGCAGTCATAGAAAGGTGTAAGTTGACAACATCTATGACAGTTAGGGATGGGAGCATTTGCAGATTTATTTATTTATTTATTTAGTTCATGAATCGGATTTACAACCTTTGAGTCATAGACTCATTTACAAAGGGCACCTCGTCACAGGGAGGGTAACAACAAATAGTGTGGTAAGACAGGGTGGAACAAAACAGGTGCGATACATACATTATACATTGCTTAAACATAGGTAGTTTCTCATAGTACAGAACAAAAATCATTGGTAGGTCCTAGCAGGTCATGCAGGCAATGGCCTAGACATAGTATAAAACATAGGTAGTTTTCCCTTAGTACAGAACAAAATTCATTGGTAGGTCCTAGCAGGCCATGCAGGCAATGGCCAGTGGAAAATGGAATGGGGTAGGCCTGCTCGAGCCTGGGGAGGCGATAGCAGGCCCTACGTGAAACATTACACTTCGAGTGCTAAGTAGGTGGTTCGCATTAGGGCAGCTTTGAACTGGCCAATTTTAGGGGTGCTTGAGATGTGCGTGGGGAGGAGTTATACCAGGACGGTGCTCTGTAATAGAAGGACCTTTGGGCAAGGGAGGCCCTGGTTCTAGGCACCTGGAAGGTGGTTTTGCAGGCGGTATGGGTGGCGGCCGAGTGGGAAGCAAGCTGGAGCTGTGCAGTGACACCAGGGGGACACAGTCCAAGAAGAATCTTTTTTGCTAGTATACCAGTGTGGTAATGCAGTCGTTCTTCCAGATTGAGTATGTTTGTGGTGGTATAGAGCTGACATGTGTGGGTTCCACTTGGGGCACCAGCCAGGAGCTTGCAGGCTTTGTTGATGGAGGTCTGGATTTTGGTGAGGACAGTGGGGCCAGCGGCTGCGTAGATGGGGAGGCCATAGTCAACTAGTGACAGGATGGAGGAAGTGATGGCCAACCGCAGGGCGAAGCCAGGGAGGCAGTCTTTGTGTCGATAGAGGAGTCCAATCCAGGTGTTCATGGCAGTGGATAGGGCACTGACATGGGCATTGAAGGAGAAAGCCGAATCAAAGGTGATGCCCAGGTATTTGTATGTTGATACCTGCTCAAGGGGATGGAGGGTGTTGGGGAGAATGGAGAGGGGGGCATTTTTGGAGCTACTTTGGTGGTGTGCAAAGATCATTGACTTTGTTTTCTTGAGATTCAGGACCAGGCGGCGGTCGAGGAACCATTTTTCAGCTTGGCTGAAGGAGGACTGCAGGCTGTTCTGTAGAGTGATCGGGTCGGGGCCCGAGGAGAGTAGGACGGCATCGTCTGCATATAATAGCAGCTTTCCAGTACAAGAGCTGGGAAGGGTGTTCAGGAAGAGACTGAATAATGTGGGGCCCAGAATGGAGCCTTGTGGAACTCCTGAATGTACAGGCAGCGCTGAGGATAGGCCACCAGTTAGCTTGACACGTTGGGATCTACCACAGAGGTAGCTGGAGAACCAGGCTAAAGGGCCAGCTGATAGCCCCATTTTACAGAGGATGTCTAGCAATAGTGGGTGGTTCACAGTGTCGAAGGCCTTGGACAGGTCAATGAACACTGCCCCAGCCAACTCTCTGGAATCTAACGCAGAGTGTATAAGGTGGGAGAATTCCAGTAGAGCTGTGGTGGTGCTGTGACCTGGGCAGAAGCCATGCTGTTCAGGGCACAGAATGTTGTGGTTGGATAGATAAGTTGCAAGTTGAGCAGATACTATTTTTTCCAGAGCTTTGGAGGGGGGGAGGGAGGATGGAGATAGGTCTGTAGTTATTTAGTACAGTACGGTCTCCATTTTTGTGTATAGGGATGACTTTGGCCTGTTTCCATGCCCTCAGGAATTGGCTGAGACACAGGGATCAATTGAGGAGGTCAGTGAGGGGGATTGGCATGACATCCAGTGTTAGGCAGAGTATCCAGGAGTCGAGGGGGTCATCACTTGGGTTGCGGGAGGAGAGAGTGTTTTGGAGGATTGGCTTTGCATCCTGTGGTGAGATAGTCCTAAAGAGAAAGGGGGGGTGAGCAACAGCTGGACTGTCGCAAACCAGTATGGGGTCAAAGAAGTGGGCCGGGAGAACTGAGCTTAGATCAGTGAAAGTTTCGTTAAGGCAGTTGGCAATACGGGAAGGGTTAGCATCAATAGTGCCATTTATGATCATCTGAGAGGGAGGAGGGGAGCGGGTCGACCCGTTTAACTCTTTCACGTTATTCCAGAAGGTGCGGGCATTGCCCCAGGTGGATGTCAAGGTGGATTGGTAGTGGCTGGCTTTGGCTTTTCTTATGGCCCAGGTGCACTGGTTGCAAGCTGGGTTGTAGGCTTGCCTGTCTGCTAGTTTGCCAGTACTGACAGCAATGTGCCATAGGTTATCACGTTACTTCAGTTGTTGGATCGGGGATATCCAGGCAGCCGAAGTGCCTCTTGGTACTAAAAGGGGTGACAGGGCGAAACATCACAGGCCTTGCAGAAGGCATTGGTGAGGAAAGCAAGAACAACGCCTATATCCATTATGGGGAGATTGGGGACCAATCAAGTTGTGCAAGGTGACGCTTAAGTTTGCATAGACCACCAGGGTGAAAACGGCGACAGGGGGTGGCGTGGCGCACGGCTTTGAGCGTGGGGCTGGACCAGTGGCAAAGAATTGGCGAGTGGTCACTAAGGGAGTTGGGTAATACATTAATATCCTTTATTTTGTGAGGGCGGTTGGAGAGCACAATGTCAAGGAGCATGCTAGTCCCACTTGATTGGTTAAATCTGGTGGGTTGAGTCACTAGTTGGGATAGATCAAGGGCTGTGAGGTTATCTTTAACTTGTGCTGAGGTAGCACTGAGCCAGTTGATGTTGAGATCTCCACTATGAGCTGTTCCGTCTTGTGTGGCAAGGTATTGAGGTAATCAGTAAGGAGCGGATGGCTTGGTTTGTTCTTTCATTGGGGGTACATATGCGTGAGTGAGGTCAAGAGGGCCGGCCTGGGTAAGGGGAGATTTTAGGGTGATTGCTTGGGCCCCATGATCGAGCTTAGTGCTGCAGGGCATGACCCAGGGAGGGAATTCGTTAGGTAGACTGCGCAACCGCCCCCGCGCTTACCCACACGATCTTCTCTGAAGAGGGAGAAGCCAGGGAGGGAGACCATCGAGTCTGGGGTCAACGGTGAGAGCCAGGTTTCCACAATGGCAAGGACATTGGGCTTATGTTGGGAGACCCAGCACTGGAGTGCAGCAGTCTTTTTTGGTAGACTGCAGATGTTCATGTAGGCAATGCAGAGGCCACGCCCTACGGAGGGCGATGTGCCAGGTCCTGGGCCTGGGTTGGGGTGGACATTACCAGAGAGCAGGAGGAGTAGAATGGTGAGCTGGAGCAAGGGACTGTGGCTGTGGTGGTAGCGATGTCTGGGCAGCTGGGCGGATTTGCGGGGGGCAGTGCAGGGGATGGGCAGGGAGCTAAGGGTGGGCAGGGCTAGTACAGGGGAGTACCACCTGTTATTCCGGTCTGCGGAGGATATGAGTGCCGGGGGGGTGAGCTGGGGCTGTTAGGTGAACCAGCGTGTGTGGGTGTTGGTGGAGAAAGGGGGGTATAAGGAGGGGTTAGAGGGAATGGTGGGTGGATGAGAGGCTAGCATAAAAACGTATGTCGCAGTGTCAGGGGGATTTAGGACTGTGTTTTTTTGTAACAGGGTAGGGGTGAGGAGGAGCAGCATGAATAATACAAGACCTAAAGGAGTCATTATGTTAAACTGCTGGTAGAGAGACAGGAGGGTTTAGACAAGCAGGGTTCCTCTAGTGTTCAGCCAGTATAATCTGCAGATGGCAAAGTGGGCTGATTGGTTCTTCAGCCTCACGTGATACTGGCTATAAAGTGAGAGCCGACCAAGGGTGGTGGTGGGGGCGGTGGGGAGCCGGCACGCAGTGCTGGCGGGGTTTAAACTGAGCGCTAAGCACAGCACTATGTATGCAAAAAACAAGCAGGTTTTAGGTGTTTAGCTGCAGGCGCTGAGCAAAGTCCAAGTTTAGGCGCCAAATCCTGTCCTGCTGCTGGTGCTGGGGAGGGTGGTCTGCTCCTCGAGCCCTCGTGACCCACACTGCAATCTGGGAAGAGAGAGGGGATAAAAATACTGATCTGAGGAGGCGGGTCAGGTAGGACAAAGAATTCTTTTAAATTATTCAGCTTTTCACAAATCGCGATCCCTAGCTTTACCACCACAGGGCAACACAGTAGTATGTTTAGTCTGTATACAGTTACTAGCAGTACTTGTTTAAATTAGTAGTAGTCGTGATTTTACACCAATTAAAGATGTCTGGCATCACAGAAAAAAACAGATCTAAACACAGCACTATGTATGCAAAAAACAAGCAGGTTTTAGGTGTTTAGCTGCAGGCACTGAGCAAAGTCCAAGTTTAGGCGCCAATTCAAACTGAGCACTTGTGCAGTCCTGTTCTCCGTGGTCTGGCGTATCTGTGGTCCTGGGGGCGACAGCGATCCTGTCCTGCTGCTGGTGCTGGGGAGGGTGGTCTGCTCCTCGAGCCCTCGTGACCCACACTGCAATCTGTGGTCCGGGGGGGGTGACAGCGATCCTGTCCTGCTGCTGGTGCTGGAGAGGGCAGTCTGCTCCTCGAGCCCTCGCGACCCACGGAACTAGACTGGTAACTCTTTAGGTTGTACTTGAAATAATCCAGTGATGGACATTGAATTAGGAATGGGGGCAGGCTATGGAATAGTTTCACACCCTTATAGGAGAGGGTGTGTTGACCTTGGGTAGTCCGATGAGACAGGAGAGCTAAGGAATGAGAGGAGGACATTCTGGTGGGCCTTATGTGGGCTGACCTAAGGAAAAGGGAAAATAGAGACTGTGTTGCTTGGTAGGAGTCCCTGAGTGATTTTGCATGTAACCCCCCTGCAAATGGGGGTTCCCAAAAGTCTTCCAGGAGCTTGCTTGAATGCTCCAAGCCTGGATGGTGTTCGGCGTCTAAGCCGTTTATCTGTGAGTGCTTTTAGAGCCTCTGGTACTGTCTCTATAAGAGCTGTCTGCTTGCAGACATAATTAATTTGGATGGGGGTCTGTGTGTTTCCCTGCTTGAGTCCCACTCGAGCTGCTGCCAAATCGCTCCATTTCTGCCGTCACTAAGTGGGCAGAGTGAGCACTTTCCAAAGATTTTGCATGTAACCCCCCTGCAAATGGGGGTTCCCAAAAGTCTTCCAGGAGCTTGCTTGAATGCTCCAAGCCTGGATGGTGTTCGGCGTCTAAGCCGTTTATCTGTGAGTGCTTTTAGAGCCTCTGGTACTGTCTCTATAAGAGCTGTCTGCCTGCAGACATAATTAATTTGGATGGGGGTCTGTGTGTTTCCCTGCTTGAGTCCCACTCGAGCTGCTGCCAAATCGCTCCATTTCTGCCGCTACTAAGGGCAGAGGAGTACTTTTCAAAGATATAACTGTTTGCCAGACATCATTTAGAGTAATAACGAAAATACAGTTTGTCTAACTTGCTTTTCTTTGCAGTCAAAACTGTGTTTGCCTAGTCCCCCATTCTAGTTTTGAACTGCTGAACTGGACCAATCAGTGTGGGGGGACCTTTGAAATGGAGCCTGCTGCTGGCAAATTAGAACTTGGACTCCCACTGTGGAGCCAGCGACCTATGTACTGTATGGCCAATGCTTCTGGGAATTGTAGTTTTGACTTTGGCGCCTTTTTTCCACCAACAGGGGGCGTTTACTGTGAGTGACAGCCAAACCAGCCAACTGAACTGGGAGGAACTCAAAGCAAATGCCCGGCTCTGTCTACTGGAAAGATCAGATGAGTTGTGACTATGAAGAGGGAAAGAGCTCCGGGCTCCTGCGCTGTTGAGTTTTCGCGAGGAAGCTCGTGTGGGGCCCTCAGTTCGCCCACAACTATTTGTAAGTGCTGGTGTGTGACTGAATCAGAGTTGTAAGGAGAAAGAAGCACCAGAAGTGAGGAAACCAGGCTCACCCTGTAGAAGACTGGAGAAATTGCTGAATCGCGCTCGGTCTGTCAGGAACTGAATCTGCTGTGTGTTCTTCCGGGTATTGTGCAGTAATTGCGATCGGGATAGAGAAGCAGCCTGCCTGGTATAATACATTCCTTTTACATATAAATGTGTGTAGTGCTTGTGGGGAATCACATTTCAAATCCCCTGTACAGTGAATTGAGTGCCTGAAGCTGGAAGTAAACCCCAGTTTAATCTAGACTACATCCATTTGCTCTGAACTGCCGTGGGGTCCAGTCACAAGGACCTTGTCCACATGGTCTGCTCCTCCTGGCAATTCAGGACAATCTGCCTTCCATTCAGTTTCAGCATTGAATTTGTGAGTACAAATCAGGGTAGCTCCCTGCCACCATCTAATTGCGTGTTCCATCTGATTACTTTTCCTTTCTTTCTTCACGAACTGAGCCTACTGGCTCCGGATTACAAAGTGGGTATTGTGCATGCATTTTCCATCCTCAGGGCCCCAACCAGCTGCACCAAATAGGCTAGCCTCTTATTGCCTGGATACCCAGTAAGAGTGACATTTGGGACATTTGGGACTCTGAAATATGTGCACAGTACTGTGATTATTAATGTTACTGAATCAATTAACCTGAGTTCCCCCTGTCCTTGTTACTATCCCCTAAATAAATCAGATTTGGTTGTTAAGCAAAGTTACACTGCTTGAACTGTGTGTCTATGTTGAATTACTGTACAGTGGTTATTGTATAACTGCATCTTACTTTACAGGGGGTCCCCAGAGTCAAGCTGATTGAACCAATCCTGGGGGTAAGTGTATATTGCAAGGGTACTGTGATTGATTTGTGTGGGCCACTAGTGGGAAGAAAGGGGTGTTGCAGTGACCCAGAGGACTGTGACCAAGTCATATCAGACTGTCTTAACCCCGACTTCTGGGTTCAGGCACCCGTCATCGGATCCAGGCCCCTCAACCTGTTAGTGGCAAATCAGGCAGGGGTAGTAGCCCTTGGGATAGTGCCCCCTTGGGGTTACATCTTGGAGGCTCACCACTGGAATTAGTGTTCTCTAGTGGCTACATTTACGAATTACTGTTAAAATATAAATGGGTACCTCAACAAAAGTGGCTGTACACCAGCTGGTGAAGTGGTGTACTGGGGAGGAGATCGACCCCCAAAATGCTATACTTATCTTGGATATCCCACTGGGTACCAGTATGGACACTGTAGAGGGAGTGCTTTCCAAGGTTGAATGTTTACGAGACCCTGTGGTAGAGGGGTGACAGGCCGATCTGCTCACCCAAACTTTCATGGCCCTAATAGAGTGTAAGGACCCTGTAGACAGTTCTAAAGTGCCACAGACTGTTACCCCCGGGGAAACCCTCACTGTCTGGAGAGTGATAACCAAAGACAGTAAAGACCCCAAGGAGAATGAGCCTCCCCCATTATCTGAAACGTTTGAGGAGAAATTTGGCAAATTGTTGTTGGGGCAAGGGAAAACTGTGGAGGATTTAAAGAAACTATTATTGCCACCTGAGAACGTTCCTCCACCAACACCCTCTTCCCCTCTAGCAGCCGTTATTGTCCCTCCTTCTGTGCCAGTGCAAGCCCCCATGTCTGTACCTGCCAATAGTCACGACTCTTACCGCAGGTTGAGAATTTTCTCTGGCACCCTTCCCACCCCACAAGGGGAGGATGATTGGGAGACCTGGATAGACTGTGTTGCCCCTTTGGTATCTGAGTGGCAGTGTGCAGAGACTGAGAAACAGAGAATAATCCTAGAGAGCTTGAGAGGTCCCGCTCTGGAAGCCATTAAGTCTTTGAGGTCCACAAACCCTGAGGCATCTGCCCAAAAGTACCTAACTATACTTGAATGCAATTTTGGGAGTATTGAGTCAGGGGAGAGCTTGATGTGGAAGTTTCAAGGTACAAAACAATGGCAAGGGGAAAGTTTATCTGCAGATGTTACTCATCTGGAAGGAGCGCTACAGAGGGCCTACCGGAAAGGGGGGGGGTGGCCGCCAAAGACTTAAACCATGTGAGGTTGGGGCACATATTGCAACATGCAAAGCACTGAAAATTGCAGCTCCTTCAATTGAGGCTTCATGACAAGAGAAGTAACCCACCGGATCATTGTGATTTGATGAAAGAAATCCAGAAAGTTGGGGAGGAGGAGGATTTCTCAGAGGCCCACGTAGTTGTAGCTGCTACAACCTCTGCTCCAAGGGCGGGGTTGGCTGCTGACAGCCAGGGATCACCGAAAACCCATGATGAAAGTCAAGGATTAAGTGCCTGCCAAATGGGGATGGCTGTAAACACCCCACACTGGGAGGAGTTGCTGAGGTAGATTAGGAAAGTAACAGACAGTCTCATCATGAAGGATACTCCTATGAGCATGGGCACTGACACTTGCCCAACTGCTTCTGCTATGGGAGTGGGGGTGCCTTTCCAGGCACCTCATGTTGACAACAGTTCGAAACTTGATGCATTGACTATGGAAGTGAGGGAACTGAAAAGATGTCTCCAAATGTCCAACCCACCACTGGCTAAGGTGGCACCAAGGTCTTCTATCGATAGTACCAATGCTGCAGCCCCCACAGTGATGCCTCAGTCACCCCAAACTTCAGCAGACATATTTTGCCATAATTGTGGGAAGGATGGGCACATGAAGAGGGAATGCCGGTCTCAGAAAGACTTAGATAGAGTGGTGAGCCGGCTACAAGGAGAACTTCGGAGAACAAGTCAGTGGTTAAGAGGTGTATGAAATGGTCCCAGTGAGGGTCCCAAAAATGGTAACTCACATCCCTCTGTGGCAAGGTCAGTTGCCCAGGCCCCCGCTACCGCCTCTCCAGACTGGTCCAGAATAGTGTGTCCCTCCATGGAGACAACTGTAAAGGTGAATGGAGTGTCTACAAGAGCTGTATTAGACAGTGGCTCCCAAGTGACAATTATGTTCCAGGATTGGTATCAGAAGCATTTGTCAGACGTACCCTTACAACCGTTAGAAGGATTGCATGTATGAGGGTTAAGTGAGAAGGCCGACCCCTACTCTGGGTATATCCAAATTTGGCTGTCTTTTCCCACCTTTGTGGTTGGAATGGCAGAGCAAGTAGAGACCCTGGCCTTAGTGGGTCCCCCTACTGGACTGTATGATGGGGTTCCTTTACTAATTGGGACTAATGCACATATGTTTGGATGGCTGGCACAGTTGTGTTATGAAAAACAGGGGTCAAGGACTAGTAGAGCTTTAAGAATTCTGGCCTTGATCAAGAAGGCCTGTGAGGCACAGAGAGATGCTGATAAAGTAGAACCAGAGGAACCGGTTGGAGTTGTCTGGAAAAAAGATCCTGAGTCTCTGGTCCTGGCGCCAAATGCCCAGTGTACTCTCCAGGGGGAAGTCCGTATCAGAAAGGATGTCAAGAATAAAATCCTCATGTTGGATGCACCAGGCGATGGGAAATTGCTGGAGGGACTGCTGTTCAAGCCTAGTATTTTGCCTGCTAGAGCCCATGCTTATGCCAGAAGGGTAATGGTTCAGGTTCATAATGTGTCTGACATAGAGATTCGAGTAAATAGAGGTTGCACCCTGGCTAATGTACATTGTGTAGACACTGCAGTGCTATCCAGTAGCAAGAGTTCAGGGAAGAATGACAGAGTAACGCCTGACTTGTTTGATTTCGGTGACTCCCCATTGCTAGCTTAATGGAAAGTGAGGATCAGTGAGAAGCTTGTCCAGAGAGACCAGGTGTTTTTCTTAAAAGAATGGAATGTAGGATATGTGCAAGGAGCTGACCACCACATCCGGCTGCATGATGAAAGGCCATTTCGTGAGAGGTCTCGACGCCTGGCCCCTGCTGACATAGATGATGTGAGATGGCATCTGCAAGAGATGCTAGCTGCTGGTGTAATACAAGAATCCAGAAGCCCCTATGCTTCCCCCATTGTGGTAGTGTGAAAAAAGAATGGGACAGTAAGGATATGCATGGATTATCGCACTTTAAACCGGCGGACTATCCCTGATCAGTAGACAATGCCCCGCATTCAGGACGCTTTGGACTGCCTGAATGGTAGCAAGTGGTTCTCTGTGCTGGATGTTTGCAGTGGGTACTACCAGATCCCGTTGGCCCCAGAAGACCTTGAGGAGACAGCCTTTATGTGTCCGCTTGGCTTCTATGAATTCATGAGAATGCCTCAAGGGATTTCAGGCACCCCAGCCACCTTTCAGCGACTGATGGAGCGTGCAGTGGGGGACATGAACTTATTAGAGTGCCTGGTATACCTAGATGATGTTATTGTGTTTGGCAGCTCACTGGAGGAACATGAGAGCAGATTATTCAAGGTGTTGGACCAACTGGAAGACTTTGGCTTTAAACTGTCTATTGATAAGTGTAAATTCTTTCCAACATCAGTAAAGTATGTAGGACACATAGTATCCACCGAGGGAATAGAGACTGACTCAAGTAAAGTTGAGGCCTTGACCACCTGGCCACAGCCCAAAAATCTAAAAGAACTGCAAAGATTCCTGGGATTCTGTGGTTGTTATCGGTGTTTCATCAAGGACTATTCCAGAGTGATCCGCCCTTTACTTAACCTTACTCAAGGGTATCCCCCAACCCACAAAAGATACAAAAAAGTCAGCGTCCCTCGAGACTGAAAGAGTGTATTTTTGTCCAAGTGAAGTATTTGGGGCCTGCTGGACTCCTGATTGTGAGACTGCTTTTTATGAGATCATATATCAACTTATCCACGCTCGAGTGTTGGCCTATGCTGATCCAACAAAACCTTATGTCCTGCACACTGATGCTAGCTTGCAAGGGTTGGGGGCTGTGTTGTACCAAGAGCACGAGAATGGCCTGAGACCAGTGGCCTTTGCCAGCATAAGCCTGACCCCTTCCAAAAAGAACTATCCTGTACACAAGTTAGAGTTCCTAGCTTTGAAGTGGGCCATTGTTGATCAATTCCATGAGTATTTGTATGGGGCTAAGATACTAGTAAAGACTGACAATAATCCTTTGACCTATGTGCAGACTTCAGCTAAGTTGGATGCCACTGGCCGTAGGTGGCTCTCTGCCTTATCTACCTATGACTATGCAGTTGAATACAGAGCAGGTCTGAACCACATAGATGCGGATGCACTCTCCCGGAGGAATGTTTCCCAGAATGACTGGGTCAGACTGTCAGAACCTGATATTAGAGCACTCTGCCAGAAGTTTGACAGGGAGGAACAAATGTCCACGGACGCAGTGAACTGTGTGGTGGATTGTTTGGGACCCTCTGAGAATTGCATACCTGCTGCTTATTGCCACTTTTCTGCAATAGACATTGGTGCACTGCCTCAGCTGGACAATGACAGTATTCAGCAGGCTCAATCCCGAGATCCCATGATCAAATCAGCTTTAGAAGCCCTATATGCAGGGAAAGATGTGTCCAAATTACGTTCCACTGATTTGAGAACTGCATTGTTATACAAAGAAGGTCCTAAGTTGAAACTGATCAATAGACTGTTATACAGAGAAACAGTAGACAGAGGGGGGGGCAAGTAGACAAACAACAACTAGTGCTGCCCACTGCCATTCGAGATTCAGTACTGAGGTCCTTACATAACCACATAGGGCACCTTGGTATATCCAGAACACTTGACTTGGTGAGATCCAGATTCTATTGGCCTAAGATGGGGGCTGACATGGAGCAACACATTCAAACTTGTAGTCGCTGCTTACAGAGGAAAGCTTTGCCCCAGAGGGCTTCCCCCCCCTTGTTAACATCACCACCAGTGCACCCATGGAGCTGGTCTGTATTGATTTTCTGAGTTTGGAGTCAGATCAAAGAAATATTAGTAATGTGCTGGTGGTCACTAACCATTTTACGAGATATGCCCAAGCTTTCCCCACCAAGGACCAGAAGGCGTCCACTGTGGCAAAAGTACTTGTAGAAAACTTTTTTGTTCACTATGGGGCTCCACAAAGAATCCATTCTGATCAAGGGAGAGACTTTGAGAGTCGTCTGATCAAAGAGATGCTTTCTCTTTGGGGAGTGCGAAAGTCCAGAACCACCCCTTACCACCCCCAAGGGGACCCACAGCCTGAGCGTTTCAACTGCACTTTGCTAGATATACTAGGCACCCTCCACCCAAAGGACAAGCTGAGATGGAGCCAACAAATTAGCACCCTGGTACATGCCTACAACTGCACCAAAAGTGATGCCACTGGGTTCTCCCCCTAACACCTGATGTTTGGAAGAGAAGCTCGACTGCCGGTAGATGTGTGCTTTGGGGTCTCTCCTGATGGGGTTCGAGCTGACAACTATTTACAGTATGTGCAAAAGTTAAAGGCCCAGCTAAACCATGTGTACCAACTGGCTCAAACCATGGCTGCCAAAAGAAATCTGGCCAACAAAGAAAGGTATGACAAAAAGGTGAAAGCACAGGAACTCCAGGAGGGAGATCGGGTATTGCTAAGAAATCTGGGACTGCATGGCAAACACAAGATTGCTGACAGATGGCACCATCTCCCTCACATTGTAGTGGGCAAACTAGATGATCTGCCTGTGTACAAAGTAAGGCCTGAGAATAATTCAAAAGATGTGAAAACAATGCATAGAAATCATTTACTGCCCATTGGACAAATCTTGATTGAGTCTGAGCCCCCAGAAAATGCCCCCTCTGGACAAGTGACTAGAGCTGCTGCTAAGAAAAAATCAAGAAAGTCTGCACCTACAGAAGCTGAGTTAAAGTGATCCCCTCCACAAATCCCAGTTGAGCATGACTGTCAGTCCATATCAGAGGAAAGTGAGTGTGACTTTGAATACTACCCTTCTTATGAACTGAGTCAATTGGTTCGGGGTAATCCCCTAGTCAATACTGGAGATGAAGCTGGGCCTTCTGGACTGACTAAGCCCCCAGCTTTGTCCCTGGAGCCAATGCTCCCAGAAAGTGAAGTGCAAAGCATCAAGTCAGATGATATGGAATCATTGTGTATAGCTGAACTGTTTGAGCTTTCAGGGGAAGAAAATGATGGACTGGAACAGACTGGTGATACACCAGATCAAGAAGAGTATTTTGAGTGCCCTGATGGTCCACTGCCAGTGTCCGAAAGCTCTCCATGTGAGCTAAGTGTTGTGGACTCAGAGATTGTAACTTCTGGAGCTGAAAGTGCCCCAAGTTCTAGCCTCTCTACCCCAATGGGGACTCCCCTGACAAGTGAGGATGATGCTGAAAATGAGGCTCAGAATGCAGAGACTGTAACAGTTTCCCCTAGAAGGACTGGTCGAGCTGTAAAGCCTGTGGTGCACCTCAGTTATGATTCCCCTGAGAGGCCGGTGGACTTGCCTCTCAATGTTGTCCATAAAGGAGTGTATGTGTCCCCGAGCTCCTTTCACAAACTGAACATCAGTGCTAACTCCAAGTTTCTTGTGTTGCCCTCTAGGTATGGTGCACCTGCCCCATCCAGCCCCAAGGTAGCTGATAGGGAGGGCCCCCTCTCTTCAGGTATCATGTACAAGAGGTAATAACCTGAGTTATGGTACAATGTGTGTGTAATACTGTGTAAAGAGTGACGTACTGCAAAGTTTCAGAAATGTGTTCCTGGTAAAGTGATATACTGACTGATGATTACATGTATGAACCTAATGTGATCCTGATGCAAATGTATATGGTTGCAATTGAAACTTATGGGGGTACTTGCTTGACACGGACGCCAAGCTTTTTCCAGGCCGGGAAGAGTGTAACCCCCCTGCAAATGAGGGTTCCCAAAAGTCTTCCAGGAGCTTGCTTGAATGCTCCAAGCCTGGATGGTGTTCGGCGTCTAAGCCGTTTATCTGTGTGTGCTTTTAGAGCCTCTGGTACTGTTTCTATAAGAGCTGTTTGCATGCAGACATAATTAATTTGGATGGGGGTCTGTGTGTTTCCCTGCTTGAGTACCACTCGAGCTGCTGCCAAATCGCTCCATTTCTGCCGTCACTAAGTGGGCAGAGTGAGCACTTTTCAAAGATATAACTGTTTGCCAGACATCATTTAGAGTAATAACGAAAATACAGTTTGTCTAACCTGCTTTTCTTTGCAGTCAAAACTGTGTTTGCCTAGTCCCCCATTCTAGTTTTGAACTGCTGAACTGGACCAATCAGTGTGGGGGGACCTTTGAAATGGAGCATGCTGCTGGAAAATCAGAACTTGGACTCTTATTGTGGAGCCAGCCACTTATGTACTGTATGGCCAATGCTTCTGAGAATTATAGTTTTGACTTCGGCGCCTTTTTTCCACCAACAGGGGGATTTTACTGTGAGTGACAGCCAAACCATCTAACTGAACTGGGAGGAACTCAAAGGAAATGCCCGGCTCTGTCTACTGGAAAGATCAGATGAGTTGTGACTGTGAAGAGGGAAGGAGCTCTGGGCTCCTGCACGGTTGAGTTTTCGCACGGGAAGCTTGTGTGGGGCCCTTAAGTTCAGCCTACAACTGTTTGTGAGTGCCAGTGTGGACTGAATCAGAGTTGTAAGGAGAAAGAAGCACCAGAAGTGAGGAAACCAGGCTCACCCTGTAGAAGACTGGAGAAATTGCTGAATCGCGCTCGGTCTGTCAGGAACTGAATCTGCTGTGTGTTCTTCCGGGTTTTGTGCAGTAATTGCGATCAGGATAGAGAAGCAGCCTGCCTGATATAGTACTTTCCTTTTACATATAAATGTGTGTAGTGCTTGTGGGGAATCACATTTCAAATCCCCTGTACAGTGAATTGAGTGCCTGAAGCTGGAAGTAAACCCCAGCTTAATCCAGACTACATCCATTTGCTCTGAACTGCCATGGGGTCCAGTCACAAGGACCTTGTCCACATGGTATGCTCCTCCTGGCAATCCAGGACAATCTGCCTTCCATTCAGTTTCAGCATTGAATTTGTGAGTACAAATCAGGGTAGCTCCCTGTCATCATCTAATGGCAAGTGTTCCATCTGATTACTTCCATTCTTTCTTTCTTCATGAACTGAGCCTACTGGCTCCGGATTACAGAGTGAGTATTGTGCATGCATTTTCCATCCTCAGGCCCCAACCAGCTGCACCAAATAGGCTAGCCTCTTATTGCCTGGGTACCCAGTAAGAGTGACATTTGGGACTCTGAAATATGTTCACAGTACTGTGATTATTAATGTGACTGAATCAATTAACCTGATTTCCCCCCCTGTCCTTGTTACTATCCCCTAAATAAATCAGATTTGGTTGTTTAGCAAAGTTACACTACTTGAACTGTGTGTCTATGTTGAATTACTGTACAGTG
This sequence comes from Neoceratodus forsteri, assembly GCA_016271365.2. Taxonomy (NCBI): domain Eukaryota; kingdom Metazoa; phylum Chordata; order Ceratodontiformes; family Ceratodontidae; genus Neoceratodus; species Neoceratodus forsteri. Next base: position 659,783,404 of record CM057455.1, on the reverse strand, counting down.
GTTATTGTATAACTGCATATTACTTTACCGGGGGTCCCCAGAGTCAAGCTGATTGAACCAATCCTGGGGGTAAGTGTATATTGCAAGGGTACTGTGATTGATTTGTGTGGGCCACTAGTGGGAAGAAAGGGGGGTTGCAGTGACCCAGAGGGCTGTGACCAAGTCACATCAGACTGTCTTAACCCCGACCTCTGGATGGAGGCACCCGCCATCGGATCCAGGTCCCTCAACCTGTTAGTGGCAAATCAGGCAGGGGTAGTAGCCCTTGGGATAGCGCCCCTTGGGGGTTACACATGCAGAAGAAGGCCAGGATTTTGCTGTCAAACTTGTCCTCTAATGGAGGCCAAATGGAGGATTTGTATATGTCACACTGGTGGGTCGATCTAGGGAGGCTGGTGGCAAACTGGATGATGTTGTGATAGGTGGTCCTTAGCCTATAGAGGTTTCTTTGAGACAGGAAGTGGTAGCAGATCAAGGCACCATAGTCAAAGTCTCTTTTGTCCTTTAGAGAGTATGCACTGAAACTTTCCAGTCTCTCCTCTTTGGACTTACCCTGCTGTACCTGGAACATTTTCATCTCTCATCACTGTATGGTTTCCAACCTATCCCTATCCCTTCCTCAGATGTGGGCTTCAGAACTGCACACAAATCTCTAAGTGTGGTCAGTTCGGTAACCTGCCCACAGTGGCAGTATTACCTCCCTTCTGTGACTGGGCAAGTCTCTGCCTTATGCATCCTAAAGGGGAATAGTCAGCATTACAAGCCAAACACCCAAGTTTGGGGCTGGTCCCAATTTGCACTTTGTGTGCAAATACTTTTTATTTAACTTTCTCTTTACTGCGGTATAGCAGATTGTATCAAGCTGATTCTGCTGATTTTCAAGCTGAGATGGATTTTAACCAGAAATCCTAGAATCCCCTGCAGCTGACATCAGAGCAGAGCCGCAGCAGTGGGAGATTCATTAACCTGCAGTGGATCCTGCTGCTGGCCAGTGATATATTAGGGATTTATCCTGCACTCTTCCTTACCTTCCCTTTTCCCACTGTCGTTACCAGCGTCATGCATCTATCCCACCCATGTTTGAGCCCCCCCCTGATTTTGAACAGAACACCTCCTTTGGTAATGTGCTGCACCCCTATACTACCCTGTCTATGAAGAAATGCTATTTGATGCCCCCCTTAAATCTCACACCCACCAGTGTCATGGACTTTTCACTGGTATAGTACTTGTGTTCCCACTCAGTGTGAATAACTATCTGCCATCTACTTTATCTATGCCATAGAATCAATTGTATGCCTCTGTTATGCCCACCTCTCTTCTCTTGCCTCCAGTGTCTACATGTTGAGCTCTTTCAACCTTTTCATGTAAGTCTTTTCCTGCTGAACCTAGATCATTGTGGTTACCCTCCTCTGCACGTCCTCCACCCTGTCCTTGTCTTTCTTCAAGTGCAGGTCCCAGAATTGCATACAGTACTCCAGGGGAGGAAGAATCTGTGGCCTGTGCAGTGGCAGGACCATCTCACTCCTCTGAGTACTGATGCCCCTTCCTATACATCTCAGCATATTATTCTCTCTCCCCTCTGCCTTGTTGCTCAGCACTGATGTTTTTATATTGTCAGATGGTACTACCCCCAGGTTCCTCTACTCAGTCACAGCTTTCCACTGTTACCACCCACAATCAGTTTTCTGTTTTCAGATTTTATTTGCCACTTGTGCATATCTTGCACTTTTTGGTGTTGAATTGGTGCTGAATTTCAGCTGCCAGAACTTTGACCACTTCTCTAGTCTTTCCAGGTCCCCCTTCCTCACTATCCACTATTCTGCAGATCTTAGTATCATCTGTGAAGAGGCAGACCTTCTCATGATCCCTAATCCAATATAACAGATGAAGATTTTGAAAAGGACCAGATCCAAGACCAATCCCTGTGTCACACCAATAGTCACCCCTCTAACCTCTGAGTGTTCTCCATGATGGACAATCCTCTAGGTTTTGTCACTTAGCTAATTTCCTACCCATATTATGATTCCAGCCCTCCCAGGTCACCCAACTTTTTGACCAACTGTCCACGTGGAACAGAATCAAAGGCCTTGCTGAAGTCAGTTATACTGTACTGTATGCCCACAGTTTGAGCCTTGTCCTCCACCCTCATCACTCAATTGAAGAAGTTGATCAGACTGATCTGACATGACCTCCCTCCCATGAGGCCATGCTGTCCGAGATCTGGAATTCTGTATGCCTCCAGGAAACCCACTAGTCTCTCCTTTAGTGAGGTCTCAAGTAATTTTCCCACTGTGGACATCAGACAGACAAATGTATAATTCCCTGATTCATCCCTAGTTCTGCTGTTATGCAGGGGAACTACATGCACTGTTCTACAGTCGTTCCTAGATACTGCTCCTCATCTCCAGAGAGCTGCTGAAGAACTCTGACAGTGGCACAGATTGGACCTGTCCCATTTCTTTTAGCATGCAGGGATGCAGCCTGTTCAGTCCCATTGACTTGTCCACTAAAGAACTGCGGTTGGCCACTGAAGGACAAAAAGTAACCCTGACACTTATGGTTCGAATTTATCTTTTTTTTATCGTTACACTACCCCAGTGTTGACCCTGCAATTTAATACAGAAAACAAAATCATCAAAATCTTGATTTTTCCTGGCTATTTTTGCTTTAGCATAACAAGTTACATACATTTATTTATTGTTTATTTCAAAAGCTTTACCAGGAAAGTCATACTTAGCTGATACCAGGTTGTTTTCAGATGCATGCGGGGGTTGGGGGACAGTAGAGAACAAATACAAAGTACAGTGTACAAAATAAAACAATAATATGGAAATAAGTATAACAAAATAAACAAGTTACAAGAAAATGCATCAAGAATAAAATTGCCAAACAGTAAACTGTGGAATAATTAAAAGAATATTAAACAGTGAGCAACTCAACAATAATATGAGGCTCATGGAGTAGTGACTGATGACAAAAATTTGAGGAGCAGGGAGTAGTGTTGCTCAGATAGTGCTTTTGTGGATCCTACCACTATCTACCAGATAGCGCTGGTATCTTACCTAGGATTCTACCAGAAATCCTACCAAAGACAGATGTAGGATCCAGGGTCAGATAGCGATGGATCCTAGTTAGGATCTGGGGATCCTTGGTCAGATCCAGGGATCCTAGGTCAGATAGTTGGGATCCGGGATCAGATAGCGATGGGTCCTAGGTTAGATCTAGGGATCCTAGGTCAGATAGGATCTGAGCCGGATCTGTTGCTAGGATCCACAACGTTTGTTTCTAGGATCCACAGGATCCACAACATTTGTAGGATCCATGCACCGGATTCTAGAGGGTAGGATCCATGGTCAGATAGCACTGCTATCCTACCACAGCAACTAGCTGCCCAAATGGGAGGTATCTGTTGGTGTCCTGATTTCTAGGATGCTATCTGAGCAACACTAGCAGGGAGTGGTGACTAATGACGTGGGGAGAGGGTCTGTGCCAGTTTCAGTGCACTGTGGAAGGCAGCTGACAGAAATCCACCCCAATATCAAAAGCAACTGCAGGAGTAAACAGAGAAATCATGGAGGAGCACATACCAGTGCTTATTTCATTCATTTAAAATCCCGTATCCAGTGAAAAAGTCTTGATATGTCATGATGCTGTAATAGAAATCAGAAAGGACTTTTAAAATCTTAATGCAACAATACATGGCAAGAATTACTATCTATCACATCTATGTTACCACCACATACTGCTCTCAGTTGTGCACACACAGTGCTACTTCCACTTGTAACCCCCACCCCCATCATTTTGCAAATGACAGGTGGTATGCTGTTTAAATCCGACAGCAGTACCAGGTGGGGACTGGGTTCGGGGAGGAATAGGTCACTTGGCACAAAGGCTAGGTTTGACTACTCTGTACAGGGGCACCCAAGTAACTCCAAACACAGGAAGCAATAACTGTAATGTCCAATATCAGGAATGGGATTCTAAAGTGTGGCTTTTATTCACATCCAAACAGAATAAACAAGGCATAGATGGACCCCCACGGGGCTACATTCCTGGTAATGCAGATTAAAAGAATCAAGAACACTTCTTCAACACTTCAGCCCTTAGGCTCTGAACCCAACGGACACACAGCCCGGACTTGCACGCTGCTTTGGGTACACAACCCAAACTTGTACACTGATCTGGGATTCCCAGGCTTGGCTCCCTTGCCGGCCATTTGAACACCTTCCGTATGTCATGGAAACATGTTCTGGTGGCTCCCTAAACCACCTAAGAGCACTTCAGCTCTATCAGAGAATTTTCCTTTTAATTCCACGTCTGGGTACTTTCCTCAGGCACTGGCCTAGTACCTGAGAGAAAGTAAAGGTGCCACAGAGCAAATCCATAGAGGTGAATTTGGTTACTACTGATAGGGGGTCTCCCATTTTTTGCTTCTACAGTTCATACCTGGCAATTTCTCTGGACAGTAAACACCTCCTACTGTAAAGCTTGGCAATGTAGATTAAGGCTAAATGTATGTCACATTTCCTCTACTTGTCTTGCTTTCACGTTGTGCTGGACTTGAACATACTTTTAATTGGTATAACTCATTGCTATAGGACCCCCACTGATTAAACAGTCCAATCCCCACTTTACTTCACTCTTTGGTGCTGGACTTGAACCTACTTGAGTTAAGCGGCAATGTCTATTACACTAGACCTCCTACAGATTAGGTAGTCCAATCCCCACGTTCCAACAGTTCAGGTGAAAAACATTGGCCCTCTGTCAGAGCGAACTCACCCTTTGGTTGCAGGAGTCCCACAGGCGATTTCTCCACAGGAATTTCTCTCTCTGAGCTTCTGGTGCCACAGCACAACTTGAAATAGGCAGCTTCTTCCCTTAGCCGGAACCAGGAGGGTTGCCCCTGGAAGACAGGCAAAACTTTTCCCCCCATCCCCTCAGGGAGGGGGCACTTGGACCAGTGACAGCGGTCTCCACCACTTCAGCAAGAAGTTTCTGTGTCCCTTTTTCAGTGGAAACACACACCTCCCTTACAGTAGCTCTAAAACAGAGCTTAAAGCTCTGAGAGCCTGCACACAGACTGCTGTGCTACTGTCTCTCTCCAAGACTGCACACAGACTCTGTTCAAAAATCCCCAACATTCTATCCTAACTTCCAACTGCAGCACTCCAGTGTGGCTCACGCAGCTGCAAGAGTTCTATGGTGATATCATCCTTCAGTCTCAGCTGAAACTGAGAACAGAGTGAGACAGTGTGAAATCCATTTAACTGGAGTTTCACAAGCTGCCATCCCTACCTACCACTAGATCTTACTGGGATTCTAGTAACTCCGGGGAACGGGGGGTTACACACAAATTAACCAACCTCAGTAGCCTGGCTGCTGTTATGCACTGTTTTTGTACTTCCTGCAAAATTATATGAGAGAGGCAAGTCTCTTTTTATGTGGTGTCAAGTCCATATTTTCGCTTTTCAAATTGCAAAGATGAAGTGTGATTATTATCTCACATACACTTAACCTTAGGCCACTTTCAAATAAATTCAATGACAGAACAACATTAATGTCTCATCTTTCAACTCATTCTTAATGTTCTGTTCCCCTTCTCCTACTTTCTCCCCCTCCTCCTCCACCCCCACTCCCCTTCCCCTCCTGCCTCAGCCCCCCTCTCCATCCACTGTCTGCTTCTCTTTCTCGTCCACCATGCCCTGTGCTTCCCTCAAAGCCCTGTTGGCTCTAAACCCTCACAGAGGTGCAAGCACTGATGGTCTTGACCCCAGACTCCTGTCTTTCACCACTCCTGCAATTGCCCTCCTTTGTCACCTGCCTTCTAAACTTCTCCTTCACTCTTGCCTCAGTCCCTGACACATGGAAGCAGGCTACAGTAATCCCCCTTCCCAAAGGGGGTGATCCACTCTTCCCCTGGTAACTACTCCCTATGTCCCTCCTCCCTACTCTGCTAAACTTCAGGAACACATTGTTCTTTCTCAACACTCCCCTTTCTTTAATTCCCACTCTTTCTACATACCCCACCAGTCTGGTTTTAGGAAGTCCCACTCCACCTCCATTTCCTTCCTGCATATCACTGACTCTGTCCTATCTGGTATGGATCAGGGCTTGGACACTTCACCATTTTTGTTGACCTGGCCAACCTTCAGCACTGTTGCCTATACTATCCTTCTAGGCAAGCTAAAGACAACAGGGCTCTCTGCATACTCAGTTGAGTGTTACAGCTCCTACCTTTTTTCAATTTTAATTTTTTATTGTTTTCAGAAAATAACAATTTAAATTTACACACATCACATCGCTGAACATGCTATATAACAATACATCTTAAAAATAAACAGATAAACAATTGTCTTGTAATTCATTTAGCATAAATGGGTAATTTACACATTTGAGAAATTAAGAAAGGGTTCCCACATTCCATTTAAACTTTCCAACTTATTTAACATTAGATAACCAATTCTCTCATTAATGGCAAAAGTACCTGTAGATTCCATAAGTTCTCTCATCCCAGGAGTTCGTAGTGACTTCCAGTTCTGCAGCATTACTCTTTTGTATGCCAGAGCCATAGACAAGATCCAAAGCTGATGCCTTGAGGGCAGGTCTGAAGCTGTCCTTATTGATGATGTCTTATCCCTTCCTCTCCGTATCTGGTCTGGCATACCAAAAGGATCTAACCTTGACCCTATTCTATTCTTCACATTCATGAATGATCTGCCCTCTGCTGGTCCCTCTGCATTCATTCACATGTATGCAGATGACATGGCCCTCTATACCTCTGGATCCTCTGCCTCTGACCTCATGGCCCAGTTCCAACTAGACTTTACCAACATCTAGCACTAGTTCCTGGCCAATACGCGATCACTAACTGGCAAGAAAATGGTCTCCATGACTTTTGGCACAAGGCAGAGACTAGCTAGGCTAACTTGCCCTCCCCCCCATTCCTCCTTCCATTCCCTTGATAGTGTTGGAAATTATTTCTCTGTTCATGTGGATGCCATCCACCAGAAGTTTCACCCCAAACTGGGTATGCTTTACAGGAATAAAGCGAATATCCTGCTTCCTGCCTTCAAAGAGATCATCTTGAAGATGAGTCTCACTATCTTTGAGTATGGTGACATTGTTTACAGTGCTGCTTCCAGATCCACCCTAGCCAGACTGAATACACTATTTCACACCTTCGCCACTTTGCCCTTGATGCTCCCCTAAAACCCATCACTGCTTGCTTTACTCCTTCTTTTTTCCTCACTTAATGTCATGTGTTTTGCTCATTGTGCTACTATCATCTCCATATTCTGGCTTGGGTCACTCCCCACTTACCTTTCCTCCCTCCTCAATTCCTCTCCCCACCTTCTACTCCCTTCCCAGCTCTAGCCCTCGCTGTCTTGTGCTTCCCGCCATACATCCTCTGCTAGCCAAGCTGCCTTCTCCTTCTGCTTCCCCAAACTATGGGGCTCTTTTCCTTTTACCATTCATACTGCTCCTTTATCCCACTCACTCTAGTGTCTCCTACTTGAATTCACTACTCACTCCTGCAGTTCTCTCTAATACTGTGCTGTATTTTGCCACCTTACAATTCCCTTCCCCCACGGCCCGATCTCCTGCCCTAATTAATTTCCCCTGTTGCCCTAGTTCCCTCCCTCCTTCTCTGCTGAATGAAGTGCCAACAGTGCTTAAGTCACCCTTGTTTTGAAATGTATTTTTATTCAGTTTCAAATATACAAAGTACATAAGAACATTCATGGTTGCACGTACAGAGGCGTTACATGAATATATCATACAGCATACATTTTATACTAACAATTCAGTTCATCGGTCGTCCAGTGTTGTGACCACATGGGGTGGAGGGGGGTCCTGTTTTCTTGTTTGTTATATGCACACCTGTGATAAGCTAAATTTGCCCATACAGCAGTGACCATGGACTTAAATACAAAATACTACTGTATAGTTTGAAAAGTTCACTTGGCACCTATCACATACCGGTACAGTAAGTTTGGGATTGTAAGTCCATGCCAAACTAACAACACCAAGGAAAACTTAAAATGACTGTAAGTTGCATCCCAAATGAAAAGCACCGCCCACCTCCCCACCACACAAAACTCTGTAGTAACCAGAGGTTAGGTATCATTTAAACTGTTTAACAGAGAAACTGGCTGTGGTAACAGAACAAGTTAACCCAGCCACTTTAACCATCTTGCTTCAAACCGACATTATATTGTTGCAAAGAACGCTTTCTGAACTTATTATATAAGAAGAAAATTGCCAAATACACTTATTTGGTAACTGAACTTCACATTTTGACTCTGTCAGTAAACATTTAGGTAGCTGTTTGCTAGCTAAGTATAATGCTTCGTGCTACAGCGTTCAAGCTATAACACACATATAGCATGCTTCATCCAACCAATGTGTCAATGGCCATTTTAGTATTCTCAGCTCCTCTCATGCACTACCCTAGCTGCCATGTGGAAATAGCCAAATTTAAAATATTTGTATTTTTAGCCACGACCCTCCAGCATTCCCTTACTGTCTGCAGGCATTCAAGAGAATACGACTATACCTATAAAGTGAAGTACAAGTATGTTTAGCCTCAAGCACAGAGTTCAATTGTAAAACAGGTAAAAAGAGATTTTAGCCATATTGGTCATTGGAAAATAGGAGTCACTTGATAGTTTGATGCCTTTTATTGGACCAACACAAGTCTTACACAAAGATGATATACTACACAAACTTTCAGGGCCCCATAGGCCCCTTCTTCAGGTGAAGTCAATAAGGCTCCAAGTCACTCAATACTTTCTTCACCCACAGAGGCCTCTTCCCTCACTAATTTTGAAAAGTCCAATTTTATTGCCTTTAGTCACTTGCCACCGATCTCCGAAGGATTGGTATTTGAATAAATCTTCCCAGCAGAGCTGATTGGCAGGTGGGAATGGAATGTAAATCATGACTTACACCAAGAGTTTTCAGTCCTGCCCACACTGCTTCAAAGCATTTGTATCTTTGCCTTGTAGCAAAGTTCACATCTGGGAATAAATAAATGGTGGACTGTCTGGGGTATGAAGTTGACCCTTTTTTTTTTTGCTTCCTTTTGGAATCTCTCCTTGATGTGTGAGCCAGCTGACACAGTCATTATAGTCCTGGATTGTTCTGGTGTATTGAGCCCCATTGTGGTGTAATGTGGTAGGTTTCAAGAATTAGCACCTCCATAGAGAACCCCAAACACTGCTCCAAGAGTTAGTGGGTGACACAAAAAAGATTGTCCTCTTCAGATCCTTTCTGAACATTAAACAGTCTTATGTTGGCCATTCTGAGTCCATTCTCTAGGTGATTGAGACAGAGTCTTAAAAGTTAGATTTTTGCTATTACACTTGTACTTGTGACTGCTGTGGCCGAATTATTGGCCATTTCTTTAGCCTTTCTTGCCTCGTCTGATATCTGTGACAGGGCTGAGTAAGAACAAGTCTCATTTGTTATGCAGAGAGTGTTAAAAAGCAAGGATCCTATTTGTCCTCTCCTATTCTGCCTTTTGTGTGTCTCTTGACTATCTGATTCCGCAATCAAATATTCCTTATGGCACATTGGATTGCCACTCCTATGGTCCCACAAATTCCCCATGTTATCTTCCTTCCTTCACTTGCTGTTTCTAGTCTTTCTTCTCGGTGGTTAAAAAAAAAATAAATGTGAATCTATATGTGAAACTGGGATCTCTTGGTGTGCAAATGTATATAATTATATTGTTGAAATGATTGCAGAAAGCTATTTGGGTTTATTGGAAAAGATGATCTGGAATATAGAGGTTTAACCTTGAGATGCATTTTAGAAACATAGAAATGTAGGAGTTGTTGGCAGATAAGGGCCTCCTGGCCCACCTAGTCTGCCCTAGTTTCCTTTCCTACTGTGCCACCTCAGACCCTACTTGGTTATTGGTTCCCTTCCTCTCTTGCTTAACTTCTAGGATTCCCTTATGTCTGGCTCATGCGTTCTTGAAACCTGTGACTATTTTAGCCTCTATTACCTCTGCTGGTAGACTGTTCCAAGCATCCACCACCCTTTCAATGAAGAAGAACTTCCTCACATTTCCTCTAAGCCCCCCTCCAGCTTCATAGAGTGACCACTTGACCTTGAGCATTTCTTCCTATGAAAAATGCTCTACTTCCTGTACCTTGTTTATGCCTATGAGCTACTTGAATATGTCTATCATATCTCCCCTTTCCCTTCTTTCCTCCAGTGAGTACATATTTTAATTCCTTGAATCTTTCTTCATAGGGCTTCTGATGCAGGCCCTGCAACATTTTGGTTGCCCTCCTTTGTACCACCTCCACCCTGTCTATGTCCTTGCAGATGTGGGGCCTCCAGAACTGGACACAATACTCAAGGTGGGGTCTCACCAAGGATCTATACAGGGGCATTATTATCTCCCTCCTTCTGCTGGTGATACCTCTGCCTATGCATCCGAGCACTCTGCTAGCTTTACTCATTGCCTTGTCACACTGATTAGCCACCTTCAGGTGATCATAAATGGTTACCCCCAGGTCCCTTTCCTGGTTTGTGACTGCTAGCCCCTCTCCTCTTAGTTGGTACTGAGCTGCTGGGTTTCTGTGCCCCAAGTGCATGATTTTGCACTTTTTCACATTGAAGCCCAGCTACCAAAGTTGTGATCATTCTTCTAGCTTATGTAGCTCTTCCCTCATTCTTTCCACCCTCCTCTCCAGAGTGTCTACTTTGTTGAAGATTTTTGTGTCCTCTGCAAACAGGCATACCTTCCCTTCCAATCCGAGGACAAAAGTGGAAGTAAGGCAGAGGCAGAAAACTATAGACCTGTTAGTTTGACCTCAGTGGCAGGGAAATGATGGAATCACCACTGAAAGAAAGAATTGTTGAGTACCTAGAGGCCAGTGGGGCACAGGACCCAAGATAGCATGGATTCACAGCGGGAAGGTCATGTCAGTCAAGTCTAATGGATTTAAGTAGTAGACCAGGGAGGGGCTGTGGATGTGGCCTACCTAGACTTTAGCAAGGCATTTGACACAGTCCCACACAAAAGATTAATAAACAAATTAGCCAGCCTGGGAGTGGGTCCTGGAGTGGCAGCCTGGGTAAAAAATTGGCTGGACAACAGGATGCAGAGGATAATAGGAAACAGAGTCAACTTTAAGGAAAGGGGGTTACTAGCAGGGGACCGCAGGGTTCAGTACTGGGACCTGTCCTCTTTAATGTCTTTATAGGTGACACTGTGGAGGGACTGAAAGGAAAATTATGCATCTTTGCAGATGACACAAAGATCTGCAGCACGACTGATACACAAGGGCGGTGGTGGAAAGGATGAGAAAGGACTTGGCATGGTTGGAAGAATGGTCAAAAGTATGGTAGCTTAGAGTCATACAAACATATGAACATACAAAGAAGCCAGCAAAAGAAGGCCATTGGTCTATTAAGTCTGCTCGTATTGCAGGGTCCACAGCTTGAGCTACTGTCCCTGCCCTCCCTCCCCACTCCTCCCATCCTCCTTACCCATGATCCTTACCTTCCGCCTATGCCTATCCCAGCCTCTGTTAAAGCTGCCCACTGTCTTCAATGAGATGACCTCTTCTGGCAGTGCATTCCAAGTGTTCACCACCCTCTCTGTGAAGAAGTGCTTCCTGACCTCCCTCCTAAACCTCCCACCCTCCAGCTTAAGACTGTGCTCCCTCATGTTATGGTTGTCACTCAGAATAAAGAGATTCTCCTTATCAACCTTATTTATCTGTTTCAAGTACTTGAAGGTCCCAATCATGTCCCCTCTCTCTCTTCTGTCTTCCAGGGAGTACATGTTCAGTGGCCTCAACCTCTCCTCATATGCCTTATCCTGCTGACCTGCTATCATTTTTGTAGCCCTCCTCTGGACCTTCTTCAGCAGGTTAATGCCCTTTTTGAGGTGTGGGCACCAGTACTGAACTCCATACTCTAGATGCGGCCTTACCAGTGACCTGTACTAGGGCAGTATAACCTCCTGTCTCCTACTACTGATCCCCCTAGATATGCAAAGAAGTGCAAAGTAATGCACCTGGGAAATAAAAACCCCGGGAAGAGTACACAAAATTGGAGGGGGGGTACTAACAACAACAAAAATGGAATGGGACCTGGGGGTAGTCATATCAGATGTCCTAAAGGTAGGCATGCAGTGTCAGAAGGCAGTAAGGAGGGCTGGGAGGGATACTGGAATGCATAGGGAGAGGCATCACCAGTAGAAAACAGGAAGTTGTTATCTCTCTGTACAGACAGTTGATGAGACCCCATCTGGAGTACTGTGTGCAGTTCTGGAGACCCAATCTCTGCAAGGACATAGACAGGATGTAGGCAGTCCAGAGGAGGGCAACTAAAATGGTGCAGGGCCTGCACCAGAAGCCATAAGAAGAGAGACTAAATTAGCTTAATATGTATACCCTAGAGGAAAGGAGGGAGGGGGGGACATGATAGAAACATTCAAGTACCTCAAGGGAATCAACAAAGTCCAAGAGGGTAGCATCTTTCAGAAAAAGAGATGTGCAAGAACAAGGGAGCACAATTTGAAGATAGAGGGGGACTCAGGGGCAATGTGAGGAAGCATTTTTTCACAGAAAGGATGGCAGACCCTTGGAACAGCCTTCCAGAGGAGGTAGTGTGGTCCAAAACAGTGGGGGACTTCAAGAATGCGTGGGACACACATATGGCAGTTCTAGTGGGGGGGGTAGGAGGAAGTAGGCTGTAGGTTAACTAGGATCTGCAGCTTATCTGAAAGGTGGGGAAATGGGTAGACTGGGTGGGCCAAGCAGTCCTTATCTGCCATCAAAGTCTATATTTCTATGACTGGGTCTAGTACTGACCCTTGTGGCAACCAGCAGCACATCAAGTCAGTGAGAGGAAAATCCAGTGTGGTCGGAAACAGCACAGACAAAGTCATGAATGTCAAAACTGTACATGGAGAATACAGCTGGGGATGGAAGAAAATGTAAGTTACAAAATTTCACTGGAGTGATGGTCCATGGCAGCGTGGAGTTGTAATAGTAAATCACACTTTCTCCAAAATTCTTACCAGTATTCTGTATGCACGGTTTTGACTTTCACAGTTCTCACCATGTTGTTTTTCACCGTGTTGGATCTCCTCTCGCTGACTTGACATGCAGCCATGGCACCTAGCTGGTCACTTTGCCTTCCCCCAGAGTGGACACCATTTATCACCACCCTCTGACTCCTATTCTCCAGCCAGCTCTCTACCCATCTTTCTACTTTTGGACCCACTCCATGGTAACTCAACTTGCTCACCAACCTCCTGTGTGGAACGGTGTCAAAGGTCTTACTGAAATACAAGTAGGCCAGGTCAACCTATTCTCTCTGATTCACTACCTTGGCAACCCAATCAAAATGCTGGATTAGGTTTGTCTGGCAAGACCTTACCCCTGTGAAACCATGTTGCCTCGGATCCTATAGCCCATTGTCCACAAGGTATTCCACAATTCTTTCCTTCAGTATTGATTCCATAACTTTGCCCACTACCAAGGTTAGGCTTACTGGTCTGTAATTAACTGCCTCCTCCCTGCTTCCACATTTGTGGAACCAGGTTATATCATTTTGACCTGCACAAGCTTGTTAACAGAACTGTCAACAGGAAACCATATCTGGGACAGAGTGTTCTATTTTGTTGCTCTTGTTGAGACTGGATGTACTCTTCAGGCTGGTCATGGGAAAGAAATTGACAAAGTTCTGAGACTTTTTGTGGGAAACAGGAGGTTCATTTTCATCAGCAGGGTGCAAAGTTTAAACTGTCAGGAAAAGACATCTTATAAAATGAGATAAATATTTTGTTGAGAGAAAGGCAGATTTAAATTGGAAAGAGACTCTCAGGTGAAAGACTTTGTTTCTTTGTTTGTACTGCTTTTGTGAAGAGCTATCCTGTACATCTTTATTTTTTATTTTATTGTAGTGATAATAATAAAACACTACCTTTGGGTTTTAAAACTTCTTTTGGTTTGCCCATCCTTCCCAAGTCATGTCTGTATAACTATACCAAAGACATTTCAATTTCCAAGGTGGAAAATTTATTGTTAAGTCCCTCCACCTTTGTGTTCCAATCTCGTGTTGCTTGGAGAAGAGATGCATTGTAAGTCTGACTGCTGCCGAGTGGCTTGGGCCATCCACTTGTGTTTACTCTGATGGCTTCCCAGTCTTTCCTTTACTGCTCTCCGGCTGCATGGCCTGCCATGGCTTTATCATGTTTCTTTTATACCATTTTTATATCCCCATAGTCAGCAAAGTAAGCTCTACTGAATCCAGCAATTCATTTTGGCTTAAAAGTCACAAATCTTGATTTGTGCATTTTAAAGTTGAGAGATGATGACCTCATGCTATCAGCATCTTGTTCCATTGGGCTGCTGGCCACACTCCCTTTCATTCACCCTTCAAATTGTTACCATCTGCACTTTAAAAAGCATGTTTTTAGTTATATAAGCTCTCTCCTCCTTTAACCTGTTTGATAGCTTACCCTTGGTTTAAAGATGCTTCTGTGAGCCATCATTTTTTTATTAGTAAATATCCTGAAAAAATGCTAATAAAATCTCTCCCAGGACCAGCGGGCAAAATGCCCGTACTTCCTTAGTTGTAGCCATGTCCCCATGCTGGCGCGTTTTCTGATATCAGTACTAGAATTGCACGGGGGCGTGCCCCATAGGCTATAATGGGGCTGGTTTGGGCATGTGTTTTTAAGTACTTTTAAGTGCCGGTTTTGAAAAAAGAAGGGCATGGCTCAACTAACAAGGTCCTTGTTAGTTGAATGGTGTGCTTCTTTTTTTGTAACCGGCAACCGGGTAAGCTCTCAAACAAGTTAAGGTGAGAAAGAGCTTGTATAACTAAAAAACCTGCTCTTTAATACTGTACCTAGCAATGCCTTGTTCATACTCAAGTTGTGTTCCAGTTTGCACTTATGTTACTTGTTGCTCTTCAGATGCTCTGTCTAGTTCATCTTGTTCATTTTGTTGCTACTGAATTGTTTAACTTACAGTTTTGATTTGTATAACTGACTATTGTAACATATTGCTGTGCTCTTCTCATTCCCCTCCGCAGGACACCTATGGAAACAAGCTATTTCAGCTCGGTATGTCTTTCCTGATAAATCACTGATAATAAATAAATTAAATAAATAAGTTATTTAAATTTTGTAACACTAGTGTCCCTTTAAGAAGATTTTAACACCCCCCCCCAAATAAAAATGATTATGAACATCAAGCTGACATACTTTTGGATTTTGAGTGGCATTGCATCAACTGATTCTTTTATACACATGGCTATAGCATTGCTAAAGTTATAACTAAGTGAAATATTTCATTTTTAAACTATTGGGAATGCACATACAGGTGAAACAATAGTAACTCCCCACTAAGCTATATTCTTCCCAGCACTGAGGTCTGGAATGTAGTTCAGTTGTGTAGCAATGAATAGACTTGACAAAGCAAAAATATTTATGATGCAGAACATTGGGGCAAAATGAAGGTCTCAGGCTTTAGGCAAAGAACTAAGTTCCTTTGTGGTGGAAATGAAGCTGTTATATTGTTCCCAGACTATAAACCAGCACTCTGGTATGGCACACTGCAGGGAATTTCCCAGCGTCTCTTTCACTGTCAGCTATTCTTCTGCTTGCTTGCATGCTTTAACTACTAAATGAAGGATACAGCTTCAAAGTAACATTTTGGCCATTGGGTCAGATTTTTTAAAATACAATATTAGATTCCTGTTTCTATGACAATTTCACACTTCAGCAACAGTATTTAAAACCAACCATAGCTGCAGTACATGAATATCACACGACTACTGCACAATACCTGACACCTGTACACTAACTCACAAACATGCATTTTCCATTCTGAATTGTTCAAATATTTTGTCAATTTGCTGCTTTACATTCATTGTGCTCTCGCAGGTCATACTGGAAAATATGCATTCTATTATATAGACTACTTACCCAGTTACAAAAAACAAATAAATAAATTGTATTTATCCTGTGATCCTCCTTACCCACTGCTGCCTGGCTAGTGGTTGCACCATTCTTGTGGTCCAAATGGCATTCTACTGGACAGCAAAATACACTCCTGTGCCAAGTGATGTCTTCCCATCTAAGACCAAGCATGCCATCAGCACAAATACAATGTTCCCAGACTTCATCAGCCCCCCCCCCCCGAGACCTGGGGAATCTATGCTTGCTCTTTGCTCCCAATTCCAGATCTAGTTGAGATACCTCAAGCATGTTTTTTTTTTTTAGTTTGCTTTGATGGTGTGTTGGTTAACAATTTCTTTCTGACAGATGGAGATCCCAGTTTTATGTGTCAAAGACCTTCTTCCGAGGGTGTACTGTTAGCATGGTGTCAGATTTCTGTCTAGGCTTGACGTTTAAAATGTCCTACAGGTTAGAGCACTGAGCTGTGAATCTAGGGAACTTGGCAGACCTCGTCTTGAATCCCACAACTGTGACTTGCATACTGTGCTTCAAGGACACACCTGGAAAAGAGCTTTAGCTCAGTGTTTCCTTCTTGGCCAAAAATTGTTTCACAGATTCTAAATTTTGGAGGGAAATTTGTTAAATCCTTATTTTCCTTTTCCTACACCATTTAGCTTATATCTCACATATGTTTGGCACTTAGCGTCCCATTTTCCAGCACAGTACCTTGAAAAGAGGATCACTGTTCTCCCTACCTTATCTGCTCCGGTTACTTGACTAGACCTGACCTCATAATCCTTTATATATGACAGCTCAGTATGTCACTGTAGAAATGATTATGATATCAGAAGAAAATTATGTCAGGTGTAGACAAGCAGTCAGAGCAGAAAAAGTTTAACAGAAAGTAATCATATCTTCATGTTAATGGACAGTTATATCAAGAAAGTAGATATTAAGTACAGAAAAAATTAATATATTATGTTTTTCAGTGCCCCCTGGCATGGCAGGGTGCTCGTTAAGGACCCTAGGTTATTGTTCATATTCTTTATGTTTGCTTGCAAATGCGCAGCAAACATTTTGTTACAATACTAGCTTTCAGAGGTGTGTCACTGTCAGGTCAAATGCAGCTCCGGCTGCATGGGGCTCGACAGTGACAGGCCAATGATCAGCGAGGCTGATTATGATATTGTTCTCTGCTTGCAAGGTGGAAACTCCATGTAGTTGAAAGTAACAAGTTGATCCTATCACTGAGCAGCTCAATCCTTTTATCTGCATGACACCACTCAGCAACCAGCTGAGCGGCATCACAATCAGCTGCGAGCTCCACCCCCCCATGCAGAAACAACTCCCTCCTATTGCCAAGTATCCTGCCCACCTCTTGATTCTTCCTGGTGCTTAGTCTGTATAAAAACAACTCTCTCTCACTGCCAAGTATCCTACCCACCTCCTAATGCTTTCCCATGCTCTGTCCATTGAAAAACAACTCCCTCCCTCTTCCAACTATCCTGTCCACCTCCTGAAGCTTTCCGGTGCCCCGTTCATTGAAAAGCAACTCCCTCCCACTGCAAAGTATCTTGCCCATCTCCCAGTCATTTCCCATGCACCACCCATTGAAAAACAACTCCCTTCCACTGCCAAGTATCCTGCCCACCTCCCAATCCTTCCCCTGTACCCTGTCTATAAACCTGTAAAAGAAGAAAATGATCCAGTAAAGCATTCTACCCCCCATGCCCCCCCAAACTACCTCTTAGCACCCACCACCCACAGCCCCCTACCCCATACTTACATATGTGGTCCAGCACTGATCCTTCTCAAACATCTTGCTTCTTTTGAACTCCACCATGAAGTGACTGAAAACAAGGTAAGTCTGGTTAATGTCTTTTAGTGCATTTTGAAGTTTTACTCATAACTTTGTCATTTCATAATATTTGTATCCCAAATTTTCAACATGGCATTTTTTAACCTCACCTCATGAACCAATAGGTGAAATTTTTCAAATCGTCCCTGAAACATGTTTTTATATTTGTGCTGTGAAATCACTTTTCAGATGGGAATTAAAAAATATCACCTGCTATGATCAAAAGATGGGTGTCACAGCATGTGGGAATAAATTTCAAACGAGGCAAATTTACAGGTTTAACACCCCATGGTGTGATATTTATTTTTCAAAGGTTAGAAAATAATAAATGCAAACAACAAAAATTGCAAAGAAAATCACTACTTAACATCAGCGTTTCTCACAAAATACAGTCCTGGATCTTAGAGCTCCTAAGACCCTTCTCATCTATGTTCAACAGCTTGTCTGCCTCTCTTCTCCCTCCCCTAGGGCGTAGCCCCTCTGGGCTGAACTGAAGTAAACTCTGTGTAAAGGTTTTTATGTCTTTTTTTGTAGAGTCACCTGAATGAGCCCTTACATGTCTGGACACGTTTCAAAACCAAGGGGGGAGGGGATTGTGTCAGGGGATTTCCTAGTTCAATTAAAGGTACAGTGTATATATCCGCATATATTGACTTTCCATATCTCTGATCACAGTGACTAAGCTCTTTTATACATAGAGCCTTATACAGTAACAGGTTTATAGTGTGAATTTATGAAAATACCTCAAGGATTGTTTTTATAACTGTACTAATCATGACATTATTATTGTTTTATATGACTTCTGATTTCTTTTTCTTTAAAATGGCTTTATTAACTGTATTCATTCCTATTTAAAATAGCCTTCATGTTTTTTTTGCACACAAAATGCATGTATGCACTTTACACAACACCTCTCCAGGTGTTTGGCATCATTTCCAGGGACTGGATGGATGGAAACTGAAAAAGAATGAAAAGAGAAAACTAGTAGGAAGTTTAGTAGGGACAGTAAATAGCTATGCTAGGTGGCCAACCTAGGTTGGGGGGAAGGAGAAAAGCAAAGAGAAAAGCATTAACTGTTGCTAGGAAATAAGGAGATAGAAAAGTGGTCCATCAGTCACAGCTGAAGGTGTAGCCTAACTCCGCCACACACCTCCCACCTTAAGAAAAAAACAGTTCTTAAAACGTTACTGTTTTTTCAAGAACCCCCTCACAGTCATAAATATTCCACCAGAACAGTAGAATGGGGGTTGGGTGAAACTTTCTCTCTCACCCACTATGAAAGCTTCACCCCAGGGTCCCTTAATTCAGCTATTTTTAGTAGAGTCCACCATACCAAGTTACTGCAATACGACAATACTTTCACATTACCCTGGGGCTGTCATACAGTTCAGCACAGTACCCGTCTATGCCCTCAGTTGACTTCAGTCTGTAGTGACTTTCTGTCTCCTAACTATTTCACTCTCTTTACTACAACTCAGACATTTCATATGTAATATCAGGCACCCATCAATAGGCATTGTTTCAGTGCCCATCACTTAGCATCATTTCAGAACCCATCACTTGGCATCATTTTAGCCCCCATCACTTGACATCTTTTCAGAACCCATCATTTGGCATAGTTTCAAAACCCTGTGCACCAACTACCGTACCTTCAACAGCAGTAATACACAGCAGTTTTATGCTGACTTTGAGCTTCCTCCATACCCATCACTTGTTTCCATTCATGGGCCCAATCGTAGGTTCCACCCCATACTTAGATCCTCCAGGACCCTAGGTTCCTCATTTTATATCACTCAGTATAGACATTTCTTTTATGTTATACATTTCTTGTAATCATTTCATACATTTCATTTATCCATTTCCCTTTCATATATTTTCTGGCAGACAAGGAACCTTCTCATGCTGAACATCAACCAGCCAGTTCCTAACTCCAAAACCTAAGGAGTCTTCTTTCCACCCTTATTTGTAACATACTAGGGGTTTACTTTAACCCTTATTCTGTTCTGGTACCCTCAACTGACTGTACTCAGCACCAGCCTTAATGCTATATTCATTTTTTACATTACATGTTACATACATTTCATAACGTATCACAGGGAAATTGAAAACATGGGAAAGTCCATTGAACTGCCGTGGTGTCCTCCCTGTTGCTTCTTGTCTTCACCCCAGTATGCAAATGTCCTGAAACAGTCTTACATAGGGCCTTCATCTCATCATCCTCCAAGTAGCAGCAGCCTGGAAAAATGGGCAACAATGGGATTTCAAAAGTGACTGGCATCTAAGGTTCCACCAGGGGGGTCCTCCTCCTCTAGAATCCATAGATCCTTTTCCTCTGCTTTCACCATGAAATCATCCAGTTGGGAACCATCCATCAGCACCTGGTAGTGCTCTGCCTCTCTCCGGTGTTGGTCCACCTCCACATTCCATCGATCTCCAGTCCACGCAATAGCTCCTCTCCAGTTCTCCTCACCTGGTCTCTGGTATGCACACCTGTAAGGCCCTCTACCAACAGATCCTTGACATCCATGTGATGTTGGAGGAATGACATTCTACTCTTTGCCCTCTATGTCTGGATACCAGGGCTGGTATTTGGGTACTGGTCTCCCCCTTGTTTCTCTGGACAACAAGTACTATCCCACTTTGGACACCAAGTTTTTCACAGCGTGAGGGAATACATTTCAGACGAGACAAATTTACAGGTTTAACACACCATGGTGTGATATTTATTTTTCAAAGGTTAGAAAAATAATAAATGCAAACAACAAAAATTGCAAAGAAAATTACTGCTTAACATCAGTAGTTTCTCACAAAATACAGTCCTGGATCTTAGAGCTCCTAAGACCCTTCTCATCTGCATTCAACAGCTTGTCTGTCTCTCTTCTCCCTCTCCTAGGGCTGAGCCCCTCTGGGCTGAACTGAAGTAAACTCTGTGCAAAGGTTTTTATATCTTTTTGGTAGGGTCACCTGAATGAGCCCTTACATGTCTGGACATGTTTCAAAACCAAGGGGGGGGGGGAGGAATTGTGTCAGGGGATTTCCTAGTTCAGTTAAAGGTACAGTGTATATATCCACAGCTATTGATTTTCTACATATCTGATCCACAGTGACTAAGCTCTTTCATACATAGAACCTTATACAGTAACAGGTTTATAGTGTGAATTTATGAAAATACATTAAGGATTTCTTATAACTATACTAACCATGACATTATTATTGTTTTATAGGACTTCTGACTCCTTTTTCTTTAAAAAGGCTTTACTAACTGTATTCATTCCTATTTAAAATAGCCTTCATGTTTTATGTACACAAAATGCTCTTATGTACTTTACACAACTCCTCTCCAGGTGTTTGGCATCATTCCAGGGACTCGATGGATGGAAATGGAAAAAGAGTGAAAAGAGAGAACTAGTAGGAAGTTTAGTAGGGACAGTAAAGAGCTATGATAGGTGGCCAAGCTAGGGTGGGGAAGGGAGGAGAAAAGCAAAGAGAAAAGCATTAACTGTTGCTAGGAAATAAGGAGATAGAAAAGTGGTCCATCAGTCACAGCTGAAGGTGTAGCCTAAACCCTGCCATAATGGGGCAATAAAAAGACTATGTTGAAAATGTGGGTCAAAATTTCCAAAAAAACAACAAAGTTATGAAGCAACATTGAAATTCTTCAGCGTTTATTCATAACTTTACTATGTTTCCAGATTTGGATTAAAATGTTTCAAGATAGCCTTTTTTAACCCACCTCATAAACAAGGTCGGCATAATTGTTTGAATCCCCTGCAAAAAATATTTTCACAGTCACTCCATGAAATTATTATTCAGATGGGATTTAAAACAAATTCTACTTGTCTTGATTATAAGGTGGGGTCATAATAAGACTGTTGAAAATGTGGGGTCAAAATCTCAAAAAAACGATAAAGTTACGAAGAACTATTGACATTTTTCAATGCTTACTCCTAGCTTTGCTATTCTGCCAGATTGTGACCCCACATTTTCAACATAGCCATTTTTGTACCTCATGTCATGAACATGAAGTGTCATTTTTCCAATCCTGCTAAAAACGTCTTTTCACACTTGTACTGCAACATGACAGTTTGGACAGGATTCAATAAATGAGACCTGTCATGTTCACAAGGTGGTGTAATAAAATGACTATGTTGAACATTTGAGGTCAAAACTGAAGAAAAAAATATGAACAAATATTGACATTTTTCAATGTTTATGCATAATTTTGTAATATTTTTTACTTTTTAACTCACATTTTCAACATACTCATGTTTTTTGTACCCCCATCAAATGAGCATGGCAGGTGTCATTAGCAAATCCCCTCCAAAACCTGTTTTCTGGATGTAGAAAGTGATGGGAGAAGGGGGCCGTGCAGCCCATCTAGTCTATGCATTTCATAAGTGGTACCTGTCATGTTCATATGCTGGGGCAAAAAAAAAGAAACTAGTATTTTGAAAATTTATGATCACAATCTAAGAAAACAACAACATGTGTGAACCTCTTAGTTTCCCAATCATGACAGTTTCACTAACTCAACTTATGTTATTAATTTGTTAATTATAAAATGGGTAGAAAGAATGCTGAATTCTTATTGGCCGAGAGCTGCTTTCCACTGGGCTGTTATCCCAGCACAATGGCCCAGCTGAAAGTATTATTTTTAAAAATGCATAAAATTTATTAAAAATTACCCATTTCATAATCGCAATAAGGCACTCCATGGGGTATGTTATGGTGGGCTAATGGCCCTTCTCGGTGGTGGATGGCCTTGGCTACGCCGCGTGCTTAAACCCACCCCAAGGTGGCCATTATCCTACCATAATGCACCCCATCATGCTTTATCGCTTAATTATTGCCTCTGCACTATCAATGCCAGACACTTATTCAGCAAATACAAGGAGTCAAACATTCAGCATTGACAAATGATTGCTATGTTATCCCCATTCTACCCCTACACACACACACACACACACACACACACACACAAACACATTTTGTATGTACTGTCTTTCTCTTTAAGCCTACTGCAGCAATCTTCCTGTTATACTTGGAACGACTGGTTCCCTAGTGAGGTTCAGCCAGCCAATGCTGGTAGAGTCCTCCCTCCATTACCCTGCTCCACTTTTGGAGCTGCTCTCTATGAAGCTTCTATCAGGCATGGTCCCATCTGTTGTCTCCTCCTTCTGGCCTTTGCTGACACCTCATGGAGGCAGACACCTCCTTAGCAGTACTCTGCCGATACATTTCCCATCCTCGACCAGCCAATGGCAGTTGCATATTGGCTTGTACAGGTTGAGTGTCTCTGTGTGGGCTTCACTCCAGCCTCCTACTCTCTGATTGAGCTCTCTGGCTGATGGACTTGAACCTGGGTCCCCCACCTGATAAGCAAATACCTTTATCATAAGTTGATTGGGCAGACCCTAACTGCACCCAGTTTAAGATCTTTTTGCACTAGTGTTCCTAGAAATTCATACAAATATTGTAAACTATTTGCCATCTGAAATAGTTTGAAACTTGCCCTTTTCTACCCTATTTTCACAACACCTTGCTGTTCATTTGTTATACGTGTGCATTTAGTGACAGGATTTGGGGGCAGTTGATTATTTTCAGTTTTCAGGATGGCCAGACTCAGGTGCAGCATTTTATTTTTAGAGTGTTTCTACATTGACACAACATGGCAGCTAGTAATAGTGCAACACACTAAGGCCATATTTTGACTTGCTCAATGGGATTCAAATCTGGGACCTCTTAATTTCCAGTTCTGTGCTCTGTTACTGGCGTTACTATATATTCCTGGACTGTGAGCTTCAATCGTAATATTTATGGTAAAAAGTCATTGACAGCTACTGGATTCAGTGAAATGTTGTTAAAGTTACACAATACTATATAGCACATCACACACTGTAATAGGACAGTCTTAGCACCTATTCTGTGTCTTTGCGTGCAACACAGAATAGGTGCAATGCTGACAATTTAGAGTATTAACACCTGATAATGGCAGGTAAATTTTTAGATGAGCCACATTTACATATGTAATTGCGTTTTAAACAATATCTTTGCCACACTGTTGAGTACCAGAAGTGGAAGAAAACCCAACTAAACGATGAAAATGAGCCTCCTCCTCCTCCTGTTTAGTTCAGACACAATATGCATGGACTCTGGATTATGTTGCGGTATGTGCAATAGTTGCCTGTAGTTCTTTTAAAAGCTATGTATCTGGGGGCTCCTCACACCCCCGTTCACAATAACAGTGTCATTAATTGTAGTTTAGTACTTTTAGTGCCACCATGTAATTTTTTTAGTCTAATACCATTTTGCGTTATTCAATATTTGTAGTTTTGTATTTTCTGTAAGGGTGCTCCACTCCCCCACACCCCCTGGGTGCCTCTATGTAATTTTTTAAGTCTAATACCATTTTGCGTTATTCAATATTTGTAGTTTTGTACTTTCTGTGGGGGTGCTCTGCCCCACACCCCCGGGTGCCTCTATGAAATTTGTGCAATAAAAATTCATTTTTTAAGTCTAATACCATCTTGCATTTTTATTTATTCAATGTTTGCAGTGTTATGTAGCCTGTAGTTCTTGCTGCTGCCATCTGGTGGGAGGGTGCGAGTCAGCGTGTAAGTACCGTATCACCGTCCGCTGACTTGAAAAGCACATGACAGTCTGGGATTATATGGTAACATCCTATTACTTAGCTACAGTGTTGTCATTCCCATAGCATTCCTGTTCACAGAGTTGCTCTGCCCATGCACAGTGTCAATGATTCTGGACCAAGTTGGTGACTAATAAGTTGATTGTCTACAATAAAAATTAGTTTACACCCAGGCATTAACCTTCATCAGTCAGTTCTACCAAACAGAAATGTAACCCTATACAATGCAAACAACTTTATAAGTTTCCTGTCCAGGCCTCCATTACAGAGCGCTGAGCATGCCCCTTTGTAAGTAAGCCTTTGTGTAATTCGATGGAAGTACTCAGTATGGCAGCATCAGCACTACTACTTGACTTCAGATTCTTTTCAGGTTTTCAACTTGCATGTTTATTTTCTTTATGATTTTTTCCAGATGTTTACTTTTAGTTCTAAGCTGCAGTTTTGCTGTGGTACAGAGTAATACAATTTCTTTTTAGAAGAATGAGCCCTCAGTTTGTGAGGATTGCCTCCTGATGTTACTGGACACAGCAAACTTCCATTCTTCATGTAGAGGGATGAATGCATTACCTGGAGTTCTGTCTGGGAAAGGGGTCAACAAAGTGCAGCATTCAGTCCCATTGTCTGCCCTGCTGCAACCAGTGATTTTTTTTTTATGTTTTGTTTTTTAAACAAAACACAAGATTAGGCACACAAAAGCCACTTCAAAAGACAGACATGTTTCCCCAGAGTTTGCACTGTAGCCTGTTAGCCTGAAGGAAAGGCAGTAATGCATTCTTTCAGGAGAAGAAACTAACATTTGTATTATTAGTCTTGTCTCTGTCCTCATTTATGAATGCTGGAAGTGGAACACCTTCCTGTGCCGATTCGTCAGGTAGAATAGCTGCTTGCTCAGTTATAATAGGGGCTGTGCTGGGCTGGTACAGATTTTTTCTTATTTATTTTTACTTTAATTTAATGCACATTTTGGTGCCAGACCTCTGCGAGCTCAGCTCTCACTCTCCTGCCCCCCCCCCACCATGACTTATCTGGGACGATGATCCATCCAGGCTTACACCTCTGGGTGGGGCCGCCGAGCAGGCACAGTTCAACGGAACCTTGTAATGGTCCTGGCAAAGGAGTCAACCAGGGGTCCTCCCTGGGTTAACCTTCAGGGCGGGGCTGCAGACCAGGCGAAACCTGACAGAGACTATATTGGTCACAAGGGCTGTTTACAGGGGTCAACCCAGGGGCAACCTGGGAGCAATGGGAGGTTAAATGACTTGTTCAAGGTCACACAGTATGCAAGAGAAAATTGCAGGAATCAAACCCAGGTCTCCAGGATGTACCATGTTCATTTACTGATCATTGCTCTAACCTGTAGTCTTATTTATTTTTTTGTTCATTGGGTGGGTGCACTGGTCCAAGGGACCTCTTTTCGGCACGACTCAGGCAATAAAGATGACAAGAAACATTTATAGCAAACATACACACAATATACACACAGAACAAGAAGTATGTTACATAACATGACAAGTGATGACTGTAGTGAGAAAGTGATATGCAAACAATAAATACATAAATGCATTCAACAGATACTTTAAATAAAATTGCAGCAAACAACAGTACGAGAGGCTGAAATTCATAAATGTGTTAAAAACCTTATTTCAAGTACCATACTCAAGGGGAGCATTTGCAGGCTGAGTCCACGAGAAGGGCAACTTTATAATGAGATCTGAACAGGGAATTAGTAGTTGCAAGAGAGCTGAGGGAGATTTGCTGGCTGTTCCAGTGACAAGGAGAGGCAATGGAGAAGGCCTTTTTTCCCCACCAGTGGATACATGGATTTTCAAGAAGAAGCATGTAGAAGACCTGAGAAGGCAAGACTCTGTGCAGATTCACATCTGCAACTTGTGTGCATGTAGTATGCGATGTTATTTTAGCCTGAACGAACTTATAACTGTGCTTGGTGTGACTGCTGTGCAAATGAAAAATTAAAAACCCTAAATACAAAAGAAAAAAAAAAGAAAAAATTATATGTTCTCTCTCCAGCTCTCTAAGTCTGTGGATGTTGTGTACTGTAGGAAGCAGGAAGATCAGTCTGTCACCCCCGTGACTCATGTATGTACTCGAGCAGGACCTGCAACTTAGGTAAAAACTCTTACCCACCATAAATAGTGATAAAACACTCTCTGGGAGCTTGTTTGTTAATGGAAACCCCCAAAACAGTAGGTTGTAGAACTGCAAAACTGGAAGTCCCCAGATACGTCACTTCTGGTCTCGCCATCTCAAAATCAGATGTCTAGCGAGTGCCGATGAGCCTGGGCAGAGGTGACATGCGACAGAGGCAAGTGCATCTGCCAGCATCAGCTGGTGAAGTCGGGAAGGAGAAAGGTACTTTAGCTTTCCCAGGTGATATTCTCATACACCTGTAACTGTGAGCTGAGTAATAAAAGTGGATCGCTCCGGTGATCTTCTCAACTTACTACATTAAGAAGGGTCCATTATCCGATGTTTGTCCTGTCAAATGTACTGTATTTTGAAAAAAGCTCACAGGGGGACTCAAATGTTTTTCTATGTAACCAATGCATCGAAAATTGGGACACATGCAGTAACCAATCAAAATGCAGAGCCACTGTCCCATTATTGTTCTTAGCCAATAATATTAATATAGGAATATGTGTGTAACATAAGGTATTGGCCAAACTCTATGTAGGAAGTAAAATAGTTTACAAAATATATAATCACTTAACTCATCAAAAGTTAAAAGCAACATAAGATCTAGTTATAAAAGAGCTTCTAATCTAGCCCTCTGTAACTGTGCTCACTTCAGTTTTTGGGCCCAGAGGAAAGCTGTGGTTGCCTAGCAACAGCATCTCCATGACACCACTTTATGTCCATGATGTCAGCATGCAGTTTTTTTTGCGTACTAGAGGCAGAACTGAGCAGAGTCTTTTGGTGCCTGTTCCAGATCGCAACTCACACAGTCACAGTAAGATGCTTTGCAAAGCTTACTGAAACAGTGCTTGATTTAAATAATTAACGAGGAGGGAGCACATGGCGACAGGAAGAAACTAAGTCAGGAAAAGCATGTAGTAGTAGTGGGATGATTGTGACAGTAAAACAGTGAGATAAAAATATTAGTAAACAGCACAGACTAAATGAAAATAAAAAGGAGCATTGATTAACCAGCTCTGGACATGAAAGAGCAGCATATACAAACAGATGATATAAATAAGTTGAAGTAATGAAAAATGAGCATAAGTGAATTTTAAAGTCAGCACTTGACTGAGAACTGCACCATGAGCTCCATGGTAACAGATTAACATAATTATAAGACAGAGAGCATGTGTAATTTAGTCTGTAACCCGAGCAACAACGTATTAAAGATTGCTGTTAAAAATTGCAGTTAATTGATAAGCACTGATAAAATTAAAGAGATTACATAAAAAGAACAGAAACACATATGAACTGTTTTTGTTTCTCTCTCGCCTAATAAGACCAGGGTCCCAATATTCAATACTTTGCCTGGTAAGCAAACAGACTGTGTGAGCTTTGTGTGCCAATTGGGCTGGTAGTATAGCCTAGAGGTTAGTGTAATCAGTTGTAAATGAGCTTGGTATATCCAGCAGACCAGACACGGGTTTGATTCTCACAACCTCCACTTGCATACTGTGTGACTCTGAACAAGTCACTTAACTGCCCAGTGCTCCCAGGTTGCCCCTGAAAACAGGCACTTGTGCCTAGTGGGCCTTACCCGGTTAGCAAAGACTAAAACAAAAATAAATTTGTGCACTTATGCTATATTCAAAAGCCCAATTAGTGTGGGCAAAATGAATAGCACCGTGCAAACAGATAACGTATGCTCCAGGCAAAGAGAGGGGTGTGGACATGAATACAGGCACTATGCTATATTCGGCGCATTAGTACCATGCAATGTGAGTTTGTGCGACATCACTGCATTGTGCAAATAGCGCCTATAAAAGGTTGACTTACTCCAGGCAAACCCTAGAAGTGGGAGGCAGTAACGCTTCAGCCAGAGCAGAAATGGCTGTATTCAACACTCACATGCTGTTCTTAATGGAACAGGCCATGGGGAGGAAAAAGGGCAGAAGGCCACTCTGGGCCACTTCATAAGCTGTGGAGGTGATATGCTATGCACTGATGGTACTGGCCACATGTCTCCTTCAAGACTCTCACTGAAGACCATCTGGTGAGCCACTACCATCTCAGTAGGGCCATGCTATGGCAGTTGTGCGAGCTCTTGCATGAGCAGCTATGCAGTGACACCCAGCGCAGCCATGCCATGACAACCAAGCAGAAGGTGCAGGCTGTGATATGCTTCCTAGCCACTGGGTCATTTCAGACAACTGTGGGTGATAGCATTGGTGTGTCGCAGTCTGCCACCTCACGCCTGCTGGACCAATTTCTAGATGCCCTGCTGCCACATGATGACAAGTTCATCATATTCCCGAGCACAGCAGTGGAGCGCACAGAAATCATGCAGCAGTTCTGTCATGTTGACACCTACCTGCAGTACTCGGTGCCATTGACTACACCCATGTTGCCATCTGGCAACCCACTGGTGAGGGGGTGGATGCCTACCTCAATAGGAAGGGATACCACTCCATCACAGTTACCAGGTGGTGTGCGATGCAATTGGATGCATCACCTATATCCTGGCATGGTACTCCAGCAGTGCACACAACACCATAATTTAGCACAATTTGAGACTATGTCAGGCATTTGAAAATGT
Organism: Neoceratodus forsteri; assembly: GCA_016271365.2. Taxonomy (NCBI): domain Eukaryota; kingdom Metazoa; phylum Chordata; order Ceratodontiformes; family Ceratodontidae; genus Neoceratodus; species Neoceratodus forsteri. The sequence continues at coordinate 659,754,225 of CM057455.1, read as the reverse complement.
CCAAATATCTAGCAGACACCTTGTTGGTGAGTACACACTGCACACCCCCACAGCCCCCCATAGGGGGTACACTGTCATAGTACAGCACAGTCATGCCTCACTGAGGGAAGGGTAGGTGGGTAGGGGAGGGTAGACAGGTGCACAGGATGCACCACAGACCATGGGCCCTCAAATGTGGCCCAGGACAGATACAATGCAGCACACACCGCCACACTCAGCATCACTGAGTACATCTTCATCACTCTGAAAATGCAGTTCTGGTGCTTGGATTGTTCAGGTGTTGTCCTTCAGTATATCCCTTACAAGGCATGTGGCATATTCCTAACTTGCTGCATATTACACAACATGGCACACAACCGTGGAGTAGGCATGCTGGTACATGAGGAACACAGTGACAAAGAGCCAGAGGTACAGGAGATACTGAAGCAGCTCAAAACGCGCAACCCTGCATGACCAGGAGGGCCCAGTAACACAGAGTCCGCATCGTAAGAGGACTCACAGAGAGGAGCAGGTGGGTGCCAAAAGAAAAAGACACTGGTGTAGATTTCAAAACTGTAATGTAAACACAAAGTGCAAAGTGACAATGCATAAAAAGTCAAAATAGGGCAGGAAAATAACAGTGTGTACAACAGGTGGGACATGGCTAGGGGTGGTGGGGATGCCAGTGAAAACAACACCAGGACAGGGGAAGGGGGCAGGGGATGAGTGGGAAAGGCAGGGGTGGCCTTCAAACTCAAGCTCTCCATCCACTGCAGGTGTGCAGGGATTAGCGACTGTGACCCCTGTATGTAGGTGTCCTGGGCCATGGGAAGGGGAAGGTGATATCCATGGGGATGGGGTCACTCTGGCCTGTGCATGCCCACACCTCTGGCTGGATGATGGAATATCTAAGTCATGCTCAGGGGTTCAGGCAGTGCCTATGGATAAAGGTGTTGATGGTGTGCTGCCTGACCCTGACCTGCCACTCCGTGGTGTCAGGGTACGTCATGGGATTGCCACCGCTCACATTGTGTGGCTGACTGCAACTCAACATATGGTATGTGCTGTTTAGTGTGGGTGCTGAGTGGTAAATGTGTGTGCACCATGTTCAGGGTTGGTGGCAGGGCCTCAGTGGATGTGACGGCATGCACAGGACAGGTGTGGGATGGTGGGGGATTCTGATGGTTGTCCACATCCACTTGTTGTGCAGGGTAGATGGTGTGGGAGGTGGAGGATGTGGAGGCCACCCTAGTGGTGGTAGTGGTGGTGGAGGTGGTGGTTGTGCCCTGGGCCACTACTGTTCCCTGCAACACAGTCCTACTCCCAGGGGTGTGGCCATGAGCAGGTGTGTCTGTACTGTAGGGCACCACCGGCTGGACAGGGCGGTGGGGAGGGGCTCAGAGTTGGTGAGAACTCCTCCCCTCCCAGAGCAGCTATAGTGTTCAGGTATTCCTATGTTGGCAATATGTGTCCTCATCACTGTCCTCCATTTCCTCCACAAACAAGTCCAGTTGGTCCACCTCCTTCTTCTCCTCTGGCATCATCTCTGGGTGGTACACAATGGTGGATGACCACGCCTCCTTCTCCTCCCTGGATGATGTATCCTGCACTGTAGTGAAAGGAGTGCACTGTCAGTGTGTCACTCATTACACATTAGTCAAGTCCCAGCGATGTCATATGCATGCCCCTGCAGTCCAGTCTCTGTCAACTATGATCATCATGCAACTGGTGACTAAAGCGCAAACCACACTGCACCTGTACTGGCCACACCGCTACCCATGGATGTTGGCTCTTGCAAGCATAACAGTACACAACAACAATGTATCCCACACATGCTTCACACGTACACACTGCCACCCACAGAGAATGGCAAAACCCCACACACAGTGGCATACACACTACATGTGGCAGCATGCACCAGCACACGAGGCAATCACCTTGGCAGATGTGACACACACCCTAAGCGCATGGGCACACACCAGGGTATCTGTGTGCAGAGAAGTACCCATCAGGTTGTCTGTGGCAGACACTGCTGCACTGGAGACCTGGTAAACACAGCAGGAGCCCATGTCACAGAGCACATTAGGCAGAAAAAGCACACAACATGAGTGCTATGGCCATGGCTGCAGTGTGCCCCAAAACCTGTGGGATCTACATGTGTACCCATGCACACAAGGATGTGCTCCAGCTGTGCACTTACAGATCTGGAAGGACACAACCTGGGATTGAAAGCCACTCCCAGGGACCCTTGCCACTTCCACTGCCACAGCATGGAAGTCACCACCTCCTCTGCAGGGTCAAGTGGTCTTGCAACCTCTGATGGCCAGTGTCTACCACTGGTTGCATGTTGCACATGGTGCAGTGCAGCCATATTTTCTTTGACATGGCGCCGGAGGTCTCTGAAGTGCTTGTGCCCCGCATCCAGTGGTTGACCCCAGCCACCAATGGCATTGACTGCTGCAGTGATCTACTTCCACACTTACCTGACAGCGGCATCTGTGGCATGGCTTCATGTCAGCATGGACCCACTAGCTTTGTATGACTTGGCCAGGGTTTTAAGCTCCTTACAGGAGAATCTGTGTGCCCACAGTCTCTTTCCTGACCAGAGGCACCTGTTGGAGAAGGTTATGAGACAGTGATCCGGCCTGGTGTGTGAGTAGCACGTGTGTGTGTACGCGCGCGTGCACTTCCCCAGTCTGAACAACCATTGCAGCATTGTTGTGTACCATGTACCTGTGTTGATGGGGTCAGACAATGCCCACTGCTGGCCTGTCCTAGGCCACCATAGTTCCACACATGACCAATGGGGAGCACCACACAAATGTTGGTTTGTACATGATACATACAACCCAACCAACATTATGCAGTGGACAAGTGGCAACATGCCAGGAGCACGGACGCTACCCTCACAGATGTGGGGGCAACACGTGTGTGTCATACAGGCCTGTGTTTTTGATGTCCAGTTGCAGTCCTGCTGTGGATGATGTCCTGCACTGCAGGTATATGATGGGAAAAAAAGGCCAATGCAGGGATGGTACCTGACACAATGGTGCCTATGAGTGCTGGTTGTGCTTTGCAAGCACATGTGGCGTTAACGTGGTACCCCCCACCAAACATGGTTGCATACAGCATAGATATATATATATATAATATATATATATATATATATATATATATATATATATATATATACATACATATATATACAGGGACCTTGTCATCCACTTCTGGCAATTTATGTGTTGTCAGTTGAACTCTGAGCCGCTGGCACATGGGTTTATGTGGACAGACAGTGTGACAGTGATGCACACTATTGGGACACACTGGACAGCTGGGGCAGGATATTCTTTGACAGCAGCATCCTAGATTAGGTAACACACATTGTTGTAATATATTTTCTGCCACACTGCTGGCAACCCATATTCCTGCACTATGATGTACCCCCGATCAACAGGATTTATTATGTGTATGGCATGCAGAGCACCTTCCTTTGCCTGTGGATGTTGTTTCTTGTGAAGAGATTTTTCTCCTGCAGTGTCCTGGTTGCAGTTCCAAAGTGCTGTGTTTGTGTGTGTGTGTGGCTCTGGTCTTCTTTAAATAGTCCAGGCAATTTACACATGTAAATGTATGAATATCCAGGTATAATGGCATGCTAATGTGTTGTTTTGCCCACTGACTACCCAATTAGGCTTATTTGCATAGAATGGCAAATTTGCCCACCATGCATAATGGTTTTGCACTTGCACATCATGCAGTTCATCGCGCTAATGCGCTGTGCAATGCAGTTTGTGCATTTGCACTGTGCAAAATGTGTAACTGCAATGATGTAGCTGTTTGCACTGCCCATTTGCTATGTTTAGAGCTGTCTTTAGTGCTGGGCAGTCTTCCAACTGCACTCTGGGCTATGCTTTGCACACCTTCATTTGCGCACAGTATTCAGCAGTGTTTGCCTAATTGGCTAATCCTTTGAATATTGCATGCGATGAGATGTGGGCTAATGGTAACTGCCATGTAGTGCAAACTTTGCCCACAGGCAATTTTTTGAATATCTGGCCCCAAATCTTTAAGGAATAGAACAGCAGTGATGAAGGCTTTCATCGCAGATTCCTTTGCTGATCTGGTATGAATTTTGGGGACCTGGTTGGGGGTGACTTGGGCCCAGTGCTCAAGGTGTCTATTCCACAAAGTTATTCCTTGGTGCATTATCCTTGGCAGGAGAGCAGAGGTGTTGGGGTAACCATCTGTTTTAGATCTGCACTGGGACTGATGCATACCCCATGGAGGTGACCAGATCATTTGAATGTGTGTCAGTGAATGGTGGGGTGGGTATAAGTTGCAAGATCATTCTCATATACCGGCCTCCGGGGTGTGGGAGTGATGTTTTACAGGAACCAGAGAGTTTCATGGCTGACCTGGTGGTGGTGGAGTCACCAAGACTTCTCATTTTGGATGACTTCAATGCTTGGGTCGATGACAAAACTTCTGTTCTGGAATGCAGTTCCTCCAGATGATGACGTCATTGGGTACAAAGAATATTTTGTCTTTATTACTGACATTTTCCATTTCCACAATATATACACTATGGAATAATTTGTATTGCTTGGCACAGAGCAGTAAGGCACTATATATAAGAACAAGAATGATATAACAATAGTAACACCATGAGTATATTTTTGAAATGCTTTTTATTGCTTCTGTCTAGATACAAAAGAATTACACAAAATAATACAGTACTGGCAGCACATTGAGCAGCGAGAGAGTTGCAAGGTTGGTATTTTAAATAGACTACATTCTATTAAGGCGTTTGTTATGTATTGGCCTGTTTGGCTTGGGGGGGGTGGTTAGAATACTCATAAAAGGAACTACCTTAACAAAATCTTTGTCCAGGATACCAAACTAGTGGTGGAGCTGGACCCTTTGGGGAAGGGAGTGGTAAAGGCTCCTGCAGCGTTCTGGTAGTTCCTCACACTTGCCTGCCTAAGCTTGTTTTTTTCCCTTAAAATTTCAGTGAGACCTATGAACATACAAACATATGAAATTTGCCAGCAGATAAAGGCCTAGAGGTCTACCAAGTCTGCTCAAATGTGCAGCTAGCACCTCTTATTCTGCAGCTGCCCCTCCCGCCTACTCTTCCCCTCCCTTGATCCTCCCCCTTGCCCTTTCCCAGCTCCTTTGGAAGCAGTCCACTGTTCTACTAGATACCACTTCTGCTGGTAATGCATGCCACCCAGCTACCACCCTCTTCATAAAAAAGTGTCTCCTCATCTCCGTCTTGAACCTTCCTCCCTCCAGTCTCATATCATGGCCTCGGGTGTTCCTCCCCTCCCTTACTTTGAAAGTCCCTCCTTACCTGTCTTGTTTATTTCTTTCATGTGCTTGAAGGTTTCAATCATATCCCTCCTGTCTCTCCTGTCCTCCAGCGAGTACAGGTTCAGCTCCCTCAGCTTCCTCTCATATGGTAAGTCCCCCAGCCCCTTGATCATCTTTGTCGCCTTGTGCTGCACCCCTCCAGTAACTTAGTGTCCGCCTTCAGATACGGGTGCCAGTACTGCACGCAGTACTCCAGGAGCAGTCTAACTAATGATCTACACAGTGGCAGAATCACCTCCCCCCTCCTCAAGGATATACCCCTTGCAATGCAACCTGGCATTTTGTTGGCCTTTGCAGCTGCCTTCCTACATTGTGTTAAGTTGTTCATTGACCCCGTAATGTGTACCCCCAGATCCTTCTCCTCCTCTGTCTCTCCTAGCTGCACTCCCCCCAGCTGGTAACTCCTCCTTGGGTTTTTCACCCCAAAATGCAGCACCTCACACTTTTTGGCATTGAACACCAGTTGCCAGGTGTCCGATCAGGTTTCCAGCTTTGCCAGATCATCCTATAACCCCTGCCATCCCCCTATGTCGTCCACCACTGCTCCCATCTTGGTGTCGTCAACAAACAGACTGGTCTTACTCTTGATGTCCAATGATATGTCTGCAATGAATATCCCAAACAACACTGGTCCCAACACCAAGCCCTGCAGAACACCGCTTGTCACAATCCTTGGGGATGAGAGCTCCCCACTTACAACCACCCTCTGCAGCCTTCCCTGCAGCCAGTTCCCTACTCATCTCACCAGCTTTGCACCTGCCCCTGTGCCTTCTATCTTACTTCCAAGCCTCCCATTTGGCTCTGAGTTGAATGCCTTACTGAAGTCCAGGTACAGGACATCCACTGCATAGCCACCGTCCAGTTGCCTAGTTACCCAGTCATAGAACTCCACCAGGTTGGTTTGGCAGGATCTGCCACATATGAAGCCATGTTGTCTGCTGTCCTGTAGTCCTTTGGCCTCCAGGAGGGCCACCAGCCTCTCCTTCAGGATAGTCTCCCTCAGCTTACCCACGATGGATGTGAGGCTCACCGGTCTGTAGTTGCCCCCCTTCATGTGGAGGGGCATCACATGAGCCATCCTCCAATCCTGAGGTACACACCCTGAGTGTAGTGAGGCATTAAATAGATCTGTCAAAGGTCCCACCAGGACCTCTGCCAGCTCCTTCAGTACCCTGGGGTGGATGCCATCTGGGCCTGGCTACTTGTCCACCCTCCATGTCCTCAAATCCTCCAGAACCCTGCCCTTCATGATTTCCCTGTCTGTCACCCCTCCCCCCCCGTTTCTGCCCTCCCTTCCACCTTGGTTATCACCCCCCTCTTCTTCTTAGTAAAAACCGAGCAGAAGTAATCATTTAGTTCTTCTGCCTTATCACCCGCTGCTTCCACCCAACCCCCCTCCTTCCTAATCCTTACTATATGGTCCTTACAGTTTCTTTTTTCCCTGATGTACCTGAAGAAATCCTTCTCCCCCTTCTCAATGCTTTGCGCCAGCCTGAGCTCCGTAGATGCCTTGGCTGCCCTTATTGTCCTTGTCACCTCCTTCGATTCTTTCAGGTACTCCTCCCTGTCCTCCCCACTCCCTGTTTTTTTGTATCTCCTAAGGGCAGCTCTTTTCCTCCTTACCTTTTCCATGACCTCCTTGCTCACCCAGCTAGGTTTCTTTGCCCTAACCTTCTTGCTCTGGACCTTGCTGCAGGTTCTGGTTGCCTTCACTATCCCCAGCTTTATGAGCTCCCATCTCTGGTTAGTGCCCATGCTGGGTTGATTTCTGGCCAGGTACCCTTTTACCACTTCCCCCATCCTCCTGAAATTGGCTCTCCTGAAGTCCAGCACCCTTGTGCCAGATTCCGCTCCTTCCTTACCCATATCTAATGTGAGCCATACTAAGTGGTGGTCACTCCCTGCCAGCAGTTCATTCACCCTAAGTTCCCTCACAAACTCCCCATTTGCCAGCACAAGGTCAAGGGTATTCCCTAACCTGGTTGGTTCACTGACCATTTGCATCAGGCAGCTGTCCTGAAAGGCATCCAGCAGTACCTGCTTCCTTCTGTTCCTGGTAGTTGGGATACTCCAATCCACTCCTGGCATGTTGAAGTCCTCCACAATCACCACACTACCCTTGTCTCAGGTCTTCCTGATCTTTCCCACTAGTTCCCTGTCTAACTCCTCTGTCTGGCAGGGTGGCCTGTACACCACTCCCATCCTGATAGTCATATTCTTGGAATCCTGGATTTGCATCCATGGTGACTCTGTACTGCCCTCCTCCCCTTCCCCCATTCCTCTCGTACACACTTCAGTCCTTCCCTCACATATAGTGCCACCCCCTTTCCCAGTCACTCTATCCCTACGAAATAACCTGTACCCTGATATTGACAGGTCCCAGTCATTGTATTGGGTGGCCCATGTTTCAGTGATGGCTGCAATGTCCACCTCCCCCTCTGCCATGAGAGTCTGTAGCTCTGCAGTTTTCTTCCCAAGGCTCATAGCATTCAGGGTGACCACCTTCCACCCCTTTCACCCCCTCCCATCCTGCCCTCCTTTACTAGCATCGTCACTAGTACTTTCCCTTTTTCACTGCTATGAGGGGTAAGCTCATATGGCTTTCCAACCTGTGGTCTCTGCATGTCCCTTGCCCACTTGCCACCCCCTGCTCCAAGTTTAAATTCCCAACCTCCTGTATGTATGCCTCCATCCTCTGCTTCAACACTTTCTTTCCCTCCTCGCTCAAGTGTAGTCTATCCTTGGCATAGAGACTACTGTCTTCTCAGGTCCCTCCCACCCCCCACCAGCCTATACTCTTTAGCATAACACCAGGTTCTTAGCCATCCATTAAATTCCTCTATTCTCAGCTTTCTTGCTGTGCTTGCCCTGGGCACTGGAAGTATCTCTGAGAAAGTTACTGATCTTTCCGCCCCCTCACATAACTGTCCTATTTCCTCAAACCTCCTCTGGACTATATCTACCATCTTGTCAGACAGGTTGTTCATCCCCAAATGTATAATTAAATGATGCTTGTCCCTGCCCTTTCTAGCATATTTTAGAACAGATTGTCCCACCCGTTCTGCTGTCATTGCCGGCATGGCCTCCACCCAAATGTGACTATGCCTCTCTCCTTTGCTACCCCACCTGACTCCTCTTAGTATTGAGTCCCCCAGCACTAAGATTCCATCCCTCTTACTAACTGCTCGCTTCCCTTCCACCCCACCTCTCGCTCCTGGCTCCTCCTCTTCCTCCTCCTGCGCAGTAGTTCCCCCTTCTGCCCCTGTTGTAATTCCCCCAGCAGAACTTCCCCCCACTCCAATTTCATCCAGACGTCTATCAGTTACTCCTCCAATTTCATCACCTCCCTCCTCCTCCTCCTCCCTCTCTGGTACTGTAAAACAATTTTCTGAAGACCCTTCTCCAATGCCCACTTCCTCCCTCCTCATAGTAGCCCATTCCCTCCTTTCGACTCCATGACTGTTGCCACTTCTCCTCCACCCCTCACAAGTCCCTTTCTCCTCCTTCCGGTTGTCTTTTTTCCCTTGACCTGGTTTCTCCTGACGCCGTTCTTCTTGGCCTGGGCCTGGGCCCCCCTGTCTCTGCTTCCCTTCTTCTGACCCTCCCCCCCATTGGCCCAAATTGCCCTCCAGCCTCATCTCCCCTCCTCTCTCCCTTCAGCGTTGGGCTATAACCTCCTCTCCAGTCTGCCTCACCTGTCTTAGTTCCTCATGCAGACCCTCAATATCCTTTCTAAGTTTCTCTATTTGGTTGCACACTCAACATCCCCAAACCCTCCATGCAATTTTTAGAAAGACTGGCACACTGCAGTTGTTGCAGCCTACCACCCTACCCATTGTTCTTGTTGCATACCAGCGACCCCCAACCCTTCCAGATGAAGGATACGCAACACTCCCCCCAAGTCTCCCCTCTCCCTCCTCTATCATTGCCAAACATTCTTCTCCTTTTCTCAATTTCCCTTACCCCCTTTGTCATACACTTTAGATAGATTGAGCAACTGCTTTTTACTTTCCTATCCCTCCTGACCATACCCAAAAAGAAACTGTAAGCAACTATTGCACAGCCTCCTTCTAACTCCTACCTCTCCTTTCCCCAATGCAAACACCAATGCAAACAGGTAACAGTGAAAGCTCCTTGTGTTGCAGTTACTTCCCTTCCACTGAGATCGCAGTCACCTCTTCACTCACTGCTGTTCCTTGCCTGGATGTCTGCTTCTGCTATGACAGGTGCATGTCCTTTGCCCTTTTGGAGAAGTGATGTCAGAACCCCCAGAATAAAGGAAATGATGTACCTGGGGCAGGTGGGGTGAGGGGCAGGGAGGGTGTGACCAGCCCATGCCTTGCAGAAGCAATTAGGTAGCTGAGGCCACTGGCCAGACAATTAGCATCCTTCCCCTTCTATGCACTAAACTTTGCAGCTAGTGAAGACAGTTATAAAACAATCACAGCTCCACTAAAATCACAAAAAAAAGGTTTGATACCAGAAGAAACAAGTCTCCAATTCAAACAGCCTCACCACTAAGGACTGGGGCACACTGCTTACTAAGGAAATAATGATAGAAAGGGCATTTCTTTGGGTCCTGACAGCAATTTTTAAGTATTGTGCAACTTGCGTATTAAAGGGGGACATTTATGATATCACATTGTGTTGTAAAATTGTAGTACTGTAGTATCACTATATGGCATACTTAGTTAACTATAGTGCTGAACTGCTTCCAGCTATAGGTGAGCCCAACATAGTGAGAGCATCATAGTGGTCTGGATTTACAAGTTAATAAAGTTTATTAACCCCCTTGGTCTCGCTATTACTGAAGAAACCCAGATCATTATTGCTATTATCACATTATTGCTATTATTACTATTATACTCAAGAAAAAAAAAACCTGCCGAAATCTATTTGTTGCCCTACAGTGCATCTGTGAGAATGTAGGAACTATTTCTCATAGACACACTGCAGCATTGGTAGATGTCTCTGACTGGCAGCTGGGTGCTGAAGTGGGAGGGCAAACTGGGCTTGCTCTCTGGCTGAGTACACAGGCAGCAACCAATCAGAATGCAGAGCCACTGTCTAATTATTGTCCTTAGCCAATCAGAACATAGAGCCACTATCCCATTATTCAGTCTATTGTCCGGTTATCGCAATATAACCAGACAGTAACTCTGCATTCCGATTACCTAAGGGTGATTTTTTTTCAGTGTGATACCTCATTTTAAATAACTTTCCATGGGCTTTCAGACTATATGGACCACATCCCATGAATGTTCCCCTTTTAAGGAGGACACTTCTATAAAAAAGCAGCAGTGCAAAAAGCAATGTTATTCCAAAAATGTTTGTGTTCAGCTACGGGTAAAAAAAATATTAGCATACCTCTTGAATCTCCCTTTCTAGATGCTTCTTATGTTTTGCGTTATGACTGTATTTTTTATTTTCTCAATCCTAACACTTATCAGGCCCACAATGTTTTTCAAAGCCAGAGGAAGCAGCCATTTTGTTTTCTTAAAAAAACCAAAAAACTATTTATGACATTTCAGAATTTTTTTTTAATTCTGGTGAAAACAGAAAATGTTACCAGCAAATGAAATAGGAAGCTGTCCAGAATATTCTACAGTTAAAAAAAGGGAGGGTCAGATTTCTTGCCTGACTTTGCTGCACTGCTGCTTTAAGGGCAGGTTATTTGACTCCAATTGTGTCCTTAATTGACAAGTATCCTTCAATTTTAATTTAAAAAATAACCTGCAGTGTCACCATAAGAAGGTGATCCTGTACAGAAGGAGCCATAGAAACACAGAAAATGCTGGACAATAAAGGCCTTTAAGCCCATGTAGTATGCCCAAGCATTCCTAGTTATGGAATTGTACCCCTGCCTTATCCGGCCAAGCCTGTGCAAGATCTGAGATGAGAATTTTAAACAGTGCCATTGTAGAAGAAAAATAAGGGGGCATATTTTATGATGGCATGCAGCACACAAGCCCTGCCCTAAATATACAACGTATGTCCCTTAAGTACAGGTATTTGAGATGAATGTGGCATATTTGCAGTACATTGGTGCTGGTGGGGCTGTGTATTGAACACAAACATTTAGTACCTATTTTGGCTTTCCATTGGAAAATGATTCTAACAAGTCACTGTAAATGAGGCTCTTTCATAAAAATGTGGCACTTTAATATAATCTCCCCCTGACCAGCAGGAATAAAAGTGTAACAACTTACCTTTCTGTGACCCCCCCCCTTGTAAAATATGGCTCACAGAATCACCCTGCAGGATCCCCAATAGCAGTGAATAAACTTCCAGTCCAAAAGAATGGTCACAGAATAATAAATGGAGCTTGACATTTCCTGGTAGATGAGATCTAATTTTCACACGTAGGGGATGTTAAATCTAGTGAGCACTGTATTTGAGTTGGGGCCTTATGCCAATGGTAAAAGCTGACCCAGACTGATAAAACTTGACTGAACTTCCATCAAAAGCGGTTGGGATTTCAGTAACTTTACTTGGCATTTGAAAAACTGCAGCGTTATGATGCAGTGCAGTGGCTCATTTAGAAACAGAATTCTGGCCTTGGGCTGAAAACTACCAGCTGTACAACTCCTTTGTTTTACATTTCACATACTGTTCACACCTTAAAAAAAACATTCCTTTTGTTTAACATGACAAACCTATACAAACTGAGAATTCAGTACTGATTTCACAGCTTTGTCATTTTGCACATCTATTTTTGGATGCTGCTGAAAAGTAACCTGGCTCAATGGTTACCCAATACTTTTCTTAATAAACACAATGACTGAATGAATGGTTTCAAAGCATATAGTGCTTTTAACTAATGGTAATGTACTGCTTTATGTATAGCCAGTTGAAGTTCAGGAAGATGGCCCTAAGTTTCTTCTATTTAGTAAGGTTACCATGCCTCTGAGAGAGGTAATGTTTTATTAATGAAGTCCATTTAGCTGGGAAGGGGGGCATTAGTTGTCCCTTTTTTGTTTTCTTCTGAACCTGTTATTTGTGTGCGGTGACAATGTGAAACTCTTCAAATTCCCAAACCAGATTTTTCTTTTTAAAGAGAGCAACAGAGCTTTTCAGTCTCTGCGAAGTAACAATAGGCTTTGTCCCAGATTTCTCACCACTCAATAGGGTTTCTAAGTTTTCCATAGTAACAATTACAAAGAGTCTTGGTGACATAAAGAGAGGCAGGACTGTAAAAAGCAGAGCCCTCCTTGGTCAGAAGCCTTACTTGGAGATCGCATGTGAAAAGGTTTAGAGCTTGTAAACAACAGAGGGCTTTGAAACTTTGGGAAAAACTTGCCAGCTTTTAAAGAGAGAGAAAAAAGGGACCACTTCCAAAGTGACTAGTTGTTCTCAATTATTTTGCTTAACTATGAACGTTGTCTACTGATTGAAACTATTCAGTAGCAGTTAACCAGTATCCTGTGCTCACCACTGAGCTTCTTTTTCACATTTACTGCTGAGCCTCCATCGCTGGAAAGGACCATGAATGCAGAAAGCCAGTATGAAGACTCCGTTTCCAGCATGATGTTAGAAAACATCAAACACAGACTCTTAAATGCTTTCAGAGGACCTGCTGCTCAGGTTCTGGCTGCCAGCAGTTCAGATTCCTGCACCGTGGTGGCCAAGGGCACTCAAGTACACGAGGAACTGAGAAGGGCTAAGATAGATGGAGCCATCACTTGGCTGAGGACTGAGCTGGTGAGTATAGACTTGTGCATCTGGGGTACTAACAGGCAAAGCAGAGATTACTGAGGCATGCTGGCACAGATATTAAATCTTAATCTGCCATGTCATTGGATTGTGCATGTTACTTGAGAGCATTTATAGGGGAGCATTTATAGTGTCCACCATAGTTTGAAAGCCCACACAAAAGCTCTTTAAAATGAGTTATAAGTCTATTTAATTATTCATGAGCCTAGCTAGGCTCCTGATTGGCTACTGGATCAGTCATCAATGTTTTAGAAATGACCGATCCAGCTACCAATTGACATTGTGCGGTGTGCACAGCATGCACCACTCTTTTTAAAACCTTAAGTAATGGGAAAAAAGAACACTGTTATTGCAGTTAGACTTATAATCACAATAACAATCTCAAAGCCAGTAATTTCCTTGGATTAATGACTGGCTGGAGGGAGGTAGCCCTTGGCTGCGCCTCAGATCACCCATCCTGGGTGGGGACTGCTGGAGTAGGTGACGGGATGAAGGCGGTGAGAGAGAGAGAGAGAGGGAGAGAGAGAGAGAGGGGGGAGAGAGAGAGAGAGAGAGAGAGGAGAGAGAGAGAGAGAGAGAGAGAGAGAGAGAGAGAGAGAGGAGAGGGAGAGAGAGAGAGAGAGAGAAAGAGAGAGACAGAGAGAGAGAAAACACACTGAGCTGGAAAAAAATTGCTCACCAGCAATTATATAAAATAAAAGATGGGAAAGTGTGATATGAGAATTTAATGCACACCCTCGGTGTGGGATGCTTTGATAAACCCCTTGAGCTTCATGTAGCATCCCACACCCTGGGTGTGCATTAAATTCTCATATCACACACTTCCCCATCCTTTATTCTATATTTAGCAGCAGTGCACGTTATGGTGAAAATAGTTCCATTTTAGATTGCTCCTTTCCTGCTGTCCTATATGATACCCTTCTTGCCCCATTTGAACCTGCTTTAGCACTTTTTTATACATCTGAAATAATAAAAGGAGAATTTTTTTTAATATGGCATGGATCAGGTTTTCATTTGTAGTTTTGGAAGACCCACTGTTAAATAATACTTTTTTTGTGACTAAAATGAACTAACATGCAGCCAGCACTGCAGCCTGACTTTCTGGAACACCAGGAGTGGATTTTTATTCCTCTTGGTACTAAGTCCCACTCCACATTGGCTGGTGTGGAACAAATTTTCTGCACCTGCAGACTTTACTATTTTCAGACTGAGCTCTGATCGGGCAGCAGGTGCAGCTAGCTGCAGGAGATGTTACACCTGGTCCCACCAGATGTAACATCTCGGTGCAACTGTGCCAAAAGCATGGCCACAAGCTGATGTGAATCAGAGGATGGTCATAAACCGACTCCCACTTTGCAAATACAGTGCATATGTGAAAAATTGCGGCTCTACAAGTGATGCCCCACTTGCAACAGTTTTTCCCCAGACCTGCGCCGATTTCCAGGAGAATGAAAATCCAGCCCCAGGTGGGCTCTATGATGCTGATTCAACAACTAAGTTGTCGACTGCCATCACAGCGACAGATTTATGTTGACCACAACTTGCGGTTGACATAGATCCGACTGGAGACCCCAGCTGTTTTTTCATCGGGGGCTTCACCCCACAAACTCCTCATGTGGGGGTCTCTGCCCCCCACACCCCCAGTCTCTAGCATTCTAACTCCCAGTCAGAGTTGGATTGGGGAGGGGGTGCAGGACCTGGAGATAGAGTGCCGGGGTCTCAAGCGGACTATTATAGCAAAAACGTCGATGTTGTTGGCAGCAACGTTTTTGCTGTAATAGTGTCACCGTACAGGGGGCATACTCCCCAGGTGTACAAAAATAAGAGAGAATACTGATAAAAAATTGAACTGAGCCAAATTAATAGGAGTGCTCCTTTTATGATTTCAAATGTAAAAAAGTGCTAAAGCAGACTCAAAATGGTGAAAGAAGGGTATAACACAAGATCAGAGGTAAGAGGCATTCTAAAATGGAATAAAAAACATTTTCACCCTAACATGCACTGGTGCTTTAACATAAAGACAGGGTCACTGTCCCCTACACTACATTTGTTCTGGCTAATTGTCTACACTTGACATAATCCTGCATTACGACATCACAGTCAGTTGCCCTGGGAATGATTATGATGTTATAAACAGAAAATTCTGATATCAAGTGTAGACAAGCAGCTAAAGCAGATGAGGTCAAGGGTGCAGTGATATTATCTTCAACTCAATGCGCATAATTATTATTAAAACTGGGAAGCCAAATATAGAAAATATATGCACTATATACTGAAATGCATCTAAAAATTATGTGTTTCCAAAGTTTGTCGGAGATGTTAAGGGCAAAGAGGAGTCTACAAATCAATCCTTTTTTTATGGCAGCAAACATTTCTATTTATTAAGCAGGTTTAGAGAAAAGTTCCACAGAACAAAAATAATATTTTTGAACCCAGTTTGTATGATATCATGATAGTTTGTATTAACCCCTAAAATACCCAACTTATGACTTCTGAATGAAATCTCTTAAAAGCATAATACTAATGTGGACTTAATTTCAACTAATTTTATCATTACTAAGTCTTTATCATGTATATATTAAACATTAGTCCAACCAGGATGACTCCATGAGATGCAACATCTTGCTTTCGTGGGGGTCCCGGGGAGGATAGCAGCAGGTGACAAGTTAACAGAGTCCAGCAAGAATGGTTACTTACAGGCTAAAACATATACAAGAAAGAAAAACTGTAAAGGTAAGTACATCCAAACAGTGATCAAAGCAAGATGACAAAGTGGGATCACAGCAAACAAAAAGGATCAGAACTGTTACGCAGCAGGATGTTTTTATATACTGTTTATCAAACCATGTTGCATAGTAAGCCAGTAAACTGAGCACAGTAGCACAGTATGGGGTTAATAGCAAGACGTAGACAGGTCAAAGGAGGCAGTATAGTGCAGTGGTTTAAGGCTCTGAGCTGAAGATCTGGGTTTGAATCCCACAGCCTCCACTTGCATACTGTGTGACCCTGAACAAGTCATTTAACTTCCTTGTGCTCCCAGGTTGCACCTGTAAACAAGCTTTCAGCTAAGCGTGTTTCTCCTGGTTAAAAAAAAAAAAGGTCTACTATCACAGGAAGTCCACATATGTAAATTCTAAGTACAACATTTATAATATAGTCTTATGCTCCTCCTATTGAGTGCTGTGCTGTCCCTATTGCTGTACCAACTCACAATCAAATGTCATGGACACAGGCAGTCTTTGGTTGCTTCTCTAAGCTGTGGTGGACTGAACAAAGAATCCCACCTCAGGAAACATTCAGTCCTGCTGAAGCTTTATTAGCCTCATACAATGATTTGCATACTACCACCCATGATGCTAGGCAGGAGAACATACTATGCCAAAAATAGCTTCCTGTATGCCCACAGTGAATGTACCAAGGAGTGTAATAAGTAGTGTTCTTAAAGGGCAACTCTCTATTAAAATAAGAAGTTTAAAAATACTAGGGCCCGGATATTCAAAACTGCACTCGGAATGTGCACAATGGAATGCACAGAGCAATGCGGTTGCACCATAGGAAACTGACGCCATATTCAACAGATGCGCCACTGACATGCGCAGGTGCAGAGCACACTGAATATAGCAAAGATGTGCCACCACGCAGCCAGACATGCACTGGAGCAACCACGATTGCGCAGGAGCATGCAAGTATGCAGCAGCCAGCAGGCTGAGCAAGCACAACAGGCAAAGGGGAATACAGGTATGGCAGCACAAGGGCAGAGTGCCAAGCCAGCAGTGGCAGACCCAAACCACCAGGGGACAGAGGCCAGGATGCACAGCAGAGGCACATGGCCATGGGGCAACAGAGTACACCAGTTGCACAACACCAACACAGGTCACAAAGCACACCGACTCACCCACCCTGAAGGCACAGCCACTGGCAGGCCCATGGCAGTGCACCACCACCACAACCCTGACATGCAGCACCGTATCAGACAGTGCCACAGCCATGGTGCGAGGGCACCAGTCACGCAGAGTGGACTGATGTAAAGGAGACACAGATGCACAGGGGAACAAGGGGCAAATGGCAAGCCAACAGGCAGGGACACAGGGCCCTGCACTGCACATCACACCAGCATTGGTAAGGGCAGCATGACAGGTGGACGGCAGGGCAGCACAGGCAGACAGGGACAGAAGGCAATGGACCACGTACAGGGCAGGTGTAGACCCAAAGCCCATGGGCATGCGAGACAGAGGGACATGGCATACAGGACCTTGTGCACACAGCAGCACTTCCCAAAGGGCACAGCACTGGGACTGAAGGGACAAGCCCACGAGTACCACACAACAACGTCAGCAAAGTGCATCGGCCCTCATGCAAAGGAGACAGACACAGATGTGCAAAATATAACAGCTTTACTGAATACACAAAAAACAACAGAGGGGTGCCAACAGGGCACACAACAAGAATCAGGTGAGGTAAATGCAGGGAGTGGCAATGCGGGACACAAGGGGACTGGGTCCAGGAGGAAACACACAGGTGGGTAATGGGGAACAACCAAAGTGGAGGAGGGCAGGGGATGTCCAAAGAACAGCAGGGATGGGGTACAGAACTAGTGCTGATGCTGCAGCGGGGTCCTCAGCCGGTGCACCTCCCGGACCAGGTACTGTGTGGCCTCAAGATGGCACCGTCTGATGTGGATTAGAACATTTGTCCGCCCAATGCTCTTCTGCACAAGGCAGTAGAGGTGTAGCACACCCCCACCAATGAACCCTGGCTGCTGTCTTTGGGCCTGTGGTCCAGTCTGACCTAGGAGAAGGGACACAGAACAGGCAATAAGTGTCGGCAACAAGGAGCCCAAGCCCCCCCGACATGTGTGCACTGGACAGCTGATGCGCCCACTTGTGGATGGAACCCTCAATGGCACATGCACAGTGGACAGCAACAGCTGACCCTGATGCGCCCCACAGCCAGACTGCATGGCCTCCCAGGAGTGACATGCTCCCACACCTCTGCAGTGTACCCCACAGTGCTGGTGCAAGGGCCCCCGGGCAGGACGGTATACCCCCAGCAGCAGTCATACACCATGGGAGATGCATGCACACACCCACCCCACCAGGGACAGTAATGGGGTGCCACCACACAGAGGCCATGTGCACGGAGCCATCACACACTGCACAACACGGCACAGGCGGTGGAGGCAGGAACCTCCCCAAGCAGCAACCATACATGGTGGCAGTGCCCTTGGATGGACCACACCACCCATCCCAGTCCCACCCATGCCGCATACACCATGCCGCACACACTCACCTGCCTGTCCAGGTGCCGGTGCAGCACCACCATCACCCTGCTGCCTGGCCTATCCTGCAGCCACCCTGGCCCTCCTGTGGTCCTCTGGTCCTGTGGATGGAACAGAGATACAGAATGGACATGAGTGTCATGCCATGCACAGGTCCCCCCAGCACCAACCCAGTGCACACTGCTGACACAGCATGGGCAGGGACACTGACCCGTGTGTGGGGTATGGTGCCTGGACCACTGCATTGTGCACCACTCAGGTGCACGGTGCAGCACCACAACACCCACCAGTGCTGCACTCCTCCCATGCAGCCGTACATGTAGCACACATGTCAGCACAGTTATTGGACAATGGGAGCATGCAAAGTGCAAGAGGACACCTACCTGACTGTGGCATAGACCCCCATCGCACCCTGTCCTGTAGCCATCAGAGGAGCACAGGATCCCACCTGCGGAGGTCCCCATAATGATGGCTGTACTGCTCCCCAGTGCACAGCACCCCGTATGCCGCTCCAGCCTCAACATCACCCTGTCCCAGACCTGTAACTGTGGCACCTGGAGATCTGTATCCCCAAACAGTTGGGCTGCACAGGCTCCACCAGGGACACCAGCTTGCACTTCTCCACTACACTCCAGTTAGGAGCACGGTGCAAATGGGACCCTGAATGAGGAATTTTTGGTTTCCAGTGGATAGTGCACAACCATGACAACTATGGCCCGCACAGCATGCACATGAAACTGTGCACAGATAATGTGCAATAGGGGTCTATGGACCATGGCTGCACAGCATGGAGATGTGCAATAGATGTGCGCAGCAGAAGCCTATTGTGCATTACTTCACATGCGCAACACAGCACGTCAAGTTGGGAATGGGGGACAGGGCCGTGACCCACATTCATGCCCTGCATGATCCTGCACAATGCCGTGCATGCACCAATCGCACATTATCAAGCAATGCATGGTCAGTTGCATGGTGCATCTGGCACAGAAGTGCAATGGGCCAGGCAGTGCATTGTGTCTGTATGCACGGCATGTGCACAGGGCTGCATGCGCAATAGGGGAATGTTGTGCAGTGCACACAGCTGCACGACAGACCACAGGACGTGTTGCCACCCATGGTGCATGTGTGCACTGCACAGCCGCGCACTGCACATGTGCTGTGAATGCGCTAGCCAATTGCTCTGGTGCAGTCGTATTGCGCAAGGCACAGTTCCGCAATATTCAGCTGGCATATGCAAATAACCTCATGTGCCAATGCTAGGCGCAGCTGCACACATTAGCATCTCATTATAATTGTGCTGCTGCTCATTTGCATGCGTTAAGCCATAAAAGTGCCACAATATAGCACAGGTCACTGACAGGTATTGCAGCCATTGAGGTAAGGGACCATAACACTTTGTGTTATAGCTGTGCATGTTGTCAGTGCTGCACTGTTCCAGGTTGGGCTGCCAAGCTGCTAATCAGGCCAATATCTGACTGTCCGCAGGTAGCAACATGTCTGAGACGGAGGGAGCTGAGGAGCAGGGGCCTGCACGGAAGCGCAGGCCCAACTTCTTTAAGGATGAACAGCAGGCCCTGTTTGAGGCCTACCTCAACAGGGAGCCACTGCTGAATGGGGCCACTGGCACCCCACAGAACCATGCCACTGGGTGGGAGGAGGTGGCAACCTACGTGAATGCTCATGGCAGACAAAACAGGAGTGCACAGAAGTGCAAGAAAAAGATGGGGATGGACCAAAGGCATATCAAAGAGAAGGTGGCCACCATCAGGGTGTCTCCAAGCAGGATGGGTGGGGGACTGGACACTGCCCCAGTATTGATGGCGGGTGAGGAGATGGTGGCAGTGACCATCACCCTTGCTTCCATAGAGGGCATACCAGGAGGTGGATTCCAAATGGGTGGCAGCCCATCACAGCACTGTGAGTCTGTGGGTGTCATATGTGGGTGTGGGTGTGTGTGTGCTGCCTGGCAGCATGCGTGCGTGACAGCAGCAGTGATGCATGCCCATGGCTTGAGTGGCATGCAACTGTGCATGCCAGACATGGGGCCACCATGCATGGCATTGACCACCTGTGTGCAGTGGGACAGCAGCGGCATGGGCACTGTACTGTGGCCATGGCACCTGGTCCAGGGTGTGCAGCGCTGCATGGCTGCCCAACAGTGCTGCCTGCACAGCGTATGAGTGGCACAGCATGATCCACAGGGCTGCAGGCAGCTGTGCGGCACACCACTGGTGTTGTGGGCCCATGGGGAGGACATGCATGTCAGCCATGTGCTGGTGCATCACCATGTGCTGCATCCACTCACCAAGGCTGGCCTGGCATGTGCACTGCCTGTGGCATGATGACCCTGCTGTGCGGTGCTGCACAGGCATCCTCTGTTGCGTGCAGACACGGTGGTTGCATGCATGCCCCTTTTGCACTGGCCTCGGCTCTGCATGCACATTGCCATCATCAACACTGATACTGCTCTTCTATCTTCCAACGCCATCACGCCTCAGGGTGAGTTGCAGGACACTGCCGACAATGTTGGACCCAATGAAGCAGAGCCATCAATGTTCACAGGTATCAGGGCCACTGACCATCAGCGATGGGGCACTATGGGGCTGCTGGAATTCTCGGGTCTGGGTGATGATGACCCCCTGATAGACCTCCTGCTCACCAAGGCCCTATCCATACTTATACCGGGGACACAGGAGGGTGCGTTGTTGGACACCAATGATGACACAACACTGAGCCTGGGAGGCATGGGTCTGGACACGCCACCCAGGGTATAGGGCTGTACACAGGCAGCGGTTGGCATCGGTGGCCATACTGCACCCATGCAGCCGCCACCTGACCATGGCTGCACAGTGGTGTGTGGTGCCACCACTGGCCATGGGGGGGTGCTGCCATGGTTGCCGGTGCCATGGGGATGGCCCAGCAGGCAAATGGACAACAGCAGCAAGCTGCAGTGGCCACCAGGCAGCACACCACAGGGGCTGCTGATGGGGTACCGGCACAATCCCCATCACCTGCGTGGTCCCCTGTGCAGTGTCCCCAGACAAGGGATGTTGCACAGCATGCCACCACACCCCCAGTAGGTCGATGTCAACCCCAGGATGCGCAAGGCGCTGTCAGGCTGGTCAAGCAAACCAGGCTGTTGTGATCATCCATGGACAACCAGGCAATGCTTGGGGCTGAGATCCGTGCACTGTGGGCAGAGTTGCATCAACTGTCTGAGCGTGGGGACATTGGGTGTGCCCAGTTGATTGGTGAGCTCCGGCAGCTGCGGGAGGCCATGACCACATTGCTGGACTGCATTGCCAGTACCATTGCCACCAGATTTGCATTGCTGGTGTCCAATGGGCACAGCAGGGAGTGTAGGACTCCCCAAAGTTCAACATCGACACCACGGACCCGAAGTATGGTGACACCAGCATGGCTGATGCTGGGCTCTGATGTGTCCATCCCTGATACACCCAGCAGTGATCTCTTTGCTGGACTTTTCATGCCTATGAGGGCCTGGTCATGTTCTCAGGCCTCTACCCCCATGAGTGTGTTTGATACATCTTCAGTGGCTGTTGAGCAGCCTGTGGCTGCCACACAGCCCAGGCATGGCCGCCCATGTGGCTGTGGCGGCCGTGGCACCACACGGTAGGCCTGCTGGGTGTGCTGTCCCATCCTGCTGCCCACTGCTGTTGGCTGGTATGCACTTGGCTGGTGTGTGCTGGCACATATGTGTGGCATGTGGTATAACCTCCATGTGTGCATGCTGTGCTGCTGGGCCTTGTGGTGTGAGCGTGATAAGGCAGCACTGTGCCAGCCTTGCCTGTGTGCCGGTGCATTCACTCTGATACATGCCACATCCAGCTGCATGTGTGTGTGTTGCCACATCGCCCGCCGCTCCTTAATGTGCCACCCACATGCCCCACTGTGCCCAGCTGTGTGCCGCGTGATGGTGCTGGTGGTGCTTGTACGGATCGTGTTACAGGCAGCTCTTTGTCCAGCACAGGGCCTGCATGTGTGTGCGTGTGCCCATGCCTGTGCACTGTGATGTGGGTGTGTGGCTGTGTGTT
Source organism: Neoceratodus forsteri (assembly GCA_016271365.2). NCBI lineage: Eukaryota > Metazoa > Chordata > Ceratodontiformes > Ceratodontidae > Neoceratodus > Neoceratodus forsteri. The sequence goes on along the minus strand of CM057455.1, from coordinate 659,731,830 downwards.
TGTGTGGTCCTTGTGCATGCTGTGTGTGTGCCGTTGTCCCTGCATGCCTCACTGTATGGCCATGCACCTGTGTGTGTGTGTGTGTGTGTGTGTGTGGTGTTCTGTGCATGCAGAGATGTCATGTCTGGTACTCACCTGCAGTTCCTGAAGTGCTCCTGTATAATCGTGTCCCGGTGCCTTCATGCCCGTACAGCCATCCTGGGGTCCCTCCTCTGCATGGGTGGCTGCACACCCCTATCCAGCCCATCATCTCCATCCTGATCACTGCTGTTGCCCTCATCCAGCTGGACAGCTATCCCATGGTCAGTGGCCATGTTGTGCAGCATGCAGCAGGCCAGGAATAGGCCACAGGTTTTTGCAGGGCTGTACTGTAGGGCACCACCGGACCTGTCTAGGCAACGGAATCGCATCTTGAGCATGCCAAAGACTCACTCAGTGATGTTGCTTGTAGTGATGTGTGCCTCACCACACCTCTCTTCTGCAGCATTGGATGGGTACCGTATAGGGGTGAGCAGCCAGGGGCGCAGGGGGTAGGTACTGTCACCTGTGTGGGTAATACATGCTGGTTAGCACATGGCACTGCTTGTTCCCCTCGCCTCCCCGTTGCTGCTCACGGCCACTCTCTCAGCTCCCGCCATGTATGGCCTGGGCCTATGCCCCTTTCATGGCTGCCCTCTCACCCCATCCCATGCCGTGCTCACCTATCAGGTGAACCATGGGGATCTCCCCACGCTCGAACCTCTGGCACAGGATGGAGCTGTGCCAGATGAATGTGTCATGTGAACTCTCAGGGTGGGTGGCGCAGACATTGGTGATGTGCCCCTTGGCATTGCACACCACCTGGCAGTTGACGGATGGGTAGTCCTTTCTGTTCATGTAGGTGGCCCCTCTGGGCCAGGTGGTGTGCATATGGCCATATGGGTGCAGTCTATGGCCCTGATCTTGCCTGGCATGCGTGCCACCCTGTGGAAGTACTTCATGTTTGCTGTACACTCTGCCTGTGTGCTTGGGAATCGTAGGAACTCTGAAGCATGTGGCAGCAGGGTGTTGAGGAACTGTGTGATGAGTCGGGATGTGGCCAACTGGCTTATACCAGTGGTTGCACCCAATGGTTTCTGGAAGGTGCCCATGTCAAGCAGGCACTTTGCTGTTGTCACCTAGGTCACCACTGTCATGGTATGACTCCTTCTGGTGGTTGCCTGGAACTCATCATGGCACAGCTTGCAGAGCTGCCTCAGAATTGTGCTGTTCAGATGGTACTGGCCAACGATCTCCGTATCACTATAGTCCTTAAAGGTGAGGTGGGCACAGCACCATCTGTGTTAAGCATACCACCAATGGGCCCGTCCTCGCCATGTTGGTGTTCCTCCCTCCTCCTCACACCCCTCATTACCACCTCCAATCGGAAAGGACCGGCATCCATTGTTGTCTTTAGCTCTGGCTTGCACATCTGCTGTGTGTGTGTGCTTGAGCCTCCTTTTATATGCTCAAGTCTGTCTGGCGCATTCTGTGAGTTGCTTCTGACTTGCGCGGCGCTTTTCGGCTGAATATGCTATTGCACAGCTTATTTATGGGAACACCCCCTTTTGCTTGCACCACAAACATTACTGTTGTGTATCTGTGCAAAGGATACTGTGCAGCGCAGGCAACTGCTCTGAATATCTCCCCCCAGGATTACACTAATTATGTTTTAGCTTTGTTGTTTTCTATCTGTTATTTTTTCTACTTTCCCCTGCTGTTGGTATACTAAATATTGTAGATAATGCAGCAATTATTTCACTGAGACTTTCAAGATGTATGTGACTCTCCCCTGCTAACCACACAACTGTTGTTTGTGACATCACAGTCTGTTGCCACGGTGAGCACAATGATGTCATAAACAAAGGCACTGTGAGAGTAACAAGGGACAGGAAAATGTTTTCAAGTGTTTTCTATACAGACTTTTTAGATGGGCTACCAAGATGTGCTGCAAATCTTGGAATGGAACATTGAAAATGAAAAAAAGTATTCTCTAGTGAGTTGTAACAGCTGAAACATCTTATTTATGAAAGCACACGTTGAAGTGCAGAGTTGATCTTTAGTATTACTATTCTATTTTCAGCTCGAGATGCGCTCCCAGGATCGACAACTCGCCAAAACTTTATTGGACTTAAACACAGAAATCCAACGACTAAGGAGAGAGAATGATCTAGCAAGGGCTTCTGAATTTAGACAAATCAATGCTGATGCAGGAGGGGAAGCACCTTTCCAAGAGGGAAGACTGGAAAATGAAATAAACTTGGTGTAAACAAGGTTAAGGACCATGAAATCTGTGGAACAAATTTTTTCCCCTCACTTTCCTAGCTATAAATATATTATCCACGGTTGACTCTTCAGGGACAGGAGATGTGATTGGATTGGCTGACTTGCTACTTGGTGTTTTCATTAGGCAGTCTCTTGACTAGTAAAAATATGACCACATTGGCCCCAAAATTTCAAAGGGCAATTTTCATGTAAGATATAAAAGTGATATATTTTTGCTGCAGATATGCCTTACCCCAAAAATGGCTTGTTTAAACATAAGATGATTTTTCTTATGTCAGTTTACTGCACCAGTTCCTGGCCATTTGTCCTGCAACATTTTCAGCTGGCTAAAATCACCCTGATCTAGGGCGTGTGTGTCTGTGTGTGTGTGTGTGTGTTCATTTCCAGTGTATATTTTAAATCCAAAAGTATTGCATCACACTGTTACAATATACTGTACACAGGTGCACTGCTTCTGGGTTACTTCTACAAGCAATACACTATTTTGATACAAAAAATCTACATCAGTCCCATAAGGGCTTCAGTAGTAAATTGATTTATTTTACCACTTTAAAATACTGGCCAGCAGTTTTTGGAGAATGTTTAACATTATTCCTGCCTCTAGGCAATCTTGCCTCATTTTCCTGGACCTCTGTAGCCCATACAAGGAGCTACTGTTGCCATGGACAAAACAATGAAAATCGGAATATTTAGGCACAGTTCAGCTGGGATTTTATCACCCTTCATTTTTCATTAAGAATAAGTGCATAAAAGCTTAGTCTTTGTTCATTGTAAACAATCTGCTGCCATTGTTGTATGCCTGCATCTAAAGTCATAATCCTGTTTGTGACATCACAATTATTTGTACAGCAGCAAATTGTGATGTCACCAACAGAGGACGTCAAGTTCAGGTGTGTAAACAGGCAGAAGATTCATTTTAAGGAACACAGATCTTGTTTTTATGTGCATATTACATATAGTGAAGAAAACAGGGAAGAAAACTACAAAAGGTATAATACAGAGAATAATACATAGGTTGGTGCATGAAACGAGAATTTTATACACATCCTTGGTGTGTGATGCTACATAAACCCAGAGAGGTAAGCTATAGGGGTTGTATAAAAGTATCACATACTGAGGGATTTTACAAAATTCTGGGTTACATACAGCAACACTTTTTTTTAATAATTACTGGGTAGCATTTTTTTTGTGTGTGTGTTTGTATTTATATCCTCGGCTGGGGGGGGGGGTTGTACATTTGGTTCTCCCATCCAGCCAGTCCTCCTGAGTGCCCGGCCATGGCCAGAACTCACCTCCCGCAGCCCTTCCCCAGTCGCTTTGCAGTGGGTACTTACCCCACCACGGAGACCTGGAAGGCTGGCACAGGAAGTAGCTGACTTGGGTGCATCCATGGTGGTGTCATCAGGACAGCTGTCATGCTGCCAAGGTTTTCTTTCTCTTTTTTAGTGGTAGACCCCCCCCCCAGTGCTGGCATACAATGGCATCAATGACACTGCAATGCATGCTCCTGCATGCTGCACATCAGATGCCGCCAGTGCAGTCCCCTTCTGTTGGCCCCGAGACTGCACAGCCCCAGCTGCCACCAGGAGCCAGCAACTTGGTGGTTTTCCCCACCACCCTCCCTGGAGGAGGACAGCTGACCCTGGGATGTTCAATCCTCCTCTTCCCAGCTGACCCCCGGTGGCCCATGCCTGCTCCCAAACACAGATTGCCGGCGTGGTGCGAGGTGTGGCGTCCAGCGCCTCAACCCTCAGTGCCACTGGGCCGGCTTACTGGATAGCATTTTTAATTGAATTGTGATACTTACATATGAACATATGAAATTTGCCAGCAGATAAAGGCCTAGAGGTCTATCAAGTCTGCTCGAATGTGCAGCTAGCACCCCTTATTCTGCAGCTGCCCCTCCCTTCCACCCTTCCCCTTCATTAACCCTCCCCCTTGTCCTGTTCCATCCCCTTTTGAAGCAGTCCACTGTTCTACTGGATACGACTTCTGCAGGTAATGCATTCCACCCAGCTACCACCCTCTCTGTAAAAAAGTGTCTCCTCATCTCCCTCCTGAACCTTCCTCCCTCCAGTTTCATATCATGGCCCCTGGTGTCCCTCCCCTCCCTTACTTTGAACAGCCCCTCTGTACATGTTTTGTTTATTCCTTTCATGAACTTAAAGGTTTAAATCATGTTCCCCCGTCCCTCCTCTCCTTCAGTGAGTACATGTTTAACTCCCTCAGCCTCCTCTCGTATGATAAGTCCCCCAGCCCCTTGATCATCTTTGTCGCCCTGTGCTCCACCCCCTCCAGTAACTTAATGTCCCTCTTTAGATACGGGCGCTAGTACTGCACGCAGTACTCCAGGTGTGGTCTAACTAATGACCTATACAGTGGCAGAATCACCTCCTCTCTCCTTGAGGATATACCCCTTGCAATACAACCCAGCATTTTGTTGGCCTTTGCAGCTGCCTTCCTACATTGTGCCGAGTTGTTCATTGACCCTTTAATGAGCACCCCTAGATCCTTCTCCTCCTCTGTCTGGGCTAGCTGCACTCCCCCCAGCTAGTAACTCCTCCCTGGGTTCTTCATCCCAAAATGCAGCACCTTGCACTTTTTGGCATTAAACCCCAGTTTCCAGATGTCTGACCAGGTTTCAAGCTTTGCCAGATCATCCTTTAACCTCTGCCATCCCCCTAGGTCATCCACCACCGCTCCTACCTTGGTATCATCAAGAAACAGACTGATCTCACTCTTGATGTTCCATGATATGTCTGCAATGAATATCCCAAACAACACTAGTCCCAACACCAAGCCCTGTGGAACACCACTCATCACTACCCTTGGGTGTGAGAGCTCGCCACCCACCACCACCCTCTGTTGCCTTCCCTGAAGCCAGTTTCCTACCCATCTCACCAGCTTTGCACCCGCCCCTGTGCCTTCTAACTTACTTCCCAGCCTTCCATGCGGCACCTAGTCAAATGCCTTATTGAAGTCCAGATACAGGACATGCACTGCATGGCCCCTGTCCAGTTGTCTAGTTACCCAGCCATAGAACTCCACCAGGTTGGTTTGGCAGGATCTGCCCCGTATGAAGCCATGCTGTCTGCTGTCCTGTAGTCCTTTGGCCTCTAGGAGGGCCACCAGCCTCTCCTTCAGGATAGTCTCCATTAGCTTACCCACGATGGATGTGAGACTCACTGGTCTGTAGTTTCCCGGTTCATCCTTGGGGCCACTCTTGTCGACGGGCACCACATGAGCCATCCTCCAGTCCTGAGATACACACCCCGAATGTAGTGAGGCGTTAAATAGGTCTGCCAAAGGTCCTGCAAGGACCTCTGCCAGCTCCTTCAGTACCCTAGGATGGATGCCATCTGGGCCTGGCACCTTGTCCACCCTCAGTGCCTTCAAACCCTCCCGAACTCTGCCCTCCATGATTTTCCCATCTGTCACCCCTTCCCCCCCTGTTTCTGCCATTTCCCCCCCTTGAGTGTCACCCCCTCTTCTCTTTAGTAAATACTGAGCAGAAGTACTCATTTAGTGCTTCTGCCTTATCGCACCCTGCTTCCACCTAACCCCCTCCTTCCTAGTCCTTACTATGTGATCCTTACAGCTCCTTTTCTCCCTGATGTACCTAAAGAAGTCCTTCTCCTCCTTCATAATACCTTGTGCCAGCCTGAGTTCCGTAGATGCTTTGGCTCCCCTTACTGCCCTTGTCACCTCCTTCGATTCTGTCAAGTACTCCTCCCTGTCCTCCCACCTCCCTGATTTCTTGTACTTCCTAAAGGCAGCTCTTTTCCTCCTTACCTTTTACATGACCTTCTTGCTCAACCAGCTCGGTCTCTTAGCCCTAGCCTTCTTGCTCTGTGCCTTGCAGCAGGTTTTGGTTGCCTCCACTATCCCCAGCTTTATGAGTTCCTACCTCTGGTTAGTGTCCATACTAGATTGAATTCTGGCCAGGTACCCTTTTACCACTTCCCCCATCCTCCCAAAGTCAGACCTCTTGAAGTCCAGTACTCTTGTGCCAGATTCCACTCCTTCCTTGCCCATATACAATGTGAGCCATACTGATTGGTGGTCACTCCCAGACAGTGGTTCCTCCACTGTAAGTTCTCTCACAAAGTCCCTATTTGCCAGATACTGTGTTGTGTGGTTTAGCATCGCATGCTCGACTGACAGATCTAATTTACACATGGACAGTTTGAACACATAATTACAACACGGGTTATGTGTATATTAAAAATGCTAACTAGTAGTAATTAATTATATTAAAAACAACTATAAAATGGGTTTCAAAACTGTGAGACTTGATTGGCTGAGGCCATCTTCACCAATGCTGTTATCTCAGCACAATGGCACTGGTTAAAGACCCAGCAGCCACTTCACAATAAAATCAATATCAACCACATATTCATTATTGTCATTATAAACATGGCTGCCACCTTTACTCAACAAAACCTTCAACAAGGCCTGCCAAGAATTAGAAACTGCCTTAAATTATAAAAGAGTAATAATACATGTTATTTGCTCTCATAATTCTCTTTTTACACAGATACATAAATTTAAATATGATATATTACAATATTTTCAGTTTTCATTTCTGGTGTTTCTTTGCTGGCTATGAAAAAACCCTCTTCCTATCCTTACCTGCTTACCAGGGAAATCTCTGCAGTTTAACCTACTACAGGCAAAAAACAAGCCCTGGTTCCATCTGAGGTCTTCTGTTGTGTGGTTGTAGGGGTGAACATTCTGCCAGTAAAAGTGAGCAGAAAATTGAATTTTGTATTCCATCCATAGTAAACATCCCATCTATTGACTGTAGGAAATATAAAAAAATAAACAAGGTAGAGAAAAGGGAGGAAATAATACAAAGAAGGAGGAAAGGTGTAGAAACAGGCAAATGGGGTGGGTTGGAAAGAAAAGAGGGGTTGTGGGATAATTTTAAAGAAAATGTATTTTGCTGTGCATAATATTTGAAACTAAGTTGGCGTGTCAATTCTGGGGTGTGATGGGACTGTTTTGTTGGAGGGGATGAATGTTTTAAAAAAGTATTGAACTGTTAAACATTATTTTATTTTTGTGCATTTGTTTCACCACCCCCCCAAAATAATCTTGGACCCATTTGAGAATCGCAATAACATACTCCAGGCTGTCCTCTGTGCTGGAATAATGGCACTTTTCAGGTGGTTGAAGGTATTCAACAATGCCTTGTACCTCACAACACACCCAAAGTATGCCATTATCTCACCACAATACACACACCCTGTCATGTCGCTTTGCTCAGTTCCATTATGGTGAGTTGCATGTGTTGCCCATGATGCACTGCATTTTGACAGTGAGGCATGCATAACTTATGTTTCTTATTAGTTGAATGCCTAAATCTTATGTTTTCTGAAGGTCTTTACATGTCATCAATGCAACAGCTCCTTAACTCTGGCCATGACCTGATAATATCCATATTCGAGAGTATAAAAGGGAGTTAGGTGGCACATGCAAGCACACACTATCTGAAACTACCACTGCAGCCAGATTTATGTACCTCTGTTGAGCAAGCCAACTTTGTGTAGCTTTAAGGGACTCCCTGCAAATATGGAATGTGCTGTGGAGTTTTGAACTAGAAATGGATAAGACAGCTGTGAACCAGTTTGGATTCTGATTTAGACCTCCAGGAATCTGACCTGGAAGATCTGTACAAGTGTGAAATAGCCTGCCTCATAAGGGGTTTGGCTCTAAATTAGGGTCATAGTACAGATTATGGTATAGGTGAGGGTGTGGACATTAGCCAGATTCTTGAGGTAGAATGGCATTGAGGGTTATGCAACATGAGTAAGGGTAGCGTTCCAGCTGAGATATTTGAATGTGAGTCCAAAGTCAGAGTTGGTAGGTACTTGCCATGTGGCAGGAGGGGCAGAGAAGATGGCCCCAAAGTCACTTCCATCACCACAATACTATGTTATTATATAACCCTCAACGGCCCTTCTCCAGTGAAGGTCTAGAACATCTAGAGAGTCAGATCTCTGAAAATTTGACTTGGATGATCTAGGCTAATCCAAAGCACTTTGTCTTGGGGCACGGGTCCAGATTTGAATCCAAACTGGTTTGCTCATCCCTACTTTGCACACAGAGACCCAAATACCAGAGCCAATCCATCCCAATCCAATCCAATCCAAGCCAAACCAAACCAAACCAATCAAATCCAGTTCAATTTTATTTATAAAGCACTCATTATCCAAAAAGTTCTGAGCACTGCAAGCATAAAATCACATCACAGAATAGATTACCGTGCAAGTACAAAAAATCAATAAAAATTAAAAATAAATATGTATGCAGTGAAAACAAAAGCATAACAGACAGAACATACAAATAAGCCATTTCAAAAGCAATTTTATAAACAATCTTAATATATTAGTCACATAATTTCAAATGCTTGTATGAATATCATCACTTTCAAAGCAGACATAAAACAATCTAGGGAATCAGTTTGTCTAAGGGCAAGAAGAAGGGCATTCCATAATATCAATCATTATACAATGGCAAGAGAAAATCCTTGTCCCCGATTGGTCAGACTGGGACAGTAACCGGGATGTTATCCCAGCATAACATCCCGACTCTACTCCCAGTGCACTGACGACCGCATTCCAAGTAAACAAAATATCACTCCACTATCGTCCCAAGCAGCAGCTACAGCAGTTCTTCTGCGCGGAATCAAGTTTCACCCTGCCTAATAACCAGTTCGTGTCACACACCACCCTGGTAACCACGCTGCCACAACGTTAACATTCCCAACTCAGACAGTTTAAAAATACATAAACAAATGGAAGCCCCGAAGTCCACTCACTCTGCAGCTACGATAGTCGAACATGCCGCGCTCGCTTCCTACCTCAAAAACCGCAATCCTCGACTCAGTAAATCGCAAACTGTCAACAGTCATGGACTGACAGTTTTTCTCCAGCATTCCCCGATCCCAGCTCACCTCGTAATCTCCAAAACTAATCCTCCCTACATCCTGCCATGTACTGTCACAGACTTCGTACTGTCACAGACTTCTGTTCACAGTGCTAAAACCGAGTCTCGTAGAACAGTGACACGCTGGCAGCTCCGATCAAATTGTAATCCACACTGATACTGTCCTGCACATTAAGCAAACTGTACCGAGAGAACTGCAAACAAGATACAGTTGTTTGTGTGTGTGTCTGGGGGGCAGCAGACACATTCAAAACACATCAATTTGTTTAGCAGCAGCACCACCTACTGGCCAAAACAGAACTACTTTTCTCTTCAGTACACCTCCACATTGAAAATCAAACACAAAATGTATTTAAAATGCATTTTTCCTCATCTTTCTGTCTTTTAAAATTAACGAGCCATTGTATAATAGGAATAATGCCCTTCAGGGTGGTGTTATACTGGGATAACATCCGCCGCAGGTGTTAGGGCGCCCGACCGTTGGCCTCGGGCCCAACCACCAAAGGTGGGATGTTATCCCAGCATAACACCCACCCTGTCGGGCATTATTCCTTTAATCAATCAATCAATCAATCAGTCATTCAATCAAAATCTTTATTTTGCCAGGCAGAGCATCATTGAGACAAGCTCATTTACAAGATGGACCTGGGGCAAAACAATTGCCAACAGGGTTAAGACATAACAGGTTGAGTGAACATACACAACAATTACATAGTAGTAATAATGACAACATAATAACATATAACCATCACATGTAACAAGATACTTCCACCTGAACATAGCAATAGAATAGTGGAGCCCCCACAGCAAATGTTCTACCACCTACAGTTTTCAGATGGTACTTGGTAGGGCCACATTCCTTGATAGGGCCCTGTCTTTAAAATGCATTTAACAAGGGCTTATTTCTGAATTCACCTCACGAGGCAACAGTGTTTGCTACATCAGTAATGGAAGAGGAATCTTACTCCTTGGCAGAACTACCCATTAAAGCAGCAATGCGACTTTGAAAGCAGTGTCGACTAGGGGTTAGGCAATGCAATCTTCTTATCAAAATCTTGGATCTGCCTGTGATAGTAAGGACAGTGTCCCTACTGTAGCAATACTAGTCAGATGTCCCGGCAGTTGTGTACTGCCACAGCTGGCATATAAATGCTAACATGGGCTGGCAAACAAGGAGGATTAAAAAAAAAGAAAGGAAAATGTATTGAACAACATTGGAAGGACTGAGAAAAACATGTTTTACATGGTGTTCATACAAGCTATGCTAATATTTTTATCAATATTAGCTGACAAATGATTTGGTTATCAGCAAAGTTGTACTGCTGTTAAAGGGAATGATTCTGTAACCTTATGTGGTACCTTACTAATTGTGTAAGTATGGCATACAATACAAATTCATGGAAATCATTGGTGCAGGCACTTGGGAAAAGGGGCCAGGTTTGACATGTCCAGTGAACATTGTTTTAAAGACCTGAAAGAGCCAAAGATGACTTTTGGTGTATGTGAAATGTATGCCTCTAGGGCACAGGTGTAACAGTTATACCCCCTCAAAAAAATGTAGCTGCTTTAAAAATAAAAATATATATACTGTATGTTAGAGTTTGTGCATTTTTAAAATTGAAAAAAGCCTACAATTCCCTTGTGTACACTTGCTGTTGCATATTCTGGTGTAATTTAAATTCACTATTGGAAGTTCTTGTTCTAGTGACACTATCACAACACACTCCAACTTTTCAAGTCTTCTGCAGCCCTGCTGGGGAGATGGAGCATGAAAACAGAATCTGATAATGGACAGACTGGAGTGCATGACTAAAAGAAAGAAAAGTGTCCCACACCACAGGAAAAGACTTTAGTTTTGTATAGCACCTTTTATACAAACTGTGTACCAAAGCACTTTACAATCCAAGAAAGGGAGAGGAGAGAATGATGCTGCCGTTTTTTTAGTGCACAGGGGGATTCATATGGCACAGAAACAGATTAGAGAAAAATTTATGGGGGCTGAGCACAGGGAGGCTGAGTGACTTGCTTAAGGTCACATAACGAGCAAATGCCACTTGTGGAATTCAAACCCAGGTTTTCTTGTTCACAGCATTTTGCTCTTACCTCTAGGCCTAAGTGCGTTTCAAAATGTAAAATGTTATCTTTAACCTCACACTCTTCCATAACCACCAGAGCAGGAATAAATAATTAATCTAGCTTTTATGGCCTTTGCAATTCATTTGCAAGCACTAATTGTCATGCATTCTATAAGAGGTCAATACTTGTCTTATGTATATAATGCCTTTAAGAAATTGCATTTCGACTGCGTTAAAAATATCTATTTCTTATACAACAAGCAGGCGGTAACAAACATAAGAAGTGGAATAACAGCAGTTGCAAGTGTGAAAGCTCAGTTGGTAACAATTAACACATTAAAACAGTGACTATACACAGGTGGCTTGCATTATACAAGAGTAGGTAGCACAAGATGTAGAAGCTGATTTGGGGTGAGATGAGCCCTCCCATGAGAGAGGGCTGAGGGGCAGGAGTGTGAGGATGGCAGGAAAATAGGAGTCATTGTTAAGATGGGAGATTAGAAGCAGAGGAGGAAAAGGGAGCAGAGCAGTTAGGAGGGGGAGTAATTTGCACAGTAATTGATGTGATTATGCACACCATATTTTTATTGCTACCTTTCTCCTTTGAGTTTGCAGGAGCACCTGGGGCCCTGAGATGTGCACTGCTTGATCCTTTGTCTGCCATAATTCATGACAATTATGCATGTTTAATGTCTTCATAAGTGACATTGTGGAGGAGCTGGAATGGAAGTTGTGCCTCTTTTTATTTATTTATTTTTTGTTGACCGGGTAAGTGCACTAGACAAATCCTGCCTATTTTCAGGCACGACCTGGGGGAAGGGGATACAGATGAATGCCAACTGACCTTGAACCAGATTTAGCTGTTGGTGGTATTTTTTTTTCGTGAATGGAGGAAATTTGTCCATTGCATCAGGGAAATTCCCCTGCTCTTATCGAGAAATGCCATGGATCTTTAACATCCACCTGAACTACCACCAGAACAGGCAGATGGGACCTTAACATTTAACGTCTCATCCAAAAGACAGCACCTCAGGAGTGCAGCACCCCCCCTCATGCTGCACTACAGTGTCAGTATTGGGATATTAACCCAAGTGCCTGGTGTGGGGATAGAACCCACAGCCTACTGATCTCCTGGCCTCAGAGGCAAGTGTGTTACCTGCTAAGCCACTGTCACTGACTTTGCAGATGACACTAAGATCTGCAACAGGGTGGACACGCCGGAAGGGGTGGAAAAAATGAGGAGGGACCTAGGTTAACTGGAGGAGTGGTCAAGAGTGTGGCAGCTGAGACTGAATGTGAAAACAGTGTAAAACCATGCATTTGGGGTGCAAGAACCCAGGGGAGGATTACATGATGGGGGGGGGGAGATACTGATGGTCACCAAACAGGAAAGGGATTTGGGGGTAATCATATCTGATGACCTAAAGGTGGCCAAACAATGTGACAAGGTTGTGGGGAGAGCCAGTGGGATACTGGGATGCATAGGGCAAGGTATCACCAGCAGAAGCAAGGAGGTGGTGATGTCACTGTACAGATCATTTGTGAAGCCTCATTTGGAATACTGTGTCCAGTTCTGGAGGCCGCATCTCTGTAAGGACATAGATGGGGTAGAGGCAGTTCAAAGAAGGGCAACAAAGATGGTGCAGGGTCTGCACCAAAAGTCATATGAGGAGAGACTGGGACACCTCAATATGTATACCCTGGAGGAGAGGAGAGACAGGGGAGATATGACAGAAACCTACAAATATCTAAAAGGTATAAACAGAGTACCAGAGGGTAGCATTTTTCAGAAAAGGAGATGTGAAGGAACGAGGGGGCATGACATGAGGTTGGAAGGGGGTAGACTAAGGGGTAGCATGAGGAAATATTTCTTCATGGAAAGGGTGGTGGATGCATGGAATAGACTCCCAGCAGAGGTGGTGGGGGCAAACACAGTGAGGGAATTCAAACATGCATGGGACAGGCATAGGGAACCCTAGTAATAGGAATGAGTAGATAAAGCTGGAGATCAGGAAGGGTCTGTGGCTTTTACAGTAGGCAGGGAAAAAGGGCAGACTGGATGGGCCTATCGGTCCTTTTCTGCCATCAATTTCTATGTTTATATATGGTAAAATGGGGCCAGGGAGGGGGTGCACCTGGACACTAGGGATTACATAGTTGACTTGGAGCAGTTTAGGCCACTACACCACCAAGGATGATCGTTGAGGGATGTGAGAAATAAAAAGGACATACCTGAAAAGTAGCCAAAAGGTATGTGGTTGAGGGAGTGAGGGGACAACGGAGACAGTAACGCCTTATGCAGTAGCCTCTGGCCATGGAATTGCATCCTACAATTGGTGCAATGCCGTGCCCAGACAACCATGGTGGTCGCAGTTCATATGTTGGTGGTTGTAGAAAACATCATTTACAACCACAAACATCTGGAAAACATCATTTGCACTGTGACTTAGCCATTGTGGGAGAATCCTCCCCAGCGGCTAAGTTAGGGCTTTGTGCATGGCAGATTTTAGGGGTGGCAGAATAGGTGGCCTCTTTTTATCCTGAAACTGTGCCACTCTAGACTGCAACTATATATCTGACCCCAGATCTTTTGCTGAAAATGCAAAAATGTAAGACTCCTGCTTGGATTTAAACCCCTGGTTTTCTGTTTGTTAGCTTTTTTTCTTATCTTACCTGTCAGTACTCCTGGTACCTTCTTCCTCTACCCACCATCTCTGCTCTTCTAGTGGTGGCTTCCTGACTGTTCCTAGAGCGAGATTAAAATCTGCAGGCGACTGAGCTTTTAGTGTTGCTGCTCCTGCTTTCTGGAACTCTTTACCAACTGTAGTCAGGGAGGCGCCCACTATAGCCGCCTTTAAAGTCCGCCTGAAGACATTCCTATTTCTGCAAGCGTTTGGAGTTTAATATTGATTATTTTGTATGTTTTATTTTAATTTAAACATTTATGTGTATGGAATGTTACAAAATCTGTACGGCGCCCAGAGCCTCCGGGATTGGGCGTCTTTTAAATAAATTTGCCTTTGCCTTTATCTGCTGCACCACCAGCTGCAATAAAACAAATGTAATTGACTGTGGTGTAGAGGTTAAGTTGCACACCTAGGAAGCAGGAAACTCAATCTTCTTCAGTTCAAATCCAAAATATTTCTTTTTAGGAAACTATAACTGGGGTTGTACATGCTAGAGACCAGAAGGGGGAGAGGGGACATGATAGAGACCTTGAAATACGTTAAGGGGATAAACAAAGAAGGCCTGGGGTGCTTGTTCCAAATGAAGAAGGGCTTTACTATGAGGGGGCATGGCCTGAGGCTGCGGGGGGGGGGCACTTCAGAGGAAATGTGAGAGGGTGATTCTTTACTGAGAGGGTGGTGGATGCCTGGAACGGGTTTCCGGAGGAGGTTGTTGAGGAGGGGAGACAGTGACTGGGTTCAAGAGGGCATGGGTGGGACAGGCAAAAGGGGTTGCTGGGGGTGGAGTGGGTACTCAAGGAGGGAAACGAATAGTGTAGTATGGGGGGGGGAAGGTGCAGACTGGATGGACCATGGGGTCCTTTTCTGCTGTCAGGTTCTATGATTCTATAAGATAAACAAATTACCTGCCTCAGAGGCAATGTAGGTTGGAGGTTTGTTCCATTAACAAAAATAACTGCCAATATAAATTAATAAAGAGGCTCACAATTTACATCCTGCTGAAGGTCCTCCAGGTCTGCTTTGACAATTTTGTGCAAAAACACAGCCCTGGATTCAAACCCAGTTTCCTCAAATGATCAGATTCTTGGGTGTTCCCCATAATAATTAGTTCTGCACTATTTCATGGGGGGGCAGCACAACTGCAGTGCATGTATAAGAGACTCTGACAGATGCACCAACTCACATTAATGATCCCGGCATATTATTGTATTTGTCCATAAAAATATATTGCTATATTTTGGATGTGTATATCAAGGTAAGAAGCACAGTTCAGTTCAATTATTTTAACACATAGAAAAGCTATTGGGCCATGGTTTGTTTTAAATGGTATCATAGAAGCATTGTACAAAGTAGCAGGTTACAAACAATTCAGAGGAAACTATATAATAATTCAAGATAATGAAACCGCGCACAACAGTAAAATTCAATAATGTATTTAGTGCAAATAGAATAAGGTAAAAAAATATGGCATCAGAGGGAAACCATGTTAGGGTGAGCATGTACTTTATATTTTAATATCATGAATGACATATTTATCCATTACAGGACATGAAATATTAACCCACTACTTCAAAACCAGGACCCTGATTCCCCAAAACTCACAAAGGCAATGCAAAATTTTGCGTTGCGCTTTGCAGTTGCCTGGGCATCCAAAATTGCTATTTACAGTCAGATAGCACTCCATGCTACCTGACTGTGAATAGGGGTAGTCCAAGGCAGTGGTAACCCCAATACTGCCAGTGCTACCCCAGTAGCACCACCACGACATGCAGCCAGAAGCATGGCCCCACAAGGACAGTGCAGGGGTGCTATTTCCTGTTCACAAAGGAAGCCATGCAAATGAGCCCATTGGGCATGCAAAGTGCTAGGTGGTCATTTGCATGCCTATTTTGGGTCCATTTGAATAGGCTGTGGTGAGTGTAACATGATCTCCCCATCGCTGATCGTTGTCCAGAGAAATAAATAAATGAACAGTCCATGGTGGCTAGTGGTCCCCTCATTGCTGATTGCCAGCCAGTTGTTAAAAGCAAAAGCTCCTTGGTGGTCTAGTGGGCCCTTCCCTGATCGCTGATTGCCGTTCTGTTGATTATAAAACATATTTTCCTGGTGATCTAGTGGTTCTTCCCCTTCCCTGATTATCCCCATGATAAAACTAAAAACATCTCCCCGGTGACTAGTGGTTACCCCCCATATTTTTTGTTACTTTATCTTTTTGTTAAAATTTGAGTACATAAGAAAGCACACATCTAATACAATAGAAGATTTTCCTCCATGTAAGGTATAAAATATCACTTAACAAAACACAGTATTTAGGGTAAACATATTGGAGAAGTCTTATATACATGTATTGATAATAAAACACAAACCTAGACAGGATGTAAGTGGAGAGCAGAATGGTTATAATCAATAGGGTATTATAGGATCAGAAATAGCAACCATGTACGAAATACATGCTAGGGCAGGCTATGGCAAGGCATTCAGTAAACTGCAAAAAGTGATAAATGTGGAAATATGAACAATGTTCAGTAATGGAGAGGTGAAGATAAGAGAAAAGTGCAAGGAAAGAAAGAAGAGAGAAAAAAGCAAGGACGAGGGGAAGGAGAGAGGGAGGAAACAGGGAAGAAGGTTAAAAAAGGAGAAATCTGTGCACAAAAATTTCGAGAAAACCTAATCTAAGAGCAAAATAAGAAGGATGGCTAAATATCCCTAAAAATTAGGGTCTAGAAGAACTAGGTTCAATGTACTTGAAGTAATCCTGCCAACATCTGTCATATACAGTGAGTCGGTTATGAGTAACATGTGATAATCGGTCTAGGGAGGCATACTGAGAGAGGCTTTGAAGAACATCTGAAAGAGAAGACACCAGAGTTGATTTCCATTTCATAAGAATCAGACGTTTGACCAGAAGAGAAAGTATGTTTAGCCATCTAAAATGTGCATGTGAGAGGAGACAGCTATTGGTGATAAAGATGCCTAGAAGGAATAACTTGGGGTCAAAAGGTAGTTTTTGTCCTGTTACTCTGGAGGCAAGTAAACAGACTTTATGCCAGAGCTTATTAATGGGAGCGCAGGGCCACAAGATATGAAGTAGATCCCCTTTGGCCAAATTGCAGCACCAGCAATTATTATCATTTAATAGGCCCATTCGTTGAAGCACAGAGGGGGTTTTATACCAAAGATGTAAGATTTTAGTTTGTATTAAAGAACTACAGGTAGCTTTAAAGGTATTATGTGCAATATGCCAACAATTACTCCATTGTGCATTTGAAATATTGTAGTTAAGAAGAGTACTCCATTTATTTTTGGCCTGTATTGACTGATCAGGTAGATTATCAATAATGTATTTGTAAATGGAGCTATTTAATTTTACTGATAACTTAGTCCAGTGGGAGATGTATGGGTTTAGAACAGCATGCCTATACACTAAACTAGAGAGAGAGTTATAAGCTGCCTGAATTTGTAAAAACTTCCAGAAGTCCTGTTTAGGAAGCTTCCATGTGACCTGCAAGTCTGAGAATGATCTAAGAGTGAGTGAATTCTGGTCCAAGATATCTCCGAGAAAGAAAATGCCTTTGTTCCTCCATGTACGACAGAAAATTGGGTAATCTTCTTGAGTGAGCAGTGGATTGCCCCATAAAGGGGCATAAAACCAGGGTGTTGGATTGGATTTTAGAAATTTGTGGGTTAGTTTCCAATAAAGAACAGAGGATGATACAGTCGGGTGAAATTTTAGTTTTGAGGAAATGGGATTAAAAATGAAGGAAGTGGGAACTCCTCCTGGGCACAATGCCGATTCCATTGCAACCCATAGTGGTGAGTGAAGGGAGGGTTTCTGAAACCATTTAATGGTTTGGGCCATTTGAAAAGCCCAGAGGTAGCCTTTGAACCAGGGGAGTCCGAATCCCCCTTTATTCCAACGTGATCGAAGTTTGTTGTGGTTAAATCTTGGTGGTTTCCTATCCCAGATAAAGTTACCTATTGATTTATCAATTTTAGCAAAAAAGGAGGATGGTAAGACTAAAGGAATATTGGCAAAGAGGTAAAGAATCTTGGGAGAAATGGACATCTTAATAGCTGCAATTTTCCCCATGAAAGAGAGATTAAGAAGCTTCCATCTGTCCAGAATTGTTTTGATGTTATCAAATAAGGAGTTAAAGTTAATGTCCCATATCTTCACTAAGTTACTAGTAATTTTGATTCCTAGATATGTTATACCCTGTGGTGACCAGCGGAATCCAAGAGGTATGTTCATAAAGGCTTTACAGTGGTCGTTAAGGGGCATAGTTTGTGATTTGCCATAACTCAAAGCAAGGCCAGAAATTTTAGTGAAATTAATAAGCAAATCAACCAACAGGGGCCCAGCCTCATTCAGGTTTTCGAGTAAGATTAAGAGGTCATCCGCATAGGAGAAAGAAACATATCTTGAATTGCTGACAGGTATGCCCATAATGCCAGAAGATTGACGTAAACAAGCAGTCAGGGTTTCCATGGCTAAAATAAACAGGGAAGGTGACAGGAGACAGCCTTGCCTAGTTCCCCTTGCTAGATAAAAGTAAGAGGAAAGGGTGGAATTAGTAAGTACTTTAGCAACAGGGGAGTTATATAATAGCTTGATCCAGGAGCAAAAGCTATGAGAAAGACCAAAATAAGATAAAACTTGATGAAAGTAGTCCCAGTTTAAGGAATCAAAGACCTTCTCGAAATCAATAGCTATGGCTGCAGCTGGTGTCTTGAGGGATTTGGCTTTGTGAATTAAATTATATAAGGAACGTAGGTGATCAGAACCAGATCTATGTTTAATAAAACCAGCTTGCAAACAATGAGTTAGCTTGGGAATCAATGATTCAAGTCGAGAAGTTAGTAATTTAACACATATCTTCCCATCCGTGTTTAATAAAGAGATGGGCCTGTAACTTGTGGGGTGAGTAGGGTCTTTTTCTTTCTTAGGGATTAGGGTTATGATTGTTTCGGTGCAAGATGGGGGAAGCTTGCCAGTATTGGAAGCTTCTTGATAAACATTAAGAAGAAGGGGACATAAGGTGTCGAAAAACATTTTATAGAAATCAACAGGGAATCCATCACCTCCAAGGGATTTGCCAGATTTCAAGGAAGACAAAGCTTTCTGGATTTCCTGAAGCGAGAAGAGTTCATCTAAAGAATTTGTTTCAAGAGTAGAAAGATGAGGAAGATGTAACGATTTAAGGAACTGTAGAATTTGTAAAGTAGATGGAGGATTTGTGTTAGAGTATAGTTTTTGATTAAAGGTTTTCATGATACGGCTTATAGAGGAGTTGTTGGAGTTAATCGTACCCTGTTCATCTTTTAGGCTTAGGATATGTCGTTCCATTTGTTATGCTTTGAGCTTGTAAGAAAGGAGTTTCCCAATTTTATCGCCATGTTCCCAAAACTTATATTTAAGTTTAAACAAGGCCAGTTCAGTTTACAAGAAATTAATTTGTTAATTTTAACTCTAAGTGGAAGAATTTCAAGATGAAGTTGAGAATCAGGACAATGCTTATTAGAAGAAAAGTATACATTCTCTTTAGTCTTAAGAGATTTTTCCAAGCCAGCCTGCTGTTGTTCCCTTACTCCTTTCCTATGTGCAGCATAACTGATAATTTTCCCTCGAATCATAGCTTTAAGAGCTTCCCATATAGAGGACATAGAAGATTCAGTTGGGGTATTGTGAAAGAGGAAGCCCTGAATTTGTGCTTTGATCATGGGTAAGAAATTGGGATCCTTGAGAAGGAGAGGGTCCAGCCACCAGTAAGAAGATTTAGGTGCTAATGGGCCCCACAAAAGTTGCAATTTGACAGCGGAATGGTCCAAGATTATGACGGAAGAGATGGATGAATCAATAGTTTTTTCCATTATAACAGGAGAGGCTAACCAGTAGTCAATTCTACTGTATGTCTTATGTAGAGAGGAGTAAAAAGTAAATTCTCGATCGCGGGGGTGAAGGAGGCTCCATACATCAGCTAATCCAACATCTTGTATTAGTAATGAGAGGGCTTTAATAATTCTAGGGTGGGCCTCTGTAGTGGAGCTACTTCTGTCAATGCTGGCTTCTAAAGCTAAGTTAAGATCCCCTTCGAGAATAACTTGTGTATTATCAGTGTTAAAGGATAGAATTTGTTGAGCTAAATTACGAAAAAACTCCAGGGAACTGGAGTTGGTTGCATAGACATTAACAAGCAGAAGAGGACCAGAGTTGGTATTCAGTTTGGCCATCACCCATCTGCCGTCAATATCGGAAATGGAGTTTACAAGGGACCATTTGAGACGCTTATGAATAAGAATAGCAACTCCTCTTTTTTTTTAGGTATAGGATGATTCGTAAATCTGACCGACTCAATCTTTTTTAAGTCTATGAACATCCTCTGCTAATAATTTTGTTTCTTGAAGGACAGCAATTTGTGTTTTATGTTTTTTGAGATGTGAAAGAATTTGCTTCCACTTACAAGGAGAATTAAGTCCCTTCACATTCCATGTATATAAAAGCATGTCACTCATATTGTTAGTGTTAAAGAATGGGAATAATCGCTGGAGTGTGACGTGACAAATAAACGAGGCAGAGGATGATTAGAATACAATACAGACAGCTTACGTATATGCAGAGAGTGGCAGGAATATTCAAGCCAAAAAAGTGAGATGTATGATACATGAATAGCACAGATATCTTATTAAAGTTAGAATAGAGATGGGGAAGGAGAAAAGTCATTAACAACAACAACAATACTAGTAAGCTAAATAACAAAGAAAATGTTTTATGGGTGTGAGGAGATATGAGTCAGCCAACTGGCTAAGAGGCTCTCTCACCACACTCTGGGGAGTCGATGTAGGGAGGAGATTAGGGAGGACCAGTTATTAATATCTGCCCAAACCTAAGTCTGATCCCAGTAATATAATAAAGTAAGTATTCCTGATAAGCTAAACTGTAAGGGAATAATACCAAGAAAGGCAGGGGACTGTAATAAATTAATTCTAAGCTAACAGGACAAGGTATAAGGATAAAGCTAAACACCAGAACTTATTTATAAACATTAGTAGTAATAGTACAAGATATACCAACTCGAAATAACAGTAAACTAAAGAACCATATATGAGATTCCAGTACAGCCTAGACATAGAGCAAGGAATTCAGGGAGCCAGGTGGAATACAAATGAACAAATATAAAAGGAAAAGTAGATCATTACCACATTAGAGTGACTCTGAGTATACTTTGCAGTGCAACAGAATAAGTACATAATAAATACAATATTGAGGGGGAAGAAGAAAGGGGAGGTCAATTTAAGCCCTTACGCCCTGAGCCAGATGCAAATCGGGATTATGTGGAGAGGTATAGGCTTCGGTGATAACTGTAGACAGAAGAGATAGTCATAGTAAAGATCAGCTCCGATTACTCGAAAATTGCCTAAATAGGTGTTATATGGGGTGACTAGGTCTAGAAGACTAGGCCCAGTGAGCCCCAAAACAGGAGAGACCACACAGCAGTGGATTTCTGTAATATCTGTAGGCTTCAAGTAAAATAAGGAGAATAAGGACAATGTAGATTGACAATCCTTTGCAACAGTACACCAAACATAGCCCACCTCTACTGAGTGCTAATGATAGTTCCATATTGTAAACAGGAGGTAGTAAGAATAATGGAGCGTAGGGAAGGAGATAGATTAAATGTAGTTGTCAATAATACTAAAGAACCTGTCATCAGGAGAGGGAAGGGGTAAGTTGCCTTGTAATATATAATAATTCACATATGAAAAAAGAAAAGGCAATAATCAGGATGCATACCGATTGAAGATATGCAACTGAACAGCCAAAAGACTATAAACCTGATGCACTGCTAAATTGGAGAGTAAAAGGCTAGATACAGAGAGCCTGTTTAGTGAGGTAATGTATAAGATCTAACACTAAAATAATGGGTTAGAAAAGCATTGTTGATATACCAAAGTTCCCTTGAAGACCTTTAAGCTGCTCATTTAAACTCTGCAACAAAAAGTAAATTGATCGTGCCGCGATGTACTGCTTTTGCTTTCTGCACCCGCTGGGAGAGAAAGTAACCAGGTAGCATAGACTGTAGAGCCGGCAGCTAGGCAGAAAAAGTATACTGGCATTCCCTTTAAGTATCCTGGAAACAAAACCTACCAAGATATACAGTAACAACTGTGACCATATTACTGACCATATAAGCTCATGACACCTTAGATTTATTAGCAGGATTGTGACTATTGATGTTCTTGCATTTGGTCTTTGCCTTAGTTTCTTTTTGGGCGGCTCTAAAGATTTGAGGGGGAACTTGCAACAACTTCTTCCCATGCAGTGTCAGCAGAAATACATCCCTGAGGCACAGGGCCCAAATTAGAGGGATGTTCATCTGAAATTTGCTGGGAAAGATCCTCCTGCGAGGAGCGCATGTCATCCTCCAAGAGAGCAAACTTATTGCTCAAGGGAATAGAGGGGTTGATTTGAAGGTGAGAGGCTGCAGTTTGGGGTGTTTGGGGTGAAACCTCGCTAGAACAGCATGAAAGTCTTGAAGAATAATGCCCCGACAGAAGCTTCTCTTGTAGCTGTGTTGATTGCCTTGGGGTCAAATCAGTTGCAGCGTTGCTGCTTGGGGCTGCGAGTTCGGCAACACTTTCCCCACGTTACTGTACCTCGTCGTCCACCCTCTGTGCACATACCAAAGCTGTGTTCAGGTTGCCAATTGCTGCTGAACCTCCCAGGGTAAGATTACAGAGAGAGACCTCCAGATAGTTGGCTAAGGTGTCAGGGGTTTCAAAATCCTTGAAGGAAGAGCCTGAGAAAAGGCGTAGTGCCGCAGGGTAACATAGAGCAAATGTAATGCTTCTTTGGTGGAGGATTTGTTTAAGCGGATTGTAGGCCTTTCTTCTGATGGTTAAATCTTTTGAAAAGTCTCTGTAGATGGAAATATTAAACTCTTGCCACTGAAGTTTCCCAATTTCTCTGGCTCGTTTCAGTATTAATTCTGTATGGGAATAGTTCAAGAAGAGAGCAATGATGGGCCTTGGTCGCTGGTCTGATGTTGGCCTGGGACCCAGAGTGCGGTGAGACTGCTCAATGATTAACGTTAGGTCAGGAGGCAGTTTAAGCATTGCAGGCAGCACATGTAAGAAAAGCGCAGTAGTGTCTCCTAATTCTACACCGTCAAGGAAGCCAAAAAATTGTAAATTGTTGCGACGATTACGATTTTCAATATCGTCAGTTTTGGCTTGTAGGGATTTAATAGTTCGATGTTGAGTGCGGACAGTAGCCTGGAGGTCATGAATAGTAGTGGTATTACAGGCCGTTGCTTTCTCATTAAATGCAATTTTCTGGCTAAAAGTTTCAAGAGTGGTCGCATTCTGTTGGGTGGAAGTTTCTAGATCATTAATCTCAGCGATCAGTTTAGAAAACATTACTTCCACTCTAACAAGTGAGGTTTGCTGTGCTTGGAGATCTGCCATAATGCTGAAGGATGAGGCCTAGTATGCAGTAGTACAGTTTAGAATAATTGAATATAAGTAGATGATGGATCAAAAATGACTTACAAACTGTTTCAGGCAGTAAGATTACAGGATGATCACAGGAGTTGGTACCAAAGAAAGGTCTGGTGAAGGCTGGATGAGGTTAGATTGCAGTCATTCCTGCAGAGATTCTGAACTATGCTGCCATCTTTTGCCTGGTCAGGCCACGCCCCGTTACCCCCCATTTCTGATCCGCTGGATGTATGAGAATTAACTGTCCCTTGTGGTCTAGTAGACCCCCCCACCCTGGCAGGTAGTGCCCCATCACCCCTCTCCCCATCCCGAAACCGAGCCATCAACCAGCACAGCCCTTCTCTCTCTAGCATAGCCAGCCACTGACTGAGCTGTCTTGGAGCACATACTGTATACAGTATTCCTATCAGATTGGGAAATGGAAGGGATCGACTGGCCGTGGCTTCAATTCTATTTATGGGACAGTTGTACCTATATGTATGTAGGACCAGGACTTTGAGGGAAGCACACTTCACCTACCGGACCACTAGGTAAATTTTGGGGGGATGGATTGGGACGAACTCAGTGGTGCACTTAGGACAGTAGCTAGCTACTAGTCAAAGCTGACAGTTGGCACTTGGCAGTCACCATGGAGGGGGGCACTTTGATCTACTGTATGTATGACTGTAACTTTGAGGGACCCAAACTTACCCCACTGGACCACTAGGTATTCTTTTTTGGGGAGGGGAATTTTGACTGTTCAGGCAGGATTATTGAAAAACTGCTGGTGGTGAAGGGTGGCATATGCAGCAGTGCACTTGCGGTTGTAGATACTGTATTATCTCACCATTTGGCTTTAGTCAAGATCATTTTGGCAAGTTCCAAATCATCACTTACCTTGCTTTTTTGTGTAAATAATATACAGGTTAAGTGATTATTTCTGTGTTTTCTTTTTTATATCAACTGTATTTATCACCTTACTGTGGCACATCCAGTGTGGGGCATCCAGCCATTGGCTCTGCCCTCCTGGGGAGCTGGGTGGCTCTAACTGCACCCAGGAGGATCCGGGATGGCCGTTTTGTCATCCTGCTGGAGGGCCCCCTCTATGCCTCTCCTAGCCAGGACAGTCCCCAAACCCTCCCCGACGGGACTCCTCACAAGTTCTCTGGGCAGCGCAGAGCACAGCCATCAGGCTGCACAGTCGTGCCCTGCCCATTTTCCTCCTTCCTTTAGTTCCCGTTGGATCACGGACGTGCAATGACATCCAGGCACAATGTGCCGAAGTCTGCCACGCTCCCCCATGCTAGCACTGATGCCAGTAGTACCTCTGGGCATCCCCAGAGGTCGCTACAGTGCGGTGGATGTCCCAAACCCACCCCAGGACTAGGAGAGCAGTCTGTGGATGCTTGATCCTAGTCCTCCCCTGCCAACCCCCGATGACACGAGCTCGTTCCTGAACCTGGGTCACCGGTATGGCGCAAGGTGTGGCATTCAGTGTCTCAACCCTCAGCACCACCGAGCCAGCATTTCTGTGTTTTCTTATCCCAAAGTATAATAAATGAATGATTGTGCAGCACTATTCTACTGTAATACTAAGGCTCTTGAGTTGTGAACGCCCTCCTAATTGACATTATCACACTGCATGTTGGCAGCTATTTTAGGGTTTGGATACGATATGATTTTTGAAAGCAGAGAGGCTATGTTTACATTTTTCAAGCCCTATGGAACAGCATTTCTCCTGCTTAAATAGATGCAGTTTCACCATTAATGTAAATATCAGTCTCTCCCTTAGAGGTCTAGGAAGTCCCTTTTTAAAAACCAGCTCTGTCAACTTTGATGGTTTAGCTATCCTTTACCCTCACCTTTACTGTGCACCAGGACATTGGCAAAAAGGTGTATCACAATATCTGGCTTCCCACCCTCCTGCACTGTTCAGCCTCTAACAGGAAATACTCTGCTTGTAGCCACCCCTTGGAGACATGGAATGGATATTTCGTTCTGTTTCAGATTGCTTATTTTCCTCTTTCTCCCTCTAACCACGGAATCCCCTTTGACTAGGATGTACTTCCTGTTCCTCCCGGCTGCACCCTTCCCTCCTTGCACATCCAAGCTGGAGGAAGGCAACACTACTGCTGTTTCCTTGTTGGTGAAGACATCCTATTTATTTATTTTATTTATTAGGAAAGTCAGAAGTATAGCCTTTGAGCTAAAAGCTCCTTTACGAAGGATCCTTGTCATACAATAAAAAGAAGGGGGAAACAATACAGGTGGGAACATATGCAACTGTGAGGTATTGTCAAAATAAACAGTATTAAATAAATAGAGTATACAGTATCACAGTAATGTCAACAATATTACAGAGTTCACAAAAATCTGGAACACCAGATTATGAGGGATCTCACTCATGATGAGGAGGAAAAGTGCAAAGTCAGAAAGGTACAGAAACCGAATAGTAGTGAGTAGGTAGGGGCAGCGGCACTAGGAATGAGCCTGGGTCTAACTAGTGTGTGTCCTAGAAGAAAGGTGGGAGAGAGTGACAAGACACAGCAGGTTAGCTAGTTGTGGACGTGGTGTTAGAGGGTTAAGGGAGGTTAATCAATTAATCAATCAATCAATCAAATCTTTATTTATCCAGGTGAACACCATTGAGCATAGCTCATTTACAAGATGGTCCTGGTTAGCACAGGAACACAGGATATACAATACTGTATATGAACGGTCACAACATAAAACCTCAGTAATGTTATACAATACAGAGATACAATAGTTAAACGTAGTCATAAGTGGAGAACAGTTTGGAAACAGTGGTTCAATTCCTTAGTGGTATATAATGAGTCTAGTAACAGTAGCCGGAAGTACTAACGAGGACAATTGTTAGATAATGGTATATTACCTACAATGCCATAAGAAACAAGACAGACAGTGAGGGGGCAAAGGCAATGGAATAAAGCATGCAATCTGGGCTGGGCCAGGATTTCGGGGAGTTAGTGCCCATAGGTGGCTAGAGGTGGCAGAAGCACTGCTCAGGGGGCGTGATGAATTTTCTTAGTTCGGTTTTGAAGTGGCTAAGGCTTGTGTGGCTGTTAGCAGAGAAAGGGAGTGCAGTGAGCCAGGAGGGATCCCTTACCACAAAGGCTTGCTTTCCCAAGGTTGTTTTTCTAAAAGGTACAGCTAGTGCATGTTCAGCGATGCTTCTAGTGGCATGCTCGGCTGGGGCTGGTTGGAATAAGGCCTGTAGAGAAGGAGGTGCAAGACCAAGGAGGGCCTTCTTTCCTAGGATGCAGGGATGTAGCTTGATCTGGTCTTGGAGAGGGAGCCATTGTGTTCTAATATAAAGATTGCATGTATGTGTAAGGTGATCAGTACCAAGGACAAATCTTCAGGCTTTATTGAGGAAGGTCTGTATTCTGCGGAGGCTGGTGTCTGTGGCAGCAGCATATATCACGTTTCCATAGTCAAGTACTGGTAAAATTGTACCTCTAGCTGCCTGGAGCCTAGCCTCAGTTGTAAAGCAGAACCGAACCCTATAGAGGGCACCTAGTTTCCTGTTAGAGGCAGCGGTGAGATTGGATAGGTGCTTGTCGAAGGAAAGGGATTCGTCAATGGTGACCCCCAAATGTTGAAATGAGGACACCTGCTCCAGGATGGAAAGAGAGTTGTGGGTAACTGAGAGAGGCTTTGTTAGCCTCCTCTTTTGACACCCCTCAAAGAGCATAGTTTTAATCTTTTTGCTGTTGAGCACCAGCAGACTATTGGTGAGCCAGTTTTGAATCAGGTTAAAGTTGTGCTGGAGGTTCCTGGTGAGTGTTTCTTGGCAGGGACTATGACAGAAAATTATTGTGTCATCTGCATAAAGCAGTACCTCAGAGGTTGAGCAGGCAGCCGGAAGATTATTCACGAAGAGGCTGAATAGAAGAGGGCCCAGGATAGACCCTTGGGGGACCCCAACTTTGACTTTGCGATTCTCAGATATGACTCCATTGATTTTTACTTGCTGGGAGAGCTCTGTCAGGTAGCTGGAGAACTATCTGACTGTATTTGGGGATAGTCCTAGGACACTTAGCCTAAGGAGCAGTAACTGGTGATTGACAAGGTCAAAGGCCTTGGTCAGGTCAATGAAGATTACCCCAACCAAGCAGTCCTGATCAAGTGCCTCATGCACATAGCTAGTGAAATCAGTTAGAGCTGTGCTTGCGCTGTGCAATCACTGGAACCCATGCTGCTGGGGGCAGAGGAGGTTGTATTTAAGCAGGTGGTCCGTGAGCTGGTTGGCTATGATTCTGTCAAGTGCTTTGGACAGCAGAGACAGGATTGATATTGGTCTGTAGTTGGCCACTAGTGCTCTGTCTCCCCCTTTTAACACTGGGGTGACCAGAGCGGACTTCCAGACAGAAGGGAAGGAGGACATGCAGAGTGATAGGTTGAACAGCTTGGTGATGGGAATGACGATCTTAGGTAATGCGATGTTGATCTGTTTCATATCAAGGCCATCACCTCCCATATGAGTTTTCCCTAGAACTCTGGTAATGTACTTTCTGGCTTCAGGCACCGTCACTTGTCTGAAGTAGAAATTAGGGTAGCAATTAGAGGGGGATGGTAGATTGGTGGATGGAATACCGCCATGGGGCATGGTGGGTCCGGGGAGGACTGCGCTATAGTCTGAGAAGGCTTCATTGAATACATTGGCCATAGCAGCATCATCAGTAATGATCTCCCCCTTATATTGGAGCATGGAGTGGGGGTAATCTATAACTGGCCCGAGGAGATTCTTTATTGAGGCCCAGAACTTCTTCCCATCACCCAAACTCTGGGATTGCCATGTCTTGTGAAATGCAGCTTTGGCCTGTCATATTGCCCAGGTACATTTGTTTCTGGCAGCTCTGTAATTTTGTATATCTGTGGTAGCCCTAGTTGCCCTAGCATTGTGCCAGAGGGGGATCACGCTGTCGCATCATGGTGAGTAGTCAAGGGATGACCCAGTCCATGCTGCCGCCTTTTATCTTCTTCCTGCGATAGGGGGCGAATTTGTCCACTGCCACATTAAAAAGGGTGAGGAAGAGTTGAAAGGCTGTGTCAACTGAAGGGCATTTATCTAGAACTCTCCAGTCTTGGTTTGCAAGATGGTTCCTGGATTTGACCATGCAGCTGGCTTTGATTACTCTATTTCATACTAGTCGAGGAGAGTGGCTTGATCTTTTTAGCCAACCACTCACATTGGGTGGGTGGGTGGTCACTCAGGCTGTCAGGTAGTACCTGAACATTGGTGAGTCTTTCTGGGTGCTTGGTAAGTACCCAGTTGATTAAGGTACTAGTCCCCTTAAGATAGTTTGTTCTGGTGCCACTGGCAACCATCTGTGTTAGGTAAAGCCCAGAAATTAGTTCTCTGTCTCTCGCACTGGAGCTGGCCAGACAGTTAGAGTTAAAGTCCTCAAGTACAATGGTTTCTTTATTTTGGCTGGCTTGGGTGAATAGGGACGTGAAGGCTTCCAGCCCTGCTTGCTGCCTCCCTTGGGGAATATAGACTGCTATGACAACTAGGCCTTTACCTCCTTTGCCAAGCAGTATTTATACAGCAACACATTCGCAGTCACTATTTGCAGGGGTTAGTTGGATTCTGGTGCCCAGCAGATGGTTCCGAATGTAGATTATGAAACCCCCCCCCAACCTTTTCACAGACCGGTCAAACCTATGCAAATAATAGCCAGAGATGGAGACTTCAGAGTCGGCTGTATGCATGGACAACCAGGTCTCAGTCACCGCAGGGATGTCTGGCTGGTTAAGGGCTACCCAGGCCTCAAGCTAGGTTAGCTTAGCAAGGAGGCTGCAGATGTTCAAGGACAGGATCTTTAGCTGCCCCCCCCCAGATGAAGTCTGGGTATGTGCTGGCATGGGGTCAGGGTTAGGGTAGATGTTCCCTGAGATCAACAGTAGAATTAGGATTAGTTTCCTGTATAATTTCGGGAGGAGTAGCTTTCCTTTTTGCAGCATCTGAGTCCAGAGGTCAGAATTGGGGGGTTGAGGCCAGATTGTACTGCGGAGGCCAGTAGAAAGCCATAAGGGCTGGAAAGTGATCCTTGAACCCAGTGTCCAAGTGGGAGGTAGCCCAGTAACTATTAGAGATGGTGGGTTACTGCTGGAAAGGAGGACTAAGGTTACTTGGTACATTATAAAAATGAGGTAACAGCAACGGTTAGCAAGCTATGGGAATCTGAAGAGCTAGTGATAGCTGTGGCTCAGAGGAAGATCTGAGGACCCTATGAGGTTGGAGGGTTTACTAACACAAAGAAGCTAATGGGTGGCAGTAGGCACATGGGGCTGAGTTTTAGTGTATTTAATAGAGGTCGGGATTGGGAAGGCTGGGCTGAAAAATCAAGTAAGACGACAAGTCCAATTTAGAAATGAGAGCCAGTTAGGCACAGAAGTCAATGCAGTCCAATAAAGAGCTGCTCCCAGTGCCGAAATGATCGATTAGCATCTGAAAGCAGCCACAGCGCGCCAACGCGAGCAACAGCTTTGGAGCCTTTCAATCGAGCAGGAGTCTACCTTGTTCAAATCTTCGGGCAGACAGGCTGGAAATGGTGACTGTGGCCGACTGTTCAGGGAGCCTTAGCCACAGTCGTAGATGGTGAGCTTGCTCAAGGCACAGGAACTTGTTCAGATCTTCGGGCAGACTGGCTGGAAATGGTGACTATGGCCGACCGTGCAGGGAGCCTTAGCCATAATCGTAGATGGTGAGCTTGCTGAAGGCACAGGAACTGGAAAGAGAGGGAGAGAGATTACAGATACAGCTAGTTATAGTAGAGATCAGGGCTGAGACAGTGGGTGGGATGAGAGCAGAACAAAAGATTAGGTGGGACTACACAGGGCAGTAGGTGCTAAAAGGGGCGGAGAGCAAAGCAGGGAGAAATCGAGTGGGGGTGTCTGACCCGAGGCACCAGAAAGAACTACTCAGACAGAATCAGAACAATGGAGGAGGGGGAGAGAGAGTGTGTGTGTGTGTGTGGGGGGGGTGAAGAAGGAGGAGGATCACAGAACATGGAGAAGAGGAGCAATGAGAACTCAGCACAATACGTTACTGACTAACTACAGAATCAACTAGCTAGGTACTATTAAACATTGTTAAAAAAAAATAGCAAATCCCAAAACAAACTACTCTGGATGCAATGCCCTAGATTTCAAGGCAGGCAGTTGAAAAATCAAGTAAGAGGACAAGTCCAATTTAAAAATTAGCGCCAGCTAAGCACAGAAATCAGTGCAGTCCAATGAAGAGCTGCTTCCAGTGCCTAAATGACCTATTAGCATACAAAAGCAGCCGGAACATGCCAATTAGAGAAACAGCTTTGGAGCCTTTTAGTTGGGCAGGAGCCTACCTTGTTCAGATCTTCGGGCAGACAGGCTGGAAATGGTGACTGTGGCCGACTGTGCAGGGAGCCTTAGCCACAGTCATAGATGGTGAGCTTGCTTTAGGCACAGGAACTTGTTTAGATCTTTGGGCAGACAAGCTGGAAATGGTGACTGTGGCCGGCTGTGCAGGGAGCATTAGCCACAGTCATAGATGGTGAGCTTGCTCAAGGCACAGGAACTGGGAAGAGAGGATCCTGAATTGATTCCACTAGTATAGCAAAATGGTTCTCCTCCTCCCCCTGCCTGCCTTCCACTACAGTTCATCCACCAGTAGAGACGTGGTGTCCACCGGAGTAAAGAACTTGCAGCTCTCTATGGCTACATACTAAGTTGCTTCTCAGGGGTTATATTTAAGCCCTGAGGCAGCAAACTGCGCATCAAGTACCATGAATTTCCTACAGACTGGGCATTCACCTACCTTTCAGAGTACCCTGGAAGATGGATCAAGCCACTTTCCCTGCAGCTATCTAAATGTTCTCCCACACCGACTACTTGTGTCTCAGCTGGTGAGACCCCATCTGGAGTACTGTGTGCAGTTCTGGAGACCCAATCTCTGCAAAGACATAGACAGGATGGAGACAGTCCAGAGGAGGGCAACCGAAATGGTGCATGGTCTGCACCAGAAGACATATGAAGAGAGACTTAAGGAGCTTAATATGTATAGCCTCGAGGAAAGGAGGGAGAGGGGAGACATGATAGAAACTTTCAAGTACCTCAAGGGAATCAACAAAGTCCAAGAGGGTAGCATCATTCAGAAAAAGAGGTGTGCAAGAACAAGGGGCACAATTTGAAGATTGAGGGGGGACGGCTCAGAGGTAATGTGAGGAAGTATTTTTTCACGGACAGGGTTTTGGATACATGGAACAGCCGTCCTGAGGAGGTTGTGGAGTCAAAAACAGTGGTGGATTTCAAGAATGCATGGGACAGTCATAAGGCAATTCTAGGGGGTGGGAGTAGGAAGAAGTAGGACTAGGGCTGCTGCAGGCATTTTAGGCATTTGTGATCTTCTTCATAGCTTGTTTGTAGCTCCAACCTTTCTACATGTACCTAGTCACCGGATCTACCTGGAAGTACCTAAGACTGATGTTTCGGAGTCATGTGACTCCGTCCTCAGAGCTGATTTAAAATACCTTAAAATCTCAGTTCGCCAGGGTTTTGTGACCCAACCCCTCATCTTTGTAAGTCATTCTTCACTTACGGCACTTAAGCTTGGGGCAACTACAGTGATGGCAGCTAGGATGCAATGCAAAGCTGCAGCATACTGCAGTACAGTTACAGCAGTAAGCTAGGCAATTTCAATGACAGCCAGTCCCTTTTTTCATGCAGTGTCACAGGATACTGTGTGTTATCCTGGCCGGCTCCACTGTATGAGTGGCACAACTCACATGTACTGCTTACTGCCACACATTGGTAGTCTCCTTTCATACTTACTGTTGCATAACAACCCAGAAGTACCCCACTGTCCTGTTGCAACTGTAAAAGCACCTCTCCTGTTAGTTCTCTGCTTGGACCTCAAGCTCTTTGCAAAAGACAAGCAGTTCCCTTTACCTTTAAAAACCACAAAACCAGTTTATTTGGTAATGTAAATTTCACTTTTCCCCATGCTCCTTGTGCCATCTGGACGTGAGGCATCTGCACTCTTCAGGTCACAGCTTTTAAAGGGCCTCTGCTGATGCCACCTCTGTGACACAACTTAAAGGATACCTAAACAACATTTTGGCAACAAACTATTCAAAAATCTGACTTCATAGGGGACTAAAGGAAAGGCTGCTGTATTCATTAATGCTAAAACTACATTTATATAATTTACCTAACTGTGGTTCCAAAGCATTTGAATGTAATGGAATTGAAATGTAAAATCAGCCTTCCAATTTCAAAAAAACTGCCTTACCTGCTTCCTAAAATGGCCACCAAATGTGTTGAGTGATGACATCATTGGAACCCGAGTCAGAGAGTTATATGGCTCTCTATAGTGCTAACTAGTTCTTTTTCCCTTTATATAGAATTGTTTCACCAAAATGGTCAAAACTATGTGCATCATTTTGATCAATACACGTGTTAGACTACGGTTCTATTCATTTTGTTTACTTTAACATGCTGAAATTGTGTTTTAATCCAACCGACTTTCTCTTTGGCAAACCACAGTGCAGTACAAATCTTAAATAACCTGGTGGTCTAGTGGTTATGGTTATGGCGAATCCAGGATGTTACAATGGGGGGTGCTGGGGTGGTGTGCATACCTGATATGTACTTTTTAACATTTTTATTAAACCTTTATATTTTCTGCTATTATTCTTTTCTAGTATGTTTTTGACAGAACCTACAAATGTAATCCATAGTTTTGAATGTAAACATTTGCACAATCAATAAATCATAGTTCTTCAACAAAGTGAAATGCAACAAACATTTATATAGTGCTTTTCATACACATTGTATCCCAAAATGCTTTACATGCAATGCTAGACTGGTAGTGAGGTGATTTAACATGTAGTGGCAGCCATTTCACGCATTAATGCCCACACACAACCTTGGACAATTGCATGAACTGGTTTTATGGAAAGAGGAAGGTTGGCCAGGACAATGGGGTCAGGTAGTGATCATGGTGCTGGCAGCCCCACATCTTATTTCTCACAGTGATCTGCTCATATTTCTCCCCTTCTGTCTTCCCCCATCCCTGAATATAGCAGTATCTTGCAGGAGTGGCCTTCTCAGTCCTCCTCTGGTATTTATTCTTCACTCCTTCTCCCCACATCACAAACTGGTGAGCTCATCACCCTTCTGCATCATTAATACAGGTAGTACAGTCCCCGGGTTTTTTGACATACCAAAAATAAACAAATCTTTCCAGTAAGTGAGGCTGATAGTAGCAGGGAACAAGGGGAAAGATGGTCTTTCCTATCCTTAAAAGATCTAGGCTACCTTTGATAAGGCACTATTTTATTTATTTATTAAAGAGAATCGGAATTACAATCCTTTGAGTCATAGACTCCTTTGCAAAGGCTCCACGTCAGTACAGAAAGAACAAACATAACATATATTGGTATTATACATAGGTACAGTATATACATTGAGTCAAGGACCCTGATGTGGATTTTTGGTCTAAGCTGTGACCAAAAGGTAGATTACAGATTGGGGGGAGGTCCTAGTTGAACCCTGAGTCATTTTCTATATACATATTGATTGTGGGACCTGAGGATGTTGTCATGGGTAGGGTGGGCATTTATATCCCTGATATTATGACTTTACTGCATTCATTGGCACTAGTAGACTGCTAGCAATGAGCTTCATTTTGTGCTCTGGAGATGGTGGTGGCGTCTCGGTTGCAGTCACAGGTGGCTGATGCAAGGAGGAGGTCCTTCAGGCCAGATTTAAATTGGCCAAGACTAGGGGCTAGGGCGATAGAGGTTGGTATGCAGTTTAGCCATAGGGGAGCCCTGTATCTGAAAGACCTTTGTCCTAGGGTGGTCCTACAATGGGGGACTAGGAGAGAGGTGCCAGTGGTGCGTCTAGGGGCCCTTCTGTGGGAGATAGTCTGGATGAGAGGGAGGAGGCCTTTAGGAGCTAGATTCATGAGAATGTTTTTGCTTGGAGGGTGGTGTGATATTTGAGCCTATCTTCGAAGGTGAGCCAGTTAGCATGTTTGTAAAGCTCACAAGTGTGGGTGTCTCCATCACTCTCAGTGACCAGTCTGCAGGCTTTATTAAGGGCAATGTTGATGCAGCGTAGGGTCATTTTGTTGGCAGAACCATAAATAATAGTGCCATAGTCAACCAAGGATATGATGGAGGAAGTTACAGCTAGATGTAGGGCCTGCGGGGGTAGACAGTGCTTATGTCTGTATAGGATCCCTAATCTGGTGTTTACATTGGTGGAAAGGTGTTGGATGTGTGTGTGGTAGGTGAGGGAGGTGTCCAGAGTGACACCCAGGTATTTGAAGCTAGAGACCTGTTCAAGAAGGAGACCCTGGGAGTTTGAGATGAGTAGCGGAGCATTGCTGAGTGGGCTTTGGTGGTGGGCAAAGATCATCGACTTTGTCTTGTTGTAGTTGAGTACTAAGCGGTGTTCATGAAACCAGGATTCAATTTCACTAAAAAAGCCTTGTAGGGCTGATTGTAGAGAGTAAGGATTGGGGTGTTTCCAAAGCAGTACTGCATCGTCTGCATAGAGCAGGAGCTTCCCAGTGCATGATTGAGGGAGGGAGTTTAAGAATAGGGTAAAGAGCAAAGGGCCGAGAATGGACCCTTGGGGGACACCCGATTGAACTGGTTTTTCAGAAGAAAGGGTGGTGTTAATTTTAACCTGTTGTTTCCAGTCAGAGAGATAGTCCTTAAACCAGGCGGTGGCCTCAGGGGAGAAATGCTATTAAATGAGGGGTGTGGGC
Organism: Neoceratodus forsteri; assembly: GCA_016271365.2. Lineage (NCBI taxonomy): Eukaryota > Metazoa > Chordata > Ceratodontiformes > Ceratodontidae > Neoceratodus > Neoceratodus forsteri. Next base: position 659,696,551 of record CM057455.1, on the reverse strand, counting down.
ATCATTATGCACATCATTTAATAGTGCCTAATCATAGGTGGCTTAGATCTTATAATGGTAGGAAAGCCTGTTTTTCCCCTTGTGCCCTGCTGCTATCAGCCTGGCTTGCCAGAAGATCACATTTATCATTAATATGTATAAAGAACACAGGAGACTGTACTAACTGCATTCATGATGCATAAGGGTAGTGAGCACACTAGTTTTTGGTGTGGGGAGCAGGTGAGAAGAATGAATGCCAGAGAGGGACTGAAGAGGCCATTGCAGCAGGGTACAGCTATATTTAGGTTAGGGGAAGACAGAAAGGGGGACATTGAGCAGATCATTGTGAGATCTGAGATGTGGGGCTGGCAGCACCGTGATCACTACCTGACTGTGGATGAGAGCAGCCAGCGATGACAAATACTCAGAGTGGCAGGGCTGCAACTAAACTGCTCCTTGACTTCTGTGTAGGGAGATTACCCTCAGGTGGGGGGGGGATGTTGATATTTGTTAAGACAATATCGAAGGAGCTGTATATAGCTCATTCAAGATTCAGAAGGGCAGTAGCCAGCCAACTCGCATTGTGGAGTAGGGCACAGAAAAGTACTGGAGAAGAATTGCTAGGAACTGTCCTGTTGGGTTCTGCAGATCACAGGTAAAGGAGTAGACTGACACTGGAAGCTGGGTGGATTTGCTCAAGGCATTAGTATGCCTCTCCTGCTAATAATATTGTTATCCATAGTAAGTGCAGCCCTTATGAGGGCATGAACAGCAGTTTTTCTGGTGAGTCTTGATGCTTAGTGCTTGGCCCTCCAGGAAGACCTAGTTGTTGGTTAATGAGGCAGGAAAAAAAACACAACAGGGGGACTGTACATACTGCCTTCACTGTGCAGAAGGGTGATGATCCATTCAATGTTTACTGTGGGAGCAGAAGTCAAACACTGAGAAGGTGGACTGGAGAGTGATTTGGGAGACATTTTTTAACAGTGCCAGCTGATGAAGTGTTTCGGTATAGGTGTGCACAACTCTCTGAGGTACAAGATTACAATCTGAGGTGTGATAATTTTCTTCATGAGACCGCAAGCTCATATGCGCCCCCAGGCAGTACTAAGGACAGAGTATGAATGGTGGGGGTTCAACAGAAGGCAGGCTAGGTGCAGGGGGTTCACGTGGAAAAAGACTACTAGAGAAGCTTATTTGTGGATTACCAAGAAAGCATGAGCTTTGGAATTTATTTATTTATTTTTTGTTGACCGGGTAAGTGCGCTAGGCAAATCCTGCCTATTTTCAGGCACGACCCGGGGGAGGGGGATACAGATGAATGCCAACTGACCTTGAACCAGATTAAGCTGTTGGTGGTATTTTTAGTGAATGAGGGAAATTTGGCCAGGACACCGGGGAAATTCCCCTACTCTTTTCAATAAGTGCCATGTGATCTTTAACATCCACCTGAACTACCACCAATCCAGGTAGATGGGACCTCGGTTTTAACGTCTCATCCGAAAGACGGCTCCTCAGAAGTGCAGCACCCCTCTCATGCTGCACTACAGTGTCAGTACTGGGATATTAGCCCAAGTGCCAGATGTGGGAACTGAACCCACAGCCCTCTGATCTCCCGGCCTCAGAGGTGAGTGTGCTACCTGCTGAGCCACTGACACTGACAGTGCCACGATAGAGAACTGCCAGACCCACCATATGGTACCATCCCAGTCTTCAGAGCCACCAGGTACTGGACCAGACCAGTACTTCACTACAAAATTCAGGGCATCACATAACCACTAGATCATCAGATAGTTGAAGTGTTGTACTGTAGTGTACTGTGGTTTGCCAAAGAGAAAGTCAGCTGGATTACAAAATATTTTCAGCAAGTTAAAGTAAAGAAAACGAACAAAACCATAGCCTAATGTGTACTGATCAAAATAATCCATGTGGTGTTGATCATTCTGGTGAAACAATTCAAAATAAAGAGGGAAAGAAGAACTAGTTAGCACTATAGGGAGCCATGTGGGTCTCTGCCTCTGGCTCCAATGATGTCATCATGACTCATCACTTAACACACTTGGCAGACATTTTAGGGAGCAAGCAAGGCTGTTTTTTGAAAGTGAAAGGCTGATGTTTACATTTTTCAAAAGCTATGAAACTGCATTTATGTTATTTACGTAAATGGAGCTTTTGCATAAATGTAAACTGCAGCCTTTACTTTACCTCACTATGATGACAGATTTTGGAGTTTGCAGTTTTAAAAAACTGCTTGTTTAGGTACTCTTTAAGGCTGCCAAAACAGAAGTGCTAAGCCCAGAAGATACTTCAGTTAAATGTTTAAAAAAAATGCTCCACTTTTGCTGTATTTCGCCAAAAGTAAAGGAACGCTAAAAGACAAAGCAAGTAATTGATCAAGGTTAAAAACATGTTTGTATCAACTCCTCTATGTCTGCAAACTTTTTCTGGCATCCATTATCTCTTCATACCCCTCCAGCTGCTTTAAATCACTAGTCTGTGTGTTGAGAGTTGGGCTGGGTGGTTGGGGATGAAATGAATAAAGACAATTAATTACGAGAAACTGCCAAGATAGCGAACTGCCAGACCCACCATATGGTACCATCCCAGTCTTCAGAGCCACCAGGTGCACAAAAAAACCCACGATTATTTTACTGAGATCAGGGGCAGACTGGCTGTGTCACCGACTATGGTGTTGGTGACAGGGTGACCCCTGTCTTTGGTATAAACCCTTGGTAAGGAAGAGAACAAGGACAGGAGCAGCAGTCCCTTTTTCTTTCTGTACCCTTCCCCTGCTGCTCCCTGTCCAGTATTAAAACACTATAAAAAAATCAGCTTAGAAACATAGAAACATAGAAGCTGTCAGCAGATGGGGACCGTACAATCCATAAAGGCTGCTCTTGGCTTCCTACCCCCACCCCACTTAGCTGCCTACTCGTGTATCCCACAGTGTCTATCCCATGACCGCTAGAATTCTCCCACTATCTTGGCTCCCATCACCACCCTCAGGCAGGCTATTCGATGGTTCTACAATGTGCGCTGTGAAGAAGAATTTTCTCATATTGCTTCTGAACTTTCCTCCCTTAAGTTAAAGGTTGTGCTCTATAGTCCAGTTGTAGTCCTTTGCCTCAAAGAGGTTCTGCATGTGCACCCTGTTGTTGCTTTTAAGGTATTTTAATGTTTCTATCATGTCCCCATGATTCCTGCGTTGTTCTAGGGAGTATAATTTGAGGTCGTCCAGTCTTGCCCCGTATGGTTTCTAATGCAAGCCCTGTACCATCTTTGTTGCTCTTCCCTGTACCGCCTCCAGCCTATCTATGTCCTTCCTGAGGTGTGTCCTCCAGAACTGGACACAGTACTCCAGGTGAGGCCTGACCAGGGACTGATACAGGGGCATGATTACTTCTTGCCTTCTGCTTGTGATACTCCTCCCTATGCATCCCAGGATACCACTAGCCTGTAGTGCTGCCTTTTCACATTGTCTACTGACCTTGAGGTCATCTGATATGATCACCCCTAGGTCTTGCTCCTGCCTGGAAGCCACCAGCTGCTCCCCTCCCAATGAGTACAGTTTCTCTGGGTTATGCTTTCCCAGGTGCATGACCTTGCATTTTTTGGCATTGAATTTTAATTGCCAGGTCATGGACCACTCCTCCTGTTTTCAGAGATCAGCTTCCATGCTTTGCTGTCCCTCTGTTGTGTCCACTTTGTTGCTGATTTTGGTGTCACCTGCAAATAGGCATACCTTTCCCTTCAGTTCATCTGCAATGTTGCTGATGAATATGTTGAAGAGGATCGGCCCCAGAACTGAGTCCTGCCGGACCCTGCTAGTCACCCTCCCCTCCACAGACAGAGTGCCGTTTACTAATTCTCTTTGAGTTCTCCCATGTAACCAGTTTCTGACCCAGCTTGTAACCTCGGGCCCAATTCCCATGTTCTCCAGTTATTTGACTAGTCTCCTGTGTGGAATGGAGTCAAAAGCTTTGCTGAAGTCCAGGTAAACCATATCCACTGCCCCACTCTGATCCACTGTTTTGGTGACCCAATTGAAAAAATCAACCAGGCTTACATAGAAACATAGAAGTTGACGGCAGGTAAGGACCGCAAGGCCCATCCAGTCTGCCCATTTCTTTTTCTACCTTATAAATGTGCCATCGGCCTTTGCTCTGTCAGTGGCCTATCTATTCATACTCATCTGTATTGCTCCCTTATGCCTATCCCATGCCTGTTTGAAGCCCTCTACTGTATTCATAGCAACCACTTCCTGAGGTAGGCCGTTCCATGCATCCACCACCCTTTCTGTGAGAAATAATTTCCTCACATTCCCCCTTAATCGGCCTCCCTCTAGTCTCATGCTGTGTCCTCTTGTCCTGCTATTTTTCTTATATTTAAACATGTTACACTCTTTCACCTTGTTAATGCCCTTAAGGTGTTTGAATGTTTCGATCATATCACCTCTCTCCTTCCTTTGCTCAAGGGTATACATGTTGAGCTCTGTTAATCTGTCCTCATATGTCTTCTGATGCAGCCCTGCACCATTTTGTTGCCTTCTCTGGACTGCCTCAATTTGGTTAATGTCCTTGTGAAGGTGTGGCCTCAGTACTGCGTAGTACTCCAGATGGAGCCTAACCAGTGTCTTGTAAAGAGGGATTATTACCTCCCTCTTATGACTTGTGATACCCCTACTAATACACCCTAGCATCCTCCTAGCCTTACCTACTGCTTTAGAGGTCTGCTTGGATGATTTCAGGTCATCGGTGTTGATGATGCCCAAGTCTCTTTCTTCCTTTGTGACTGCCAGCAACTCCCCTCCCAGCCTATAGCTGGCTTCAGGGTTTCTCTTCCCTATGTGCATGATCTTGCACTTCTTTGCATTAAATCCCAGTTGCCACTCTTCTGACCATTTTTGCTAGTTTATCCAGATCTCTTCTCATTCTGCCCACCCCATCTGGATCATCTGCTCTGTTGCAGATCTTGGTGTCATCTGCAAACAGACAAGCCTTACCCTCTAGTCCATCTGCAATGTCACTAATGAAGATATTGAAGAGGACTGGCCCCAGGACTGATCCCTGAGGTACCACACCTGTGACTTGCATCTCTTCTGACTGTATACCATTTACCACCACTCTCTGTTTTCTGCCCGTCAACCAGTTTACCACCCAGTTGACCAACTTCTGACCCACCCCGAGCCTACCCAGCTTGTCTGGCAGGACCTCCCTGATGTGAAACTGTGTTGATTTTTGTCAAGCTGACCAGTTTGCTCCAAAAAAACTATGATTCTTTCCTTCAGCAGGGACTCCATCTGTTTTCCCACCCCACGACTGACATTAGAATAACTGGACGGTAGTTACCTGGCTGTTCTTTGCTTCCATTCTTGTGGAGTGGTACTACTGCTGCACTCTTCCAAACTTCTGGCACCTGCCTGCTCTTTACTGATTTGTTGAAGAGCACAGCTAAAGGGGCTGCCAATTTCCTCCCTAGTTCTTTCAGTATTCTTGGGTGTATCCCATCTGGCCCCATAGCTTTATCTACCTTTAACTTGTCTATTTCCTCCAGGACCCTTTCCTCTGTGAAGGGACCCGTGTCTATTCCTTCAATCGGACACTTCTTTATGACTATTGTTGGTCCATTACCATCTGCTTCCTGTGTGAAGACTGAGCAGAAGTATTCATTGCGTGCCTCTGCCTTCTCCCCATCTTGTTCTGTGGTTTGTCCAACTTTGTTTGTGATTCTAACAATGCCCCCTTTGGTCTTCCTTTTTTCATGTATGCACCTGTAGAAGGTTTTGTTACCCTTTTTTCTTCCTGAACAATCCTAACCTCTGTTTGAGCCTTTGCATTTCTTACCACTTTCCCTGTCTCTTTTAGTTTCTGTTTATATTCTGTTTTGTCCGCCTTGTCCTCCTTGTTCCCTGACTCCTTGTACTTTCATAAGGCTATATGCTTTTCTGTCACCATGTTTGCCCCCTCCTTAGAAAACCATAGTGGGTTTTTCCTCCTTTTGTTCTTACTATCCTGATGGTCACACTATGATGTGACCATGGTTAGTGCATCCTTCAACCTTGTCCAATATTCCTCAACGCTCCCTTCTATCGAGTTGCTAAGGTTGTCTCTTAGGCAGTCCTTCATGTTTGTGAAGTCTGCTCTCCTGAAGTCAAGAATCGTCAGTTTGGAGTGTGTGGAGTCAACAGTTCTTTCTACCCTGAACCATACCGTGTTATGATCACTAGTGCCCAGGTGGTTCCCTACTTTGACACCCGTAACCCTATCGCTATTTGTGAATATCAGATCTAGAACCATGTTACCACTTATGGGTGATGTCACTAGTTGACTTAGGCATGCTTCCTGTAGTGTGACTAGGAATTCCCTGCTCTTCCGTGATGCCACTGTGTGGGTATTCCAATCTATGTCTGGCAGATTGAAATCCCCCACCAGCACCATATCCCCTTTGCCTGATATCTGGAGGATGGTTTTCAGGATTTTCTTATCCCTGGCTTCCTCCTGATTTGAGGGTCTGTAGATTATTCCTACCCAAATGGGTGTCCAGCTTCTGGCCCCTATTGTGATCCATAGATCCTCTATTTCCCCTAGTGCCAGTTGCATTTCTGTAGCATTGATGGTATCCTTAACATAAATAACTACCCCCTTCCATTTTTTCCCAGTCCTGTCTCTCCTAAACAAGTTGTACCTTGGGACAGTCACCTCCCAACCATGATTATTTGTCAACCATGTTTTGGTCAATGCCACCCAGTCTAGTCCTGCCTCAGCTATTGTGGCAGTGAGGTCAGTCATCTTGTTAGCCAGACTGCGTGCATTGAGGCATAGTGCTGACCACTTTTGCTGTGTCACTTTGTTTGTCATGTTTCCCTTGATCTTATTGTTTGTCCCTTTGTAGTTTTCCATGTTTATGGTTCCTTCCTTTCCATTGTGATGGTCAATACCAGAGTCAGAAAAGGTTTTATGTTCCCAGCTATCTGCTTTTGCTATCCTAGAATGTGTAGATTTGGTGCTAGCTGGAGGGAGAAAGACAGCAAACTCTATGTGTGCTTCTCCTAGAGCTACCATCACCTCCACTCCTGCTAGTTTAAATGTCCTACATGGACATCAAATTTCTGGCCCAGTGTTCCGACTCCCTCTTTAGTCAGGTGGAGGCTGTCAAATTTGAAGAACTCCCTTTCCCAGAAGTTGCCCCAGTTTCTTTGTGTGGCGCCAGTCCTTGAGCCATGCATTGAGCTCACTTATCTCTTTCTCTCCGATATGATAGATAGCCACTGAAAGTAGCTGGTATTATGAAAGCAAGTGGATGCTGTTTTAGGTGGCTGCACCACAAAGAAAGATTTTTCCTGGTTTAAATGGCTGCAGGAGGTACTAGTTTAGTTTAAAAAAGTGAAAGCAGCCCTGCAGCATTTCTTTTCAATGTTGCCACGACTTGCTTATAGAAAGAATTGTTGTATGCCACATCTTGCTGCTATTCCTTGGAACTTTCCCAGCCCCTCCATAGCTGCTCTAAGCTGATACTTGTGGCTACTATACATAAATAAATAGTTTGGTTGCTCGTGTCCCGTTCGTCTTGGCAGATGACTGAGAGAGCTCCTGACTTCTTCAGTTTTGCTTGGGTGCGGAGAGTGAGGGGCACACCGGAATCCCAGTGCGAAAGAAAATTAAAGAAATGGAGAGACAATGCTCCGAAGTAGAAAAATAACAATAGCAGCTTGTTGCGACTCTCTAAATGTATATGTTGGAGTGAGTAACAAACTCTGATACACAGCAGCACTGCAGAGAATAAAAAGGAGACGTGCACAAAGGCACATAGTGAGGTGCTCGGGTCATGGATGGAATCAGGAACTGGAGCCGAGTGCCAAATAAGGGCCCCCCCCCCATCGAACAAATAAAAATAAATTCTGGGCTAGATAAGCCCTCAATGCAGGGAACAAATATGTATTGTATAAAACATAAGGGAAAAAATGAAAGAGGGCAAAGAGCCTCGGGAGAAATAAATTACAGCTGTGGGCAGTTTCTAAGGCCCAAATTAAATATTTTCCCTGACGGGCTGAAATTGCAACTGTCAGAATTATGAGGGGCTACACAAATAAAGGAATACAACAGCCCCTAAAGAAATTTAATAAAGAAAAGGGCTTGCTACACTCTGGAACCTTTTGTGTGTTCAGTTATTTTTAGATATTGCACTTCTAGGTGCTAAATCTAAATGCTAAATGCTTATAAAAACGGTGCAGTTTTATGTGGAGATAGAAGGGGTAGAGGTTTACCTAAACATAAAAATCCCCTTCTGTGTTGTGAAGGCTTGCTGAGTTGGCAGGAGAAGGGAAATGAGGAGTGCACCCTCAATTTTCCATTCCCCTGGCCAACTCAGAAACTCCTGAAAGAAAAAGGAATTAAAATAGAGCATGAGCAAGGGCTCTGGTAGCCAGAGGACACCCCTTTCTTGTTGAAACGGGACAGTGTGCCACAGGGCCGTGACTACCCTAATTCCTCTGTATCCAAATAGTTAAGGCGCTTCTAAATGCATTGCAATGTAGCCAGGTAAAGAAAAAGCGCCTGCTGGCTTACCTGGCCTCCAATTATGATATGAGATGTTTTCTCTAGGGGAGCAGTGATCTTCTGCTGTCCCCTCTTTATACCTCTCCCCTGCTACTCAAGGTAACTAAGGAGGGTTCTAAAATGGTTGCTATGCAATTAAGTATATTTTGGGCTATTGTAGCCCTGTGTTAAACATTATAGAAGTGATGTTTCTGTCAAATCAAGGAGAATACATTGTAAAAATGTATGGTGGGTCACACAGTGATTGCAGACTAACTCAGATAGTCTTTATTTCTGTATGTTATTTAAGGGTCTAGTCAGGTGACCCCACCGAGAAACTACAAAAGCCATAGGGTGTCAGTAGGAGACTGATCAAGTTAAGAGCAAGACCTCCTGGTGCTGTGTGCTCACTCCAGCCATCTTTGACAAGGGAGAGTGAAGCACTGGAGTCTGTTAAGACAAAGCAGTGTTCTTTTATGGTTTTGCTTTATTTTTTGAGTGAATTATTGAACTCATTTTTCTTATTTCTGTAAATATTATTGAATTCTATGGAGAAATAAAATGATAAATGCCTTTTGGCATTTTTTATGCACTGAAATCTAAGTCTGCCATGGTTTTGTTATCCTAATTTCCCACACCCGTCCACAGTGTTGCCTGAGGAGGACTGTCCATGGCCGCATGAGCTGACCAGTGCCTGCCCACCTGAAACATACTGTACTTATTGTTCCTAAGCTGACTGCTGTTATGCTACTTGTCCTAAAGTATGGGGGGGGGGGAATTTGACCTTGGGGGAAGGGTGCACAGGGACAGGACAGAAGGGGGGATTTGAACACAGAAGGGTGTGGGGTACTGCTAGACACCAAAGGAATAATTGAGTTTTTATCAGCGGAGGATTCTAACCTGGGGCGGGGGACCACTAGACACCAGGGAATGATCAAGTTATTATCAGTGGGGTATTCAGGTGTCAAAGGGCATGGTTAATAGCTGTGGCTCTTAACACCTGCTTTGGGGAAGTGGTAAATAGTGTGGCACTGACTGCTAGTTACTGCCTTTACAAGCCATCCAGCTTGCGGGTGCACCTGTATGCAAGGTGCTATTTGATGGGTTGTATAGGCGCACCATCATGTTTTAGGGCCAGTCGTAAACAGGCTAGCTGTTCACTAACCACAAAATTCAATGTGGCATTTTGCAGCCCTTCCCTGCTTTGGGGCCACAATGTGGTGCTAGAGACTTGCTAACCTGTTTTGCAATCGCAAACTGGGTTTGACTATCCTGGCCAATATCAACTGTCACTCACCCTGATTAGGCACAATACCATATGGGACACCACCTGTCTTTAAAGTTTGGGGATAAACCAACCACAGTTAAACTAAGACACACATATTAACTAAATACATTTATCATTATATCTCAGTGATTAGGCACTCAGCACCATCAACGCAGCATCATATCAATTACCATAGCAAAGCACATTGTGAAAAAGGTGCAGCCGGTGATGAAATATATGTGACCTACAGTTATACTCATCTCTTCTAACTTTATAGAAACATAGAAATTGATGGCAGATAGGGACCACTTGGCCCAACTAGTCTGTCCATTTTCCCCACCTACTGTAATACCCTCCCTTCATTAACCACTAAGGTTACTTTATGCCTGTCCCATGTATTCTTGAATCCTGTTACTGTTTTTGCCCCCACCACCTCTGCTGAGAGGCTGTTCCCGGCATCCACCACTCTTTCTGTGAAGAAGTACATCCTCACATTTCCCCTGGGTCTACCCCCTCCTGCTTCATAGCATGCCCTCTTGTTCTTGAGCATCTTTTTTTTTCTGAAAAATGCTTCCCTCCTGTACCTAATTTATACCCTTGAGGTATTTGAAAGTCTCTATCATATCTTCTCTTTCCCTCCTTTCTTCCAGGGTGTACATATTGAGGTCCTTTAGTCTTTCCTCATAGTGTCTTTGGTGCAGACTCTGCACCATTTAGGTTGCCCTCCTTTGGACCGCCTTTACCCAGTCTATGTCTTTCTGAAGATGTGGTCTCCAGAACTGGACACAGTACTCTAGATGAAGTCTTGCCACCGATTTATACAGTGGTATCACCATCTCCCTCTTTTTGCTGGTGATAACCCTCCCTATGCATCCTAGCATCCCACTGGCTTGTCACACTGTTTGGCCACCTTTAGGTCATCAGATATGATTACCCCCAGGACTCTTTCCTGTTTGGTGGTCAGCCGTACCACTCCCCCATCTTATATTCTGCCCCTGGGTTTCTGTGCCCCAAGTGAATGATTTTGCACTTCTTCACATTGAAACTTAGTTGCTGCACTACTGACCATTCTTCAAGTTTTCTTAGATCCCTCTTCATTTTTTCAGTGTCAGTGTCAGTGGCTCAGGAGGTAGCACACTCGCCTCGGAGGCCGGAAGATCAGAGGTCTGTGGGTTCAGTTCCCACATCTGGCACTTGGATTAATATCCCAGTACTGACACTGTAGTGCAGCATGAGAGGGGTGCTGCACTTCTGAGTTGCCGTCTTTCGGATGAGACGTTAAACCGAGGTCACATCTGCCTGGATTGGTGGTAGTTCAGGTGGATGTTAAAGATCCCATGGCACTTATCGAAAAGAGTAGGGGTAACTTTATTAAAATATTCACATAGAAATCAACCACAAGAACAAAGAACAGCAAACCAATAAACTTACATATTTCTGTACATAAACTAAAATAAAAGCTAAAACAAACTTAAACTCGCATATTCCAAATCTTCACAAGTAAATAAAACAATCTCTAAACAATTCTATGCATAATCTTTAGTAATTTTTACCCCTTGATATTGTTTTTACTTATATTTAATGAAATGAAGAAATCCCCTCCACCAAAATTTAACTTTACCCAAACTATAAATTTGACATTCTTCCATATAAATTTTATTCAAAACATTAGTTACATAAATTCAAAACCCTCAATGATGGCCGTTTCTGGTATAGTACCCATTGAACTCTAGTTTGCCATAAGCAAAACCTCAGACAGGCCAAAAACACCCTTAACGTATTTTTCTCAAAACCATTCAAAAACTGTGGAAAATTCCCAATAACCAGGAGATCGTAATCCATGTGTGCTAACCAAGGGAGATCCCAAATCCGAGCTAAATAAACCCATAATTTAGTGGGAAAAGAACAATGCAAAAAAAAATGCTCCATCGTCTCTTCTTGATTAACACATTCTGGGTAAGGACAACTTCTGTCTTCAACAGCTTTATGTTTGGCAGTACCCCTTACATTTAGTTTCCCATACATAATTAGCCATAAATTTTCCCACATATGAGGAGGAAGTCTAGTATTATTTAACTGTTCCAACACATTACTTTTATTATGACTTGAACAATTTTTAAAGTTTGGTTCTATATGAAAAAATTGAACCATGATTTCTTTATACAAACCTTTTGTTGTACATCTTAAAATCATGTCTTTTGAGATTTTCCATTTAAATAATTTCTGTGCCGCTGGCTTAAAATACCCTGGGGCCCTAAATCTCGTAGACCAGGTAGGAGCCAGAGGTCTCCACATACTCAGATATTTTTCCAACAGATTCTGAAAGACTAAACTGTCAAACTCTGTAGAACCCCCCAAACTTTTTTTTAAAGAAAAGGAGATGAAAAGAGAGAAACAAAATACCACCGGGTCCACCATTCCTAACCCACCTTGTTTTCTGTCAAGATACGTACATCCCCTTTTTACTGGATTCAATCTACTTCCCCATAACATCTGGAAACAGATGCTATATAATTTTGTTTCTAGCTGTACTGGCAAAGGAAAAATAACCGCTATATACTGCAGTCTAGGTAAAATAAATTGCCTAATTATCTGAATCCTTTTAATTTTAGAAAACTTAAACCTTTTCCAAAGCGTTACTTTTTGTAAAACAGAGTCCAAAACACCTGACCAAACCTCAAAGGACTATTCTGATTTGTAAATTCTACTCCTAAAATTTTCAAGGGATTTAGTGAAAATTCAACTGATTTGAATAAAACAATTCTCTTTGCCAGGCACCCAACAACAAACCTTTAGACTTATGTGCATTCAATTTAGCATTAGCTACACCTGCATAGGCCTGAAATACTGTAAAAAAAACGAAAAATCCATATGATTAGAAAAAAAAAGACAAATATCGTCAGCAAATGTTTGTATAAGACAGAGTGAAGCCCTGGAACCTTAATTCCGACCACAAGGGTGGAACACAGACTGCCCTTATTAAAGGTTCTAAAGAAATTATACAATAAGCGGGCTTAATGGGCACTACCCTGCTCCACATTTACAATAAAACCTTCTCCCAAAGTACCTTTCAAAACTGGATATACTTTTGCATTAGTATATAACCCTTTTATGAGCTGTATGATAGACTGAGGAATACCAAACCAATCTAGGGATGCAAATAAAAAATCATGATCTACCCTATCAAATGCTTTCTCCAGATCCACAGATACAATTACCCCTGACTGACCCTCCTTCGAGACTTGCTCAATTATGTCTCTAATTAAACATAATATTGAATGAATTCTTCTATTTGGAATACCACTGTGTTGAATAGGAAGAAACAATCCCTCCACAACCCTTTTAAGTCTATTATTAATCAACGTAGTCAAGATTTTGTAATCAGTATTCAACAGAGTTAACGGCCTCCAGTTTCTAAAATAACCTCTATCTCCAGATTTAAAGATATATGTCTGACGCCCTTCTGTAAAAGAATTTAACACCACCCCTTTTGAGAGAAAAAAATTAAACACCAAACAAAGACATTCCACTAATTCAGATGAAAAGGCTTTATAAAAACCATGTGATAGCCCATCTATACCTGGAGATACATTCTGTTTTAATGACTTAATGCCTTCCAAAATTTCAATTTTTGAAAAGGGCCGTCCTAATTCCTTCAGGCCTTCATTATTCCTGCTTACCATTAATTTAGGACCTAAAAACTGGCTAATCTGAAGAGAACGATGGAGTAACCTTTGGTTCCAGATCCCTAAAGTGCTCTTGAATAATTTTGCTTAATGCTGTAATAGAAAACACCTTAGTATCTCCTTGGGATAAAAATTCTAATTTCTCTTTCTCCTTAAGTGATTTACAGAGTTCAAAAGGATCTCCAAAAACAGATTTTTTTAAATGATTCTGTATTAACGCTTGAAGTGATTTTGCTCTATCATACTGTCTCTTCTTCATGAGACCTTTAATTTCAGCTATCTGCTCTGAAAATTACCTCTAGAAGAATTTGCACATGACAATATATATTGGAGCTGTTGTCTGAGTTTAAGATATTCAAAAAAATCTTGTTTCATCTTCCCAACCCCATATTTTTAAACCACCAAATGCAATCATTTTAGTTTCCTGCCACCAGACCCCAAGATCTTGGTATAAAAGGCCACTGACAACCTAGCATCCAGAATACAGCGAATGGAATTAGAAACTATCGTTTCATGAAGAATTGAAGTATTCAATTTCCACACTGTTTTATGTCTAAAAACGTTTGCTGTGCCCCACCTTGATAAGTATCAGAGCATGGTCTGAGAATTCCATAGGAACAATCTGGGGACTATGAAACAAGATTTTTTAGATATGAACAAATAATCAATCATAAAACTTTTTCCTTTAGTAAAAAAGGTACCTAACAAACCACCTGCCTTCCTATCTATACAATTCACCAGATCTGCAGTTTTCACTATATTAGTAAGACAAACCGAATCACAATAAATCTTCTGTTTCCCTTGCTCCAACTTATCCTTATCTCTATGACCTTTTATATTACAATTAAAGTCTCCCCCCAAAAAAACTGGAATATGTGTTATTAAAAAGGGCCGTATATCTGAAAAACGCATAGCCCTCCAGCTTTTGATTGTGGTCCATAAATATTGATTAATCTAATCCTTTTTCAAACCAACACCTTCTATAACCAAAACCTCCCAGGACAAACCTCTATCAACTTATGTAATTTAAAGTTAAAGGAATTAAAGAATTCCTATCCCATCGCTCTATCCTCACCAAAAAGACCAAAATGAAGGTCCCCATGGCCAATCCTGAGTAAAAGCACTAACTGACTGCTCATAAACATCCCGTCTCCTGCAAGAAACAAATGGATACATGCAAATCTGCTATTATTTGAAATACTGCACGCTTTTCAGGGTTTTAACAGACTATGGGTATTGAAAGAAGCCCATGTAATATCCATCTGCCTAGTTCACCAGAGTAAATACCAGACTAAACTATTCTCATTTTTTCTCCTCTTCTTTTTTCCTTTGTAATCATCCTTCTTTACTCCCCTCCCTCTTGCACTGAAATTTGGGAATCAGTATCCCCATATCCATCTCAGAATCTCCCAAGATAATTCCATAAGCGGGTTTTGGACTCAATACTCTCTAATTCTACAGGCACTAAATTTTATAGTCCTACTAGACCGCCTTAAGCATGGTGGAGCTACTGATACAGGGCTCACCTACACCAATCACCTTTTCTCTCCAGAGCATCAGAATAACAAACTGGCTGAAGAAGATTTAGTACCCCTTCACCAGCTTCCTGCTGCCGAACCACTTTTTCAGCTACCTTCACTGCTTCTGTCTGTTTAACCATGCTCGGAGGAACTATTACCTCTTTAACCCCTGTGGACACCTCATGCTGAAATACCCCTGCATTTTGAGCTTGTTGTATTAGGAGGTCCGAAACTCCACAAATTTGCTTATTCTGGGCTGCCCAGGGACAATCTTTAAAAGCATGATTTATTTCGTCACATAAGTCACATTTTAAGTGTTTGAACAAAATAATGTGATATGACCCACTTCTCCACAATTATCACATTTAGGTTGGTCAAACATTCGATAAATGCGTTTGGATCCACATTTATAGCAGGCCCTGGGCTGCCCACTGTAAAACAGACCCTCTATCTCTTCCTAACATAAAGGAATTAGGAATATGTTCCACCCTGAGCGTTGTTTGTCTCAATTTCACTTTAAACTTCCACCCTCCTGTCCAAAATAATTCAGAGTCTAAGATGGGATCTGGTTCACTTAAGACTTCACACTTTTGTGATAGCCAAAATTTAATGTCTTCTACCTGAACCCCCTCATTTCTGAACATTACCGTCACAAACTTTATCAACGGTTTGGACAGAGGAATAACAAAAAAAGGTGTCCATAACGGGGAAAACTTTACCTGATTGTACCTTTCCCAGAACAGATCAAGTAAAGCAGGTGAACGGAAGCTAATGTCATAATTGTCCTCACCTGAGATGTTGATAAAAGCAAATACATCCCTAGGGGGAAAACTTCAAAGAATCCTTAATTAGCATTCTACCAACATAATATCGGTTAGGCTTTTCCTTCAAACCCCCTTTATAACGAATCCTTACCGCATTCCTCCTTGGTGCCGCCTCCCTCTTACTCTGTGAAAATAAACTTGATAAAAGGGGCTTTACTGGCTGCACTCCACTAACTTCAGACTGCTCAATTTTAGTTACACTAACCCTCCTATCCTGAACTGCAGTCACAGAATTTGTCTTTTTCTCTACCACAGAAAACTTTTCCTCCTTTTTATTTCTTTGAACAATAGGACTATCAGAGGCAGGAAGACTGTCTCCCCTCCCCCTCCCTGGTTTCCATTCAGGCAAGGTAGACTTTAAACCCCAAACATCCTCCCAAGAAGAATCAGGTGTCCATACTCCTTGTTCTTTCTGTTGCCAGCCTGCAGCTGATAAAGCAGCTTGTGGAGTCCAGGAGCTATCATGTTCCCCCCGCTGCCACCATACTGTCAGTTACACCTTGTTGTCTAACTCCCACATCCCGTTTTTGTAAAGCATTAAAGTCTTTATTGTCAGATTGAAAATAAAATTCAGTAACTCCTTCTTGTAGCCCATGTCCTGTTTGAAAAATCACAGGGGAAACTCTAGCATCCGCTATCACCTTAGGGTTTAACACAAAACCGAGTCTTTTGAGATGGGGATAGTTGAAAGTTATTCAGATTAGATTTAGTACTTACAGGCCAGAGGGTTTAGTAGGCAGGCCATTACCTCTAAACTCCTGTCTCTGTCCCTTCGTTTGCTGCCAACCATAAGATTCCCCCTTCCGATTCAATTCTTTGTCCTCCGACCTCCAATTCCACTCCTTTCTGCTCTGTCTGCAGGATTCTCCTGGCTAAGTCTGCCAGCGTTGGAATTCTCCTTCGTCTCTCGTTCTCCATTACTTCCGGGTTGCCGGCTTCCCCTGCCGGTTTTAAAGGAGCCACGTCTTCTTCTTGGTCATCCGCCTGAATGGGGTCCTCCGCAACAGCTGCCTCTAAAGGAACCCCTCCTTACCAAACACCTCCGCCTCCGCTCATTCTCTCCTCTTTGAATGACTTTTCTCCTTTGAACTGATGCTTTTCTTGGCTTGAAGCCCACCACGTTCCTAGATTAACTGCTCAGCGCTCACTAGAGCTCTCTCCACCTCCTTCTCCATCGACTGAGCCATGGTCATCTCAGTCACAGCATACTAACGCCCTTACTCCCCCCTCTGGCCACTGGAACAGCAGCAGAGTAGGGGAATTTCCCCGGTGTCCTGGCCAAATTTCCCTCATTCACTAAAAATACCACCAACAGCTTAATCTGGTTCAAGGTCAGTTGGCATTCATCTGTATTCCCCTCCCCCGGGTCATGCCTGAAAATAGGCAGGATTTGTCTAGTGCACTTACCTGGTCAACAAAAACTAAATAAATAAATAAATAAAATTTTCCACCCCCACCCTATTGCAGATTTTAATGTCATCTGCAAAAAGACATACCTTCTGTTCTAGCCCCTCTGCAATGTCACTTATAAAGACATTAAAGAAGACTGGTCCCAGCACTGATCTCTGTGGCACCCTGCTGGTCACCCTTCCTTCCTTGGAGTGAATTCCGTTTACCACCACCCTCTGATGCCTGTTCTGCTTTAAAATTCCATGCTCAGCTAGCACTGCAGCAAGTCTAAGTTTCCAGATTAACAACGTGATTGTTAGTGATGTCAAAAGACTTGTATTCTTAACTATTAAAACTAAATCAATTAATTAAAAAAAAAAGTTTCTAGAACCAGAAAGAACCTCAGCATAGACAATCAATTTACACACACTCACCCTAACTACAAGATAAATTGAGAAAGAAACAGTAGCGTTTTGTTAATTTATACTTCCATATTCAGTAGGCAGATTGTGCGGTGCCTGGCCTGCTGGTGAGTGCTGGGGACGGGTGCTGCTGAGATTCACTCGAGGACACAAACACCCGCAGAGACCCCCACCTTGTGGGTTGCTGCCAGTCCACTGAGCCCAGAGACCTCACTCTCTCACTGCCACTGGTGGTCCTCATATACTAGGGCCTAGGTCATCCATTCTGTCCTCACCACTTGGCTTGACTGTTCATGCCTGTGGCGTGCAATGTTAATATTTGCTTGACTGCCACTGACCAGGGTCAAACACCTGTCCTCTGGTCCTAACCTCTCAGTCTGAATTTTACTGAGGCAGCTTTTTTCTTTAGTGGCTGGTGGGCTTGGTGGCTCAGGATGCTGGCTACATGGCAGCCCTAGCAAGCCTGTTTGACTTCTGACTGCTGCTGCTAATGTTCACTACTACTCTGGCTCCACTCCTCACTCACCGCATGGGCCCATGTCCACTTTCCTGCTGTGCTCCTTGTCTTCTTGTTCAATGGCCCAACCTTCTCTCCTTAACCCTCCATGACTGCATCTCCACTCAACGCTGTTCTAGCCTGCCCACTCACCTACCCTGCCCGATGTGCCACAAGAAAGCATGCCTGCCACAGCATGGGAATTAAAACAAATGTGCCAGAGGTCTGCAGTGGTGACATAACTTAGACTGCCATTCTGACCCTGGTTCTGCTACCGTTATGTTGTAAAATGGCAATAGGTGCCAAACACAACAGGCACCAGGCAATGCAATGTGGCTAGCAGCCTCATGACTCATGATGTCTGGTTGGGGGGAGGAGGAAAGTAATGGTCAAGGACCTGGGATTGATCAGATTACAGTGGCAGGCAGCTCCCAATCATTCAGCTCTTCAGCTGACTGCTAATTAGTGGATGCAAACTGAATGATTTGGTGGTCTGATTGCTAGAGACCTTGTCCCTGACCCGACTTTCCTGGAAAACACTGTTGAGGCACATGATCAAGGAGGCAAGCTCAAGAGAAAATGAGACTGGGGTAGCCAGGTTAGGGAACCACAGCTCTGGTACGGTTTGTGGGCAGTCAGCATGGTTATGCAGAAACCAGGACAAACTGCAAGAATCACCAGATGCAGGTGAGACAGCATGACAGCAGCCATTTTGGGCTTAAAAATAAGATGCCCCACAAAATCCAGGATAGTTGACAGGTATGCAGGGCACCAGGAGAAAGACTGGGAGATTACTTGCTGGGAGTGTCATGCAGGTGAAAGGATCAAGATGCCCTGTGATAGCTGTGGTTCACTCCTTTTAACAACCCTGCAAGCAGAGAACAGTGTCATGATCAGCCTTGCTGATAACTGGTTTGTCACTGTTGAGCCCCCTGCAGCCTGAGCTGCACTGAACCCGGCAGTGGCACATCTCTTAAACCTGTCATTGCAATAATATGTTAGCTTTGTGTATGTGGAAGTGAACATAATAAAAGAGAACAAACTAATCTAATATATTTTAATGGTTCATACTACCAGAACGTAAAACAGCAATAATCATTTTCCCCTTCTTATTTAGGAAAGCTACAGGAAGAAGAGAAGTGAAGAGAAGAGAAGAGAAGAGAAGAGAAGAGAAGAGAAGAGAAGAGAAGAGAAGCATGCTGGAAAGAAAAATGAGATTTTGGAAACTGAAATACAGTACATGGAAGCAAGTTCCATCACAGGGATTACCTGCTTATTAAACTCAAGGAGTTATAAAGAAATTAATCAGTCTTGTATTATTGTATTTGTTTTAGTTGAATCTTCAGTACTCTATTTGGATAGAATATTGCAACTGAATTTCCATTTGGAGTCAAAACAAATTACCCTGTTCTCGCATGAAATGAGACTGGCTTTCAGATTTTAAAAGCATCTTGTCTACCATCCTTTAGCCCATTAGCCACCAGAAACACCACCAATCTCTCTTTGAATATGGTTTCCTGAAGTTTGCTGATGATTGATGTCAAACTGATTGGCTTGTAGTTCCCTAGCTTATCGCCCCCCCCCCTTTTTATTGAGGGGTACCATGTCCATTGTTCTCCGGTAATTAGTCACCTCTTTAGTCTCCGAGAAGCAGTTGAGGATTGTTAGGGGGTCTGCCAGTACACGCTCCATTTCCTTCAGCACCCCAGGGTGCAGTACATCTGAGCCTAGGGGTTTGTTTACTTTTAGTGCCTCAAGTCCCCTAACACCCTGGCTGTGTCAATTGGTCACATACACATTTCTGATCACTCTTCTGGTAGTTCTAACCTTACTCCTTGGCAGAGGCTCCTCCTCCTTGGTAAATACCAAACAGAAGTAGTCATTCAGTATTTCTGCCTTACCTTTTCTGCGATCCACTCACCTCTTACCCTGCTTCAGCTTGTTGATCCCTTCCTTTGTTTTTTGTTCCTCCCTGATGTAATTAATTATGCCTTATTGCTTTCCTTGACTTGCTCCACTATTCTTAGTTCTGTTTTGGCTCTAGCTTTCCTCATACCTTGTTGGCTTTCTTCAGTTAGCAGGGCATATGTCCCTATCACTTTCTTACTGACTCACTTCAAATCTCCCAAATATTTTTTTACCTTATTACTCTATGTTACATTACATTATATTTTTCTCTAGGAGGAGCTGGCTGCTGTATAAGAGCTAGTACAAAACTGTGCATTCCCTAGTTCATAGCCTGCTTTACCACCATGCAAATGCTGCATTTGTCGAAATCTAACTTGTTGCTATGCTTTGCTTCTTGAAAAATGAAAATGAAAACAATGATAATGAAAACAATATTGTTTCCACTTTTGGACTGTATTGTTTTCTAAAAAGCAGAAAACATATGTAAATGGTTTTCAGTATCTGATGTAAGAATGACAAAGGCCACGATTCAAAAAGTTATGTAGCTATGCAATCTGCCTGGATTGATGGTAGTTCAGGTGGATGTTAAAGATCCCATAGCACTTCTCAAAAAGAGTAGGGGAATTTTTTTATTTAAACCATAATAAATAAATAAATACAAAGCAGTATTGCATCATACAAACTCATAATATGGAAAATCAAAAACATAAAGAAATATTTCATCATACAGTAACCCTAAGCTTAACCCCCCCCCACTAAAAAAGTAGGGGAATTTTTTATTGAAACAAATAATACACAACAGTATTACATCATACAACTCACAATAAGGAAAATCAACAAAAACTTAAATACATATTTCATCATACAGTCACCCCGAGTATAACCAACCCCCCCCCACTAAAGGAGTAGGGGGATTTTTCCATTTATTAAAACAAATCAAATAGAAAACAGTATTACATCATACAAACTCTTAAACCAAAACATAATTTAGCATTTCATCATACAGCAACCCTGAGCTTAAACCACCCCCCCACTACAATAGTAGGAAAAAACATACTCAAAACAAATAATACAAAACAATATTACATGATACAACTCATAATAAGGAAAATCCAAAAGATTTAAATACTTATATCATCATACAGTCACCCAGAGCTTAACCCCGCCCACTAAAGAGTAGGGAATTCTTTCATATATTGAAACAAATCAAAGACAAAATAGTATTACATCATACAAACTCTTAATCAAAAACATAATGAAATATTTCATCATACAGCAACCCCAAGCTTAACCAACCCCCCTCCCCACTGAAAGAGTAGGGGATTGTTGTATTCATTTAATGTCAAAATCAAAGAATAAGATAGTACAAATTGTAGATCACATCAAAGACCATTCAAGCAGAATAATGAAGAATTCAATCATACATAAAACGAAATAAGACAAGCATTAAGAAGTGCTTATTCTGCACAATGGATATAGACCCCCTCCAACAACAAAACATCCATATAAGTGAACAAATTATACAAGAAGGAAAAATATGGGTAGCTTTCTGTTGTTTTTTTTCCAAACAAAGAGTATGTAAAATAATGAAGAAAAAAAATGTACCATGAGAAGATAATCACCAGAAGGAAACAGGGGTGCTATAACATATAACCACCAAATACCAGAAAAAACATCCCAGCAAGTAATTACCAAGGTAGTAAAGACACTAAACATATGAAAAAAAAGCCCAATGCTTAGAGTGAATCGGAGGCTGCATTTTATTAGCTTCTAACACAATTAAATTTTGAAGATCTTCTACAATGAAACCAAATAGTTGAGATTGTGGAATAAATTGTTGTTGTAGTGAAAACCTCACTCTACTATGCCAAATCCAAAATTTCAAAAAGCCAAATAAAAGAAGGATGCTACGAGAAGGGAGTGAGCTCCAATGACCAGATAACAGTCCCAATACAAAGGTGTCATAATTTAAATACTGAAAAGGCAACAAAGACCATGTATTTCATACAATTTTCCACAGATCGACAACATATGGGCAATCAAAGAACAAATGGTGAATAGACTAAAGAAGTACTGCATACTGGTCTTGGGCAATAATACTCTGACAACTCTTTATGTTTCAAGTTATTTTTAACATTTAATTTCCCCATGGCACATAATCATACAGTATCCCATAATTTTTGAGGAAACCTTTTGTCATTAAGTATTGCACAGACCATAGATTGTTCTTGTGTTGAATGGTCCGTAAAAGGAAATATTTGTAAAAAATTATTTACAATCCAACTATACAGGAGTTTTCTGGGTGAAGACAGTAGGTGAGATAGATGGATTTCCCAAACTTTAATCTTAGCAATACTGTCTTTAATGTAAGTTGGGAAACTTGAAATTTGGAAATTTCTGGGATTGGTACCACTCACTGCCCAATGTGTGTTAAACACCTGTAACCGCAGTGTCAACCACGGGACCCAGATATGCTGATCTCCCTTCACCACAGGACCCCAATTTGAATAATAAAAAGACAAAAATAAAAAACTATATGGTTCACCATCCCCAGACCACCTTCCACAATTGAACAATAGGTAATCCCTTGTTTCACAGGGTTCAATCAGCTACCCCATATCCCAGGAAAAAAACAACCCAGTAGTTTACTCTCCAAACCTTTAGGGATTGGGAAAACATGGCTAACATATATAAAAAAGGGAGTAAATATGTATGAATCATAAAGATACGTTTCAATTTGTGCATATGCCACCTATTCTATTTCTGAATTCTTAACCTAGCACTGTCAATTTTCTGAGTTCAATTATATGTGGCCATATCACCAGAGCCAAAAAAAAAAGACCCCAAATTTTCTGAGGGTCAGTCACTAGAGGGATCCCTTTTATATGAGTGTGGTGCTGATCTGACCATCCAACATAAAGGCAAAAGCTTTTAGTTGGATTTATTTGAGCCCCAGTTAAATCAGAAAAAGTCTGTAAAACATCTATCACCGCAAGTCCTGAGTGAAACTCTGTAACAGTAACAACCAAATCATCTGCATATGCACAAAGTTTCACACCAGGAAGGTGCGGCACAGAAATACCTCATATAATCGGGGAAGAATATATGTTGAATTAATGGATCTAACATAAGGATATATAATAGGGGACTTAATGGACATCCCTGCCAAACCCCATGAAAAAGCCCACATTTGTGACCAAGGAAGCCTCTCACCAAGGGACCTACAGAGGCGGTCGAATAGTACCCTTGTAAGATTTTAATGAAAGCTAGAGGAATGCCATAAAGCTGTAAAACTAGCCACAAAAAAACTATGTGATACCCTATCAAATGCTTGGGTTTGATCCAAACAAAGCAAATAGGTGTCGATATCATGTTCCTGATTATAGCTTAACATTTCATGAAGTAGAAGCAAATTATCAGAAATTTTTCTACCTGGAACAGTACACATTTGTGGAGGGTGAATACAGTCACTCAATACATTCAGTAACCAGTTATTTAAGATTTTTGCAAATATCTTAAGGTCAACATTTAATAAGATAATTGGTCTCCAATTATTTAATAGGGCAGTATCTCCTGTTTTATGTAAAACACACAAAATTCTGGTATTCATACTCCCAGGAATGTTTGTGGACAAAAAAAGATCATTATAAACCTGAACAATTTCATGTGGACACTGTAACCACAACCATTTGTAAAATTCAGATGGAAGACCATCCATCCCAGGGGCAGTATTGATAGTCAGAGCAGTAATCACTACTCCCACTTCTAGCATAGAAATAGGTTGCAACAAAAGTTGTTGCTGAACCATAGAGATCTGTGGCAAATCCATCAAGTTTAACCACTGATCAGTTGTCTCCGAAATACGGGAAGGGGTACCAAATTTAATTTGCAAGTACGTATGAATTTCATCTAAAATCCCAACCATGGAGAAGACTGTTTCTCCCGACTGGGTCAACAATCGAGAAATATGTTTTCTCTGTCTTCTATTTTTACAATTTTCATAGGGATTTGTGATGTATGATTTTCCTTGGGTACCAAACTTCTGTTCTGCCTCTAAAGTAACAAATCTTTTATACTGTAAAGAGACCAATTCCATTTTGAGTTCTTTAATACGAGCTGCAGAATGTCACACAGTTGGTAATCTCCCATGTAAGGACTGAAGTTGTGAGTGCAAAAATTCATATCTAGATTGCCTGTTATAGTGATAGACTCGTGTTGTGTATTTAAACCAAGATCTAAAATCACCTTTGGAGTCCAACCACCAATCTACAAAATTTTCGTATAAGCAAAAAACCGAAAGTCTGGCACCCAACAAATCTAATACTCCTGGAAGCTGTGTAGACAGAAAAAGATCAGAATTAAACCACCACACACCTTTACCATAAGCAGTAGCAGCGGTATCGGATAAGAGAATACTAATTAAACAATGGCCCGACGTGGCTACTATTTGGGTATCAGAGGTCAGTACAACAATATCCAAAGGGACAAAGAGAAAGTCAGTTCTAGAGGACAAATTACCTTTATAAAATGTGCATAAAGGGATATTCAGCACCGCGCATTGGGCATCTTTTAGTGTAGTCTGGGTTAAAATTCGATTCAATCCTACCACATCACAATAAACTTTCTGAGTGCATCCACCTCTATCGGTGCGTAATAGCCCACAATTAAAATCTCCTCCCCAAATCATAGTTTTGGAAGTATGTAATAAGGGTTGAATATCACTTCAAAGAGCAATGCATCCTGTCTTAGCCTGTGGGGCATAGCAATTAATCAATCTAAAAACAATCCCCTGTAGTAAGACATCCAACAACAAAACTCGGCCTGAATGTATTTCCACCAATTTGAGGAGTGTAATATCATCCTGAAAGAAACAAATAGCCGCACCACTACAAAGGTCTATGCCCAAAGACCAGAAACTGGGGCCCCATTTCCAGTTTGCGGCTGCTATATTAGCCTCCCTTAAAGTATAAATACTAGTATCCTGGAAAAACAGCACATTTAAGGAGAGTTTCTCAAATAAAGAAAAAGTTGCTTTACATTTAACATCAGAACTGATACTATTGGTATTCAGGGAAGCAATTACCAAATCAATCTTACATCCAGTCAAGGAGGTTTGTCTTGGACAAGTTTAACTTTCGAATGTGTTCTCCACCTTTTTTTCCTAACCTTTGGTTCAGGTTTGTCAGGTTCAATTTTGTCAGGTTCCTTGCTCCCCGAGGAAGCTTCCAAAAGAGAAGAGGCATCAGAGACATCTTCCATTTCTGTGTCTCCTCACTGTAAAGGGGCATATTGATTCTGCAAGGGAAGAGCTTCAGTGGAAAGTTTCTTCGATGTCAATTTCCCTCTCCCTTGTTTCACTAAATGGAAAGAATTTAAATCAGGAGGGGGCATTACTGGGGTAGCCTCCAAAGGACAAACAACACCCTTGGGGGAAGGTTGATCCACCTGTATTTGTACTGCTACAGTACTGGGGAAATGTGTAGCAGAAACCTGACTGACTGGTGGAGGTGCACCAGACACATTGGAGGCAACCAGTGGGGGAGATCGTGGAACTAAGTTAGTAGAGGAAGAGGCAGGTTGCCTACCTAATGGCTGAGCATGGGGTGTCCTGGGAACACCACGAAGATTAGAATGGTAATGTACTGCAGTATTAACATAAAAATCATGTTCCACAAAGTCACCATCAGGGGTATTTTGGAAGGCCCACGGACATTTTGTAAACATATGGCCTTCTGTATCACACATGCTACATCTCGGGGGGGAAAGTACAATGTACACCAGGGTGGCTCAAACTCCCACACATATTGCATCTAATCTTCTCACAGCTGCTGCTAACGTGCCATGTGGAGCCACACTTAAAACAAGTGCGGGGCATTCCATGGTGAAATAAAATACCCCTGTCTCTACCTAAGAAGAAACTACTAGGCAAATGTTGGATTCCAGCGTCTGAGGATCGAAGTTGAACTTTAAATTTCCACCCCCCCCATCCAAAAACCTTCACTGTCAATAATCGGATCTGATAACCCTTGAATTTCACATTTTTGTTCCAACCAATATATAATATCCTTAACATTCCCCCCCCATTGTGAAATAGTACAGTAACCATTTTTAATGTGGGTTTGGAAAGAGGTACAGCAAAGAAATGAGTCCAAATCTCAGAGTCCTTAACCAAATAATATTGTTGCCAAAATTTGTCCAGCAGGGCTTCAGAATGAAAACTAACATTGAAACTTTGTTCTCCTGGGGCATGGATAAACACAAAAACTTCAGAAGGAGTAAACTGGAGGGATTGTTTAATGAGAAATTTATCCACAAAGCTGTGATCAGTCAGTTCACCAAGCCGCTTTTATATTGGATTCGAACAGCGTGTCTGCACTTAGCATTAGTCGAGGGGTCGTGAAAAAGACTAGCAAAACTGTATTTCTGGCTTGTCTGTCCCTGCAGTGGATCGGGATGTGTAGTATTATCCAGTGAAGGTTCTGCAGAAGCCCCAATCAAAAGTTGGCTATCAGGAATGTCGAGCTGAGAAGGAGCCTCAGACGGTGGAATACTAGTATCAAAAGGAGAGGCTACCGCACCCTCAATCGGTAGCACCGGTGGAATTGAGTCCGGGGCTTCTGAAAGGGTGCCATTTTGAGATGTTGATACCACTGAGGCAGAAACTGGCAAATTAGAAACAAAATCAGCCATACCCAGTAAAGGAATCATCGGATCCGGTAGCCAAGTCCCATCTGAGGAAGTTATCCAGCCTGCTTTCTGGAGTGCTGAGTCCGGTGACCAGGCAATATTCAGCAGCTCGTCCATATGATCCACCTCTGTAAGGAGGTCAGGAATCTGGGTGTCAGCCTGAAGGCCAGCAGGCATAAGTTTCTTTTCAGTTTGCACATCAGGGCTAGTACTCAAACTTTTCCATTTCTTCTTTTCCTCTTCCAGCAGTAAACTTTGTCATTTATATTGTAATTCAGCCTGAGATAATAATGCAGCCAAACATAGTTATTCAGCACACAAGTTCACTTGCAAACATTCTTCAGCCTTATCTGCATCCAAACCTACAACTTCTGTTTATTTATTTGCTTTTGTTAACTGGGTAAGCACACTAGACAGCCAAGTGCCTATTTTCAGGTGTGACCCGGAAGAGTTACAAGTAAAAATTCGTACACGAACAGTTGAGGAATCGAGAAAACACATAGGGAATAACAGGCATTACAAGGCTAGCTCTAGAACAGGTTGGCACAATGAAATACATTAAAATGGTACATACAGGATGTAATTAGGAGGTGAACAGCAGAGTAAACAAAAACAATGACAGTGATAACTGCCTGTGTGGGGGGGTGTGCCCTAGGCAGGGGGTCGAATACTAGCTTCTCGACCGGTTACTGAAGAAGTAAGTGCAAGTAGTACTGAGGCCCTCCACTGTGCCGGGCTAGGGGGAGGAGTGGGGCCCCGGTAGTGAGCTACGAGGTGCAGGGACAGGTGGAGGAAGATTTCAAAAAGTTCCAGAGGGAAGCTTTAAAGCTTGGATGGGAGGTGGTGGACTGAGTAAGCTCAGGGAGCGAGTTCCACAGTTTAGGGGCATATGTGTTGAAGGCCCGATCCCCCGCAAGGGTGTGGGTTCTAGGAACCAGGCGTTCCAGGTTCATCCCAGATCTTAGTTGGTAGGATGGGGCACCTAGCTTGAAGGGAAGGGCAAGGGCAGAGGGGGTGGCCGAGCGGATAATGTTGTCAATGAAGTTTCCGAGTACCAGGGAGCGGTGCTTCTCCGGAGGGAGCCACTCCAGGCGGCTGTAAAGATCACAGCAGTGGGTTAGGGGAGGGGCAGAGAGCGTGAAGCAGCAAACATTGTTGTAGGCAGTGTCCCATTTTGAGAGGCTGGTTTTGGGAACTGGGGCAAATGTTACGAGTCCATAGCAGAGTGAAGGGAGGAGGACCCCCCTGGCTAGGGCCAAACAAGCGGCCGGGGTGAGGCAGTTTTTAGCTTGATAAGCTAGGCCAATCTTACCATTAGTAGCCTTACAAACATTCCGGATGTGTAGAGTAAGGTCCAACTGCGGGTCCAGGGTGACACCCAGATACTTGGCGGCGGCTACCGTCTCAAGGGGCGAGCCGTCGGCCCTGTAGATTTGCAGGGGAGTGGGGCAGGATTTTATTTTGTTCAAGGAACCAAACAGCATGGCTTGGGTTTTCTTGAGATTGAGGGTGAGCTTATGTTTGCTGAAACTGAGCAGAATTAGTCTTGACAACCTCCGGTACTGGACCTGCAGGAGTGGAGATCTGCTCTCCTGCAGGTTCACCAGCCAACTCCCCAAACTGAGAGTCCATCAGGCGAGGTTTGGGTCCCCCTACTGTCGAGCAGGGGAATTTCCCCAGTGCCCTGGCCAAATTTCTCCCCATTCACTAAAATACCACCAACAGCTTAATCTGATTCAAAGTCAGTTGGCCTTCATCCGTATCCACCTCCCCCGGGTCGTGCCTGAAAATAGGCAGAATTTGTCTAGTGCATTTACCTGGTCAACAAAAACTAAATAAATAAATAAAATATATGCATAAATTGGGTGCAGATCTCCATGACATGTAAACAACGTGCACATTGTGTGATCCACATCAACGATGGCTGGCAACTACATGTGCAGAGTCAGGTATGAAGAGATGTATAGCATGCCTGGCACTGTTAGCAAAAAACATAAATAAGTCCATAGAATGTCCCCCAGCAGCATATAAGGAGATGTTCATGCACACACCTCACTACATGGGCAGAGCCACTGTGGAGAGCAAGTGAGCAATGTGGCTTTGTAAGGCACAGACTGTAACGGAACAAAATCTGACCACATCAGGAACTGGAAATGGAAACCATCACAGAGAGCAGCAGGTGTACTGTCTCCCCCACTGTTCCCCTAATCTCTAGAATGTTCACACTGAATTCTATTTGGATAGAATTTTGCAACTGGATTTCCATTTGGAGTCCAAACAATAACCCTTGCTGCCATAAGATGGGGACTGTGCAGAAGTCTGGCAGATCAGGGGGAGATCTCAAATAGAGAGGACTGTTGAACAAAATGTACAAAAGGGTGGAGTACCCACCGATTCACGTTGGCTATTCAGGGTTGGCACAAGGGCCTGTACTGTAAATATATTTTTGGTGTGTGTGGGCAGTCTGAGAGCCATCCCACTAGCATGTTTGTGGCACAACATTTGCATTAGTGTTCCCTGCACAGTCCTGTTGTGCAAGGTCAGCAGTTGTCACTGTCACACATACAGTGTAATGGGGAAAACGCACACAAGCATGCTGATGCTTATGCATTCGAGTGCTTACTTTCCTTACCACTTCACACTGGTTCTATATCATAACAGTGAATATAGAACCCCGACTACCTTTACAGTGAGGGCAAATCGCTGAAAAGAAAACTTTAGGCGATTAGCACTACACCGAGCACCAACACTGCAACCACTCCATAACTCCAAAACGGGGCAATATATTCATTTATTTTTTATGTGGGAGACCCACCTTTGCATGGGGCGAGCCCCCCAACCCCATTACTAATATAATCAACTCCAGGGGTGGGCGGACACTGCAGGACAGGAGAATACATGGGATGGGGGCCACAGAAAGCAGGTATGATACCACGGCTGGGGTGACACAGGGAACCAGAGAGTGGAAAAAAATTCCAACACAGCTACACAAAAATTGTATCTGCAGGCGGTCTCAAACCTGGGACCACTAGCACTGTAAGTGGCATCTGTATCCACCACTCCAGGTGCCCAGCTCAGCAGCAGCAGCAGGCTGCACTCCTTTACTTATCCCATAGCACCATGCACACCCCGTCATTCGCCATCGCTATTCTGTCCCTCCAACCCTCTCTACTCCCTCCTCTCGCTATGTCTTCACCGCCACTACTCCTTGGGCATGCAAATTGAGTCACTAATATTTGAGACACCCAGTTTGCTTCACCCATATGATGGGATGCCCTTCACATCCACTGTGCTGAGGATTCGTGATGATACACTGAGACAAAATGCTCCAACCATATGACCTGTGGAAAACCCTTGGTGAAGGAAAGGGACTGAGAGGGTGTGAAAAATTGTGGGCAGTAGTATGCTGACCAATGGAGATCACAGGACAAGTGAGACACAAAACACTGCATTGGAGAAATTATTCTGACAACAATTTCAAGTAAGCTAATTGGAAAAATCTTTAAGGACTGTTCTGATGATGTGAGGCACTGTAGGTTAACTTAAATCAAATTTTTCAAACAGTTACTTTCAAAATAATGCCTCTTACACTCTGAATATACATATTCACTTCTAAATAACGTTTATTTTGTTTCAACAGGCTACTACACCTGTGAATACTGAGCAACTCTTGACTTAATCTCCCCAGCCCTCCCTTGGATCTGCTTTACTGTACCACAGGTCACCACAACTGCAAAATATTGAGTGACTGTAGGCTTAAATCTCCCTATCCCTACCTTGTAACTGCTGGGCCCAGCCCCAGTCCACAGTCAGTCTACAAGCCTTATGGTATGGGCAGCAGTGACTACCGTGCAATACCAACCTAAGCATGCCCACTGACCCCTCCCAGAAATCTATTTCTGGATATCTATCACTCTAGTGTAATTATCATTCTAAAAATAGTTATTGGAGGCAGTTTAGCACAGCAGGTTAAGGCTCTGAGCTGGAGACCTGGGTTTGAATCCCACAGCTGCCTAGGTGCATACCGTGTGATCCTGAGCAAGTCATTTATCTTCCTTGTCCTCCCAGGTCACAACTGGAAACAAGCATCGGTTTAGTGTGCTACTCCTCCTGATTAAACAGTGTTCCCTTTCCCTTCCTTCCCCTATACTTTGTGCATATACATCCTCTATCAGACAAGGCAAATTTATTTGTTAGGCACCTATCCAAAGCTCTGCACGCCATAAAGATAGCAGTTAAAAATGTTGTTAAAACAAGGTCAGTAAAACAGGTCAGGATACATGTGGTAACCCACATAAAAACATACCTCCCCAAGACTTAATTAATTTAATTAAGTGGTCCCAAATGCCTGATTGAACATGTGGGTTTTCAACAGACCCTTAAAGCATTCCAGTGAAGGGGCATCTCTAATCATAGCCAGAGGCAAGTTCCACAAGAAAGGAGCTGTGATGCAAAAAGCTCTATCTCCTGGTGACTTTTAATTTTATATATATGTATATATGTGTATATATATATATATATATATATATATATATATATATTTTTTCCTCTTTGGCTGGCTCGGGCAGGCTCTTAACCCTGTCCTCGCCTCCTCTGACCTGGCAGCTTGTCTCGCCCATATCTCGGGCCTCAGAATCCCCCACAGATTGCCCCTCATGCTGGGGCTCAGAAGGGGAGGAATGCCCTTCTGCCACCCAGAGAACACATCCATATTAGGTCGGAGTCCAGGTGATGGTGTGGGATGGAGGTGGGTGGGCAGGGCTTCATGTAGCCCAAGCCAGCTATTTTCCATTTTCTCCCTTTAAACGTTGCTGGGATGTGCATGTCAGTGTGCGCACATGGAGGCATGTGCACGCTGTGGAGTCCCGCAGCACCCGCCCTTCCTTGGTGCCCCAGTCCCACACTACCCTTAGGCCTTCACCTGGTGGCAGTCACTCAGCTGGAATGCCAGTCCACCCTCCCTGGGAGAGGAGAGCTGTTATCCGGATGCTCAATCCTCTCCCTCCCCAGCCAACCCCCTGCAATCTATATTCACCACCGAACATGGGTCACCGGTGTGGCAGGAGGTAAGTCCCCAGCACCTCAGCCCTCCATGCCACTTGCCAGCTTCTCCTGGTGACTTTAGATGAGAACATGGAACCAGAAGGAGCCCTGCCTCAGAGGAACAAAGGAGGTGGATGGGTGTGTGTATTCAGTCAGAAGGTCTTTCAGGTGGCCAGGGCCCTGATCATGCAGGGCTTTTTAGATTAGCAAACTTATCTTGAAGTTGATGCACCACCTCACTGGCAGCCAATGCAGTTCCCACAAAACTGGTGTGATATGCTCTGGACCATGGGGTCCGAGTTATCAGCTGGGCTGCTGAGTTCTGCATGACCTGCAAGTGGTACACCAGCTCACAAATAGCCCTAGGTAAAGAACATTACAGTAATCCAGACAGCAGGTGACAAAAGCATGTAGTAGTGTTTCCAAGTCAGGTTGTGCAAGATAGGCTCAAATTTGGGCAATATTATACAGATGGAAAAAGCCACTGCAGACAACAGATGACACCTTGATGTTCTAGTGTCAGTCCACTGCCCACAATGACACCCAGATTTCTTACCTTATAAGCAGCTTGCAGTGTGGTGCAATTTAAAGATGGCAACAAGACACCATCCCTATTCATTGCTGCACCCACTTGGCCCAGTTTCATTAGTAACACCTTTGTCTTCGATGAGTTAAGCCTGAGCCAGCTTGAAGCCATCCAGTCTTGGATTTCAGCAAGACACTTGTCTAACACAGCTACCACATTTACCTTGTCAGGTGCACATGACAGGTAGATCTGGGTAACATCTGCATAGCAGTGAAAACCCAGGCCATACTGCCAAATGATCTCCCTCAATGGCAACATTTACATGGCAAATAGCATGAGAGCCAGGATTGACCCCGAGGTACTCTACAGCAGAAAGCAGCAGCACTTGAGATGTTTCTGCTTATCTACCATGTCAAATGCAGAGGAAGGATCCAGCAGTACCACAATGGAACACTGACAGCTGTCTCTTGCCAGAGGAAGATAACTGAATACCATGACTGGAGCTTGTGGGATAACAGATGGACCAGACACCGAACTTCAGGTTTAACACACAATCTCTGTGTGATGTTTTTTCAAAATACAGAAATTACCCTTCAGAAATGGCATATCCCTTCTTCGGTATATCAGTTTTCAGCAACAGACTATGCATGTCCTTTATCTGCACTTAGCCAACACCTACTGATCTCTGATCTAATTTTTCAGTTGAGATTCAGCCTCCCCTATGTGGGCCTTGTTTGCTTGGGTGGTGGGGGCTCAAATAATAATAATAATAAAAAAAAAACAAGCTAAAGACAAAGAACCTCAGTGTAGAAGCACTAAAACAAAAGTTATCCCAAAGGGCATTGACAATAAGTCAGGTTTCAAAGAAACACAACATGACACATACTTCCATAATGCAGAGCATCATGGGATATATGCAGATCACCATGACATTTCAGACATGTTCAACTTACAGAAATTTACATGCATTTTAAATAGCAAAACTAACTTAATTTTTATAATACAGTCCCCTAGTAACTTTTTACTTTTATCAAAAACACCTGGTGCCATGGTATTTTCAACATTTACAGGTTTCATAAACATAAGATATATACATCAAAGTATTTTATGACATAGTGCCATTGCATACTAAATCCAGCAATGAGGAACACAGCCTGTTGTTTTACATTAGCTCGGAGGTCACCACTATAACCTCCCTGTACGAGGAACTGAGAGGGAAAAGGAAAAATAAAGAGGACACTATAGCATAGTCAAGAAAGGGAAGGGGTGCCAATAGGTGGCCAACCTTATGGACTAGAAATTGTAAAGAATAGATTAGAATAAGAAACAGAAGAACTGTTGCAACAGATTTAAGAAAATATCGGTCCTGAAGAGTGGCAGGAGCTCCCTGTCACAGAGCTGTCTCTGTGTTATACCATGGTCTAAACCCAGACTGAAATGGCTCAAAGATCTCAATATTCCAAACAGTCCTGTAATTATGCCACCACTACCTTCTCAATTACCTTTCCTAAGAATGGGAGGTTTGAGACAGGCCTGTAATTTGCCAGATCCTAAGGGTCAAACGATGGCTTTTTCAGCAGGGAGTTCACCACTGCCCTCTTCAGGTCAGTGTGGAAAACACCCTCCTGAGTTAACACCTGACTATCTCAGTGATAATTGGAACCAGAGTCTGCCAGCAACTTGAGAGAAAGCTGGTAGGACCTTGATCAAATATACGGCATATAGAGAGCAACTCCAAGTCCACTCAGGAGACCTTCTCAGTAAGGACTGGGCCAAACGTGACCCACAGCAACGGAGTGCTTAAATCCCTCACCTCATGAACACTGCCGGCCTATGACAGGCTGCCTGAGGAGATACCAGTTCTGATGGAGGACACCTTGCAAAAGAAACAGTGGTTGAACTCATTGCATTTTTCTGCTGTAAAAAACACTTCCTGACTGCAGACAGTGGGGATTTAACAATCTGTCCACAGTATTGAAGAGTTGAGCAGGTCGATTTTCCCTATAATTCTAAGCATTCAACCAATTCACATTTAAAATAACTGGCTGGCAAAATGCTGAATCCCAGTCAACTCCTCAACATTTATTTGAGTTTGAGTCCCTTTTCTAAGTCTCTCTAAATAATGCCTTTTAAATAAATGCCCCCTAGCAATGCCCCTTATTTTAAAATGATACATAAAGTCACAGTCTTTATCTGATATTGATGAAGCTGGATATGAACAGTGGACCTCTGTTGGCGATGATCTTGGAGACATACAATGCTTATTTTAATAGACTGGAACCGCTTGATGCTGCTCTTCTTCCTGACGAATGTTCACTGGCACTGCAAGTACCTCAAGGCAGCAGGAAACAACAAACCTTTCCTTGGTCTCACTCATTGCCCTACTGCCCCTGGTCAGGGACACAGGCAATCCCCTATTAACTAGGCTTCACTGGAGGCTAGTCCACACCAGCCCCTACCCTGCTGTAGACCTCCATAGGCTGACTGTTTCTTCCCTCTGGTCTGGTCTCCCTTACTTCATCTTCCTCAGCAGTCTGTTTCAGTCTCTAAATTTGAGCTTTGCAGCCCTTTTTAAACTGCTGAATATTCTGCATACATTATTTTCCAGATATGTGAAAGGCTAAAATCCTTCTCCCTCCCCACAGTACCAATTAGATCCCATTCCCTTTCAGAATCCTGTAGCAGCATATGCCACAATTGAATGTTCAATTTGAGCTTATGAGAAGTTGACTTTTGTCCCCAGACCCTTTTCCCTCTTGGAAAAATGGCAAATTTCTATTCACGTTTTTAACACATAAAAATCACATCTTAAATAAATTAAAGCATATGTAATTGGAAATATGAGCTTTTAGGCTTTCTGCTGATTTGTTTTGTATAAATGACCTCAGAGAACCCAAAGTCTCTGGTTTGTGAAGTTACCCATGTCTCTTGTGTAACCCCCTAGGAAACAGGCTTACCTGGACATCTCCATCTTTGGGCAACTCCTTTAGCCTCTAAGGACCTGACTTTGTGAAAGGGAGACAGGGAGGAGATGACTGGATATGGCAGGAGCTATGGTGTTTTGGCACCCCCCCATGTCCTGCAAAATACTTGGTTCCCATCACGTATCAAAGGCAGCAGGTAGCAGTCACCAACAGACGATTGTTGAAACTGCCATACTGCCGCAGCTGGAGACTCTTCTCCATGCCTGCCGGGTGAACTAGATGGGTGGATGCACTAAACAAGTGCAAAAGCCTCTTAAAATCATGACTTTGGGGTCAATGCCCCCAGATGGCATGGGCGGTATCATCTTGGTAACTCCTGACCACTGTAAACAGCCAATCAAGGGGTGGGGAGCTCACCACAGGCATTTGGTGAATTATGGGTGAAGAAAGGATTGTAATTCTGGCACCCTTTTATCAGAGCTATAGGACATTGGGTATTTGGAGTGTGTTATGTATTTGGAGTGACAGTGGTGTGGGCCATTGGGGGCTGGTTAAAAATTGCTGCTGTAAGATGAGGATTGTGTAGAAGTCTGGCAGCTCAAGGAGAGATCTCAAACAGAGAGGACCTGCTTCATGTCTGCAGAGATCAAGCTGTGCCATGTTGGGCCTTGGACCTAGGTAAAATCGAAAACAAACTGCTGAGTTCCAAGGAAGAAAGCAAGCAGCAACTGCATGCAAGCCATCACCAGTATGAAGCTCAAGAGCACGCATAGAGAAGCTGACTGCAATCCAGGACTGATGATTCATGTCCCAGCTCTAACCCCATGATCAGGTACTGGGGTGGCACCAGCCTAAGAGTTTGGAAGCCAAGATGTATGTGTGGGTCAGTCCAGGCCCCAGCAGTCAAAAGATGGGGGGGTGGGGAATACAGTTGGTTGAAGTTTGTTTGCAAGTTGGCTGTCTGACCAGATTACAGATACCTTGCATGTAGAGATTTAAAAGTCCCTAAAGCAGTCATATGGCCTGTGGGATTTTGGGGAATTAACATCTGTGTTTTCAATTTAAGCACACCAATACTGACCAACCTGTGACATCTACGGGCCTGCAGTGTTTCAACACTTGGTATCCAGGGACTGATGTAAGGGGGCTCGCATTGTGTTTAACTCCTGGAACTAGGTGGGATAGGGTAATGGCCTCTAGTACAGGAGGGCCATTACAGTATCTGAGGTTGTGGTAAAGTGTAAGAGTGAGAAAAGTGTGACTCCTAGTAAGGTCTTGCTATTGGCTGCTGAGGTACCAACAGTTGTATCTCACCCTCTAAGTAAATTAACTACCTGCAGCCTGCATGTGGGTGGTTGTTGAGACCCTACCTAGAAGAGCACTTAACTGGTCCTGCTTTAACCCTTTCTTCTCTTGCAGGGGCCAGTGTGTTAAATAAAGCTGTATTGTGCTGTTTAAATCTGTTATTGTTATTTCTTGCACTCATACTGTGCATGTCAACTGGGGGAAACTCTTGCATTTCTGTGGGAGATTTGACTACAGTGTGGAGGAGGGCAGGTATGACATCCCAAAGGGTTGTACTGTGACAATATATAACACACTTTAATTTTTCTCAGGGTGGAGGTACTACACATTTCTTTTCTGTTGCAAACAAACACCCTTTACTGCTGAGTATCAAGTCAAGTAGATTTTATTTAAGATGGCCACCGTGCTGTGCTGATCATCTGAAGCGTTCTTGATTCTGAAGCATCTCTTTTAAATTTTTAGCTTATTTTAAATCTTTTTTTGCTCCTAGTTAGGTTAGGATTGTGCTTCTTTAGAACAGCTAGGGCTTGTTAAATGTGCTTAGTGTTACCTGGCATCCTGCATGTTTTTAGCTGTGTTGGTTCTAACAGCTATTTGCACTACAAGCTGTGATTTATCCACTATAGTACCTGCTGTGGGATGTAACTTTTTACCCCTTTGGAGTTTCAAGTCATGACGTCCCTGAAAACTTTATGTGACATCTTAGTTTCTTGGACCAGTAATCACTATCAGCATTATACTGAGGCATTTTTCTTTGTGACTGAATGGGTGCCCGATTGTTTCCTGACCTTGCACTTCAGCGTGCTGTGGAACCCTGGCAGACTGAGTGCACACCCATGGCTCTGTGGCTGTTCTGGAAGGATCCAAGAACATTGGGGTTATTTTTGTTTGGAGTAGCAGCAGTGAAGTGCCTGTGTGTCGGTACATCTTGGTAAGTCTCTGTTGTCCACTAACGGGAGCAGGAGTCAATTGTGAGATCCCATCTTTGTTGCTGGTAATTTTGTTAACCCAGTGGTCTGTTGTGTCTATGCTGGTCTTAATGTGCTGTGAGAGAGTAAGTGGGGCAGTTTCATACTGCGTGGCCTGTAGGTGGTCTGGGGATTTGCTGCTGATTAGTGGCTTTCTGTTTGCTAAGCTTTTCATTCTTTTCTGGCTCCTGGTGAGAAAGGAGCTGAAGTGAAAGCATTCCTCTTTATGGAACTTTTGTTTGGACACTGACTAAGCAGGTGGCTTGGGTAAGAGCTGTGCCATACTGTTAGTGCCTTTTCCTCCTATTATTCTATGGATGGTTCTGACTGAGGGTGGGGAGTGTCATTGGGACTTTTGGATATTCAACACCAAGACTTTTCTGTGAGTATATTCCAAAGAATCTTAGTGTGAGTTTTTGGAGGTTTCTGCTTCACCTGGTGGCAGTAGGTGCAGTAAGAGTTTTATGACTGGCTTTGGGGAAGTTTAATTGCTTAATTCTGCAGGAGTCTGTTTCTCCTCCTTTCTCTTCTTTTTATGTTCTTCTTTTCACTTGTACAAAACAAACATATTGGTATGATTGTGGATTTTGAGAGGTGTGCCACTGTTGGTACAATGCTGGGTAATCTGCAAGGGACTCAGCAGTGTCAGATCCATCATTAGCAAGGCTCAGCATGACACTCTTCTGGCCTTGCTGTGCTGAACTTAGTGTAGTTCAAATAAAAGAGTCATCTGAATCATAGGGAGGCTCTTTCCTTTGATCTGCATAATGCTGCTCAACAAGCAGAGCTGCTCAGCGTCATGATCAGCCTGCTGTGGTCTCACCCCCACCAGTGTAAAAATAATCTCTCTCTCTCACCCCTTCCTCCATAATTTTCTGACACCAAGGTGTCCAATCCACAGTGCTGGCTAGTACCCCCATTCCACCCAATTTCACTGCGCGACACCAGAGAGCCCATCCCAGTGCCGCTAAACAGAACACTGACACCAGGGAGATCAATCTCCAGGGTTGGTACCTGAAATAAAATCATCCCTCAATCCCTCTCACCCCTTTCTTCTTAATTTTCTGACAGCGGGGTGCCCAGTCCCTGGTGCTGGCTAGTGCCCCCCATCTTCCCCGGTTTCACTGTACAGCACTGTTGAGCCCACCCTCAGTGCCGCCAAACAAAACACCAACACTGGGGTGCCCAATCCTCAGTGACGGTACCTGAAATTAAGAAAACCATCCTTCATAATCTTTTTTTATTATTATACACTGTGTAAAAAAGAAAAACAGCCACTGATGTCAGTTTCCACAGCCGGTTCACTGATGCTGTTACCCTCCGCTCACCCAATACTCCTACTCTGCACCCAACAACCACATACACCCCTTACTTATCTAATGGGGGTCCAATGCCATAATTCTCCCTGGACCGTAGACACATCTTCACTCTTCAACACCAGATCCCACCTTATGATTATGGATGGTGAAATTATTTTTTTTTTAATTAACTATACTTTATTGAAATGTTTAACATACAGATTCAATACAGTGCATAATACAGAGGAAAATACATTGTACCGGAAACATACACAGCTCAGAGACTGAGTATCTGTATATACCCCCCAACCCCTTAACCACCCCAATACAAAAAACTACCTCATAATCCCCCCATTTGAATCCCCTCAAAGTCCCTCCACAAAAGTCCCCCCTCACAGCCAGCACAAATTAGAAATAAACAGTCCTAGGTATTACTCTACTTGAAAGAAAGAGAGAGCTGGGGGTAACCACAAATAAAGGTCCAGGGTCCTAGATAAATCAAGAAGAGAATATATAAAAAGAAGAAGGGTATATATAAAAAGAAGGGGGGGGGTATATAAAAAAGAAAAAAAAAATTCACTGAGTAGGAGAGATTGACCAAAGAGCATGGAATTTCTCTCATTTAGAGTTATAACGGGAGATTGCATTCCTATAGCTTGCAATAGATTTCTCTATTCTTAAATTATATAACAAGCTAGCCAGCCATTCTTGATAAGAGATAAGGTGTTGGTCCTTCCAATGCTTTAAAACAAAATGTTTCACGGTGAGGGAAATTAGGTTAATGAAGTACCTCCTTTCCTTCACGACCACTGCTGAGTAATAACCTAACAAACAAATCTGTAGGGTAAAAAGGTCTTGAATACATAATAATGGATCTGCTCTAGATTTAATTAGAGACCATAAGGGAACAAACAGGGGGCATTCGCAGAAAATATGCAGTAGGGACCCTTGCATCTGGCCACATCTGAAGCGTTGATCATTTGGGAGCTTATCGATCTTATAAAGTTTAATAGGGGTCAAGTGCATAGCATGCAAAATATAATATTGTATTAGTCGGGGACTATCGTTGGCACAGAAGGTGTGGGCAAGTTTATGAAAGTTATTTAGGGGGTTTCTACCGTGAACAAAACCTACCTGTTCCAGGCTGATTAAATTACCTCAAACTTTAGTAATCCTGGAGGCCAAAATTTTAATATCGTAATTCATCAAGGAAATCAGCCTATAGTTTGTTACTCTATCTTTGGGTTTCCCATGTTTTGGCAAGACAATGATGATAGCTTCTAATAGAGTTGAGTCTACGATCCCATGGGCACAGATATGGATATACAGTTCTTGAAGAATAGGGGTAAGCTCCTTCTCAAAAATGTGATAAAAGCTAGTAGGGAAACCATCTGACCCGGGAGCTTTATTTGGTGGAAGAGACCTGATAGCTGTAGTAATCTCTAACGTTGAAATGGGAGAAATTAATTGGGTCCACTGCTCCTGATTAAGAATGGGAAGGGAAAGATGAGAGAGGTAGTCTTGAATTTCAGATTGAGTAGGGGTATTTACTGGGAGGCTATATAGTTTTCTGTAGAACGACTCAAATTCCTCCACCATGGCAATAGGAGATGTCAAGGGACAGCCACCATCTGTAGGAGATAAAGACGTAACTAATCTGGACTCCTTCTGATGTCTCAATTTAAAGGCCAAAAGATGTCCGGCTTTATTGCTTTGGTCCAGATATCTAACATGAGTCTTAAACAGAGCATATTCAGACTTCTCCCTAAGAGTCTCAGCATATTGGTCTTTAAGGAGCGTAAGACGAGTTAATTCCCCATCAGAAGGATTAGTGGCCACAGCTACCTCCAGAGTTTGAATGGAATCCAATAAGGATTTCGTCAAGGCTTCATTTTTCTTTTTCTGAATAGCGGCAATTCTAATAAATTCCCTTCCTTAAATAACATTTCAATGAACACCAATATTGATCATATGCTGTTATAGAACCCCTATTCTGATCTATGTATTGAGTAATCAGAGTACTAATCCTGTTCACAATGTCTGTGAAAGCAGTTGGAGATTAAGTTTCCATATGGTAACTTTAGGAATGCTTTGGGGTATCCTACTTGTGAACCATACTGAAAAATGATCAGATAAGACCCTTGGGGAAATTCCACAGTCAAACTGTTCCATCAACATGGCCTGGTTTACTAAGAAAAAATCCAGGTGAGAGTAGGTTTTATGATAGGCTGAGTAGAAGGTGAAATCCTTCACATTAGGATGAAGAAGGCACCAGGGATCAGAAAGCCCTAATCCAGCCATCATTTCATGTAGAGACCTCTGCACAGAGGATAAGCTACAGCCTCTCTGAGTAGATCTATCCAAAATAGTGTCACATGTGAGATTCCAATCCTCAACTAAAATGAGCAGCAATTGCTTGAAAAGGGCTAACATAAGGGCTATTTGTGAAAAAAATTCAGGAGAAGAGTGATTAGAACCATACACTGTACCCCAAATGACTTCACTATGGTCAAACAATTCTCTTAAAAAAAGGAATCTCCCCTGTGGGTCCCCTATTTGTTGTAATAGTTGAAATTGGATCCCTCTG
Organism: Neoceratodus forsteri; assembly: GCA_016271365.2. Taxonomy (NCBI): domain Eukaryota; kingdom Metazoa; phylum Chordata; order Ceratodontiformes; family Ceratodontidae; genus Neoceratodus; species Neoceratodus forsteri. The sequence continues at coordinate 659,655,188 of CM057455.1, read as the reverse complement.
GTAAATAAAATCGCCACTCCTCTTTGGGAAGTTGGATGGTGAACTTATGCAAATCCATCCAAAAGGTGGTTTCTTAGTCATCGTGCAAAATCACCTTTTGGGCAGGAGTTAAAGTTTTTCTCCACCCTTGTTCATGAAGTGGGGTCATAAGAGAGCTATGTTGAAAATTTGGGGGTAAAATATTAAAGACAGCAAAGTTATGAGTGTACATGAAAAATGTTCAATGCACTCTAGTAACTTTGATAGTTTTCAATATTTTGACCCCAGATTTTCAACTTAGCTCCTTTTCATGCCACCACATGAATGTGACAGCAATCATTTTTCAAATCCTGGGCAAAATGTGTTTTCACACATGTGGTGCAAGATCACCTTTTCGGCAGGATTTGAACATTTTCTCTGTCCATGTTCATAAGGTGGAGTCATAAGAAGGCTATGTAGAAAAAATGGGGTAAAAATATTAAAAAACAACAAAGTTATGAGCATGCATTTAATTGGCAACTGTCAATGTTTGGACCCAAATTTTCAACATGGCCATTTTTTTTCATGCACTTCATGAACGTGACAACTGCCAGGTTTCAAATCCTGACTAAAATGTATTTTCACACTTGTGATACAAAATTATGTTTTGGCCAGTATTTTATAAATGACACCTGTCATGTTCAGAAAGCGTGATCATTAAAAACTATGCTGAAATTTGGGCTCAACATGTGAAAAAACAGCTAAGTTATGAAAAAAATGTGAATTGTTTCAATGTTTACTCATAACTTTATTTTTGCAGATTTTGGCCCCTAGTGTTCAATATACTGTATCTCTTGTGTTACCCCACCTCCTGAACATGGCAGGAGTCATTTTTCAAATCTCCTCCGAAATTTTTTATTGCAGTCACACTGCAAAATCATCTTTCGGGTGGAATCAAAAAAAAATTTAACATTCCACCTATGTTGTTCATAATATCAGGCCATAAAAAGACTGTTGGAAATTTTGGGTCAAATGTGAGAGCCCACTAAAAATTAGATATTGCCTCTCAGCTGCCCTATCCTGGGTAAATACAATCTAAAAATGTGTAAAAGCAGGACACCACTGAAAATAAAATATTGCGTCTCATCTGGTCTGTTCCAGTTAAATATATATTAAAAATGTGTACAAGCAAGACCCAGTGCAACAGCAATGCAAGTGGTGAACATTCAGTTTTTACAAATGCTTGTTTATTTAATGCTTTTGTGTCATCATATCCTTGTTTCTTTTTGGTGTGAACTGGGGGTGTGAATGGTAGGGTTTTTATTATACTTACTGAGTGCATTGGTGTGTGTGTGTGTTTGTTGTAGTGGGTGTTTTTTTGGGGGGGGTGTTGTGCAATTTGGTTGAGTGTTTGGGAGGGATGGTTTTTGGCTTAATTGTAGTGGGAGAAAATAGTTTATTTATTTAGATTAATTTTAGTGGGATTATACGTGTCGTACAGCATCCAGGCCTCATCTTGTCTACAGTGCAGAGCAGTTATGGGAGTTTTGTCTCTTTGGAAGGCTTCCTTGCACCCTGGCTGTAGTGGTGGTTAATCATTGTTGAGGGGTTTCTGAGACTGCTGTTCACAATGTAGTTGGGTTCCAGGTCTGGATGGTGGGAGATAGGATCTGGAGTGTGGAGTCAAGAAGCCACCTAGGGGATAGGCTTTGTCAGGCAAGGGGTACCCCATGCCTGGTTCCTGTTCCCTGGGCTCCAGAGATTTCTGGTCAGGAGGTAGCTGATGGACCAGCCAACTCTGTCCCTTCCCTTAGGACAGCTCCTAACAACACCAGCTCACTATAGAATAAAATGACCATGATGGAGGCTTTCATTGCAGATTCCTTAGCTGATTTGTGTATGTATCATGGAGATCTGGTTGGGGGATGACTTGGGCCCTGGGCTCAAGGAGTCCTTTCTGCTGGGTTACACCATGGTGCATTCTCTTAGGTGGGAGTGCAGGTGTGGCAGGGTGGCCATCTGTTCTTGATCTGCACTGGGACTGATGGCGCACGCCACAGGGGTGACCAGGTAGTTTGAATATGTGACAGTGAAAGGTGGGCTGGGTACCAGCTGTAAGGTCATTTTCATATACCTCCATGGCATGGAAATTTTCTTTGTAGGAACTAAAATTTCATAACTGACCTGGTGGTGGAGATGCCAAGACTTGTTGTTTTGGGTGACTTCAAATGATGACATCACTTGGCTTTGTACAAGCAGTTGCCTCTGGTTCCCATCAGTACAGCTACACCTTTGATTTGGTTTTCTTGTTGTGTCTTGACAATAGTATAGTCAAGGTTGATCCAGTCATTTGGTTGGATCATAATGTGGTTCAGTTTCTTTGTGGGGCTCCTCATTTAACCGATCCTGTGGTGATGGTCAACTACCACCCTGTTTGTAATCTGGAGCCTCAGAGCATTCTGGTGGTGCTTGGAGTTTCGAGCATGGAGACGGCTTTTGTGATGGGAGCTAAGGCAGCATGAAGGCCTATTATGTGACTGTTACAGTGGCATTTAACTCCCTAGCACCTCTCTATGTCTGCCCATTGATTTCCCGATTTAGGTCATCCTAGTTTGATGGTGATCAATGGAGCCTGAAGACAAACAGATGGAGCTGGAGGGAGGGAGGGAGGTGGATAGTAGTCCATTTTCAGAGGAGAGAGTCCTGAAGGGACTAGCTATTTTATTTATTTATTTATTTATTTGTGTCTAGGATTACAAAGTACCTTTGAGCCAAGGCTCTTTTACAAAGGTTCCACGTCATGCTGGTTACAGGGTAACAGACACTAAAACATAAAACAATTGCAGGTACATGGTTTCAGACAGTAACTTTGCTTGACAAAATCAGACTGAGTGATGGTAACTCAAGAAACAATAGGATGAAGAGGGCAAGAAGGAGGGGCTGAGGGTAGGGAAGGCATAGGTGTAGAGGTCCAGGGGTGAGGCAGCTGAGGGGCCTTGTCAGGACAGACACAGGGCCAGTGCATTAGAAGTAGCATTGTACAGGTAAGTGCAAAAAGAGAGGGCAGAAGCTGACACCTATAAGGTCAGAAGCAGTGTAGAGAATGAAGATGTTATGGGGTGCAAGCACAGATGGTGGTGCCAGTTATGGAGTGGCAGAGTTTTTTTTTTAATGCTCCAAGCGTTGGTGTGGCTAAGGTGTCACTAGAGAGCTCATTCGGCCATCTCGGAGCCCTGTATGCAAACGTCCTTTGGCCTTGGGGCGTGCAGCAGCCGAAATTTAAGTTGGGCTTAGAGCTCCTGGTGTTGCGGTTGGTGATTTTGGGTTTGAGGAGGGTGCTGACTCCTGGTGGTGCCTTTCCCATCATGATTTTCTTAGCAGTGATGCAGGTTTGGTATTTGAATCGGTTGTTCAGTTGCAGCCATGCTGTTGTGGAGTAGAGGTTGAAGGTATGGGTGAGACGGTGGGAACCAGTAATGAGTCGGCAGGCTTGACTGAGGGAAGTCGAAACACGCCTGAGAGATGAGGTTGTGACAGATCCATAGATAATGAGACCGTAGTCAATGATGCTGATGATGGAGCTCTGGACAGCTATGGACAGAGCTTCTGGGGTTAAATGTTTCCTATGTCGGAATAGTAGGCCCATCCTGGTGTTGGCTACTTTTGCCACGTTATTGATGTGTGGGACATAGGAGAGATTACAGTCGAGGGTGAGTCCGAGGTATTTGAAGGTATGAACTTGTCTGAGGGTGATTCCTTGCTTGGTTTTAATGGAGAGCTGATATTGTTTGTGTTTGTTTTGGGAGCTGCAGAAGATCATGGTCTTTGTTTTTTTTCTGGTTAAGTATAAGTCTGTATTTTGTGAACCAGTTTTTGACTGCAGAGAAGGCCTGTTGGAGGTTACCTTGTAGATGGACTGGACCACGGTGGGATGCCAGGATCCCAGCATCATCCACGTAGAGTAGGATCTGTTCAGGGCAGGATTCTGGCAGTGAGTTCAGAAAAAGACTGAAAGGGAGGGGGCCCAAGATTGAGCCCTGTGGGATGCTGGACTGGACTGATCTTTGGTCTGAGAGTGTGCCAGCAATTCTCACTCTTTGGGAGTGGTTGTCTAAGTAGCTTTTGAACCAATTCACCGAGTTAGGTGAGAGCCCTGCTAGTCGAAGCTGGGCAAGTAGGAGATTGTGGTTGACGGTATCTAGTCTGAAAGTGAACTAAGCAATTGGGCCAGATGGGGTGCATTTTTGGGTATTGAGGAAGCCCAGAAAGGTACTAGCTGCACCTCTAACTGTCTTATTTAACAGCTCATTGGAAACAGGGGTGGTTCCAGAGGACTGGAGGAAGGTAGATGTAGTCACACTTCACAAAGGTGGTAGCAGGGAAAACACTGGCAACTATAGTCCAGTCAGCTTGACATTCGTGGTGGGGAAGTTAATAAAATCAGTGCTGAAGAAAAGTATTATATCTTCTTTTTCAATCACTACTTTTATTGTTGAGCTTATAAAAGCCATGCCCAAGTGTAAAAAAAAAATATATATATATACTGTATATATATATACATATATATATTTTTTTTTCATATTTTATTGTCCTCTATGGCTGGGGGGTATTACCCATGGTTCCCCCTTAGTCAGGTTGATTCCACAGCTCCTGCGCCACTCCAAGTCCCTCACCCTCCCCACTCCACTGATCCTGCGCAGTGGCCGTGGCAAGTATGTACCCCACCACTGCAGGGCCAGGGGGGTCGGGTACAGGGGGAGCCTCAGAAATCGGGGTGGTGCAGCACCACCGGATCAACCCTCATTCTGCACACCGAAGAGTTTTTGTATGTTTTTCTCCACTGTGGAGTGCGGGTGTGCAATGATGTCTAGGCACAGTATGCCGATGTCCACCACACTCCAACCCCTTGCTGCACCGCTCTAGTAGCACTCCCGGTCATCACTAGGGGCCGCTACAGAGCGGTGGGTTCCTGGATCCCTCCCTGGGATAGGAGAGCAGTCCACCGGATGCTCCATTCTATCCCTTCCCTGCCATCCCCTGACGGCCCTGGCTTGCATCCAAACCTGGGTCGCCAGCATGGCACGAGGTGTGGCCTCCAGTGCCTCAACCCTCAGTGCCACCGGGCCAGCTGTAAAAAAAAATATTAAATACAGTTTTCTTAAGATTACAATATCACATAAAAGCACAAATACACTATGATACAAAAAGTGGAACATGTACAATAAATACTGTATAACCTACATTCTGAATACATAAAAAACTTGGACAAAAAGTTCATATTCATACATTTCATACTAAGAATCTGCCAATATAGTTTATCCCCACTCAGCTAGAAGCATTTCGAGTATTTCATATCCAAATTTGTGTTGCCAGTATCTTTTTCTCAATTACTGTAAAATATTTTGAAATTCTAACTATAGCCCAAGGATCTGCAATGTGAATTAATATCATAGTCAAAGTCTCATAACTAAGTTTATATCTTGGGTCTAGAAAAACATTTAACCAATAGGTCCTCTCCAGAGTGTACCAAGTACATTTCCATAAGATGTGGTTTAAATCCTCAATGCCCCCAGCCTCACATGTACAGTTTTCTTGATCTTTGGACAAATTATTATGTCTTGCAAGGCATATGCTGCTTTGGAATCTCTCAAATTTATATGTAATAAACATTGTCCTTAAATTCAGATCTGTTAATATATCTAAATAAGGTTTATATCCAAAACAGATATTATGATTGACATACCATCTAGAACAAGCATTTGTCAATGCCGAATGTTTGCTTGCTGGTATTACCATTGGACATGCAGGAGTTAGACAGATGCAGAGAAGGAATGGCTATGAAGTAGTAAAACTTCACACCAACCCCACCTCCACCCTGCAGAGATGGACAGGCATTAGGGTATGTGTTTGGTTTGTTGCCCATAACGTTCATGCCATTTCACCTCACCCTATCCTGCAGACACAGACAAGTGTTGAGGTGTGCCTTGGGGTGCTCGGCTTTACAGTCACCCCACTCCATAAGAACATACGCTGAAATGGGTGCAATATAGGAAAATGGGGTGAACTCTGGGGCCGAAGAGTCCAAGGCACACCTTGATGCCTGTCACTGTGTGCAGGGTGAGGGGTGGGGGTGGAATGGCATGAGCATTACAGTCAGCAATCCAAAGGCACACCCCTGATGCCTGTCAGTCTGTACAGGGGGGTGGGACGTTATGGTTAGAAATCCTAATGCCCAGGGCATTTGTTGGTATTTGCACTACAATTTTTCAACATGGCCTTTTTGCAACCCTCACCTCATGAAAGGATTTGGGACCTCTTGTTATGAACAGTGGCACTGTGATGTTGTGAATGTGTCCCGAACTTTGAGTTTCCACAGCAATTGTGCGTCAGATGTACGAAAACACAGATGAGGCAGGATATGAAGAATGACAGCTGTACCATTCATAGGGAAGTGTGAAGAGATGGCAATATTGAAAATTTGTAGAGAAAAAATAAAAAAGCTTGAACTTACGAGCGTACGTGGAGACTACGCGACGCATGCATGTAACACAGTCATTTAGTGGAATTATTTCACTAAATGTTTTACATAAGCATTTTGTGACCTCTGCTCATGAACACTGTCAGTTTGATTTTCTTAATGTGTCCCGAACATTGATTTCCTACAACAACCACTCTATTCTGCGCCAGATGTGTAAACGTATATTTCAGGCAGTACTTGAAAAATGACAGCTGTACTGTTCATAAGGAGGTCTGAAAAAATGACAACGTTGAAAATCTGGAGTGAAAATACTACAAATTTGCAAAGTTACGAGAGTGCATGGAAACTGCACAATGCATGCTTGTAACACAGTCATTTTATGGACGTTTGTCATCAAATTTTCAACATAGACATTTTAGGACCTCTGCTCATGAACAGAGTCACTGTGATTTTACATACTAACATACATACAAACATACGAATCTGCCAGCAGAACAGACCAATCGGTCTAGCTAAGTCTGCCCGAGTGTGCAGCTAGCACCCTAGATTACAGCTGTCCCAGCCTCCTCCCCTTCAGTTCCTTCCTCGCTTGTCTCAGCCCCTGCCCCCTAACTCTTCCTCTTGATTTATCCCACTCCTTCTTAAAGCTATTGACTGTCCTACATGTTACCACCCCTTCTGGCAGTGCATTCCAACTAGACACCACCCTCTCAGTGAAGTAGCACCTCCTCATTTCCCTCTTGAAAAGTCCCCCTTCCAACCTTAGTCCGTGCCGCCTCGTCTCTCTTCCACTCCTCAGCTTAAACACCACCTCAGTGCTAGGTTTATTTACCCCCTCAGGTATTTAAATGATTCAATCATATCCCCCATTCCTCCTCCTCTCCTCCAGTGTGTACATGTTCAGCTCCTTCAGCCTAACTTCATATGCCTTTCCTTCCATCCCCTTTAACATTTTTGTTGCCTTCCTTTGCACCCCCTCCAGAAACTTTCCCTCTCTCCTCAGGTATGGCCTCCAGTATTGCAGACAGTACTCCAGGTGCTGTCTGACCAATGATCTGTAGAGCGGTAGGATCACATCCCTGTGTCTGGATGAGAACCCCCATGCAATGCACCCCGCATCCTGTTTGCCTTTGCTGCTGCTGTCCTGCACTGGGCCGAGTTGTTCATGCTCCCAGTTACCAACACCACTAGGTCCTTCTCCTCCTCCTCTGTGATCCCCAACCTCATCCCCCCAACCAATAGTCTCTCTTCTGGTTCTTAGCTCCGAAGTGCATCACCTTACACTTCTTTGTGTTGAATCCTAGCTGCCACTCCACCAACCATGTCTCTAGTTTGGTTAGGTCCCCCTGCAGTATTTCCCATCTGTCCTCTTTGTCCACCACTGCCCCCAATTTGGTATCATCTGTGAACAGACTAACCCTGCTCCCTACTCCAAGTGCTATATCAGAGTTAAAGAGCCCAAATAGCACTGGGCCCAGCACTGACCCCTGCGTCATCCCTCTTGTCACTGCTGTGGATGCCAAGAGCTCCCCACCACCACCCTCTACACCCTCTCCTGTAACCAGTTCTCTGTCCAGTTGGTCATCTTTTTCCCACCCCCACCATCATCAGCTTCCCCCCAGTCTCCCATGAGACACTGTATCAAAGGCCTTACTGAAGTCCAAGTACAGGACGTGTACCGGCCACTGTCCAACTTCCTTGTCACCCAGTCATAATACTCTATTAGGTTGGTTTGACAAGACCTCCCTGAGACGAACCTGTGTTGTTGCCCATCTTGGAGGCCATTACTCTCTAGGAATGCCACCGGCCTCTCCTTCAGCATCACCTCCATAAGCTTACCCACTATGGACATGAGACTGACAGGCCAATAATTTCCTGGCTCCTCCCTAGGTCCACTCTTGGGCACCACATGGGCCACCTTCCAGTCCTAGGGCACACACCCCGTTTCCAGGGAGGTGTTGAACAGATCTGCCAGTGGCTCAGCCAACAGCTCTGCCATCTCCCTCAGCACCCTGTGGTGGATGCCATTGGGACCTGGTGCTTTGTCTACCCTTACTGCACTCAGCCCCTCTAGCACCCTACTCCTTGTGATCACTTTGTCCGTCACTTCCTCCCCTCCTTTCCCCACCCCCCAGCCCATGCTGGTAGAGGACCGTCCCTCTCCTTAGTGAAAACAGGGCAGAAGTACTCATTTAGAATTTCCGCTTGCTCCTCCACCTTTTCTACCCAATCCCCTCCCTGCTTTATCCTCACAATATGTTCCTTGCATTTCTTCTTTTCCCTGACATACCTAAAAAAGTCCTTTTCCTTTTCCCCTTCCTTTATGCCCTGTGCCAACCTTAATTCCCTGGAGGCCTTAGCTTTTTTCACCCTTCTGGCCACCTCTCTTGACCAACTCCCGTAAGTCTCCTTATCCACCTCCTTCCCTGTTCTCCTGTACTGCCGGTATGCAGCCCTCTTTGCCCTCACCCCTTGCAGCACTTCCTTGTTCACCCAGCGTGGTTTCTTGGTTCTGCTCTTCTTATTCCTGGCCCTGGTGCAGGCTACTGTGGCCTCTGTTAGCCCAGTCTTTATGACTCCCCACTTTTGTTCTGCATCCATCCCCAGCCTTATGTACTGGAGTCTCCCTTGCAGTATTGCTCCCATCCTCCCAAAGTCCACCCTACTAAAGTCCACCACCTTAGTGCATGTGCCTCCTGTCTCCCTGACCAGCGCAAGAACGAGCCACACTGTTTGGTGGTCGCTACCTGCTAATGGGTCCTCCATCCTTACCTCCCTCACTGCCTCCCCATTTACCAGTACTAGGTCCAGAGTGCTACCAAGCCTTGTAGGCCCACTTACCAATTGTGTCAGAAGGCCATCCTGGAATGCATCAAGGAGCACCTGCTCCCTGGTACTGCTAGTGGCTGGGGTGTTGCAGTCAACCCCTGGTAGGTTAAACTCCCCCACTATCACCACACTCCCCCTTCTACACACCCTCCTTATCTGGTCTGCAAACTCCCCATCCAGTTCCATGGATTGGGCTGGTGGTCTGCACACCACTCCCAGCCTCAGCTTTCTACCCTTGGAGTCCAGGAGCTGCACCCAATGCACCTCTGTCTTCTCCTCTTCTCTTCTCCCTCATCCCTTATGCATTTGATCCCTTCCCTCACATAGATTGTAACCCCCCCTTCCAACCTCCCTGTCCCTACTGTATATCCTGTATCCCGGGATTGGCAAGTCGCAATCATGGTACTCTGTGGCCCAAGTCTCTGTCACTGCAGCAATGTCCACCTTCCCCTCTGAAAGAAGCACCTGAAGCTCTGCAATTTTGCTCCCCAGGCTTCTTGCGTTGAGAGAGACCACCTTCCACCCGTACCCCTCCTTCTCCTCACTCTTCTTCTTGGCCTGTGTCCCTCCTCCAGGTAGTCCACACCCTTTCTCCTCCTTATTCTTACTGGGTGGTGGTGCCTTCTGTATTACACTCAGACCACTCTGCCCGCCCCCTTCCCTGGTTACTACACCTCCACCTTTGCCTATATCTAGGGGGTTGGTAGAAAGGTCTGGACAGGGGAGTCTCATTAGGCTCCCCTGTCCGGACCTTTCTACCAACCTCAGTCTTTTTGTCACCCCCCCCAACTAGTTTAAATCCACCTTAGTAGAGATATACCCCTCTAATCCCACCTTTAATACTCACCTGCCCTTCCTGCTCAAATGTAACCTGTCACCCGCATATAAGTCACTATTCCCCCAGACCCTACCCCAGTCAGTCACTAACCCATAATTTTTGGTGTGGCACCAATCCCTCAGCCACTCATTGAACTCCTCGAACCTACCCTTCCTCCCCGTGCTTGCACATGGTACCAGGAGTACCTCCGAGAATGCCACCGACTCCCACCCCCCACACTGCCTGCCCAACTCCTCAAATCTCCCCCTCACTACTTCCACAGTCTCCCCCGCCAAGTCGTTTCTACCCACATGCAAAACTAAATGAGGTTTCTTCTTTCTGCTCGCTGCACACTTGAGTAGTGCCTGCTCTGCCTCTCCAGCAGTCAACCGGGGATAGCTTCAAACCAAATATGGCTGTGCCTTTTCCCCCTTCTGCCCCATCTCACCCCTTTCAGTATAGAATCCCCCAGGATGAGTACCCCCCTGTACTTACCCCTTCCCTTCTAATGCCCCTTCCACCACCCCAGTATTCATTCTTCCCTGCCCTTACTCCCGCCAACTGCCCACTCTGTGACTGCTGTATCTGCACCCCCTACTTCTGCCTCACCACTTTTCTCTGCCTTATACCTCCCAGCCCCCTTGAGCCCCTTCCCAGCCTGACTACTTCCTACTGGGCTTCACATGTTGACCTCCCTTGCTGATTTCCAACCCCTCTCCTATCCCCGTTGTTGTCGATTTAGAGCCCCCATTCCCTTCGACCCCGATAGTGATGCCCCTCCCATCCTTCCCATAGCAGGTGCTCGAATCTATTCCTAGTCGATACCCCTCCTATGTCTCTTCCTGCTATCGGTTCCCCCTCCCTACTTGTTCCCCTCTGTGCCCCCCTGGTCCCACTCCTGGTCCCTCCCTACCTGCAGTCATCTGCTCTCTCCTCTGGTACTCCTCGTGGTCTCTTCCTCCTCTATCAGGAGACCTCCCCTTGCCTTGGGCACCCACTCCCTTCTCCTCTCATTTCTGCTAGTGCCTCTGATACTGGGGTCAGTTTCAGTCCCTAGTTGTTCTTCCCCCGTCCCCCCCTGCCATTCCCTATCCTTCCCCCCCAGCCAAGATGCCTACCATACTCATCTGCCCTGCCACTTAGACTCCTCCTACACAGTTCCTCCCTCAAACCAGCCAGTTGTATACAGACCATACACCACTCCCATCCTCCAAGCCTAGTCCAGGATCATGGCGGACACACACCCTGTACATTCCAACACCCTTCCAAAGACGCCCGCACTATTGACATGTGGCACCTGCCCCATTTTAGCCCCCATCTTATGTTACAGGCTCTTACTCCTAGTTTGTGTACCCTACTACAACTGTTAGGCCCCTATTTACTCAAATTCCTGTTCACCCCACAGTAGTTCCCCTACTGCCCCTTTGCCGACTGGGTTAATTCAGTCTCAAATCTTATCCGTTAGATACTGTATTACTGCAGCAATCCTACAGTCTCCTTGTCCGTTTTTCACCCCTCAACTTCCATATTTTTTGTTCTCAGCCCTCATATAGTTTCACTTAGCCCAGTTAGAAATCCTATTGCACTCCAAGTATTACACAGCTCGGTTAGAGAAATAAACAGAACAAATAAATATGTATTATTACAGCAATCCTAACAGTATAGCTCAGTACTTAGCTCAGTTAGAGAAATAAACAGAACAATTAAATCTGTATTATTACAGCAATCTAAAAGTATCCAGTCATTGCTTTGTCTCCACCCCAAAGACCCTGCTGTAATATAGGACCACACAAGAACCTGGGTGGGAGGGTGGGTAACTCTAACGTCCCGACAGAGCTCCGTTGAGTTTGCTCACTCCCTCCCCCTCTCTGACTCACTTGTTCTGTTTCTCCTGGCACTGTAGACTACCCTTTTGTAATGGGCTCCTGCCTGTGTTAGCGCCTTTTTCTGCCCACAGAGAAATTTGCAGGAGTCCTGACAGAGCTCTGTTGAGCTCACTCACTCCCCCTCTCTCACTCACTCATTCTGTTTCTCCCGGTGCTGCAGGCTGCCATTTTGTATTGGGCTCCTGCTTGTGTTGGCACCTTTTTCTGCCCACAAAGAAATCTGCAGCAGTCCCGACAGAGCTCTGTTGAGCTGGCTCACTCTCCCTCTCTGTCTCACTCGTTCTGTTTCTCCCAGCGCTGCAGACTGCCCTTTTGTACTGGGCTCCTGGCTGTGTTGGTGCCTTCTTCTGCCCACAAAGAAATCTGCAGCAGTCCTGACAGAGCTCCGTTGAGCTCGCTCACTCTCCCTCTCTCACTCGCTCATTCTTAATCTGTCAAAAACACTGATTTCCCACAGTGACCGAGCTATTCTGTGCCAGAAGTGCGCAAACACATTTTGGCCAGGATGTGAAAAATGACAGCTGTACTGTTCATAAGGAGGTGTGAAAAAATGCCAGTGTTGAAAATCTGGCATGAAAATATTACAAATTTGCGAAATTTCAAGGGTGCGTGGAAACTGCGCAATGCACACTTGTAACAGAGTCATTTTATAGACTTTCATCACCAGATTTTCAGCATAGGCATTTTAGGACCTCTACTCATGAACAGTGTCACTGTCATTTTCTTAATCTGTCCCGGACTCTAATTTCCCACAGCAACCGCGCTATTCTGCACTGGAAGTGCAAAAACACATTTTGGCGAGGATGTATAAAATGACAGCTATACTGTTCATAAGGAGGTGTGGGAAAATACCAATGTTGAAAATCTGGAGTGAAAATATTACAAATTCGTCAAGTTACGAGTGAGCGTGGAAACTGCGCAACGCACGCTTGTAAAACAGTCATTTTTGGATTTTATTCACCAAATTTGCAACATGGGCTTTTTGAGAGCCCATCTCATGAACAGTGGCACTGTCATTTTGTTAATCAGTCCCAAAAGGTGATTCCACACAGTGACCGTAAAATCACCTTTCATAACTGAATAATGCCATTACTGTGACTGAATTCATTAGGAGGGGTCCCAATAACCCCATGTTGAAAAATTGGTGCCAACATTCCCAAATATGCCTGAGATATGCATCAAAGTTGAAAAAAACGTATTTATGCCATTATACAGCTTACCGGCATTTCTTCAGTTAGCGGTTGGCTTTGAAGAGTGCAGACATGTTCCCGGTTCACCGAAGATCGTCAATCCAGGCTCTGGAAGTAAGTATAGGGTAAAGGGATGTATGGGAGGTTCAGTATGCAGAGGGTGGGTGCGGGTTGGGGGAGGGGCACCGGAACACTTCGAGGGACCATTTTCTCGTTTTACAGGTAAAAAAAACCAACAAATGGAAAATGTGGGTCAGTTTTCTTTTTTTGCAGGTGCGTTTGGTGCACTGGGGTGGGCTCCCAGTGTACCACCTGCATTTGTGGGGAAGGGGACCAAAGCTGATGGGGATTGGGCTCCCCGTTGGCACAGAACTGAGTGGGGGGGCACGCATGATGCCGAGGAGGATTGAGCACCCCCTCGGCACAGGTATGCAAGCATTGGGGGGCCATTATGCTGATGGGGAGTGGGCCCCCCCATCTGCAACTGGAACTGGGAAGGGGGAGACTGAAGCCAATGGGGATTGGGCCCCCTGTTGGCACAGAAAGTGTGGGGGAGCATGATGCCAAGGGGGATTGGGAACCCCCTCAGCACACAGCTGAAATGGGGGGGCATTATGCCGACGGGGAGTGGTCTCCCTCGCTGGAAAATGAACTGGGTTGAGGGCATGCCGACAGGGGGATTTGGCACCCCCCCTTGGCTTTCTATGTGCCACTGAGGCAGCGGCATACAGCCGCCACATTCCTGGGAATGTTACATCAGGCAAGGTACTGCTCTGCAATGATGTGTCGCTCCCTCATTGCAGAGGAACGGCTAATGCTGCAATGACAAAGCGGCCCCTGATTGCAATGGCAAAATCGTTACAACTTGGTGGCACTCTGCAGAACCAGTGCCATCAGGACACTGGCCCTGCATTGGCCGAGCACTTCCAAGCCCAACAATGCAGTGCCAGCATTGGCTGCCACAGTGCCACACCTCCATAACCTGCTTCTTTCCTAAGCTGCCACATAATGTTTCTTGCGCATGCGCGCAAGCAAGCATAAAAATGAGAGTTTCTGATGGCGTCAAGATCTTTTTGATTCCGCCAGTTCACTATTCGTTTAGTGATACACTTTTTATTGTTCAGGTTAATTATAACTCGCATTTCTACTAATCTTTTTAGACATGTTAGTTTATATTCTTGTAAGAGTTGTATAAGCCCTGGGTACCAACATTTGTCATTACTGTACCCCAAGTCAAACTATTTTCTTTTTTCTCTGAGACACTCAGCAGTCAAATGGTTATTACATAACTTCATTATTCTCAACCAAAAGCAAATCTTTTTAGAGTGGACTAAGGCTATTATATTATTGATTCCCACTTCTGCTTTAATATAGGCAGCAGGACACGAAAATCCCACACCTAGAGTTTTCCTGAGTAACTTAAACATAGAGCTAGTTAATTTTTCCATTGATTTAGATTCCCAGACTTCAGTGCCGTAAAGAATTTGTGCCTGATATTTTGCTTTTAATGCATTAATTAATGTTTTTATAGTTTGACTACCATATCTACAGGTAAATCTTTCCAACCCTTTAGATGTTTTTTTGACTTTTCCCCTTGTAGCTTCAATACGGTCTGTCCATAAATGGTTGTTTTCAACAGCCAGCCCCAGATGTGTAATTCGAAACCACTTCAATTTTCTGCTTACCCAGTCTCCATATTTCTTTACTTTTAATTGATGAACCAAAAATTACAATTTTGGTTTTCTGAAGATTAACATTTAGCTGAAGTTCTTGTGATCTTGTGATGCTTGGATACATTATTTTCTCCATCTTCCTAAATGACTTGCCCTCAGTATGCTCCCCCTCCATCTCTATCTATATGTATGCTGACTTGACTTCCACCAGGTTCAGTTATGGCTTGCCTCATATCAACTATTCCTAAATGCCAAAAAGACTGTCTCCATGACCTTTGGCACTAGGCAGAAACTCTCTAGGTTCCACCCTTTATCGTCTTTCCATACCCTTGATGGAACAATATTAGAGGACACCTCCTCATTCAGATACCTTGGGGTTTGGTTGGACCAACAACTCAACTTCTCTGGCCACATTGACGGCATCCTGAAAAAATTATGCCCCAAGCTTGGTGCTTTATTCAGGAACCTTAGTTGCATCCCTCCTACAGCGTGACATGAATTAGTTCAGAAGATGATCCTCCCCATTTTCGACTACTGTGATATAGGCTATGGTGCCACTCCCAAATCCTCCCTAACCGGATTGGACACTCTATTTAACACCTGCCGATTTGCCCTTGATACTCCATCACGCACTCATCACTGTGATATCTACCACACCATTTCCCTTCCCCCACTTGCCTACAGGCACCTCGCTCATTGTGCCAAACTCACTTCTAAATTTTGGTTAGGAGAACTTCCCTCCTACTTCTCATGATCACTGTCTTCCCCCCTCCCCCCACCACTCCCTCAGATCCTCTGACACTCGCACTTTGTTGGTTCCCAGTCATACCACTCTCATCGGTCCGTCAGGCTTTACCCATTGTTTCCCACAAATCTGGAACTCCCTCCACCCCCAAATATGGCACTCCTCCTCCTCCCACTCCCTTGCCTCTGCCTTACATAACTTTCTCTCATCTAACTGCTCCTGCTTTAACCCTCCTTAACTGTCCTCCTATGCCTCTTCAACTCTCCATGACTCATATCACCTATTAAATCTTCCACCCCCCAGCCTGCATCTCAGCACACTCTCCTCTCCCTTCACCACTATGTACTATGTTCCTCAGATATGCCACTTGTAATTAAATGCTTATTTCACAGGTATGATATATTTAATTGTATGTTATGTTACAAATGCGACTGTATGGTTATTTATGATATTTTTTAACTGTCTGTCTTATTACAAATGTAATTGAATGTTTAATTTCCTGTATATTTTAAATGTTAAACTGTATGTCTAATTCTTCATCCAATTGTTGCACTGGGAGATGAACAACTTGTTGTTCAGTGTGTCTTCCTGGTGAAACATTTCAATAAATAAATAATAAATAAATCTAGTGTAAAGCATATCCATCTTTTTCTGTAAACCACATTTGGTTAAAGAGAATAGAAGAAAATCGTCCGCATATGCCAATGCAGGACAAAAAAAAAAAAAAGGATTGTGGAGTATCTTGAGTCCAGTGGATTACAAGACCTGCAGCAGCACATATTCATGGGGGTAGGGGGGGGAGGGTGTCATGTCAAACGAATCTGATAGATTTTTTTTAACTGGGTGACCATGGAACTAGATCAGGACTGAGCAGTGAATGTAGCCAAATTAGATTTCAGTAAGGCTTTTGACACCATTCTACACAGGACACTAGTAAGCAAGCTGGATAGCTTAGAAGTGGGTCCAGTGGTGGTAAACTGTGTAAGAAATTGGTTAAGAAATAGGTGGTAGAGGGTGGTGGTAAATGGAGTTCACTCCAAGGAAGGGAGGAAGGGTGACCAGCGGGGTGCCTCAGGGATCAGTGCTGGATCTGGTCCTCTTTAATGTCTTTATAAGTGACATGGCAGAGGATCTGGAAGAGAAGGGCTGCCTCTTTGTGGATGACACCAAAATCTGCAATATGGCGGATACTCCAAGGTGTGTGTGTGTGGAAACAATGAACAGTGACCTGAGAAAACTTGAGGAGTGGTCAAGGGTATGGCAGCTGGGTTTCATTGTGAAAAAGTGCAAAAAAATGCACATGGGCACAGAAACTCAGAGGAAGAGTACAAAATGGATAAGATGATACTTATGAACACGAAGCAGGAAAGAGACCTGGGAGTAATCCTATATGATGACCTAAAAGTGTCCAAGCAGTGTGATGACAAGGTTGTTGGGAGGACTAGTGGGATGCTGGGATGCATCAGGAGGGGTATCATCAGCAGGAAGAGGGAGGTGGTGTTGCCTCAGTATAGATCACTGGCAAGATCCCACCTGGAGTACTGTGCTCAGTTCTGGAGGCCACATCTCCTGAAGAACATAGACAGAGAGAAGGCAGTCCAGAGGGGGGCAACTAAAATGGTGCAGGGCCTTCATCAGAAGCCCTATGAGGAGACACTCAAGGACCTAAATATGTATACCCTGGATATAAGGAGGGAGAGGTGGATATGATAGAGACCTTTAAATACCTCATGGGGTAAATAAGGCACAGGAGGGAAGTATTTTTCAAGAAAGAAATGTGCTCAAGAACAAGGGGACATCATATGATGCTGAAGGGAGTAGGTTCAGTAGAGATGTGAGGAATACTTCTTCACAGAAAGAGTGGTGAATTCCTGGAACAGCCATCCAGCAGAGGTGGTGGGGGCGAAGACAGTGGTGAGGTTTAAAAATGCATGGAACAGGCATAGGGGAATCTTTGAGGAAAGAAAGGGGGTGGAAGAATGGGCTGGAGATACATAGGATCTGTGTTGATACTGTAGGCAGAGAAAAATGGTCAGACTAGGAGTGCCAAGTAGTCCTTATCTGCTGGAAGATTCTATGTTTCTATGTTGCTATGCAGTTTGGAGCATTCTTGGCAGAGGTCTCAGTTGGAGGAGGACAAATTATGACTGCATGCTCATTACAATGAGTATCAGTGGGCAGTCACTCTGAAAAAGTCAGTAGTCCTGTCATGGGTGATTGCTGCTGGAAATAAATGACCTGCTGAGCTCTTCAACACTGTGGACAGATTATTAAATCTGGTCTGTCTGCAGTTCTATACAGCCTTTCCAACATATACATGTGATGAATTTAACCAATTCTTTCTGAACAAGGTCTTTTTCTTTCTTGATGGGATATCCTCAAGTGGCCTGTAATTGTTTGCCACTATCCAGTCTTTGATGGACAATTGCCCTCTATCTATGTGGGCAGAGTTTGATCTAGTGTTAGCAGATGATGTCCTCTGGGGTAGTTTCTAGTCTGAGTCCTGCCTACTGTTTATTGGTCCCTGGGCTGACCTATCTTCTTTTAGAGTGCCAGGGTAAAGTCAGTCTATTTTTTGTGGAGATTGTTGGGTGTTTGCTTAGGGAGATGATTTTTTCTTCTGTCTTAAAAAGGGTGAGGGAAGAGACCCCTCCATAAGAAACCATTCTTGGACCCTGACAATTTCTCAAATTACAGACCTGTCTCAAACCTTCCCTTTATTCCCCTTCCCCTGACTCTTTTGCCTCCAGTCACCAAGCCCGGGGATCTCTCTCAGATGTCCCTAGGATGTTCCCGCCCTGCCTGAGACTCCCCCACCCAGGGTCCCCTCCTGGAGCTCCACATTCACAGCCCTTACCTGACAGTGACCCCCTGTCTTGTACCCCCAAGGAGGGGCCACCTCCACTACTTTGACGCTCCTTGAAATCCAATTGCTGCAAGAGTCAGGCTGTGGCATGGAGGATCGGGACCATGGTGGGTTGGGTCCGACCGTGGGTGTGGGGCCTAGTGCATCATCAACCTCCCAAGGCTTGGGGATTTTCCTTGTTTGTAAGGTCCACCCCATCCCTCCCACAATGAGCGTGAATGTGCAATGACATCCGGGTATGGATGTGCACGCTCCCATGCCTGCTCCCAGTTGACATCTGCCATGCTACACTTCCCAATTGCTATCAAAAGCCAGCTCAGTGCTGCCCAGTCACAGCTGGGAGGCACCCTGTTGCCAACCCATGCATCCCTCCCTCCCCTGGAGAAGGTGAGCTGCCTATGGACACTTCAACCTTCTCCTCCCCTGCCGGCCCCTGGCATCCCGAGCTCACTCCGGAACACTGGTCGCCAGCATGGCACAAGTTGTGGTGTCCAGTTCCTTAACCCTCAGTGTCACCAGGCCAGCTAAACCTTTCCTTTGTTGAGAAGTTGATTGAGAAGCTGGTGGTGGTGCAGCTAGAACAATATCTGGAGAAATTTGACATTTATGAGCCATTTAGTTCTGCCTTCCAGCCATATCATAGTACAGAGATGGTCTTAGTCAAGATGCACCATGATCTACTCCTGGTTAGGGATAGCTGGCATTGTTCCATCTTTATCTTCCTTGACCTGTCATTGGCTTTTGTTATGGTGGACCATGGGATGCTGTTGACCCATTTGAGACATTATGTAGGACTTTCAGGTATGGTGTTGCAGTGGGTTGAGTCCTACATATCTGTCAAAGTGCAGCAGGTGGCACTTGGCTCTTCCATTTTGAGCAGTGCTGCATTCTGCTTTGGTGTGCCTCAGGGGTCAATTCTGTCTCCTTTGCTGTTCACTGTGTACATGCTGCAATTGGGGGAGATCATTACACACTGTGGTTTGGGTTTTCATTGCTATGCTGATGATACCCATTTTTAGGTATCTTGCTTGCCTGATGATGATACAGCTGTGTGGGAATTGACAGTGCTTTAGGGAAATTCAGGACTGGATGGTAGCCAGTTGGCTCACACTGAACCCATCAAAGACTGAGGAGTCACTAGTAGAGCCTGGAAAGTCTGGTTCAACAATGACAAGTGGTGGAACTGCCCTTCCTTTACTAGGTGGTGTAATGCTTAGAGTCATAGACAAGGTGAGGAATCTGGGGACCGTTATGGATTCCAAGCTGACTTTAGAAAATCAGGTGTCTGCTGTTGTCTACAATGACTTTTATCATTTCTGGAACATCTCTTGGATCAAACCCTTTCTAGAATCAATTAACTGTCTGGTGACTGGTGTACACCCTGGTTACGGCTAGATTGGACTACTGCAATGCTCTTTACCTGGGTTATCCTTGAGGTTGTTGCATCGCTTGCAGCTTGTCCAGAATGTAACAGCCTGGCTTGTTACTGGGACTTCTTCATTTGAGCATATCATGTCAGTTCTCTCTATTCTGCACTGACTGCTGGTGCAGTGGTGCATCAATTTCAAGGTGTGCTTGCAAACTTAAAAGGCACTGCATGGTCTGGGTCTGGGCTACCTGAAAGATCTCCTGCCTACTTACGCTCCTGGTCTTTCCCTCTGGTCAGTGGATGCGAGTGTCCTACAAATTCCCAGATCCCATTTGAAGTTCTCAGATGATAGGGCTTTCGGCCCCGCTGCCCTGATTCTTTGGAATGCCCTTCCCCAGGAAGTGAGACACTTACAATCCCCGATCATATTTAAATCATGCCTGAAGACTTATTTATTCTTGCTGAGCTTTGGCTCTGACACTGTTGTAAATTTTTTTTATTTTAGTCCTAAAATATTTATGAATGATTTTGTTTTATATATTTGTTTGATTGTGAGGTGCCAGAGCCCCGGGAATAGGCACCATATAAATACAATTGCCTTGTCTTGCCTTATTGTTCAGCTTAATGCTTTTACATAAATATATAATAACATTAAAATTCATTCATCAGAATAGAAAAGCAAAAAAAGGCAAATCTTCATTATGCAGACACATCAAGAACATAAAACAACAAGACCCGAGTACAAAATTAAAACACATAACAACAGAAAAATGCCGTAAACTCATATATTGTGATGTTTACTGTAGACAAGCTTTTAGAAAATACCACATGGTATGAAACCTTTTTAGTATATACCAGATTCATGTCTGGTTACCTACATGTCTGGCTATCCAGAGGGTACACTTCTGAATGAAAAAAGAACCCAGGAGCCACTGCAGACATCTAAGGCAGCCTGATGTTGGTATAAGGTAGCAGCGTCTCACCCATTAAGGCAATTAGGAGGGCCATCTGCCTTTGAAACATAGAAAGATAGAATTTGTTGGCAGAAAAGGACTGCTTGCTCCAGCCAGTCTTCACAGATGGTCCCTGAATAGTCTATTTCCACAATTCTGACTGGTTTCTGGCAGCCCTCCCTCCTCCCTGCCTATTTACTAGTACTCCCCTCTGTCTATCCCATGCATGCTTGAAGCCCCCTACTGTTTTTGCCTCCACTTCCACTGGCAGCCTGTTTCAGGTGTCCACTACCCTTTCGGTGAAGCAGTACTTCCTCATATCACTCTTAAACCTCCCCATTCCAGCTTCATCACATGCCCTCTGGTTCTGTTGCCTTTTCTCATCTGAAAGACATTCCTCCTGTACCCTATTCACACCCATGAGGTACTTGTAGATCTCTATCATGTCTGCTCTCATTCTCCTCTCTTCTGGGGTGTAGATGTCGAGATCCCGCAGTCTCTGCTCATAGAGCTTTTGAAGCAACCCCTACACCATTTTAGTTTCCCTTCTCTGGACTGCCTCCACCCTGTCTATGTCCTTTCTGAGGAGCGGCCTCCAGAACTGGACACAATACTTCAGGTAGGGACCCTCCAGTGATTGCTCAGTGCTAACACCACCTCCACCTTCCTGCTAGTGATATCTCTTCCTATGCATCCCAGAATAGCCCAACCCACAGCTTTGTCACACAGCCCTGCCACTTTGAGGTCACCAGATATGATAACCCAAAGGTCCCTTTACTACTTAGTGACTGTCAGTACTTCTCCCTCATTATATGCTTAGCTTCTGGGTTCCTATACCCTAGGTGTATAATTTTGCACTTTTGGGAACTGAATCCCAACTGCCTTGTCCTTGACCAATCCTTGAGTTTCCCCTAAGATCCCTTCACAGTCTCACCCCCTTCTGAGTAACCACTCAATTGCAGATTTTGGTGTCATCTGCAAAAAGGCATACCTTCCCTCACAGTTCTTCTGCAATGTCACTTATGAAGACATTGAAGAGGACCAGTCCCAGTACTGAGCCCTGCAGCACCCCACTGGTCACTCTTCTCTCATCAGAGTGAGTGCTGTTAACCACCACCCTCTGTCATCTATCAATTAACCAGCTTCTTACCCAATTTGCCACTTTTCATCCCACCTATAGGCTGCTCAATTTTCTGTCAGTCTCCTGTGTGGCACAGTGTCAAAGACCTTGATAAAGTTCAGATAGGCCACATCCACTGCCCTCCCCTGGTCTATTTCCCTGGTCACCCAGTTGAAGATATCAATCAGATACATCTGGCATGACCTCACCACTGTGAATCCGTGGTGCCTTTGGTTTTGTAGCCCATTGGATTAAAGACACTCTACTAACATTTCCTTTAACAAGGCTTCCATTACTTTCCTCACCACTTATGTGAGACTGACCTGCCTATAGTTGCTAGCCTCCTCTGGATCCATGACTGGTTATCGAAAAAACTTTTGTTGAATGACTAGACAGCAAAAACCATCAGGTTGACTGTTTTTCGCGGTTGGCTACCGGTTCCAAGGAACACACAGTGTTTCCTTCAGGGGGCTTTGCCCCACAAACCCCCCACATGGTGGGCTGCGCCTCCCATACCCCCCCCACTAAGGATTATCAACTCCGAGTTGGAGCATGATTTGGGGTGGTGCAAGACCCCCGACAGACAGTGCCGGGTTCCAACGAGGCCACTACAGCAACGTAGCACCATAGTCGCTGTAGTGTCATTCGCTGTGTCACTGTCGGGGGGGAATACTGTCTCCTCCCCTGCTGCTGCTGTTATGGAGAAGGACCATGTCTGCTGTCTTCCATCCTCTGCAACCACATCTGTTTCCAGTGAGCAGTTGAATAAGTCCGTCACTGGTGCAGCAAGCACCTCCCTGAGTTCAATTAGCACCCTTGGGTGCATCCTGTCTGGTCCCATAGTCTTGTCCACTTTCAGAGGTTCAAATCTCTTCAGAACTCTTTCCTCTGAAAATGGACTTGTGTCCATCCCCCCCTCATTGTTTCTGCTGCTCCCTTGGGGTCTGTCCTCCCTCCTTCCACCATGAAGACTGAGCAGAAGTACCTGTTCCTGATGCCTGCTTTTTCTTGATCCTCTTCTGTAAAGTCTCCTTCTGTCGCTGTCCTTATCCTCATTATCCCTTCCCTTGCTTCCTGTTCTCACTTATCCACCTGAAGAAAGCCTTGTCCTGTTCAGCTACCACTTTGGCTATCTTTTCCTCTGCCTGCATCTTTGCTCTTCTCACTGCCTTGCCTGCTTCCCTCTGTTTTACTCAGCACATTTTCTCGTCTTCCTCCCTCTGTATTTTTTCGTATCTCTTGAATGCCACCTTTTTTTCCTTCACCACTGTGGCCACTTCCCTAAAGTACAATAATGGTCTTTTTTACGTCTGCAGCGGGCTGAGCCTGCAGACATTTTGCATCAGAAAAGAACCTATGTCATGTTTTCCATCTGTGGAACTGTTTTTCCTCCGCCTGATCCTCCCCAAGAAGCAATCTGCCCATGTTGTCCCTATGGACTGCAGCACTGCACTATATCACAGTGGGCGTTTTTTTTTTTTATGGGCGTCTTTTTTTATTCATTTTTGCATCCCTGCCTTTTCTGTCCCCTTCCCTTAACAACAAGGGCCACATGAGCTGTCTTTCCGGTTTTCCTTATCTCAGCAATGACTGCAAACATCTGTTCCGGGAGTTCTGGGTTCGACATCTTGCAGATTCATGCTCAATCTGTATTAAGGTTTAGCCTTATTTGCCCCTTACCCTTTGAATGACATTGGTAGATACCTGTGCCTTGCAGATTTTCCCTTTGCACGCATAGTTTACAGTCATTTTCTTTACTGTTGTATGAGTATCAGCAGCGCGATTTAAAATAGTCACTCTCAGCCCGCAACCTCAGAGGTTTGATTCACTCCTGACGGTACGCTCCTGCAACTGCTTGCACCCACACCAACTCACCCCTGAGTCAATTAGCTCCTGGACCAGACCACAGTAGAATAAAAATGAACTGTCACTGTTGGTGTTAGTGTTTCAGTATTATTTTTCAATTTGCTTTATAACCAGTGAGCAGCTTGCCATAAATGTTTTTTTCATATAGGTGGGTATTTCTTTGCTAGAAGTCTGAAAACGCCACTCATGAGAGAGCGAGGAGCTGAGCGAGAGCATATAGCCAGTGCTCCAACTGGCAGTACCGTATTGCTGTTCGCTCTCCCCAAGAATAATTCTAATAAAGAAAAATTCAGTTGCGGGCTGAGAGTGACTGTTTTAAATCGCGCTGCTGATACTCATACAACAGTAAAGTAAATGACTGTAAACTATGCGTGCAAAGGGAAAATCTGCAAGGCAAATTTTTTTATTTTCTAAACAGTTCGGGAAGCTTTTGGCACCCCTGGCAGGGCTGTCAATCATTCCTAACTCAGCTGACTGTGAACAGCCCAGTCGGTGGAGTGCCAAGCAAATTTTACACAGTACCATTTCTATTTACCCCCCAAACATTTTCCTTTTAAGATCCCCTTATTCCTCTTTTAGTCTTGATGCCGAAGGGAGCATTTTCTTTTATGCGGAAGCATAGGGGGAAGAATGTCCCATACGAAGCAACATTAGACTCAAGGCTGGATTCGGAACAGAGTCTGTATTGTAACTCAGCTGCCAGTAGCTAGCCCTGTTCGAAGTGTCACCAGCTCTTTCTTTTAAAACCCACAATATTTATTTTATTCTTCATACTGAAGCCTCTTTTTTTTTTTTGCTATGGAGGCAAACGGGGACTATTGCAAGTAAATGGGAATCAAATAGCAGCAAATAACGGTGAAGGTGCCCTTCTGAAGCAACTGAATAAGATGCAAATAAAAATGGTATTTATATTGAATGCTGTATTACTGGCTTTAAAAATGAAATGCTGAATGCTGCTTGGGGGTAGACACTTGTAATGCTGCATGCGGGAGCGAATTGTCGCCGAGGTGAGTGATCATAGGAGTGAATCACTGCCAGAGTGTAATGTTGGGAGCTTATTGACGGGGGGTGGGGTGGGGGGTGGGGGAGCAAATTGTCAGGAGCGAATTGTCGTGTTCCCTTTCTGAACAAGTCACAAAGCTCACTTGCATTATATATTCTTCCCCTTGGCAGTGTGTTTGTTTTATTCATAGAGTGCAAAAACAAGCCGGTGGTGACTCAGTCACTTGTTTGTTTTTGCACTCTCTATCAGTGAAACTCATTGCCCAGGTGAAGAATATGTAATGTAAGTAAACTTTGTGTCTTGTTCAGAAATTAATAGTTATGTGATTTTTGAAGACTATTGGCTTAGTGTCTTTTCTTTTTTTGTTGTTCTTTTGTGCATGACTGAATTAATGTTTCCAGGCATGGACAGCTCGAGTGGCTTTAGTGTATTGATTAGAGCTGTGGGCAGATTGCTAGAGTGAGTCTTGTACCAGAGTTTGTATTTTGGCCCTTTTCTATGAGTGAATGATTATTTCAGACTCCCTTTATGATGACTAATCAAACACAGTAATCAGTCATCAGCAGTAGAGTCAGCAGTGAGGTATGTAATAGATTTGCTACTTGTAAATGTGAGCGAGGTAGCTGAACTACCACATATTGACTAGCAAGTGAGAGCTTACCGATCTCCACACCCCACACTATTTTATTCCTCTATGCACTCCCTTCCACCTTGAATTGAAACAGTATCAGAATACCATATCCACTGTTTAGAAACTTTGGCTTCCTTTATGTGATTATTTTCTTCCATTTTGAGCCCTGGCTTCTAAACCGAGGTGGCTGTTAATCAAGAGTGGCTTTAATTAATAAGCATCTATAGGTGCGAACGGTCCATGCTTTTCTCAGCTGAACTACAGTATGAGGAAGGTCTTTGTTACAGTTCTGCTACATGTAAACGTGAGTGAAATGTGAAGGACCACATACTGTGTACCTGGAATCAGAATGTGTGTGTGTGGGGGGGGCAAACGTGTCTGAGCATTAAGTCACAGCAGCAGGTGCTCAGATTGCTGCCAACTTCAACAAGTACCAGCAGTGAGTATGTAACCTCTTCAAGATTCATTCAGGGTCACTTTAACCAGAACCCCCTAACTCACTGCAAGCATTTTGCTAGCAGCAACCACTGCAGTTATAATAAGCATTTGGCAATACAGAATGTTCTCTGCTGTTATTGCTGTTGTGTGGACTGGGTCTTGCTTGATGTACACATTTTTAATATATATTTAACCAGCATGGAGCAGATGAGATACAGTGTTTCTTGTGCTCTATGCTGGGTGAATATACAGTTAAAATGTAAACGAGCAAGACCCGGTACAACAGCAATACTGGCGGTGAACATTCAACATTGACAAATGCTTGTTAGGTACACTCCGATCCAACTGACCTGATGGACCTTCAGTCCTTTCTAACTTTTTATTACTACGTGTTATAAACCCTTATAAAGGGAAACTGCATCTACAGAAAAAAAATACAGGCTTGGTGGAGAACGGCAGATTTTCTTCAGCAACAAATTATATGATGGGCGATAAGGGAAGTTTAACATGCACATTGGGGACAGGGCAGACTCTGGTCAGAATATGAGGGTCAAGCGGCTTGGGATGGGTAGGATTGCTCTGCCAGTACACACACATACACACACTCACTCACACACACACCATGCAGGGTTCTGCAATCTGTATGGTATACTGTATAACCGACACCAGGTAGGCACTGTTCCAATAGCCAGCTGCATTAACCTGGCACAGCTTTAATTGCGGCGTGTGTGCACAATCAGCAGCCTCCCCCCCACCATTTGGTTTCTATGATGACGTTTGCGACCGGCAAAGCAGGCAAAGGCAATAAATGTAGCAGATTTAAAGTGTAGTTAAAGAGCCACTGAGTCGAAGTTTGATATAAAGATTATTAAATTGCTGGTTGCAGCGTGGGCTGCACTGTGGTACATTTTAGAATAGTGTTGTGGGTTAGTGTAGGAGTGCCACCATTTTTACATCTACAGTGGGCCGAGCCTGCAGATGTTTTGCATCAGAAAAGGACCTACTGTGGAACTGTTTTTCCTCCACCTGACTCTCCCCAAGAAGCAATCCGCCCATGTTGTCCCTATGGACTACAGCACTGCACTATATCACAGTTGGCATTTTTTTTTATGGGCGTTTTTTTTTTCCATTTTTGCATCCCTCCCATTTCTGTCCCCTTCCCTTAACAGCAAGGGCCACATGAGCTGTCTTTCGCTTACATGATTCATGGCAAACTGACCTACACACAAGACCGTATTTCTGCAAGGTAAAACAATGTTTGTAGCAAGCGTTGCAGTTCTCTTAGGATTTGGCACACCAGTCCTGCAGTTTCCGCGTCCTTATACTGTCCCGTCAGCAATACTAGGTATTTTTATGGCGGAGCTTGTATTTACAGAAGTATGACTATGCATTGCAGAACTGAGATACAGTTTACGTTGTATTCCAGGGGTCTTCAGCATTTCCATGGATGGAGCCCTGTTCCCTGCTTAGGATATTCTACTTGTTCTGTTGGCATATCAATGTGCTTAACATTTCACATTGTGAGGCAAATAAGGGTAGGATTGCTAACCGTTTCCATAAGAGTTTTCTGCAAGTGCTGATTAAATACTATTTAAGAGGCATAAATGGAAATGCAGTGCTTCCATTAGGATTAGCACTACATTAGCCTACAGCAGTTACCCTTTTTATTTATTTTGCAAAACAACCATTATCTTCTGATGCTTTCTGGGTCATATGTGTTCTTAGAGCTCTGCTCTGTAGTTCTAAAGGCTGCAATTCAATATTATCTATTAAAGAAGTGAAGCTCCCAGGTGAAAAAAATAACAAAAAACTTGGTACAGGGACTATTCTAACATGAGGAGATGGATGGATGGATGGATAGATAGATAGATAGATAGATAGATAGATAGATAGATAGATAGATAGATAGTTAGATAGACAGAAACACAGACATGACAGATCGATTGATCCATCCCAGTATTGTGCTGAAAGCCTGTTCTTTGCCTAAGTTCAATGTCGTACTCCAGCTGTGAAAATTAATGAAGCAAAGGAACTTATTCAAGTTTGGTAGTGATTGCATTTATCTTCTGATGCCGTTCAGTATCTTTGTAAAGTTTTAATAGGCATTGCAACCTTTTTATAAAACGGGACGTGCGCTTGTGCTCTATGAGCTGTCACTTGTTTTGGTGGTTGGGGCTGACGTCATGTTTTCTGTACGTGGGAACTATTTTTCCTCCACCTCACCCTTCCCCAAGAAGCAATCTGCCCATATTGTCCCTATGGACTGCTGCACTGCACTGTATCACAGTGGGCGTTTAACTAAAACTGAGGAGGAGGGACTCAGAAGAGTGTAACTGGAACTTTGTTTAACTCAGTTATGCTAGGGATTATGATCTAGAAAATCTGCAAAGAAAAAAAATCACCATGACTGTTACTTTTTTTCTTATTCACTTTTATTAATTCCAGCTATATCGGGAAAAGCTGTATGGAATAACAGTTGTAATTAAATTGTGGCCGATCTCCGACCACCGTATTGAGTGACAAATATTGAGGTTGATGCAGATCCACAGAGCGGCTGTACGCTACCTGGTTGAGGAGAAGCCAGGGAAGCAGGAGCTGTGCAAGGCTTTCTTTCTTTTCTAGAAAAGGTATGCCACCGTTGTTGTAAACTAAATTAAGAGTTAAACATACCTGTCTAAGTGCACAGCCTTTCCGGGCTGTCCTGTGCGGCTTGTTTATTCTGCTTCCAGTCCGTTCCCAGTCTCTGTCTTTCTAGCAGGTTTGGAGTGCAAACGTTGGTGTAGCCGAGCCAGCAAGAGGTCGTGGAGAAACCCTCATGGGAGGAGTTGACGGAGAAGACTGCAAGCAGCTTGAGCCATAGCCTCAGCCTCCTGGAATCCTGTCAGAACTGAAGAAGACTGGGGGCCTGAGTTAGAGATTGGGTTGTATGACTTGATTTTTACTGCAGACAGTCACAGAATTAGTTTGCTTATAATAGTATTGTCAGTTGAGTAAGCAATCTTTTGTGGCATTTTAAACAATCCTGGGTTTGGACTTCCACATTCATTTCCACACTCAAGGAAAAAAAAAAGGGAAAGTATTTCTACTGTTCAGAATTGTAATTTCATTATTTGGTACTTGTGAGACACATAGCATATATTACTTATTATATATATGTGGGACGGTTTACATTTGAAATTCACGATTTAGTGGGTCTTTCTCTCTAGTTGGTCTCACTGGGTCACATGAGTCTCCCTGAGATCTTATAACACTCATGCATGGTGTTGTTTCTTCAGAGTCGTCATTTTTTTGTAAGCCTATTATGGAGTGAATGCCGTAGCTTTTCATGAAAGACCTGGCTCTATTTTAATTTTTGCTGCGAAGGCCAAGGCTTCCCGCTTTCAGCTTAAAGTGCTTAAAGCACTTTTTGAGTGGTACGCTAAGTGGTTGTAGGTCGTAGCTGCAAGTCGTTGCAAGCCTTTTATTGTCCTGTAGTTGTGAGCTAATAAACTGAGTGAGGAGAGTACCTCCCATGCACGTACGTAGAACACAATCAGTAAGTTAGTTCTATTTTTATGTCTGCAGTGGGTGGAGCCTGCAGACGTTTTGCATCAGAAAAGGACTTACGTCATGTTTTCCATCCGTGAAACTGCTTTTCCTCCACCTGACCCTCCCCCAAGAGGCAATCCGCCCATGTTGTCCCTATGGACTGCAGCACTGTACTATATCACAGTGGGCATTTTTTTTTCTTATGGGCATTTTATTTGTACATTTCTGCATCCCTGCCACTTCTGTCCCCTTCCCACATACTAATTATCTCTCGACTTAACCGATGGCTTCTAGTGCATGCCAGAAATGGCACACACAACTTTGGTTCTGAAGTAAAAAATAGGATGCAGCTCCAGAGAGAGCGGATCTTTTACAGTCCCTATAGGCAGCACTGGCAATAGAAAGGCAGCGGGAAAGTCCAACACCGTCTGTAGTCTTTTCGAACTGTTAGTGTTTCAGTTCCAAAACAATTAGGAGAGTATTATAACAATGCATCTGTGATTTAGGAAACCGGAGAGTGCCCAAACTTGAAAGCTGGAGATCTAGGGGCTTCCCCTAGGATCCAAGCCAGCCACCACCTCTTCCTCCTCCCAGGCTCCTGCAGTAAAGCGTGGGGGTCAATTAACCCCTTGTGATCCCATGCTGTCATCCTTAATTATCTGAAGTATTACTGATCAGTCCATTCGTGCTGCAGAGTTAACAATTACCCCTGTGTGAATGCTCCAAGCCCGGGTGCTTGCCTGCCTGACAAGTCACACATCCACACTGCTGCTGTTACTCGCACTGCACAGTAAAACCTCTTAATCAGGTCTGAAATTAGACCAGATCAGAGGAAGTGAAAGTTCTTCTTTGTCAGCACTTCAAAGAAGAAATTCCCTAGTCACTGGCATGTGACTGCTCACTAAGCTTGGCCCATCCCCTTTCCCCAAGTCTCGTAATGTCTCAGCTGCCATACACCACACAAGCTGGTTTACTCACTG
The DNA here is from genome assembly GCA_016271365.2 of Neoceratodus forsteri. NCBI lineage: Eukaryota > Metazoa > Chordata > Ceratodontiformes > Ceratodontidae > Neoceratodus > Neoceratodus forsteri. The sequence continues at coordinate 659,624,858 of CM057455.1, read as the reverse complement.
GCTGTCTGGTTGTGTTTCTGTGGAGACAGACAGAATAGGTGTGGGAGGGAGCCTGATCTGGGCTGGCAACTTGCGTGTCACTAATAGGGAATTTTCTCTCGTCAGCTGGACAAGGTCTCGGTTTTGTTGCTCCACAGGTGAGTGGAGGGGAGCAATGGGAAGGTGAGGCCTGGTATTAGTCGGTACTGCTTGCTTTGCCTGCCTTGCCAACAGTGTGCCAAACAGCTCGGAGGTGCTGCTGTTTACTTTGCTCCTTGACATGAACCTGACAGCACCACAGCTGCAGCCCAGAGAATGTCGCAGCCAGCAGCAGGTCTGAACACATCTAGTAGCATGGGTTATGCACACTAAATGTATTCCTTAGGTCAAATCCTGCAGACGTTTTGGCTCTGACCAAAACTTGTTTTCTTTTGCTTTTGCTCACTTCCTTTAAACAGAGGCTGGTTGATTTAACTGTGCCCTTCCTTACTTTTCCCCACTGTTTCTCTACCCTCCCTGGTAATCCTCCCCTACTAGGCAGTTTCTGACTGAGGCAGTCTCACATTCCTTAAAAATCCACCCTCTTGAAGTCTAGGAGGACCCTTGTCCTCTTGTGGTTTGCATCTGGTACCTAAGGGATTGCCCAGTATGACTTCTGCAATGCTGTCCCAGTTTGTAATCATCAGACCCAGCACTGTCCTGTACCAAGTGGGTTTGCTGACTAGCTGCCTGAGAAATGCCCCTTGTAGGGAGTCAAGTATGGCCCTGCTATTTGTCACAGCTGCAGCTGGAAGGCTCCAATCTACATATCTACATCTGGCAGATTGAAGTCCCTAACTAGAAGCACCTCCTCCCTTATTTGCCATCTTGCTGATGGCTTCCCCTAGTGTCTTTTCCAACTCCTTTTCCTGTGCTGGAGGTCTGTATATGACCCCCTGTATGGTTAGTGGCCCTAGCTCCTGTCTCCAGGATAAGCCACAGCACCTAGCATACTAAAATGCCAGCAGAGGAGGCCTAATGGTCTTTTGTGCCTGCTTGATATTCAGCATCCATACAGGGCACCGACTTTGCTGCCCCCTCACCCCCTTGGGTTCCTCTATCCCCAGTCCAAGATGTTCCCCTTATATTGGACTTCCTCAGCTTCACCCTCCCCATACCTGTCCCAGCCCCTCTTGAACCCCTCTGCAGTCTCTGCCTCCACCAGTCCCTTGGGCAGCGCACTCCATGATTCCACCACCCTCTCAGTGAAGTAACACCTCCTCCTCTCCCCCTGTCTCCCCACCTCTAGCTTCTACCCGTCTCCTCTAGTTGCCCCCTCTTTCCTTTGGAACACCCCGACTGAGCCTCCCTTATTAATCCCCTTTATGTACTTGAAGACCTCTATCATGTCCCTACCGTCCCTCCTCTCCTCCAGAGTGTACATGTTGAGCTCCTTGAGCCTCTCCCTATAGGTCCTCTCCCCTAAGCCCCAGATCGTTTTGGTTGCGCTCCTCTGGACCTTCTCCAGGAGTTCAATGTCCCTTTTCAAGTTTGGTCTCCAAAACTGCACACAGTACTCGAGGTGCAGCCTAACCAAGCAGTTATACAGAGGGAGGATCACTTCCCTCCTTCTGGAGGTAATCCCCCTAGCGATGCATCCCAGCATCCTATTGGCTTTGGCCGCTGCCCTTCTACAAGTCTCAGAGTTGTTCATGCTGACATCCACCACCACCGCCAGGTTCCTCTCACCCTTCGAGACTTGTAGTGTGTCTCCCCTAAGGATATACACTTGACCTGGGTTTCTGGCCCCCAGATGCAGCGCCCCACATTTCCCTGTGTTGAACTCCAGTTTCCACTTCCTCGACCACCTCTCTAGAACCTCCAGGTCCTCCTGCAGGGTCACTCACCCCTCTGCCCCATCTACCACCACTCCAAGCATTGAGTCATCCGCAAAGAGACTCATTTCACTCCTGATACCCTTCTTTATGTCAGAGGCATAGGTGTTAAACAGGAGGGGCCCTAGGACCGATCCCTGGGGGGACCCCACTAATGACTGTCCTTGGAGATGAGACTAGCCCCCAAACCACTACTACCAGCCCTACCTTTTCCTCTGGGTGCCCCTGTATTTCCATAGCCTTGATTCTCTTCCTCACATATAGAATAACCCCTCCTCCCTTCTCCCATCTCTCCTGAACAGAGTAGCCTGGTGTGGCCATGTCCCATTTGTGATTGTCAGTGCACCACAACACAGTTATGACCACCACATCCAGGTTAGCCTCCTCCATCCAGCCCTGGAATTTTATTTCCCAGATTCCTTACAGGGGGCTTACATTTTGTTTCATTCTGAAACATTTTCCAGTTTCCAACTCTGTGAAGAAACTGAAATACAATTGGCACTTTCTCTATTGTATTGCACTTTAGTATGAGGCTACATCATTTAGCTTACCAGTTCACTGCTTCATTGGTTTAACTCCTCCCAGAGGCTGACCTGAGGCTCTCTCTCTATGAAATCTGAGCCCAGGTATAAAGCCCCTCCCCTAGGCTGCTTCTTTGAGGCTTCCCCAAATCAAGATGGATGATTCTTTCTCCTCCTCACTGTAACCAGTGCTACGTCCAAGGCTAGCAACCCCACTTTTCTGGTTTGCTCAACTCCTGAAATTCCTACATGAGTGGGTAAACCCTTATATCTGTCTCTACTCAATTTGAAGTAATTCTATTGCTGTTTGGGGTATCTCTCTCTCTCTCTCTCTCTCTCTCTCTCTCACAGTAAACTAGTATAAATGCTGCTTTTTCTATTTTCTGTGAATGCTTCTCTTTCACCCTCCTTCAACCTAACTCCGTTTTTACATCTAAACCCTTGAGACTGGTGCTGCCTCCTCTGCCAAGGTCTCAAGCTTTATATTTGTGCCCCATAAGTTTACTGAATCATTAGTATTCTGCTTTTTATGTATTTGTTAAATCTGTCATTTACATGTGTCCTAGGTGCCTACCAACACCTCTTATGCTTACAGAGTGCACCATTTTGTAATGTGTGGCACTGGCCAATTATCTCTGCTCCCCAAGTATGATATACATGTAAGTAATAAGCCACAACAGGTGTGCATTATAGGACTTTAATGCATGCCCCTGGAGGGGCTTATTACACTTATAAAATGGCTCTAAGTAGGTTTTTTGGGGAAGAAAATTAGATTCATCACTTGGCTGTGCCTTTATAGAGATTTAATGCACAGTCAGCTGACCTATCTCTGCTAATGAAATTTCTAGATTTTTTTTCTTGCTGTTTTATAAATTTGTTTAAATGGTAGCCAGTCCTGTATTAAAGAGCATGTTTTGAATAAGCAAAGTTCTCCCCACCTCCAGCATATAGCGTAACTCACCCTCCGGTTTACAGATTAATCCAAAAAGTAACATTTTTCTCTGGCTGATTCAGTAACCAGCTCCGTGGAGGTGGAACCAAATGCCCTGTTTTCTTACTTGGAGCCACACCTCCGCGTTTCACATTTCGCGATGTCAGTACCAGAACGGTGCAGGGATGACTCCATAGACTTTATAGATGATTTTTCTAGACGTCGTTTCTAGTGTAGAATGGAAGGCCACCACTCAATTAACAAAGCCCTTCTTAGTTGAGTGGTGGCCTTCCTTTCTCAAGTTCAGCACTGAATAGTATAAAACATCTTGCAAAATCATCCCATTGAAGTCTATGAGCAGCGTCCTTACTGTTCTGTACTATCTCTAACGAAATGTGAAAGATGCAGGCACAGCTCCTAATAAGGAAATAGGGCGTTTTGAATACCAGCTCCACAAAGCTGGTTTACAAGTATTTTATGAAAATTTCAGCCAGAAAAAATGTTACTTTTTGGATTAATATCTAAATTGGAGGGTGAGTTACCCTATATGTTGGGGGACTTTGATTATTCAAAACCTGCTCTTTAAATTCCAGTTCTTGTCACCTGCCAACTATTTGTTTTTGCTCCATGATCATCTCTTACAATTATACACATTATCTCAATCTGCAGCCTGAGCTACAACCAAGCTTGCTGTCAGACAGCACCACCCAGCCTTGCCTTGCTGGGAAATTCTCTTCTCACAGTGCAGAACCACTGAACGCAGCTCCTACTGCATACTATATATATACAAATAAAACACAAACTTTATCTAATCAAGGGCACCAATAATAATTAATTAAATATGTACAGGTTGCCTGTGCAGTGATTTCACTGACCACAGAACACTAGCCCACCAGGGCATTTCATTACAATAAGCAGTGGCCCAATCTCTGTTAAAATGAAAAGATGTGCATATTATTATTATTATTTACTCTCTGAATCTATGCAGTTGTGTGGGAAAAAAACTGGCACCAAACGGGGGTGAAAGGTTTCCCCCTTTTTTCACACCTAGTGTGGCAAAGTGTGTTACAAATATTTTTACTCATTTTTAAGTTTTACATTGCAGGGTCCCAGGATATCTGCACATGTCCACCCTCCCAGTCTTAATTTTCCTACAATTGGTCAGTGAAATCAATTATTTTATGCTGTTTTAGTATAACAGATGTGCCTACCCCGCTATAGTCCCCCTCGATGGATAACACTGTTAACCAGTCCTAGACTCAGCATGTTAACTGTCTCGTTGCTGTGCTGTAATGGGTTTAATATTTATATATATATTTGTATAACATACTGTAGCATCACTAACATTTTAAAACAATATACTGTACACTACTGTCACATTTTTGCTTGTGTGTAACATGTGGGTTCAGGCTGGCTCACTAGAATCAAGAAACCTTGGCATGCAACGTTTTATAATTCAGAATTTCCCTTGGACTAACGCTATAGCTCCATTTACAGTACTTTGCTGTATCTGTTTTGGGGCTCCTTTCCATCTCATCTGAAGAAGTTGGCACATTCTCAGATGCTCCCCCAGAATCATATTTGGTGTAATCAGTGCCATCTCTAGATCTAAACTGCCTAAGGTTGCTGATGTGGTGTAACTCCCTGTCTAGACCAGTCATTTGGTTTCTAAGCCAATACAGTATATGACATCAGAACATCTATTTGCAGTCACATATGGTCCTTCCATCTTCAAGCCAACTTTCAAATAGTTCATTGCTTTATCTGAAAATGGGTGCCTCCTCAACAAAACCATGTCTCCATTTTCCATGATCACTTTTCTCCTGGTTCTGTTATAGTATTTCTTTTGATGTGTTTCTATCTTTTCATGCTACTTCTTAGCTATTCTGTATATTTTGGTATATCATTCACAAATTCAGGTACTCCAGAGAACTGTCTATCCACTAGTATTGTCATCTACTGTCCGACCATTAACAAAGCTGAGCTGCAGCTAGTGGAAACTTGCACAGCACTCCTCAAGGTCATCAACATCCTTGGTAGATACCAATCTCATCTCTGTTGGTTATCATGTACCTATGTGTCCTCAAGTCCTCAAATACATTTTGATATTTCTGTTCATTCTTTTAGTTCAGTTTGAATGTGGATGATACAGGGTAGTAAATATTGGATTTACTCCCCATGCTTTACAGAATTGTTTCCAGAATTCTGATCTGTATCATTGTCCATTGTCTGTTACATTATGTTTGGGTGTTCCATAACTGTAGAAGATCTACATTTCCATCTTGCTCACAATCACTGCTGTACTCTCTCTCTCTCTACAGTGGGAATGCTTCTACCCACTTCATGCAAACTAGATCTGGACCACAAATATGCTTTAATTTTCTTAACATAGAAACATAGAAGTTGATGGCAGATAAGGATTGCAAGGCCCATCCTGTCTGCCCATTATTTCTACCTTATGAATGTGCCATATGCCTGTACTCTGTCAGTGGCCTATCTATTCATACTCATCTGTAAGTGTCACAGGAAAAACACTCTCATATTTTTAGTGCATGATATCTGTATTATAAATACGTGGTCTGTGTATGAATTTTCAGTGTGTGAGGAATTTTGGCCTGCAACATCAAAGTGTCATAGGCTGAAAACTACAGGATGCAATAAAAGCTGACCAGGAACCATTTAATTAAGACTTCCTTAAAGAAATGGCATTTTATTACCTTTTTGTGACCTGCCTAAGGTTTTGAAGTGGAAACTAAATATAACGTTTATGACGTCAGGAAAGAAAGGGTAATTTGGCTGTTCCTATCAAGTTTAACACCTAAATGACAACTGTGGATTGCTAAGTTCAAAGGGAAAATGTTTAATTAAAAGATATATTTAGGAAATGTTTTTTTTTCTTCTGATGTTCTATTAATTAAAGATACCTCCTGGTAGAAAGTATGTTAGAATTAATTCTGAGGGAGGGTCTAGCTGATCTCATCCAAAAGGGGGTTGGGGAAGACAGAGAAAAGACATGTAACATTGTACATGAAGGCATATCATCTTGGGCTCTGAAGAGACAAAGTTCTCTCTCTAACTAAAAGAGCACATAGAAAGGTAATAGTAAGAAAGCAATTACGTCTTTTGTGGTAGGAATGTTTGTTCTGAAACTTCCTTTTTTGTTTTGCAAGATTGTAAGTTGTATGATACATTGTTCTGCATTTTATCTTACTTGTTTTACAATTTTTTAGTAAAGAACATTTTCTTTGAAAGACTGCCTGGCTGTCTGTCAGTTCTTTTTGCATATGACGTGTAGGTGGTTAAGTCTAACAACTGTTCAACAGCTTGATGGTGTTACTGAGCTTGGGAAAGAAGGTAAGAATATACCTAAGGTCTCTTATAGAGTTTTAAGGGTTCATTTTGGATACCTGGTTAGGTGCCCCTGGGTGAAGGATTGCACCGCATTCCCCGAAGAGGGTACGTATCCGAGCCTGTTAATTGGGTATGCTAGCATAGGTTCACAGTTTGAATCCCCCCAGAACTTGAGGCTAAAAGGTGATTTGGACCCAAAGCAGACAGGAGGGTCACCCTGTCTGTTACCTGTTCACACTATTGTGCTCTGAGGTTGGCACTGTGGTAGCAGAGGACCTGACCTGTGGAGTGCGTTTGTGACATTGCTCCCTTATGCCTGTTTGAAGCTCTGTACTGTATGCATATCCACCACTTCCTGAAGTAGGCTGTTCCATGCATCCACCACCCTTTCTGTGAAAAAGAACTTCCTCACGTTACCCCTTAATCAGCTTTCCTCTAATCTCATACTATGTCCTCTTGTCCTGCTATTTTTCTTATATTGAAACATGTTAGACTTTTTCACCTTGTTAATGCCCTTAAGATGTTTGAATGTTTCAATCATATCATCTCTCTCCCTCCTTTGCTCTAGGGTATATATATTGAGCTCCGTTAATCTGTCCTCATATGTTTTCTGATGCAGACCCTGCACCATTTTGGTTGCCCTTCTCTGGACTGCTTCCATTTTGTTTTGTTCTTTGCTGGTTCTTGGTGGCACTCCCAGCAAGTCTGTTGCAACTGTGTTCATGGTCCCATTGAACCGTTTACTATGATCTAACCTATCAGTCTCTGGTTGTTTGCTTTTGACTCCTAGCATGTCAAAGAAGACTGTACATATTGAATTATCTCCCCTCATGTCTGAACAACAGAATCTCACTCTGATTCTCTCCAGAGTCTTTATCCTTTCTATTTGTGCTGCCATAAGCCTTGGATCATTGCTTCAGACCCCACTCTGTTCCTCCAGATACAGAGGTGTGGGCATTGTATCCTGGTATCTATTGTATCGAATTGCATCCAATTGTATTCTTGCACTTTATTTTGTAATCAATGTATTCTGCGCATTCCAAGTATTTACTTTTTTGTTACTTCCTGCACCTTTCTACTGAAATTGTATTGCGTTGTATTTCATTGTATTGTTTGTATCACCTGCTATGTGCAATATGCCGATGTACAATAACAGCGCTGGAAACCACAAAATATGTTAAATGGATACTAAATAAAACCAGAGTAGGGAGCAATACAATAGACACGAAGCATCTTGCCACACCACTAGACATACTGAAATACTCTATCTCCAAACTGTTCAACCTCTCCCTCCAAGTCACCAGATTCGCCACCATTTGGAAATCTGCAATTGCCACTCCAGCACACAAGGGAGGTGACAGAGCATGCATTACTAACTGCATGCCAATTTCCATACTCTCCCCCTTATCCAAGGCCCTTGAACAATTAGTTGTGGACCAGCTGGTGGCCTACCTCAGTAGCTACAACCTTCTGTGTCCTCAGCAGCATGGCTTTAGATGGCAGCACAACACAATCTTAGCCCTGTTAGAGTTCACAAACTCATTACACGAACCCCTTGACAAGGGCAAAATGGTTGGGTCATTTTCATTGACCTGACCAAGGCATTCAATCTCGTGAACCACATACTACTTATGGGCATACTCCCTGGGATCGGCATTTCTAGGGAAGCAGTGGGGTGGTTCATGAATTACCTAGCTGACCACACCCAAAAAATGAAGATCAGTGGAGTCCTCTCTGAGTCAAGGGCGGTCTCAGTAGGTGTCCCCCATGGTTCAGTTCTGGGCCCACTACTTTTCATATTGTTTATAAATGACCTGCCCAGTGCCTGCAATGGTGCCCGCATCCTGCTATACACAGACAATGCAGTAGGCTATACCAGTGGCACTAATCAGTTAACTGTGAACCACTACTTACAGTTCAACTTCCACTCCCTTGAGCACTGGTTCCTATGGAACAAGCTGCTCCTGAACTGCAACAAAACTAAATCAATAATACTTGCAAGACAGCAGAAGACGAACAAACTCCTCCCCCTCTCCATCATTAACCAGAATGGAGAGTTACTTGAACAAGTGATCTCCTTTAAATATCTCAGCATTCATCTTGACAGCTCATTAACTTTCACCTGCTGTATAGACCATGTGGTTGGTGCAGTAAACAAAACACTGGGGGGTTCTGTACAGACACAAGCACTATATGACACCTGAGACTCGGAAACTGGCAGTAACCTCCTCTGTGCTCTCCTAAGTGGATTGTGGTCTGGTTATCTATGGTGCAGCTACAGACACCAGCATGAACAGAATTAGGGCCCCTTTAAATAAGGCCTGCTGCCTCATTTTAGATGTGGATAGGCTCACACACTCTTGCAGTCTTTATCAGAGTACAAACTAGCTCACTCTTGACCTAAGATTACAATTCCAAACCTGCCTACTTGGAAAGAAGGTACTGTTAGTGTTCACCCCCCACCTTCAATCTCTACTACATACCCCTGCAAATCACCACTCCACTAGAAGTGCTACAGAACATGCGCTGTTCATTCTTCGATGCAGGACCAGACAATCCATGAAGGCATTCCCATATAGGACACCAACCTGGTTGAATGAACTCCCCACCTCCATGTTGGAACTATCTAAATTGAGTCTGTTTAAATCATCTCTGAGAAAACACCTAGCTTTCCAACACGTATGTCAATGCTATCACTCGGCTGTCCCACTAAGAATGCCCTGGTTGTCCAACCTGTCATAAGCTGTATTGCTTGCCGACAAAGTTGCCTCCTTGCAGCTGCTCTCCCCCCACCAAGGCATATACAACTACTGCACTCGTATTATTTGGTGAGCATAGGAACTAGCTCTTACTCTGTCCTCAGTCTGTTGTAATTTGCTGAATAGTACTATTTGGGAACATGAACTTGCTTTTATTCTGGCCTCAGTTTGTTGTAATGTAACCCCCTTATAAATGGGGGTTTCTAACGCTTTCTTGGAGCTCGTTTCATGCTCCACACCTGGTTGATGATCGGCATAAAAGCTATTTAAATGGGTAGCAGTGAAGCGCTCTTAAAAGCCTCTGTAGGCTGTCTCTTTAGGGGCTGCCTGTTGCAGCCGTAATTAACTGACATAGAGGGAGGCTGTGTGGTTGTATGCCCAAGTCCCGCCCGGGCCACTGGAAAATGGCTCTTTTTCTGCCACTGCTAGTGGTACAGGGGGAGCTCTGCTAGAGGATGTGATTGTTTACTGGAAATAACGTAAAGTAATAATGATAATGCAGCTGTTCTAACCTGCCTTCCTTTGTAGCGAGGACTGTGTTGACTGTCTCTTCCATGTTGGTCCAGAACTGCTGAATGGGACCAATCAGTGCCTTGGGACCTTACAGGGCTGACTGACCAATGGGGAAACCGCTTATAATCTGGGGAAAGGCATTATGGACTATGGCGCTTTTTTCGCACCACTGAGAGCAGGAGAAGCTGACTGGCAGGTGCCGCCAGCCAATAGGAGCGGGTAGCGCCCGAACTGAAAGAAGAGCCTCTGGCTGTTGGGGGCAGATGCGTTGTGACTTAGGAGAGGAGAGGAGCTCTGTGCTTCTGTGCTGGAGTGGTGCTCACACGGGAAGCGCGTGAAGGCCTGCGGCGGCCGTTTTCTGTCTTGTGAAAATTCGGACTAAATCCACCAGCGTGTGGTCAGAGGAGGCTGGTGCCAGCCCAGCTACCTACCAGGCTCGACCTGAGAGGACTGGAGAGAATTGCTGAATTGCACTCAGTCCATCCGTGATGTTGAAGCTGCAGTTTGCTGCCTGAGTTTCTGCAAGTTTGTAAAAGTTTGAAAGCAGCTGCCTGGTATGGTACCCCTCTATTGTTTGCCATATAAATGTGAGAGGAGGCTGGTGAAAATTCAGGAGTAACCCTGCCAGTGTTGAATGAATCGTTGTGTGCTGGAGTTGATCGTAGCTGTTATCTGTGTAAGGGCCCCAACCAGCTGCCACGTGTGAACTAGCCGTTAGGGCTTGGGTACCCAGGGATGGTGAAGACTAGGTTCAGGCCTGTGCACAGAGCCCTAGGTAGATAATTACAGTGATAAGCTAATCAACTTGATTCCCCCTGACCTTGTTATTTCTCCCCTGAATAAATCAGATTGTTCCTTGTGCAATTACACCCTGGCTATTGTGTACATTACTGGTGAACTGCTGCCTGGTGACTGCCATATAACTGTGTCTTATTTTACAGGGGGTCTCCAGAGGGAGTGGAGAGATATTAGCCGGGGGGTGAGTGTATCGGCAAAAAGTGCTACTGGTACCCAGTGTGAGCCACTAATGGGACGAACCGGGGGTTGCAGTAACCCAGAGGGTTGTGACCAAGGCAATCTCGACAATCTTGACCCCGACCGCTGGGTGGAGGCACCCATCAATGGATCTGGGCCCCTTACCCTGTCTCTGTGGAGGCAGGCAGGGGTAGTAGCCTAAAGGGTAGCGCCCCCTTGGGGTTACATTAATTTGCTGAAAATGACTCTCAGATCTTGCATGATCCATTATTATGTTTCTTCTCTGTAATGTATATAATTCTGTACCTATTGATGTGGAACCTTTGTAAACAAGCCCTGCTCAAAGGTGTTACTCTGAATATTCCAAATAAATAAATGAATAAATGTGTCATCTTTATGGCCCAGGTCATCCCTGAAAATGGTCCATTGAATCAGAGCACCTACCCAGTAAACAAACAAATAGATAAATAAATAAATTACTACAGAAGACCCTAAGGTCCTATTATTTTTTTGCCACTCTGGTGCTACATTTAAGCTTCTCTTCTGACTCTGTAACTAGCAGCTTACTCTGTGGCTCACCCACATGGATCCAAGCACTCAGTTCCCTGGTCCTTGAGTCTAGGGCCTCCTAAGGGAAACCCCTTTCTCACGAGGCTACTGGGGGACCAATCACCAAAATGGCTGCCACTCTGCTTTTTTATAGTAAGCTCCTCCAACATGTTTTCTGAAACTTCACCTTTTTTCTCCCTGTACACTAGCTACACTTTTTTAGTATCTATCTACTTTCAGAGGCTGGGAACGACAGCCTATCACTACTGGAGGGGATGCTACGTAAATACCTCTGCATTTTTAAACAATAGTTATGTACTTTGATAATTTATTTTACCTTTTTGCAAACATGTTTTTCACACTTATTAAAAGAAATGTAATTTTCTTTTTAACAGTAAGTACTACACCAACATATTTTCTATCAGAAAATCTAATTTTAACTTCACCCCCTGCTCCAACTTGGTGACGATTCCAGCATACTAAGTGGAACATTTCATAGCTTTATTCTTTCTCTCATTACAAAAGGATGATTCAAACCAGAGGCACTAAACCATGGAGCAGTCAGGGTGAGTTCTGTAAGAAATAAATTGTGTAACCTCCCCCAACCTCTTGCATTGTGAATGAACTGTATTGTTTAATGCCTACAGAGTACATTCCCTGGTGTTTTACAGCCTAACATCTACAATAGACAAGAAGTTATTAACTTTCATTCATTTAACATGTTGGGCCTAGTTCAAAACTACATTCAAGCTTAACAAAAGGCTGTTATCTGTTGAACAGGAAATTTTCAAAATAGAATGTCTGGTAGTATATATAACTGCCCTAAATGATTGCTCTGGTAATGGGAAAATAAATTGAGAAATGATTTTGAAAGAGTTTATTTCTGTAGCATACTTAAACATTACAACAGTGCTATCAGCACTTGTCATACAGTAAGTGGTAGAAGGCAGCGGAGAAATCCACCTGTCAAAACATTGATCTTCAATATAATATAGTGTGCACCCAGCAACTGCATCCAAATAAGATTTGTCAGGTCCTATTCTAGACATTTAATGTCTTCATAATTTCTAATCCGTACAGATTTTCTTTAAAGAACACTTTAACACACAAGTTACTGCTTTCATTAATGGATAAGGGAAGAGTTCAAAATAACAGTTTGGGTTCAACAAAATGCAGACCTATTTCTATATGCTTTAGTCTTTAAGGTATTTTGTAAAGGCTTTTTAGTATTATACATCATATTTCCCATGTGTCGATTAGCAACTTTAGTTTTCCATTTCATTTATAACAGGACTGAATTAGAAAAAAAAGTGTGTCCTGTGCACAGTTATATCTACTGATTTTAGTATTTTGCCTTAGTCAGGTAGAGTTTGGTAAAATGCTAGAAGAATGATGTTTTAAGCAAAGTATCATCTTTGAAAATATGGCCCACACTTTCTCACTCTCTTTCAATGTTGTACTTTGCACATTAGAGACTCAGGGGCAGATATTCAAAACTTTGCCCCCGGGCTAAATTAACACTGCCCAGCAGGCAAACTTATCCCAGAGCACAAAGCAAGCTATATTCAAAAGGAAATAGCCCAGTGCTAATCCTGCTAAATATAGCAGTCTAAGGAAGCCAGGCAAACTGGTCTGGGAGTGCAGGGCAAAAATAGCCCGGGAATAAGACAGCACTGAACATATCGACAGGGAAGTGCAACTTGCAACTGCAGCTCATTCGACTCTGTAGCAAGCCAGTGTTGAACTTGTAGGTGGAGAACATTGTGTGTGATTGCACACAGCTGTCTCACATCTACTGCAAACACACCTCCCAAACTCCTGCCTCTTAAATCAGGGGCAAGACTTAAAAAAATCAGGGACAAAGGTTTAAAATCAGGGACACACCTTAACAAATGATGATATCCACTCAGGAAGCTGGTAGAATAAGTGGTGTAGTGTAAAATGCATTTTCTAAGGAAGAACACGTCTGTAACATTAATGTCTGACATTATGTTATGCTTACAGCCCCCACTGTGTGGTCATGGAAACACAATTTGTAGGAGGGACAGAGTAAAGGTTTGAGGTAAAATCAGGGATGTCCCTGAAAATCAGGGACAGCTGAGAGGTATGACTGCAAACAACAATGTAAGACACACACTGTAGAACTGTGCTTAGTGTGCTATGCTGAAGTGAGGGTTGCCCAGGGCTAACCTGATTGCACAGTGCTAACACATTAGCCCAAGGCAAACAGGAGCTATATTCAAAGCTCCCATGCAAATGAGCCCACTTAGGTAATCCGTGGGCAAACAGGCACATTTGCTTCTCATTATGTGCTGCTTAGCATACAGTACCTTGCAGTTTGCCCGGTGCTACTGCATGAAGCACACAGCTCCCCCTTTTGGTCGGAATGGAAGTACAGGCTGGATGCTGCAGACCAAGACAGACCCACAGCATGCCCTGTTGGTCAGAACAGAAGTACAGGCCGGAAGCAGCAGGAACTGTGCGCTGCCAGGCTCAGTTGGTGCATACATATCTCACAACCCCTTGCCACCTGAATCAGGGACAAGGCTTAAACAAATCAAGGACAAAGGACCAAAATCAGGGACACATCCTCAAATGTAGAGATATCCACCCAGACAGCTGGTAGAATATGGGGCTTAGTGCAAAATGCATGTTCTGAAGAAGAACAAGTCTGTAACTTTAATGCTTGCTATTATGTGCTTACAATTTCTACTGTTCAGCTAGGGAACCACAACTGTGAGTAGGGACAGACTAATATTTTTTAGGCAAATTCAAGGACAGCCCTGACAATCAGGGACAGTTGATAGGTATGCTCCTGACCCATTCACAATGAATGTAAACATAATATTCCTGGTAGTCTAGTGGTCCCCCCCCCCCACATGAATCCAGCCCTGTGTACTGAAAATAAAGGTAATGTCCCTGGTAGTCTAGTGGTCCCCCACACCCTGCATGACTCCCCACCCATTCACAATATTATTATACTTAATTTCCCTAGTAGTCTAATTTCCCCCCGTATCCCTGACTGTTTCCAATAAAAGTAAACACATATCCTAGTAGTATAGTAGTCCCTCCAGCACATTTTCAGACCCCTATTTTAAATAAAATAAGCAGCTCGCCTCCTGGCAGATGGGTGGGCTGAGTGGGGAGGCGCCACCGGGTTGGGGGTACCACTAGACTACCAGGGAAAATAGCTTAATTATATTCATAACGGGGTCAGGAAACATGCTGGGGACCTACTAGACTACCAGGGATAAGTGCTTAATTATATTCAAAACAGGGGTCAGGAAATGTGCTGGGGACCACTAGACTACCAGGGATAAGTGCTTAATTATATTCAAAACGGGGTCAGGATATGTGATGGGGGACCATTAGACTACCAGGGATAAGTGCTTCATTTTATTTAAAACAGGGGTTGGGACATGCTGGGGAGGGGACCACTAGACTACTAGGAAATGCGCTTATTTTATTCAAAACGGGGTCGGGAAATGTGCTGGGGACCACTAGACTACCTGGGATATGTGCTCACTTTATTGGAAACACGGGTCGTAATATGTGCTTGGGGTGGGACCACTAGATCACCAGGGCTTCTACCGCAGCTACAGGGGTCCACAATGGGGGCACCGCCGCATTACCATTGGCTTTTTGCCGGTGGTATCTAGCGCCGTACTACATGTCATGCTAATGCTTGTAGTGCAGTGCTATGCATTTGAATATGCCGCGCTGCTGGCATGCATGGGCGCTCTCCTGTCCATGCCCCTGCATACCATTACCTAGTAGTGTCGGTGTTACCATACAGCGCTGGCACAAGTAGGGCTTTTCAATATTGCAGCCTCGTGTAAATTCAGCACTATTCCAGCACTATGGATTTGTGCTAGGCGCAAAGGTTTGAATATCTGGCCCTCATTGAGGTACTAAATATAAATCAAGAAGTTTTCTTCACAGAGAGTAGCATTTCTCAGAAGAGGCCACAGTTTATGTCTGGAGAACAACTGGGTATGTTAAAATACAGCATCCAACCAGCACATAGCTATTGTCAGTTTAAATAATATAAGGCCCCGTCCACACTACACCGCTCAGACCCCGTAATGGATAGAAACTGTTACAACCGGGGAGCGGTGCAGTGTGTCCACATTGCCGTGGTGTCCGTAACGGGACCGGCACCACCAGTCCACACTTCGGGAGCCGGGCAACCATTACAGCTGCACCCGATCCCACAATGCAGCTCGCGCTGTGCTGCGGGCCCTGCAGGGGACCATTACCGCCCGTCCACACTACCGCCGGTAGCGTTACCGAGGCAGGACCGGTTTCATAACCGTTTTTGAAACCACCTCATATGTGGTTTCAACAACGGTTATGAAAATGCCTTCTGTAATGTTACAGGTGTAAACGCAAACCATTGCCATAACGGTTTGGGCACTCTAAAGTTACAGAGGTGTAGTGTGGACAGGGCCTAAGACTTTAAATATGAAGTTCTCTTTCAAAAAAAGCTAAATTTTAACTAAATTTGGAATTTTGAACAGATAAATACATAGAGAATAATGCTTGTGCAGGGGTGTGTTATGAGGATTTTCACACACCCGAGGTGTGTGAAAAATCCTCATAAAACAAACTTTGCACAGGCATTAGTTTTTGTAATAACTGGTACAAGGTTACAGAGAGAAAAACTTTAAATTGTATTTGTAAGAGAGAGCATGTTCCTCAGTGATCACTGTACTCTTACATATACAGTGTGCTTTCTTTCACACTTAAGTAAAGTGAGAGCATGAGGACTAAAATACTGTAATAACCCGCTATGGAGTTATCATGAAATTCAGCAGGTTATTACAGTGTTTTCTCAAGACTGGATATCCAGTCATTATAGGGGGTCACCAGTTATCATTTTAGGGTTATGCCTGAAAACAGGCTACCTCTTGGCCCTGTGCATCAACCCAGTTAGCAAATAAATAAATAAAACTACAGCCACATAACAGAGGATCATGTCCAGACCTGTGCATAGTTTTCAAATTCTGCTTCTGCTGTAAGGCCATGGAAATTCCAACTAATTTCATGGAATCAAAAGTGGTATACTGCAGATTCATATTCCACAAACTGCAGAGAATTATGAAATCCATGGAATATTATTCCGATGTTTACATAGGAATGCTTTTTTTGGAATTCCGCAAAGTTAAAGGAGAACTGCTATGAATCTGTAAGCCTGTGTTTTCTGAAGAAGCTGTGTTTCCAATACTGGTTTACATTTTGTTTTTGTTCCATCTTTACTGGCCTTTTGGTAAACGCAGACAATGTTTATGCTTTATACTCTGGTATACCATTTTAGAACTGTAGAATGTACTTTATGTCCTTGTTAAAGAACTTCCATTGTTTCACAATGCATTTGTGTTCTACTTTAGAACTCTATGGTCTAAGGGGGACATAAACTACATCATACTGTTCTAAAATGGCACTTACCATCAGTGTATGAATCAGAAGCACCCACTGAGTTTACTAAAAGGCCGGTAAAGACCAAACAATAACAGAATACGATGCAACATATAAAAAAATGCTTCTTCTGGGAAAATGACTTACAGGTTCAGCACAGTTCTCATTTAAAAGAGAAATTCCTAAAAGCATTTCAGAAGCAGCATTGCAATTCCTCACAAATTCCACTGGCATAATTTTGCATTTCACACTGCTCTAGTCATGTCCTTTAGCCTGAGTCACATATGCTAGACAGAAAGAATGTTTTTAAATGATTGGAGAACAAAGAATGTTATTTCTGGCATAGTAGTGACGTCTCATAGGCATATAAGAATTTTAAGGTGTATACAGCCGTTGTACAGACAGAACAAAGTATAGCACTGTAGATAATCAACTAAAAAACAAAAACGTTTATCTATGGCATATTCAGGATAGCAATAGGAGCTGCCTACAGCACCAAAGCCTTCTTCTAGTACATGAATGCAGGAAGGAAGGGGAAGGAGGGGAACGGACCACTGAAAACTGGAGAAGGGGGGCAGGAACCTTCTTCTGGAGAGTGATAGCCTGCTGGATTCCAGATAGCAAGGATTTACCAGTGGTAGGCTATGCCAAACAAACCTGATTGATTCTTCAGTTGGGTGACAAAGGCTCTGGATAGGGGTTATGCAGTTGATGCCCTATACCTAGATTTCAGCAAAGCATTTGACTCCATCACACTTGGGAGAATGATAAAGAAGTTGGGTGATCTGGGGTGAGGGAAAGGTTAAGGGGTGGGTGAAAAATTAGTTCAGTGGGAGGACTCGGGTGGGGGTCTTAAATGGAGAACTCTCAGGGGAAAGGGAAGACATGAGTGGGGTGCTCCAGGGATCAGTTCTAGAGCCGCTTCTTGTTATCATCTTTATTTGTGATATAGGAAGGGGGTTCAGGGAAAGATATGCCTCTTCACAGAAGAAACCTCGATCTATGGAAGAGTGGTCACTGAGGAGGGGATAAGGGCCATAAAGAAAGATCAGAATCATCTGGAGAAGTGGTTGAGGGTGTGGCAGCTGAAATTTAATTTGAAAAAGTGCAAGGTAATACACTTAGGAACCAAGAACACAACAAAGCAGAGGATGAATGGGATGGTAGCAGAGAGTATATCAGATGCAAGGGACCTTGGCTGTTAATAATGAAGAACATGAAGGCATTGGTACAATGTAGTAGGGCTGTGAGAAACACATTTGGATGTTAGGCTGCATATGGAGAGATATCACTAGCAGAAGAAGGGAGGTAATAAGGGCCAACCAGGTATCAATGCAGGGGCTCTATTACCTCCCTCCTTTTGCTAGTTTGAATTTCATTCCTGTAAACAGAAACATTATTAACTGCTGCCAATTAGCATGATTTTCCTGTCCCCTTTCATTCTTCTATCTTCTGGTTGATGTTGAATATTTTGAACTTGAAACAGGGCCAGAATGGGAAGAATGCAAATCATGGCAAGGTAATTTAGGAGTGAACAGTTCCACTTAATGCTGGAGGCCCTGCCTTTAAGACATTAGTAGAGTAATACTGCTACTGCATTCTACTATTTTACCTGCCTTCTGGGGTTCCACTTTGGCAAATTAACAGCAGACGTTTAGAGATTGGGGGTCATAGATGGATTACTGGGCAATCATGATTGTTTGGTGGAGTCAAGATAAATGATATTGGCTCAACAAGAGTCCAGCCCTCCTTGTAGGCATGCATCATCTGACCCGAAAGTAACCCCCTAGCAGGGATACACATTTTCAGTTCCTTGTCTGTCAGTTCCCCCATGATAATATAATTCATTCATTGTCAGAGCAGCCCTGCCTAATCATCTTATATTTCGCTGTCAGTTCTGACTGCATAATTCTTATGCACAGTGACATATGGTATTGAAATGTTTATTCTCTTGATTTTATTTTGTTTATTTTGTTTCATGTCTACTCATGTAATATAGATGTCTAACTGTGATGGCTTTGTGCAATAAACTTGAATTTACCGTACAAGGATAAACTCTTCAACCTAGTAAATTACTGGGAATCAATGAAGTTCAGCAAGAATTGGAGAAGTATGTTAAGAAGAACAGGTACGTATAGTTAATTAATTGTATTCTGCATTCAGAATTTGGTTGCTGAATACATTGCCAACTGCAATCTAGTCACAATAGTCTTTGAGAGATTGGAAAATAATTTGTAGCAGTCATTTTAGTAAATGAAAATAGTTTCTCTATCTGGATTACAGTCAAAATACAGTCAAGGCATGGAACTCCTTCTGCATGATGTTCTCCCAGAGGACATGTGGTAAAAGGCTGGGGTCACTGATAAGGGACTAGGGCATCCTTCCCCTGAGCTGGAACAAATGCTGTCAGTTTCGGAGTCAGAGCCTGCATCATTCACATCACTGTACTCTAGTTTTAGTTCTTGGATGCCAGCATGGAGTTCCATCAATTGCTTGATCAGCATTTGATCCAATGAGCGCCATCTCCATCTAGAAAAAGAAACCAAAGTTAGGTCCATTATTACAGCTATACTTGATCAGAAACAAGGATTCTGGAGAAGGAATGTAAAACAGTGTTGCTGCTCATAAAGTATTTTCATTACATTTTAAATGTATATTCTATTCCTTTTTAAAATAAAATTTGAAAATATTATTTCCTGGAGGGATGCGTCAACACAGCAGTACAACATACTACAGCAAAAGCTTGCTAAATATTATTGTGAGTTTATTAAAAATATTCCACCCTAGGTTTCAGGAGGTTTAATTAAGCAATAACAACTGATAAGCTTGTAATTTCTGAGGGATTAATGACCAGTTGGAGGGGATGGTGGCCGAGACGCAGCCAAGGGCCACCTTCCTCCAGCTGGTCATTAATCCAAGGAAATGACTAGTTTCAGGGTTGTTTTTGCAATTATAAGTCTAATTGCAATAACAGCTTTCATTTTTTTAGTTTTATTTAGGTTTTTGCTTACAACGTGTCTCTGTTGATGCCACTGCTGTCAGCATACAATGCGAGATCAGCTGAGTGTCACTGCCATGCCAGACATTTCTAAGAGATTGGAGACTGGCATGGCAGCCAATCAGTGAGCTAGTTTAGCTCATTAATAATTTAATTAGATTTGCAATGATACATTAGTGGAAAAGCAATGACTAAAGCTCACTGTATCAATAGTCTGCGGTAGGGCAGAAGCCTATAAAAGTACTAAAAGTAAGCCTTTGTGGTACCACTCTACTGACTTATCGGGGTACTTTAGCAGCTAATTTGGCCAAATGGGTGATTTCTGAGAGTTCCTTTGTGAGGGATTGTGGCCAAATGGATGATTTACCAGATTTCCTTTGTGAGGGATTTTCCATACATTCTAAAGAGTACAATTGGTTTTCTGTATTTTATTATATTTTTAAAAGACATAAATCTTCTTGATTCTTGAAAAAGGCATGGAACTGATTTATGTTTTGTTTACAAAACACCACACTAAAGATATTACTTTGACCTGATTTCCAAAAACAAGGAGGGGCAGTCAGGTAGGAGAACCAATTATGCAATTAACTGTGGCTAATTCGTTTTTTTTTTTACAATTATTTATCCAGAATATCCCAGCGGAGATGTAACATCTCATTTCCAGTGGCGTTATCTGGTTTGGTATACCGTCAAAACTGCATTGGAATAATAGTGCAGTGAAATGTGTGCTGTGGAAATAGCGTCAGTGTGAAAACAGTTACATCTATAGAAGAGCATTGGGATATTAGGGTGTGTGACTCCAAACATTTATGCCCCCCAAGCTTTCTCCCTCCTGGAGTTGGGAATAGTAAATCACCCCCCCCAAAAAATTTTTTTCCGCTGCTCCCTTTGGTTTGGCTATCAGTAGTTTGCACTGCAGTTGTGAAGTGTGGTTTTTGGTCTTGGCATTGTGTCCATGCTCTTATTGAGTGTGCTGTATTTCTTTTAGTGGACTTGTGGAGGACCCCCTCTGCTTCTACCCATTTCTACTGCTGAGTGAACTTGAGCACTGAGAGGTTAAATGACTTACCAAGACCACAAATTGAGTATTTGACTTTAGTGGTGTTTAAACCTGAGATGTCCCAGTTCCCAAGCCAGTGCTCAAAGCATTAAATCTCACTGCCTCTAATTAAGTTAAATAATACAGGCAATGATTGACTAAACTACAGTCTACCCAGTTTCTAACCCATTTTTCAAATAAACAAATAAATAAATAAATCGTAAATAAATAGATGGTGTCTAACTGGTGAAAGGGTCTTCTTTTATGTACCTGGATGTGTGACTGGATAGCCACTTTGACATCTCTTGTCCAGCAACATTGCTGCCATTCAGAAGAAACTCTACCGGAACTTGATGTTTTATACTGGAATAAAGCTTCCATCTCCCTGAGAAGAGATTGTTGTAAAAATGATTTTCCCATTGTTTGACTATGTAGATGTGGTATATAGTGCTGACCCCAAGTCCACCCTGGCAAGGCAGAACACCCTTTTTCAAGCCTTCTGTTGCTTTGATCTTAATTACTTTGGCACCCATCATTGCATCCTTTATTCCAACCTCTCACTTCCCATACTTGAAGGTAGGCATCTCTCCCACTGTTTATCTGACCCCAAGTTCACCCTGGCCAGGCTGAACTCCCTCATCTGCTCTTTCTGTTGCTTTGATCTTGACTGTCCCCTTCCACACCCATCATAGCACCCTTTATTCCAACCTCTTAGTTCCCATAATTGAGTGTAGACATCTCTTCTATTGCACATCCGTTGTCTCTAAATTCTGGCTTGGCTCCCTTCCCCACAATTCCCCTCTCTTACCCTTCTCTCTCCCTCCTATGCCCCCTCCCCATGGCCCTGACCTATTTTCTTTTTCTGTCCCCTACCATTAAACTTCTGCTGGACTGGTCTCTTTCTCCTTCTTCTTCCACACTTGTAGTCCTTCTTTCACTCCTGTCTCTTCTCCATCTCTTCCCCCATCCCTAAAAGTCCTAATCCATGACTTAGCCACCCATGTCTACACCTTTAACTGAACATTCTGCTTTGTTCCACCCCCCGCCCTCCTCCTCCTTTTCCCCTTCCTCATCTTCTTTTTCTCCCTCTTCCTATCTACCATAATAGATCCTCAAGTCTACTCTCGACCCTGGCCACCTGCATGGTAGTGCAATGTGCTGCCAGTAGGTTGTCAAGCTGCCTGCAAGCAGATTTTGTGATGCTCAGTTTGCCCTTCTGGCCTGAGAACAATATACACAACTATAAAACTTAATTTGCAGCAACAAGCTAACAGGTACCCTATAAATCAGTACTTGTTTGCACAGCATAGCAATTTCATCATTAAAACTTATATAAGAGGACTCCATACCATGGAAAACTAAAGGGGACAAAATCCTAGCCACACCAAGAATGCCACTACCCTATGGAAAACACTAAGACAAAAAAATGAAAAAGACAAATGCTGAAATGGTCTCAAATTTGATCTAAAAGTAAAAATAAACCAGCCGTCCTGATATATCATATAAAATAAATAATGGTAGGTCTGAAATACTTGTAAATATATTGAACTTGAGAGCTAACCAGATAATAAAGTCACTTGTCCTTTGTCGAAGGAGGTGAAACATCAGTTAGTTTCGTACACCTGGTTTTTGGCATCTGTGGAGTTTAGCAATAAACTTGTTTTAGTCTGCAAGAAGCCTGATTGGACATTTGGTTATTTACGGAGCTCTGAGTTTACCCCCCACCCTGCTACTAAGAGTGTTGGGGGCGGCACAATGGTTGGCCATAACGCTCACCCCGTTCCATTAGGAAATAAGCTGGGTGGGTACAGCATTGGAAAATAGGGTGAATGTTGAAAAAAATCACACCAAAATCCCACACCATCTGGATGCAAGGAAATGAGGAAAAAACTGCAAAAAGTGATGACTTTATGACTTTTTGCACTGCCCGCATCTCAGAATACACACATCCAACCGGAACGAAACTTGCCACATCAAGAGATCTACCCCACGGGACAGTGCATACTAAATTTTGAGCAAATCCTTTGATCATTTGCGAAGTTATTAAAGTGCAAAAGTTGAGGTTTAACATTAAACATGCTTCTCAACCCTAACTATATGGTCACTCTCACACCTCTATAATATCTATCTGTCTGTCTGTCTGTCTGTCTGTCTGTCTGTCTATCTATCTATCTATCTATCTATCTATCTATCTATCTATAAGTTTTACCAGGAAAGACACACTGAACTAACAAGAGCTTGTTTTCAAATGTGTCCTGGGGGAAGGGAAAGGGAAGTACACTTGAAAATACATACAGTAGAGTCAAAAGCAAAATGTTACAACTGTAAACAGCAGAGAAATAAATACGAAAGCAACTATGTGCAGTAAATTGTGTACATGAATTTAACCCATGCAAATGAATAAATAGATAATCAAAGAGCGTGAGAACTTGTAAACCATGCACCACTGCATTGAAAATGATAGCTGCAAGCCAAATGTGTGTCAGCACCAGCTAGTAGTAGAACAATACATGTTACAATGGGGGGGAGCAGGCTTGAGGGGGAACATGGAAACAGAGTTATGGTCAAGGACTAAGAGAGGTGGGCTTGGTGTGGGGAAGGAGAGATATATGAGTGGAAGGATTAGGAGTAGGGAAAGGGTTATAAGAGGAGGGGGGGAGGAAATAGAGGAGAAGGGGTGGCGTAGGGAAAGGTGGGCAGAAAGGAGCTTCAAGGGTGGGAAAGGGGAAGAACATATAAAGAGTACACTGATGGGTATGTGTAGGGCTGTCTAAAGCAAAGTGACAGAATGAATTAAAGAGAGAGTCCATTCTGGAAAGGGCAGATCTGGGGACAGAGCTGTAGACTATGTCACCATAGTCAAATATGGGGAGGATCATTTTCTGTACAACAGCTCTATGGGCCGGGAGTGGGATGCTTTAACTATAGAGATGTCACAACTGCTTCATCGGCATTCCTGACAGTGACAGCCGCAATACTGAGTGTTGGGCATTGCACTGTTGGGGATATCTCAGTGTTTCTAATGGGGGGCTGTGCCCCCTGAATCCCTCATGTGGGAGGCTCTGCCCCCACACCCCCGGTCTCTAAATATTCAACACCAAATTAGAGTTGTACTGGGGAGGGGGCACAACACCGAGAGATGCACCGCTGGTGTCTGCAGGGACCAGCACAGTGACCCAACGATTTCATGTGAAATCTGTAGTTGTGCTCGTCTTCGAGGTGGTGGTGTCGCTCTCCGTTCGGTACACCGAGTGGGATGCAGCTGCAGTGGTGGTACAATGCTGTACAATGCTCCCAATTTAGGGTGTTTTTTTATGTATGGCATTAACATGTTCAAAGAAGTTGAGGTGGTTATCAAGCCAGACCCCGGGGTACTTGAAGGATAGTACATTCTCAATGGTGGACCCATCTAGGGTACAGAAGGAGGGGAGGGGACTGCCAATCCCAGAGAGCTTCTGCCGAGTGCTGAAGATCATAGGGATTGTTTTTTTGGTGTTGAGGGCCAACTGATTTGAGTGGAACCAGAGCTGGACATTCTAAAAGTCCCTTTGAAGCCTGGTAGCAAGGTCAGCAGGGGAATGGCCGGAGGCAAATAGGACTGTGTCATCAGTGTACATGTGAATTGACACTGAGGAGCAGGCAGCAGGAAGGTCATTTAGAAAGACCAAGAATAAGATAGGACTGAGGACCGAGCCTTGAGATACCCCAATGGTGATTGAGAGGGGAGGGGAAAGGGAGTCCCTCATATAGACTGATTGGGACTTACCCATGAGGTAGGAGTGGAACCAGTTGGTGGCCAAGGAGGAAAGTCCCACTGCAGAGAGCTTAGATAGGAGAAGGAGATGGGCAACAGTGTTAAAAGCTTTGGCCAAGTTGACAAAGATGGCTGATGTGACTTGGCCCTGATCTGTCCCTGTGAGAATGGTATCAGTTAGTCTGAGGAGGGGAGAGAAGGTGGAATAGTTTTGAGGAAACCTGACTGGTACAGGGTGAAAAAGGAAGAAGAATAAAAGAAAGGGGTGAGCTGAGATAGCACCAGATGTTCTTGATGTTTGGCGAGGGTGGGGAGGAGAGAAATGGGACGATAGTTACCAGGAATAGAAGGATTGTCACCTTCAGGGAGGGGAATGACTGTGGCATGCTTCCAGGCAGATTGGACAGAGGAAGAGAAGAAGGACTGGTTTAAAAGGGCAGAGATGGGGATACTAATGGCAGAGCTGCCAGGTGTAAGAGTTTAGGATCGAGCCCATCAGGGCTTTTACTCTTGAGCAGGTTGAGTGCTAGTAGGGCATTGGTGGCAGCATCAGGTGTGATGGAAAAGAAGGAGAATTGGGTAGGTTGTAGAGGAGGAGGGAGGGGCATGTTGAAGCTCGTGGCAAGGATGAGAGGAGGGAAAAGTCACAGGAGGTGAAGAAGGTGTTGAATTTGCTGGCCACTGAGAGTGGGCCAGTAATGGAAGAGTCATTCAGCTTTAGAACTGGGATGGTGGGCTGGGCCTTGGGAGAAAAAAGGGCATGGACGACCTTTTAGAACTTTGAGGGGTGGCTAATATTGTTATGGAAGGTGGAGGAAAAGTATTCCACTTTGACTAACACTGTGATTGGAGATGCTATGGTGGAGTTGGTTGCCTTCAGTAATCTAGGCTCCAGCTTGTCGGGCCCCTTGGAGCCACTCAATTTTATTTTTCTGAGCAGAGCTAGTACCTCGCTCTTGGTAACTAGTCTGAGGTGAAATTTAGAGGTCAGGGGGCCGGGTTCCTTAGGTCTGGAGGAGGGGGAAGGGAGGCGGTTGGACTCATTTTTGTATTTATCTGGGTTTATCAAGTTTTGGTTGAAGGCGTTGTCGGCCATCTGGGAGTCATTGAGTGTCTGCCCATCATAAGTGATCAGGCCATTTGTGGAGCAGGGACCTCCCTTGATCAGGTTGTTTATGTGGGCCCAAAACTTCTTGGGATCAGACAGATTGTGTTGTGAACAATGGTGGTGGGATTTACATGAATCCATCCCAAAAAGGTGATTTTGTGGTCACTTGGTGAAATCACCTTTCTGGTGCAACTGTATTGAAGTTTGGCAGCCTTAGTGCACGTCTTACAGGATCTATAGAGCTCCCTACTGGCCAGACTTCTTATACTGATCCCTAGCCTTGTCTCTCTGCACAATTAGTTTCTTTAGATGTGGAGTTATCAACTTGAAGCATTGACTCTTGACACTGAGCTTCTTAACTGTTGGAGAAATGAGCTGGAATTGTTTTTTTTTTTTAACTTTTAAATCTTTTTTCATGACTCACTTCCACTTTTTTCATTTGGGCGTTCATACAAAATTTTCATATGAATTGCACTGCCTGTATTACAGTAGTGTTTCCCTGGTGTCTAGTGGCATCTCCCACCCTCTGATCTCCATTCCTGTAATTATTTATTTTTTCTCCTGGTGTCTAATGGAACCCCCCCACCCTCTGATCACAGTCTCCATTATAATTTAATATTTCACTGATGTCTAGTGGTGCCTCCCACCCTCCCATTGCCTTCCTCATTATGATTAAATATTTTCCTGGTGTCTAGTGGTACTTCCCACCCGCTGATCGCCTTCCCCGTAATGACTGTATTTTCCCCTGGTGTCTAATGGCACCTTTCACCCTCTGATTGCAGTCCCCGTAATAATTATATATTTCCCTGTTGTCTAGTGGCACCCCCCCACCCTCTGATCAGCATCCACGTAATTATGATACATTTTCCTAGTGTCTAGTGGCACTCCCTTCCCCAATCACTGTCTTCATGTAGAAATAACCTGTAATAAAGAAAATAGTCCCTCATTGTCTTTTTTTTCTAAACCTGTGGGAAAAAAGGTCCCTCACTGATCCGACCCACCCCCACCCCGATCAGCCACTGAGCTCCCACCACCCCCACACCCCCCACACACCCTCACTCACCTGAACAGGTCCCAGGGTGAAGATCCTCTCTTTGATTGAAGACACGTCTTGCTGTTGGAACTGAAGATTGCAATATCAGAAACTAAGGTAAGTGCAGTTCAATGAATTTCAATGGGGTTTTCAATTTTGGTGCATGACTTTGTAATTTTTACATATTTTAATACCAAATTTTCAACATGGCCTTTTTGAGACCCACCTCATGAACAATGGTGGTGGAATTTACACTAATCCATGCCTTTTTTTTTTTTGTAATTCAAAGTTTATTGGTATTTCAAAATGCAAGGTTTTACATATAATTAAACAACTGTAAATGAAATCTCAAAACATGCAATTTAACTATAAGTTATCTATATCTAATACAATGCAATGCAATGAATGTGATAAACAAATATGAAATAATGGGAAATAGAGAGAGAGGGGAAAGAAATGAGAATGAGAGAAAAAGAAAAGATAAGGAAGGAGGAGAAAGGATCTGAATAGAAATCTTAGAATTTTATGTATTGTCCAATACATATCTGACTTTATAAAAGCTAAGATAATATGTGGTGTTCCCTTATTTTAACCAAGACTAATTATGAAGAGGAAAGAAAAATATATAATGACATTATATATTCATGCAGTTTAGTGGACATTTCATATAAGGATCCCAAATTTCTAAAAATGTGTCAATACGATTCATATTTGCATAAGCAACCCTTTCATAACTAGCTTTTGTAGATAAGTCAAACAACCATTCTTTGATTGGAGGCGATGTTTGGCTATTCCAATATCTAAGGATAACATTCTTTGCTGTAATGAAGGCAGCAATTAACCATAACTGCTAATATTCAGTCAAATTAGTAAATTCAGAACAAATGCCAAGAATTGCAAACTTTGCTGAACAAGTAAATGTGTGACCAAGAATTATACTACAAATTGATAGTACTTTGTTCCAAAATGTAATAATATTCGGACAGAACCATAAAATGTGGGAGAGCGTACCCTTACCTTTTACACATCTCCAACAATTATCTGTAGTAGCTAAGCCCAGCCTAACCATTTTACTTGGGGTATAATACCATTGATGAGTTATTTTGTATTGTGTAAGTCTGCCCTTAGCTTCCCTACATGCTTTTAGATTCATTTTACACATGTTTTGCCATTCCTCAGGTGAAATACAAGTTTGCAATTCTTTTTGCCAACAAGCTAAAAGTGATAAGTTTCAGTCAGGAAGTGAGTCAAGCATCAAAGAATATATTTTTTTATGGCCGCTATTCGTAGAGCAAATTATTTCTAAAAAATGAGGTTGTAAGCCTGGAGAAAATGTTAAGTTTATTATGTCCCTCAATTGTAAATATTTGTGGAATTCCGTTCTGGGGAGCTTAAATTTTGATGAAATTTGTGCAAAAGACATTAATGAGGATGTGCTATGATCCCATATGTCTTCTAAAAATAAAATACCTGCTTTTTCCCAACTTTTCCATATTATACATTTTCCATCGGTTTTAATCAAAGGGTTTCCCCACAGTGGGCAGTGTAGGGATGAATTCGGAGACCAATTTAATGAGGAAGTTACTGTTTTCCATGAACTGAATACTTGTTGCAGAATACGGTTGGACGAGCATATCTTTGATGAGCTAGAGAAAAGGACAATCCTGGGATGGTTTCCTTTCAATAATTCTTTCTCCACTGATACCCATCTTGGGATATCCTGATTCTTATTTAGCCAAAGTGATTTGATACATTGTGCAGCAATGAAAGCATCATGTCTCAGTTTAAAATTAGGTAGGCCGAAGCCACCTTTTGTTTTTTGTTGCTGTAATTTATACAAGGAGATTCTTGGAGGTTTGTTTTTCCCATAAAAATTTCCTAATCAGATTTTGAATTTTATTAAAATATGTTTTATGAATTCTGATGGGTAAATGTTGAAGGAAGTAATATATAACTGGTGCTAACATCATGTTTAAAGCTTGTATTCTCCCCCATAATGATAAGTATATTTTGTTCCATCTGGTAAAATCTGATGTCATTCTTTGAAAAATAGAATTAAAGTTGATTGGAATGATTTGGGAAATGTTAGGGGAAATAAGTATTCTAGAAATTTTAAATGTTGAGTTGTAATCTTGATGTTATATGAGTCAAATATAGATTTATTAAATACCTTTGTTAGTGGGAGAGCTTCCGATTTTTCAAAATTTATTTTAAAACCAGAGAAGGTGGAAAATTTCTGTACTAACAATAGAATCTGAGGAATAGTAGAGTGTGGATTGGATATAGAGAGCAGTATATCATCTGCATAAGCAGATATTTTCTGTTCCTTCCCTATCCTAATACCAGAAATTAGACTGCATGAGTGGAATTTTATGAGGAGGGGTTCTAAGGCCAATAGGAATAGAAGAGATGATAAAGGACATCCTTGATGAGTACCCCTGCAAATCTGAAATCTATTTGAGGATATTCCATTAATTTTGACCCTAGCATATAATTTTGAATAAAGAATCTGTACCCAGTTGCAAAAGTGGGCTCCTAAATTAAATTTTCCCAATATTTCCATTAGATAACTCCACTCTATCCTATCAAATGCCTTGTCAGCGTCTAAGGACAAGAGAGTAGGGGAGTTTGTGTTGAGTCTTGCTTCATGAATAGTATGTAATATTTTACAAAACAGATATGAACTACGGCGCCCACTCACAAATCCTACTTGATCAGGATGAATAAGTTTTTGTATAACAGAATTCAATCTGTTGGCCATAATTTTTGCTAATATTTTACAATCTACATTAATAAGAGATATTGGTCTATAGTTGCCACAAGTTGTGGTATCTCTATCCTTCTTAGGGAGGACCACAATAGTAGCCTCTCTCATAGATGGGGGTAAGGCCTCCATTTCTAATGCATTGTCGAATACTCTGTGTAAAATTGGTGTAATCAGTTGTGTAGTGGCTTTGTTAAACTCACTAGAGAAGCTGTCTGGACCAGGTGCTTTAGCATCAGGAAGGGATTGATTTCTTTGTGTATTTCCCCTAAAGAGATGGGCTTATCCAGTTTATTCTTGTCTTGTTCAGTAACTGTTGGCAATTTAATGTCTGCTAAAAATTGATCCAGGGTAGGTTTATTAGTTACACCTTCGCTTTTATATAGATTTGAGTAATAAGCTCTGAAAACTTCCAGAATTTGATCCGTTTTGTGCATTTGTAGGCCCTTTTTATTTTTATTTGTTGCTACTTTGGTATCTTCTGATAGTTTTTTAAGTTTATGGGCTAGTAGTTTACCTTGCACCTCCCCTGCCTCCCAGTAGGCTTAAGTCTAAATAATGCATATTCTGCTTTGTGATTTAGAATTGTATTGATCTCATATTTGATATCTATAATTTCTTTATATAAACTAAGATTGATAGACCCTGAAGATATAAAAGCCCCTTCTTTATTTTTTTAGGTTCCTTTCAAGTTTGGTAAGATTTTCTTCTCTTAATCTCTTTTTATGAGATGAATAGGATATTATGGAACCCCTGACGTAAGCCTTGAAGGAATCCCAAACTATAGGGATGGGTACCTCCCCATTATCATTAAGTTGAAAAAATAGTTTGATTTCTTTTTTGTAGCCAATTGAGGAAATCAGGTGAGTTAAGTAAACTGCAATTCAACTTCCATTTTCTCTCTAACGGCACTTGTTGCCCAATTAAAAGGTTAATAGATATAGGAGCATGGTCAGATTTGACAGCATTACCAATATAACTTGTAGAGAGGCCCTGTAACAAACCCTTGCTAAGGAAAATATAATCCAATCTGCTATGTGAGCCATGACGATTTGATGTAAATGTATAATCCCTTCCTTTAGGATTCATAATTCTCCAAGAGTCAACTAGACTGAATTCTTCACAGAATCTGCTCAGAACTTTAGAGGAAGCATAATGGTTGGCTGGGTTTGTATAGGTACTGTCAGTAAACACGTCCATAACCGAATTCATATCCCCTGCAATTATTAAATCTCTATTAGTATTCTTAGAAACCTGTTCAGCAAGGTCAGCAAAGAACACAGCTAGGTTGGCATTAGGGGCATAGACATTTACTAAGGTTAGAAGTCTATCTTCTATTTTTACATTTGCAATACTATATCTACCATTAGCATCAAGAGTCGTGGATTGTATTACAACATTTAAGTTCTTATGAAATAAAATACAAACCCCTTTACTTTTAGAATTAAATGAACTACCATAGACTGAGCCAACCCAAGATCTCTTAAGTTTGTCAGTTTCTGCTTCAGATAGATGTGTTTCCTGAAGAAATGCAATGTCAGTTTTCAAGCTTTTTAAATAAACTAAAACTTTAGACCTTTTGATATAATTATTACAGCCTTGTATGTTCCAAGAAACAATTTTAATAGGTTGGGATAAGGTAGACATCTTGCAAAATGTGCATCCAGCCAACAGTCGTCAAAGAGAGCTAGTATTGGGATATTTAGTACTAAAAGGGAACACCAATTTTTTTTTTATAGAATACTGTGCGGTGCTATCTATAGTAACCCAAAGAGTAGGAAACAGGAGAAAAAAACAGACAACACAAAGAAAAGGAAAAAGAGGCTTATGTCTAATATTATAGTCTTAACTATAATCCTTAACCTAAATAGAGTCAATAAGTAAAACCTGAGCAAATCGGACTAACTATTCGTGTGTGTAGTCAAAACATTCAAATTACCACACCTGTTTGAAAGTTAACAGATGTCATACAATTCGTTATGACAGCAACATATCTATTTCTATATGGCATTGAGTAGTAGGTATCTGACCCATACACAAGCAACTGTTAAGAATAAAGATTATTTTATTTTATTTATTTTATTTTATTTATACATTGGTTTACAACCTTTGAGCCAGGGGCTCATTTCCAAAGGTACCTCGTCACAAAGAGGACAAATACAGTACAACATTTAGTTACAATATTGCGGTTACAGCATACATCTCTGTGGTTACAGTTTGGTAGATACAGGCAGTTATAACTTAGTTACAATTTAAGTGTTACAGGAATGGTAATCACAGGTTGTTACAGTTATATGGGTACAAGTTGAGTGACAAGCCTACATTGGTAATGTAGATAAAAAGTCTTGAGCCTAGACTGCTAGAGGTGAAAGAGTTCAGGGGCAAAGGACACGGTTTGTGAAAAGTTTGGGTGAGGCGCCACTCAGAGAGTTTTGTCAGTCAGTATAGGAGAGGAGCCACTCAGAGAGCTTTGTCAGGGCATTTCGAACTAGATCACCTAGTGGCAGGAACAGCTACGCATGTTAAAGAGCTGACTCCGAAGTGAAACATTAGTATGGTAAATAATGTAAGTAGACAGTAGTATGTGAAGGCCTAACCCTAGCACTAACTGGCCACTAAAAAAAAACTAAACTAAACAACTATTTAAAAGGAAAGTGTAAAAAAAAATTATATGAGCTTACCACCTTACTATTACCTGAGGTGAATGAATATAAGGGCATTCCCCTATAGCTATGTTTATTAATACATTAAAAGGTAAAAAAAGGGGGGCTTATAAGCATGACAAGGTCCCCATTGCTCATTATATATGCTAAAAAAAAAAGAGAGAAAAAAAAATTTAAATCCAAGAAACTGACTACTGTAATAAAAAGGTAAGGTGCAACTTACATCATGGTGAAGGAAGTCTCCACTAGATGGCAGCCTTGCATAGGGAGATGCATTTTAGACCTATCAATTTACATAAAATGACAAAACATATAATGAACCCAAATATTGTGAGTTCTTTGTGGCACCTCTTGGAATAATATAAAAAAAAAAAAAAGTTACCAGCATTAAGTTAAACTTAAAGAACAAACTGGATATATCTTGACCTTAAATGATAATTGAGTGTAGAGGCTTTTCTATAAGCAGACATGGAAGGAGAGCACTGCACTTTAAAACCTAGCAGGAAGCCAAGCTCATTTCCTGCAAGCATCGCGATGCAAGTCTGGTGAAGGAGGATTCACGGTGGACACATTTCAATGGAGCAGTCAGGGTCCATAGCTATCTCTTGGTGGGGAATAGGTGGAGAAGTAGCAGGATTTTTTGGCATCTGTCTTGCACAGGTGTCATCTTTGGATCTTGGTGAGTCTCTGCTTCTGCTTCGTTGACATTTTTTAGTCAGCGCATAGTTAGGCTGTGAGTATCTGTGGCCATAAGAAGGTCTGGTGGAGGGTTTGCTGCACCTCATGATAGATGGTATCCTTGATGACAGATTGGATTTTTTAACTATCGCAGGATAAGCCAAGGGAGTGCAGTCACAAACCTGGTTTCCTTGCACAGGGTAATTCTCAAATCTTTCCTGCGTGGTGACATTGGAGTGCAGCGCTTGTGAAGGAGAATTAGTTGGCTCTTGGTGAATTATACGCCCATTCGAAGGTGTGCCTGGATTTTTTTTTGAATATGTTGTGGCAGTTTGAAGGTTTGATGAGCCATCATAAACATCTAATAAATCCCATAGTTGCTCCAAGTACTCACACTGACAGGGTTTGTTGCCTGGTATTTGAACAACTAAAATAGCAGGGTATTTGAAATAATAGGACAAACCCAGCCTCTGTAGCTGTTTCTTCCCTTCAAAGAAGAGTTTTCTTTTTTCGATGATTTCTGACGAAAAGTCCTGGAAAAAGAAAATTCTCTCCCCTTTCCAACATAACTGTTTATGCTCCCTGGCTCTCCTCAAAATCTCCTCTTTGATAGAATACCTTAGGAAGTTAACAATAATGGATCCTGGTTTGTTCCCAGCAGCAGGTCTGGCTCCTGACGATCTATGTGCCCTCTCTATTTCGAGGGGCCATGGCCATTGTGTTTGTAGTAGTTCCGGAATAAGATGCTGTAGAAAGGGGATTAAGTCATTGCCTTCAGCTCCCTCTGGCAACCGCACAATGCGTAGATTATTTCTTCTCCCCCTATTTTCCAAGTCATCAACCTTTTTAAGCAAGTATTGTATCTGTTCATTTTGCTGCTCTACCTTCTCTTCTAAGAAGTTGACAGTATCTGTTAAACCAGAAAGTTTATTGTCGAAAAGAACAGCCTTGTGTAAGTTGTTGTTTGTGTCTGACTGGAGGGTTTCAACAGCTTGTTTAGTGTCAGAAATATCTAGCTGAAGCACTTCAAGTATCTCTTTAATGTGCTGGATGTCCGTTTTACTTTGGTGTTCATTGGTTGTCCCCTGGTCACTGTAAGCCTGTTTCTTACCATCTGGAGTGGCCCTATTGATCAACGGTGACATTTTGACAGCTGTCAGTGAGCATTTGCGTTGTCAGGTAAAACTCATTCAGATCTCCGTAACACGCCGAAATTTTCAGATCGTATGAACTACTATGCCGTAGTGAAGAAGCGGTAACGATTTCCTGGCAGACTTGTAGAGTAAAGTATTGAATATTGATAATTTTACCAACAGGCGGGCACGAGCTGGCGTTTACCCGACTACCATGTTAAGCGCCTTGTGCGCGACCTACACTAATCCATCCTGAAAGGTGATTTTGCGGTCACTTGGCAAAATCACCTTTCTGGTGCAATTTGAAAATTTTCACCACCCCTGTTCATGACATGGGGCCATAAGAAGGCTATGTTGAAAATTTTGGGAAAAACATGTAAAAATGTCAAAGTTGTGCACGTACATTGAAATTATGCTACGCTCGCTTGGGACTTTCATCATTTTTAATATTTTGACTCCAAATTTTCAACATAGCCATTTTTTACACCACCTCATGAGTACGACAGCTGTCATTTTTCAAATCCTGGCCAAACTGTGTTTTCTCACTTGTGGCATACAATGGCATTGCGGTGGCACAGAATCATGTTTTGGCAGGGATTTCAACATCATGATTACTGGGATCATGAGATGGGGTAAAAAGAAGGCTATGCTGACAATTTCATTCCTGCTTTACTACAAATGCAAGCACAGGACGCAAAGGGCCCTGCTCTTCCACAGCAACATATATGCACGCATCTAAGGAGGGATGGGAGTGCAGGGCCCCCACAGACTAATTAGGATACAATTATACTTTCTCAAAAAATAAGGACATTCTTTGCAAAAAAACTGCATTGATGCAACATTTAGGGTTGCAACTACAGTGAAACAAGTAGGGAAATGACCCCACCCCCATGCCTACAACAAATCAGAGGTGTAGTCTTCCTTGGGGTTGTTAACCCTAAAGCTTGCCCCATTAGATGTATATGTTTCTGGAGTGTATAGAATGGGGTGAGCTTTAGGGTTGACAACCCCCAGGAAGACTGCACCCCTAATTTGTTGTAGGCATGTGGGTGGGGTTTTAGTGTTGAAAACCCTAAAACCACATTTCCCTACTTTTTTGGTATAGCTACAACCCTAAATGTTGCATTAATGCAGTTTTTTTGTAAAGATAGATAGCTAGATAGATAGATAGATAGATAGATGTTCTTTGCAAAAAACTTTGTTAATGTACCAGTTAGGGTAACTTAATGCTGCAAATGTAGGAAAATGTAGCATGCAGGTTTCTGGCCCTAACTCTCCATCCCTACCTCCAAGCAGCAAAAAGGAAAAAAAATAAGGTTTTTGATCTCCAGAGTCTTAGCAACTCAGTAGTGGGGTCTTCCTTGGGGTTGTCAACCCTAATGTTCAACCCATTCCATAAGCAGACAATGTCACACATGATCTCCTGCGGGCCCTGTGTGAAGAAAGCTACAACTAACTGCATTGGCAACATGTGGCAAGGCATATTTCGCTACCTTTGAAGAATGTATCATTATGAGGCAGTGGCTTGGAGCTGCACCTTGTGCTTTGGATTGGAGGCTATGGGCTGGGGGAGGGGTTAGCATTAGGGTTGACAACCCCAAGGAAGACCCACCACTGATTTACTAAGACTCTAGAGACCCCAAACCTTAATGTTTTTCCTTTTGCTGCTTGTGGGGGTTAGGGGTTAGGAGTTAGGTTGTATTTTTTGCAAAGAATTTCCATTCTTTTGAGATAGTGGAATTGTATCCTCATTCACACATGTCCCAAAGCAGGGATGCTGATGGTCATGGCCATCTGGGATGTGCGCCAAGGGAAGACTCTGTCTGCCTATGGAAGTGCAGGGTCCTGCTGACAAAAATTACCAAAGTTATCAATGTGCGTAGGAAAATGTTAAAGAGCAGCTAACACCATTAGGACAGCTTTAACAAAACATAATATTTAGACACAGTTTAGCTTGTATTTTACATTAGTTTTGTATTTCTCCTCCCCATTGTTTATTACTGAGTCCATTTGCATGAAAATGGGATCTTTGCTCCTGAAGAGTTTATCTATTCCTCTTGTTTTCTCCCTGCCTGAGATCATAATGCTCTACTTGTGGCATGACTATTACTCCCATGGCAACAGATTGTGATGTCACAACAGAGGACTATGACATGAAGCAGGGAGTAAGCTAAAGATGCAGATGAACTCTAAGGGATACAGAGCATGTTTCCATGCAAGTTTCTCAGTAATGAGTAAGAGGAAGAGAAATCTATTAAATACGTATAGAATGCAAGGTAAATTATACCTAAATATTATGTTTTTCAAAGTTTTATTTGAGATGTCAGCAGCTCTTTAATGTACCTTCATGACTGTGTTGTTTTTTAATATTTTGACACCAAATTTTCAAAACAGCCTTAATACAAAGCCACCTCAAGAACCCGGTAGGTGAAAATGTTCAAATCTCAGCTGAAATGTCATTCTGCGGCACTGGTACAAAAACGCATTTCAGTCAGGTTTTGAAAAATGACAGTTGTCATTTTCATGAGGTGATGTGAAAAAAATGGCTATATTGAAAATTTGGGATAAAAATATTTAAAATGATGAAAGTTATGAAACTGCATTGGAAAATTTCAATGTACACACATAACTCTGTTGTTTTGCAATATTTTTAACCCAAACTTTCAGCATAGCCTTCTTATGACCCCACCTTATGAACAAGGGTGGAGAAAATTACCTCACCTGCTAAATAAGTTCTAGCCTGGACTGCTCTGCCAGTACTGTAACTGTAAAAACTACCAGTATATGTTTGCCTTATACTGTCTTTGTTTTCCCTCCACCCCCTGTAACTGCCGTGGAGCCTTTGCAAAAAAAGTTACTCTGTCAGTACTGTAATTGTAAATAATGCCTGTTCATGTCTGTCCTTTACTGTATTTGTCTGCTCTCCACCCCCTGTAACCTGACGTGGAGCCTTTGCAAAAGAGTCTGTGACTCAAAGGATTGTAATTCCGATTGTACTCAATAAATAAATAAAATAAATAAAAAAATGTTCAAAACTCACCCAAAAGATGATTTTGTGCAGTGACAGCGTCATTCCGTGCCACAAGTGCAGAAGCATATTTTGGACTGGATTTGAAAAATGACATTTGTCAAGTTCATGAGGTGATGTGAGAAAATGGCTAGGTTGAAAATTTGGGGTCAAAATATTTAAAATTACCAAAATTATGACCTCTTTGTTTAGCTCTGGTAACTCGGCTGGTATACTAGACTTAAATTGGTATGTTGTGATGTATACTACTGCCAATTTAACTGTGAACCAGTATTACTATACTGTAGTGTTAATTATTGTTAAACCCCTTCTGTAACTGTCAATTTTTTTTTGTAATCTCTAAAGTGTGTGATATCTGCGTTGCTCTATATGCCATCTATATAGCCCAGGTTGTGCCTGAAAATGGTCCTTGGGACCAATGTACTTACCCAGTTATCAAATGTATAAATAAAATAAATAAAAATAAAATAAAATGAGTTTGCATTGCAAAATATTAAAAGTATGTTAGCAACTTTGCCATTTTTAAATATTTTGACTCCAAATCTTCAACATGGCTTTTTTATGACCCCACCTCATGAACAAGGGTAGTGAAAATCTTCAAATCCTGCCTGAAATGTGATTTAACCAAGTGACAGTGAAAATGCCTTTATGGCCTGATTTGCATAATTCCACCACATTGATCATGAGGTAGGGTCCCAAAAAGAGCATGTTGAAATTTGGGCTCAAAATATGCAAAAATGGCAAAGTTATGCATCAAAGTTGAAAACCCACTGAAATTCATTAAACCACACTTACCTTACTTTTTCATGTTGCAGTCGCTGAGTCCAGCAGCAAGATGTATCTTCAATTGAAAAGTGAATCTTCACCCTGGGATATGTTCAGGTGAGTGAGGGGGTGTGGGGGGTTGGGGAGTGTGGGGTGCTGAGTGGGAGGTCAGGATGAAGGGTCAAATCAGCGAGGAACTGTTTTCTTTTTTTGTAAGTTTAGAAAAAAAACACAGATAGATGATTTTCTTTATTTCAGGTTAGTTCAAGTCCAACACTGGAACTGGGCACCCCAGGGTCAGAACACTCTATAGAAATGGGCTTGGGTGACCTGGTGGGGAGGGGGGGTCCAAAGAAGCATACTAGAGATGGGCACTCCAGTCCACTTACATATATTTACAGCAATAAATCCATCCATCCATCAATCAGTCCATAAATCAATATCAATATCTATCTATCTATCTATCTATCTATCTATCTATCTATCTATCTATCTATCTATCTATCTATACACACACATACCTTGTTAATGCGCTGTTAGGGTTCCTTATGATTATACTTTCTCAAAGTAGGGAAATTCTCTGCAGAAAACTTCCTTAATGGACCGTTAAGAGTTCCATTGTCAAAAGTAGGGAAATGACATCTTAGGGTTCCCAACCCTAAGACCCCACCACCACACTCAGTTTCCAACCCTACTCTGCATGCAGGAACAGGTATGAGGGGTGTGCCTTGGGGTTGCAAACCCTAATGCTCACCCCATTCCAAGAGTAAGTAAGCTAAGATGGGTACAGAGTAAGAGAATGGGGTGAGCATTAGGGTTCACAACCCCAAGG
This sequence comes from Neoceratodus forsteri, assembly GCA_016271365.2. Taxonomy (NCBI): domain Eukaryota; kingdom Metazoa; phylum Chordata; order Ceratodontiformes; family Ceratodontidae; genus Neoceratodus; species Neoceratodus forsteri. The sequence continues at coordinate 659,586,193 of CM057455.1, read as the reverse complement.
CACACCCCTCACACCTGCTCCTGGTGCATTAACAAAGTTCTTTGCAGAGAATGTCCTTACTTTTTGAGGAAATTTAATCAAAGGCTTATTTGCTTGTGGGAGTGCAGGGCCCTCTGGACCCTGCACTCCCAACTCTCCATAATTTTTTTAAGACATTGTAATTGTATTCTAACCTAACCCTAACCTAACCTTTGGAACGAGTAATATTTAATGGAGGCACACATGGCAGAAGGTGTACCTTGGCACCCTGAACAATATCAGATGTGTGCCCCCCTTAACTCCAACAGACATATTATCTAACCCACACCTGAACCTGAACCCTAACGCTAGCTCCAGAACAAGTAATATTTAATGGGGAGGCACACATGACAGAAAATGTACCTCGGCACCCTGAATAATATCACATATGTGCCCATAATTAACTCCAACAGATACATAACCTAACCCTAACCTAATTCCAGAACAAGTTATATTTAATGGGGAGCACACACAACAGAAGGTATACCTCGGTACCCTGAACAATATCACATATGTGCCCCCCATTAACTCCAGCAGATATATAACCTATGTATACAGCCACAAAAGGCAGTGCTCTCAATTAAGAGCTGGGGCTGGAAAAATAAGAATAAATATACTGTGAGAACCAGCGCTCAAAACACCAAAGAATTCAGTGAAAAGTGTTTTTAATAAATAAACTCTGCAATACTTATAAAGTTATCACATTGCATACATTGTAAATCACAGTGACACAGTGAAAAAATGAAAGCTCCCACTCTCAAGATTGTGCCTCAGCACTTCAGGGTAACAACCCCTTTGTCATGAGGCAATATATAACCTAACCCTTTCTCGAACCCATGTGAACACAAAAATTCCTATAGAATAACATTAAAGCTTTCACAGGCCAAAACTCACTCAATATTTGGAGTTAACTGTAACACTATATATGAAATGAAAGATATCACTGAATACCACACCATTAACAGGTCATATCAAGGACAGTCATCACAGTGTACCTACAGCACCCAGACATTTCTCCCAAAGTTAAACATGGTGTCAAATGCAGAATTCAAGGCTGATCTTCACCAAACTTCACACACACATGTGTATCTTACTTTGGACTACAAGTTCACTACATTTCAGATAACTGTCTCACAAATTAACAGAGTTATACCCTTAAAACCCCAAACCAGATTTTTACCCATAATTCTAAACTGCTTGGAGCTAAGTGTAAATCTAAATTTATGTTACTCTTTGGGGCAAGGCCTATTGACTGGAGGGGTCAAATCCCCTTTGACCCTTTCTTGAATGTACACATTTCCCTTAACCATAACAGTAACCCTAACCCTAACCTTAACCATAATTCCTAAACTACTGGGAGTTAAGTGTCAGTCAACATATATGTTACTCTGTGCATCAAGCTGCACAAAGTGGAGGGGAGCAAGTCCCCCTCCTAAGCTTTCCTGAATGTACACATTTCCTTTAACCCTCCATAATTTTTCAAGAGACTGTAATTGTGTCCTTATTTCCCTGTGGGAGCTCAGGGCCCTGCACTCCCATCACTCCATACTCCTCAGCATATTTGTTTGTGGGAACACGAGGCCCTCTGGGCCCTGCACTGTTATCCATCCATCAGTCCCTAATAGTATCCATATTTCTCTTTGGGAGCACAGGGCCCTCCGGACCTGCACTGTCATCAGTGCAGTGCACCTTAATAATATCCCATGCATGAAGTGAGAAAGAAACACTTGCATACACCTTGCATTACAATATTATCCTATGGGAAATTAAGCAAAATGTAAAGCTGCAGAACTCCATAGCAAAGTAATATATTTTCACCAAACCAGCTAAAGGCACGTTTGTGAGGCAAGCCCTCAGTACCCTAAAAATTTCAGAGCAAAATTGCAAACCATTTCATAAAATCATAGAGACAAAGAAACCAGTTCTGTAAACCTCCCATTATAATGTTATCCTGTGGGAAATCAACCAAAATTAAAATCTGCAGAACTCTAAACCAAAGTGATATATTTTCACAAAACCAGCAAAAGGCACATTTGTGGAGGAAGCCCTTTCCACTCTGAAAATTTCAATCCCAAATTCCAAACCATTTCTTTGCTATGGGGCGACAAAGGAACAGTTATATCAAATTTCTTATTTTGCAAATTGCAATCAAGAATCCTGTTTCATGATCAAGAATCCTGTTTCACAATTAAAGTATTCTGTTTCGAGACTTACATCTAAATCTTCTCATAGGAAATAATGGGAAACTTTGAAATTTAATAACTTTGGAACAGATTAATATTTTTTCACCAACCCTTCAAAAGGCATCCCTGTGACCCCAAACGTATATATGCTAAAAATTTCAGACCAAAATTCCACACATTTTTTGTGCAGTGTGGTGACAAAGAATTTGACAAAAAATGGTAAATTACACATTCTTTGAGACTTCATATCCCTGCACTCGCACATCCAACTGAAAAAAAACTTGTCACAGCAAGAGCTCTTAGGTCCCTGATGGCACATACCACATTTCATGCAAACTGCTGGAATGGTTGTGACGTTATTAAAGCACAAATTGCATGAAGAATCCTGTTTCTTGATCAAGAATCCTGTTTCAAGCCTCACATCTAACTTTTCTCATAGGAAATAGTGGGAAACTTTAAAATTTAATAACTTTGGAACGGATTAATATTTTTCACCAAACCTTCAAAAAGCACCACTATGACCCAAGACCTATATAACCTTATAGAGAATACTGGATGGGCAACTATGCATAACTGGTGTGTTCTACCACAGAGGGGTTCTGATTCAGTCTGACTTCAAGAGCGAAGCTTGAGTGGTCTGTGGGAATCAGAACCCTGAGGTGGCAGAACACACTGACTGTGCATAAAGTTGCTCATCCTGTATTTTTTATAGTGTATAGTATTATGTGAAATTTGTGCATTTTGGTTTTTTTTTCTCTTTCACAATGAAACTGGCTTGTGCACTTTCTAGAGGTTCTAGAATGCTGTTCTACCACAGAAGGGTACAGTCACATTCCATGACCTTTGAACTGTGGTACAACAGCATTTTGAAAAGGATGAATTTCTGTATTGAACAATGCTCTACTATACTCTATAAACATTTCAGACCAAAATTCCACACCATTTTGCACAATGTGGTGACAAAGAATTTGACAAAAATGGTGATTTACACATTTTTGAGATTCCATATCTCCATGCCTGAACATCCAGCTGGAACAAAACCTGCCACATCAAGAGATCTGTGGTCCCTGATGGGGCATGCCAAACTACATGCAAATCGCCTGAATGGTTGCACGGTTATTAAAGCAAAAAATATTTAGTTTAACATAGAAGTGAAGAAAGAATTTGACAAAAAACAGTGATTTACACATTTTGGGTCTCCATATCTCCATACCCACAAATCCAACTGAAAAGAAACTTGCCACATCAAGAGATCTTTGATCCCTAATGGGGTATGCCAAACTGCATGCAAATTGCCTGAACGGTTGCAAAGTTATTAAAGCACAAAATGTAGTGTATGGTGGAATGTTGTTCTTACTTGTTTATCTGTGCTGAAAAGCTGTTCAGCCACAGATAAAAGAGTTTATAGAATGCTGTTCAGCCTGTACATGCAGAACAGCATTCTACTCATTCAAAAGCTTGAACATTTTTAAAGCATCTAGAGACTCCAGGTCTACCTACGTGCACGCACTGCACTCACTGTGCAGGACAAACTGCAGGATCAACCAGGTAAACAGTACCAATGGTGATGGCAGCATGATAACAGGAACCACCCCACAAACAAACACCAAATTGACAGGATCAACCAGATAAGTACACTGATTTAACCTAGCACATAATTTAATAATAAAAAAAAAACAGCGTAGAATCAACCAGATATTTTATTTTACTAAGAGCAACAACCACAATTCTGTATCTTTTGCTTAGAGAGGCCCATTAAAGTCCCTCCCTAACTAAACTCACAGCCAATAGAAAGATGTGCTAGTGATGTATGCAGGTTTGGTTCCCTAGCAACAACCAATGAACCTAGCAAACCAGCCACTAACCCGGACTAAAATGAAGCACCAAAACTTTATTTCTGTATAAAATATAATATTCTAAACTATTTTTTCAAGCACCATACACTATAAAAAATACTGGATGGGCAACCCAATGTCCAATAAGAGTGTTCTGCCACCTTGGGGCTCTGAAACCCAAGAAACTCTCAAGCTTCACTCTCAAGGTCACAGGGAATCAGAACCCCTCTGTGGCAGAACACGTTGTTTCTGCATGGTTGTCCATCCAGTATTCTCTATATTCAGTTTAACATAGTAGTGAAAGAATTTGATAAAAAATGGTGCTTTACACAATTTTGGACTCCATATCTCTGCACCCGTAAATCTAATTGAAACAAAACTTACCACATTAAAAGATCTTTGGTCTCTAATGGGACATACCAAATTGCATGCAAATTGCCTGAACCGTTGCAGTTATTAAAGCACAAAATATTCTTATTGGGACTCCATATCTCCACAACCACACATCCAACTGGAACACAGCTTGCCACGTTAAGAGATCTTTGCTCTTTGATGGGGCATGTCAAATTTTATGCAAATCTCTTGAATGGTTGCAGTGTTATTAAAGCACAAACTTTTCAGTTTAAAACAGAAGTGAAGAAAGAATTTGACAAAAAAACAGTGATGAACACATTTTGGGACTCATCTCCACATCTGCACATCCAACTAAAATGAAACTTGCCACATCAAGAGATCATTGGTCGCTGATGGTGCTTGCCAGCCAAAGTCATGCAACTTGCAAGAATGGAAGCGAAGTTATTAAAGTACAAAGTGTGATCAAAAATTCTTTTTCGCAATCAAGAAATACTATTTGACACGGCACATCTAACTCTTCCCATAGGAAATAATGGGAAACATTGAATTGTAATAACTTTTGAACGAATTAATATTTTTTCATCAAACCTTCAAAAGGCATATCTGTGACCCAAGACCTATATACCCTGAACATTTAAGACCAAAACCCAAGCCATTTTTGTGCAGCAGCGTGACAGAGAATTTGACAAAATGTGTTAATTTTCACACATTGTGACACTTCGTATCTCTGCATCTGCACATCTGACCAGAACAAAACTTCCATGTCAAGAGATCTTTGGTCCCTGAAAGTGCATGCAAAATTTCATGTGAATTAGTCAAACGGTTGAGAAGTTATTAACGTTCACAATTTTGGGTTTAACATAGAAGTGACCATTGAACCCTCATATACAGGTTCAACCACGGCTGTATAATTAAGTTTGGGAAGGGTGGGCAGAACACCTGGAGGAGAGGAGGGAGCAAGAATAGGTACTAGGGAGAGCACCCCAGTCTAAGTAATGAAATAAACAAATAGGTAGGTAGGTAGATAGACAGACAGATGAATAGAGAGATAGACAGACAGACAGACATTGACAGACAGAACAGAGAATCGGCAGCTCATGCCTCTCACTGCAACCCACAGCAGGACTCCAGCTGTGGCTGCAGAAATCAACAAAGTCCCACTGTTGTCATACAGAGAATGCGGGCAAACGTCTCCTCTCACTAAGGTGGGCACCCTGGATTTTGGGGTGCCTAGTAAAGGTATTTCTGGCAATTATTTTTTAAAAACTAACACCAGGATCTAGCTAAACAGGCCCCATTTAACTAGGTTCAGTTTTTTTTTAAATGACATCATTTTATGTATTGTCCATGTTTTTTTTTTGGAGGGGAAAAGAAACAAGATGGCAGCTCTAATAGCACAAAAATGTGTTCTGCTGTGTGAAGCAAGTAGAGAGAGACCAAAAACAGTCCTGCAACACAGAATTGTTGGTGTTGTAGCAGAACGTTATCCCAAGAACCCTGCTGAGCATGCTCAGGACAGAAAAACACAAAATTTTAAAGTCTTGTAACTGTAGAACTATTAAATATCTTTTCACAAAACCTTTCAAAGGTACTACCTTAGAACATCCGTCTGTACCCTGAAAGTATGGGGGAAAAATTCATTCTGTGTAGGCCGTAGGGGTGACAGCAAAAAAATCCCATGTTAAGTATTGGAAAAGACATCTACAGAAAAATTACATATTCTGATCTCAGAAACTGCACAAGCTGCCATCACAAAATTTTCCACAGATTTAGATCTTGCTTCCTAGACAACACATGCAAAATTTCAGCTGATTTTGTTAAACCCTGCCAAAGCCATCACGGTGTAAAGTTAGGGGTTTAATATTGAACACCCTACTCAACCCTAACTGTAGGGTCATTACCATGTGTGCCCCTGTAATATATGCATACAATGTATGCAGCATCCTCACCATTCAAATACATAGTATATTTTGCCAAGAACTTGACAAGTAAAAAATAAACACTGTTATTGACCCAATAGGCAAATAATACCATTTATTTTTCACTTTCCTACATCATCCTAGGACCCAAAATGTCAATCACCCTGACTGAGACCCCATTCTGGCCAATCCCCCAATGAATCCTGCAAACAACTTCAGCCAATAATATTCCTATCTCTCCGGAAACCATGCTCCCACTGCCATCTTGTTTCCCCTGCTTTGCCACAGCCCAGACAAACAATTCCTACAAACAATGGGCCCTAGTCACGAAAGCATGTAAACTTCATAGAAATGTGATGTAGCATGCGCCCCAGCTGGCTAAAAAATATGTGGCATTCACAAAGGCATGTGAAGCAGGAGGTGAGGCAGAGGTGGGGCAAACAGAGGCATGCAGCATGGTGTGCAGGGACAACAGGGCATCCCAAACATATGTGTCCCTGCCCCATGATCCCACCATATATGGGTATGTGCACCACCACGTGCAGACATGAGGAACGTTCCCAACGATTTCTAGTCTCTCCATTAAATGCCCTCCATGAATATTCTCCTACTATAATTGTGTTAGTGTAGTGTACATACTGTATTTTACCGCTCTACTCTGTACGATGTATTAACCTATTTATTATTGTTCTCTGTATTATTATGTTGTATTAACCTTATTATTTTTGCACTCTGTATCCCTATTTGCAAAATTATCCTGTACAACTGGACATTTGTGAAAATGGGCATTTTTGCTCACATACTTCCTAGTATAAAATAAAGATTTATTGATTGATTGATTGACTTATTGATTGGAAGGGAATACCACAATGGAGGAGCGTGCAACCGCAGGATGCATAGACAGAGGTGCTGCGCCCATGCCAAACAAACTCCTGCAAGAGATCACATGTCATGGCCAGGAATGAGCTGAGGGCTGTGAAGGATGGACATCATGGGGTACCATCAGGGCCTGGTCCAGCAACGTCATGGGCAACCAGGTGGCAGCCATGGTCTCAGACATCTAAGATAATGATGAGGTGCTGCATGGTGTGGAGTCCCTGAAGATTCTGGCAGAGGTCTAGGCCAGACTTGACATCCAGACCACAGTCAATGCGGCTGGTCCGGAGGCATGGACACTTGTGGCAATCAAGCACAAGTGGTGTGACCTCAGGTCGGCCATGAAGCAAATGTTTTTCATCATGGAACAGGCACAGCATGGCACAGGTGGGTGAACACCCACGTAGGTGCCAACACTGTCGCCCATTGAAAGGATGGTGGCTGACATCCTCACTGAGGTCGGGCAACACAGGTAGATGGAGGACATCAACATCATGCCAGGTACGGGGCACAGTGCAGGGGACACAGGGTGGGAGGCATATGACTGAATGGCATGACCAACAGTCCTGTCTTGCACCCTGCACAGCAGGAGACCGCAGCCAGCACCCATGCTATACCTGCAACCACTGTGGAGGAGGATATACAGGGGGACACAGATACAGATGTTGCATGTATGTGTCCCCTATGTGGCCAGCTGAATGCATGCCAATGTCTGGCAAGACACCTGTATGTAACCAGCCAATGTTCTGTCATCCACAGGTACAGTGCAGGGGACCCAGGACATGGCTCAGGAGATAGCCACCGTGGATGACACTGATTCTGAGATCCTGCTGGGGATGTCTGAGGCTGCACAGAACCTGGACCAGACACCTGACAGGAGTCAGAAAACACTCCACCACCCTGAACCAATCCACAGCTACCACACAGCTGGCCATCCAGTGCCGTGGGACAGGGTCCTGAGGAGTAGTCAACACAGCCTTACATGCCTGGCCATGCAGGCAGACATCCCATCCCACACACATGGCCCAGGGACATAGGGAGCCAATGTGCCACACCACAAAGGCATGCTGACAGTGGGGACGATGGGCCCCTTAGCATGCCTGACCTGCTGGGTGCTCAAGGTGGCACCACGTTCCATCATGCAAACCTACTACCCTGAACTGCAGCAGTTGAAATGGGGCCACCTGCGGGTCCAGTGGTAAAACACTTATACCATGCAGGACCTGACTGCGGAGGTGCGTGAACTGCAGTGTGCCCACAAATGAATCAGAGACCTCCTGAAGCAGATAGCAAACCATCTGCTATCCTGGGCCATCACAGCTACCTATGCCATCCCCCCAGCAGGGCAGGATGTGGTGACCCAGAGCCTGCCAAGTAGACACACAGGGCCTGGGGCACAGCCACATGCCACCACCCCCACAGACACTGGCATGTGCCCTAGTCACAGAGGCACAGAGAACTGGGATGCACCAGCTGCAAATCACCAGCCCCACAGGCCCTGGGACACATGCGCAGGGCACCGACATTGAGGCATCTACCAGCCCAACAGGGACACTGGACTCAGGGGTAGGCTCCACATCCCAGGGGTCAGAGCCCACAGGCATGCTGGGGAACCTGGGGACACACAGGTGCAGCTGTGCCCAGGGCCATCCAGGGACCATAGGCCACACAGGGGTGGCAAGGTGAAAGTACAGCTACACCACCAGGGCACATGCACCTCCGCACATCTGGGAGGGGGAACACTGCCATGAGGCTGTAATGCAGCCCATGCATGATGCACAGTGACACCTATGCACCTGCACCCACCCCGACACAGCCCCATCACACAGTCCTACACACATCCTGTTTCTCCCAAGGCTCACATTGTACACCCATGAATCTCACCTTCCAGGGTGAGGGCCACCCACATGAACCCCACCCCCCAGGGCAGGGGACCCAACTGTTGCTGCCGCAGACACATACCATTGCTTCAGGTACCCATTTCACCCAGCCTGCGACAGTTGGACAGCCACATGACACCTCCTGGCATGGACTGAACCGTGCATCACACATGGGGTAGGACACCCATTTCCCCCCAATATGGGTACTCAGGATGTATTGGCCTCTTCACAGTGCCACTGTAGTGCACACCCAATCTCCTGAATCACCCATGCATGAGTGCATGCTGTGCCACCTGGCCAGACAGCATCTCTGGACAATGGTGCTATGTGTGATCACCCTTTCCATTGCCCTGAGGAATAGCACTCTGGTGCTTGTGCATGGGTAGCCATTTGGAAACAGCCATGTTGTGCAGCATGGCACATGTAGTGATCATTCTGCAGGCCTTCCCAGGGGCCAACATAATCATGCCACCAGTGTGCTCCAGGCAACGTAACCACATCTTCAGCACTCTGATGGTCCTCTTGACAATGGCACATGTCCTCCTGCATGCCTTGTTGTATGCCTCCTCCTCCCTGCTGTGTGGCATCAGGAATGGCTTCATTAGGAATGGTTGGAGTGGGTATCCACTGTCACCTAAGCATTGGTACAGAATTGACATGTTAGCAACCTGTGGCAGTGCGCACAGCTGTGTCATCTGTGTGACATCCATACTCACCCAGCAGAAACCACGAACACCCCCAGGCTGTGATGTGTCACTCAGCCTGGATCCATTGAACATGAATGCATCTTGAGTCAACTCTGGCTTCTTGGCACACACACTGGTGATGATACCATCTGTATCACATAATATCTGGCAGTTAATGCTGTGGAAACCCCTTCTGTTCCTGTATGCCTTCTCATCTATGGTGGGTGCAATGATGGCCACATGAGTACAGTCTATGGTGCCCAGGACATTGGGTATGCCATGCTTGGTGTGAAATGCCTCCTTTGTGGCAAAGATGTCTGCAGCAGCCATGGGAAACTGTATGTGGTCATGCACATGTCGGAGCAGGGTGTCCATGACCTAGTGTAAGACACATGACATGAACAACTGACTAATACCAATGACATGCCCCCCCAACCCTCTGGGAGGAGCCCATGGCATAGTATGACAGGGCACACAGGACTTTTGTTTCCAGGGACATGGCATGTGATTGATATGTCAGGGTCTGCAGCTGCTCCTGGAGCATGTGGCAGAGACCTAAGATCATGTTGCGGTCCAGGTGGTACCACTCAGTGCACTGTCCCTCATGGAGCTGGGCCACAGTTGTATGGGGCCTGAATATCCTGGGCCTGTGTCATCTCCTATGAGCCCTCTCACTTTCCCTCTTGCCCTCCCACAGGAGGACATTCATGAGAAGCCCAATGCACATCCTGCTATCTCTGTGTGATTACTGCAACTCACAGTCCGACTGCTACTACTCACTGTACAGTGCATCATGTACCATGTGGAGCAGCTTCTGCCACAGTCACAGGTCCCACTTTCAGTGGACTGTGACCCGGCATGCCTGCAGGGTCATGCACGCTGGTAGGCATCACTGCCTAGCATGCCATTCTGCATCTCAACATGGCGGCTGCAGGATTTATTCACTATGGTGATATGTCAGCATCCGAGGTTCGGCAGCTGGGGGTGTACCCCTGAAAACTGAGGTGAGTGTCAGAGACAACCTACATGGATGATCCCCAGGGAGGACCCCCTGAGGTGCCCAGTGAGGTGAGTGGCTTTGTTCTTCCCTACTGTGTGCTACTGTCCTGTCCATGTCCCACAGGTCCTGGGCATACAAGGCAACTGTGGAGTGTGCAACTGCTGTCTGTTGCATGCTCACCTGTAGTGAATACCTTGTGCTGTCCACCACGGGTGCATCTTTGTGCTGTGCCCAGTCTGTTGCCCCTACTGGCAGTGTCCGTGTGTGTCCTGGGTCCTTGTGTGCTATGCTGCTAACTGTTCGCTATTTCTTTGTGTCTTCACAGGACTTCCACAGATGGCCAGATGTGTTCACCATTTAGAGGCTGATGCAGTCGGATGGGATCATTGGTTGTGGCACTGCAGCGGCCAGGTGCCCCTAAATCTCCTGTACCACCTGTCTTGGAGCATGGGTGAGGCAGACATACACTATAAAGATGAGGTGGAGGACCTGTGGGCCATTGAAGAGCTGCCAAAGTTATGTTGTGCTGGTGCCTGTGGTTTATGTGTGTGTGTGTTGGCTGTTGACAGCTGTGCCCTCATCACTCATGACTGTCTTCTCACCTTTCATTTCCAGGGGTATCATGGACCACTTTATTGCCTTGTCCTGTGCCTCTGTAGCCACTTGGACACCACCCCTCCAGGATCCAGCAGGGATTCAGAGGATGAGGAGGACTGGGGGAGCTATTGGTTGATTGCTTATATTGGCCTATATGGTCCCCTGTTTTTTGTCCAGTGGCATCTCATCATTAAAGACATTTGTTATGCATACACTGTTGTCCTCTTCATTCCCAGCGGTGGTGTGTGTCCGCCATCAGGGTTTTGGGGGACACATTATACATCTCAGCTGTCAGCCCACTGCACCTGGCACTGCCAGGAGGTGTGCATAGTTGTGCTGCAGGGGGGGTGCACTGGTCCTGCCTCGATCACTGTGGCCTGTGTCATAGTCACGCCATCAGCACGCACAAGTAGTCCCCAGGGTGGGGCACTCATCTGGGCCATGGGGTGTGTTTATGTTCACTGGAGCTCTGGCCATGTGTGGCAGCAGCATGTGCTGGCTGTGTTCTGGGTCTGCAAGTGGTCAGTACCACAGTGTTGGTGGCAAGGTCATGGGGGACCACCTGCATCCATGGATTCCCTTCCTCCACCATACCTTGCATGCCAGGGGCCCTCTCCTGGTGCATGGGAGAGGTGGGGGATGGCCACCCATGCCCATGTGTGCCGGCACCTCTGTGTGTCTGTCACACTGTGTCCATGGCATTCACCATTGCTATAAGGTGGATGGTGTACCATACCATGGGTCATCATGCATGTCTGTCTCTTCCACTATAGGTGCTGTGCCTGTAAAGGTGTTGCCCTGCTTCCTGCATGCTGTGGGATGGCCTCACAGCAGCATCTGCCTGGTGCTGTGCCTGTGGGGCTGTGCATGTCAGCTGTTCCCTGGTGTATATGCCTGTGTTGCACAACTGGGGTTTATAGCTTCCCTTCACCCCATGTATTGCTACACATCTTGGGCCACACACTTGGGTGCACACAGAAGAAGCAGGACAGAGAGCTGTACCAGTTAAGGCAGAAGGAAGCAGGGAGGGAAGTCAGAATAGCGAAGGCCCAAACTGAGGAAAAGATAGCCAACTCAGTTAAGAAGGGGGATAAAACCTTTTATAGGTACATCAGTGAACGTAGAAAGACAAAGGGAGGGATAGTGAGGCTGAATAGAATGAACGGTGGGTGGGCAGAGGGGGACAGTGAAAAAGTAGGGATACTGAACGAATATTTCTGCTCAGTATTCACAAAAGAGGAGGGGGAAGTGCCTAATCCAATTAACAGGAGCACTCTTGATAGCGGGGTCGATCCCAGTCCTTTTACAGAAGAAAGGGTTCTGCAAGAACTGCTAAAACTGAAGGTGGACAAAGCAATGGGTCCTGATGGAATGCACCCCAGAATTCTAAAAAAATTAAGGGAGGAACTAGTGAAACCACTGGCTACTCTTTTTAATAAATCATGGGAGGATGGTGTGGTACCTGAGGACTGGAGGAAGGCAGATGTGATTCCCCTTCACAAAAGTGGGACCAAGACAGAGGCAGGAAACTACAGACCTGTCAGTCTGACCTCTGTGGTAGGGAAAGTGATGGAGTCACTTCTGAAGGAAAGAATAGTTGAGTACCTAGAGGCCAGTGGAGTACAGGACCCAAGGCAGCATGGGTTCACAGCGGGAAGGTCATGTCAGCCGAATCTAATAGATTTCTTTGACTGGGTGACCAAAGTAGTAGACCAGGGAGGGGCTGTGGACATGGCCTACCTAGACTTTAGCAAGGCATTTGACACAGTCCCACACAAAAGATTAATAGTCAAATTAACCAGCCTGGGAGTGGGTCCCAGGGTGGTAGCCTGGGTAAAACATTGACTGCACAACAGGACACAGAAGGTAATTGTAAATGGAGTCCACTCTGAAGAAAGAGGGATTACTAGTGGGGTACCGCAGGGTTCAGTATTGGGTCCAGTCCTTTTTAATGTCTTCATCAGTGACATTGCAGAGGGACTGGAAGGAAAAGTATGCCTTTTTGCAGATGACACAAAGATCTGCAACAGGGTTGATACACAAGGAGGCGTGGAAAGGATGAAAAGGGACTTGGCAAGGTTGGAGGAATGGTCAGAAGTATGGCAGCTAGGATTCAATGCAAAGAAGTGTAAAATAATGCACCTGGGAAACAAGAACCCAGGGGAAGAATACACAATGGGTGGAGAGGTAGTAACAACAACAAAAAAGGAAAGGGACCTGGGGGTAATCATATCAGATGATCTTAAGGTTAGCCAGCAATGTGAGAAGGCAGTAGGGAGGGCTGGGGTATACTGGGATGTATAGGAAGAGGCATCAGCAGCAGAAAACAGGAAGTTGTTATCCCTCTGTACAGACAGTTGGTGAGACCCCATCTGGAGTACTGTGTCCAGTTCTGGAGACCCCATCTCCGCAAGGACGTAGACAGGATAGAGGTAGTCCAGAGAAGGGCAACTAAAATGGTACAGGGTCTGCAAGAGAAGCCGTGTGAGGAGAGACTAAAGGAGCTTAATATGTATACCCTTGAGGAAAGGAGGGAGAGGGGGGACATAATAGAAACTTTTAAATACCTCAGTGGAATCAATAAAGTCCAAGAGGGTAGCATCTTTCAGGAAAAAAGACGTGCAAGAACAAGGGGACACAATTTAAAGATAGAAGGAGGGCAGTTCAGGGGCAATGTGAGGAAGTATTATTTCACAGAGAGGGTAGTGGATGCATGGAACAGCCTTCCTGAGGAGGTTGTGGGGTCTAAAACTGTGGGAGAATTCAAGAATGCATGGGACAGACGTAAGGCAATTCTTGTGGGGGGTAGGAAGAAATAGGCTGTTGGTTAACTAGGATCTGCAGCTTATCCTGTAGGTAGGAAAATGGGCAGACTAGATGGGCCAAGGGGTCCTTATCTGCCGTCAAAGTCTATGTTTCTATGTTTCTATGTAGTGCAGTTTGTGAATCTATGTACAGTGCCTCACACACACTGCTATGCAGCCATGCCCCCAAGTGCACACGTAATGCCTGTGGTGCATAGCTATGCATCTGCCCTCCCTGCACAGGGCACATTGTTGTTCATGAATGCCACCATGGCATAGTGTGTGTGGTGTACTGTTGCATACCATTGCATATGTCACTTATGCACAGTGCATCACTCTGGTGCACAAGCTAAGTATCGATATATAGGCTGATACCTACATATACTGCCAATATCCTGCATTTTACAACAGTGCCCATAGGTTTATTTAGAAGAAGTGGAGCCAACTCATTCCAATGACGTCATCGTGTCAGCACAAAATCTCCATTTTGTGAGTCAAACAGCGGCTCGGTAGCGGGGCTAAATAGAACTTATGTTTACATTTCAGCCAAAGTTTTAAACTTGACGAAAATGATATAAATCAACAAAATAAAGGTAAACTCTAGGATAGAGTAAATCAGCATTCCATATGCTTCAAATACACAGGAGTGTTTGCAATTCGATTTACATAGTAAATTGTTTTTTATTTGTCCGTTAAGTAAAACTATTGAGGGAGTTATGGCTTGTTAAACTTAGAATGTTATCCTATGGGAATTTGCATTTTTTTAAAGTTTGTGTTTTTTATATAGCCCCAAGATATTTTCTGGGGGGATTGTGACTTATTCTTGCAGTACTCACTAAGACCTTTATTGTGATATATAGGTTGTTCCTTAAGTCAAAATATTGAGGGATTTATAGTGTGTTGAAGTTCAAATGTGTAAAAAAAAAAGTACAAAATCCTTTTTCATATGAAGGAATCCTTTGTTGTCTGAAACGAAGGACACCTACAAAAAAGGATCCCTTCAAATGAAAAAAAGAATTGAAAAAAAAAACTAAATCCAACATTTTTTCCATATGAATGGATCCTTTTTCGTATGAACAAAAAAGCTTATGAAAAAGGATCCCTTTAAACAAAAAAAGAATTTGGGAAAAAACAAAGTCCAGAATCTTTTTCTGTATGAAAGGATCCTTTTTTGTATGAACAAGAAAGCATACAAAAAGGATCCCTTCAAACAAAAAAAGAATCAGAAAATATCCTAAGACAAAAATCTTTTTTCTGTATGAATGAAAAAAGCATACAGAAAAGGATTCCTACAGATGAAACAAGAATCAAGGAAAAAATTAAGTATAACATATTTTTCCATATGAAGGGTTCCTTTTTTGTGTGGCTGAATCCTTTTTCATATGATCATACGAAAAAAGCAGAAGCAAGTCATGAAAAAGGATGTAAAAATATAAATAAAAAACACATTTGGGTGTCATTTTTCCAACAGTTAAGTGTAGAATCTATCTAACAGGGTGCTGAGGAGCAAGATACAACTATATGTGCTAGTGGCCCATGCTCGTAATGCTGCTGACCTTAACCGGTGCCTATCTGAAGACTTCAGCAGAGTCTCGGCCTGGATTTCCAACCATAGACTGGTATTGAATTCTAACAAAACTCAGGCCATGCTCTTTGGTTCCACGGCCAAGTTAAAAGCCCCATCAGCTATGCTCAAAATAGCTTGTGATGGAGGCCCTCTGTTGCCAACAGCGAGCTCAATTAAATATGTTGGGGTCACCCTTGACCCACAACTTGACATGGGAAGCCATATCCAAAACATTTGCAGAGCCACCAGGTGTAAGCTTGGCCTCACCTACAGGGCCAAATACAACCTGACTCCGGGAGTGAGGCTGGCACTTGCGAAGGGAGTGCTTCTCTCCTCCCTTAGTTATGGATACCACCTATTTGCCAGGTCACCCCAAATCCATCTTAATCGGTGGAACACGGCATATAATGATATCTGTCAGTTTGCACTTGCTGCTCCCAAACTCACCCACCGATGTGAGCTCTATGACAAACTCAACTGGCTCTCCCCTGTGGAATTCCTGATCCGTGGTGTGAGCTTCACCAGGAAGGAGTGCCTATACCACGGGCATCCCGTCAGGACTGGCCATCTCCTCCCAAAACTGGAGCGCCATCCCCTACCAGCTCAGGTCACAGACCATGACTTGTAAAGTTCCCCTACTCGGACCCTTATGGGGGATCGTGACTTTGCCGCTTTTGTGCCTAGACTCTGGAACTCCATTCCAGACTCTGTTTGCTCTGCCCCTTCCCATGGGACCTTTCGCTTCTCCCTGTGGTCCCACCTAAAACAAATGACAAGATGTGACTGCTCCTAGTCTCTGTAACGTAATACTCTGCAGTCCACTATTGTCCGCTCTGAGTCCATGATGGTCTATGAAATATGTACTCAGTGTCCTGTAACAATTTGTACTATGTGTGGCAGTATCTCTGCCCTTATACAAGCGTTGTTATAGCTGTTTTTTACTGTATCATGCTGTTTCTCCAATGTTGCCATGTATGTATACTGTATGTTTTGTGCTCTCCCGGGTCATTCCTGAAAATAGGCATACTACTTGTCTAGTGTACTTATCCGGTAAACAAAAGCTAAATAAATAAATAAATATGTTGATCTCTTTGCAGAATGTCATTTTTTGTGGGTTTTGACATTTTCTTTTTTTAAATGGAAACAAGATAGCGGCCATTTGAAAAAGGATTTTTTGCTGTCGAAAAAAGGTTGACTCTCTTTTTCATATGGCCAAATTCTTTTTACATTTCAAGCATCTATCCTGAAATGCCTACTGAGCATGCTCAGAATCACAATTTTAAATCCTTATAACTCTGAAACAGATGAGTATTTTTTCAGACAACCAGTGAAAAGCACTACTCTCAGACAGGCAATTTATACCCTGAAAATTTCAGACCACAATTCCAAACCCTCTGGGCACTGGGGGCTGACAAACAAACAAACAAACAGCAAAACCCCCTGATTTTTACATATTTTGCAGTGTCCGAATCTCGGAATCTGCACATCCGATTGAAACAAAACTTAACATATCAGGAGACCTTGGGTTTCTGATGGTGCATGCAAATTTTGTGCAAATTCATTGAATGGTTGCAAAGTTATTAAAGTGCAAAATGTGGCATTTAACATTAAACAGCATACTCAACCCTAATTATAGTGGTGCGACCGCACCAATATATACTGTTTTATATATATATATATATATCTATATATAGATATATATATATATATATATATATTTATATTGCCAAAAAAACTTCATTAATGCATCAGTTAGGGTTGTCATAGTAATGACAGAAGTTTGGAAATTCGATGTTAGGGTTACCAACCCTATCCCGCACCCTCACCCCCACTATCCACACACCAACAGGTGTCAGGCTGTGCCTTGGGGTTGTCAGCTCTAGCTATCTCCCCATTCCATTTGTAAGGAAGCTGAGTGGTACAGTATAGGACAATGGGGTGGGAGTTAGGCCCGACAACCCCAAGGCACATCCTAATGGCTGTTGGCATGTGGAGAGTGGGGGTGGGGTAGGGTTAGTAACCCTAACATCGAATTTCCAAACTTTTGTCACTGTAATGACAACCCTAACTGATGCATTAATGAAGTTTTTTTGCAATGAATTTCCCTTCTTTTTGAGAAAGTGCAATGTTGCTCATATGTAGTTGTGGGCCCTGTGCTTTGTAACTGTCTCTGTGTTTCCACTCCCATCTATACATAAGTGTACTGATATCTTAATGATATCACATTTCCATGTGGGAGCACAACACCCTCTGAGCCCTGTGCTCCCATTATTGCATAATGAGATCCAAATGTGGGAGCACAGGGCCTGTACCCATAAGTATAGATACATAGGGCATGCCTAGGTTCCATTCCAGGTAACCCTTGTGCTGCAAAAGTTGCAATATCTCAGGAACCATAGGAAACTTTAAAGTTTAATAACTTTTTAGTGGATTAGTATCATGGACCTGCCCATTCTCCCAAGATTAACAGATGACAGGGTGTGTCATTGGGATTGTGAGGCCTAAATATCACCCCATTCCATGCGTAATCATATCCACAAGCCACAGTAAAGAAGAATGGGGTGACATTTAGGCCTCACAACCCCAATGACACACCCCATCATCTGTCAATCTCAGGAGGATGGGTGGGTCCACAAGGGGGGGAAGGGAGCAACCCTAAAGGTCTCATTTCCTGACCTTTTGTGTTTTAACCCTAAATGATGCATTAACAAAGTTTTTTGCATAAAATTTCCTTACTTTTTGAGAAAGAATAGAAAAGTATAAAGTCACGCAAGTTGGTGGAACTTGCAAATTTCTGACTAAGATAAGAGTACAAGTACTGAATATCATATGTATTGGTGGGAGTGCATATGGATGGGAGCGTGGGGCTCAAACCACCTTGAAAGAAAACAAAGTGTCAGTCATCAGAGTAGCATAATTCAACACCTGCTTACATGTCAGTCACCTAACCAGTGAAAATTACCTCCATGGCAGTAAGGCTGGGTACCCTATAAATGTGAAGCCACTACCATAATGGAAAACACTATGTGCAAAACATAAAGTGCATCATGCAATATCTCCACAGCAAATTATTTTTCCAACACCTAAACACCATAATTCACACATACAGGATATCCCCTCAACACCCTCCAAATTTTGATTTAAAAGAGCAAACCATTTCCGAGATATAACATTTGAAAGTTTGAGATTTTCATTCGTCATAGTGACAGAATTATACACCTGTTTACATTTTAGACACCTAACGACTGAAAAGTACATCCATGGCAGTAAGGCTACCCACCGTATTAATTTCAAGCCAGTACAAGAATGGAAAACGCTGTCCGCAAAACGTAAACTGCGCCACACAATATCTCCGTAAAAAATTTATTGTCCGACACCTAAACAGCATAATTCACATGTACAGGACAACCCGTCAACACCCTCCAAATTTCAAGTGAAAAGATCAAACTATTTCCAAGATATTTAATTTAAAAAAATTGTTAAAATTGGGCTATCTGGTCCCTCCAAATCTGGCCATTTAGGCCCTCCCTTGCGGTCAAAGATTGTGATCAAAGAATCTCATGATCAAAGAATTTGCAAGCTCGTGATCAAAGAATTTTCAGGCTCGCAATCAAAGAATAAAAAATGTAAAAAGTCAAGTTTTATTCAAAAATACATGAAACCAAAGCCATGACTTGATAGAACAAAGCCCCCTGAACAAAACTCATCCTCATTTGGCTTAATAAGTCACCTGTGAGCTGAGAAATTAGATTTTTTTAATGTGGTCATCTAGTCACACCCTTGCAATCAAAGATCGCTGTCAAAGAATCTTGCGATCAAAGAATTTGCAGGCTCACGATCAAAGATCATTAGCGAGCCACAATCAAAGATCTTAAAAGTTGAAAAGTCTATTTTTTGACCAAATTACAAATAACCACAGCCATGGCTCGATAGAGTGAAGCCCCCTGAGCAAAACCCATCCAAGTTTTACTTCAGGAGTCACCCCTGAGCCTAGATATTTGACTTTTTCTGGCTGCAAACTGAAAACAAGATGGCGGCCGTTGCGATCAAAGAATTCCTCGCGATCAAAGATTCTTTGATCACGAGCCTGCAAATTCTTTGATCATGAGGAGGGACCAGATGACCAATAACCCATTCTTCTTTTGCAAAATAACCATATAAATTTTCCCATTGACTTATAATAGGAACTTAAACCTTTAATAACTTTTGAATGGATTAATATTTTTTCACCAAATGAAAAACAGCACATTCCCTGACCCAAGCTCTTTCAGGTGCGTCAAGTTGCAGAGCATCACATCACATGATGGCTGCGCAGTGTCACAGACAAAATTCAAAAAACTGCCCACATAACTGGCAAAAAGTGCATTTTTCAGCATTTTGGTGCACAAAAACTGTAAGGCCAGCCAAAATGAAATTTGGCAGATCAAGAGATCTACCATGCCCCACTGCACATACCAAATTTCATGCAAATCCATTGAACGGGTCCAAAGTTATTAACATGCAAAATTTTGAGTTTAACATAGAAGTGCCTACTCAACCTTAAATATAGGGGTGCGACCGCTCCCCTATAATATATATTGTATATATAATGTATTAGGTTTGGTGGGCCACTTTAATGTTAAATCCCAAAGGCAGCACTAATAACTTTGCTACCATTTGTCTGAGTTATCCTATACATATATATATATATATATACATATATACATTATATATTTATAAAATGGGTACAGAGATGCTGCATCCTGATTGGTTAACAGGTACCAGTAGCCATGTCCTTATCAGCACATATACATAGCAACTGGTACTTGTTATGCCAAGCAGGATGCAGTACAGTCAGAGATCTATGCCTACCAGTTTTTCAACATAATTGTCTGCCAGGCTCTCCCACTCACTGCTCTCAACTATTCACGCTACTTGCAGCTTCATTTTCAAACCCGCACCTACACACAACACTCTCACTGCCAACGCTGTCTAGACACCAGAGACACATCGCTTATAGTACAACAGCACCACAGGAAAACATTTTCATTCATTTTCTCTCTCATTAAACAAAAATCTGACCTTAAAAAACTGCAAGCACAACCTGATCTGATCAGCATAGCGATTTGCGCATGCCGCGGCTTTCAAATAACGATCGCACCCCAAACCAACTGTTTCAGAAGATGCCATACCTCTTCTTGACCTGCTCCTCCACTAATTCTTTAACAGTATAAGAGTATTTATTTAAACATTCATGGTTACCATTTCAAATAAAAATACATCACGCCAAGTTGCTGAAACTGTAATTGTGGAAGCACTATCACGGAAGCGCTGAATACGGTGCCCAGCGGACATGCTCAATCCCACTCCTTACAGAAAAACTACTATATTGCATCACATCCTCATAAAAACAAAATGAAAAACACACACACACACAGCCAAAAGCATATTGTTGACAACTGTGTCTGTGTTGCGCGGGGGGGAGGGGCAGACAGACTATCAGAATCACAGCAGGTGATGAGATCCCGTGCTCCCGTTTCTGTAAGTAACTGAATCGGCGTTTCCTCCCTAATCATAAAAAAAAACAAAACACATAAACAAAAAGGAAAAAACACATTGTACTTAATTTTGTTTCTCAGTGGAAGATGGCAGGACCGAACAAACATGCACCAAAGCCCCCTACTTAATCAAGCATCTTCACAATAATAAAATGAGATGGACTACTTTTTCTCTCTTTAAATTCATAACATCATATTTTTTAATAATTTTACTTAAAATTCTTATCTGCATTTGTATATAATGTTTTTTATTAAGGGACCCATTTTATAAGCGCAATAACACACTCCGAGGTGTGGGTTATCTCCCTGATAAAATTGCGCCCAGGTGCATAAGGCACTCGGCGTTAACAACGCACCTGGGCATGCTCTTATCAGGAGATAACCACACCTCTGCCATGTGTGCTTGCATATATATATATATATATATATATATATATATATATATTATTATTATACTGGCACGGTCATGCCAGTAAAGTTAGGGTGAAAGTGCACTTCTATGTTAAAGTTCAAACTTTGAGGGTTAATAACTTTGGAACTGTTAAACAGATTTGCATGATGTTCGGCATGTGTAATCTCTATGGGTAGGTCTCCTGACCTACCAAATGTGGTGTGAATCTGTCAAGTGATTTCTGAAATAAAAAGTGTTGGAAAAACAGAAAAATCAGGATTGTCTGACATTTCTTTGTCGTCCTGGATAGCAGAAATGGCTTTATGTTGTGGGCTGAAATTTTCAAGGTAGAAAGACCTTCATTCACAGATGTGCCTTTTGAAGGTTTGGTGAAAAATATTAATCCATTCAAAAGTTATAAAAGTTTTAAATTTCCTATTATTTCCTATGGTAAAAGTTGTGTTTAGCATAAAAAGGGACCATTCGAGAAAATGAGTGCTTGCGAAAATGAAACCAAGTTGTTTAATTTTGGAATGTTAATAACTCTGGCACCGTTCAATGGATTTGCACAAAATGTGGCATGCATAATCTTTAGGGGTAGGTCTCATGACATGTCAAATTTCATGTGACTGGGTTGTGTGGTTTTGATATGGACTGTCAAAAAAATGTAATATTAATGGCTGTTTTCTTTGCTTGCAAATATTAAACCAAGTTGTTTAATTTGTGAATGTTAATAACTCAAGAACTGTTAAATGGATTTGCAAGAAATGTGGAATGCATAATCTTTTGGGGTAGCTCTCATGACATGTCAAATGTTATATGGAAGGGTGGTGCAGTTTCTGAGATATGGACAGTCAAAAAAAATCATAAAATTAATGGCGATTTTTGAAAATGAATCATTGCTTGTAAAAATTAAACCAAGTTGTTTAACTTTCAAATCTTAATAACTCTGGAACCGTTTAATGGATTTGCATGATGTTTGGCATGCATAATCTCTAGGGGTAGGTCTCTAGACATGCCCAATTTGGGGGGATGGGTTTTGTGGTTTTTGAGATATGGACTGTCAAAAAAACATAAAATTAATGGCCATTTTTGAAAATGAATCATTGCCAATTAGGGTGAATACCTCATTGTACTATCTCGATGGAGGGTTGGGAGTACAGGGTCCGAAGGACCCTATGCTCCCATTGTAACATATGGATAGTGTTGTACTATCTCAATGGAGGGTTCTGACCCTGCACTCTCACCATGACATAAGGATACTGTTACACTATCTGGATGGAGGGATGCACTCCCACCATGAGATTTGGACACTGTTGTACTACCTGGATGGAGGGATGGGAGTGCAGGGTCCAAAGGACCCTGTGCTCCTACAGTAAAATGGGGATACAATTATACTGTCTGAAAAAGAAGGAAAATTCTTTGCAAAAAACTTCATTAATGCATCAGGGTGAATACCACAGCGACAAAAGCAGGGCACCCCCAGGGTTCCCACCCCTACCTGTAGGGTCTGCAGGAGAATCCATATGAGGAGAGACTAAAGGAGCTTAATATGTATACCCTTGAGGAAACGAGGGAGAGGGGGGACATGATAAAAACTTTTAAGTACCTCAGTAGAATCAACAAATTCCAAGAGGGCAGCATCTTTTAGAAAAAGAGATGTGCAAGAACAAGGGGACACAATTTGAAGATGGAGCGGGGATGGCTCAGGGGCAATGTGAGGAAGTATTTTTTCACAGACAGGGTGGTGGAAACAGTCTTCCTGAGGAGGTTATGGGGTCTAAAACCATGGGAGAATTCAAGAATGCATGGGACAGGTATAAAGAAATTCTTGTGGGGGTAGAAAGAAATAGGCTGTTGGTTAACTAGGATCTGCAGCTTATCCAGTAGGTAGGGAAATTGGTAGACTAGGTGGGCCAAGCAGTCCTTATCTGCTGTCAAAGTCTATGTTTTTATCTTCTATATTTCAACCACCCCACCCCATCCCCACCCTCCACACACCCACAGGCGTTGGGGTTTGCCATTGGGTCGTCCAGGCCTAACTCTCACCCATTGTCCTATACTGTAGCATGCAAGCTTGTTTACACATGGAATTGAGTGAGAGTTGGGCCTGACGACCCAATGGCACACCAAAATGCATGCTGGTGTGTGGAGGGTGGGGATGATGGGGTGGTAGGGGTGGGAACCCTGGGGGTGGGGCATTAGGGTTGGAAACCCTAATGCCTCATTTCCCTGCTGTTGTCACTGTGGTATTCACACTAACTGATGCATTGATAAAGTTTTTTGCAAAGAATATGTATAGTGATATATTAAACAACAAAAAAAAAAACTCTGACTTCCGGTGACGTCAGCGTCGGCATGGCAGCCTGATTCTGGTGCTTGTGGGCCCTAGCAACTTAATCAGAGTTAATCCACAAAGAAAAGTTACAAAAAGGTGATTTGGAGGACAGTATATCTAACAAGTGGTGGTGGGACTGCCTAAGCAACAATGTTGACGAAAAATGCATCAACCAAAAAAAGCAAGGGGGGTACTTCCCAGAGGCCTAGAGATATCAGTCCAGTGAGCTCGATTGCCTCAATTCAGATGGCGGGCTCTGGAGAGGATGAAGATGGATACGGTTCACAGAGAGGGTGACAACAGCTGGGTAGGGCTGATTCAAGAGCGATTATGCACATGTTACACAGAATAGATACTAAAGTGACAGGAATCAGACAAGACCTCCAGAAGTTGGAAAAACGTGCCTCAGAAAATGAAGGTCATTTGAAAAGCTTGCAGATGGAACATATGGCCTTCGGAAGATCCTTAATCTACCTATACAGAAGAGAAAGAGACCTGACAAGTAAAGCAGAGGACTCAGAAGCACGATCGAGACAAAATAATATTTGAGTGTTCGGAGTCCCAGAGGGCTCCAAACAAGCAGACACGGTAGCATTCATGTCAACATGGCTACAGAAAGAGTTGGATTTATCTGCAGACTCTGAGTTGGGGATTGAGAGCGTGCACAGAGCACTTGTGCCGAAACCACCACCAGATGCACCCCCAAGGTCGATCATTATAAAATTTTTGAGTTATGCAGTGAAGGAGAGCGTACTTAGAATGGCTTGGGCTAAAAAAAATCTGAATCTAGATGGGCACCGAACCTGTGTAGACCAAGACTGCCCCCGATGCTGTTAGCCAAAAGGAAGAAAGTTTTGCAAATGGTCAAATTGTTGAAGGGAAAAGATATCAAAGCTCAGATAAGATACCCAGCCCACCTCTGGATTCAAACGAAGGATGACATCAAAATGTTTTACACCCTCCTGGCTGCTGCACCATTTTTGAAATCCATGGACTTACCAATTCCAGATATGTGAGAGGAAGAGGCAGAGGCCCAGATTGAAGGACTTTTGTGGAGAGTAGTGCCAAGCCCCATAGTGGGGGGCAAACGTAAGCTGAAAGAATGAGTATCATTACATGAGGAGCTCTCCAAATGGCTGAAGACAATGGAATCGAACAAATGAGGTGGTAACTGGGAAGCAAGGACCGAGACTGTGGAGATGGACTTTCGTAACAGGGGGACCATGAAAAAAGAACATTTAAAAAGACTGAATGTTACCCAATGATAGAGAGACAGAGGGAGAGCAAAAGGGTTTTTCTTTCTCTTTCTCTTGTTTTTTGTTGTATTGGAGACTAGAGGGATAAGAATATTTGGTTAAGAGGGAGAGAACCAAAGCACAAGGTCAGGTTTCTGGTGGGGGGGAGGAAGGGAAGCCTGGTCCAATGGGAATAGAGCCCTAAGCATAACAAATTTGTAAATACACAGAGCGAAGATCGAGCAGTGTCTAAGACCGTGGGATGAGGAAAAGAAATCTCATATGGTTTACTGACAAGGAGGGGCAAATACTTTAGATGTATAAATATCGATCAAATGCGAAGGTGGGTAACAGTGCAAAGGTATAAGTTGGGTGAGCTAAATAATTGGCAGGGGATGCAAGAGAAGTTTTTTTTTTTTTGAGTTCCCCCCCTTTTTTTTCCACTTTTTTTCTTTCAACTATGATGGATCTAAATAAGGGCAGAGTGAATAAGAGTTACAGTGGATGCACAAAGGGCACTTTTAATAGAAGGATAGCGGGGGAGGGAAAGGGGGGAAAAGAATTATAAGGTCAGATAGAGGTAGTTTAAGAAGATGCCCTGGAAAGTAAATGTTGAAGGGCTAGAGGGGAAGGTAGAAAGAGGAAAGTACACACAGGGAAGAGCAAAAGGACAAGGAGGTTAAACACATTATAACAGCGGGGAATGGTACTGTAAGAAAAGTAACTCTCCTGCAACTCGCTATAAAGGGAATGGAAATGAAAAGCGGGCCAGACGAGAGATTGTGATTCCCTCTACAGGGTTTCATGACAGAAGGGTCGCCGGGGATGAGAGAGACAGGAATCCTGGAAGTCCATAAACTGGTGAGGGAGGAGAAGCGACTCCGAGGGACAAGCTCTCCTTACCCTGACACGGGTGATGCCTCACTTCTTTCCGTGGAGTTATATACTCCATGCAACCGGAGGACATTTGTCCTCTATTTTGATTGGCCTTTTTGGATCATGAAGGTAAAACATGTTTATTATGCTCCAGCCTCAGGTTTGTTGAGAGGGGAGGAGTACTTAAAAGATGTTCAAAAAGTTTATATGTTGATGTTTGCTGTTCAGAACTGTTTTTTATTATTTTGTTTTTTTTTGTGTTAATCGGTGCAGACCAAAGGATAAAAGGGATGGAAGAAATCTTAATGGAAAGGAAAATGGGTAGTTTGAAAGTAGGAACCTGGAATGTGAAGGGTATAAATAGTGTAATCAAAAGAGCTAGAGTACTACAGGAGATCCAGAGAGCCAAATGTGATATAATATGCTTACAAGAAACCAGATTGTCAGAGGTGGAACATATGAAACTAAGACGCTCCTGTGTAGGACAGGTAGTATGGAACTCCAACCCGCAGGCCAGAAAAGCTGGGGTGGCAATATTGATTAAAAGAGGAACCCCTTTTTCAGTTACTAACACCTTTTCCGAAGCCTCTGGAAGATTAGTATGGGTTACAGGCCAATTTCAGGGCAGGACCGTGCATATTCTATCAGTTTATGCTCCAACACCCCCAACAGGGGAATTTATAAGAAGGGTATTTCAGATAATAGCTAGATTACTGGAAGGACAGATAATACGTGCAGGAGACTGGAAATGTGTAGAGGATGGAATGATAGATTGTATGCCACCACGGAGGAAGGGACATGGGACATGTTCCAAATTACTGTCCATAGTAAGGGAAAAAGTGGGGTTGAGTGACCCGTGGAGAATGTCTAACCCCTTGGGCAAAGAATATACATTTTTTTCACCTGCCAATAGTTCATACTCATGGTTGGATAGAATTTATATACAGAGAAAGTGGGCGCATATAGTTAAGGGCATAAGTTTCTATCCCGTGGCCCTTTCAGATCACTCCTTGGAGGTATATCATCTACAGTGGGGGAGTCCTAGAGGGACAGGGACATGGAGACTGAATCTCGGTCTATTGAATGATAAGGGATTCATTGACAAAACTAAGGAAGTGATTAAAAATTTTCTACAGGAAAATGATAAGGAGAGAAACATAGAATTTGATGGCAGTTAAGGACCGCTTGGCCCACCGAGTCTGCCCATTTCCCTACCTAATGGATAAGCTGCAGATCATAGTTAACCAGCAGCCTACTTTTTCCTACCCCCACCCCCTAGAATTGCCTTATGACTGTCCCATGCATGCTTGAATTCCACCACTGTTTTTGACTCCACAACCTCCTCTGGAAGGCGTGCTCCATGCATCCACAACCCTGTCTGTGAAAAATACTTCTTAATTTACCTCTGAGCCACCCTCTATCTTCAAATTGTGCCCCTTGTTCTTGCACACCTCTTTTTGAAAGATGCTACCCTCTTGGACTTTGTTGATTCCCTTGAGGTACTGGAAGGTTTCTATCATGTCCCCCCTCTCCCTCCTTTCCTCGAGGCTATACATATTAAGCTCCTTAAGTCTCTCTTCATATGTCTTCCAGTGCAGACCCTACACCATTTTAGTTGCCCTCCTCTGGACAGCTTCCATCCTGTCTATGTCTTTGCGGAGATTGGGTCTCCAGAACTGCACACAGTACTCCAGATGGGGTCTCACCAGCTGTTTGTACAGAGGGATAATAACTTCCTGTTTTCTACTGGTGATGCCTCTCCCTATGCATCCCAGTATCCCCCAGCCCTCCTTGCTGCCCTCTCACATTGCTTGCCCACCTTTAGGTCATCTGATATGACTATCCCCAGGTCCCTTTCCATTTTTGTTGTTGTTAGTATCTCAACCCCATTGTGTGCTCTTCCCCTTGGTTTTTGTTTCCCAGGTGCATTATCTTGCCCTTCTTAGCATTGAATCTAAGCTGCCATACATTTGACCATTCCTCTAACCTTGCCAAGTCCCTTCTCATCCTTTCCACCCCACCTTGTGCATCAACTCTGTTGCAGATCTTTGTGTCATCTGCAAAGAGAAATACTTTTCCTTCCAGTCCCTCTGCAATGTCGCTTATAAAAACATTGAAGAGGACCGGTCCTAATATTGAACTCTGCGGTACCCCACTAGTAACCCTCCTTTCTTCAGAGTGGACTCCATTTACTATTACTCTCTGTGTCCTGTTCTCCAGCCAATTCTTTACCCAGGCTGTCATCTTGGGACCCACTCCCAGGCTGGCTAACTTGTATATTAATCTTTTGTGTGGGACTGTGTCAAATGCCTTGCTAAAGTCTAGGTAGGCCATGTCCACAGACCCTCCCTGATCTACTACTTTGGTCACCCAGTCAAAGAAATCTATCAGATTTGTCTGGCATGACCTTCCCACTGTGAATCCATGCTGTCTTGGGTCCTGTGCCCCTCTGGCCTCTAGATACTCGACAATTCTTTCCTTCAGAAGTGATTCCATCATTTTCCCTACCACTGAGGTTAAACAAACAGGTCTGTAGTTTCTTGCTTCTGCCTTGCTCCCACTTTTGTGAAGTGGAATCACATCTGCTCTCCTTCAGTCCTGGGGTACCACCCCTTCCTCCCATGATTTGTTAAAGAGGGTAGTCAGTGGTATCACTAGTTCTACCCTTAGTTCTTTTAGAATTCTGGGATGAATCCCATCAGGCCCCATTGCTTTGTCCACCTTCAGTTTTAAGAGTTCTTTCAGAACCCTTTCTTCTGTAAATGGGCTGGAATCAACTTCTGTATCCAGAGTGTGTCTACTGTTTGTTTTAGGTACCTCTCCCTCTTCCTTCGTAAATACTGAGCAAAAATATTTGTTTAGTATCTCTGCCTTTTCACAGTCACCTCTGCCCACCCTCCCTCCCTTTATTAAGCCTCACTATCCCTCCCTTGGTCTTCCTTCGCTCCCTGATGTACCTATAAAAAGTTTTATCCCCCTTCTTAACTGAGTTGGCTATCTTTTCCTCAGTTTGGGCCTTTGCTAATCTTTGCTAATCTTTGGAACACAATTAAAATATATATGTGACTGTTTAAAAGCGGTTATTAGAGGACATGCAATATTTTATGCGTCCTATAAAAAAAACAGCATAGGGAAGCATATCTTAAAGCAGAAGAAGTTTTAAAACAATTAGAAACACAACATAAAGAAACCAGAAGAGCCGAGCTATTACCCAAAATAAAACAAGCCAGAGAGAGGGTCAATGCCTTGTCGTTGCGACAGGTGGAAAATACACTACGGTTTACACGACAAAGATACTATGAGGGAGGGGAAAGGGCGAGACGCCTTTTGGCCACACACCTTAAGAAAGAAGAAGCAGAAAGACATATAGTCAAAATAAATAAAGATGCTAATCTGGGGAACCATACTGTTATTCCAGAGGAAATCTTACTTGAATTCAAAAAATTTTATACAGAGTTGTATAGAAAAGAAAACAGTCCAGATCAAAGTGAGGTAATGGAGACATTCTTCAACAAATTGAAACTCCCTTCTCTGTTGGTGTGGACCGCAGGGAGCAGTTTGCAGCCCCCTTTTCGAACACACAAATAAATGTGGCCCTTAAATCATTTAAAAGCGGTAAAACACTGGGACTGGACGGTTTTTCCAGTCGAATTCTATAAATAATTTGCCAAGAAATTGACCCCAGTTTTGACAAGGGTATGCAATATAGTCCATGAGAAAGGACAAATGCCGGAATCATGGAATAGAGCCCTGATAACAGTTCTGCCCAAGCCGAACAGAGATCCTGCTATGTGTTCGAATTATCGCCCGATATCACTGCTTAGTGTAGATGCCAAGATTTTTACCAAGGCCATAAGTATTAGATTACAGTCCATAATTTGTGAGTTGATATATCCGGACCAAACGGGGTTCATGCCAGGGTGGCATATACAAGATAATATCCGTTTACTCTTAAATACAATAGTTGAAGCAGAGAAACTCCTTAACAAAACAGTGAAAGCAGTGATGTCGGTCGATGCCGAAAAGGCATTCGACAGGCTGAAATGGAAATATTTACAAAGGGTACTGGAGGGTTTTGGATTTGGTCCTCATTTTAGAGAATGGATAGCTAATTTATACGAGAATCCCAGGGCACAGATTAAGGCGAATGGCCTGGTATCAGACCCATTGGAGATAGGTAGGGGCACACGACAAGGGTGCCCTCTATCACCATTATTATTCACTTTAAGTATAGAACCTCTGCCAGCGTACTTCAGGCAAATGCCAGATTTTCAGGGAATTGGACTGGGTTGGGAGGATGTTCGCATATCATTGTATGCAGATGATACCTTGATATACATAAATGATCCAGCAAAAGATGTACAGAAGATAATAGACAAACTCAAGATGTTTGGCTCTTTTTCCGGTTATAAAATAAATGAATCAAAAACAGAGCTATTACCTATTGGCAGATCTAGAGATCCACTTCCACTGCTCCCATATGGTCTGTAATGGGCCCCAAATGGTCTAAAATACCTGGGTGTTTGGATACCCAGAGACATAGAGCTATTGTATGTCAAAAATCATTATAGACTATTACTAGAAGCACAAAAAGACTGTGCGAGATGGAAAGAACTATCTTTGACTTTGATGGGCAAAATTGAGACAGTCCGTATGAATCTATTAAAAAGATTTTTATTTTTATTCATAGTTCTGCCGGTAAGGCCCACTGAAAGATTTTGGAAACTAATTCATAGTATGATTTCAAAGTTTATCTGGAATGGCAGGAGACCAAGGATTAAATGATCAGTCCTAGTGGCCTCAAAGGAAAAAGGGGGGTTGGCCCTACCAGAATTTAGAAGACACTTCTGGGCAGCTCAGGTACAAAATTTTATCCCTTACATGAACAAGGGAGAAATCTCGGACTGGATAGAAATGGAGGGGGGGGGGATGTTCCATTGATGGAGGACATACTGATGATGGACTACCAAAATATCCAGAGATATCACTACAGCAATGTTTGGGCACATAATCTGATTATAACATAGACAGAGATATGTAAAAAACATAAACTCCAGATGAAGCAATCCTTGGATACTCCTTTAAGACCTTGTTTGGATTTTTTACCATTCAAATTAGAGGGGGGGCTAAAAACATGGGAAAGGTCAGGGTTAAATAAAATAGGTCATTTTTTTAAAGAGGGTTCATTAAAATCATTTCAGGATATAGCACAATAATTTAAATTACCCCAGAAAGAATATGTCAGATTTTTACAATTTAAACACTATTTGCTCAATAGAATGGGCAGAATTCAATTAGAATCAAGTGAAAATCCGGTATCACAATTGCTGGGAGATCTGGCAATCTCAGTGAAGTCCAGAGGGAGAGTAACTAAAATAATACAATTGCTTTAAACCCTACAAACAGAACCTATAAGCAAAACCAAAACAAACTGGCAGAAAGGAACAGGTACAGAAGTAATGGAAGAAGACTGGGGCCAGATTTGGAAGGGAGTGTTTACAACCACTGCCTCTCCAGCAAGGAGGGATTTCAGATGGAGGGTAGTACAAAGATATTTTAGAACCCCGGTCATAACTCAACATTTTAGGGATCATTTCACAAATTTATGTTGAGGGAATGTGGGGTGAGAGATCATACTCATATTTTTTGGTCATGCCCGAAATTGCATTCATATTGGGGGGAGAGCATAAAAGAAAGTAATCAGATGTTGGAGGTGAGGTTACCGAATACACCTTCTGTGTGGGTGTTGGGGTTGCCACCAGTAGAGGTGAGAACTAAAGCAATTAGATATTTATTTAACATTCTGATTGCAGCTGCATTGAAGGCGATAACCCAAAGATGGTTAACATCAAGGATCCCAGATAAAAAAGCATGGTTAGACAATGTTGAGAAAGTGAGGGAGATGGAACATCTTACAGCAAAGCTCAGGCTCCAGAAAGAAGGATATCTGGCTAGATGGCTCCCCTATTTTTATTATATGGCTGCGAGGAATCAGAGGAATGTATTGGAAATTCTAGCAGAGCAAGGGTAAAGATTTTTAGGGAGAGGAAAGGAGGGGAGAAAATGGATCCAAAGGGGGAAGTATACCCAGGGAGGAAGGAGTAAATGCCAAGAACATACAGGAGAAATAACAAACAAAAAATAATAAATAGGGAAATAATTAAGAATAAGTGTGATACCAGAGTAAATTTTAACAAGGTCGGGCATATACCCTTTGCACATTCCCTAATAAAAGAGGAATGAGAGCTGAGGGGAGCCCAAATCTAGCCAGATATCTTATCTACTTAGATATTCAAGATGTACTCAGACCCCTTAAGAATGTATGCACTTTATATATATAAGGAAGAGGGAAAACTAGTTTCAGAAGGAAAAGTGGATGAAATATGAAATTTGGATGGATTTTAAATGCACCGAAGTATGGGGGGGGGGCCTGTTGTTTTTTTTTTGTTTTTTTTATTTATCTGTCTGTGTAAACTTATATGTATGATGTATGTATGTTCAATGTATCAAATTTCAGAAAAAACAGTAACAAATAATTTCAAAAAAAAAAAAAACTTCATCCGCTAGACACAAACCCAGGTCCACCAGCCACAGAGACAACAACTGAAACCACTGCACCAAACGGCCAACTGGAAACTGCATGGCTGAACAAACCTTTATAGCCTCATGCAGCTGTGTTCCTCAGTATGAATCACTGTATACCTGCACTAGCTATTCTTTCACATTTGCTGTTTCCCCAGGCACTCAAATTGAGTCACTCAATTTGACTTGCCCATATTACAGGATACCATACTGTAGGCAAAGATCCATGGAAGATACAGCCCCTGGATCACATCAGACTTAATAGGCCGCATAAAAAACAGGGACAACTGGTGGCATAGGGCACAGAACTCTGTCAAGCAATCAGACTTCCAGAAATAAAGAAGACCACAGAATGACTGCACCCAGACCATCCGTTCTGCCAAAAGTAAACATTTTAGGGTAGCATTACAAACATCATGGGAAACCAGCAAGTCTTTCTGGAATAACCTAAAAGATGTAACAGGGAAAGTCAAGAAAAAGGTTCCACAAATGCTCAACACCGATGGTGCCCCTACCCTTGACTCCCTGACTATTGCCAACATGTTTAACAAAGCATTTATTGACCTTAATAGTGTACTTCCGACAAATTTATTTGAAGAAACCAACCCAAGCTCAAGCCAAAGCCTAGAGCCCACTCAAACATCCCCCCCTCCCTTCTATTTCAAATCTGTCAACTACGGCCAAGCAAGAAAGTACTTTCATAAGGTACTTGGAAAATCCAGGAAAAGCGGCGACACACTTGACCTCAAATTTATTTCCCTTGCACTTGATGAAATCCTAGCTCCCATTACTAAACTGCTGAACTTATCCCTGCAGCTGGCTCAGTTCCCCCAAGCTTGGAAGTCAGTCCTGGTAACTCTGGTGCACAAGAGCGGTGACCAGGCACTGCATGCCAATTACAGACCTATTTCTATCCTTCCACCACTGTCAAAAGTGCTGGAGTGCATAGTCTCAGACCAGCTGGTTGAATACCTTAATAAATACAACATTCAGTGTTCAGAACAACATGGATTTCAGAAAGAGCACAGTACATTCACAGCTCTTCTGGAGTTCACCAGCTGCATACACAGTTCACTGGACCAGGGTAACCTTGTTGGCGCGGCCTTTATTGATCTAACAAAGGCCTTTGACATGGTCAGTCACTCCCTACTACTTCAACAACTCACCTCGATAGGCCTCTCTAACCCCACTACTAACTGGTTCAAAAGCTGTCTAGCTGATCATTACCAACAGGTAAAGATTGGAAACATCACATCTGAGCCCCTGCCAGTTCATTGTGGGGTCCTTTAGGGGTCAATCCTAGGACCCCTCCTTTTCAGCATCTTTCTAAATAGCCTACCTCGATCGTGTGACCAACAGATACTTCTCTATGCAGATGATGCTGTTATTTTTACTTCTCAACATGACCCTCACACTTTAAACTGTCAGCTACGACATGCTTTTAAACAAACTGAAGATTGGTTCAGAGCCCACAAGATGGTTCTGAACTATAAAAAGACAAAAATAATGCTTTTTAGCAGTGCTAGAAGCAAACACAAAGCAGCATCTCTTAACATCACTAACTGCGCAGGAGTTTCACTTGAACAAGTGGAGCAATTCAAATACCTAGGGGTTACGCTTGACTGTTCCCTCTCCTATGCAGAACACATTGAGAATGTGGCCAAAACAGTCAACATAAGAATTGGGCTCCTGCACAGGCACAAGAAATGCTTAACACCTGAAGCACTCCAAACCGCAATCCACAGCACAGTTGTCTCCATCATCAACTATGGACTGGTCATATACAGCTCAGCCACTCACACCTCACTATGTAGGATAGCAGTAGCCCTAAACAAAGCCTGCAGACTGCTCATCAATTCCCCCCAACTAACGCACACATATGACCTTTGTGAGCAAGCTGTGTGGCTACAACTTGAAAACGATACAATACCAAACCTGCCTCTTAGCTAAAAAATCACTACTCGGACTTCAGCCTCCTGGAGTCACTAGTCTATTAAGCTTATTCACAGGCCCATACCGCACCAGGAACTCTGACCATCAGGTTCTCACCATCCCTCACTGCAGAACCTCCCAAGGGCAGAGGTCATATGCCTATCGGGCACCAGTTTGGCTCAATAACCTTGGCACTGAACATAACGCCATGTAGAGATTGGGGCTTTTCAAGACCAAGCTAAGAGAACACCTACTGAAGAAAAGCTCCTGTGACTGTACTTTCTAATTACTCCACACACACACACACACTTCTGACCCCGGTCTTATTCACCTTTCAGGTTATTACCATCTCCACGCTACTCCTACTTTGTCCTTCTACCCTGAATTGTCCCTATTTTTGCCCTGCAATACCCTGCACTCTCCTCTCCCACCTCCCCCTAAATAGTCATCATGCTCCCCCCCACTCAGTGCCCCCTACTCTCCTTTCTGGATAGCTGCTTACTGTCTTTTACCTGACAATGCCACCTAGGCTGCTACTGTTGCCTAAATTATCCTAGTGTTAAAACCATCTCTGTTTCCTATTTACAATGTATTTTTGTCTATGTTTACTCACCTAGCTAGATACTCCTAAACCCACAATGTGTGCATACCAACCCCTTACGCTGTGGAACCTTTGTAAAAGAGCGGTCTCCCACTCAAAGGCATTGTAATCCAAGACTGAATAAATAAAAATATAAATAGTGCACTGGGATGTGCATCGTTGGGACAAGTGGCTGGGTCAGCTTGACCCAGGCCCTGAAGGGTTAATGGATTTTACTGCTCTGGGAAACTGCTGGCAGCGAGGGAGTGCCCTGGGGGTGACCTTGCATTTTTAAGGGTTTTTTTGGCGTGGTTGAGGGTTGGCACACGTAGGTGCCTGTGGTACATTCTCTCAGAGTTTTGGAGCCATAGCGAGCCCTGATTTTGATGTGGCGCAGCCATTGGTCGAGGCTCCCTGGTTATGGGGACAGGAGACAGAGGGATCTGCACCTCACAGGAGCAGTGAGAGCCTAAGTTCAGGAGACAGAGTGTGACCAGCACCTGAGGGAGAGCTAAGGAGAGCTAGGGGATATGGGAGCTGTTACACAGAGTGAGTACCTCGGCTGGATATCCATAGGGACATGCCACCTGGAGCTCACAAGGACAGTCACCCATGAGGGAGCCGGCAGATCTGGAGTATCAGGGAGGAGGAAATGGCAGTCCCAAGGTGAAAGGCTGGTGGATTCCTAGCTCCAAGGATTGTCTGGGATAATGGGGGGAAAGGAAGCAAAGACCCCACAGATGAGAAGCCAGCCTGTTTTAGACTTTCAGGGAAAAGTGCAGGTCTACAAGACTGTGCCTAGTTGAAGCCCCATAGGAAATTTTGGTAACTGTCTTGATAGGAACTAAGCTGCCTGGGTGATGGGGTCATCCAGAATATGCCTCACTGTATAAATTACCTGGGAAGGGACAATGTGGACTCTTGGAGTACAGTAACCAGTCCAGTCCAGTGTGATGTGTTCTCCCCCCTCTGATTTGTGATTTACTGCTCCATGGAGTTGAACTTTTATTCATTATTAAATAGGAATCCCAATGTTTACTGCATCTACTCAGTTGCCTCAGTTATTAATGTTTGCTCTTGGTATTAACCAACAGTTGCTTTTCAGCCCAGCACTGGGAGTCAGCTGAACCCCACCTTTTGAGGGACCCAGAAAACATAAGTTATTCTTCCGTGGTTTCTGCTGTGGCTGCTCCTCCCCAAGGACATCACCACCTTTCATACCCCTAGACACCAGGGAGGGGTGGGGTGGGCTACATAAGTTTCTTAGGGGTATAAACAAGGTGAATAGTGAAGTCCTATTTGTAAGAAATAGGGATGCAGACACTTGGAGCATGACTGGATGCTGCTGGGGGCAAGGTCAAGAGAAACATAAGGAAATACTACTTCACTGAGAGGGTAGTAGAGCCATGGAACTGACTATTGGCAGAAGTGGTAAGAGCAGTTACCCTTATTGGGTTTAAACACAGTTTGAACAGGGTGGGGGACTCATAGTCCCCAAGGGGGGACAACATGGGTTTGAGGGGTGGGGGAATGGGAAGGAGGGTGGGATGAGGTAGTATTGTAGGGGCAGACTCGATGGACCTATGTTTCTATGTTTGGCTGTTCCCTCAGTTGGTCTAGATTTTACTGGTGCATCCCTCCAGCTGTACCTCTCCACAATTCATATGCTGTTCTTGCGAAGAGTGGTTCCTCTATGGAGGCACCTACAGTGGAGACCAAGGATGATGCGGGGAACCTCCACAAAGGAGACCCACAGGAGGGTGGCATGAGACCCTACAGGGGAAGGAAACAATTCCTGGTAGGGGACTCAGTCATTAGGGGGTAGAAGTGGGGGAGGAAGGGGAGAGGGAGGTAAGGTGCCTGTCTTGGGCCACAGCTCGGAGGGACAGGAAGCGAATCCTCAGAATTGCCGGAGTAGCTGCACGAGGGAGGGAGCTGAATGTCATTGTCCACCTAGGGACAAATGACCTGGCTGAGAATGGGATCAGAGCAGTGCAAGAGGAGTTTGTAGAGTTGGGGAAGGGCCTTAGACAAGTAGCATGTACAGTAACCTCCTTGGAGGTGCTGCCTGACTATGGCAAGGATGATGGTAGGGTACTGTGCATCATGGGATTCAATGAATGGTTAAAAAAAAGGGTGTGGAGCTCAGGTGTTTGGCTTCATTGCGGACTGTGGAACCACCTGGAGGGATGCAGGCCTATACTGGCAAGATGGTCTGCATCTGTCCAGAGGGGGATCCAGGATCCTAGGTGATAGGTTTAAATGCTTCATTGGCAAGTATTTATACTAGCCAAGGGGGAGGCACTGAAAAGGTGCAGAGAAATCCCAGTCTTCCCCACAAAATACAGTAATTAGCGAGGTAAACACCAAGGTAGAGAAGTCAGTTGGGAGCAGGATAGGTTAAATGCAAAAAAAGGCAAAGGCAGTAAGGACAGGGATGGGGCTAAGAGGGGTAAGGACATCAAAAAATGGAAGGTGATGAGTACCAATGCCCGTAGTCTGTGTAACAAGCTCTTTGAACTAGTGGCCTTGATGGAAAAGGGATGCCTGGATATTGTGGCAGTCACTGAAACATGGTATACAGAGAACCATGACTGGGATGTCAACATACCAGGATGCACAATCTACAGGAGGGACAGGGAGGGTAAAAGAGGAGGAGGAGGAGGAGTAGCTCTCTATGTAAGGGAAGGGATTAAAGCAACAAAACTAAAGAGTAAACATGAAGTAGATGAATCACTATGGGTCACCTTGGAGACAGGAAATGGCACCACAGTCTGCATGGGAGTTGTGTACAGACCCCCATCTCAGGGGGAGGGAATGGACAAGGAAATGATAGAAGGCATCCTTAAAATGGCAGAAAAAGGGGAGATATTGTTGATGGGGGATCTGAATAAGCCAGATGTTAACTGGAGCACATTTGCAGAAGGTGATAGTGAAAAAGCAGGGATACTGAACAAATATTTCTGTTCAGTTTTCACAATGGAAGAGGAGGGGGAGGTACCTAAAACAAACAAGAAAAACACTCTGGATAGAGGGGTCGATACCTGTCCATTCACAGAAAAAAGGCTTTTGAAAGAACTCTTGAAACTGAGGGTGGACAAAGCAATGGGGCCTGATGGGATTCACCCCAGAATTCTAAAAGAACTAAGGACAGAACTAATGAGTGACACCACTGACTACTCTATTTAACGAATCATGGAAGGGTGGGGTGGTACCTGAGGAATAGAGGAGAGCAGATGTGATTCCACTTCACAAGGGTGGGAGCAGGGCAGAGGCAGGAAACTACAGACCAGTTAGTTTGACCTCAGTGGTAGGGAAAATGATGGAATCACTTCTGAAGGAAAGAATTGTTGAGTACCTAGAGGCCAGTGGTGCACAGGACCCTAGGCAGCATGGATTCACAGCGGGAAGGTCATGCCAGACGAATCTAATAGATTTCTTTGACTGGGTGACCAAAGTAGTAGAACAGGGAGGGGCTGTGGATATGGCCTACCTAGATTTTAGCAAAGCATTTGACATAGTCCCACACAGAAGATTAATATACAAGTTAGCCAGCCTTGGAGTGTCCCAAGGTGATAGCCTGGATAAAAAACTGGCTAGACAACAGGACGCAGAGGACAATAGTAAATGGAGTCCACAGTGAAGAAAGGAGGGTTATTAGTGGGGTACCACAGGGTTCAGTACTGGGACTGGTCCTCTTTAATGTCTTTATAAGTGACATTGGAGAGCACCTGGAGGGAAAAATATGTCTCTTTGCAGATGACACAAAGATCTGCAAAAGGGTTGATACACAAGATGGGGTGAAACGGATGGAAAGGGACTTGGCAAGGTTGGAGGAATGGTCAAATATATGGCAGCTCAGATTCAGTGCAAAGAAGTGCAAGATAATGCACCAGGGAAACAAAAACCCAGGGGAAGAGTACACAATGGGGGGTGAGATACTAACAACAAAAATCGAAAAGGAACATGGGAGTAATTATATCAGATGACCTAAAGGTGGGAAAGCAATGTGAGGAGGCAGTAAGGAGGGCTGGGGGGATACTGGGATGCATAGGGAGAGGCATCAACAGTAGAAAACAGGAAGTTGTTATCCCTCTGTACAGACAGTTGGTGATTCCCCATCTGGAGTACTGCATGCAGTTCTGGAGACCCGATCTCCGTAAAGACATAGAGTGGAGGCTGTCCAGCGGAGGGCAACCAAAATGGTGCAGGGTCTGCACCAGAAGTCATATGAAGAGAGACTAAAGCAGCTTAATATGTATACCCTCGAGGAAAGGAGGAAGAGGGGGGACATGATAGAAACTTTCAAGTACCTCAAGGGAATTAAAGTCCAAGAGGGTAGCATCTTTCAGAACAAATAGATGTGCAAGAACAAGGGGGTACACTTTGAAGATAGAGGGGAGGCAGCTCAGAGGTAATGTTAGAAAGTATTTTTTCATGGAGAGGGTTGTGGATGCATGGAACAGCCTTCCTGAGGAGGTTGTGGAGTCAAGAACAGTGGGAGTATTCAAGAATGCATGGGGCAGACATAAAGTAATTCTAGTGTAGGGTTGGAGGAAGTAAGCTGTTGTTTAACTAGAATCTGCAGCTTATCCATCAGGTAGGGAAATGGGCAGACTAGGTGGGCCAAGCGGTCCTTATCTGCCATCAAATTCTATGTTTCTATGTTACTGATGCAGGGGATTCTGGAACCCTGATCAGGCTTTTGCCTCTCTGGTCTGTAGTCTATGTTGTGGAGTTGTTCCGCAGAAGGGAGAAATTACTGCTGGTTAAGTTTAGTCTCTGTTCCACTCTGCTTTATCTTTCAGTCTCTGAAACTGTTGTGTGCACCTAAGAAATAGGCTCACCTCGCCTGCAGTCCTGGTAACCACTTGTCATCAATTCTCTGCTTCAGACTCTTTCTGAGCTCTGGGCAATAAAAGCATTGCTTTCCCATTACGGTCTCTTTTTATAGACCTTTCAAAGCAATAGTTGATTGGTCCAGAATTTCCTGAACAGGCAAGCTGAGGGCTGCAAAACCCAGCCATGCAAAACATGCACACAGTTTTGTTTCTGTTGCAGTCTACTTATTAGCTCAAGTTTATTGGTTAGATTATCTGCTTATGTGTAATCCCTTCCCATATGTCTATGGTGGGTCAGAGTGCTTAGTCTATATGGCCACGCCATATTTGTTTACCTTTTTTGGGAATCATATTGCATCCTCTTGGTTAATTCAGTTAGGCCTCCCAAAGGCTATTTGTCTTCTGTCCTGGCCCTGCTTGTACCATATGGTCAGGAGCATCCTTATTTTACAGGTCAGTGGCCCACTGCAGAATTGTGGGATTTCTGTGGTTCTTTGCATACAGTCAGGTTTAGGAAAGGGAGCTCTGGCTTCTTTACCACACTGCACACACACGGCCATGATGGCAGCTTCATTTTCCCTTCCACCAACTCTACTGCCTCTCCAGAAGCTGAGAACACTGTCTGGAATGTTGCTTCACCAACTGGCGCTATCCCCCAATCCTGACCCCAACCCTGATGCCAGTCCTGGGGCCAGAATCATGGGAAGTAGCATGCAGCTATAGACGTGAAGATTAAAAAGCCCAGCTTGACCCCCACTTAGGACTCCTGAGTCCTGACGCTGCTGTCACCATAGCTGCTGCCCTACCAGTCCCCACACAGAGTCCAGCACATTGGAGACCAGAGGGAGCTGATAAATGATGGATCCTGCTGGGGATAAACAGCAAACTGGCCTGGGATCCCAATACAGGTAAGCCACTTTTTGGGGGGAGGGGCTTGCATTAATACACAATTCTGTGTATACAGTATTTTCTAAATTAATTTACCACTCATTCTTTTTTACTAAGGACAGCTGCTTGAAAATAGTATCCTTACCCCTCAGTGTTCATCTACTCCTGCTGTCTGGCTACACACGCTGTCACGAGCCTCCGTTTATGATTCACAATTGACTGTGATGGAAATCATTACAATGTTACTAGGAAGAGATTATGAAG
This sequence comes from Neoceratodus forsteri, assembly GCA_016271365.2. NCBI lineage: Eukaryota > Metazoa > Chordata > Ceratodontiformes > Ceratodontidae > Neoceratodus > Neoceratodus forsteri. The sequence goes on along the minus strand of CM057455.1, from coordinate 659,545,010 downwards.
CCACATGTAGACAAGCATCACGAACAGATGACATCTGAAGGACAAGGATCTTATCTGCATACATATTTACTTAATATTAAAGAATAAGTTGACAATAAAAATAGGAAATATAGGAAATACATCTAGGACTATGTATACTTTCTAAGGGTTTCTCATAGACATACAAGGCTGTATAAACATTTACAATGTCCATATCATTTAGTTGTCACTTTACTGGTTTTTGGAGAGATCATCTCAGTGTTGTTGACCTGTTCTACCTGGCTCACTTGTGTTGTAGTGGTTTAGAGTGTTTTTACTCCTAGGTCACCAAATCAAGCAATTTTCAGGCCAATAGTGCTGAAAGTCATTGACATCTGATATGTATTTTGAGCCAGTGAGAACAGTTAGGGCAGTCTTAGTACAGTTCCTAGAGGTCCAGGGCTCAATACCCAGTCCCAATTGGTGTCAGCACAAATTTAGGGTTCAACATGCTCCCCGTTGGGCCACCACAAAAAACTGCTATATACAAAAGGAAAACTTAGTCACTAGGGGAGGAACCTACCTGGTGACTAAGTTGTTATGCCAATGATGGGCAACAGATGTTTGTGGTAACAGTGAGCACATCCACTGATTGCAATTTGAGCTGGCATGTAGGAGGGGAATGTCACATTCAATGAATAAATGAATCAAACTCTCTCTCACTCTCTCCCCCTCCTTCTCAGCGGAGTGATTTCAGGTAATAGAAGGATTGTGCTTCAACTCCAAAATTGTGCTTCAGTGGAAGTCTGAAGTGCCCTTTTTTCCCCAAGTGATACCAAGACGTCTACAGGGCTCTGCCCCCTGCAGCCGTAAAAAGTAAGTATTGACCCTGACAATGTTTTTTTAATTTACTTAGAGCAGAGGAAATGAGGTTCATGGAGCAGAAAGGTAATAATCATTTAATTGTTTTAATTCATCACAATGACAACTATCATCTTGCACCAATGTTTCACAGCATTTAGTACTGCAGTAGCTACATTTAGTTCAAAAGTAGGGGCAGCGTTGAGTGCTCATTGTAAAACACACAAGACATATGGATTGCAGAACTGAGAGGTAATCTCTTGATCTGGGAGTGTTGCTTTGAATCAGTTTTACAGCGGGGTAGACCAAAGCATTGGAGGTTAAGATAAATGACTGGGTTCCAAGTTAAAGTGAAGTTCATCCAAAAGGGGGCTGTGCACTGTCATTGTTACTAGAAACAAGGAAGGGCTGGATCATTTACAAGTTCTTAAAAATTGCAGTTCATCCAAAAAGGGGCTGTCCACTGTCATTGTTACTACAAACAAGGAAGGGCTGGATCATTTACAAGTTCCTAAAATTGCTGCTAGGAAAATGTCCAAATCTATTGCTTTTGTTGTTTATCTTTATTTGATCTCAGGCAATTCACAAAGAATTCGAAATCTACACAATAATTCCAGTCTTAAAAGGAGGGGAAGTGAGCAGAGTGAACAACTAATCAACCACAGGATTATTAGGAGCTACCCTGCTCTCTCACTCGCTGCCAACATGGGTTCATAAAGTGTCATGGTGCAGGCTGTGCTCCGGTGTAGTTGACAATAGATATTTTAGAAGTAGATGAGCATGGTAAGGCCACTGGTGTGATTTTTATTGACCTCACCAAGGCCTTTGACCTGGTGAACCATGTGCTATTGCTTGGCAAGCTTAGAATCTGCCTTACTAATGGTTCAGCCACAACCTCACTAACCATAAACAACTATTCAGGTGGCTGGGTTGTCTCTCTGAACCTAGAGAATAATAGATGGTGTGCAACAAGTTTCCATTCGGGGACCCCTCCTTTTCTCACCTTTTATTAATGATACACCTGATAATTGTTGAGGAGGCCTCACTGCAACTATATGCAGATGACACAGTACTCTGCAGGTCCTCTGCTGACATCAGCACAGCTGGGGAATGAGTTCAATCAGTTGGAGACCTGGCTCTGAGAAACAACCTAGTATTGAATGTCAGAAAACAGAAGCCATGTTATTTGGCTCCAAAAGGTTAGATGCGGAAAGGATGAATCTTCTCAAATTGGCTACTGCGGTGGGTGCTCAGCTGGAGGTGGTGAGTTCTTTGAAGTACCTAGAAGTTATGCTACACCATGATCCATCTTAAAGTGTTCATGTAGACACTGTGTCAAAAACTTCATGCCAGAAACTGTGCTTACTGTTTAGATCCTTCCCCTACCTCTCTAAGGATGATGGTCTAGCTATAGCTAATAGCACACTTCTACCATTTCTTCTGTATGGTGCCCCTATCTTACAATCCCTTTAGGCCACAGAACTTAACAAACTCAACCACCTTTATAATAAGGTTGGCTGCTTTGTAGTAGGTGCCCACCCAAAGGAACACCACTGTATAGTCCTAGCTGCGCTTGAGTGGCCTTCTTTTACTAAATGTGTGGAGCACCCCCTACTCTGCTCAACCCTTAAGTTGATGAAAGTCTTTATCCCACCCTGACTTGAAGGTATTCTTAAGCTCAAACACCACACAGGAAACCTCCAATCCAGCTCCAGCCCACTGTTTGAAATCCTAAGGGATTCTACCGTGTCTGGTGCGGGACCTTCTCCTTCACAGCCACATCCCTCTGTAACAAGCTCCCAAGTAAGTTTTTGAACTGTTCCACACTTACTGCATTTAAAATCAAGTTAAGGCCAGCCCTCCAGCACAGTGGTAGCACTACCACTTGTGACGCTGATGACCTGGGTTTGGAAATGAGCCTGGGGTGTCAGAGGGCCAGCCAGGGGAGGAGGATTGAGCATCTGTTGGACTGCTTTCCTTCTTCAGGTGTGAGGGTGGGGAAGAGGCTGGTGCTCGACTGGCCCCTGATGGAAGCCAGAGTAGAGGCAACCTAAGCTGGAAGGTTGGGGAGGCATGGCAGATGTCACCACATGCACCATGGCACCATTATATGCCATGTCTCCCAAAGGGATGAAAACAGAAAATGCCCTGGCTGCTACAAGGATGATGATCATCATCCTCAGCAGGCCCCGCATCCGGCAACTCAGGCTGCTCTCAGAATCTGGTTCCAGTGCTGGTGGGTTGAAGGACTCCCCACTAACCTGCCATGGAGAGCAAGCCATGGGGGACTACAAGAGAGGTAAACCTTGCAATAAGGCAGAGTGACAGGGCTGGAAGAACCAGCTGGAACGAGGGCCAACCGAGAAGACAGAGCATAAAAAAAAAAAGTTAAAAGATTGACCACAATGGTGAGTCACTGCAGGTGCAACTGTTGATGCTCAACCCTCTACCTCACCTCTAGAGGCGTTTTGCTGCCCCCCCCCGCCCGTGAAGTCTGGTACTCCATCTGCCACCAAGTGCAATATTTATGACATATGAAGCCTGAACTCTTTGTGTTCTCAATTCTTGTAACCTGTGTAACTTATGTATGATTCTGTGACCTGTAAATGTTGTCACAGTCAAATGTAATGTTTCTATTTGCATTTGTCCAGTCCAAGCTGTGTAATTGACCAATGACACTCTGCTTTCTTCTCCTTAAAAGGTCTTGTGCAATTCTACCCATTGACTGTATACACTACGAATGTAATGTGCAATATGTTCTGCTGTTTTTACTCTGAATGTAATTAACTCTGAGTCGCCCATGAAAAAGGGCCATGCTGTCTCAGTGGGCCCACCCAGTTATCAAAATCCAAATAAATAAATACATATGTACAACAATCAGTCAGTCAGTCAGTCAATCAGTCAATCAATAAGCCATTACCTTTATTGCCTATCATACCAAAATCTATGGAAAAATTAGTTTCTAGACAATTAATGGAATACTTTGAATAATATAATATCATTACAGCATGTCACTCTGGAGTTAGATCCAAACATGGTACTACAACTGCTTTGCTGGACTTTAATAATTAATTGTATATGGCAGTGGACAGGGGCCAGATGGTATATTTCCTACATCTGGACTTGTCCAAAGCCTTTGATCTTGGAAATGATGTGATCTTATTATCAAAACTGAAAGCAATCCATGGCCCACTGGTGTGGTGGGCTGAGGCACTTGTTCCCACATCACCTACCTCACCAGCGACCTGGGTTCTGGAACAGACAGAGGTCACTCAGGGATGGCCAGGGGAAGGAGGATTGAGTGTCCCATAGGCTGCTCACCTCCCTTTGGGAGGAGGGTACATGCATCTTGCTAGGTGGCTGCCACCTAGAGGAATTTGGGTGACAGGACAGAGGGACCCATAGAAAAGGAATTCCACCTGCTGGACACTGTGGGGCATCACCACAGAGGAAGAGCATGTGCAGTGACCCCAAGGTTGAGGAGCACCACAAAAAAAAATGTGGACTTTTTCCCTAGCTGGGGATTTAGATTTTTTTCCTTTTTCTCTGTCCCCCCATCTGCCATTTCTACAGACTCCCCTCAGCAGTCGTTGTCCCAATTTGCACCATTTAGCACAGCGGGGGCTGAAGGCAGGACTCAGCCCTGGCCAGATACTCTCCCTATAGGGCTTGGAAGGACCAATTCCGGTGGCTGCCATGAAGGACCCCCCCACCCTACAAAAGGGCCTGGGGAGTGGCTCCAGTGGGACAGTTGCGGCTTGGCTGGCAGTGTGGAGGACACGGGGAGCATGGAGGTGTTAATGTACTTGTGGTGTGCCTGTAGCTCCTCCGGCATCATTCCCCTCCAGCTGAAGTCTGGCAGCAGCAGCAACAGTTGGGTGGGAGCAGTGGTTACCTGACGCAAGCAGTTCTCCGACCTTGTCTCCCCAGTCCTGATCGGCTGTGGAGGAATGACATTTGGGGATGGACTGAGGTGTGCAGTGGTGATTTCGGTCTAGGTAGAAACATGCACTCTGGACCTTTCAGTTCCACTGCCCTAGCTACAGCAGGAGTACAAGGAAGCTGGGTGGGAGCACGGCTCCCTGACCACCTCTCTAGACCTCTCAGCAGCAGTAGCAGTCCCTAGCTGTGGTGGAGAGTGGGGCGTGTGTGCCCAACTTTGTTTTCTCGCACCACAGGTACTCCAGGGAGTGGGAGGGGGGAGGAGAGGAGTGGGCTAGGAGTCTACAGGGAGAAAGGAGGACAGGGTGGGCTGGACACCGCATAGTGTTGTGTTGGCACTGGTAAGTGCTAAGAAAAGGATAGAGAGAAGTGGGCTGATGGCCAGAAATAAACGGGGGGGGGGGGGAGCAGCACAGTGGGCTTGAAGCTGCTTTGTTCTACTTTGGCACCATTCTGCACCAGGGGGCAGAGCCAAGAAATAGAGGCCCATCATATTTATTCATTAAGAAGGCAGACCCAAGCCAGACTCAACATAAAGCAGGGCTATAGACCCCTCATTAATATTCATACAAGAGGTGGGACCAGTGCAGAGAGTCCCATAGAAATAGGTATAGAGGCTATTATTAATATTAATGAAGGGGGTAGCTCTGCAGAAACAGTCTGAGGAACGAAAAGTACTAAAAGGCCCAGCCTATGCTGGGGAGGTGGAATTGTCTGATGGCCATAGGTTGCCCACTGAGTTACGCTGATGCGTCCTGAGCCCCACCTGAACTGAACTGTGCTGTAGCTTGTCTTGTGCCCCCTAGAGACTGAACTCATTTGCTGGAGATCTGAACTGCATTGCTTGCACCCTGAACTGTGTTATTGGACTGCATCCCTTGTCTACTTGATGTTCAGCTTTGCTCCATTGCCAGGACCAGTTTCTTCAGCACCTAATGCTAACCCGGGGAGGTCTCTGGCCACTTCTCCATCTTCAGCATACCTGTCTCCAGTGACGTCAACCCTCTTCAAATCTCCGCTGCAGTGTTCCAGATTCCATCCCATGATGGTAAGTGTAGAGATCCGCTAGTTAGGTATCCAGAAGTGAGTTCATGCAAAAGCGGCCCTCCTGCTCAAGAGTCAGGGACCACAGTTGACATCGTGCATGATAAGTTTCTGATTGTGTCGCCTGTCTGCAAGTCGTGTGTGTATTTGTGCCACTCCATAGAGGCTGCACCAAGGATTGCTTCACCATTAGTCTTTTTATTGGGAGGTGACCTGGATGCCAGGGGATCTACCAGTGGTCATTGCTGTGGATTGTTCAGAGAACCATCTGCTCAACCAGGAGACTTCAGCTTCTCACCAAGAGTCGCATAGGATCACCAAGTTCTCATCATCCAGCTAGCAGTGTTCTCCCTTCCTAGTTCCCATACAAAAGGGTTCCACATTAGGTGGGCAAGCTGCCCGGTCTACCTCATCCACCTATCCTACTCAGGCGGTGTTGTGCAGTGCCAGGTCAATAAAAAACAAGACAGCTATTACTGCTAATCTTGTTGGTACAGCTGACCTGACTTGCATCACTGAGAACTGGCTGGATGATATTGCTGGCCCAGTGTTAGAATAGGCAATTCTAGCTGGGTACTCAGTGATATACCGCCTGAGAGAGGATCATGGGGGCGGGGAGTAGCCAATTGTTTTGACTTGGATCTGGACCTTGTAGCAACCCCAGTGAGAGAGACCAGATCCTTTAACTGTATCGTAGGAGCAGGTGTAGCTTGCAGGATACTTCTCATTTACCATACACCTGGTGGTGAGAAAGAATTCTTGTGGGAAGTCACAGACTTCATCGTCGACCTAGTGTTGGAATCCCTTAGATGGCTGATTCTGGGGTATTTCAACATCTGGGTCGATGATGAACTCTCGTAGGTTGGGAAAGACTTCTTCCAACTGATGAGTTCATTGGGCCTTACACAGGTAGTTACCTCTCCTTCCCATATTTACAGTCATTCTTTGGACCTGGTCTTCCTACTGAGGATGGAGAACACCGACCTGGTGGTGGAACCAGTTGCATGGTCAGACCATCATACTATAAGGTTCAGATTTGAGGCATCCCCCAATAGACCTGCCCCTATGGAGTTGGTCTGGTACCGTCCTTTAAGGTGTTTGACTCCAGATGGTCTTATGGGGTGCTGGATCTATCAGGTGTGTTGAGTGCATGCAGGGAGCTGGGGGAACTGGTACTAGCCTATAATAAGGCAGTGACAGGGGCCCTTGACTCCCTAGCTCCTGTCCTTGTTCACCCCATCACTCTCTGCCCAAGGTGCCCTTGGTTTGATGGGACTCTGAAGGAGTTAAGGTGCAGGAGGTGAAAGTTGGAGCAGTGCTGATGGAAATCTGGTCTGGCAGATGATAAACTTAGATTGCTAGCCCATTACTAAGACTATCAATCAGCAATCTCCTGTAAGAAGGCAGAATTACTGCCCAAGGAGATTGCTGCGGCAAGGAATCAACTAGCTCAGCTCTTCCGGACTGTTGCCAGGTTGTGCAATCCAACTTGCCTTCATTCTCAGGGAGCATTTTCACAGGTCAAGTGTTATGAGTTTGCTTGGTTCTTTGCTGATAAGATTGCCACCTTCAGATCAGAGATCCGTTCAGTGCCCTCAAATGGGTATTGTGGCGATTGGCAAGAGGTTGCAAGCACCCAGTCTGTATGGTCTGACTTTGGCCAGTTGGTGATCATAGACACTGTGCAGGTTGTCCAGGGTATGGGTCCAGCCTACTGTAGTTTGGATCTGGCCCTGTGTGCCTCCTAGTGGGGTGCATTGAAGTCATCGGCCTGGTCCTTGTTGAGATAGTCAAGTGTTCATTGGAGTCAGAGGTGCTTCTGGACCTCATGAAGGAGGTGGTAGTGGTTCCCTTCCTTAAGAAATCTTCTCTTGACCTGGACTGCTTATCAAACTATAGACTTGTCTTTAACTTACCCTTTGTGGGCAAGGTTATTGAGAAGGTGGCTGCGGTGCTGCTGGATGACCACTTAACAACTCATGATGTCTATGATCATCTCCAATCCAGGTTTAGGAAGAGGCATAGTACTGAAACTGCCCTTGTGTGGGTACTGAATGCTCTCCTGATAACGAGGGATTGGGGGTGCTGTTCCTTGATCTCTCAGCAGTGTTTGACACTGTAGATCATGGGGTGGTGTTGTTGGAGCTTCTGTGTACTCTCTGTGGACTGTCTTGTACAGTTCTCAGGTGGTTTCAATCATTTTTCACTGACAGGACTCAGAGGTGGTGTCAGGGATTTATTCTTCGGCTCCTCTCCCCCTGTCATGTGGGGTTCCGCATGGCTCTGTACTATCCCCCATGTTGTTTGCAGTGTATATGCTGCCATTGGGAGACATTATAAGGTGGTATGGGCTGAGTTTTCACTGCTATGTGTATGATATTGTCTACATGACCTTTGTGCCTGAACAGGGTGGAGCAGTCTTGGTCTTTAACAGCTGCCTCTCCAAGATCCATGGTTGGATGAGTGCCAGTTGGTTGAGGTTGAACTCGGGCAAAACTGAGGTGTTTGTGGTTGAGCCAGGTCACTAAGGTATGGGGCTGTTGGCAGGACAACCATCTGGGCTTTGGCTTGGGGGGAGTAACTAGCTGCTTACCTCAGACCAGACGCGAAATTTGGGCATTGGGTTCGATAACAGCTTGACCTTATAATCTCAGGTGGCTGCTGTTGTTAAGACCTCTTTTTACCATCTGAGGAACATCACCCAGATTAAGCACCTTGTCCTACCTGGCTATCTTCTAACACTGGTTCACGCCTTTGTAACCTCGCGCCTTGATTGCTGCAATGCCCTATACCTAGGGTTACTGGGGGTTGATATCCATTGTCTGCTGCTAGTGAAGAATGCAGCACCCAGGTTGTTGACTGACTTACCAAGATCTTGCAGTTTCACTCCTGTGCTCTGTGGCCTGCACTGGCTGCCTGTACAGTGGTGGATCACCTTCAAGGTCAGGTTACTGACCTATAAAGCCCTACATGGACAGGGACCTGGCTACTTGCAAGATCTTCTCTGTCCCTACTGACCTCCTGATAACTCCATTCCTCTGACGAGGAATTGCTAGAGGTTCCCAGGATTTGACTAAAGACCTCTGGGGACCACTCTTTTGCTTTTGTGACACCTACACTGTGGAACTCTCTGCCTCATCAGATTAGAGAGTGCCTGACCATCGAGAGTTTTAAAACTGCTCTGAAGAGACGCTTATTCTGCCTAGCATTCCCTGATTTAAGTGAAATTTAGTGTTCGGCTATCAACAATAGTCATGATCATGCTTCAATTTTAACCTTTTTTCACTGTTGGTAATATGGATTTTATTTGTTCCATGTACAGCACTTTGATCTATTTGGAATTTCGCTTATAAATAAAGTTTGATTTGATTTGATTGATTCTTTGTTTTCTGTTTATCCAGTGGATGCCCCATTATAGCCTGTTTATAAAAAGTGCTTTGTGGGGTCAATTTCCACTTGCTGTTCAGCCAACACATCACAAAGCTCAAGCTTGGTTCATCTGTTGTCTTGTCATCTCAGCAAAGTTCACACAAGACTCGGACAGAAGGAGTTAACCCCCTGGTGTTGGTTTGGCCAATTGCTGGTGCCGATTGTATCATTTTGTTGCTTATTCTATTATCTTGTATCATGATAGAAAAATAGTTCTCCTGTTGTTCTTCTCCCTTGTAAATAAACCTTTTGCATCTTGGTCCACAAGTAAGCTTCCTGCCTCTCCTTTCAGATTCATCTGGCCTATCCTGAATTTTTAGGGAGTCACAAACCCCATTCCACCAGAACTTCAGACCTCTACACATGCACAATGCATCATTGCACATGCTGTGAGCCCTAGGCAAGAAAATACCAGGAAAAATCCTGACCACAGCTGGGTGATGGCCCAGGGCCCTGTAGGCCCCACACCAGTGACTGGGCTCCGTTGGGTCCTGTGGCAGAGGACAATTGGAGCACTGGGTAAGTCCCAGAGAAGCTAGTGATGAGGATGGGGGGAACCAGTCCAGAAGGGGGGCAGATCAGGAAACAACAGGAGATAAAATACTGATTAAAATATAAATAAATAAATACATACATACATACATACATAAATTGGAAGCAATGGAATGCTCTGAAAATGAAACAGATTAGATGGTCTCGGGGGAGGGGGAGCTAATTTCAGTCAACTTGTGTAAAATAAGTATTTTCATGTAACCAGAAAGTAAACATGGGGCTCCTCAAGGCTCAGTTTAAGGGCTGCTGCTGTTTATGCTGTTCTCTAACCACTTACCTCAGGTGGTAAAAAACAGTAAAATCAGAAAGTATGCTAATGACAGGTTGCTGTCCAAATGTCATGGTAAAATAGAGCAAATCATATTACAGCTCCAGTCAGATTTTTTGGGAAATAAAATTGGAGTTGTTGGCTAATTACCTGATATTACATGCAAAAGGAGGTTGTTTAGAACAGCTAGGAATAAAATTAAAAATACCGTTTTTGATACTGTTAGTTTGAATAATACCTTAATTATAAATGTCAGTGAATTCAAATATTTGGGTTTTATTTTTGATGAAATGCTCTTTTTCCAACCCCATATTGTAAATATCCTGAAGACAACTGCCATGAGGCTAGAACAGCTATGGAGGGTCAGAAGTGATTTAACACAAAAAGTACAAGCGAATATAATAAGTTAAACAATTTAAACCAATTTTTGACTATGGCAATGTCATGTATAGAGTGGCAAGCCAGAAATTGTTAACTAAGTTGAATAGATTACAGAGGCATAGAATCTGACGGCAGAAGGAGACAGGTGGCTCATCAAAATTGCCAATGGTATTTCCCCATCTTAACCCCCCCCGGCCTTGTGCTACAGTTCCTGTTGTAATTGCATATAGAGAAGAAATGATGGCAACGTGTGACATACAAAGAAATAGTACCATCGAGGGGTCAAACAAGTTATAAAGCCACAAGTCTGAAGGGTGAGTGGTCTTTATGTGGTTGTTCAACCCTGAGATAGTATTATTTCATGAGTATACTGGACTTTGGCATGTTTTATTTTATATAATGCATTAGGTTGGACACTGTTTGCTGTGTTCTATGTTTTGCTTTAGTGTTGCAGGTGTAGGGTGGCTGTTACATGTGTTGTTAAGGGGCTTGTTACATGTGTTATTGGGGTTGTTCGTAGTGTGCTGGGTAGTAATGTGTTATTAAAGTGTGTCATCGAGGCACAGGTCAGGAAGCATAGGAAAACCAGGAGCAGTTGTAAAATTCGCAACATGTGTTTTATTATTAATAACAGTAAAATAAAAAAATAAAATTGTTCAGAATAACTATTTACAAAGGCAGCATAAACAGAGAAAGTCAGTCTGGGTTTCTTCTCAATTTCCAGTCTCAGTCTCTGTGTTTTTCTCTCTCTCTCTCTCTCTAGCAAAAAATTGCAGCTCTGTTTTTATAAGTCTTGGCAACCCCCACTCATTAAGAAAACAGCATGCTTCTCACATAGTGTTCTTGTAAGTTTCAACAAGTGCAGCAAAAAGAACATTGTGACCCAGAACTAATCTCTTGCTTACAGCTTCTCAGAGAGTTTGCAAACAGGTTAACCCCTTGAGTTCCTAACAGATTTCTGAAATCATTTCAACAGTGTAACTATATACATTTGAACAGTAAAACTGTATACATTTCTAAACAAAGGGATCCCAGTATCAATTATATTCCCACAAAAAGATTCACATATATTTTTATACTTGCAGATATGGGGGGAGAAAACACAGAAGAGCAAGAGAAGGTAGAAAGATAGAGAGAGGCAGAAAATTGCAAGACCATTGGGGTGATCAAGTCCTAGGTCTCACAAGAAAATTTAGTTGCACAACCAGACAGAAGAGACAGAAAAGGGAAGAATAGAACATATCCTTGCATTTAAACTTTCTCCAGAACAACTGGGACAGGGTCATATTCAACCCTGTCACATACTTCCCTCCTTAAGAGGGAACCTGTTTTACAAAAACAGATTTCCAAAACTTTCTTTAAATTTTCCTTTAACATGACAGTAGCTTATAATCTTTATAGTTCAGTGTATATGCAGCATATCAAACAGAGAAGTTTCAACTCACACATTGTTTTTTCAGTCTTCAGAAATCTCAATTCCTGATCCATATCTAGATAGAAAATCAGCATTGACATTCTCTTTCCCAGATTTGTGCATCACTTTAAATTTAAATGGCTGTAGTGCCAGATACTACCATGTGATTCTAGAATTATCCTTCATTTGGTTAAGCTGATAGAGAGGATTGTGATCTGTTACAAGTACAAAGTCAGCTCCTAGTAAGTAAAACTTAAGGGACTCCATTGCCCTCTTTGCTGCAAGACATTCCTTTTCAATGGTGGAGTACCTTTTTTCTCTGTCATGCAATTTCCTACTTATGTATAGACTAGGATGTTCTTTCCCATCTAGATGCTGACTCAAGACTGCACCTAGGCCTACCTCTGATGCATCTGTTTGTAACAGAAATGGTTTCTCAAAGTCTGGGCTTCTTAAAATGGGCTGAACATAATGTAGCCTTAATAGCTCAAAAAGCTTCGTCACACTTTGGGGTGCATTTCACATTATTCAGGTACTGTTTTTTCATGAGTTCTGTGAGCGGAGTAGCTAACTCTGCACAGTTGGGAACAAATCTCCAATAATAACCAGCCAGCCCTAAAAATGACCTGACATGCTTCTTGGTTTTAGGGACAGGGCTGTTAGCTACAGCTTCCATCTTAGAAACCTCAGGCTTGACTTCTCCATTTCCCAAAACATAGTCCAAATATCTGGTTTCCTGCATGCCCAATGCACACTTGGTAGGATTAATTGTCAGACCTGCCTTTTTGATTGATTGGATAACTGCTCATAGGTGTTCCAGGTGACTTTTCCAGTCTGGACTATACACCACGACATCATCCAGGTACACAGCACAATAACCAGTGTGAGGGGATAAAATTACATCCATGTACCATTGGAATGTAGTGGGTGCGCCATGTAATAGCATGGTGGTGAACTGATAGAATCATATAGGAGTGGCAAATGCAGTTTTGTCTCTGGATTCTTTAGCTAGGGGGATTTGCCAGTAACCCTTAGTGAGATTGAGGGTATTGATATATTTGGCACTTCCCAGTCTGTCCACCAAATCATCTACTCTGGGCATAGGATAACTGTCAAATTCTGACACTTGATTAAGTTTCCTAAAATCAAGGCAGATTCTTACACCCCCTTCCTTTTTGTTTACAGCCACCATTGGTGATGACTAAGCACTTCTCGACTCTTCTATGATACCCAAGTCTTTCATTTTTTTGTATTTCCTTAACCACTTCAGCTCTTAACTGCTCTGGTAATCTGTATGTTTTTTATCTAATGAGGAGAGCATTCCTTGTCACTGTTATATGCTTGACCCCTTTTGCTTGGCCTGGTACTGTGGTAAAGGTACTGTTAAATGTCTTTAGCAAGTTACAGATTTCTGCAGTTTGTTTGGATTAACAGTTTATTTTCTGTAGTGGGTAACAGTAACAAGACCTTTTCACCTGGCTCAAAAGCTTTTTCTTTTACCCCATAATACACCTTCTGCTGGTTTTGGGCCTCTTCCTGATTACTATGGACAATTTCAACATATTTTGCCAGCTTCTTTCTCAGGGTATACTTATAAGATGTAATAGATTGTTTCTAACTGGGGTTATCTTCCCATATTTCTTTTATTACATCTAGTGGCCCTCTATGCTGTCTACCATATAGCGTTTCAAATGGTCAAAAAACTGTTGATGCCTGTGGCACTTCTCTGTAAGCAAAAATCAGGTAAGGTAAGTATTGGTCCCAGTCTTTCCCTTCCATTTTAACAAACCTTTTTAACATGCATTTCAGGATTTGATTAAAACGCTCAACAAGACCGTCTGCCTGAGGGTGATAAGGGGAGGTTCTTATGGCAGTGATGCCTAGTAGTCAGTACAGCTCCTTTAGTAATGCAGCACCAAAATTACTACCCTGATCAGTAATAATCTCTTTAGGTATGCCCACCCTGCTGAAAATTTTGGCAAGCTCTGCTGCCACTTTTGGGGCTGTGACAGTACGCATTGGAACTGCCTCTGGGTATCGAGTAACATAGTTACATACTACCAAAATGAATCGATTACCCTTTTTACTTTTGTCTAAAGGGCTAACCACATCTATTGCAATTCTCTCAAAAGGCACATCTATCAAGAATAGGGGCACAAGGGGCACCTTGTCTTTTTTTGACACTCAGCACAAGAACTACAATAGGTAGCAACATCTTCATGAATTCTAGGCCAGTAAAATCTGTGCAGCAATCTGGCAAGGGTGTGATCCCTCCCTGAGTGACCAGCCATAGGACTATCATGTGCTATCTGTAACAACTGAGATTTATACTTTTGTGGTATAACATAACCAGTTGTTCTATCAGGTCCTGTGTTTGAGGTTTAACCCAAACTCTGTACAGTAGTCGATTACATTTTTTAAACATAGGTTCGCCCTGTTTTGGTTTCACCCCCAACTGCTTAAAATAACCTTGCAGAGAAACATCATTAGCTTGTTCTGAAAGCAAATCACAATCAGTGATCAGTTTAGTTTCATCATTTTCATAGGTTAACCCCTTATGTCCATCAGTCTTTTTTGTTGCCACTGTTTCTTCATGCTTCATCTTTCTTTCCTTGACTTCTGCATCTTGGAGTTGTGCTCAAACAAGTCTGAATCAAAATCAATGAAAGGAAAAGAGTCCCCACCATCTGAGATTTTCTTTGCCTGAGCTCTTGTCACCACTGCTGCTGAAACATCAGGATTTACTCCCTCTTTGATTAACTCAGTAAATCCTGGAAAGTAATTCCCAATAATCACAGGTACAGGTAACCTAGAAACTACTCCCACTTTCATTTGGTGTGACACTCCATTAATAGTGAGAGTCACTTGGCTGGTGGGATAGTATCGGGTGTCCCTGTGGATGTAGATGACACCAGTACCTGGTCCTTTTGGACAGTGTTTTCTCAGCACTTCAATATGTACTAGGGCCTGTCTGCTTCCCGAATCTATAAGTCCCTTCACAGTCTTATCTCCCACCTTCACATCTGATAAGTACCTGCCCCAATTTGCTAGGGACAAATATGATCCAGTCTCGCTCTTCTTACAGCAATTTCTTGCAATATGACCTGGCTTATTACAGTTATAGCAAATAACGTCTTTGAGCACAGATTGTTTATCCCCACCAGAGTTCTTATCAGACTTGGAGTTTAAATGCTGTGGTGTCTGTCTGGCCATTTTGTAGTCTATGGCCAAAGAAACAGCCTTTTCCCCACTTTCTGGTCAGTGTTCATTTACCCAAAGCTGCACATCTATAGGCAGGATGTTGATGAATTGCTCCATTGCAAATGTGTCGATGATCTGTGGGACTGTTTTGCTCTCTGGTTGGAACCATTTTATCAGGAGTTCTCCGAGTCAGGTGAAGGCTTCTTGAGGATTATCGACTGAGTTGTACTTCAGAGATCAGAATCTCTGCCTGTAGGTCTCTTCTGAGATGTCATACCTTTTCAGGATTTCACTTTTCACCAGGTCATAGTTTTCTGACTGCGCAGTGTCCATATTGCTGTATGCAAGTTGGGCTTTCCCTGTCAGGTAAGGTACCAGTCTGATTGCCCATTGCTGCTTTGGCCACTGGCAGGCTGCAGCAACCCTTTCAAAAGTTGTCAAGTATGCTTCGATATCATCTGAGGTACACAACTTTGTAAGTTTAATGTATTTTAAGTTGTTAGTGTCTTGTTGCTCTGCTGGACCAGTGCCATATCCTACAGCTTTGATAACTTGCAAGGCATCCATCCATCACAGCATTTCTTCTTTTCTCTGCTGTTTGAGTTGTTGCATGTCTTCTTTTCTCCGTCCTTCTAAACATTGAATCTCTTTTTCTCTCTGCATCTCCATCTCTTTTTTTGTATAGCCCACCATTTGAAAAAGGCCGTCAGGCTTTCAGGTTCTGTCACTGCCTGTTCTTTTTCTGTAACTGGTGCTAGCTGTACAGTCTCAGCTTGGACTTCTGTCTCTGCTAGTTTGGCTGCCATTCTCCTGGTAACCACTCCTAGGCTTGCTGCTGCAGAATTCTTACCTTTCTTCTATGCTTCCCTGGTACCAGGTCTACTACCCACGCACAAAACTCTTGGCTTAGAGTATGTATGGCATAAATCCCACTTAGGCTGACACCATCTGTCATTGAGGCACAGGTCAGGAAGCATAGGAAAACCAGGAGCAGTTGTAAAATTCACAATATGTGTTTTATTATTAATAACAGTAAAAGAAAAAAATAAAATTATTCCGTATAACTATTTACAAAGGCATTATAAACAGAGAAAGTCCATCTGGGTTTCTTCTCAATTTCCAGTTTCAGTCTCTGTGTTTCTCTCTCTCACTCACAAAAAATTGCAGCTCTGTTTTTATAAGTCTTTGCAACCTCCACTCATTAAGAAAACAGCATGCTTCTCGCATAGTGTTCTTGTAAGTTTCAGCAAGTGCAGCAAAGAGAACATTGTGACCCACAACTAATCTCTTGCTTACAGCATCTCAGAGAGTTTGCAAACAGATTAACCCCTTGAGTTCCAAACAGCTTTTTGCAATCATTTCAACAGTATAACTATATACATTTGAACAGTAAAACTATACACATTTCTAAACAAAGAGATCCCAGCATCAATTTTTATAACTGCAGATATGCAAGGGGGAGAAAACACAGAACAACAAGAGAAGGTAGAAACATAGCTAGAGGCAGAGAATTGCAAGATTGTCTGGGTCTTTCCAGTTGAAAGGAGAATACTATAGGACCACAAAAAGGGGCAGGTGATTCAATCAAAGAGTTGTGGGAATGTGGAATGTGCTTTCTATGGAGGTAGTTACTGCTGAAAACTTGTCTGCCTTTAAGCGGCTGCTGGACCAGCATATGGGTAATAAAAAATGGGAGTTTCTCCACTAATTAGTGGCGAGTCCTTACATGGCTCAAAGTAGCTCATGGACTTGTAACTATAACTATGAACCCATCAAGTCCTAGGTCTCATGAGAATATTTTGTTGTGCAACCAGATAAAGAAGAGACAGAAAGGGGGAGAACGGAACAGATCCTTGCATTTAAACTTTCTCCAGAACAGCTGGGACAGGGCCCTATTCAACCCTGTCACAAGGTGTTAATAACACATTAATATAGTGGCAGTATATATATATATATATATATATATATATATATATATATATATATATACACACACACACACACACACACACACACACACATATAAGGGATATGCAATGGGTCCACTGGAAATATCGTTGATATTTCCCCAGTCTATTTGACTGTATGACCTTATGAGTGGTGAAGCCTTGAGTGAGGTCACAAGATCAAACTGCATGAAGGGGAAATATCACTAATATTTCTAGTGGACCCATTCGCATACTTGATTTATGCAATGGGGTTTGATTGCTTTTGATTGGTTTGTGTTTTTCTTCTTTTTTAAATATATATTTTTAAGTCATTTTCTTCAGGTATTTATTTTATTTTGCAGTTTGGTAGCGTGGTTGCTAGGATCCTTGTGTACATTTGTTGGCAATGTGCATTGTGATTGGCTGCATTTTTCAGTGTGTGGACTAAAGATTATTTTTAAATGGCGGTGGTAGTTTTTGTTTAGCAAGGGAGTGAAGTTTTCTGTATTTTTATTTTGTTTATTGTTTTATATGCTGAGTATCTGGTTGATCCTGCTTTCTAGTATGTGCATCCATTCAGGCAGAGAAGGTTGTTTCGAGTGAGACGGAGCTGCAAAAGCTGCTATGGAGTTGATGAAGCAGGTGAGAAGGGTATACTGCATCATTTTGCGCTTTGATAAAAACATTTTCTAATGGGGTTTTATTGGTTTTTTGGAAAAAGAAAAGATAGGAGGTGCAGTTGCAGTGATTCGGGCATTTGTGGGAGCTGGCGTGGGTTTAACAGAGAGGCGAGAGAAACAGCACTATGTGCCAGTATGTTGCCTGGGGAACTGATGGGCAGGGAGAACTGCAGTATGTGTTGGGGATGTGGAGGGAGGTAAGAGTGTGTGGATTGAAATTTGAGTGCTGGTAGTGATCGTTACAGTATTAGAGGAGGAAAACTATTGTTAGAGGTAGTTTTGGGGCATAGTTTTAAAATAGTGACTGCTTTTGTTTTTTGTTGAGGATGGAGAAAGTGAAAGTACCTTCTCTATGCCAGGAGGGAAATGAAACTGATATGTGGGAGGTCACGATTAGCTGTGCAGGTAGAGTCTGATTGTGCTAATCTTGCTGCCAGGTCCCACCAATCAAAATGTGTGTTGGGTGGTGTGGTGAAGTGCAGATAGTGCCTTGTTATTACCTACAGTAAGGATAAATGACCTACAGTGAGAATAAATGCAATATTCTCACTGTAGATCTGACCAGTCAAAAATACTGCTGTTATTTGCCACTTTTTATCCTCACCCCATTGCATAAATATCTATACATATATATCCATATATATATATATATATATATGGATAGACATTTATGCAAAGGGGGTGAGGAGAAGTGCAATGGGATCTTTAACATCCACCTGAACTACCACCAGAACAGGCAGATGGGACCTCGGTTTAATGTCTCATTTAAAAGACAGCACCTCAGGAGTGCAGCACCCCCTCATGCTGCACTACAGTGTCAGTATTGGGATATTAACCCAAGTGCCTGGTGTGGGGATAGAACCCACAGCCTTCTGATCTCCTGGCCTCAGAGGTGAGTGTGCCACCTGTTGAGCCACTGACACTGCTAAATCTAGGGGATACATGATGGGCAGGAGTGGGATATGGAAAATATTCTCACTCTTGCAGAGTGAGCTCTGTATTCACATGAGTGCCAAAGGCACGAGTGAGAATGCACAGCTCACTCTGCAGGAGTGAAAATATTTTGAATATCCCATGATCTGCCCATCATGTGTACGATTTATACAACAGGGGTGAGAGCTTTAGGAACATTTTTTCTGATTCTGTGTGTTTACTGCTCATTCTGTGTGTGCTGTCAGTGTGTGTGTGTGTTCTGAATGGACTGGGAGTTAGAAACACAGGTTAGTGTGTTTTGCAAAGCTAACTGAGTGAGTCAGAGGCTCAGTGAGAAATACAAACTGCTGCAAGTAGCACTGAGAAACAAACTGCTTTGTAAAAGAGTTTCATTTAGAATTCAGGTTGTTTTGAAGCTAAGATCAGCACAGTAATGGGCTAGGAATGTTAGAAACACAATGAGACACAGGTGAGAGTCTTTTGCAAAGCTAATTGAGTAAGTTGCAGCTTCAGTGATAAAGAGAAACTGTTTTCTGAAGCAGTTT
Source organism: Neoceratodus forsteri (assembly GCA_016271365.2). NCBI lineage: Eukaryota > Metazoa > Chordata > Ceratodontiformes > Ceratodontidae > Neoceratodus > Neoceratodus forsteri. The sequence continues at coordinate 659,525,874 of CM057455.1, read as the reverse complement.
CCTTTAGAATGCAAGCTGCAGTGCAGATATCCTCACTCTGGTGACATCAGCAGAGTGTGGATAAATGTCATCTTCAGGATTTATTCTCACTGCAGTGGAAATAACACAGGATATCCTACTGAGAAAGCTCTCACCCCCGTGGTATAAATATGGGATATACAATGGTGAGCTGTCAGATAAATGATTTATCTACACAAGTGCTGTTTGACCTCGGGTAACTTCACGAGTGGCGTAAGCCACAGTGAGGTGTCGAGGTCAAACAATACCAGTATAGATAAATCATTATCTGACAGCTCACCAATATATTTCATTATGCAATAGGGATGCTTCTTATCAGTGCGGGAACATTTGGTTTTGACTGTTTATCTTCTTTTAAATGATAATTTCTGGGACTTTCGGTTAACTTTCCTGGTGTATGTCAGCCTATAAGTGGTTGCTATTAAATGAAACACCACTCATTTTGTAGAGAACTTCTTGCTGAACAAATGTCATGGTGACAGTATCATGCTACCTTTTTGTTTTAAAGTTATTGCATTTGTTTGATGAAAAAGTGAAACAAAAATTAATTTTGTCTGTTTTTGCTAATTATAAAAAACTAAAGGTATTTATTAATGAAGCATCCCTCATTTTGTAGATATTTTCATGCTGAACATTTTTTGTGCTCATAGTACCATACTACCATTTTTAGTTTTAAAGTGATTCACATTTGTTTGTCGAAAAAGTGAAAAGAAAATTGAATTTTATGCTGTTTTTTGCTAATTATGAAAAAACTAAAAGGTATCTATGAATGAAACACCACTCATTTTGTAGATATTTTTGTGCTGAACATTTTTCGTGCTCACAGTACCATGCTATCATTTTTCATTTTAAAGTTATTTATATTTGTTTGTCTGAAAAGTGAAAAGAAAATAGGATTTTTTGCTGTTTTTTGCTAATTATAAAAACAACTAAAAGGTATCTATAAATTAAACACCATTCATTTTGTAGATATTTTTGTCCTGAACATTTTTCGTGCTCACAGTACTTTGCTATCGTTTTTCGTTTTAAAGTTATTCACATTTGTTTGTCAAAAAAGTGAACAAAAAAGCTTTGATTGACAGTTTGCATTTATCCCACATATGTGGGATAAATCTAGGGTGGTTAGATTTATCCCACATATGTGGAAATAAATGGATTTATTCAATGACTTTTGGTCTCACACCTATTATATATATATATATATATATATATATATATATATCCATGGTCCCAGGGACTGTTTTCTGGCTTGGCCCAGGCCATAAAGATGGCATTTGTAGTGAACAAATAGGTATATGACATGGGAAGTTAGAATATACAGTACATCAGGGTGCACCAAATTAGGATGCAGATTCACAGGTCCTATAGTACATACAGTATTTTAGAGTGTTTACACTTTGGATATAATACAAAGGTCTAGAAACTATATGGTGCAGCAGAACGCTAACAGGTGGGATGCTATACGGGTGACATGGAGAGCATAAGTGGTATAGTCTAATGGTAACTTGGCATGAGGTATCTAGCAGTCCAGCAAAGCTAGGAGATAGGAGCAGCATAGATCACATAACAGTCAAAGTAAAGGTGCAGCAGGCAATAGCAAAACCAATATAACTACATGTGATGGATATTTACTAGAGTATGGAATATATTCCAACCCTAAGCCAGGGTATCATGACTGACAAGCTCGAGGAGTCTGAGTACTGAGGTCAGTGGGGGCACCTGCAGGCAGATGCTAAGAGTAGAAAACTTATCAAGTTTGTTCTAAAGGCAGATGGGGAGCCAATGGAAAGGAGCAAGGCAGGAAGGCTGTTCCAGAGTTTGGGGGGCAATCACAGGGTGGGCTGTCTGTCCTATCGGTGAAAGATTGGGGGAGGTTAAGTAGGCATTGAGAGGATGACTGCAGCTCCTTTGTGCTGTGTTTAATTCCAATAAATTTGCCTAGAGAGAATGCAGCTCCTGCACTAAGGAATTTGTAAACAAGAGTGCCCAAGCTAAGGTCATGACAGGCCTGGGGGATGAGCCACCCTAGCAAGGCATATAGGCAGCAGTGGTGAGTAGTAGGTGGAGCAAGTAGGATGAAACCACAGATACTGCTGTATGCAATATTGAGACATGTGATTAGATAAGATGAGGTTTGGGATATAATGGGGGAGTCATAGTCTAGAAAAGGTAAGACTGTACCCTGCCGTATTGCTAGGCACACTTTCAGGATCAGGAAGTGTCTCAGGCAATAACATACACCGATTTGTTGATTGATCCTTCTCACTGTCATCCTGATGTGGTCATGGAAGGTAAGGGAAGGATCCAAGATGACTCTGAGGTACTTGTAGCTGGTAACCTGTTCAAGGGTGGTTCCATCTGGGGCATGAATGGGAAAGGGGTTGGGTTGGTTCCAAGAGCTTTTTACCAGCTTATTGTTGGATCCAGAAAGCATGGTCTTTGTTTTCTTTGTATTGACCAAACGTCTGTTGGCTATGAACCAGCCGTGAGTGAGTGAAAAATCCTTGGAGTGGGAGAGGGATAGACTATGAGAACTGTGTCCACACCTGAAAAGGATTAGGTCATCCACATACATGATCATCTGGCATTCCGGACTGACATCAAGGAAGTTGTTAACAAACAGGGAGAAAAGGATGGGGCCTAGTATGGACCCCTGCGGGACTCCCCTACACACTTAAAAAGGACCTGAAGCTATCCCTCTGATGTAAACCCTCTGAGATCTGTTTGAGAGATAGTATTGAAACCATTCAGAGGTGCCAGAGGAAACACTGTATGATTTGAGTTTGTGTAGGAGGTGGTCATGGGCTACGAGATTAAATGCCTTTAAGAGGTCAATAAAAATTGCCCCCATGAGCATGCCCTCTTTGACAGATCTAAGAACAAAGCTGGTGAAGCAGGTAGGGACAGTGGTAGTGCTAAAGCCCTTGCAGGAGCCATGCTGGTTGAGGGAGAGCAACCTGTGCTTGGTGATGTGGTCTGACTTTTGCAGGAACACTATTTTATATAGGTAGTATGGATATACAGTATATATAGTGCTTGTTAAGTATTAACGTGTTATTAAGGTGTCAATAACACATTAATACAGTGTAATTAGCTAATAGATATCATACTACGCTAATTGACTACCATCATATGTGTGGGGGGAATATATGATAGCTTTTTCTAAGGGGGCAAGGGCCAAACCATGTATTATATTGAATCTCATTACAAAAAGTCATTAGACCTCATGGAATCATAGAAATCTGATGGCAGAAAAATATCTCACGGCCCATCCAGTCCACCCGTAAGCCCCCCCTCTGCTAAGAGGCCCCCTTTTTCCCATCTCTGATACATCCCCTGCCCACCAGGCCCATGTGCAGATCCCAGGCTCTCTTGAATTCCTCTACTGTATCCACCCCATCACCCAAACTGGCAGCTCATTCCATGGCCGTATTACCCTCTCAGAGAAAAACCTCCTCCTGATGTCCTCTCTGAATCGTCCCCCTACCAGCTTGTAGATATGCCCCCAGTGGAATTATTCTTACTCATCTTAAAGATGCTGTCTACCCTCACCCTGTTTATGCCCTTCAAATATTTGAACATCTCCACCATATCCCCCCTCTCCCTCCTCTCCTCCAGTGTGTGCAGACCCAGTTCACCCAACCTTTCCTTATACGACTTCCCCTGCATCCCACTCACCATCTTCGTTGCCCTTCTCTGGACCCTTTCTAGTCTGTCCTTATCCCCTTGCCAGTAAGGCCTCCAGAACTGGATCCCATATTTCATGTGTGGCCTGTCCATGGTTTTGTATAGTGGTAGGAGCACCTCCCTCTTTCAGCTAGTGAATCCCCTCCCAATGCATGCCAGCATTTTTAATACTTTATCCTTGAAACAGGTTTTGACCTGAAGGATATTTTCCTGTATAAATACATTGTTTGATTGACTGATTGATCTGGATTTTAACATGAAGTGCAAATGTGACCTAGGCCTTGATAGTACCACTTCTTCATGTGGGAGATATTCTCTATAATGTCAGTGCCTCATCAATGCCACACCTCTATGGATGTTGGTCAGACACTGACATTGTGGAATGCTCACCTTCATGAAGAAATGATGCTGCCTGAGCCGATGATGCTATTGCACTTCAGATTGAAATTCTGCTTCAAGATAATGACTGTGGATGTATGAATGGCTAAATTGTGGGATAAGGAGGCATGCACTTAATTTTCAGTGGAAACTCAAACATTTTCTTTAAATGACTTGTTTAAGTTCACAGGTGGGATTTGAACCAGGGTCTTCTGGTTTTCAAGTCTGTGCTCTAACCACTGCCCACACTGCCTCGAGTGTCTAGTCCTCTGTGTTTTCTTTTGTTTTTTATAAGTCATTCCTGGAGAAGATCTCATGATCAAAAAGTCAGCTGTAACTTTATTTTCTGTTTTCGTCATACACCGAAGCAAAGCTTCTGGTTCCGTATGTAGCACAGATGCTCACACAGTTCCCTATGTTTGTGCCCCCAATTTCTGTTTTGTTTTCTAAAATAAAATAAAAAACATAAAACCTTTACTGGACTTAATGTAGTTATTTAAAATTGTTCCAACCAGAATAGGCCCATGCTATGCAGAATCTCATTCTCAGAGAGACAACAATAATCAATACAAGTAGCTTTAATTGCAGCTACTCACAGTAAGTACATAGTAATGAATCAGATAAAAAAATCTAAAATCACTCCATCATATAAAAATGCATATTAGGTACAACAACAGCCATAGAGTAACACAATATTTTAGCAGAAGCATGAGCTTTCAGGGTTACAGGCAGTAGGGATGCTCGAAATTGCTGGATTCTGATCCATTAGGATTTATTATAAAATGACTCTCGAAAATCCTGTAACCCCATTGGTCAAAACATGTCACATGACCATATGTAAATCCTGCAGTAGACAACTGGTAAAGATGCTGCTAATCAAGTGTTTACTTTCTTTGACTTAATTCATTTTAATTTTAATTTTTAATAACAGATTCATTTTATAAGCACAATACTGCACTTCAGGGCATGTGTAGTAGTAGGATTTACAAACTCCTTGTGTGGCTAAAGTCACTGAGGCCCTGGACACACTACAGAACAGTTTTTGAAAATCATTTTTAAAACCAGTTTAGCTAAACCAGTTCAATGCAGCCACTCTACTCAGTAACCATTTTTGATACCGGTTTAGTGTGGCCACACTGATAGTGTTAAACCTGTTCTTCTTGTAACTATTTTGTGTTAAGTCCAGCACACAGAACTGTGCTTGACTGGACACACTGCAGCTAGAACTGTTTTAGTTAAACCATTACAGCTTAAAACGTTTTTACTCCTGGACAGACCTGTGAGTAAAACCATGCTAGCTCAAAAACATTTTTAAAAATGGTTTTAAGACTAGGTATCTAGCAGGGTTTAAAACCACTTTTGTTAAAACATTTTAAGGGGCTTGTAGTCTGTCTACAAACAGTGCTAGGGATTTAAACCATTTAAGGCACTTAAACCGTTTTAAGTTCCCCAGTGTGTCCAGGGCCTTAGCTGCACCTCGTGATACATGACAAAAGGCGTGTGTAAATCCCACAACAACACGTGCCCTGTCGTGCATTACGGCTTAATTAGGAATTTAGGAATTTCTAAGAGTGAATACTACTTAATTTTGATTTCTATAAGGATCTCTTAATAGGAACTGAAATTGGAATTCAATTTCTAAACCCTAATACAGCATCTAATGTAAAAATATTATTCTACCATGAATTTTGAAATTACGCTTTTCAGACTGCAATTCTGAAACTATGAATTCTAAAAACTGGATCGAAATCCAATGATTCCATTTCAGAATCCACAATTCTGAACATCCTTAACTGGCAGTTGGAGAGCTCTTTCAGAAAAAGTAAGAGTCAATATTTGAAATATGGTAGGCTAGGAATGTTTTTAAAGGGAAAGTCACCTCCACTAATTTTCTGTATACCTGTGTAATTTGTAGGTATGAACAATGACTTCATTTTTTGATCCCCCTAATTTAAAAATAAATGAGGATGCTTCACTCTGTTTTGCCTGGGTGTAAAAACCTGTTTGTCTCCATTGCAAAAGTCATCATCCCACTCATGTGAGGCATCAGGGGAGTTGATGATGCGTATCTACACAAGCCTGCAGAAGTTATACTCATTCATTTCTGTTGCATATCTTGTAAAGTTTCTGCATTCTCCAAAAGCATTTTATCTAACTTAGATACACTTTAGACTACAGAAACAGCTGGGCACTTGTTATGCCTTGAAAAGTTTCATGGCCAGTATAAGACAAGAAAATAGAACCTGCAGAGGACAAGAGACTACTACAGTATAACTACTGCATCATAAAATGCCAGGACACCTTACATGAGTCAGGTGATGACTTTTGCAATCGCATTAAGGCTGTGCTAACCTATAGAAGTTCTACCTCATGAACTTCCTGAGTAGAACCCCAAAAGAGTTCTTACAGGTTCTACCAGGTACCAGGATGAATGAATTTCTATTAGATATAACCAGGTTCTAGCAGGTACAACCAAGTTCTATTAGGTACATTATTCGTGCAGCACCAGGCTGTGCCTTGGGAAAAGAGTAATGTGCTCCTGGATGGTCCAGTTTCCAGTTGTCTTAGTGGTGCAGCTGGTAGTGCAACCAGAACGGTATTCTGGAGGCCTGGGTTTAAGTCCCAGCTGAGGCACTTCTTTCTCTCCTGTTTGTGTGTGTTCCATAAATATGCACACCACGCTCTTGTGATTGAAAATGTAATTATCTGTGCAGCACCAGGCTGTGAACTGGAGAAAGAATAATGTGCTCTGGGACAGCCCAGGCTCCTTTGTGTTGGTGGCACAGCTGGTAGTGCAACTGGAATGGTATTCCGGGCACCCTGGGTCTAAGCCCTAGCTGAGGCATTTACTTCTTTCTCTCCTCTGTTTTTATGTCTACCAGTTATAACCAGGTTCTGCAATATATAACCAAGTTCTACCTGGTTCTACTTGATTAAAAAATCCACACAAGTATTTTGCATATTTGGGAAACTACATATAGTACTAAGAATGACATGTTTTGCAAAGTTTTGGTGCACAGGATTGTCAATGCACCAAAGCTTTGCAAAAAACTTATCATTCTTAGTACTACATGTGCTTTTCCAAACATTCAAAATACTTGTGTGGAGATTTTAATCAAGTAGAACCAGGTAGAACTTGATTATGTAGCACACCTCCTCCCCAGTGTCTAGGGGTATGCTGATGGCAACTGTCCGTGAGGAGGGGGGACCACAGCAGAACACTGTTCCAGAAATCACTTTTGTGTACCAGGTTTTACAGTCATTGGGTGCTGGGCTGAAAGGCAATCAATGTCAGGCACAATAACACTTGATAGAATAACTGGAGACCACAACTTGGTAGAAAAAATGGTGGGAATCCCATTTAATAGCAAAATTAATAACACTTCATGGAGTGGAAAATAGTTGAATTGAGGTAGGCAGTGTATATACTTTGGACCACAATGATCCCATATTTCACATGGCACACATTTCACAATTTCCCACAGGACAATAATCCAACATCCCCAGTGCGGGCAGCTTCAGTCCCCATGTCCACATTGGGCCGATATGACCCCTCTTCTACTGTTCTCTCTCCCCTTACTTCCTGGCATCAGTTCCCATGGAATGGATTGGTCCTTCACTATGGGCTGCTACTTCCATCCTGAGTCCCTTCTCGGTGGGCTCACTGCAACTTCTACAAATGGAACAGTCTGGCCTTTCAAATCTGGGCCATTAGCTCCTTTCAAACTCCCATGGCAGCTCTGTGCAACCTGTTTTGGGCGACTGTCCCCAAGACTAATGGGTGACTCATCCCCGAACGGGAACACATCACACTTTATCCTCACTTAATCTACTCTCACTCTCTTCTTGGCTTCAGAGCTGGACGCTCCAGGCAAAACCCTTCTCAGTGTCTCTCTACCTGGCTCAGTCTTGTGCCCCAAATTTGGATGTAAATCCCGATGGGGCATCTTGCTCCCATCCCACTGGGGTGGCATATCTTGGGTTCCACCAGAACTTGAACTACAGCTGATACCATGTACTCCCACACATTTCCTCTCTCCACCTGGGCCAGTAAATCATACAGCTGCCCAGAATGGGCAATCACCCCCACTCCAGTATACTCCCTTCGAGAACTCTCTCAGTCTCTCCCCTTACTCCCTACATGCCCATGTTTATGTCCCACCTGCCTATGGTGACCTCATGCCAGCAGTAGGTCCTCAGAGGGCAGTCCAGGATTAACCCTTTCTGGCTTTACCTTTCAACCCTTAATAAGTATTTACACAGGTATGAACTGTACCCAATAATTACCTTTTTTTCGAATTTAATATACTTTATTAAGTTTTCAAAAGAAGAATAACAACAACAACAAACAGGTCATCAACAACAACAATACACTCAATAAACACTAACCTCTACCCTCCCAATTTCCTCCCACCCTCCCCATCTTACCCTCTGGACAGCAGAGTGGCACTGGACCCTACACTGGGAGTAAGTCAAACAAAAGGCCCAATCCATCACAAGGGAAGATTAGGGCCAGCCTGCAGAGTATAAAGACTGTGCAATTTACCCAGATTTTGTTGAACAGTGATGACCAGTTGTGTAAACCAGCAATCAGTCTTTCAACTCTAAGGTTAGTGAGTAGTTCCTGCAACCACTCAGTATAGGATAAACACACAGAGTCACACCAATGTTGCAGAACCAACTTCTTAACGGATAAGGCAGTTAAGGCCAGGAAATACCTGCTTTCCCAGATGTCTACCATAGAATAATCTCCGACTATGCACATTTCTGTGGAAAGATGCTCACTAATTCCAAATAAGGGATCAGCTTTTTGACCAATCAGCACCCGTAGGGGAGCCACCTTAGGACAATCCCAGAAAATATGATTGGGGTGCCCTCTCCCTGCCCACATCTCACACAAATAGAAGATGGGGCTCTACCCATTTTTGCTAGTTTAACTGGCTTATAATATAAATTAATCAAAACTTGGAACTGCATAAGTCTTAAACGGTCTTTCAAGACATAAGTGTATGTAGCCTTCCACAACTTGTGCCAGTCAGAGAAGAACTGTGGAAATTGTGTATTCCAATACTCAGATACCCATCTACTTGCAGGTAGGCCTTGATGTTTAATTGGGTATATAACTTGGAAACTGAGTGGGGCAGGCCGGCCAAATCTATGAGTGATTGCAGGAACCCACTGGCATCGATATAAACAGATTTTGCTGTGAAACTTTGCATCACCACATGATGGAGTTTATAAATCTTGAAAATATAGGGGTTACCTACTCTGCACTCCTCTCAGACTCAGCAGTTCAGCTCTATGTTGTGTGTTTTTGAGATGACAGACAGAAAGTTAGCTGTTTTCTTTAGTCCTTCAACCTTAGATTAGTATTCTATCCTTCTTCACACCAACTGACAGGATAGTGTTTTCAGGTGATTTTAGAAATATTGATATTAATATATTATTTGTAGATTAGGTTTTTGTCTATCAGTCTGCTCAACCTAGATCTTAGGTTCGAGCAGACTTGATAGACCATAAGGCCTAATCTGCTGGCAAATAGTATGTTAGTATGTTAGTATGTTAGTATTTCCTCAAAATGGCCACTGAGGAAAAACACACCCTATCTCTAAGCAAGTCACCAACCTTTAATTCTGTCAGTTGGTGTAGCCAGGAAGGATGGAGAGGATTACTACTAATCCTAAGGTTTGGGTTCTTGAAAATTGGTTGAGAAACAGCTAACTTATGTCTGTATTTCAAAAAGGCACACAACTGAGCATGAACTTCGACTGAGACTGCAGTCACAGAGGAGTGCAGAGTACCCAGCAGATCTTTGGGGCATACATGCAACAAAGCACAAGGAGATACCCCGGAGGATGCAATCAACTCCTGTTCCATCGAGAGCCAGACCAGGACATACAGAGAAGGGCCATCTCCAGGAGGTGAGGAGAGCGCCACCTCAAATATTTGCTTGCATGGCTGGCCCAATAATACAATCTGAAATGGGGCAACCTAAGCCCCCCCGGTCCTTGGGCACCACAATTTTATAATTCACCATCATTGGGGGTTTTCCTAGACAAATAAAATCAGAAACAATTGCATATACCCGTTTAAACCAGGATAGGGGTAGCCACAAGTTTAACAAGTTAATTGGGTAGAAGAGCTGGGAAAAATATATTAATTTTAACGAGGCTGATATGACCCCACAGAGACAAGGGTAGAGCTTTCCACCATGACAGATCTTGCTGCAACACCCAATCTAATTCTACCAGATTAAGTTGCTTCGTCTGGGCCTCACTTCTAGAAAGGTATATCCCAAGGTATTTAAGGCGCTTAGGGGACCAAGACAGACCCGGGCGGAGTATATCTGCCCTAAAAACTTGAGCATTCAGGGGCATTACCATAGTCTTTTCTAAAATTAAGTTTATAACTGGAAAAGGAACTATAGTTTTTGATAGTTTCCAGGACAGCAAGAATGGATGTACTGGGATACGAAAGGTGGAGCAAAATATCATCAGCATATGTCGACAATTTCAATTTCCAGTCCCCAATCTGGGTTCCCTGAATAGCAGGGCTCTCCCTTAGTCTAGTGAACAAGGGTTCAAGATAGAGGTTTAACAGTAAGGTGATAAGGGACATCCCTGCCTAGTGCCTGACTGCAAAGGAAGGATAAGGAGAACATACCATTGCAGTAGATGCGAGCTCTAGGGAAGGAGTAAAGGGACTTAATTCAGTTAATGAATTGAGCTGGGAAACCAAATTGCTGCAAGGGGCGGAATAGGAATTGCCAATCCACCCTGTCAAATGCCTTCTCCACATCCAGAGAGACAAGAGCTATAGGATGCTCAGAATCCCTGGGCACAGAGAAGATATGGGTCAACTTCCTGAGATGATCTGAGGATGAATGGGTGGTCATAAAGCCCACTTGTTTGGGACCAATAAGCATAGGTAAAACTTTACCGAGTCTTTCAGCTAAGATCTTCGCTAAAATTTTTATGTTGCAATTCAAGAGGGAAATCAGCCTGAAACTTATTAGATTCTCTGGTGCTTTATCCGATTTATGAAGTACTACTATCAGAGCTTCCAAGAGAGAGACTTATCTGAGAGCTTGCTAGAAAGAATACAACTACATAACCTGTACAGCCAAGGGACCAGTTTGTCCGTAAACATTTTATAAAAATTAGATGAAAACCCATCTGGTCCTGGGGCTTTGTCTGATGGGAGGGCCTTAATGGCTGATAGAATTTCATCTCTGTAAGTGGAGCTGTCAAAAAGTCTCTCTGGGTTTCCGTCAAGATTGGAAGTGGGATGGCTGTTAGGTAATCTCTCACCGACTGCGGGGAAGGAATAGCAGCCACTTGACTTTGCAGAGCTCCATAATACTGTTCAAACTCAGCCACAATATCTTTAGACATAGTTTTAAGGGAACCATCTGTAGAGGAGTTAATGGCATTGGCTAACCAAGAGGCTTCTTGCTTGTGAACCTTCAACGCCAGCATTCGGCCCGCTTTGTCACCCTGATCAATATATTTAGCGTTGGTCTTAAGTATAGCAAATTCTGCCTTTCCATGCCATAACTCTGTGAATTGGTCACGCAGCACCAGGAATTCCTGTCGAGTAGAGTCAGGAGTAGCTGGAGAAAGGTGTTTCTCCAGATCCCTGATACGACTAAGTGCTATTTTCTCCCATTTACACTTTCTAATGGAGGCTAAATGTATGAATTCCCCTCAGAGATAACACTTCAGGGTCCCCATTCCCAGTCTGCTTTACCCACCTAGTTCAAATTAATGGAAGAGAATGTATCAATGTATTCGTTAATATGTGCCACCACCCATTCCTCCTTAAGTAATTGGTTATTTAGCTTCCATATGGCCCTCTTCCCTGGTAGGGGTGCGAAGGTTAGCTTACACCAGATCGAGGAGTGATCTGAGATGACCCCAGGGGCTATTCCATATCCCATCACCCCCACCAGCGAAGACCGACTAATGAAAAAATAATCAAGCCGGGACGAGGTATTATGGACTGGGGCGTGATAGGTAAACTCTTTTAGGACTGGATTTAACACTCTTCAGGGATCACAGAGACCCAGAAATACTGCTATGTCCCAGAGGGCACGCTGAGCTGGAGACAAACTAATCCAATGTCTATCTGACCTATCCAGGTCTAGCACGAACAGGAGGTTCCAATCACCCCCCCCCCAAAAAATAGGGAGAGATAAGAAAGGAGACAATAGGGAACCCATCCCCACAAAGAAGGAGGGAGTGTCAGCACTGGGCCCATTGAAGCACCCAAGGAGCACCTCTATGTGGTCTAAGAGACCCCGGAGGAAAAGAAATCGCCCTCCTGGATCCCTCAGACATTATAGGCACACAAAGGGAATTCTCTGGAAGATAAGGGTAGCTACACCCCTGCTCTGTGTGCTAGCCCCAGCTGCAAATACTTGACCAATATTCTGTCTTTCAAACTGATTGCTCTCCCTTTCAAGAAGATAAGTCTCCTGTAAAAAGCAAACATCTCCTTTAAGGTGTTGAATATGCTTAATAATTTGGTACCTCTTAGTCTTACTATAAGCTCCCCTAACAGTCCATGTAATAAAAACATATGAATTAACCATCTTTAGTGCTTGATTAGAGTTGGGAAGCCAAATCCAGGGCAGGATTGACTCCTATCTTTTTAGGAACAAGTAAAGCCATTCTGCTGTCCCTACCCAACCCCCCTTTCCAAAAAGCAACATAACCCTGCACAGTCAACCAGCTATTGTCTGAAACTGGGAGATACCACATTAATATAGATTCAGAAACAACCTCCCCCTTCCCTCTTTTCCCCATACAAACAGACTATTGCAGTACTAAAAAACCAACACCAACATAACAATACAAACCCCCAGTTTTCCCATGCCCCCTCTCCAAAAAAGATAACATCAGGCCCATGATGAGGCAATACCAAATGCAAGAATCCCCAAATCCTCCCACCTCCCACCTCTCCCCCAAAACTCCACACAGTCTTAAGGAAGACTCCCTTGTATAGAAAAAATTAAGTATTAGCTTCAAAACTGCCAGGAATAGGAGTCCCTTTCAACACCCACCGATCCCCAAAAACGCATATAACAACTCTAATATAATCCAGCCCACCCACAAAGGATCACTTGTTAGTGCCCTATAGGTCACTTGTGAAAACTAGGTAAGGCCCCAGAAACACATTGTCCCATTCACATAAGCTACAACAAGAATCAGCATCAATATAAAAAAATGAAGCCCAGGTTACAAAGCCAATCATTTCTGTAGCCCACTGACATAAAAATGAATACCCAAAACAAAATCAAATGAGCAGATTCAGTCTTTGAAGGAGAGCAGTGCAACCTTTATAATTGGTCAATAGGGTACTGAACAGTAAATCCGTGAAATCAGCATCTTGTAAAATAAAAGGAGACAAATAGAAAATATACACACAACATGGAGAATAAATGACCAGTGCAGTTCAGGGAACTATTCCAAGTCCATGAAATTCCCAGTTTGAAGGGCAGATAAGGAGCTTGTGACATGTCTTGCAGAGTCTGTTCAGTGTGGCTTCTTCCAAAGAAAAATATGTACTCCAGTACAACTTGAACTGACTGCTGTTCCTACTGCAGAGATGAAAATATCCAAAACGGGAAATACAACCACAAACTGGCTGTCAACACTAGCAAAACTAAAGCCATGCTGCTTGGATCGGCCCCAAAGCTCCGGGCTTGCACAACAGCACTGACGGTGCAGGACTTAGAAGGTCAATTACTGGAATGTGTGACCTCTTTCAAGTACTTGGGCATCCTGCTAGATCAATCTCTTGATCTTAATCTTCATGTACAGTCTGTTTGCAGAGCTGTCAACTCCAAACTGGGTGTTGCATATAAGACTAGTTATATGCTCATGCCGTCGGTTAAAATGGCTATTGTGAGGGGGATTCTGCTCCCCACCCTAACCTATGGGGCTCCCTTATTTGGGGCTGCTCATAAAACTGACCTACTCAGATGGGATATTATGTATAACAACATATGTCGCTATGCCTCTTCTGCGCCTCGGCTTAAACACTACTGTCAACTTTATAATGATCTTGGTTGGCTCTCTCCATTAGCTGGTAGGAAATACTACCTTGGCTGTCTCATTGATTCGATAATTCGAAATCAAACCCCTAGGTGTCTTGCAGCTATGCTTGTTCCTCAGGACACACTTCATGGTCTACGATCAGCTGATAAATCCTTTCTGAATTTGCCGAGGTGCCACACTAGGAAAGGAACTGTTGCATTTGAGCATGTGGCTCCACAGCTGTGGAATTCCCTTCCCCTCGACATTAGACTTTCTAGCTCTCGCACATGCTTTAAGAGAAAATTGCGCTCAAATCTGCTGATTGCTGATACCTGCTCCTGCTTTCACCCTACCTAATGACTGATGTCTCTTACCATACAATAGTACTTCTCACCTCTATATAACCTTCTTACTGCCTTAGCCTGTCCCGGTTCCCTTTCCCTGCCCATATACAATCTTGCACTGCAGGCATCTCCCTTATGCTTACATATACTCATATGATCTAATTTCATGGCTTGCTCTCCTTTTCCTCACTTACCGACCTTTTCCTTAATGACACCCCTGCTCTCAACGGTTATTTCTTCCTTTTGTATTACCTGTTTTTGTTTTTGTGTACCTTGTTCTGTTTATATGATACGTCACCTGATAATTTATTGTCCAAGGTCCTCTCTATTGATTGCATAGGTAGGCACCTATGAAAGTATGAATGGTCTACTCTGTATGTCTCTGATATATTGTATCCACTTTAACTCATTGTATGTAAAGCACTTTACTTTGTATGTTCCGATATATTGTATCCTCTTTAACTCATTGTATGTAAAGCACTTATAAATTGTTATCCTGTTAAGTTTCGGCATGTCTGTACTCTCCCGGGTCATGCCTGAAAATAGTCATTTTATGGCTAGTGTACTTAACCGTTAACAAAGGCTAAATAAAAATAAAATAAATAAAGAATGCCCTCATTGGGCAAGTTACAAATTGAGGGCACGTTGAGTGAGCACAGTCCGTTCTCGCAGTGTAGCACTGTAGATTGGTCTGGGAACATTCGAGCAAGCCCATATTGCAATAAAACATTCAGCAGCCCTGCAGCAAATACTGTAAGTCTATGAGCCGAAGTCCTTCCAAATGTATTTGGCCCACTTTGCCCTTGATACTGAAATATTTAGTAAATAGAGACTACTGGCTGGGTAAGGAGGTGGCAGAACACACTGGTTCTACATGCGGTTACTCAGTCAGTATTTTTTGTATGGTGCCCCTCACATTTTTTTTATCTAGTATTTTTGACTTTTGTAATGTATTTTATACATAGAAAGAAAGAAACTGTTGTTTCCCATTTGTCCATGGTGAGTTGTGTGGTTGCTAGGGACTGGGCGTCCCTGTGTTAACAGCGCACACTCCCACTGGTTGCCATTCTACTGTGAGAGGGTTTTGTAAAACAAAAAAAAACAAGGCTGCCAAACATCTTGCTTAGTGAAAAGAGAAACGGACAAGATCCCCAAAAAATTTAAGTATCTGGTTGATCCTGCATTTTGCGTTAATACAAACGAACTGCTCCCATTTCTGAAAACCACTGTGGCAATTTTCAGTTTGGTTTTAGATAATATTGCTGCATGGTGGTTTTCAGTTTATGATTTGAAAGCACGGCTTGAGGGTTGAAGTCTAAATGAATGGAATGCTAAACAGCATTCCATTCATTTTAGTCTCCGTGGCTGAACAACGTTTCGGTATGGTGGAGTTTCTAGCGGGAACAACGTTCCACCATACACTATAGCTTCATATGTCCACACAGAACTCAAGCTATTTAGTGAGTGCAGAGTGAGTGGCACAAATGTGGGAACTAGTGATCGTATGGTCCCCTTAGGCCACAGAGTGCTCCACAGTAATAGCAAGGATGGCAAAAGGGAAGGGAGCTAGACACCCAAATAAGCTTAAACAGGAGAAGTAAAGATCAGAAAAAGGTATTTCTTACCCTCCAACAAACACAGGAAAAGCTATTACAGTCTTTCCAACAAGCCTCACATGAAGGCAATGCACACAACCCTGTCTTCTGACCACTCAGCGATCCTTGAATAAATCCGGCAGTGCAACTATCAGCTCAGCGAGTGCTTGCTCTGGAGACTCAGAAGTTTTCCTTGTGTCTTTCACCAGCATCTGGAGACATGCCAGATACCCCATCCAAAATGTGAGTCCTGCGGCTAACACCTTGGTGACAATGGGGTGGAATGCTGTGCGTCGCTGACTGACAGAGGTCAGGAGATCCTGGGCTACTCTCAAATGCTTCCCTTCCCACGTAACCTCTTGCATGTAATTCCTGAACCTTGGTAAAAAAATGCTGCTATTCCAAATAATTGAGGAATCGGAACAGGAATGGCCGTAGTGGTGCACCCTCTGACGGCATGGGGCACAGTGCCCGATGCGCCCGCTCAATGGAGTAACTGGTTCCGTAAGGAGAGGGACCTGCCAATTTCTGGATCAAATTTTGAGTAAATTTTAAGAGGGTTGGAGCCCTCTTCCTTTTCTGGTGATAACAATTGCATTGTTCCATCAGCTCCGACCTTCCAAGTCCTCAAGCTTAGCCTCCAGACGGGATGTTTTTTGCCTCAGGGCCACCAGCTCTGGATTGGTGCAGCCAGACCATTTCTCTAAGGAGGCAATCTCAGTTTTGTTGTCCCCAGTGTGTTTATATAACTCTTCCAAGGAGGTTGTAATTGATTTTAGCTCTCTAGTAAAGTTTTTCATTTCTTTGCAAAAAGGTAGTATTTCGGACAGAAAGTGCTTCTCTGTCAGGGGTGTCTGTCCTATTGTTGCAGTTGAAGAGTGACCGATCCCTGAGGGATGGGTCTTGGTATGCTTGGATGCCTTTTCAGGCGTAGCTGGCGGGGTGTACCGTGGAGGAGGGTTCCTCATTTCAGCATCCATTCCCAGTTGCAACCTCTTCAACCAGCACCACAGGACTTTCAGGGGATGTTACCAGAAGGAAGGTGTGCAATGAACTCAGGTCTGTTATGGCAAAAATGGAGTTTAATTGGGAGCAGTGCAGGAGCCCACAGAAGAAGCTGCTACCCGGCAGTCTGCAACACGTGACTCCTGCACCCAGTAATTACCTACAGGCACAAACTGTGCCCCACCTTAGGCTCTACCCCACCAAAGGATGGTTACAGTTATATATTGAAGAACCTAGTTATCCCAGTAGATGCTGTAAAATAGTGCAGTATATTATCCCAGGCATCTTGCGCTCTCTAAATCTGGTTGCAGCCCAAAGGGTTAACCTGGTTTACTCCCTGTTAAAATAATTTAAATTCTTTCCCCATTGTTGGACCCAGGTAAGGATAGCTCCCCAATGGTTGTGGCCATGGGGCCATAAAGAAATGAATGGGTGGCTGGCATCTGCTAACAGCTTTCTGTTTTCTTTTATTTTGAGAAAAATTAATATTACTCCCTGTTCTCTCTTGTCCCTCTAGTACACTGTCCTGTCCCTCATATCCTCCAGAACTATGTCAATATTACACCATTTCTCTCTCTCTCTCTCTCTCATATCACAGAACTTCTTGGCTTATATCATATATGGTAGTAGTAACAGCCAGCAAGTGCCACTTCCATATATATGAGAGTGAGAGAAAGTAGAAGCTGTTTCTGACAGGCTGGTCAGGGCAAGTGCAACCAAGGAAGGTGGGAGAGTGTCCAATGAAGTGGAAGGAGAAATGGATGGAGGAGGAGGAAGAGAGCTAACTGATTTGTCACTTTTTTGGTAGCATTCATTGAATGGTGAAGAAGGGTGGTAGGCATCTCCTAAAAGCAAGTGTTTGTGGAAAATGATCTATGTGATATTGCTAAGGAGAAGGGTGTGAGAGTGGTGTGTAAGATTAAGTGAAGGGGAGGTTTTGGCATACTTGGGTGTCTGGCTGAAAGAAGATGGGAGTCAATAGAATCAGTGTGTGCATGCTGCAAAGGCAAAAAGGGGGATCCTAGTTATATTCATCATCTTTACTCAAATAACAGTCTACCATCAACAATTGTTCTTTATGACACCAATTATGGGATTGAGCATCTAACAATGGAGGGAGGATTATATCTGTAAGAGGGAGTGGCCCAGGGGGGCCTGGACTTGGAGTTGGGGGGGTTAGAGTAAGATTAGGATATTTTTATTTTTATTCTCATGATGATCAGTCAGTATACAGGAACATCATTTTTAAAAATTCTAGTTTTTTATTTTCATTTTCTAGGTTAGGATGAAAATAAGTTATATCTGGAGGATGGCTCAGTTAGGATCAAAGCCTCAAATGTGTCCCTGGATCCAGCACTGAAATAGAGAAGGGAAAGTGGGCATTGCAGCAACATAAACAAACAAACAAACAAACAAATAAATAAATAAAATAATTCCCATCTGGACCTGAAGAAAGACCAGGTATGTATTTTTTAACAGCATAACACATTTTGAATCAGCAGTTAATAGAAATAGCAGTAAAACCAAACTGCTGAAAAACTGTGGCACTAATGTGTAATCATTTATAATGTTTTTTGCTGAATAGTTTGTAGTGGCCCTTCAACTGCTGGTGCTTGGTTGGGCCTCAGGGGCACATGAGAGAACCAGCATCAGACAGTTGTTTGAGAAATGAATGGAACTTAAGGAAGAGAAGGAGGAAACAGGAGGACTCACCAGTGGAGAAAAGACAGGTAGAAAGGCTAGTGGCAACAGAATCCCTTGCTATCATCCTCATCATCTGTGTGACACACCTTATGGGTGCCATCAGCGTGCATAACCTTTGGAAAGTATATGTTTTTGAATTTTGGCAGATTCATTTTTAGAAAAGTGAGCATCTCTACATTTTTGTGGAAAGACATGTTCTTTTGTTGGTCACTACTGCTCCAGCAGCACTGAAATTTCACTCTGAATATGTGCTGGGGTGGGGGGGGCAACTGAGGTATTCAACTGCAGTCTCACTGAATGAAGGCTACATTGATTTCTTCTGTTACCAGTACAATAAAGGTTCATCACCTGCGGTGAGATGCACAGTCTCCACTATATAATCCTTCACCATTTTTGTAGGAGGGACTTCTGGTACCACAACTGCCGACTTGAGCCTTTCCAGCTGTCTTATCAGCCAAAAGTCTGACAGCATGTCCCACAGTGGTTTTTCTTCTTGTGGTGTAGCAGCAGTCACACTGGTAGTAGCAGCAGTTCTGGTTGATTTTGGCAGCCAAAAACATCAGTAGTGGTTGTACCAGCAGCGGCAACAGCAGCAGCAGCGATGGCAGACTGTGTTCCTCCCTCCCTCTCCGCCAGATTTTGTGCAGATTCTGAATGTGGCCATAATGGTATTAATATTTTAATACTTTTCTCAACTATACATGCTGATATTTTCTCAATTAATAGTTCATGATAATATTTCAGGTCTTTAAAGTCATGTGGTTTGAAGAATGTTTCAATTGTATCCATAAATCGAGGATCCAAAAGTGTGGCCAAAATGTAATATTCAGTTTTGCACATATTTATAATGCACTGATCACTGAGGAAGGTGTTTAACATTTTTCCTACAAGTGAGGCAGCATTGACATCATCATTGTCTAGAAACTGTGACTCGAGACACACCAGTCTCAGCTAGATGAGAGAAATTAAAGGTAGTAGCTGGCTTAGCCCAGCATCATCAGTGCTTACCACTCAGGTAGCCTCCTCAAAGGGTTTAAGGACACAACAAAGATTCTCCATCAGACTGATTGGGGCTGATATTCACATCTCCTTTCCCAATGCCATGTTGGACTGCATATTGATGGATGGCTTTCTGCTGTTCAGACATTCTCTGCATCATATAGTAAGTTGAATTCCACCAGGTTGGAACTTCCTGTATCATATGGTGGAGAGGAAGACTATTTTCTTATGTTTGTTTATTTATTTATTTATTCTTCAGGTGAAGCTACCTCTGGCTGGAAGCTGCAATACTGAACATAGGATTTGCAAGAAAGCGAGTTGTGCTCACAACAGAGGGAGGTGAACCTTACAATTGTCTTTGGTTTGTAGCAGATATTCTGCAGGTGGAGGCTACTTCTAACTGAAAGGTGAAATAAGGAGCTTAGAATTATCAGGAAAGACAGTCTTTCAAGCAACAGGGAGAGGTGGATCTAGCTTTACCTTTGTTACAATTCTTAAGATTTTCAGTGCAGGAAGAGTTTAAATCACAGCTGACTTATTTTGGGGCTGACTGCTTTCAGAGCACAAACCACCAGGCTGTTTTGGGGCTGGGGAGGTTTACCTGTGTCTGACTTGGATGTCTGGATTTTTCTCTGTTTGATTAGCAGGGTATTTTCTCTGTCAAATTGTTGTGTATGGCATCTTGCTGACAGGAAGGCACTCATCGGAGCAGTGGGTCAGAGCTTTTAGCTGATTGTTTGTGACGGCACAGTTTAGGGCCCAACCCCTGCCCACCCTCACCCCACCCACCCCTGGAAATAGTTCCTTTATACCTGGGGTTCTGACATCATTTCCTCAAGAGTGCAAGGTGCATATCCTCTCTAGCACACTGCACTGACAATATAAGCATACACATTGTATAATATAGATATTTCTATAAAACAAACCCATCACACACACACACACACACACAAAAAAAAGTAGATAAACATGTGGGGAGTAGTGCAATGTAATGGCTGTGGGGCAGCAGTCTTCTGGGAGTCTTTCTGGAGGCTGAGATGATGCCCTATTTGCAGACAACTCTCTGCCCTGAGGGAGGAAGTTGCCCGTCTTCAGGCCACACTGGACAGTAGTAAGGGAACCTTCCCCCAGGCCACACTGGACAGTAGGAAGGGAACCTCCCCCATCCAGGTAGCACCAGAGCCATCACCACTACCTCGGAGGTTGCGAAGAAAGCACAGCAGTTGGACCACAGTGGGCTCAGGGAGGGTGAGGATGGTGGAACAGAGGCACACCCAGTCAGTTGTTCCACTCCACAATCCATACACCATTCTGGGGGAGCATAGCTCCCCTACAGATGCACCTGCAGAGGAGACTAAGGAGACTGAGGACAACTGTCACAAGGGAGGCCCACAGGAAGGAGGCAGAGGACACCACAGGGAAAGGAAGCAGCTCTTGGTGGGGGACTCAATTATTAGGGGGACAGAACTGGGGGGAGCAGGGAAAACTGAAGTAAGGTGCCTGCCTGGTGCCATAGCTTGGAGGAACAGGAAGCGCATCCTCAGGATCATGAGAACAGCTGCACGGGAGTCTGAGCTGGATGTCATTGTCCACCTAGGGACAAATGACTTGGCTCATCATGAGATTAGAGCAGTGCAGGAGGACTTTGTAGAGTTGGAGAGGGGCCTAAGACAAGTAGCACACACAGTATCCTTCTCAGAGGTGCTGCCTGTCAATGGCATGGGTGAGGCAAGGGTACTTTGCACCATGCAGTTTAATGAATGGTTGAAAAAATGGTGTGGAGCACAGGAGTTTGGCTTTATTGGGGACTGGGGTTACACCTGGAGGGACACCAGCCTATACTGGCAGGATGGTCTGCATCTGTCCAGGAAGGGAACAAGTCTTTTGAGCAATCAGTTTAAATGCTTCATTGGCAAGCTTTTAAACTAGTCAAAGGGGGAGGCACTGATAAGCAACAGGAAAATCCCAGCCTCTCCCTACAAAACAGGGTACTAAATGAGAAAAAGACTGAGGTAGAAAGGTCAGTGGGGGATGCTGCAACAGAAGGTAAAGCCATCAAAAAATGGAGAGCAATGAGTACCAATGCCCGTAGTCTGGGTAACAAGCTTCCTGAATTAGGGGCCTGATGGAGGAGGAACATCTGGATATCGTGGCAGTCACAGAAACATGGTACACTCAAAACCATGACTGGGACATAAACATACCAGGATACACTATCTACAGGAGGGACAGGGAGGGTAAAAGAGGAGGAGGAGGAGTAGCTCTTACATAAGGGAAGGAATAAAAGCAACAGAACAAAAGGGTAAACAGGAGAAGAAGAAGCACTGTGGGTAAATTTGAGACAGACAATGGCACCACAATCCGCAATAGGGTTGATACAGACCCCTTTCAGGGGAGGAAATGGACAAGGAAATGATAGAAAGTATACTTAGAATGGCAGAAAAAGGGAGATATTGCTGATGGGTGATCTGAATATGCCAGATGTTAACTGAAGTGCAGTTGCAGCAGCCACTCAAGAGTGGGTTATTCTAGATGCCCTACAGGGGCATGCCTTAGACAACTAGTGATTGGAGCCCACTCGAGAGGGAGCAATCTTAGACCTGGTTCTCTCAAAAGAGATGGAGAGAGGATCACAGATGTAGAAGTGGGTAGCCATCTGGGAATTAGCAGCACTACAACAGTATGGTTAATAATAAACACAGCAAGAGTCAAGCCATACAAAGGCAAAAGTACTGGACTTTAGGAGGGCTAACTTTGCTAAAATGGGTGAGTGCCAAGGAATGCACTAGCAAATGAGCAGGAAGGAGGGTGGAAGAACAATGGGGACTAATAAAAACTGCCATCACAGAGGTAACAAGCCTTTGTGTGAAGCAAATAAACAAAACAAAACGATGTAAGAAACCACTATGGTTCTCAAAGGAAGTGGCAGTGAAGGTTCAAGAGAAAAAGAAAGCATTCAGGAAGTACAAGGAATCACAGAAGGAGCAGGACAGAGAACTGTATCAGATAAAGCAAAAGGAAGCTGGGAAGGCAGTCAGAACAGCAAAGGCCCAAACCAAGGAAAAGATAGCCAACTCAGTTAAGAAGGGATAAAACCTTTTATAGGTACATCAGGGAGTGAAGGAAGACCAAGGGAGGGATAGTGAGGCTTAATAAAGGAGAGACGGTGGGCAGAGGGTGACTGTGAAAGGCAGAGATACTAAACAAATATTTTTGCTCAGTATTTACAAATGAAGAGGGGAGGTACCCTAAAATAAAACAGTAGAAACACTGGATACAGAAGTTGATACCAGCCCATTTACAGAAGAAAGGGTTATGAAAGAACTCCTTAAAACTGAAGGGGACAAAGCAATGAGGCCTGATGGGATTTATCCCAGAATTCTAAAAGAACTAAGGGTAGAACTAGTGACACCACTGACTACCCTCTTTAACAAATCATGGAGGATGGGGTGGTACCCGAGGACTGAGGAGGGCAGATGTGATTCCCTTCACAAAAGTGGGAGCAAGGCAGAAGCAGGAAACTACCAGACCTGTTAGTTTAACCTCAGTGATAGGGAAAATGATGGAATCACTTGAAAGAAAGAATTGTCGAGTATCTAGAGGCCAGAGGGGCACAGGACCCAAGGCAGCATGGATTCACAGCGAAAGGTCATGCCAGACGAATCTGATAGATTTCTTGACTGTGACCAAAGTAGTAGATCAGGGAGGGGCTGTGGACATGGCCTACTTAGACTTTAGCAAGGCATTTGACACAGTCCCACACAAAAGATTAATATACAAGTTAGCCAGCCTGGGAGTGGGTCCCAAGATGACAGCCTGGAAAGAATTGGCTGGAGAATAGGACACAGAGAGTAATAGTAAATGGAGTCCACTCTGAAGAAAGGGGGTTACTAGTGGGTACTGCAGGGTTCAGTATTAGATCGGTCTCAATGTCTTTATAGTTTACATTGCAGAGGAACTGAAGGAAAAGTATGTCTCTTTGCAGATGACACAAAGATCTGCAACAGAGCTGATGCACAAGGTGGGGTGGAAAGGATGAGAAGGGACTTGGCAAGGTTAGAGGAATGGTCAAATGTATGGCAACTTAGACTCAATGCTAAGAAGTGCACGGTAATGCACCTGGGAAACAAAAACCCAGGGGAAGAGAACACAATGGGGGCTGAGATACTAACAACAACAAAAATGGAAAGGGACCTGAGGGTAGTCATATCAGATGACCTAAAGGTGGGCAAGCAATGTGAGAGGGCAGCAAGGAGGGTTGGGGGATACTGGGATGCATAGGGAGAGGCATCACCAGTAGAAAACAGGAAGTTATTATCCCTCTGTACAGACAGCTGGTGAGACCCCATCTGGAGTACTGCGTGCAGTTCTGGAGACCAAATCTCCGCAAAGATATAGATAGGATGGAAGCTGTCCAGAGGGGGAATTAAAATGGTGCAGGGTCTGCACTGGAAGACATATGAAGAGAGACTTAAGGAGCTTAATATGTATAGCCCTCGAGGAAGGGGGGACATGATAGAAACTTTCAAGTACCCTCAAGGAATCAACAAAGTCCAAGAGGGTAGCATCTTTCAAAAAAGAGGTGTGCAAGAACAAGGGGACAATTTGAAGATAGAGGGGCGGCTCAGAGGTAATTTAAGGAAGTATTTTTCACAGAGAGGGTTGTGGATGCATGGAACGGCCTTCCGGAGGAGGCTGTGGAGTCAAAAACAGTGGGGGAATTCAACAATGCATGGGACAGACAAGGCAATTCTAGTGGGGGGGTAGGAGGAAGTAGGCTGTTGGTAAACTAGGATCTGCAGCTTATCCAGTAGGTAGGGAAATGGGCAGACTGGGTGGGCCAAGCGGTCCTTATCTGCCGACAAATTCTATGTTTCTTTAATAACTGGGTTGGTGCACTGATCCAAAGGACTGTTTTGAGGCATGACCTGAGCCACAGCATGGCACATTAAGTGATGCAGGTGTGGAGAACAACAGTAAATACAGGCCTAAACATGAGGTGCAGGAAATTACAGAATAAGGGGTCTTTACATAAAGTGCAATTACATAAGATGGTAACCAGCAAAAAACAGCACACCTCAGCCAGAAGTCAGTGAAGCAAAATTATTTTAATTAATTGCATAGTATAAAAACACCAGAGATACAAAGCTCCACATCAAAGCTGCAAACCTCAACCGGTTTTGTACACACTAGTACGTCATCAGGAGTGTGTGTTGCTAGGTTCGTAACAGGCTTTAAAAATGTGCATTTTTTTGCTGGTTACTATCTAAGTTTATTACTTGCACCCTCAGTTCTGTGGAGCTGGAATTGCTGACTCTCTAATTACATAAGATACAAGGTGCCCAAAAAGGCCAGCATACAGGCCAAAAATACATACTCACAGGCCAGGCAACAGGCTGAAATACAAGTCACAAAACACAGAGACCAAACATAATTCTCAGATATGATACATAAAGTGTAAAATGCATTCAGGTACACTAATAGTGCACAGGTCAAGAATCAGATTGGAAGTCAGAAATCGAGTACAACTTTTCCCCTTAGCAAATAATGCTGGGACTTAGAGTAGGGAGGCAGCAGCCCGAAAGGTGGGGGGGAAGAGGATAGGAGCGGAAGTGGTGAGTGTAGCAATGACGAGACCCCGCTAATAGGTGGGGGGAGGGAGGATGCCAGAGATTACCCAGGAGAGCAGTGGCATTTGGCTTCAGACAGTAAACAAGTCTTTGAAATGGTTTTTGAAAGAGAGATGGGAGGCAGAAGAGCAGTGTGATGTGGAGAGTCTGTTCCACAGGGAGGGGGCAGAGATGGAAAATTCTTTATTACCCATGGTAGAGGAAATTCGTGGAACTACCGGGGGCGGGGGATGGATGATTCACGGAGGCTCCTGGCTGCCACTCTGCCACTGAGGAAGGATGAGTATGGGGACTGGTGGCCACCTCTCAGAATATCGTCAGCTAAGTAGCCAAGAGCAAGCCACTTAACTGCCCAGTGCTCCCAAGTCGCCCCTCAAAACAGACACTTGTGCCTAGTGGGCCTTACCTGGTTACCAAAGACTAAAATAAAAAAAATTAAAAATAAAGGGCATAGTCAAACCGTCATTGCAGTGGGAGCAAACCAAATGACTGGTACAATACACAATGATGGGTAGAATAGGGGGCATGGAGGACAAAGTGACAGATACTATTGTAGACTGAGCTCAGTCTAGAGTGTAGAGCTGAGGAAACAAGGGAATAGATGGGAGAGCAGTATTCAAGCAGGGGGTAGAAGGTTTCCTTGTGCAGTTGCTAGGCGCACCTCATAAGACAGGAATTGATTTAGGTGGTAGGGGCCACCTAGCTTCTGATTAACTCTGAGCACAGAACTATTGATGTGGTCAGTGAATGTAAGGAGGGGGTCCAGGGTGACACCTAAGTATTTGAAACTAGGGACATTTTCGAGGGGGGAGGGGCAGAAGGTGTAGGTACAAGGAGGTAGGCATTTGTCTTGGAGATCTTTGTGAGAAATGGTTTGGATCCAAATACCATTGCTTTTGTTTTCTTTTCATTTACCAAGAGTCTGTTGGAAAGAAACCAATTGTGGGCAGCGCTATAATTAAGTGCAAGAGCGGAGGAGATGTTTGCAAGAGACTTGTCCCTATGGTAAAGGACAAGGTCATCCACATAGAGGAGAGCCTCACAGGTGAGGCTCTCAGCCGGGACTCCATTAGTAAAAATGGAAAAAAGTAGGGGGCCAAGGATGGAACCTTAGGGAACCCCTGTGGATACTGGTAGGGCAGGGGAGGAGGCTGTACCAATTGTAACAGACTGGGATCTGCCATTGAGGTAGCTTCAAAACCATGCTGTTGTCTTGGCAGAGCAATCAAGGTGTAGGAAAGTGGAGTGGAGGAGGGAGTGGTCGGAGGGGTCAAAGGCCTTAGTCAGATCCATGAATACAGCACCAGTGGCCTTACCCATGTCCATGTTTCTGAGGACATGGTTAGAGAAATAGGCTAAGGCTTATATGGTGCTGTGGTGCTTATGGAAGCCATGCTACTAGGGGCACAGCAGATTATACTTTCGAAGATGCTCCGAGAGTTGGAAGTGCACAATTTATTCCAGTAGCTTGCTCAGGTGGTGGAGGAGGGATGTAGGCCTATAATTATCAGGAGAAAGGGGATCACCTGCTTCGAAAATAGGCACAATGTTAGCATGTTTCTAAGAGTCTGGCATTGTAGACAAGGAGAGAGCAAGGTTAAAGATGAAGGTGAGGGGTTCAATGATTGCCAGAGAGATGAGCCTAAAGAACGAGGGAAAAAGTCCATCGCTGCCAGGGCTACCCCTGGCAGGGAGGGACTTCAGGAGCTTTGTGGTAACTCCTGGGCCGATGGCTCTAAAGTAGAAGGGGGGGGGTGTCGGAGGGGGTGGTGATGGAGGAGGCATAGTTAGCCTGACTACCAGGGCTAGGGGGTGGCTGGGAGGGTAGTTTGGTAAGATAGGCAGAGAGGTCAGAACATTTTTTGTTAAAAATCCTTGCACTCTCAGAGGGATCAGTAAGGGGTCCCGAGGGGGGAGGTGAGCTGAATAACTTGACTATGGGTCTTGGGGTTGAGTAAGGATCTGACTGAGGCCCAGAAGCAATGGGGCTCGCCAAGGTTGTTCCTTTGAAGGTTTAGGTAGAAACTGCATTTTAGAGATTTGACAGTTTGTCTTGCGTAAGCACCTATAGACGTTCCAGAGTTGGGGGAAAGGGGATGGTTTATAAGCTTTCCATTTACTGTCTCTCTCTTTCATTAGGGACAGTAACTCTTTGAATATCCATTGGGTGCTGCCAACTCTCACCCTCCGAGTAGTGAGATGGAAGTGGAGGTCTTGTATCCAAATGAGGGTATTTGTGAGGACGCTAACTGCATCTGACACATTGTTGATGAGGTAGAGGGCAGACCAGTAGTGGTCACTTATAGAGTCTGACAGTGTACCCGCCTGTAGGACCATGTCCACCTGATTTGTGGCTATCCAGTCGAGCAGTGAGTGGTTGAGCATATGGGAATTGTGCCTAGTGGAGGATGAGATGATTTGCTTGAGGTTGTGTATTTTCAGGAGGTTTGAATAGTTGGGTTTCTTGGTGCGTAACCAATTAAGGTTAAAGTCCCTGAGTAATATGGTGTCCCTGGTAGGAGAGAGTAGTCCTAGGCTATCGAGAAGGGTGGATAATCCAGGGATATCTCCGGTAGGGGAGTTGTAGCATCAGCCCAGGTAGAACCTAGGGTCAATTCTACAAGGAGCCATTCACTGGGGGAGAGGGGATCAGAGTGGCTAACAATGGTGGTTGAGATATGTTCCTGGACATACAGTGCTACTTCCCCACCCTTTTTTCTTCCTGGTCTATCCATGTGAAGGAGGGAGTAACCTGGGAGATGTTTAGAGGGGTTAGACTTGTATGGTTTCAGTCAGGTCTCACAGAGCCCTAGCACATGGGGCTTATAGAGGGACACCCAGGCCTCAAGGTCTGAGAACTGGGATGGGAGGCTGCAAAGATTTAAATGTGCAATTCTTAGACCAATCTGCCTTACCCAGGTGACATTAGAGTGGTCAATAGGGGTGTTAGCAGGGCCTGGGTTGCTTTCAATGCCACTAGCAAGGAGAAGGAGGGAGAAAAAAAGAGCAGAGAGGTGGGAGCCAGGGGGGTGGGTGAGTAGGTGAGGGAGTACAGGAAGAGACCAAGTAGGCGATATTCAGGGTTGGAGAGGAAAGCAAATAGAGAAAGGCCCATGGGAGTTAATTCATATCTAACAATAGTAGGGGGAGGCACTTCAGGTCTATGGAGGTGAGTAAATGAAGATGAATGTTGCTGTTCTACGGCAAGCACCGAAGCACAAAAATCTGACATTAAAAGCAGGCCAGTTATAGAGGCAGCCAGAAGGGGGAGCAGTAATAGCTTCATGTGTGGTGCTATAAGAGTTAGTGACCAAAAGCCCTTTATAGCACTCTTGCCCAAGTGGTTAGGATTTCACATTACAGCAGAGAGAGGGATGCAGAGGTGGTTTGAGTCCCATGGCCAACATTTCCAACCTGAATCTGCTGCAACAACTCTCGAGCTCTTACAGAATGGCTAAAGTGGGTGCAGACAGCATGGGCAGCTGCAATCAAGTTCTGAACATTTCTGTCTCCACTGGTGAAGTCAGATTATAGTATGCATAAAGTTATCAAGCTTTATTGCCTTCAAGATATTTGAAGCGTTGTCAGACACTATAAACCGAGATTGCAAGAACTTTGGAGTCGGAGTCAGCCTCAGCAAACTTTTCTTGAAGGCCCTCTAGAAGATATTCTGTTTCTGGTCTTCTTCAAACCCATAAATACATAATGTTGTCTGCCGCTGCTGACAGTTCCACTAGATGATGTGGAGTAGGAAGAGAGAGGAAAAGTTTACCCAATGGCCAGTCACAGCCATATAGTCAGTCATCTGGCCACTGGTCCACATATCTGTGATGCTATGAACCTTTTTGCTCACTGAACCTTTCAGAGCATCAGACACACTTTTACGAACAGTGTCATATAAATCTGGGATGGCAACAGTTGAGAAATAGATCTGGCTGAGGACCTGGTACTTTGGCACTGCAATTTCCGTAAGTGCCCTAAAACCTGGGTTAGCCACAAAGGAAAATAGAAGCAAGTTGGTGGCGATCATCTCCCCAACT
Organism: Neoceratodus forsteri; assembly: GCA_016271365.2. NCBI lineage: Eukaryota > Metazoa > Chordata > Ceratodontiformes > Ceratodontidae > Neoceratodus > Neoceratodus forsteri. Next base: position 659,496,434 of record CM057455.1, on the reverse strand, counting down.
GTCTTTGTTAATCCCCTTGCCTCAAGCCTGTTGGGCTTATATTTCTGCGACCACTCAAAAGAGTCTTTCAAAGAAATTTGATGGCCACTACATTGGCTGACATCACCAGATTTTTTGGGCTGCTTCCCTTGATTTCACCCCAATGAGGGGTGGATGTTACGAACATACAAACATATGAAACTGCCAGCAGATACAAGCCAAATGGTCTAGCGCATCTGCTCAATTGTGCAGCACAGAGGTTAGACTCCTGCTGCTCCCCTCCACCCCTTGCCCCCTCTCTTCCCTCTTCATCTTCCCACTGACTAGTATCTTGCCCTTAACCCTAACCCACCCCCTTTTAAAGCTTTCCACTATTTTAGGAGATATCACTTCTTCAGGAAGCATGTTCCATCCCCCTACCACCCTCTCCGTGAAGTAATGATTCCTCGCCTCCCTCCTAACTCTACTCCCCACCAACTTCAGGCTGTGCCCCCTAGTAATCCCTTCTATCTTTAATCAAAACATGCCCTCTGTACTAACTCTGTTAATGCCCTTTAAGTAGTTGAAGGTTTCAATCACCCCTTTCCCTTCTCTCCTCCAATGAGTACATGTTGAGATCCCTCAACCTATCCTCATAAGGCTTCCCCTTCATATCTCTGATCATTTTAGTCTCCCTCCACTGTACCCCCCTCCAGTAACCTGATGTCCTTCTTCAAGTATGGGTTCCAGAACAGTACACAGTACTCCAAGTGCGGCCTCACCAGTGACCTGTACAGTGGCAGAATGACTTCCTCCCTCCTAGAGATGATTCCTCTTGCAATGTACCCCAGCATTCTATTAGCTTTTGCTGCTGCTTTCCTACATTGAGATGAGCAGTTCATATCCTTTGTGACCATTACCCATAACTTTGTGGATGTTGTGGTCGTGGATGGTATATGACTCCTGTAAGGATGTGGTGGTGGTGGACTCAAAGGGATAAAGAAACAAGAAACTGAAGGTGTTGTGCTTTGACTGGAAGACAGACTTTCATGATCATCCTACTCCTCCTTGTCAGTTACTTCCTCACCTTGGTTAACATCTATATCTTCATCCTCCTCAGCTGAGTGCAGCAGTGTAACAATCTGTGTGTGTTCCTTTTGTGCTTTTTGATCCTGATAAATGTGAGATTTGTTCATATGTCTTATCATTATTGATGTTCCCATCCAAATCTCCACTTTACTGCAATGTAATTTTGTTCTGCCTAATTTGCAAACTACATGGCTGCAAGATGATTTATCTTGTGTGAAAAAAAAATCCCACACAATGGATTTCACAGATTTTGTAGCACTGCTGCCTATAGGGAGGGTATGGTCACCACCAGCACTGCTACTACCACAGCCACTAGCACTGCCAGTATCTCTTTGAGGTCCTCTCCAGTAGTAGAGTCAGGTTTGGGAGCCAGGGGGGCAATTCAAGTTAACCACGGGCTCCATGGCCAGCCCACCAGTGCAGTGGTAGCCCTACTGCTTGCGATACCAGCGACCCGGGTTTGGTAGAAAGCCTGATTTGCTGGAGGGCTGGCCAGGGAGAAGTGGGTTGAGCACCCAGAGGGCTGCTCTTCTCCTCCAGGGATGCTGGGCAGCAGGTCCCGCTGCTATACTGCCACCTGGGTGACCATGGGTAGAGGTGCAGTGGGATCCCAGAGTGAAGGGTGGGGAGGATGTCAGATGAGGTCCGGAGCAGCAATATGTCTCGGTGTTCCTTTGTGTTCTTGGACACCCTCATGCATATCATCCTCAAGAGGTAGGGAGACACCAGAAAAATGGAAAATCCCCACATCTGCACTTGGGAGATGGGCCCTGGTGCCTTAGCCACACTTGACCAGGCTCTGGAGGGTGTTTGGTTGGACCACCCGATACATTAATTGGACTGGGGGCATGACCTGGGGTCTCCCTCCTCCCCACCCGAGGGGCAAACCTAAACTCGATGGGGGTCGGTCCTCTGAAGCAACCTCAAGATGCCTGGTGGAGCCCTACAGGTCGCCTAGGGGGTCCCAGATAAGAGGAGCAGATGTGGTGCTGGGGGGGCATATAAACAGTAAATATATATAAAAAAAAAAAATGGGCTCCACAATGGATGTGAAGAGTGAAAAAAGATGGTAGAGAAGCACCACTACTCATGCTGATAGCCAGGAGGGGCCACTACCCCCAGCTCCCCCCTCTAGCTCCTCCACTGGTCCTCCCATGTCCACCTGCATGCCTTTTTAGTGTGCAGCCTCTCTGACTGGCTCAACTGCTTCTGTTTCTACTCATCTAGAAGCCTGTACACCTTCTGTCTTTCGTTTTTCCTCTGCGTGTGTGGGTGTCTCCTTATGCCCCACTATCATTTTTTTGCCACACCACCATCCTCCCTATAATTCTTTTCTGTTCTTTTTCTAGCTTTGGATTCCTCCTTTTCATCCCACTCCCCAGAAGAACTACTGCTATTTGACAGACTGACTGCTACTTTATCTACTACAAACTCAGGGTCTATTCCACTGATCTCCTCCTCCTCTTCATCATCCGTCTCCCTGCTTACTAAGACTGGCTGTTGCTCCATGATGCTCCTTGTGCTCATCCTCTGAATACCACAGCAAGTTACTTCTACAATGTCCTGAACTTTCTGCACCAGTGTTACTATTTCTTGAATTACCTGAAAAATGCTGCTACTGTTTTTTTTTAACCACCCATGGTTTTACCCAAAGGCTCCAAACAATTTGTTTCCTGTCTTTCCACAATGGAAATGATAACTGTTTCTAATACATTTTTTAATAGCAAATGGTGGGTGCATTTCTAGGTGCAAATACAGGGATATTTATTCCCAAATAGGGCAGTAAAGCACTTAGTGGGAGCATCAAGTATGAAGAACACAGGAGGATAATCACACAATCAAAGCAATTAACTAGAGCACTCCACTGCTGCTGTGCATACAAAAAAAGAAACATTGTTCTCAAACAGGTTAATGAAGCGCTGCTGGCTGCACTGAACTGAGTCATGACAACAAAGGGAAATGTATTCCCAAATAGGTCAGTAAAGCACTACTGGCTGCCTCGGGAAATTTATTCCAAAACAGGTCAGTAAAGCAGTTAGTGGCTGCCTCAAATACTGAAAATACGCTAATAAATTTATTCCCAAACAGGTCAAAAAAGCACTTTATAGTCAGTGTGACAAGTGTCAAGTACACAGGAGAATAATCACACAACACAAGCATGGCAATTAATTAGAGCACTCCGCTGCTGCATGTGCAAAAACAGGGAAATTTATTCCAAAACAGGTCATTAAAGCACTGTTGGCTGCATCAAATAATGTCATGAAAACAAAGGGAGATTTATTCCCAAATAGGTCAGTAACGTACCACTAGATGTGCTGAGTTAAGTAGATAACACAGGGAAATTTATTCCCAAACAGATCAGTAAAGCACTTAGTGGGTGTGTCAAGCACTGAAAAAACATTGATTAATTTATTCCCAAACAGGTCAATAAAGCACTTTATAGTGGGGGTGAAACAAGTGTCAAGAACACAGAAGAATAATCACACAGTACAAGCAGGGCAATTAAACAGAACACAACTCTGCTGCTGTGTGTGCCAAAAACAAGAAAATTTTTTCCCCGTCAGTAAAGCACTGCTGGGTACACCGGGTACTTATGAACACAGGGAGATTTATTCACATGTAGGTCAATAAAGCACTGCTGGGTGCATCGAGTTAAGTAGTGAAAACATAGGGAGAGTTATTCCCAAAAAGGGCAGTAAAGTGCTGTGGAGTGAGTTGAGCGCTTGGGAACACAGGGAGATTTATTTCCAAAATAAGTCAGCAATGCACTAGTGGGTGCATTGATTAGCTGCAAACATGAGAGAATGTATTCCAGTAGGGCAGAAAAGCACTGCTGGGTGCATCAATTTCAAGTACTTGGGAACACAGGGAGATTTATTCCCAAATAGATCAGCATAGCACTGCTGGGTGCATGGAGTGCTTGGGAACACAGGGAGATTGATTCCCAAAGAAGTCAGCAAAGCACTAGTGGGTGCATTGAGTAGTTGCAAAGATATGAAAATGTAGTCCTATATAGGTCAGTAAAGCAAATGTTGGGTGTGTTGAGTACTTGGAAAGTGGGAACACGGGAAGATTTATTCCCCCCCAAAAAAGGTCAGCAAAGCACAGGTGGGTGCGTTGAGTAGCTGCGAACACAGAGAAATGTATTTATTTATTATTTATTTAAAAATTGGTACCTGGGAGAGGCACACTGAGTCAAGGCTAGTCACCAGTTGTGATCCAAGGTAAAGGGGAAGGGGAGAAGCACAATTACAAACAAAATACAGTCAGTCAGGTGATATGGTTACAGTGAGGGTGACATACAGAGCATAAGCTGAGTGCAGTACAGACAAAAATGGCAAAACATTGCATGTGGAGGACAAACTAATTAGTATACAAATCCTCTGTGCAAATTGGGCAGACTCAAAGTGCATAGTGCCAGAGAAAAGGGAGGCTGAGCAGTGTTGAAAGTAGGAGTCAAAACAGGTTGATAAACTTCAAAGAGGTTGCCACAACTATGAAGTTAGAGTGGAGGGATAGGTAAGGGGTGGTCAAAAGCCAGGCAAAGATAAGGAAGGGTTCAAGAAGAGGGTTAGTATGTGCAATTTATCCACAAATAGATCAGTAAAGCACTGGTAGGTGCGTGGAGTACTTGGGAACACAGGGAGATTTATTCCCAAAAAACATGTCAGGAAAGCACTAGTGGGTGCATTGAGTAGCTGTGACTGGACTGGTCGGCACCCTACTCCATCACTGATGTGTCCAAAGCTGTAACTTCTCTCACACAGACCCTACTGGCCCTACAAGAACAGCACTTCCCTCTCACAACTAGATGGGTCCGAGGCAGATGATCCTGCTGGAACACTAAAGATCTATTCTCCAGTATAAAAGACAGGGATTGTGCTTGGATTACCTTCAAGGTGTCCCCCTTCCCTGCCTTCTGGGATGTCAACAGGCACCACAGAAACCAATGTAAACACCTGGCTAAATTACTAAAACAGCTACTTCTGGAACCTTCAGAAGAAAAGTCTTAGTGAATCTAGGAAATTTTGGGAATCCACCAGCTCCCTTCTAAACCCACAATCTGGCAAGTCTGCCCTCCAGCTAAATTCCTCCTCAGGCCCGGTGACTGACTCTCTGGATATGGCCCGGGCTTTCAATGAAAAATTCACCGACCTATCAGTGTTTCTCTCCAGACTCCTGGGTGGCCAGCCAAATGAACCGCCTGCGAACCTTACCCCCTACCACCTCCCCCAGCCCCCCTTCCACTATCTCCCCTTTTTATTTCAGGGCTGTCTCTCTCACAGATACCTCCAAGCTTCCCAAATGCCTCCTTAACCGCAGCTCCCCCGGGCCTGATGGACTTTCCCCCATCTTCTTCAGGCTCATCTCCCCTGCCATTGTAAAGCCCCTCACCTTTATTTTTAACCTTGCCCTATCCACCTTTACCATGCCTGACCTATGGAAGACGGCCAAAGTGATCTCTATATTCAAAGCTGGTGACCCCCACTCCACCAACAACTACCGGCCTATCTCCATCCTCCTCCACCTAAGTAAGTTCCTCGAGAAGGTCATCCACCATCAACTAATTGAACACATTACCAAGTACAACTTCTTGTGTAGCCAACAGCATGGCTTTCGCAAGAACCATAGTACTTCCACTGACCAACCACATCCTCATGAATATGGAAAATGGGCTAGCCACAGGCACCGTTTTCATTGGCCTATTTAAGGCTTTTGACTTGGTGAACCACTCCCTCCTCCCCTTGAAACTACGTCTCCTTGGTTTTTCCTATGGGGTATCTAACTGGTTCCAGAGCTATCTCTCTAATCACTCCCAATTTGTCTGTGTAGGCCCCACTTGCTCCCCCACCATGCCTGCCTCAACCTGAGTCCTGCAGGACTCCATTCTGGGTCCCCTGCTGTTCTCCTTATTTATAAATTCCCTTCCCTCTGACAGTCTTACCTGTCACTCCCTCCTCTATGCAGATACATAGATACATACATAGATACATAGACAGTGTCGGCAGATAAGGGCCTATGGCCCACCCAGTCTGCCCATTTGAGCTTGTAAGTTCAGTTTATGTTTTCCAAGAAGTCTGTTGCCCCTTACCCCTGACCTCCAGAATTCCTTTATGTCTATCCCATGCATTCTTAAATCCTGTGATTGTTTCAGCCCCCACCACTTCCTCTGGCAGGGTGCTCCACTTGTCCACCACCCGTTCTGTGAAGAAATTCTTCCTCATGTTTTCTCTGAATCGTACTCCCTCCAACTTCATCCCATGCCCTCTAGTCCTGGAACATCTTTTTCGCTTAAAAATAGTGTATTCCTACACCCTGTTCCTCCCTGTAAGATACTTATATGTCTCTATCATATCCCCTCTCTCCCTCCTCTCCTCCAGGGAGTACATGTTCAGTTCCTTCAACCTGTCTTCATAGGACTTGTGATGCAATCCATGCACCATTTTGTTGCCCTCCTCTGAACCTTCTCTACCCTGTCTATGTCCTTATGTAGGTAAGGTCTCCAGAACTGTACACTGTACTCCAGGTGGGGTCTTGACCTTGTCCTTTTCTTTAGTGATAAATCCCTCTCCTACATTTCCTCTGTTCTCACCCATAACTACGGATCTGCCCATGACTGGTTTGCTGCCAACCTCCTCCTAGTAAACGTTGAAAAAAACAAAGTCAATGCTGTTCGGGTCTAAGCCCTTCATTGCCAAGCTCAAATCACCTTCATCTCTCAGCATAGTCTCCCCAGATGGCCAGGTGCTCGAAAATGTTGATACCTTCAAGTATCTTGGTGTCATTCTTGACTCCTCCCTCTCCTTCGCCAATCACATCAACTCGGTAATTATCCTGCCTTAAAGACTGGCTCATAGCTGGGTCAAGCTGCCAATGCTTTTAGTTGTTTCAATATTATTGTGTATATTTTGCTGTGTATATTGCCTTGTATTTAAGTTTCTGTACCTCATATTGTTTTTCTGTCATTTGTTGTATTCACATTTATTCTATTTGGCATCGGTGTGTATTCTGATATTCCTTGTTATAACCGTATAATGCTTTCGTTACTCCTGTGCCATTGTCATGGCCTGCGTCGTGCCTGAAAATGGTCCCTGGGATCAGTGTACTTACCTGGCTATCAAAGTCATAAATAAATAAATAAAATGAATTCCCAAATAGATGAACAAATCACTGCTGCTGCTGCATTAAGCACTTAGGAATACAGGAAGATTTATTTCCAAATAGGTGAGCAAAGCACTTATATTCATTTTCTCTCTCAGACTCAGATGGTGCCTGTAAGCCTTTTGGCAGGAAGGTACAGGGAAGACAACTTTTGTTCAGTTTGTGCTGTGTACTCTACAGCAGCAGCACAACCAGCCTTCTAAATCACTCTGGGTGACTGAAGTGATCAAATTTTCTTTTATTGCCTCCCTCCAAGACTAGTGATAATCCCCAGTGCCCAAATCCATCCACACAATGTTTTTATGCTGATGCTGTAATGTCTTTAGTTTTATCAGTCTGGATGAAAAAAATTAAATAACAACAACAACAAAATCAGATTGTGGAGGCAGATGTTTTATTTCAAAGTATATTTTTTATCTATCTTGAATTCAGTTGGTTGTTTATTTATTTTTTTACTTACACTCCACTGAAGAGTGATACAAGTCACTCGTCCATCATACAGGCCATCCTCCCCCCTGCACACACACAGTGCACCCACCTATGCACTCTTTAGTCCTTCCCTACCTCCCTTTATCTGCAAAATCAATTTAGTAACAATGTATTTTTAGTTTTCTGTTTCTGCTTAGTTTTTTTACTCTCACTGCCTTCACTCAGTTTTTTTTCTAAACTAAAGGCTAAGGCAAGTGTTGGTAAAGTGCCTAAAGCTCGGTCTCTTCTCCTGCCCAGCCCAAGTCCAGCCATGCCCTGAAACAAAAGTCCCTACTACTGCCTATGAGTCTCTCTCTCTCACACACTGCCAGAAAATGGCAAGTGCACCATAAGTCAATGCTACTGCTGGCCACCCATGTGGGTCTCTTCTGAGTTGGCCCAATAGTTGAATTCCTTGTAGGACAGTTAGAGAGACCAATGACAAACTCCACTAATCACTCGCAGTTTAGTAGTCCTACTCCTGCCGGGTTACTACCAGCAGCAGGAAGCAGCATCACGTGTGCTGCATTTAGAAGTAGTGAAGAAACAGTGGAGCAGGACTGAGCATGCATGCAGTGGCACAGCATGGCATGTGGGTATGTTACTATTTGTTTAAAGGAGTAGCACACCCAGAATTGGTAAAAGCATATATTGTGCAGAATGTTTTGACTCATGTGTGAAGTCCTAGTGTGTCCTTCCCTCTGTCTGCTATCAGGAGTTTTTCCTAAATTAGCCTGCTAGCTTTATGGTAGTTTTACGACCCCTGGGGATCTCCTTCTCAGCTACGTTTATTGCTTTTCTTGTACCTACAATGCATCCGGTCTCGTGACAGTGATGAGCCAAGCCCACAGATTCAGCAACAAGCACTGCTTTATAATACAACAGCAGAGACAGCTATATTTAAAAAACTATACAGAGTTTAGCTCAGTGACTACCTTCATTGTAAAGGTCTTTTTAGTGTGAACAATTTTGACACTGGTTGTGTATGTGTAACATATATGGTTTTCGAAGTATTTACATTTGTTTGACATGTCTACTTGAGTGTTCACTCAGAGAGAAAAAAGCATCTGTTGTTTGTAAGCACCTCTGCACACATGTCAAACAAATCTATATATCTTGAAAACTATACAAGCTACACAAAAACAACAAGCAGCAAAGTTGTTCAGGACAAGAAGATTGTTACAATGAGGGTAGTCACTAAGCTGGACTCATTACAGTTTTTAAAATATTTGCCATCCAAAGTGGGACATTTGGTAATAAAAAAACATTGAAATTTGGTTAATTAGATGGCTATATTTTAAAAACTATACATAGTTCAGCTTAGTGACTACCCTCTTTGTAAAGGTCTTTTTGTCATGAACAACTTTGCTGCTGGGTGTTTTTGTGTAGCTTGTATAGTTTTCAAGATATTTAGATTTGTTTGTCATGTGTGCAGATGCGCTTCCAAACAGCAGGTGCTTTTTTCTCTCCGAGTGAACACCAAAGTAGACATGCCAAACAAATGTAAATATCTTGAAAACCATGCACGTTACACATACACAACCAGTGTAAAAATAGTTCACTACAAAAATACCTTTACATTGAGGGTAGTCACCAAGCTGAACTCTGTATAGTTTTTAAAATATAGCCATCTTTGCTGTTGTATTGTAAAGCAGTGCTTGTTGCTGAATCTATGGGCTCGGCTACATCAGTGTCACATGAGATAGGATGCATTGCAGGTACAAGAAAAGCAATCAACTTAGCTGAGTTGGCCCAGTAGCACTGAGGATTGAGGTGCTGGGCACCACACCTCATGCCGCACTGGTGACCCATGTTTGGGAATGAGCATGGGCCATCGGGGGTTGGCAGGGGAGGAGAGGATCGAGCATTCTGAGGACAGCTCTCCTCTCCTGATGAGGGTGGGTGTGTGACTCCCCAGCACCAGTGACTCCCAGGGGTGGCTGGGGGTATATAAACTGGGGGTCATGTCAAGGATGGGATGGGAACATCGGCAGACATCCCGTGGGACATCATTGCATGTCCACGATCCCTTGGGGACTTCACGTTCATGCCCACATAAAATGGAAAAACCCCACTGGCTGTGAGAAAGACATCATCTGTCCCCACCTCCAACTCTGGACCCTGCCCACTGGATCTCAGCACCCACCACTTCCACCTGATAGGAGGCAATAGATATACAAAGTTTGGTGCACAAGCATACTATTAGAGATCTTCAGTAATTGGTACAAAAGTGTATTTCTCAAAGGTTAAAGTGAGTAGTGGTACTTGTTGGTCTCAGGGAGGTGTCCGATAATCATTGGGAAGCTGAGTTGGTACTGCATCCCATGGGGCAGTGCTGTACTTCTGATCTGGCTCACTATTTCCTTCTCTGGGTAGAGACACCATACTTTTTCCTTTGTTCTCCTTTCAAACCAACCTCCCACAAGAGGAGTTCAATGAGCCCAGACTACTCAAACTTGCTTGGCCCCCATGGGGTGTAAGGCAGGGCTAGTAACTGAGAGTAACATCTGTAACATCTGCATGGTGACCCAGTTACATCCCTTCATAGTAAGTACTAGACAAGACAAATGGTGAAGGTGACAAGCACAAGCAGTAATTATAGTGTGCCAATAATGGTTCCAGTTTACATACTGTAGGTATGCAGAGAGTTGCAATGTCAACTGAAAACTGAGCTCTAATTGCTGTCTCCAGCCATCCCTTACAACAAACATCTCACTAACTAGTTCAACTGTTTAAAGCTGTGAATGCAGCACTGATCACCAAGGAACTCTAGCACCAAGTTTACAACTTCTTTAAGGCTGGTCGGTTAGAACTGTGATTGCAAGCCGGCCCAGTGATGAAGAGAGCTGAGGGGTCTTGTGCACAGTACCTTTTTTCCACACCGGTGACCTCAGCTTGGGAATGGAAATGGGTTGCCGGGGGTCAGCAGGGGAGGGAGAGAATCTAGTATCTGAGGGACTGCTTTCTTCTCCTGGGGAGGGGTGGCTTGTCAGCCCAGCCTCAGCTGCCCCAAGTGGAGGCCTAGGTGGGCAAAAATTACAGGAGGGGTTTGTGGGGAATGTGGGATGGGTGTAGCCTCCATGCACAAGTTTGACACTCTACAGTAGGGGAAAGGGAAGCAGAAAAAGTGGAAAATGGTGTTGGGGGCTTCATGAAGTTTGGCCCAGCTGCTTCTGCTCTTGCACCATCACTTGGCATGCAACCTGGTCCACCGTGGCCCTTTTGTACTGGGGGAAGAGGATGGCCCTCCCTTCCCTGTCCTGCCACGAGAGAGGAACTCGTGGGGAAACTTTCTGACCGGGTGCATGTTGAGGGAGGCTGTCATTTATTTTTTTTATTTAAAAATTGATAACCTGAGAAAGGCACACTGAGTGGAGGCTTGTTTCCAGGTGCGACCTGGGGGTTTAATACACATATCGGAAAAACACAAAAGGCACATTTAAAAAAATAATAGTTAATTACAAGTGAACAGGTTGGTAAAGTGAAATATTCCAGGTATATACAGAAGCATCAAAATATGTACAAAGTAAAACAATAGCTACATTGTTGAATACAATAGTTACAACAAATTGAATATGTACATAATAAATGGTAAGGATTTGCGACTCAAACCACAACAATGATAGAGTAGGCACAGGTGTAAATAGCGAACTCTAACAAAAGAAAGGATGCCAGAACAAAGGAACTGGGGCGCCCCTAGGTTGGTAAGGATACTGAGCCTTTGGGAGGTGAGGGGGAAGGGTTGGGAAGGGCGAGGGGATGGGAGGAATGAGAGGAGGGACAAATGCATGGAGATGTGGAGGTGGCATGGAGAAGGGATTTGAGGGCAGAGAAGGTAGAGGCATGGTGGGTGGCCCATGGGAGTTGATTCCAGAGGTGAGGAAGATGGTAAGAGAATGCCGTCTGGCCCCAGCATGATAGAGGGAGTGGGAGGGAGAACGTTCGAGCATCTCTAGAACTAAGAGAGTATTCATAGTGGCTAACTGGAGAAAGACAGGAGCTGAGGTTGGAGGGGAGAGTCCCGAACCAGAATTTGCTGATGAAAGAGAGGCTATGCAACTGGCGCCTTGTGGGTAGGGGCACTAGGGAGAGAGAGAGAGGAGTAGAGAGTATGATGGTGAGTGGGGGAAGGGGATGAGGTGGCAAAACAGCAAAAAGAGTTTAGTATGATATCTAGTCTGGCTAGTGACATTGCAGGAGTAGAGCAATAGACAATATTGGCATAGTCTATAATAGGGAGAATGGTTTTGGTGACTAGGTCATGCTGAGTAGACACTGGGAGGAAATCTTTATACCGGTAAAGGGCACCGAGTTTGGAGCGAAGTTTGGAGCAAATGGAATCTATGTGGGTTGAGAAGTAGAGGCTGCAATCCAGCCAGACTCCAAGGTATTTGAATGAACTGACTGACTGGAGGGGTGAACCATCGAGACTGGTAAAGGTAGGGGGGTTTGGAGATTTGGACCGTTTTTGCCTCAAGCCAAAGAACATTGAAACTGTCTTTTGGGAATTTAGATTTAGTTGGTTTTGATAGACCCAAGTTAGCACTTTATTGAAGTCGCTCTGAAGTGGGGGTTGTAACATCTGTGCAGATAGACCAGAAAAGAATAACATGGCGTTGTCTGCATACATATGGATTTTAGAGGGTGAGCAGGCAGAGGAGAGGTCATTAATAAAAACTAAGAATAGAATGGGGCCCAGTATGGAACCTTGGGGGACACCGGTTAAGATGGGGGGGGGGAATGGAGGTTCCTACTAAAACAGGTTGCTGCCTATGTTGAAGATACAAACTGAACCATTTAGTGGCAGCAGGGGTCAGCCCAGAGGAGTGAAGTTTCTGGACAAGGAGAATATGAAAGACGGAGTAAAAGGCCTTAGCCAGGTCCATGAAGATAACTGTCATGACAAGGCCTTTGTCCATGGCTGAGTGGATTGCATCACTTACATGGAGCAGGGAGGAGACTGTGGAGTGCTGTTTCCTAAAGCTGGATTGGTAAAGAGAGAGACTGTCAGTGGTGGTTAGGTGTTCCAGGAGCCTGGAGTAGATAAGGTACTCTGGAGCTTCGCAAGAGCAGGCAGGAGAGATACGGGTCTGTAGTTGCCAGGTGAGGTGGGGTCCCCACCTTTGTGTAGTGGGAGCACTTTGGATAGTTTCCAAGCTGAGGGGATGGAGCTGGTAGAGAGGGAAAGATTAAGGAGATGAGTGAGGGGGCTGCTACAGCAAGGGCGGAGATTTACTGGATGGAATGGGACAAAAGAAGGCACAAAGCCTATCGTGATTGTCCCCCTCAACAGAGGATCATTAGTTACCACAGTAATGAGAATTGATCCAAAGGTCTAAGTGGTATTTAAATAAATCAAAATTGGCTAAGTTAACCAGGTCTTGTGGTAACGAATTCCAATATTTTGCAACTCTGATAGAGAAGAAATTATCCTGTTTCTTTGTATTTCCCACTCTGCAGTAGATTGTGACATCTACCCACTATTCTTTTATCAGCAAAAGTGAGTCCACAAAGGTTCATTAGAGTGGGAAAATTGAGAAGTTTGTAGACAAAGAGAATATGCTCCTATACCTGCACATATCTAGGGGAGAGAGTCCAGTTTCTTTAAGTTGAAATTCGTAAGAAAAAGATTTTAGTCGTGGTACCATTTTGGTGAACCGTCTCTGGATTTTCTCCAAATGAGTAGTATCATCTTTAAGGTAAGGGTTCCAAAAAGATGATCCATAGTCCAGATGAGGTCTAATATAAGTCCTATATAGAGGTAGTAAGCAATGTTCAGACTTACTGACAAAAGTTGTTCTGATTTGCTTCATCAAGACATTAGCTGTTCTAATCACCTTGTTATAATGACGATCAAGAGATAACTTATTGTCAATTATGATGCCCAGATCTCTTTCTTTAGTGGATGATTTTAACAAAATGTTATTAAGATAGTAATTAGTCTTAGGGTTTTTGTTTCCAAAATGAAGAACTGAACACTTCTCAGTGTTGAAGGTCATAGAGTTGTTCATTGCCCAAGATTCAATATAGTGAAGATCATTTACAAGAGACCTAATGGCAGGTAAGGTATCAACCCTACCACCCAATTTTGTATCGTCAGCAAATTTAGATAAATGAGTATTTGGAGAGACAGACATGTCTCTTATAAAGATGTTAAATAACAAGGGACCTAATACAGAGCCCTGGGGGACTCCGCTTCTGACCATACCAGTTTGTGAAAAAGAACCATTCATTTTTACTGTTTGGATCCTATTTTGCAGCCAGCTTGCAGACTAGTTTACTAGATATGATGGAAAACCAAATTTGAGTAATTTATTAATTAGGATAGAATGAGATAGTTTATCAAAAGCCTTGCTGAAGTCTAGTAATATGACATCAGATGGAATTTTATTGTCAAGGTATTTGCTAATATTGTTATAGAAGGAGATTAAATTAGTGGAACACGAATGGCCCCTGTTTAAAGCCATGCTGGGTATTATCCTTAATACCTAAGTTGTCTATCTCTATTTCAAACTGATCTTTAATTAGCCTCCCCATTACTTTTCCTAAAATAGGTGTAACACTGATAGGCCTATAGTTCTGGATGTTGGATTTATTTCCTTTCTTGTAAATAGGGACTACTGTAGCAGAGCGCCAGTCGTCTGGGACAACTTTTTCAAGTAAGGACTTGTTGAACAACAGCAATAATGGGATGGCCAATGATTTAGCAGTTTCAAATATAAACCTTGGGTAAATATTATCAGGACCTGGATTTGAAGTTTTATTGAGTGATAGTAATGTTTGGAGAATCTTGTCTTAAGTAAAGGGGGGGGAATTTGAGACATAACACTAACAAATACCGAACAAACATCTGGTGGATTGAAAACTGAACAAAAATAATTATTGAAATGGTTAGTTGTTTCAACATCATTTGAAACAAGATTACCATTGTACAAAATTGGGCCCACAGCGTTATTACCTTTCTTACTATTAATATATGAGAAAAAAGATTTTTGTCTTGTCTTAGAATGAGCCAATGTAAATTCAAATTTTAGTTTAGCATGTTTAATAGCTGATTTTAGAGAACAAACCACGGTTTTATATTGAAGTTTAATATGAGAATTATAATTATTTTTAAGTTTTTTGAACAATTTCTCCTTTCTTTTAATTAATCTATTAATGGATTTGTTAAACCAGATAGGGATTTTAACTTTCTTATTATATTTTTTTATAGTATTGATAATATTATTTTCCAAATAAAGACTATAGTCTTTTAGTTCGGTCCAGGCACAATTTACTGTTTTGTTCCAAAATTTTTCTTCCCAATTAATTTCGGTGATCTTTTTGTTAATTAAATCAAACTTTGCATTATTATAGTCCTTGTAAGTACAATTATTAATGGGTTTAGGAATGTTGATGTTAATGCTGAAATTAATTGAGTTATGGTCACTATTTCCGATTGGAGCTAATATTTTCACATCGTGGATCAAGTTCTCAATATTGGTAATAACTAGATCAAGTAAATTTGAGCCCCTAGTGGGTGAATCTACTAATTGTTCAAGACCAAGATCTATACAGGAAGTGACAAATACTTTTTCTTGTTCAGTATTACCAGTGGAGGATAACCAGTTGATACCCGGAAAATTGAAATCACCTATGATTAAAGTAAGTCCTTTACTAGCTATATCAGACATAACATTTAATAGATCACAGGTATAAGACATGTCTGCAGATGGAGGTCTGTAGCAAACACCTACTATAACCTTAGGGTGACCTTTTATTTGATTTAATTTTATTTAATGACCTATTCTATATGGCAAGAAAAAAAAAGAACTGTGATTGCAGCATGTCAGATCCCTAGCAATGAGCTGTACCAGTTCAATACCATAATGCAAGTAACTGCACTGCTTTTCATCACAATTGATAAAAAATAACAGAAGCAGAGCAAAACTCAGCTCAACCTGCTGCAAAACACAGTACTAATTTCTGATATTGCATGAAACATGCTCCTACACTTGGAGCTACAGCAGCTTGCATGGGACAACAGGGGGTAAGTGGCTTTGGTGGGATTTGAACTTGAACTAGCTGGTTCCCAAGCCTTTGTCTAACCACTAAACCCCAATACCATCTCTCTGTCACATTTGTAAGACTGCTTAGTGAAGCTTAAAGCAGAAAGTAGTGGAAATGGGAGGGAACCTGGGAAACATAGAATTTGTTGGCATAAAAGGACCACCTGGCTCCGTCTAGTCGGTACAGATTGCCCCTGTCTAGTCTGTCTCCAGAGATCCTAACCACTCTCTATTGACCCTCTCTGCCTCTTTACTACTATTCTTTTAAGTTTATCCCACGCCAGGTTTCAAGCTCCCTACTGTTTTTACCTCTACCACTTCCACAGGCATTCTGTTCTTGGCATTCACCACTCTTTCAGTGAAGTAGTACTTCCTCACATCCCTTTAAAATTACCTCCCTCCAGCTTCATTCAATGCCCTGTAGTCCTGGTGCTCTATCTCATTTGAAAGAGGCCCCACTCCTGCACCCTATTTAAATGTCTGTGAGGTACTTGTAGGTCTCTATCATGTCCCCTGTATCACTCCTCTCCTCTGTGTTGTACATGTTGAGATCCCTCAGTCTTTCTTTGTAGAGCTTTTGGTGCAACCACTGCACCATTTTAGTTGCCCTCCTCAGGACTGCCTCCATCCTGTCTCTGTCCTTTCTGAGTTGTGGCCTCCAGACCTGGACACAATACTCCAAGTGTAGTCTCACACGTGAGTAATACAATGACAACACTACCTCCCTCCTCCTACTGGAGTTACCCCTCCCTATGTATCCAAGCATCCCACTGGCCCTACCCACTGCTTCATCACACTGCCCTGCTACTTTAAGGCAATCAGATATGATAACCCCAAAGTCCCTTTCATACTTGGTGACTGCCAGTACCTCCCCCCAATCCTATACTTGGCTCCTGGGTTCTCATGCTCAAGGTACATGATTTTGCATTTTCTGGCATTTGGCATTGAACCTCAATAGCCATGCTCTTGACCACTCCTCAGGTTTCCCAAGGTCCCTATGCAATCTTTAACCCCCTCCTGAGTGTCTGTCCTATTACAGATTTTAATGTCATCTGTAAAAAGGCATACCTTCCCTTCCAGTTGCTCTGCCATGTCACTTATGAAGACATTTAAGAGGACTGGTCCCCGTACTGAGCCCTGTGACACCCCACTGATTACTCACCTCTCATTAGAGTGAGTGCTGTTAACCACCACCCTCTGACATCTATCCATTAACCAGTTCCTTACCCAATTTACCATTTTGGAACTCATCACTAGCCTGCTTGATTTCCTTATCAGCCTCTGTGTGGCACAGTGTTGAAGGCCTTGCTAAAGTCCAGATAGGCCACGTCCACTACCCTCATTTGATCTATTTTCTTGGTCACCCAGTCAAAGAAAATCAATCAGATACACCTGGCATGACCTCCCCTACCCTCCCCTCCAGAATTCATGCCTTTCCATTCATTTCTCAACCACTGATGTGAAAATGACTGGCATATAGCTGCTAGCCTCCTCCCTGCTACTGCTCTTTTGGAGAGGGACCCTGTCTAATCTCCTACAGTCCTTTGGAACCATGCTTGTTTCCAGTGAGCTGTTGAATTAGGCTGTCAGTGGGGGACTTCAGAAGAGCTGGCTTTGTTAAGATGGCCAACAGAGTTAAGCTAGCCCTAGAAAAAAGAAATACAGCTGCAATACTTGAAGCAACATCCCATTGTGTTAGAGTGAAAAGGAAGTGCAAAAGAAGAAGGAAACCACTTTGGTTCTCAAAAACAGTAGCAGCAAAGGTCAGAGCCAAAAGGCTGGCCTTCAGGAAATATAAGGGAACACAGCAGGATGAAGATAGGGAGGCATACCAAACTTCCCTAAAGGAAGCAGGGAAGGCAGTAAGGCAGGCAAAGGCCCAAAAAATGAGGAAAGACTAGCAAAAACAGTAAAAGAAGGTGACAAGACTTTCTATAGATACATTAGTGAAAGGAGAAAGTCCAGAGGGGGGTATTGCTAAGATCAAAGGAGATAAGGGCACATGTGAGGAGGAGGACTGTGTAAAAGCATCTATCCTAAATTGATACTTCTGCTCAGTATTTACTGAAGAGAAGGTAGGGCAGGGCCCACAGCTCTGCACCATGGACACAGTGGGGGAGGGAGATGAGCACTAGTCCCTTCACAAAAGAAAGGGTCCTACAAGAGCTCGATAAGCTCAGGATGGACAAGGCAACGGGACCTGATGGCATACATTCCAGGGTACTAAAGGAGCTAAGGGTGGAACTAGCAGAGCCATTATCAGAACTGTTTAGTGAGTCTTTGAGCACAGGAGAGGTCCTAGAAGACTGGAAAAGAGCTCATGTGATCCCACTCCACAAGAGTGGTAGCAGAGAGGAGGCAGGGCACTACAGACCAGTCAGTCTTACCTCAGTAGTGGGCAAGATTATGGAGGCACTCCTTAAGGAAAGGATAGTGCAACACCTGGAATCCATAGGAGCACAGGATTCAAGACAGCATGGGTTTACAAATAGAAGGTCCTGTCAAAAATACATAGATACATAGACAGTGTCGGCAGATAAGGGCCTATGGCCCACCCAGTCTGCCCATTTAAGTTTGTAAGTTCAGTTTATGTTTTCTAAGAAGTCTGTTGCCCCTTACCCTGACCTACCTCCAGAATTCCTTTATGTCTATCCCATGCATTCTTAAATCCCGTGATTGTTTCAGCCCCCACCACTTCCTCTGGCAGGGTGTTCCACTTGTCCACCACCCGTTCTGTGAAGAAATTCTTCCTCACGCTTCCTCTGAATCGCCCTCCTCCAACTTCATCCCATGCCCCTACTTATCTCATAGATTTCTTTGACTGGCTAACCAGAGTGGTGGACCAAGGGGGAGCAGTTGATGTCACCTACCTTGACTTCAGCAAAGCTTTCGATACTGTTCCACATAGAAAATTGATTAATAAGCTGGGTAGGCTGGGGGTGGGTCAGAAGTTGGTCAACTGGATGGCGAACTGGTTGGCAGGCAGAAAACAGAGAGTGGTGGTAAACGACATACAGTCAGAAGAGATGCAAGTCACAAGTGGGGTACCTCAGAGATTAGTCCTGGGGCCAGTCCTCTTCAATATCTTCATCAGTGACATTGCAGGTGGACTGGAGGGTAAGGTTTGTCTGTTTGCAGATGACACCAAGAATTGCAACAGAATACATTATCCAGATGGGGTGGGCAGAATAAGAAGAGATCTGGGTAAACTAGCAAAATGGTCAGAAGAGTTTGGCAACTGGGGTTTAATGCAAAGAAGTGCAAGATCATGCACATAGGGAAGAGAAACCCTGAAGCCACCTATAGGCTGGGAGGGGAGTCGCTGGCAGTCACAAGGGGAGAAAGTTATTTGGGCATCATCATCACTGATGACCTGAAATCATCCAAGAAGACTACCAAAGCAGTAGGTAAGGCTAGGAGGATGTTAGGATGTATTAGTAGGGATATCACAAGTCAGAAGAGGGAGGTAATAATCCCTCTTTACAAGACACTGGTTAGGCCCCATCTGGAGTACTGCGTACAGTACTGGAGGCCATGCCTTCACAAGGACATTAACCAAATTGAGGCAGTCCAGAGAAGGGCAACCAAAATCATGCAGGGACTGCATCAGAAAACTTATGATGACAGATTACTGGAGCTCAATATGTATACCCTATAGCAAAGCAGGGAGAGAGGTGATATGATCGAACCATTCAAACACCTTGAAGGCATTAACAAGGTGAAAGAGTCTAACAAGTTTCAATATAAGAAAAATAGCAGGACAAGAGGACACAGCATGAGATCAGAGGGAGGCCGATTAAGGGTTATGTGAGGAAGTTTTTTTTCATAGTAGATGCATGGGACGGCCTACCTCAGGAAGTGGTGGATATGAAAACAGTGCAGGGCTTCAAACAGGCATGGGATAGGCATAAGGGAGCAATACAGATGAGTATGAATAGATAGGCCATTGACAGAGCACAGGCTGATGGCACATTTATAAGGTAGAAAAAGAAATAGGCAGACTGGATGGGCCTTGCGGTCCTTATCTGCTGTCAACTTTTATGTTTCTATGTTTCTATGTAGCTAGCACCTCTCTGATTTCCTTTAGTACCCTTCGGTGTATCCTGTTCAGTCCCATAGCCTTGTCCACTTTCAGAGCTGCAAGTCTCTTCAGGACTCTATCCTCTGAAAATGGATTTGGGTCCAACTCCCACCCCCCCCTTGTCCCTGCTGCTCCCTGGTAGTCCAACCCCCCTCCACTGTGAAGACTAAGCAGAAGTACCTGTTCAGGATGCCTGATATTTCTTGATCCTCTTCTGTGCAGTCTTCTTCCTGCTGCCCTCCATATCCTTACTATGTATACTGTTGTAACAGTGACGCTTTTACAGCGACACAAACCCCTCGACACCTGCAGTGTCGATCGGGTTGTTGTAGCGATGACTGTGTCATCGACTCCGGAGTTTGGCTGCTCCCCTCCGACATCTGCCCTCCCACCCAGAGTTGGAATCTATAAGTCTGGGGTGTGTGGGAGGCAGAGCATGAACACCAAACAGGTGTCGGTGTGATCGCCAGTCGGGGTCGGGAACTGGCAGTGCCGGGGATATCAGTGACCATGTGTCACTGTGGGGGAGGTCGGTGATATTCTTGTCACTGCGGCATGGTGGAATCTCCTTACTATCTCTCCCCTTGCTTCCCTCTTCTCACTTATGTACCTGAACAAAGTATTATCCCCTTTATATACCCCTTTAACTATCCTTTCTTCTGTCTGTGCATTTGCTCCCCTCACTGCTTTTCCCACTTCCCTCTGTTTTACTTGGCACACCTCCCTATCTTCCTCCTTTTGCATTTCCTTATGCCTCCTGAATGCTACCCTATTTTTCCCCTCACCACTTTGGCCACTTCCGTAGAGAACCATAACGGTCTTTTTCTCTTTCTGCTTTTACTCATTTTCTTCACACATTGGTTAGTTGCCTTAATTATGCCCTCCTTTATTTTCCCCACTGTGCCTGTACCCCCCCCCCACCCGAGTCAGTTTCTGATCAGTCTCCCATTTTGAGAACTCAGTTCCAGGAGTGAAATGAAAAGTCTGATTCACTTCCAGGAGTAAAATGAGGAAGGATTGCTTCTATGTAAAATGCACCCCCTAAAGGCATAAAACTAACAAAATAAAGTGTAAAAATGCAACATATTGTATAGTGAAGAAATATATCCCCAGGTACCAGTTAGATATGTTCGATACTAGCTCAAAGGTGATGGGTTCCCTCAGTGAATTATTTCCATTTTCGATACTAACAGCTGACTTCTAGTTAGCAGTAAGCTCAGTGTGTGACCAAAACTGGAAAAGGAGAACATTGCTGTTTTAACCCCTCCAAGGGAGAAAAAGTCAGCAGGATTCTGACCACAACACAGCTGTAATTCAGTGCTATAGATTGCATAGAAATGTAAATTATGTCATACCAGATGCTTGACCCCCCCCCCCATTTCATGTAGTTCCCAGAGGGTAGCTGAATCCATGCCCCATAATCATGTTTCCTGTTGTCCAACAATGTGGGATTTTTAAACCACAATAATACAATGAGTACATTACAACTAAGCCACACATCCTTCTATATCCCTTATAAGGCTACTGTGTTAGCAGCCATATTGGCTCTGACCAGAGTTTGTTTGTTTACAGTGCATTCCTCTTATTGCCAGCACTGCCCCCATATGCCCTCTAGTTACATCCCAGTACTGTCATCACCTTACCCGAGGCTCCAGAGCGCCAATGGATTGCCTCATCTATGGCGGGATTAATGGGGCACCATCCCCTCTTAAAATGGAATCTGGCAGAGTCCTGCTTGATGTTGGTGTGGGGCCTGATAGTACCACTTGTACATCATCTTGCTGGGCTGTGTTTTTCCTCACAGTTTACTTCCCTTCCTCTTGAGGCATTGGTGGCTTGGGGTCCATGGCATGTGCATGCAAGTGTTCTTAGCCGTAGCCAGCCCCTTAGTAGCTACTCTGCCTGCAGTATTCCTGTGGTCACCTGGGTGGTGCTCATATAGTGGAGTTGTACAACCTCTTACCCCATAGGAGGAGGAGGAGGTGAGCTTCCTCTGGGACACTCAAATCTTTTCCCTCAACCAGCAATCAAAGCTTCCTAGGTTCTTTCCTGAACGTGGGTCACTAGTTTCAACTGCACCAAGATGCTGGACCCTGCTGAAATCTCTTGAGGTCTAGAATTTAAGAGATGAGGATGACTGCAGCAAGTAAGCACAGTCTTGGAGCAAAAACAGGATTGGGAGATAGTTGGGGGGCCCTCTAATTTGCAAAATTTTGCAACATGTACAGCTAGTGACAGATTTGCTAATGGGGGGCTCAACCACTTGAGCTGTTCATATAGGAGGCAGTGGTGTGCATAAAAGTCACATGATAGATTAACACCTGCAGCATTTGTTACATAATGGAGAATGCCAGAATGCAGCGCAGTGTCACAGATCCTTGCATGACAAAAGAATATAACTGACATTGAAATTGACTGTTATATGCAGTAACTGCAGAATTCTGCAGTATTCTGTACTGCATCCTTGCTTGTCCCGCTGTACAGATGGTCAAGGGTTTGCAGTATGTTTTTTCTTAGAGAATGATAGATACCCTTACATCGTCTAGTGAGGAGAGTAAAAAATTGGAGATATCCTGCTTTCTACTTGGGGCATTTTATGTGCTTAGTTCTAAAGAGGAGCCTAAGCTTGCGACTTGCATTGGCATTGGAGAGAATACGTTCAATGTGTTTGTCAAAGTTCAAAGAAAAGTCAAGTCATACACCAAGGTACCTGAAAAGTTAATCTGCTCAATAGTATTTTCATTTGATTCAAATGTTCAAAACTACAGATTTGGTCTTACTCATTTTAAGTATATGTTGGATTTTGAAAACCTAGGCTGGCTGGAATAATGCTGAAGTCCATTTGAATGACTGAGTTGATTTGCTTAAATGTGATAGGAAATTACTTTTACATAGTCAACTGCACTTCCATGTTCCTTTACATGCTAGTTATGTATTCTGATATGATATTATGCATTCTGATATGCTTTGACCAATTTTTGATAAATAATCTAGCTTTGGGGTACCTTCAGCGCTACCTAGGGTTCAGCTGTCTTCAGCAGCTGCTCTTTCTTTTCATATTTCTAAGACATTACATGACATTGGGTACATTATTCTATGCTATTAATGTGAATGGCATGGACTGGTGTTGCTAATGTCATAGAATGTTCTGGCAGTAGGAAGAGAGAACGGCAACTACTGAGGAGAGAAAGATTCAATGTAGTAACAAAGGCAAAAAATAGATTATTCATAACAAAAAAGGTCACAGCACATCAGAATATTGGATAAACACTAAAAGGAAAAAAGGAGGGCATATAGAGATAAAACAAAAATGTTTCCTATCACCTTTAGGAGCAGGAGCAATGTAATAGATAGCTGTCTCTTCTGTATACATGAGAGGTTGTCATCCCCCACTCAGGCTCAGCATGTCATTCACAAATTAAAGGAAAGGAAGTGGTCTTTGAATCAGAGCTGTGCCACCGACTGTAAGGGCCTGCACCAAGAAGTTTAAAATAACCATTAGCACATACAAAATATGTATAGTGCTGGTTCTTTAGTAGCAGTCCTGCTAAGCATCCCTTGTTTGTCCATGCTGCCCCTCTTCCCCCTTACTGGCACCATCATCAAAAGGAACTGAATGATGGAATGTGGCCCTGCTCCTCCTGAGTACACCAGCACAATGATCAGATGTTTTGAGTAACGTCCCTGTTGTTCATTTATTCTGTATGCTTCCTCACCCCATGATGCTGGAGCTGGAATCTGCTACACAAACCCTTAGTTCTGCCACTGCTGACAACCCCAGTATCACATGGATCAGTAGTTTATAGAATGAAAGTTCCCTATTTCTGACCTTTGAGGCAATCAGGTCTCTGACAATGTGGGCCCGCCTGCAACTGTATCTTCTGCACCCCTCTGGTCACAGCCCTGCCTTGAATGGAGCCTTGGGGTAGCCAGTAATAACTATGATTTATCAGTATGTACAATCACATGTTTTTTTTTCTTTTGGTTTGTCCTGGATTTTCCTCTTGTATTCCTGAACTGACTCTTCCTGCACCTGCTGCTCTTCTAGCATTATTCGGAGCAACAGCCACTAGCAATGGCAGCCCCCTGGATCTGAAGCTTCCAAAGTGCATGCTATAGTTTCTGTGTTGTTGCAGTCCATTTTTAATCACTGTTTTTCTTAATTTAAGGAACAATATATGTGATGTCTAGAAAGTCCTGAGGGTACAACACAAATTCATACAGCTTTACGAAATTCATTTCTGTATTCCTACCCTTATGGTGACACTATACATCAAGCAACTCAAGTGACTACACATGCAGTTTCCATTGAGAGATTCTTGATGCTTGAGTGGTTTCATAGCATCAGGAATCCTGGTTCATTTATTATTTTTTTATTGTACATAAAGAATCTGTTTTTTTCACTTCATATTAAATCTAATTTTTCAGCCTGACTCTTTGGGAAAAGTCAGCCTAACTCTTAAAGCAATCCCCCAACCCCCAAACATTGCACACTGCGTCCACTTGGTGTTCTGCTTTGATGGCAGGGTGTGCCATGCAGCAGGTTTTCAGCTCCCTCTTGTGGACATACTTGTTGCTACCACTATAGCTCCACTGCCATCTGTGAGCACACTGGTACGGCAGTGCCTGAGGATATATCCATTGCCCAGGTCCAGTAGTAGCCTAGTCCAGCCAGTTCAGGATAAGGTCCCCTCTTCAGTAAGCTGTGGGGGAACATGTTGGAAGTAGCTCAGTGCTGCTGTAGTCCAACAGGTCTAGCTTATTAAAAATGATTAAATACAATTGTACAGCACACAAAGGGACAGTGATTCAGTGTAAAGTGTGCTACTCAGAGCTCAATATCACATAATCCACCTCGTGTGGGCCTACTTTTTATCATGATTAATGATCTTATTTAACCTCATGCGGGCCTTCTTAGCAGTACTGAGATATTTTTCCCCTCTAGTTATCCATCCCAAAGGGCAATCACTCCATCTTTTCTGCAGTGTCAAGATCTAAAAAAATGTCTGCAATGCTGCCATTTTGAGTTATGAGCTGACTGTTGTCAACACACTAGCATGGATGTTAGGTCACTGTGTGGGCTCCTTATATTTAGGTTAAGTGAAACAACTTGCCTCATCATAAACATACCATCGACTGATAGAGAGCCCCAGTTACAATACTGTAAATACGGCCACTGGATAAATTAGAATGATCAATCATAAACTGTATCCTGTCAGAAGAGGGCTACAGTCCTACACACATGCAGCATGCACTAACACAGATTCCTATATTTCAGTTTGTTCCAGTTGAGCTGTGCAGGTCTTGCTTCAGTGGCCAGGTACTAAAATGCCTCGGGTTCAGTGAAAATGAAACCAAGCAAGTTTTGACCACTGTTCAGTGCAAGCCATGCCAGAGACAAATATGCATAATAAAAGAACTAAAGTGCTACATCAGCACTATGTCCAAACGTTCAGCCAAAAAGTACTATGTTAAAGGCAGATCAGATAATTTTGAAAAAAACAAAGCTTCAATTAAATTTTTACAAATAACCTTCATTAGTGAAGGTTTTTTTATAGCATGATAAATTAGCCTCTAATTACTTGGTGAGCTTATATGAGTTAACAGTTAATTTTTTTTTATTGTTTGCTCATTTTCATGTTTACATTCCCTATGTTCTGCCCTCCTCCCAATGCATCACCTTCTCCGTGCCCCATGCAGGAGTCCCTTGCATAAGAACCCCTTTCTTACCACCTGTAAGCTCCCTCACTGGTGCTGTCTGAAGTGAACTCAGAGGGGAGAGAAATATCCAGCTGGTAGTGAGAAAGGCATAATGAATCTGGTGTCTTATGTGAAATCCCAGCTGAATGAGCATGGCACTGACCACCAATGCAATCCATCAGGGAGGGCTTCGGGAAGGGACTTCTGCTGCATGTAACCCCACCCCAGGCCACTTAGGAGTAGTTATGCACCAGCAGGTGCTGCAAATCCTCCTGGAGGTATCACACACCCCTTGGGGACCACACTCAGCCTCCACTAGTCCAACAGTGCCCCCAATCTTGAGATGCATCCTTAGGTTATCCTGCCCCATCAGTGCAGTAGTAGCACTTACACTTGCAATGTCACCAGCCCATGTTTGGAAACAAGCCTAGGACACTGGGGGCTGGCTGGGGGGATGAGGACTGAGCATACCAGTGGATGCACTCTTCCTCTGGGAAGGAAAGACTGCATCATCTTGCTCTGTTACTGCCACCCGTAGGAGTGCTGGCAGCAGTGCCATAGAAGGGGTGTGGGGGGTGGGACATTTCAGAGCACGCACTTCTCCTGGGACAGTCATCTTAGCATAGACATCTGCACAAGGAGAGGAAAAAGCAGCTGGGGGAAATTAAGGAATAAACTTCCTCTGTCTGTACTCAATGACAGCCAATATGGACAGAAGGCGGTATATCAGCTCTAAGTGTTGTGATGCCACCATGCCATTGGGTTTACCCCCAAAATTACATAGAGACATAGATGTCAATGGCAGGGAACAGCCCAATGGTCCACTGAATCTCCCCAGCACCTGCCTGCATCCACACCCCACATAATACTAGACCGGAGCTAGTCTACAAATTGCTCTGAGTGTATTTTGACCCCCCCACCCAAGATCAGTGATCCACTTCCCTCACCTAACCACCCTCCCTCCTCTGATTTGGACTATTCCTCAGTGCCTATCTTACCTGTGTTTGAAGTCAATGACAGGCTCCATGTCGATCAATTCTTCTGACAGTGCATTCCACTGCTCCACCACTCTTTCTGTAAAGAACATCCTTGCATCCCTCTTAAAGCTTCCCCCACTAGTTTCCATCCAAGGCATTGTTACATTCCTTTCACGTCCTGTGAACAGGGCACTGCTGTCCACTTTATTGATACCCCTTAGGTACTTGAAGGTCTCTAACATGTCCTCCCCCTAAGTCCTGGTCTACAGTGAGTACATATTGAGACTCTCCAGCCTTCCTCATACATCCTCCCTTGCTGTCCTGAATCATCTTTGTGGCCCTTCTCTAAACAGATTTGAAGAGGTCCCTGTCCTTCTTCAGATGCTGGCTCCAGAACTATGCACGGTTCATTTCAAGTACATTTCTAAACTACAGTATTTATTCCAAATGTCATTATCCATTGGTGCCGGAACAGTCTGGAAAGTGGTAGGGCCAAGGATGTAAGGGGTAAATTCTCCCCTTGTAATAATGCAAAAACTGATAGGGCCACTTATGAAAGTGGCAGGGCCATGGCCCTAGTGGCCCCCCTGTTCTAGCACCTATGTCATTATCTCAGCACAGAATACTTCCTAAATTCAGTTCCATACTGTACACTGCTGTCATACACTATCAAAAATTATGTGCCTCAGACATAATCCTTTGCTAAAGTCACAGGATTTCTTTTATTTTTAAATAGCATAAAAATGTCAGTAAATCGGTAGCTTCAAGGTATGGCACCACTGCATGGCTTGTGACTTGAAATTTACAAACTGGTGCTGAGTTTATCTCAGTCATGGTCACAGCAACTGGCTATGCCATGCCTTTAGTTGCTGTCAGACATTTTACCACAGAATTACCAATACACATGTAATGCCCCCCCCCAAATTAGGGGGCTTACCTTGAGTGTCTCCCTGGGCTCCAATAATGCCCACTGCCTAGCTGATGTCCAGAAAGAGAAGGTAAATCCATGTACATGAATGTTCTGATGTTATCCTGTGTGAGTGTGCAGAGCCATGCCGCCACGCTAGCGCTTTAAGAGACCCAGTCTGTGTATAGTGTATGTAGCCTGGCTGGGTCTGAGTGAATCAAGGCTCATGACCAGCCAGGCATACCCTGGATTAACTCCATTCTATAGTCACTCAGTAGCCCTGAGGGAGTCCTTCAAAGCACTGTAAATGTTTATCTCTAAATCCTTCTGGGTATTGTGTAAATTAACTGTTTACATGAGCTGTTTATTCCTCTATATGGCAGCTGCCATGTTTGGTCTAGGACTCTGTATTTTGGACCAATCAGAACCAAGGGGTCCTCAAGGGGTCATAATTACAATGACTTGGAAACAGCTGTGAACCTTCTTGTTGGCGCCAAATTTAACTAATGAAAGCACTCAAACTGTGACTGACAGTAAAGGTAGCCAACCAGAATACAGAGATCCCAGTCCTCTGGGGAGACTGTTTTGAACAGGAGGTCAGTTCAGCTTGAGCCACCGAGAAGGAAGCAGCCTGCTTGTGTGGGCTGAGAGAAATGCAGGGAAAAGAACTGTTTGTCTCCCTGCAGGACTAGAAAGTGTGTGGACTGTCTAAAAGCAAGAGAAACCAAATCAGCTCAAACTCTAAGAGAATTGGGAGCTTGTCTGGTGAGCTGGAAAACAGTTGTGGGGTGTTCAGCCTACATTGATGCCCTGCTGGACTCATAGTGCCAAAACGCAGAACTGATGAAGCAATTGATTTCTACCCTAAGTTCAGAGAGTTTGGTGCTACAAAAAGTGTTTGCCTAAAAAGAGGGCAGCTGAAAGAACTGTGAGAGGATTTCTCAAACTAAGGACTCCAGTGTCATTTGGAGCCTGTGAATGTTGCGTTTGTCTCCAGTCACATTTAACAAGGGGGGAGACCTGTTGCCAGTTGTTCCTGTTTGTTTCTTACCCAAGTCAAGCCAGCCTGTTAGCTGCAAGTTAAGTGAGTTTGCAAATCTGCACACAAACCTGAAATTCATGTACTGGGCCTGTGCCATCTGTGGCCCTAATGACTGTTCCTGTACCAGATTCAGCATTTGCCTGGCTAGAAACCAGCCTCAGGGAGTCAGTCCCTGCATAGAAGCAAGTCGCAGGTGGTGGCCACCTTCAGGGAAAGGCCATGAAGAGGAGATGAGTCGTGTCGGCCCCGGTCCCCAACATCATCCTGGAAAGCCAGCAGATCTATGGAGTCTTCATCCATTTCTCCAGTTGCTTTGGGTACAGTGAGTACAATCAGGGTAGCCCCCTGCAACAACCAAATAACTGCATGGTGTCATCTAATTTGCCTTTTAATTCCTTGTTGGGTTTTACTGTGGATACAGGCCATCTGGCCTGGGATTACAAATGTTCCACTGTTTATGAATATTTTATCTGTCAGATAACACCCTTCTTTCCATCAAGGGCACTAACCAGCTGTAATGCCGGCCTACCTGCGGCAATGCTTCAGGCCAGCACCTAACTCCATCCTGGGTACCCAGCAGCTGTATAAACCGACTAATTTAGGGACAGATTTAATGATCATTAATTGCTATCTGTTTAATTACAATATCACAATCGTTAACATAAATTTTCTCTCCCTCCTTGTGTTCAGTCCCTTGAATAAACCAGATTTGTTTTGCATGTTAACTGGGTCTGTGAAGACATTATTGTTGTGTGGTCAAGTGTGGGGGAAAGTAAATCTACACTGTGCTAGCTGGCTACCTGTTCTTTTGCAGGGGACACAGGATGCATACCAGAAGCCCAGACCCTGTTGATAAGTGTAAAGCTAGTGAGCATATTATTAATGCTAGCCTTTAAATGTGGTATTGCAGGCAAAGTACCTTGCTTATTTTCAGTCTGTGTGTTGGGCCAGTAGTCAGGTGTGGGAAGGTATAGCTTCCCAGAGGGCTGTACTAGTTTGGCAGTTTACCCATTTAATCATTACTCTAGGTGGAGGCACCATAATCCTACTTTTTCTAATTCCGAATCCAGTCCCCTCAACCTGCGATCAGAGGAGCAGAATCCAAAGGCAAACAACACAATCCAAAAGCAAAGAATCAAACTTCTGCCAAACGCCTCCTTGAAGGCAATCTGTTGAGGTGCTAGGGGCTTCTTGCACTCAGTCTATTAAATTTTGTCTGCCACTGAATCCAGAATAAAATAACAACTGATTTATTAACATATGGCAGAAGTTTGATGTTTTGCTTTTGGAGTATGCTGTTTGCCTTTGTTAATTGTTTTTGTGCTGGCCACCCATTTAGCAGTGCACCACACCTTTCCAGTAGCACAGAAAGTTCTCTCTGGTGTTTGATCAGAGGAGTAGGCAGGAGTAGTAGCCCTTGGTATAATGGGGCTAGAGTTACATACAGAAGATCGATAACAGTCACACTGAAGTGTGAAATTCCACATGGGGAGTTATATTACAATCAGTCTAAAAATGGCACATTTTTATTTATTTTACAGTTTTATTTTACCAGACTAGCTCAACTGAGATGTAACATCTCATTGCCAGTGGGTCCTGCTTCTAACCATTTCCACAGCTGGGTAGACTGGAGCACTTGCCCAAGGTCACACAGTAAATATTTGGTTCTGGCAGGATTTAAACCTGCAATTTCCTTGTTCCCAAGTTGTTGCTCTAACAGCTAGACCACACTGCCTTCAATGACTTCGGTATGTTTTGACTTGGGCATGTTTTGTAACATCAGTTTTTCACATTGCTCACTAACCTGGGGAGAGGAAGGGAGAGAGCAGCATGCCCATAGTATCTGGCTTGCACGCACTACTGTAAGAGTAGCAGAACTGGAAGGGCACTGATTGGGGACAGGCATACAGCATATTCTGTAGCTCTACTTCAAGGTGCACAAAGTGCTCGTATTGACCAGGGTGGGGGGGATAGGGTCACAGAGTATAAAAGAGAGAAACTCTTTGGTAATAAGAAAACCATGTCACTATTATCCAGTTATTAGCTCCTACAATAACATTTTTACTACAAATACAATTTAATACTATAACTGTGTTACAGTGCTTTGGGTCCCTGTTAGCAGAATTCTTTGCACAATGAAAATGTTAAACAAATCACAGAAACACAAATTTTCTAGGTTAGGTTAGCTGTGATTTGTGTATCTGCTGCAGGAGTTGGCAGTCGGCACCCACTACACACCCAGAATGATTCAAGTAAGGATGATTGAAATAACACCCTATTTTTTTCCACCCCCAGCTGACCTTGCCCAACATATGAGCTCCTCCTTCTACCTCTTCCATTTCAAACCCCCTTATCATTCTTCCTTATCTGTTTTGCAGCTTCCGTTTTTGCTCTATACTCCCTAACCCATCTAAGAGACCCAGCTGTGATGGACTGGACTCCAAGTTTATTTATTTCATTTATTTAAAGTTTCACCGAGAAAGACACTAAGCAATATTGTTCATTTACAGGTGTGTCCTGGGGGAGGGGGAATGGGATAAGCAACAAATACAATTGAATTAGAAAACATTGCAGAGAACATAAATGTACAGAAATACATAAAACTCCACAGAAGATTCTGTTTAATAACAATTTGAATGATGGACTACAAAGCTGAAAACCGTACTACAGCAGAGGAAACAAATATTACAGTATTTATAAAGGGAGCACATATCAGGCTAAGCTATTTGTAATACTCTATGAAAGTGCAACTTGTAAGGGCTGTCAAAGTAGTGAGGAGAGGGAGGAAATTAAAAGCAGCTGCAAGTACGGGAGAGAGAGTTGTGAAGGAGGGAGGAGAGGGCAGAAGGGGAGCTAGCATGGTGGATCACAAGTGGGAGAGAGTTTCACAGTTTAGGGAAATGGTGAGAAAACGCAGACTGGCCAGCAGTGGAGGACCTAGGAGGGACAGTCATGGTGTGAGATTCATAGCTTCGGAAATAGTGGAGGGGGGTTGTGGTGATAGGGAGGTAGAAAGGTAGGAAGGGAGAGAGATGAACAAGAACTTAGATATGAAGGAGATGCAGTGCGAGTGGCACCTGTCTTTGAGGGAGAGGAAGGAGAGAGATTGGTAGAGATCACAGTGGTGGGTGTGAGGAGGACTGTTGAGGGTGTAGTGGAAGAAGGAGTGATAGAGGGTGTCCAGCCTGACTAGATATGTTTTGAGGCAACACTGTAGACTACATCTCCATAGACAAAAACTGGAAGGATCATTTTATGGACCAGGGCATGGTGGGCAGGCAGTGGGATACAACTATGGTTTCTATACAGGGCTCCTAACTTGTGGTGCAGTTTTTTGATGATGACATCCATGTGTCCAGGAAAGTTGAGGTACCAGTCCAGCCAGACACCAAGATACCTAAAGGAGAAGGTATCCTCCAGTTTGGTCCCATCAAGGGTGTGGAAAGAGGGGAAGGAAGGGAGCCAAGAGAGTCTTTGCCTTGTGCCAAAGGTCACAGAGACAGTCTTCATGGTGTTCAGGAATAGCTGATGTGAACATAACCAGTGCTGAACATTATCAAAGTCTTGCTGAAGTCTGGTAGCCACATCAGAGGGGAATGGTCCAGAGGTATACAGGACAGTATCATCTGCAGATGTAACGACCCTTGGGGGCTTATCTTTATTGTCTGTTTTTCACCCATTTCCTCCCACTGCTGCTGGCGTCCCCCAAACTCCTCTGGTACCCTAATTTCCCTAAATGCTCCCAATGCAACCCAGTTTGCTAAATAACCCCAGTTCAGGCAAAAATTCCAAACCATGAGTCGCCGGCATATTTTTAGTGCCATTGGCAACCGCGTATCCGCAAGAAATGCATTTGATTTGCTAACCGCTCAATTTGCTCTCCATCAGGGATGTAGTCTAGTGGTCCCAGCACCCTGGTTAGCTAGAGAGGGGCCATTGACCCTAGCAATGTAGGGCAGAAGCTCCTTATAGGTTCACAAATAAAGTTTGAGCCACGGCTATATTGAGGGGCTCATTAATTTTCATGAGCCTAATACATAATCATAAGGCCTCCTGCCGCCTACGGGACAGTGTAATGGCAGCAGCGACAGCAAAAACACTGAAGATATTTTAATGAGTGTGGGCTCATTTAAAAGAGAATTGTCTGGGCTGCATGTGTGGGGGCAAATATAATAAAATACTTTTATTCCTGGCTGCACCAGATTGTGAAATTGGTCGGGACTGCATATTCAAAAATAGTATCTTTTTACAGCAGCAACCATTTTGGGTGTGTCTTAGCCAATTACGAACTGAGATTTCATCCAGAGACTTTTGAGAATGTAATATAGACTTATGGAAAACAATCTGGGACAAAGTTTGGGCACCTAAAAGTTAAGCAATTAAAGGACTTAAACTGTGTAAGGCAGCCGAATCAGCAAATCAGATTCCAGGGATTTCTGCCTTTATTTAAAAGAGACAGTTTGAATCTGAGGTAGTTCTGCAGAGGGACCAGACTGAAAGAGACTGGAGAGAGCAGCCTGCAGTTCAGATGCAGGCCTGTGCTGAGACTCCAGCTCGAGCTCTGTGAGGCACGGGCCTGCAAAAGACCTAGTCGCGGCTGTGTGTGTTACTGGTGATCAAAAAGTGAGGATTAATTGCCAGGAACTGCCTGCCTGCAGTTTGGAGGTTTTGCTCAGTGAATCAACTGAAATTACATGCCATTTTGGGAAC
The DNA here is from genome assembly GCA_016271365.2 of Neoceratodus forsteri. Taxonomy (NCBI): domain Eukaryota; kingdom Metazoa; phylum Chordata; order Ceratodontiformes; family Ceratodontidae; genus Neoceratodus; species Neoceratodus forsteri. The sequence continues at coordinate 659,463,292 of CM057455.1, read as the reverse complement.
TGAACTGAGAGGTAGAGACTTAAATGTTGTTTCCCTCAAGTGTGCGAGACAATTTAGGATTGAGAGGTTTGCTCAGTGAAGCTACTGAATTAGCAACCGGACTGTACCCAAACTGTTCAAAGTTAGTGTTACTTATTTTGAATGTGCTGAATGTGTTTTGTGGGTCGAGACTTGCTTTTTTACGATCAAACTTGTTACATCAGCTGGAGGCTTCACCAGCAAGAAGACAAACAAACTTTGCCAATCTGTTCATCCCGCCTGGGCCTTTGTTAATCCGGCCCAGACCGAGTACCCTGCACCAGAGACTGCTTCATCGAGAGACCAACTTCAGTGATCCAGCCCTTGCGCAACAACAACTCACAGGTTGTGGCCACCTGGAGGAAAGGCCATGAAGAGGAGGTGCATTGTGTTGGCCCTGCTTCCCCATGCTCATCGGTGAACACCATGATGTGTCCGCAATGGGAGAGGGCAGCAAGGAGGGCTGGGGGGATACTGGGATGCATAGGGAGAGGCATCACCAGTAGAAAACAGGAAGTTATTATCCCTCTGTACAGACAGCTGGTGAGACCCCATCTGGAGTACTGTGTGCAGTTCTGGAGACCCAATCTCCGCAAAGACATAGACAGGATGGAAGCTGTCCAGAGGAGGGCAACTAAAATGGTGCAGGGTCTGCACCGGAAGTCATATGAAGAGAGACTTAAGGAGCTTAATATGTATAGCCTTGAGGAAAGGAGGGAGGGGGGACATGATAGAAACTTTCAAGTACCTCAAGGGAATCAACAAAGTCCAAGAGGGTAGCATCTTTCAAAAAAAGAGGTGTGCAAGAACAAGAGGGCACAATTTGAAGATAGAGGGGGCGGCTCAGAGGTAATTTAAGGAAGTATTTCTTCACAGAGAGGGTTGTGGATGCATGGAACGGCCTTCCGGAGGAGGTTGTGGAGTCAAAATCAGTGGCGGAATTCAAGCATGCATGGGATAGTCATAAGGCAATTCTGGGGGGTTGGGGTAGGAAGAAGTAGGCTGCTGGTTAACTAGGATCTGCAGCTTATCCAGTAGGTAGGGAAATGGGGAGACTGGGTGGGCCAAGTGGTCCTTATCTGCCGTCAAATTCTATGTTTCTATGTTTCTATGTTTCTATGAGGTCTCCATATCGTCTGCCTTCCTGCAGAAATCTGGTAGCTTTAGTACAATCAGGGTAGCTCCCTGCAACAAATATTTAAATCATCTGTGGTATCATCTGATTGCTTTAACTTTCTGGGTTCACAAGAGACTGAGCCACCCAACTCAGATTACAAGTAATCATCTCGTTATTGTGCATGCTAACTGCTTTTCTTTTCTTCAAGGGCCCCAACATCAGTTGCAACGCCAGCCACCCTGGGCAATGCCTCTGGCTAGCCAAATATTCCATCCTGGGTACCCAGTGTTGTGTGACTGTTATTTGGGATGAAAAAGTGCGTGCTAAACCTGAATCCAATCAGACTGCCAATCATTTGCCTAGATTCACACCCCCTTCCTTGTTCACGACCCCTAAATAAACCTGATTGTCTGTTTTCATGTTTAACCTGGCTAGTGTGTATACTATTAGTTCGGTTACAGTATTGAAAGTGTGCATCAGTATTGCTAACCTTGTTTTACAGGGGGCCTCCAGGGAAACTGCTGTAAGTTCAGCCCTGGTGGTAAGTGTGAAGGGTGTGTGCATATTATTACTGTTTTATACTGAGTGTGAATTTACTGCTGTAACAGATACTGGGCCACTAGGAGGGTTGGTGGGTGGTTATAGCTTCCCAGAGGGCTATAGCAGGACAGGTGTATACCCCTAATACCATTACTCTGGGTGGAGGCACTTATTACTGAATCTAGGCTCCTCATTCTGTGCTCAGACATACAGGCAGGGTTAGTAGCCTTAGGGATAGCGCCTCCTAGGGGTTACAAATACATATGGATACAGGTGGGGGAGGAGGCAGCAGGAAGGTTGTTCAGGAAGATTGAGAAAAGAAGGGAACCAAGTACAGATCCCTGAGGGACACCTGTCTTGATGGGGGGGAACAGAGTCAGCAATCTGAATGGATTGGGTCCTTCCTACCAGATAGGCATAGAACCAGACTGTGGCAGTGTCTGAGAGCCCAGCTGCAGAGAGCTTGGTGAGAAGGAGGGGATGAGAGACAGTGTTGAAAGCATTAGTGGGGTCAACAAAGATGGTGGAGGTGATGAGGCCACTGTCCATCCCAGTAAGGAAAGAGCTGGTGAACCTGAGGTGAGAGGTAGTAGTGGTGTGTTGCTTCTGGAAGCCAGAATGGAAGGGGGTGAAGAAACTGGAGGAGTCAAGGTAGGAGGAGAGCTGGGAGAGTACCACATGTTACTGGAGCTTTGCTAGGATGAGAAGAGAAATAGGCCAGTAATTACCTGGAGTGGAGGAGTCACCACCTTTGGGAAGTGGAAGAACAGTGGCATGCTTCCAGGCCGCCGGGACAAAGGCAAGAGAGAAGGAGAGGTTCAGCAGAGTAGTAAGGGGGGAGGCAATGGCTGGGGCAGATAGATAAAGGAGTTTAGAGTCAAGACTATCAGGGAAGATACCAGTGGAAGGGTTTAGGGTAAGGAGAGTCTCAAGAGTGGTAAAGGGGGATATAGGGGAGAAGAGGAAGGAGAGGGGCAGGAGGAAGCAGCATACGAAGAAGAGAAGGGAAGGACGAGCGGAGGGCTGAGGTGCAGGTGGTAAAGTAGGAGTTGAATTTGTTGGCAACTGCCAAGGGTTCAGACAGATTGGAGCCAACAACACAAAGTACAGGGACAGGGGGATGGGTAAGTGGGATGAAGAGGGCTTGAACTACTTTCCAGAATTTTTAAGGATGATTTGTATTGGTCTGGAAGGTAGTTTGGAAGTATTTGGCCCTGGCAAGCCTTATTGCAGTAGTGCAAGTATTGCGGAGTGCACGGTAGCGTTGGTAGTCAGCAGGAGAGCCGGAGGTTTTATGTGCCTTCCAGACTAGGTCTTGAGCATGTAGACATGCCAGTAGTTATGGGGTGATCCAGGGGAAATGGTTACCATGCACCCTGGCACGCCTAAGAGGGTTCCAAGTAGCAAGGAATTTAGCTTTGAAATAGTCCCACACTTGGTCAATGGAGGTGGCAGCAGGGATGGGGAACCAGTCAGTGGTAGACAGATCCTCAAGAAGAGGGGCAAGGTCCAGGGATCTGTATGATTTCATGTTTCTGCCCCTGCAATTGCTGTCTTTGTAGCTGCACTTTTCAATCTCTCTTTCCATCTCAGTATTGTTTCCTGGGCTTGGAAGCAAGCCAATGTCCTCCCTCTACACAAAGGGGGTGACTCCTACACTCTGCTGAACTACCACGCCATCTTCCTTCCCCCAGTTTTGGCTAAAATTCAAGAAATATCTGTCCTCTCTCAACTCCCTCCTTCCTTGACTCCTCCTTTCAGTCAGGCTTCTATAAATTCCATTCCACTGTTTATGCCCTATACTATGAGTCACTGGTGCTATCCTGAAAGGAATGGACCACAGCCTGTCCTGTGGTCAAGTGGTTCTGCTCCTACTTGGCTGACTGCCATCAGTCAATCATACATGATGACACCCTATCTTCCCCCTGCCCTATCCACTCAGGATTTCCACAGGGCTCCATCTTGGGTCCAATTCTCTTTTCCATGTTCCTTAAATATAGCCTTAATAAATTAATTGAGTTAATGCAGGAGGTACAAAAGATGGCAAGCAAGAGGGAACTTCTGTTGTTAGGGGATTTTAATCTCCCCGATGTGAACTGGGAGATTCCAACAGTGGCATTGGCAAGGAGTATGGTGATTTTGGAATCCTTACAAGAAGGTCTCCTACAGCAACTGGTAAGGGATCTGACTGGGGTGGAGCTATACTGGACTTAGTAATGTCAAATGGGGACAGTGTAACAGATGTCTCAGTGGGGGAAAGTCTGGGGATGAGTGATCACAGTGTAGTTAGGTTTAGTCTTAGTACGGGGACAGAAATGAGCAGTACCACCATTAGGGTGCTGGACTTCAGGAGAACTGATTTCAATAAAATAAGGGAGATTTTCAGGGTCAATATAGAGGGCAAGGAAAAGCTGGGTGATGTGGAAGAACTGTGGGAGGCTATAAAGAGAGGACTTTGGAGCACCACTGATCAGTGCATTAGGAAGGTAGGCAAGAGGAAATGGGGAAGGAGGCGGCGTTGGTATTCTAGAGAAGTGGCTAAAGCAATAAGGGAGATAAAAGAGGGCCTTCAGGACATATAAAAGAACACAAGGAAAGGAGGACAGGGAAGTATATAAGGATAAGCGAAGGATGGCAGGAAAGGCAATGAGTAGGGCGAAGGCAGATACTGAGGAGAGGACAGCAAGGGAGGCAAGCAGGGGAGACAAACAGTTCTTCAGATACATCAGTGAGAGAAGAAAAAACAAGCAGGGTATAATGAGACTTAAAGGGGAAAGGGAAGCTCTGATGGAGAAGGATTTAGATAAAGCAGACTTGCTAAAGAAGTATTTGTGCTCAGAGTTCACAGTAGAAAGGGAAGGAAATGGACCAGAGTTGCAGGGTAGGGGCACGGAAGGTGGGGAAATGGACACAAGCCGGTTCATGGAGAGCAAGATATTAGAGGAACTGGGTAAGATAAGAGTGGACAAGGCAATGGGTCCTGATGCCCTGCATCCCAGGGTGCTCCAGGAGCTTAGGGAAGAGCTGGCAGCACCACTAACAAGGCTGTTAACTTTTCATTGGACACAGAGAGAGTTCCAGGGGACTGGAGATAGGCAAACATGGTGCCACTGCACAAGAGAGGAGACAAAGTGGATCTGAGTAACTATCGTCTGGTCAGTCTTACCTTGGTGGTGGGTAAGGTCATGGAGGCACTCCTAAAAGAAAGGATAGTAAGATTCCTTGCAGAAAATGGGCGACAGGATTAAAGGCAGCATGGATTCACAAGGGGAAGGTCATGCCAGATGAACCTTATCAAATTCTTCGACTTGGTGACGAGGATGTGTGATCAGGGGGTGCGATGGACATGGCCTATTTGGACTTTAGCAAGGCCTTTGACACCGTTCCTCATGAGATATTGGTGAGCAAGTTGAGCAGTTTAGGAGTAGGGAAGAAAATAACAAATTGGGTGGAAAATTGGCTTGGTCAAAGGGGTCAAAGGGTGGTTGTAAATGGGGTTCATTACAAGGAGGAAAGAGTGACAAGTGGGGTACCTCAGGGGTCTGTACTGGGGCCAGTACTCTAACATTTACATTGGGGATATTGCAGAGGGACTAAATTGGAAAGTATGCCTGTTTGCAGGCAATACAACGATCTGCAATAGGGTGGACACAACAGAGGGGATGTAACATATGACAAAGGACCTGTTAGAGGGGTGGTAGGAGAGATGGCAGTTGAGATTTAATGACAAGAAGTGCAGGACAATGCACATAGGGCACAAGAGTCTAAAGACCACATACACTTGGGGGGGTGTTTTGGTAACAGATCAGGAGAGGAACCTAGGGATTATCATCTTGGATGACCGTAAGGAGGCAAACCAGTGTAATAAGGAGGTCGGGAAGGCAAGTTGCATGCTGGCATGCATAGGGAGAGGTAATACTAGTAGGAGAAGAGAGGTGATAATGCCCCTATACAAGTCCATGGTATGTCCTCACCTTGAGTATGGAGTACAGTTCTGGAAACCTCACCTTCAAAAGGATAGATATAGGGATGAGACGGTTCAAAGGAGGGTGGCCAAAGTGGTATATCACATGCATAAGATGTCCCATGAAAAGAGGATGGAGGAGCTTGATCTGTATCCCTTTGAAACTAAGAGGGAGAGGGGGGATACGATTGAGACTTTTAAATACCTGAAGGGAATTAACAAGGTGACGGAAGGGAGTATCTTCAAGATGAAAGAAAATCCCAAACCTGGGGGGCACAACTTTAAGCTGGAGAGTGGTAAATTCAGAGAAAGTAGGAGAGGGCACTACTTTACTGAGAGGGTGGTGGGCCCCTGGAATATGCTGCTGGAGGGGTGGTAGAAGTGAGAACTGTAAGAGGGTTCAAGAGAGCATGGGATAACTACATGGGTTTAAGCAAGACTGGGAAGGATAGGTACCCTAATGGGAAAAAAAGAACTGGAAGAGTTATAGAGTGGGGGGGTGCACAGGGGAGGGGTGTAGGGTTGAAGAGGGCAGGGCTAAATATGGGGAGGGAGGTTGATGGCAGACTAGATGAGCCGATGGGTCTTTTTCTGTTGACAAACTTCTATGATTCTATAAATACATTCTTAGTTTGGGCAAATATAAAATATTATATCTAACCACAGGAATTAATTATGGGCTAATGCCTTCTCAGTGCCTATTTCCTTAGTATGTTCCTTAATGACCTCCTCACAGTTTCTGTCTCTTTGTACATTCACATGTACAGTATACAGATTTAAAAGCTCAATGTGCTTATGCAACTGGTATGATGTATGCTTGTGTGACTTAGATACATTATGGCTGTTTTCCTCTCTATCCATGGGATATACCACCCTGTAGGGGTAGGATGGGGAGGAACCCTAGTGAAGGGTTCCACCCTTACAGGTGCTGAGGGAATTATTCTCTTGGCTAAAGGTAGCTTAGGAAGAAGCCCAAAAAGAATACCCAAAAGGGCGTCAAGCATTGAAGGAGGTGAGAAGTCAGAAGATATTGAGGCCGTAAATGAAGGTGATAGATGTAGATGGGAAGGACAGGAGAGGAATGAGAGATGATGAGGACAATGAATGAAATGAAAGCTGACAAGATGCAGAAGGGTGGACTTCCTAAGGAGAGAAGGAACAGCCAGGGCCGCCGTCTGACTCCGTCCAACAGCGGAACCTAACTATGGAACCTATGGAAGCACTAACCCTGTCTAAGATTATGACCATTGGCACGGAGGAGAGAAACAACCCGCTTTGAGGAGGAAACCTCTGGGGATCCAAGGCCTAGGTCGCCTTTCCTCCAGGCTAAAGGACGTTTTGGTTAGTGATGGCTCAGCTACTGCAACTTAGAGTCGAGATTGGGGGAAAGGAAAAGGTTCCAATTTGGAAAAAGCTCTTGCTCTGTCCTTCTAACAGGAAAGCTTTTGAGGATTACGAGTGACGTCTTTGCAACTAGATGCCCAAAAGCAAAGAAGGAGAGAAATGACCACTGAGGCAGTCAGCCAGCCTACACGAGCCTAAGAAACGGACCAGGTGAACCAGAAGTGGTCAGATGGAGAATGGCATACAGGGTGCCTCCGAACTCTCTCGGGCAGCCAAAGGGGCTCTGATGATGAGAGTCCCACTCCTCACAGCTGGAAATCATAAATTCTACATCCAGAGGTGTCACTGAAATGAGGAACGACTGAAGGTCCATCTGGAGTGAAGACATTCTCACTATGGGCCAGGAAGAAGAACCCCGCTCAGAGCTTCGCATGCTCTAGATGCGGACTTTGTGGGTGCAGAGTGAGACCGTCAGCTACAGGCTAGCCCCGAGCCATGGAGCAATGGACATGGAAGGCACATCTCTGAGTGGAGAGCAGGTCAAGTCGAGATAGCATGAGACCCATTTGAGGTGTATGCTCGAGTAGTCGATGTGAATGACTAGACCTACAGATAGGTCAGACTGAGCTAAGAAGACTCTGATATGGGTCGGGAGGAGGCTGGATATAATTAGTAACCACAGGTGTGCATGCCAACCGGGTCCATTGAAAAGCCAAATTAGGAGTTGATCGAATCGTATGAATGTAGAAAAGAGAACGGTCCGGTGAAGCCTGCAGCTGACGGGGGAGGTATGAAGTATCAGGAGTAGTGAGGTAGGAGCTACGAAGTCAGTGTGGACGAGTGGAGGTTCAGGATGAATATATGAGGTATGCTGATGGAAGGAAGCCTTGAAAGCTAGCACGGACTGCAGAAGGGGAATGAATGAGGAGAGGGGATTGAACAAGGCAAAGGGGAGAGATGATGATGTCTGGGTGAAGCCCGTGGCCTATGATGAGGTGAGAAGTTGATATGGGAGTAGAGGATGATGAGAACGGATGAACGAGAAATGATGGTGGATTGAAAGTCTTGAATGCCAGAATGGTAATGTGAGGCATAGAGTGGACAAAGAAGAAGAATGGAGTGAAAGTCTTGAAAGCTGGTTCAGTCAAGGTGGGGATGAAATGGACGATGAATGATAATGGAGTGCAGACTCCGAAGGCTGGTATGATTAAGGGCAGGTAAGATGGCAAGTAGGGTATAGAAAGGATGAGGTTCAGTAACGATGGAGGTATGACATGGAGTAGAGGATATACATGTTGCGTGATCCAGAATATAGGACTAGGGTAAGAGGAGGATATAAATAGGTATGGTAGTGGCAGGATAGGGAAACACCCCCAAAAAGAAAGCATGGGACAAGGAAAGAGAAGAGGTGATGGGCATGAGACAGAGATGAGAATGGTAGGGTGAAGCCCACAGCCGACGGTCGGAGTATGAAGAACCAGGAGAAGAACGAGGCACGATAGAGGTAGGAGGAATTGTGAGATCTGCACAGGAAGGACAAGGTGTGAGAATAATGGAGTCTGACGCAGAGAGGAGGATGATGCAAACTGAATGACTGGGGCAGGAGAAGGCTGATATGACAGGGTCAGGAAAAATGGAGGCATTGATGTGAGAGGAAAAGACGGTAGAAGGCCAGGATCTAGGTGATGCAAAAGGGCTGAGGAGTCAGAAAATTAAAGTGCAGCAGGGAAAGTGGCAGCTTGCCAAGAATGGAGAGCCCAAAAGAAGAATACAGAGTGGGTGCGGTAGGCAGAAGGACAAGGCATAGGGCGGGGTGAAGGTCAGGCCAGGGACCGAGCAGCAGGCATGGGAGAAAGTGAGGGTTGAGAATGAAGAACTCGCTATGCTGATTGCTGTAACGCCAGGAAGGCTGGTATGCGCCTGACTACTGGTGCGATTGGTATGGTGAGGGTTGATGAAAACCAGATGAATGCGCCAAGGTATGACATGATGCATTGCAGAGGCTACCAAGAAAAATGAAACTTACAGGCAGCCTCTGGTGGAACATAGTAGAACAGTAAGAAAGTAAAGGAAATACCAGCAGCCAAAGTAGGGTTTAAAAGAAGGAATATATACAGGTCCTGTGGGTAGGACTAGGGCAATAGATGATGGCAGAAGACACAGGCTGTAGTAGGGCAAGAAAATCCCCAAAAGGACCGAGGCAAATGGGGCAAGCAAAGATAGGCCTTCTCCAGGATGAATGGATATGGGACGAGGAGTGGACGACAGGAAAACCAGCAGCAGAGAAATGTGCAAGGCAGACCCCAAAACAAGACATAGGAGAGGAGGGTGATGAGAGAAAGCAGAAGCATGCCAGGGAAACGCGGGTGGCTGAAGCTGCACCAATGGGTGGGTGGGACCCAAAACAGCAACGGCAAAACTGACAGAAAAGAATCGGGATGGGAGAAGGCAAGATGAGGCATGGGCTGTAGGAGAAGCAGAGAGGAGGGGAAGCACAGTAGGAGGTAGCAAGGGATGGAGAGAGAGCTGCAGAGCAAGCAGCCTATCCAGTCAGTGAAAGGAACTGCAGGCACTGGAGGCCACAGAAATAGGAGTCCAGATGCTGTGAGGAGTGATGAAAGGGCAACCAGAACAGATGAAAGGAGTGGGAATCCAGTGGAAGCTACGGCCCCAATGGGGAGGAAGCTGGCGGCAGAGGTAAAACAGGGAACAGTGGAGTGGGGCTATGAGCTGGGTGCCGGCCGGGGACTTCACCCCGAATTGCCAGTGAGAGGAGCCAGGTAAACACCAGAGGATGGAGGGTGAGCGAACCCTGGAAAGAATGAGGGCCAAGAAACAGGACTCAGGGCAGTAGTGGGAGGAGAGCCGCAGCGCCAGTGGCTGCAGGAAGGAGCGAACTGCTAGACAAGCAGCAGGGAAAAGGAGCTAGCCAGCGGCTAGAGGTGCTGCAGAAAACATGGAACGGGAGAAAAGGAAGAGACATAGAAATTGGCAGAGTGACGCCTCCGGCTGCAACGAAAGAAACAAATCCTGCACTAGCCAGGAGGAGTGGCATTGAAAGGCCTGATGGGGGAGTGGTTTGTTGCTCCGCCTATTGAACTACTGGCATAGCCTTGCAATACTTTTTGCTTTGGTCACCTCAGTCCCATAGCTGGAATCCTCTGTATAGTGGGACTTCAGCAATTTCCAGTGCTGGTTCTGTTTAAACCAGAACTCTCTTAATGCCAAGAAGCTGGCCTGTATAGCTTTGTACTATGCACAACCTTGCGAGGCTCCCTGCTTTCCCAGTCTTCATGGCTCTTGGAGGTGCCCCCACTGAAGAGGTTTACTACGTGTATGGCTGCATCAAAATAAAGATTTGTCCTTCCACATCTACATCATACACATTCACTCCAAGCTTAATGCTGTTTATCACAAGTCTTGCCTGACATTCTCAGTCTTCTGCAAAAGTATCATTAAGATGACCTTTGTTTATTTTCCATGTAACAATTATTGTACAAGCTCCAAGCTACATTCATTTATCTCTTTTCCAAGGAGGGGAATTACTCAATGCCAGAGAATATTGTCATTCATAGCAGCAAAGTATTGGAATGTGCTTCTTATGAACATTCTAAGTCCCACGGTAGGATTGGGTTCATCCCATAAACACTGGTACTGGATGCTGTACTGTCAGGGTGTGCTGTCCTTTGGATGAGATGTTAAACCATGGTCCCTTCTGCCCATTGCTGCTGTTGTCCTAGTGGGTGTCCAGGTAGAAGTAAAAGAAACCAATGCACTTTTCGCTAAAGTCGAGGATTGTCTCTGATATCTTGGCCAATATTCTCCTCCTTATAAAATTAAAACAGTCCATGCAACTGGCCAAGGCTATGTGTGGGTGCTGATGTGCAAAATGGCTGCCACTGCATGTCTACAGTCACTTTACTACCAGTGTCTCATAGCTTGTACAGTGCTTTGGGATACAATGTGTAAGAAAAGCACTATATAAATGCCTTCTAGGACACAAGTGGGCCAGACACACCATCTCTAAGGCAAAACTAGATGAACAGATCAGCCATGGCTGGTTATAAATTGGACAATACCTTAGCTTTACAGCTGGCTTAATGCACTATATCTGCATCTTGGAGCCATGGGGCAAGTTCCCAGAAGTTATGTGAAAATTCACTTCCCTGAAACTTACTACAAGCCTCTTTCTGAAAGCAGGGAAGTTATCCAGGGAAGCATGGGAGCTCAAGGCTTTTATATTAGCATGCTGAGACACATGGGGGGGATAGTGAAAGATAGTGCGTAGTGATTGTTGTCCTATCTTGCATCTAAGAGAGAAGGACCCATTCCCAAAACTGCTATGGTATCCTTTTTTGGGAAAGTAAGCTGTGTGTACAAAGTCATTTCCAAGAAGACTCATGTGGCAAGCCAAGTTAGAGTTTAGTTCCGTTTAATATTTTCCTTTCTGTTATTCTTCCATTTGCTATACTTTTGTTTGATTTCTTAAGTGTGCACTGTTTATCCCTATACATTGCTTGTGCATCTAGTACATTTTGTATATATTAAATATTTTATGGTCAGTCATTTTTCCCATAGGGAAACCGTGAGACTGAAACCTCATAATACCATTGTTGTGCAATGATAATATAATTGTTCTGACATCACAACATAGAGAATAATGTATGGGGAGGTGTTTATAATGAGAATTTTACACACACCCGAGGTGTGGGATGCCACATAAACCCGGGAGGGCGAAGCCCGAGGTTTATTTAGCATCCCACACCAAGCGTGTTTGTAAAATTCGTGTAAATAACCATCTCCCCATTACTTTATTTTTTATAATTGCTGGTTGCAATTTTTTTGCCACACATTTAACATGCTGCCTAACCCACGCTAACTTAACGCTCTCCTCTCTTCTGACAATACGACACCCAGATCTCCACAGGAAGCAGATAACTACGATTACCACAGCATGAAGATCTCTTGCAAGCGAGTATTTGTTTGGTGTCATGGAGAACAATGACAGAGATGAGAGGACACCCGCAGCTGACAGAGCGTGAGTGGCTGAATTCTTTCGTTTGCTCTGCAGGTGTTTGTGTCTCACGCTTCTCTAGAGAAAGCTGGTGCATGTTTACCATTATAACCAATATAACAGGCTTTCTCTATGAGAAAAAATTGTGGCCAATAATTTAATAGAATTATTAGTCAACATTCTCGAAATTCCTCGCACTGAGAGCACAGTGACTTCTACTGTAAATGTTATTCATGGAAGACACTGGCTAGACTGAAGTCTGTTAAAAAATAACTCAGTCAGACAAGTTAATAAAGACCTTCTTTTAGATTGTCCAACCTTGCACTGCCTGCTTCTCAGGCTGCCCGCTAGTATGTTCACTTCCCTCCTGATCTCCAGTACTAGCAAAGCTGTCAGGCAGTAGGGGCAAAAGAGGGAGATGAGTTGTTCTCACTCCTCAGGATGACTTCTGGACATTTCTCTGACCTGCCCAGACTGATGACTTCAGAGACAGTGAGTTTTCTAAAAAAAAAAAAAATCCGAACCATGAACTGCAAAAAATAACAAATTTGGGGAACCCAAACTCGAGCGTCTCCCTCATGGTAATCGTGTTACCAGAACCTCTCAATGCCATTATAGCCTCATAAGACACAATTCCCTATACCAGAACCCCACAATGCCATTATAGCCTCATAGGACAAAAATCCCCATATGGTATTTTGAGTGATGACATTCAGTTAGCCAGAGTATACTGAAGGAACAACTGGCTGAAGCGGATGATTAAATGCCGAGGTCAAAGGCCACTGCACTATACTGGCTGCCAGGAAAAAAGGTGAAGAGGAACATGCCTTTGTTCCCCCTTTTTTATGTGGACTAAATGGATAAAAAGAGAATATCCTACTGTGGGCATCGCCAGAAAGTGAATAATCTACTGTAGGCGCTGCCAGAAAGTGCATAACATACTGTGGGCACTGCCACAATGGGGATATCTTACTGTGGGTGTGTCTAAAATGTGATTGCAGTAGTTTGTGAACCAATAATTAACTGTTTCCTTTGTTTTGATTTGCGCAGAACAGATACCTGTCATATAATTATATTTATCCATCTGTGACAGTGCATCATTTGTAAACAGTACAGGTAATGGTAAGATAAGCCTTCTTAGCCTGCCCTACATAATCATTTGCATACTCATGATGCCTCTACTGGGTTTGAAGCTATTGAGTATATCTGTATGGTTTGGAGAGATGCACCATAACCAAGCATTTAGATATTTCTTGTCTCCTTGCATACTTTTACAGCTCCTATGCACTAATCTTCTTGCAAATTGCCTCTTTGGTATGCTACCACTAAGTGTCATAATTGCCTGATTATTTCCTCTGGGCTGATCTGATACTCATTTGAGACAATGACTGCACTGAGAAGTCCCAACAGGATAAAACATGTGTCTGTAGTTTGTCATTCTCAGTCCATACTGGTTCAGATGTCCAAACCAGATAAAAAGGTAAGGTATGTTCTGGGGAAGCCCTGTGTCAGTCTGTCCCACAAATATATAACTAGTTTGTTTTGTGCTGTTTGAGGCTTTAGAATGTATGTGTATGGTTTGAGAGATGCAAAGCCATCAAACTAAAAGGTTCAGGTAATTTATTTCACTGATAATTCTGTTTGGCTGTGAGAGCACATACCACATTAAAGTGAAACTGCTTTTACTATAGGAGTACTTGAAGCAAATAAGGCTTCCTGTATTTATGGGTGTGGTACTGAGTAAGTAAAGGCATAATATAGGACAAGAAGGGAAGATCCCAGTGGTAAATTTGCAACAGGTTGATAGCATCATTTAACAAGTCTGTTAAGCCAGTTGTTATATTGCACTTGCCTGCATTTTGTTTTTTATTCTACACAAAGAAATGCATACATTGATATATGCATTTATAGTAGTTAAAGGGGACTGCATGCTCCCATCGCCAAGGAATGATTGGGATAGATACAGTCACTGACAATCTTTTTTTCTGACAAGTATGGCTAGGGTTCTCAGAACAGGATGCTGGGGTGTAGTGACTGAGGGAGGGAAGTTATAGCAATCGCATGTCTTTATGTATACTGGGAACTTACAGTTCTGATATATGCCATGCTTCCTTTTGCAGTGATTCTAAACTGTTGAGGCTAGAAACCATACCGAGCAAATTACCAGCACGACACTTAAGCAGCCCATCAGTTTCTGTTTAGCATGTGTGAAGTTTTTCTTGTCTGTTTACTTGTTATGTCCAATGTTTAGTAGATGCTGTTTTGTGTAAGTTTCTATACTCATGCCTTCTTGAGCTCAAGTTGTGTTTAGTGCAACAGCACATATGTTAAGTCCTCCTTTGCACTTCTATCCCTGATGAACTGTGCATGGAAACATGATCTTTTACACTTCTAGTTCATCTGCCCTTCAGTACTAAAGAACAAGGGAAAAAACCAAAAGCTGCAGCGGTCTAGTGTGGGGTCTGAGAACTGACAGAGCCAGTGAAAAATATAAGCTTAATTGCATCTAAATATCTCATTGTTCTTAGTTTCCAGTAGGTTTTCTTTATTTTTTCCATACTTTTATTTTCTCCTGGGTTCTTTATTACATTTCCAATTGTTCTGTAATTTGTAAGGAGCTGATCAGGTAAGCCCAAAATTAGCTTCTAAAGATCAAATGTAAGATCTTACTGTTCCTCCACTCATTATATAGTCATCTATACTTCTTGAGAATCTCTTTAGTTTCACTTATGAATGGTATTTTTAGGTAATCTGTTCCAAAGGTTTAACATCCCCTCTCTGTAAAAGTACTTTTTTTTGTTTTAAATCTTCTTGTAGTGCATGACCCCTAGTTTTTGAATTTATGTCTTTGAAGGGAATGTTTAATTAATTCGTAAGGTAAGCATCATTAATTTTATCATAAAACAGTAGTACATCTCTTTTTCTGCACACTTCCAATGAATCTTTCTTCGTAAGGTTTATCCTTCATGTCCATTGCTGTAGTCATTCTGCGCTGCACCCTCTCCACTCCATCAACACCTGACCTCCTATATGGACACCACAATTGACTGCAGTAGTCCAAAAGTGGACTTACATAAGATCTGTACAGGGTTATGACATCTGCTCTATGACTCTTTAAATTCCTTTTTATAGCACCAAGTACTCTGTTAGCTCTCGATACACCATTAATACATTGGGCTTTAAAGTCCAGGTTGTTATTTATTATTATGCCTAGATCTTGTTCTTTAAGTGTTACCTTCAGAGTAGTGTTACTTAATACATACTGATTTAGTGCATTGTTTCTCCCTAAACGAAGGACACAACACTTATCTAGGTTGAACATCATGCCCCATTTATAAGACCACTCTTATAATGTTCAGGTCTGTTTCGATACCTTTTTTTTTTTTTTATACTTTATTTTTTCCTTTTGTTATAAGCATAACAAGTATACATCTCATATAGTAGACAAACCATCTTTAGTTTTACATCACCATTGGGAGCCACAATGGAACCCTTAATAACAGGAGTTCTATGCATCCACTATATATTTCTACAACATGTGGGGGGTACCTAACATACTATTATTCCCATATATTTAATACATACTACATTTTTGCTGTAAACAGAGCCCAAGAGCTACATGGCATAATCCAAGATTAGTACAATACCTATATTTTTAAGACCAGTACTTAGCCACGCTCCTACAAGAGGAGCTAATGGTGCCATGCAACTACCTAAATGTAAAAAGCATAGAAAAGGAAAAAAGAAAAAGCAGTTTAACAGTAACCTGCAGCCTGAGTATATCCCTTAACAGACTGAAGTGAACAGTCATTAGCCTAAAGTTAGGCAAGATAATATCTCAACATAAAAACTATGACTTCTCATGTAAGTCTCTCGCAGCTTAATAGCTAGAATATTTTGTCCTACAGCATATTATGCAACAGTGATCAAATAATATTTGTTCATTATCTTGAACCAGTTCCCGAGTTACTATAGAAGAAAAGGGTCCCAGGGAACAACTGTGCATTGGTTACTATTCTAATAACATTGCAAGGTTCAAATTCTATCTTAAGTAATTGCTCAGTAACTCAAAAGTCCTGGAGGCCTTGGGGAAACCTCAAGATGTCCCCTCGTCATCTTCATCGTCTGATCCGACAGTTCTCTTACGGGATTCAGCCGCTTTTCGGTCCACCCATTTACCAGCTTCAACAGGGTCTGTAAACAAGTATACCTTACTTTGGTATACTATTCTGAGTCTTGCTGGAAAAATCACTGTATGTGGGATTCCTATTTCACGCAGAACTCGCCTCACTCCGTCAAATTTTTTATGGAGCTGCCTGGTAGAGTAGCTAATGTCCGGAAAGAAATGCACCTGTTGGTCATCTTGCAATAATGGTGCTGCTCTTCTGGCCTGTTTGAGTATTCTGTCCCGCGCTGCCACTCCCGAAGTCACCAGCATAAGAGTCCGAGGTGCCCCAGTGTTCTGTGATCTGCCTCTCAGGCTCACTCGGTACACTTTTCTGACCTCCCAATCAATGTCCAAATTCTCAGGGGCTAATTTTTTGGTGAGCCACTCATGAATACCAAGGGTCGGATGATCGCCCTCCAGTCCCTCCGGGAGACCTAGTATCCAAATATTCGCATCCCGAGCTTGATTCTCAAGGGCCTCCAGTCTGGCCTTCAAATGTTGGTTCTCCTTAATAAGGAGCGTAGTCGCTGTGGTCGAAGCATCTGCCTGCTTGTAAACCTCCCGAATATCTCCTTTAATGCCCTCGACTGTCGCTTCCAGGAGCACCACTCTTCCGTTAAAATCATCTACTTTCTGATTGAGGGCTGTAACAGACGCTATGAGGGTCTGAAGTTTATGGCCCAGAGTGGAAATCATTTCTCCTGTATTAGGCCTGTCCTCCTCGACCATGGCGTCTTCCACTCTCCCAGCTCCTCCGGCTACTTTACTTTTCCCTGCTCCTCCTGAATACTTTTCCTTCTTAGAGTTACCCATCCTGATGTTTCTGGGTCGCTCGATTCAATGCTGCAGTCCAAATTTCACTTTTATGAGTGCAAAATGTAAAATAAAATAATTTTCTTTCCAGGCTGCAAGGAGCTGACAAAATCTGCTGCACACAGCTCGGCCCCCCCCCGATACCTTTTATTTGCTCTACAGTATTACTTGATCCTCCTAGTTTTGTGTCATCTCTATACTTAGTAATCCACTCCTGTATGTTATTATTTAGATCAGCTATGAACAATTGAAATATAATGGGTCCTAGTACCAAACGCTGGGGAACCCCACTCATTACCTGGCCCTCCCTTGATAGGTAACCATTAACCGTCACCTTCTGGGTTAGTTCAATAAATCAATTTGCAATCCATCTCACTATATTTTTATTTACATTAAGCCTAATCATTTTTTCAACCACTGCCCAGTGGGGCACTGTATCAAAGACCTTACTGAAGTCCAACAAGACCATGTCTGCAGCACCTCCCTGATCTAATAACTAACAGATTTTTTTCATATTGATAGCTGGTTTATGTCTTTTCTTTACTTTGTTTTCAGAACATTGAAAGCCATGCTAATTGTATCAGAAGCTTTGTTTATGTTCTATTATTGAGAAAGCACTAGGACCCTTTTAGTTTCGTCCACTGTTCCTCCACCCCACCCCTGTCCTCCCCCTCTGCCATCATGAAACTGTCTTTATTAACAAACAAGAGCTGGCGACACCACCAATGAGTGCTTTTGAATTGTCTTGCTTTCAGTGAGGTCCTGCTTTTACCCATTTTTAAACATACATTCATGCGTGTTAGCCAGTATCAGATTCAACATCTCATTTTAAGTGGGGTCCTGGTTTCACCCATTTTTACAATGTATTTTCCAAGGTCCAGCTAATATGTAATATGCCATTTTAAGTGGGTTCTGCCTTGTACTCACTGTTATGCTGTATTTATTCAGAATATCCCAGCTAAGATGTAATATCTTGTTTTCAGTGCAGTGCTGCTTTCACTCATTTGCACAGTTTATTTCCCATGGTAGCCCAGCAGATATGCAAAACCTAGTTTTTAGCGAGGTTCTACTTTATCCATTTGTATACTATATTTACCCTGGATAACTCAGCTCATATTAGATGCAATCTTGGTTTTAGTGTGGTTCTGCTTTCACATTTTTTTTATAATGTATTTACCCCAGATAACATAGTTAACGTGCCCTGTTTTGGTTTCACTGGGGTCCTGCTTTCATTTTACACAGTATTTTCCAAGACTAGCTCAGCTGAGATGTCATATCTCGTGTTCAGTAGGGTCCTGCCTTTACCCATTCTTACACTGTAGCTACACAGGATAACCCAGATGAGCTGCAATAGATCATCTTCAGATAGGTCCTGCTTTTACACATTTTTCACTGTATTTGCCAAGCATTGCCCTTGCGCTGCAGAGATGCAATACAGCAACATATTTCAGTGGGGTTCTGACGTTCCCCATTTTTATAATGTGTTTACCAAGGCTAACTTAGCTGCCATGCAATATCTCACAGCTTAATTTTAGTGTGGTCCAGATTTTATTTATTAGCTGGAAGTATAGCCTAGAGGTTAGAGTAATGAGCCATGAATGAGCTTTGTTCAACAGACCTGGGTTTGATTCCCACAACCTCCACTTGCATATTATGTGACTCTGAGCAATTCACTTAACCAGCCTAATGCTCCCAGGTCACCCATGAAAATAGGCAATTGTGTCTAGTGGGCCTTACCCAGTTAACAAAGAATAAAAAAACCTTTTACGGTGCATTCAACCAAGATAGTCCAGGGGAGAGGGAACTTTTCATTTGCAATGGAATCCTGCTTTCATCCATTCTTTTAATACTTTCTATTTAGATCATCGTTTCCCTTAGCAAGCTTCCAGGCCCTCCTTCCACATGCACGAGCCTTTCTGCTTGACATAGGAGTCCATCGAGAGTCCAATTCAGCACCAGCCTCTGCTCAGCAACCACTCTGGACTTCCAGTTGTAACACACTGCATGGAGGAGAGGTGAGGTGCAGGAGGAATTGTTGGGGTACTGTTGTGGTGGTGGTTGTGGGGGGGGGGCAACTCTATCTGCCTGGGTCTACTGGTGTATTTTTCCCATTTAAGCCCTCTCTTATCCTTCCCCATGATCCTGAGGAGCAACCTAACCCTCCCCAGGATCCCAAGCAGCAACCCAGCAGAGTGCCTATCAGGACAATCAGAAGGTTAGATTAGCCTCCCCCTATCTTTGGAACTCCCCTGCTAGCCCCACTCTGGGCGAGTGACATCTCCATGTCACTTGCCAGGTGTGCAGCAGTGTACCAGTGTAGGGCGGCTCCATAGGGACCACTTATTCCTACCTGCACAACATGCCCTCTCCTCTTCCATGAGGCAGGAAGTGCCCAAGATGAATGCCAGAACTCCACCTCGTTGGTCAACACTGCACATTTCAGGCTCGGGGCACAAACCCCAGTTATCTGGGTGGCATGTAGTAGCTCTCATGTAATGCTAGCTGGCTGGTCTTCACCCAGTTTTACAATGTACTTACCCAAGGGTGCCCTGCTTAGGTAAGATGCAATATCTCTTTTTTAGTGGGTTCCTGCCTCTACACATTTTTATGCTATATTTATCTTGGTTAGCTCAGCTGACATGCAGTATATCTTGTTTTCAGTGGGGAATGGATATATCCAACTTTCACAATTTATTTAACCAGGATATTTATTTATTTATTTCAAACGTTTCACCAGGAAAGACATACTGAGCTGGTTACAGCTCATTTCCAGATGTGTCTTGGGGGGAAGGGATGGGGAACATCATAAAAGTATTACAATGAATATAACGAGAATACAGCAAATACTATATAAATGAGGAAATATTAAACAATGATATACAATACAGAAAGGCATATGCATAAGTAAAGGGAAGATAAATAGCAGTACAAAGCTAGTGAGGAGACAAAGGAAGAGGGTCAAGGACAGCCGCAGGAGGGGGGAAAAATAGTCACAAAGAAGAGACTTTAAGGAGAACGCCAAGGAGACAGAGTGAATAGACAAGGGAAGGGAGGACCATAGTTTAGAAAAGTGATGAGAGAAGGCAGACTGGCCAACAGTAGATTTCCTAGAGGGAAATAGCAAGGGAAAGAGAAACACTATTATGTAGAGGAGAGCTGTGTAAGCCCGCCATCCCTGTTGTCCAGGGATATGCCTGATATTACTAAATGGGAAGGGTGCTCACAATAGCAGAAACACAGTTTCTTTTTTCTTCTTACCAAGATGGCTAGCATTGAATGGATTCAGAGGCATAAGGGGGGGTGCCATCTTCTGGTGCTGGGCTACAATAAATCTTTTGGTTAACTGGCAAACAGTCTTAAATGAAATAAATGAGGTTCACAACAAAATAACATTTCAAATAGGGGATCCCATTTAATTAATAACAGAACTTTGTAGCACCATTTAATAGTCCATTTACATCCCAGACTCCCAAGCTAGCACCCACCACTATTTCTGGGCTCAGATCATCTGGGCTGAGATGGTCACTAAACAGTTCGGGGCAGTATTACATCAGGGCCAAGATGACCCATTCATAGGTGGGAGCAGCAACTAGTTATCTCACTCTCTCCCCAATCTCTCTCATCATTGGGTTCAAAATGGGCTCACAGAAATAGCTGTCTAAAATTAGGGTTACTTTTCCTTTCTCCCATTCTTCTCAGGACGTGGAACAGGACTTGGGCAAGTGATTCCCCTCACTGACTTTGAGGTGGACTTCTCCACCCACATGGCCACAACCAGGTTGGCCTCTATCTTCTTTGAGTGCCACTTCTCCCCATTCCTGTACATTTCCACTGGCTTTGTGCAAACACCAACAGAGCTGCTATAACCGGGTTGGCTTTACTGCTCCAAAACTGGCACTTGTCCCACTATCTCTGGGCTCCATCCTCTCCGACAGGTCTCTCTCCTCTTAAAGACACCCACAGCTCACTCTCCTGTTGCACTGTCCTGTCCACATAGCTCTTCCCTCCCTCTCCAGCATGATTTTTAATGTAGCTCTGCCAAAGGAGTCACAGAAAAAGGGAAACCATAGCGGGGCAGCTCCCCAACCCAATCTAGCAGCCGCTGCCACATCACTCGCCATCTTTACTTCCTTAACCACCCACAGCAAACCACAGATCTTCCTGAGAGCAGGCAATTGCCTCTGCTCTCCCATGCCCCCACCAAATTCTGCACAGGCTCCCTCTTTTGGCTCCCAAAATCCAATTTTATACCTCTGCACACTTACAGTGACCTCAGACCTGTGGAGTCTCTGCCGGTGAGACAGAGGCATATTAACTATTGAATGACAGGTCCAAAATGAACATGAACTGTACACAACATGTACACACCCCGCGAGGGGGTTACATTTCTCCTCTGTTTTAAACCGCTCACTGTCCTTGGTGAGCACCCCACACCAGCTACCTCACTGTGGGACACCGAGAGGTATATTCACTCCCTCACTGGTCCCACTTCTGTGCCCACTGGATACACTGCCATAATGGTGGATAAACTATCAGCCCTCCAAGCTATGGGACCTAAACCCTGGCGTCCCAACCATTTCCTCTGGCTAACAGCATTTCTGGTGACCCAACCACCTGCATGCACATGGATGGTTTGCCTGGCACAGGTTTATTCACCTAATAGCCCAAAACTAGTTTACATTATGACTGCTATTACCTGCCTAAGAAGCTGCCAAGCTGCCCAGATGTGCACAATACTTTTAGCAAAATTCCCACAAAATGCAATAATCCACTTTTAACACAGACAAGCAAAATATTATGACATATATGGAAACAGTTTAAACAGAATTATAAAGCATTTGCAGACTATAGCATTAAACATGGGTGCAGTAGTAAATAGAATCAGTGCAGACTATAACATTAAACATAGCTACTCCCTCACTTTTAAACCCCGAGATGCTTAGTGCAGTTGAAACAGTGTCCATATGAATGTCCATATGCCACATTCGCTGCAGTTACTTTAGCCAAAGTTTATCAAAAGAAAGACAAAGGGGTTATCTCACCCGTTTACAGCTCAGTCACTTAGTCCACATCTGCATCTCAGTGAGACTGATTTTCAGTGGGGCATCACCTCTGAGGGAGGCCATCTGTTTCTTCAAGGAGGTAGCAGAAACAACAACAGTTTAGAGTCCAACAGTCCCTTACTGTTGCGAGAAGTAGAACTTTGGGCTGGGCTTGGTTGTGGCCTGTCCAAAGGAATCCACACTGTTGACATAGTGCTTACTCCTTTTTTCTCCCAGGTCCTGCACCAAAGTGAAGGTCTTAAAAATAGTGAGTCCTTCAAACACATGACGGACACACATCCCTTTAGTGATTCTCTGTATTTCTTGGAGCACCATCAAAGAGCTTGTGGGGCCCGACTTGTGCTTTTTATACAATCAGTCCAATGTTCTCCAAAACACCCAGTCATTGTGATTTTTCTCAGTGATGTCCCAGATCCTCTCTGGGAGATATGGGTAAGCAAACTGGATGTAATCTTAATGGATCTTTCTGCATATAATCCTATTGGCTTGGCTCTATTCTGGTAGGTTGTGAATTGCAGATTTCAGGGCCTGGCCATCTGGCAGCCTCACTCCCTCTCAATACCTCTTCACTTCAGAGCCGCCATCTCCAACTGTGCTGTACATTTCCTGCCTACAATGGCATTTTGTAGCCAGGGTAGGCCTGTCCATCTAAGGAGTCAAGTACATTGACTCGTAGCGAGTCGGAATGTCCCTTTGCAGGCCACCATCGCTGAGTTCCACCTCACCCTCCACCACCACATCTGAGCCTTTGGGGTCACTGGGCTTCTCTGAGGCAGCAGCAGGGGGACTACTAGATTCTGGCCACCTTTTTTTGGTCCTCTTCAGTGTCTTCAAGCACAGTCGACTCTGGGGCAGCTGCTCCCAAGGATTGTTCAGACTGGCTCCGTGAGGGAATCCCCGCTGGTCCAAAATCATCTGGGGTCAACAACTTCATATGGGCCACCCATCCAAATCAAATCACAGGTCCATAAAGAACTTGAACTGTGCACAACATGTACACACCCTGTGGTGGGGGGGGGATTAAAGCAGGAAGAAGAGGGACAGGATAAAAGGAAAATAAGGTACGAAGGAAGGGAACCAAACCAGAATTTAGATATAAAGGAGGCACAGTGGGAGAGGTGCCTGGCATTAACAGCGAGGAGAGGAAGAGCAGAGTAAAGTGAGCAGTGATGAGTACAACGGCGAACAATCTAAAGCAAATCGACAAAAAGAGTTGAATAGAGGCTCAGGTGTGGCAAAGGCGGATTTGGGAGCACCACTATAGAGATGGACATGCCAGGTGATATGTAACATCTTAGTTTCAGTGATATTCTGCATTCAGCCATTCTTTATACTCTATTTACTAAGAGCAACACAGCTGAGATGAAATACCTCATTTATAGAGCAGTCCTGATTTTACCCATTTTTACACCGCGTATACCCAAGATAACCCATTCCAGTTGTAATGCAATATCTAATTTTCACGAGGATCTGGCATTCACCTATTTCTACAATGCTATTACCTAAGATAGCTCAGCTGTAATGCTACATCTCAGTTTTATAAGGGTTCTAATTTCACTTACTGTTACAATAAATTTGCCCAGGTAACCCAAATGAGATGGAATATCTTATTTTTACAATGTAACCTGGGTAGCTCAGCTAAGATGCAATATCTCATGTAGGGTCCTGCATTTATCCATTTTTAGGCTGTATTTACTCCTGATAGCCCATTTGGGACTCAACATCTCATTTTCAGTGGGGCCCTGTTTTTACACATTTTTATACTTGATTTACCAAGGATAGCCCATCTTAGCTTCATTGTTATATCTGCAGTGTCATGTCTAACCCCTGATGATTGTGAAAGAAATAAGATTCTGGTCCAATCTGTGGTTTCTACTGGCAGCAGAACTGCAGATATTTTGTTTACTCAGAATGTAAAATGTGATTTTATTT
Source organism: Neoceratodus forsteri (assembly GCA_016271365.2). Taxonomy (NCBI): domain Eukaryota; kingdom Metazoa; phylum Chordata; order Ceratodontiformes; family Ceratodontidae; genus Neoceratodus; species Neoceratodus forsteri. Next base: position 659,439,319 of record CM057455.1, on the reverse strand, counting down.
TTTTGGGTCCTGATAGATTAAAATTCTACTAAGATTATGCAGACTGACACAGACTTCAAAAAGGTATGTCCTACAATGTTGATTATACCTCTTTGAACATACTGCCGGGACAAACCATGAGTACATTTTACATTCACTTGCTTAGTGCTATTCTACTCATTTTACAACAAGACACACTGTATATACTAACAGGATTCAGATGTACAGACATAGCAAGTTGTTATCTTTCAGTGGTTACTAACAGGTGCCTTTGCAATTCAGCTTCGACTTTTTGTCTCAAACTCACTCTGACCACTGACATCACAGAACTTAGCACGTTCAGGTTTTTACAATCACCTTCATAGGTCAGCTGTTCACATTTCCCGCAGATAATGCCCATATAGGAATACACAGTTATGTTATTAGCATACTCTTACCTCACAGAATACACTACAGCCCTTTGCTGCACAGGTAAGGTATTGCAGATATCCCTCATTCTCTTTACCATTCATCTTTTCCAGTTAACCATTTTAGGGCTGCAGTGGGCATAGCCCTGCAGCCCTCTTGCTATTAGAAAAGGACTCAGTGCATTTCTTCCGACTGAACATCTTGGAGTTGCAACACAGTCACCTCTGCGTCTGTGAAGCACTCCATTTACTGTCTCCATAGGCAGTCACACTGCACTATTTTAACTCTGTCGGCAGTCATGGTGGAACATGGCACACTTTGCCATGTCCAAAAGGGCTGCTAAACTGTACTGCACAAGCACAACTACTAGCACACGTGCAGTACAGAGTAGCAGCTGTCTTGGACATGGAGGAGTGTTCTGATTTTATTATCTTTAAATTATGCTTATCCTCCACACTGGACCCCATCTCAGCACCCACCACCCCCAGAAACATAACAATGACACTAGGGGTGCCCAATCCCCCAGTGTTGCAATTGTGTTCCCCTGTGACTTTTTAAATATATATTTCCCTCTCCCCTCACCTTCCCTCCCTCTCTGCACCCCCGAAACATAACAGTGACACTGGGGATGTCCAATTCCCAGTGTTGTGATCATGTTTCCCATGACTTTTTTTAAAATATATATTTTTCACTTCCCCCATCTGACTCTCCCTCTCAGCACCCCCTCCCATGAAACATAACAGCGACACTGGGGGTGCGCATTCCCCCAGTGTCACGATCATAAATCCTCGGTCCTGATTTCTTTTTTTTTTTCACCTGTAAAAAGAAAAGCATCCATTGATGTATTTTGCAGCCATTCCTGACCACCCATCTGACTCTCCCAAAAAGCACCCACCACCCCGCATCCCTCCAAGCCCTTACTTACCATCAGTGATCCAATGCCATAATCCTCTCTGGACCACAGAGACGTCTTCACTCTTCAAAGCCGGACTGCTAACAGAAGGAACAGGCATGCGGTTCAATGCATTCCAATGGGGTTTTGAACTTAGAGGCATAACTTAGGCATTTTTGCATATTTTTGGCCCACATTTTTAACATGCCTTTTTTGCTTCATGAACAATAGCACTGACATTAGGCAAATCTGTCACAAAAGGTGATTTTGAGGTCCGTGCGCATTATCACCTTTGGGGCAGGAGTTAAACATTTTCTCTGTCTTTGTTCATGAGGTGGAGTTATAAGAAGGCTATGTTGAAATTTTGGTATAAAAATATGAAAAAAACAGTAAAGTTACGAGCCTGTGTTGAATTTTGTGCATGCAGGCTCAAACCTTTGGTAATTTTCAATATTTTTACCCAAATTTACAACATAGCCATATCTTTATAGCACCTCGTGAATGTGACATGTCATTTTTCAAATCCTGACCAAAATTTTTTTACATCCCAAAAAGTGATTTTGCAGCCCTTGTGTGAAATAACCTTTCAGGGAGGAGTTGAAAATTTGCTTTGTCCTTGTTCATGAGGTGGGGTCATAAGAAGGCTATGTTGAAAATTTGGTGTAAAAATACTAAAAAACAAAGTTATGAACCAATGTTGAATTTTGCGAACACAGGCTCATACGTTTGGTAATATTCAATATTTTTACCCACATTTTCAACATAGCCATTTCTTTACAGCACGTCATGAATGTGACAGCTGTCATTTTTCAGTTCCTGCCCAAAATGTGTTTTTGCATCCTGAAAGTTGATTCTGCAGTCCCTGTGCAACATCACCTTTAGGCCAGGAGTTGAACATTTTCTCTGCCCTTTTTCACAAGGCAGGGTCATAACAAAGCTATGTTGAAAATCTGGTATAAAAATACATAAAAAAAAAATTAAATATTTTTACCCAAAATTCCTCAGCTGCAATCCTATCGACTGGCCAGAGCGTGTTACTTAATGCTGCTGTACTAACAGAGGTAGTTACAGCCAGAACTAGCAAGGGTTTTCAGTATGTCCTTTCATTCCCTTTTCTCTGTATATCTGTTCATTTAATACCCTTTTAACCCTTTCAGAACATTATCAAAGGAAAAAGGAAAAAACTCTTTCAAACACTTGACTCATCAGTTCAGTATTCCTTTTCTTTTTGTTTTCCCTGTTCTTTTTCTTCTGTGGACCTGGCTGGCTCTCTTCTCTCTCTCTTTCTACTGTCCCCCCAGCGCCATCACCTGAGCATCAGACCCCTCCCCTCAGGCTACCATGACTTACCTTTTGTGACAGGGTGGTGGGGAGCGATTCAACCCACTTGAACGGATACAGCTCTGGGGAGGTGCCATCTCGGGGCGGCACCTGTGTGGGATGGTGTCGTGTCACTCATCTGGGGTCCAATTTTCCACTTTACTTTGCGGAGGGGGAGCGTGCAATGTTGACAATGGCACACAGCGCATGTGTCCGCATGCTGCACACTGGTTGGCTGCTCCTCCTCCATGCCCCAAGATGTGGGGCTCAGCATGCCAACACCCAGCCTCCGCTAGGCATCAGGCAAGTGCTGATCCATGGTTCCAACCCTTCCTGTGAGAGGAGAGCTGTCCCCTGGATGTTTGATCCTCTCCCTCCCTGGCCAACTCCCGGTGGCCCGCTCACACCAAGAACACGTGTCGTCGGCATGGCAGGAGGTAAGGCATGATGCCTCAGCTCTCCATTCTACTGGGCCGGCTCAGTATTCCTTTTCACTAAATTTATACATGCCCCTATGTCTTCTACAGATTCTATGTGGGCTTTTCATAGTACAGAGAACACACAGTCCATGAGGGAAGGGTACATTTTTCATTTTCTTCCTGTCAAAGCCTCTCAATAGTTATATCATGTAACCTCAGAAAGAGCAATCTTCTGGGGTTGGATCACCATATGAAACAATTGTAACTCCCTCCTTGGGAGGGGGCTTACCTGGACCACTGCAGCCACCATCCCGAGGTCCTGCACTGCTGCTGGCTCTCTCTTGCTTGAACATGTGTTGGGGTGGAGACAGAGCCAGGCAGCAGCATGAATCTTTGGTGCTACTTGCATCCTTCTTCTCGGAATTGCAGCCATGTTTATTGTCCCAGTCCCCTGAGTCTGGCAGTGAAGACTGGGAGAGACAGAGAGACCAGGACTGTTGTTTTCTCTTTGGGGCCTCCTGCACCTGACACCAGAAGACTGCCACAAGAGCAGGAGCATGTGCTGCAGGGATTCCTTTCCAGCACTCCTAGCTGACCAATCAGATGGCTAGAAAGCCTTAGCAAGAGGAGGAGTGGCTCATGGGACAATAATGCAGCTGGATACTCTTATGTGGACTGGTAGGACTAAGGAGCCAGAGTGCAGGACAGACCAGAAGGATCGATGGACAGCCCTCCCTGTCCAATGAGATGCTAAATAGAGAGAAAGAGGTTTCTCAGCTCTTGAAGAGCTAGGAATAGCCTGAGAGGGACACTGAGGTGTTTAGATCTGCTGCTGTTGAGGTCACGCAAGAAGCCTAACCTGGCCAAATATCTTGCAAGCCCTCCCCAGGGTTCATTCAGAAGATTCTTTGAGAGCCATTTCCTGGGTTTAGTTAATTCAGAGACTGTTCTAGATGAGCTCTGTGGAAAGAAATTGCTGATCGTGCGGGACTGGTGTCCACTGCTGTATACTGAAGTCGCTGAGCTGCACCAAGTAGAAACAGAGACGAGACTTGCATTCCTCTCCAGGTTGCTCCAGAGCCAGGTAAGGGGCCTGCAAGCCCTTATCTAGTGGGGTGGATCGGGGAACAGATAGCCATGGGCCATGTGCCCTAAGTATGTGGGTACTCTTGATCTGGAGGGGAGTCACACCGGTGGGTGCTCCTGGAAACAGGAAAGCCACTGCACAGTGCTCTTGTATCCTGAGAGATTAACCAGAAGGGTTGTGCTGCTGTAGAACATTTGAGAGAGTCTGAAGCTCCTGACTGTGGCTCAACCTGCTGCTGTGTGCTGTTTTCCCTTCTCATCTGAACTGCTGCATCCATGGGTCATGTGAGTGCTGGCACTGGTGCCCGAGAGTTTTGTACTTTTCACACTTTGGATTACAATTTGGTTTTCAATCCTTTTGGAATTTCAAGTTCTTTTAATTTGTGCTAGCACACTGTGGCTTGTTGGGGCAGGGCGGGGGGTAAGTTGCAAACTTGGTAACTTTCATCAAGTGCACCACTGAAAGAACCCGGGCAACGTAGCTACCACACCTGCTCCAGGACTCTAGTGTAATTACTGGGTACCCAAAGTTATTTGGTATTCATGTCAACTTGAAACTGCAGTTCTATTACTGGTACCAGTTAAAGAGTTTCCCACTCTCTGTGTAAAATAGTTAATTTTTTGTGCCCCTGGATTGTGTGTGTGCTTCTTCAGTTGTGTGGGATCTGAGAGGGTGGTAGGGACCAACACTCCAGTGGCTCTTAAGGTGCATTGCCATAGATTGGGAGTGCTCAAGGTGACTTGCAACTGCTCAACTTTCTGTCCTTTTCAGCTACCAGGTCTGTATAGGACAGGTCTGTATTCTTAAATAAAAGAGAGACATGGGAGGGGGCTGCTATTTACACAGGGGTGATCTACAAACCTCCAGAATGGGGAGGGATAAAGATATGATGGCAGAAATCCAGAGGATGGCAAGCAAGGGGGAGGTATTGCTGGTGGGGGACTTCAACCTACCAGATGTAGATTGGAGCCTTCCAGGTGCAGTGGCATCACTATGAAATACCAACATTTAAAATCTCAACATCCACAAGCCCAAGACCGACATCTTGATGCGGCTCTTACCTGACAGCTTAATAACCCGACCACAGAAAGCCCAACAGTGGAAACTTTCAGGATTCAGAGTTGATTATAATAATATTGGGGGGTGGAGCCAGACCACAAACCCAGTAGAAGTCCAGTGTTAGCTTTCCGTGGTTGGGATGTTAATATGTCGGGTAAGAGCTGCGTTGGGATGTCAGTCTCAGGCTCATGGGTATCGGGATTGTAAATGTTGGTATTTCATAGCAGAACCACTGCAGCAACAGTTAAAAGTAGGGCCATCCTAGATTCCCTGCAGGGGGTGGTCCTCATGCAACTAGTTAAGGAATCTACTCATGAGGGGGTGATACTGGACCTGGTATTGTCAAACAGGGACAGTGTAGCTGATGTCACGGTGAGTAGCCACCTGGGGACCAGTGATCATCATACATTGTGGTTCACTATAAGAAACTGGGTCAGAATTCAACCAAACTAAAATGAGGGTCCTGGACTTCAGGAGGGCTGATTTCATGAAAATGGGAGAATGTCTCAGGGAAGCTCTAGCAGGGATAAGAAACTGGGTGGAGTAGAGGAACAGTGGGCAAAAATAAAGGAGGGCGTTGAGAAGGCACCAAACCTCTGTGTGAGGCAGGTTAAAAAGAACAAGAGAAAAAAGAGAATGCTATGGTTCTCTAAGGAAGTAGTGGAGAAAGTACAGGCAAAGAAGCTGGCATTTAGAAGGTACATGTTGACACAGAAGGAAGAGAATAAGGAGGGTTATCAGGAGAAACAAAGGGAGGCAGGGAAAGCAGTTAGGAGTGTGAAGGCACAAATGGAGGTGAATATTGAGAAGTCAGTAAAAAAAGGGATAAAACATTCTTTAGGTATATAAGTGAAAAGTGGAAGAACAAAGTAAGGCTAAAAGGAGAAGGAGAGGTTTGTGTGGATGAGGACCAGAAAAAAAGCAGACATATTGATCAAGTACTTTTATTCAGCATTTATGAAGGAAGGGGTAAATGATGGGCCACAGATAGGGGAAAAGGGCATTAAAGGAAGGAAGGTGGACACTAATCCTTCTACGGGGGAGAGAGTCCTTAAGGAACTAGCAAAATTAAAAGTGGGACAAGGCAATAGGACTGGACGGGGTACACCCTAGGATACTGAGGGAGCTTAAGGAGGAGCTGACTGCACCTCTGACAGCCCTGTTCAACCTATCACTAAATAATGGGGTAAGTTATGGGGGACTGGAGAAGGGCAGATGTGGACCCACTTCACAAAAGTAGGAATAGGGAGGAGGCAGGAAACTACAGACCTGTCAGCCTGACTTCAGGGGTGGGCCAAGTAATGGAAACACTACTGAAGAAAAGGATTAGAGACTACCTTGTGACCAGTGGATAACAGGATCCAGCAGCATGGTTTCCTGGGGGATCTTGCCAAGCAAACCTGATTAAGGTATTTGACTGGTGACCAGGGAACTGGATCAGGGCGGGGTGGTGGATGTGGCTTACCTGGATTTCAGTAAGGCCTTTGAGACTGTTCCACACAGAAGACTGGTAAACAAGCTGGGCAGCCTGGGAGTAGGTACAAAAGTAGTAAAATGGGTATGAAACTGGTTAAGAAATAGGAGTCTGAGGAAGGTGGTAAATGGGGTTCACTCTGAAGAAGGCACGGTAACCAGTGAGGTGCCACAGGAGTCAGTACTGGGCCTGGGTCTCTTCAATGCCTTTATCTGTGACATTGCAGGGGGGCTGGAAGGGAAAGTAAGCCTGTTCATGGATGACACAAACATTTTCAACAGAGTTGACACACCGGGGTGTGTGGAAAAAATGAGGGACGATCTGAAAAAGCTGGAAGACTGGTCAAGGGTTTGGCAAGTATTTGAGTGACAGGTTAGTATTTATACATGTTGAACCATTTCTGAGAAACTCACAATTTTCTCAGTTAATAATACTTAAGACTCACACTAAAAGATCTTTGCAATATTTTAGCAACTTGGTTCCAAGATTTTGGAATAAATTACCACCTTGTTTCAGGGATCCACTCTCTAAATCCCTATCTGCTTCTACATTAAAGAAATATCTGCTCTCAAATGTTCAGAACTGTAACTGTTTTAGTTAATTTTGTAAATACTGTATGTGAATACTGTATAGTCTAATGTTGTAGGAATTGTCATTATATTGTTATTATATGTTTTTTAATGACTACACTAGGTTGCCATTGTGAATGAGCATAATGCTTAATGCTTATTCCTAAATAAACAACAACAACAACAACTGGGCTTCAATGCCAAAAAGTGCAACATTATGCACATGGGGCACAGAAACCCAAGGGCAATGTACTAATTGGGTGGGGAGGTATTGGCAACCACAAAACAGGAAGGGGGCCTGGGGGCCATCACATCTGATGACCTGAAGGTAGCAAAGCAGTGTGATAAGGCAGTGGGAAAAGCCAGCAGAATGCTCAGGTGCATAGGGAGGGATATCACCAGCAGAAAGAGGGAGGTAGTGTTACCCCTGTATAGATCGATGGTGAGGCCCTGCCTAGTGTACTGTGCCCAGTGTTGGAGGCCCCTTCTCCAAAAAGGCATAGATTGTGTGGAGGTGGTACAGATGAGGGCAACCAAAATGGTGGATGTCCTGCATCAAGAGCCCTACGAGGAAGGACTCAAGGAATTAAATAGGTGCTTTCTAGAGGAAAGGGGGGACATGATAGAAACATTCAAATACCTTAAAGGTATTACATTTAAATACCTTAAAGGTATTAATAAGATACAGAAGGGTAGCATTTTACATAGCAAGAGATGCTCCAGGACAGTGGATCATGACATGAAGCGGGGGACTCAGAGGGGATATGAGGAAATCTTCTTCATGATAAGGGTGGTGGATGCCTGGAACAACCTTCTAGTGGAGGTGGTGGTGGGTACTAAAATGATAGCAGGATTCAAGCATGCTTGGGACAGGCACAAGGCGACCATAGTAACAGGGCTGGGGGAGTAACGGAGACTGAGTAGGGTCTGTGGTAGCACAGTAGGTAGTGAATTTAGGGCAGACTAGGTGGGCCAAGAGGTCCTATCTGCCGACAACTTCTATGTTTCTATGTTTCACTATCAATTGTTTGAATTTTACTTCTGTGTAAGCTCAGTTTGTACAATCTGATTGCAGGGCTTCCTAGTGAAGGTAACAGTCATCTTTGTGGTCCCCAGGGGTTGATCTGTTCCAGTGTAGGGAGGGAGGAGGAGGTACTGTATCCCAGTGGATAGTGCTGCACACAACAACTGGCCCACTTATGCTCTCTGGGTGGAGGCATTGCGCTATTTATTATTTGTTCTGTAACAAACCCCCCTATCACAGGAGAAAGAACAAATCCAAACCCCTCAACCAGATGGGCTCTATATAGCCACCAGGGAGGGGTGTGAACCTGGACACTGAATTCCATGAATCACACAATTAATAAGAAGTGTCAGCAGTGCAACATATTTGGAGAGGGGGGTGATAATCTAAAACAATTACCATGAAGAATAAGACCAGTAATGTCAAAATAAAATAAAAGTACCATTGGTATTAAGGGGCTTTAAGCCTTCCTAAGCAAAAGCAGGACCCACTGAAAATGAGATGATGCATCTCTACTTGGCTATCACATGTAAATCTCTTGCTTCTAAAGCCCTTTAGGATATAGTGTGTGAAAAGCAATACTCAGTATAAATGATAATTATTTCTTTCTTTTCATCCACTCCAGAGGACCACAATGGGTAACAAGTTAGTTGCTCTGCAACTGTCAAACAAAGAATCATTTACAGCAAAAAGCATATTCAATATTCAGCTCTTAGAGACCAAGCCACAGATGCACACAATATACTCACCCATTTAGCAACATGGTGAATCCACTACAGACCAATGTACTTATATAACACCCATTACAGTCAGAAGTAACATATCAGAAAAAGAACATCACAGAGATAGTTTGAAAGAAGAACAGTATGTAGAATGTGTGCACAATACAAGAAGGCAGAGAATTTCCAGTTTTTTTTTAAATCTCTTTTAACCACATGTTTTCATTCTAAGGACTAAAACATAGTGCAAAGCATTATAGGTATGGGGCATGGTTTGTCAGGGCATGGTGGCAGACATGCTTTAGCCCAGTTTCCTCCTGTGCACCCCACCAGACTAACGTTTTGGCAATCCAAAGTCTATGTTCTTAATTATTTTGACAGCTAGCAAGTGTCATCATATTAAGACATCCTTATGATCGTAAAAGAACCTAACCCAGTTTCCTTTTGAAACATCAGTGGCATCTTCTACAGACCACCTAACTGGCACAGGCGAGAAGGTGCGAAGTGTTACTGATGCAACCAGGTCAAGTCTGGCAATCCCTGCCCTGGTTTTGCCACAATGCTGACAAATTATCAGAATGAATTATGGGATGGGCTTACCAATATTAATGCCCAGAAAATGTGCATGCATTTGACTATTGCCTCACTCACCGAAACTATCACTGCTCGTGGTGCTCAGCTTACTAAGGCTGAACAATTTGGCATGGAGGGGGATAAAGGAAAACAATCTGGGAAGTCCATTGATACCATTAAGTTTGGGCCTTCTGTTCCCATCACTTTTGAAAATGGAAGAATCCCCAATTCAAAATCCATTTACCAGACACACATTGTTATTGTGGATTATACTGTATGTAGTAATTAGTTATTAGCTTTTATTGACCAGGTGAGTACACTAGACACAATTGCAAAAATTTTCAGGTATGACCTGGAGTGGGGTTACAAGACAATCAATACAATAATGACAAGATACACTGCAGTAAAGACCAACGCAGCAAATTAACAAATGCAACAAAGCATGATGTGGAACAGAAAGATAGACACAAGTATAAGATATAGAAAATTCATGACAATTCATGAGTTAGCCAGAAGAACTAGTAAGCCACAGCCCAGCTTGAGTACTATACATGGACAACAAAAACTGAGAAAGCAAGCGAAATGCACAATCAGCTAGCACAGTTTGCCTAGAAATGAGAAAAGCACCAAGACTGGTTCAGTTTAAACCATTATTCATCAATCTGCTTTTTCTCCAGATGTGGAGCTATCTGAAGCTGTCAGAGGTTGCCAGGGATAAAGTGTTTCTACATCTAGATTTATTGAGGTGGGGAAGACAAGGGGCCACACAAAATAGCAGACCCCTTTGAGGGAGAACTCCAACCCTATACCAAGTTAAGACAAACCTGTTCACTAACTCACCACTCCATTTTCCACAACCTCAAGGAGAGTGAGGATCTACCTGGTTGGCTGCTGGGATCTCCCTCTTATACCCAGCACTTTCCACAATGGTACAAGCTTCTGGAGTGAAACTACTTACCTCCTTCTACAAATTGTTACTCAACATACCCCACCCCCCATTAAAAGAGTACACACTCAGTGGGGGGGGGGAGGGAATCCCCAGATTGACCAGATCCCTGAGGTCTTGAGTGAAGACGCATCCCATGCATTAACATGCTCCTGAAACAAAAAAAGCTTCAACAAATCCAACACTAATTTCTTTATACAGCATGTTATACTCCAGTGTTATTGCGCTGATGAGGCAAGATAATTTCACACTACAGTGTTATTGCACTGATGAGGCAAGATAATGATCCACTATGTCCCTCCCTTTTCAACAGAAGTACATAAAATAACATTCTGGGTTCTGAGACAAAAATCACTGGGTTCTGATTTAGAGTTTATGTTGGGAGCAGACCCTGACCTGGCCCCGGGTACTTGTCAATCACTCTGGAGCCCAGCACTGGTCAATGTCAGGAAAACAGTTGCGCAATACTGGATGGGTGAAGACCAGCTGTGAATAGCCAGAGGTTCTGCAACTTACTACTCTGTCCTAAACTAGAGAGGGTGCAATTTGGGGCCTTGGCACAAGAGAACAGATTTCTAGATATCTGGGCCCCCACTAGCTGTACTGAGAGGGGGAGTTCCCTGTGGGTTGACTGGGGATAGCATCCCGGTGTATGGGAGATGCATTAAAGCCACATGGATTGTATTTTACTTTTTTTTTCCTCCACCTCTGTGGAGCTAGGCAGGTGGCTCCGGATTTCACTTGGAGGATTTTGTTCTCTGGCCCCGATCGCCTCCACACCAGCCATATCCCAGAGTTCTCCCATGGATTACGCCCCACAGTGGGGACAGGGAGAGGAGTGCCAGCTTTACTCCCCAACCCGGAGCACAATTCAGAATCAGTGCTCACAGGAGCGGTGGCATCGGGCTGTCATGGAGCCTGCCGGCTCCTGATATTTTCCATTGCATTTTTTTCCTGGGCCTCCGTACGTGCAATGGGTGGAGATGGCTCGACTCCGCCTTCATGGAGGCAGCCATACGTCCTGTATGTGAGGCTCTCTCCTTCTGACGGCATGCATGTGTTGACACCTAGCCGCCGCTAGGTGATAGGCAAACAGCGCACCGTACTGTCTCTCCTCCCAAGGAAGGAAAGTTGTCATGGATGCTTAATCCTTCCTCACCCCTGCCGACCCCCAAGTGACTTTAGTCTGTTCCTGAACTTGGGTCCCCAGCGTGGTGCGAGGTGTGGCGTCCAGCCACATGGATCCTGACAGAAGAAGTTTCTGTCTCAACTATCCTTCTCCCTGTAAACTGTTGATAAAGTGATCGTCTAGTTCCGAGGTGCCCCTGAGAAATGTATCTAATTAGTTAGCAATTGTGCTGTACAACATTTGGGTTCCCTATATAATATATGACAACAAGTGACATTATGTGATCCTGTGAGTAAACTATTTGTCACTGCACTCACTTAGTAGGACTCCTTTGATATATGAATGTGAACAAATGTTCAAAAAGTATATGAACAGTACCCTTTAAATATAGAATAAAGTATGGGGTGGTGTGTGTAATAAGAAGTTTACACACATGAGGTGTTAGATGCTACATAAACCCCGAGAGCGGTTTCCCTTTTTCGCCACAGCAATTATATAACATACCAGACATTCTGGTGTGGCCATGCTCCGGTTTCATTTTAGTTGTCTGAGATTTTAAAATTTAAAAAATGTTTTGTTATCCCCATATATGTGGAAAATGACAATTGTTTTTTAAATAACTTACGGACGAGTTCCTCTGGTGGTTGAGTTTCAGGCGAGAAGGAAGCAGTGAGCTGCAGGAAGGGACACACTGCGGCGGGCGCATGTGCAGAGCAAGGGAAACCGTGTGTGTGTCTGCCATTATAAATGCTCCTTTGTAATGGTAAATGATGGCACAGTTTCCCTATGGGAAAATGGGAAACCATTAATTATAGTTTCCTTTTTCCCCATAAAGATTTTTATCCTACTATGGCAGACCCGGCGGCTCATCAGCCTTGTCCCCATGCAGGACAACCATCTTATGCCTCTCTCGAAATTAGAGTTTGTTTCTTCCATGGATTTCCCCACACGGTGGGGCCAGAGGAGAGAGAGAGACATCCCTCCCCCTGGAACAGCACATCCAGAATCCTCCCCTTTGAATCAGAGCAGCACAGAGGGTCGCGGAGACAAGGGAAAGACTTTGCAAAGCCTGGTCTCAGTTTTTCCTCTTTTCTTTGTCTCTCCCATGTGCTGCGGTGCCAGGACATGTGCATGGAGGCATACACGTTTTGCATTACTGCAGCCTCTACCTTGGAGTAATTCAAGTCTGCAGTGCCTGTGGGCCTTCACCTGGTGGCAGTCTTGGGCCGAGATGGCTGGCCACCCCTCCCTGGGAGAGGAGAGCAGTCCTGGACTGCTTGATACTCTCCCACCCTGCTGACCCCTGGCAACCTCTGCTCGTTCCCGAACAAGACTTGATGGAGTGGCAGGAGGTAAGGTGCTCAACACTTTAACCTTCCACGCGACTGGTGTGGCCACCCTTTAAGCTTTCTTACATTCTTAATGCTGTTATACTCTGGCTATGATGCACCTGGGACTGTAATGCCCCCTTCTGTGACATTCTTGTATGTCATGACTATTATGTTACCCCTGGAGAATATTTAAATAAAGTTTTAAAAAACACATCATGAGTATGTAAATTTGTGTGTGTGGGTGGGGTAAATCCAAAAGGAAATGTCTCAACTGGTACTACATTATGCTTTCCATGTCACTACTTGGAGCTCACAACTGCTGATGACTTATGCCATGCACACTAAGAATTTTCTTAATCTTTCTAAAATGCACAAAATAACAAGCATGACCACAAAAGCCTTTTCAAGTTTTGCTTGAAGCTTAAAAAGAGCAATCTGCATTAGGGGAGGGGGGGCTCCATTTAAAAAAATTCACAAGAAAAATAGAACAGCATTGGCAAAATAAATAAGCTTAAAACCACCAAATATGCATGTACACTAGAAATGCCAGTATCCATATACTCTGCCCCCCCCCACCTTCCTGTGTGCACCTCACTCACAGACGAATGTTTATACATTTTGAGGAACAGTTTGTGGAGGACAATCATAGAAAAACTGAGGTGAGTAATGCCCTTTGCCCATGAAATGGGCTGCAGATTCAGGCCCATAAAGTGCCTTCATAGAAACATAAAACTTTTCCAGCAGCAGAAGGCCTTACAGAGCACATGCAGCTTTTTATGTTTCCTTGCACGTGCACAAGAAACATCTTGTGTTAGAACAACATTTCAGAGGTGTGTCGGGAATGAGTCCAATGCAGAGCACTCTACAATGGGCTGGTCTTTCACAGATCAATGAGAACGCAACCAGACTGGACACTAGTCTCATTTTCACAGCTGGAAGCCATTGTCTAGTTGAAAGAAATGAAGCACACCAATGACAGCGCTTAATTTCTTTCATTTGCATGAAGCGTAAACCAACCGGCTGGCAAGCTGTTCTCTCTCTTGCGCTCCCTCACAGAAAAATTAAACACATGCTCCTCTTCTCCTAGCCATGTGGAATAGGCTGCACCCTAAGCTCTGTGTGGGCTAGGAGTTTCCAGTACCCAAAGGCACTTTCACTTACGTGTGATTTCACTAGTGGGGCTGGATGCAACTGCAGCCCAGCATAATCCCTCCCTCTCCACCTTGTTTATCCCTGGTGTCTAGTGGCACTCTCCCCACCTCAGTGAGCCCATTGTCCTTCATCCCTGGTGTATAGTGGCACCACCACCCCATCATGTTTGCCCTGCCCCCAGCAATGTGGGACAGTGGGGAGCCCACTCCCACTGTCCTCAAATAATATTTTATTAATACAATCTGACACCAGGATACCCACTCCCGGTGTCAGATGCCACTGCCATCGCAGTCCCTCCACTTATATTTGCCAATATTGGGGGCCCAATCCCTGTGCTGGCAGTGGAAGAACTCCCACCCCAACAGTTTGGGGCACTGGGGAGCTCTCTCCCAGTGTCCCCAGTTGTTAGTATCCCCACCACCACTGTTGGACACTGGGGAGCCCACCCCCAGTGCCCTGAAACATTCCTGTCCATAAAAAAAAGGAAACCATTGCCTGGTGTCTTTATTATTTTTTTTAACCCTGTAAAAAAGAAAATACTCCCTAGTCATCTCCCTCATCCCCCTTCCCCATCCTGCCCCTCCCTCTGCGCACCCACCTCCCCTTACCCCATATTTACCTCTGGAGGTTGGTGGCTGTGGACCGGGACACATCTGTACTCTTCAAAGCCGAACTGTGAACTGAAAGGTAAGCACTGTAAGTGTATGATGGCTGTCAATGGTGGTTTCAACTTATGTTGATATCTCAGCCATTTTTTTATATTTTTGCACCAACTTTTCAACATGGGGTTTTTGGGACCCCACCTCATGAACACTGTCACTGTCATTGCGTTACTTGGTCTTGAAAGGTGTTTAGCAATCGCTGTGCGGAATCACCTTTCAGGGGACCGATTAACAAAATAACAATGTCACTGTTCATGAGGTGGTGTCCCAAAATGCCCATGCTGAAAATTTGGTGCAAAAATACTGAAAAATGGCATAGTTACGTGCACTGCTTGAAATTTGTATACGCACACACGTAACTTTGGTTATTTTTAATGTTTTGACAACTCCAAATTTTCAACATAGCCATTGTTTCATACCACCTCATGAACAGTAAAGCTGCCATTTTCACATCCTGCCCAAAATGTATTTTTGCACCTGTGGCACAGAATTACGCAGTCGCTACGCAAAATCACCTTTCAGAATACAGTACTGAAATAATCATGCCACTGTTCATGAGGTGATGTCCCAAAAAGCCCATGATGAAAACTTGGAACAAAAATACCAACAAATGTACAAATTACGTGTGCTCATTTAAATTTTCCTATGCATGAGCGTAACTTGACAAATTTTTAATATTATTATTACTCCAAATTTTCAACATAGCCATTTTTCCACACTACCCCATGACCAGTACAGCTGTCATTTCTCACATCCTGCCCAAAACATGTTCTCGCACCTGTGGCATGGAATGATGCAGTCGCTGCACAAAACCTCCGTTCAAGATTGAGTTACAAAATGATAGCATCACTGATTATGAGGCAGGGTCCTGTGGAAGGACCCCTTTCTTACTTGTATGTCTGCCTTGAAGGAGTTCCCTTTTAATATCCATTCCTTATTTATGTCCTGTGATAATGTATGTATGTCTTACATGGACTGGCCACCCATGTATTCCTTGTTTGTTTTCTGTTGAGTGTCCCCCCCCCCCGTGTTGGGCAGTAGTATGATAAAGGATACCATACAAATTCAAAATTTACAGAGTTTTTTTTCATGTTCAGTAATGAAATGCACAGCTCAAAACAGGTATTGTAGGTAACACTAATTTAGCTACCTAAGCTGTTCTGTCCTTAGTGCAGTGGAGATAAATGAAAGAAAAGGCAAGCTGTTCATTTATTCAGTCGGCTGGTAAGCGCTGCCCGCGCTAAACACAAAATGACGGGATATGCCTGCAAAGCGAGTACTCACACAGTCTTGCTGATATTCAGAGGTATTATTTAAATACCAAAGTCCCTTTAGTATACAGGTTTTGCTGTGGTGGAAATGTTGTTCTGTATGCCCCTTTGTGATTGTGCGGCTGTGTAAGCTTCACGAAGGTGCGATAATCACAGCGGTTTTGAACCATTGCTTTATTAAGGTGAATACGAGTTCCACAGAGATTGCACTAAACAAAGAATAAGACATCCTGCCAGTCCAATAGACAAAAACTAGACTGGCTAGATCATTTAGGTAGCAGCTTTTGAGGGAATTTAACAGGAATATTTACAGGAATCCTTTGGTTTTATGAAAAAAAAATCCCGAGCTTACCAAATAAGGGCTACAGAGGATTCTGTTGTGTCACCACTTCAGTTGGACGTTCTAAGAGCCGGCCGGCCTCAGTTTCACTATACTTATACAAAGCCCAACTGAAAAAGGGACAAACAGAATACCTCCCAAGCCTATTTCCTAAAATGAAAGAGTAATAATGTTTCTGATTTCTAAATATGCATATTATGAATGAAAGAATTGTAATGTATCTGTTGTTATGACAATGTAAATTCATTAGAAGAAGTTACAATGTTTATCTAAAACAAAGCTTGAATGACAGAAAATTTGAACCAATCCTAAACTCTGACAGGCTATATATGTATTCTCTCAAGCCTAGTCAGATTAGATTCGGTTGGAGTGTTGAAGGGACAACACTTGGAGGGACTAGTGCTTTCTAGTCATATGGACAATATCTTTTGGAGCCAATTTATTTATGCTGAAGTTAAGCCTTGTTTGAGTTGTTATTTATTTTATTCTTTTAACTATACCAGTCCGCTTAATTTTTGTTCTGTGAATAAAAAAGGATTAATTTTTGAACTACATTTTTGTCTGATGTGTCCATATGTACCCACTTAAGACTTTCACATATGGTGTAAGAAGTGGGATAGGTGGCAAAATTGTTCCCCACTGGAAGGATCTGGAAAAGAGCCTGATTAACAGCCAATGTCAGGACAAAGTGGATGGTATGTGGCCTCCAGGAGCAACCACTACATGGTCAGTAGCAGCAGCATATCAGATACCCTTATTATAGGGATTACCATTGGTGGTGAGAAAGAAAGAAAGTAAAGTGTTGCCAGCTCAACCCAAGATGGAAGACTCAAAAGAAGAAGAGGAGATAGGGGCTCAGGCAAGTGGAGGAGGATCCATTGAAGAAGAAGAAGAATTCCCTCAGGAGTCACAGGATCTTCTCAGATGGCTATGTATATGCCAGGTGGAGCTGGAAAGACAGAGGGAAAGGGAAAGGAAGGAAAATGAGGCCCGATGGACAGATACCTTATGGGCTATTCAAGCCATGGGTGCTAATCAACTCCTTGTTTCCCCTGGTGGTGTACACAAGGATATCAAGCTAGTAAAGTTGTCAGACAGTGATGATATCGAAGCCTATATAATGACTTTTGAAAGGGTGGCCCTTGTTTGTATGTGGCCAAGGGACCAGTGGGTTATACGGCTAGCAATGTACTTAACCAGGAAAGCCCAGCTAGCCTATAGCCATGTGGACATAAATTATGCAAATGACTATGACAGAGTGAAATTGTCTATTTTAAAATGGTATGACATCAATACTGAAACATATAGGCAGAGAATTCACTCTTATAAATTTCAGTCTGCTGATAATCTTCAAGATGCCTATACTCGACTCAAGGATCTATGTATGAAATGGTTACAGCCTACAACAAGAACACTAGACCAGATTTTGGAAGCAATTATTTTAGAACAATTTATTCAGATACTTCCCCAAGATGTTCAACTATGGGTAAAGGAGCATCGTCCTGAGGCATCTGAGGTAGCCATATGACTAGCCAAAGACTACCTGGCAGCTATACCCCATAGGCAGAAAGGAGTGTCACCCTCTACTGCCTATCAAACACCAGTAAGACCTAATACTGCAGGGGGAACAGTACTAACTCTGGGGTCAGACAATCTCCTAAAATAGGAAGGGGGTACAATTCAGAAATAATTTGTCATGGCTGTAAAGGGAAGGGGCACATAGCAAGGTTTTGCCCAAAAAAGAAAAGTGAACTAACACATTTGGCCCTGGCTAATTGGGGGCAATATACAGTTGCAGTAACTTTGGAGGGAAAAACTGTGCAAGGATTGTTCGACTCTGGTAGTAGACAGACATTAGTGCAAAGTGATGTTTTAAACTGTTTACCCAGACTAGAAGGACCAACAACTGAGGTTACCTGCATTCATGGGGACATACGTCACTATGCATTGCAGAAAGTTATAATGACTGTGGAAGGACAAACCCAGCAGCTACAAGTGGGGATAGTACCCCATTTACCAGTTCCCATTCTACTAGGACATGATTATCCAGACGTTGAAACCTTATTATCCTCTAACATGTGTGCCATGGTAATTAGGTCTCAAACCCACAGAGGAACATTGGGACAAGTATTTCCTTTTACAGACGAACTTATGGAAAAACCTTGCAGGGATAGAAAAAACAAGAATCAGAGGAGAAAAGAGAAATTATTGTTCACTAAAAAGAACTGTAATAGTGATGTACAAGATGATATGCTGACTGTACTAAAATTTGTTCACATGAAGGATTTTAAAGAAGTACAAAATAATGATATAACCTTGCAACCTTATTTTCCACAGGGTACAAATACTGAGGGAATTGTCTCAGGACATAAGTATGAATTAGAAAAGGGGTTATTATATAGAAGTTGTATTAACCCCAACTCTGGGGAAGAAGTGAAACAACGAATGGTCCCTCAAATGTATAGACAGCAGTTGTTGGAGGTAGCACATGATATTCCTTTGGCTGTGCACTTAGGCAGAGATAAAACTCTGAGTTGTCTACTTTACCTTTTTTTTTGGCCTGGCATTCATGAACAGGTGGCAGCATATTGCAGTAGTTGTAGTGAATGCCAGAAGGTTGCCAAAATTGGTAAACAAGCCAAAGTACCCCTCCTACCCCTGCCTCTGATAACCACACCTTTTGACAGGATTGCAATGGACATTGCAGGGCCATTACCAAAGAGTACAAAAGGTAATAAGTATATTCTGGTGGTCAGTGGTTATACTACCAAATACCCAGAAGTTATTCCCTTATGGAGTATAACAGCCCCAAAAATTGCTGATGAGTTGGGTAAGATCTTTAGTCAAGTGGGTATACCCTAAGAGATATTAACTGACCGAGGTAGCAATTTTTATTCAGTGTTGTTGAAACGGTTCTATCAGACCTTGGGGATAACTGCCATATATACAACACCCTATCATCCCCAAACCAATGGTCTGGTAGAGCTTTTCAACCAGACTCTCAAAAAAATGTTGCAAAAGTATGTGCAGGAAGAGGGAAAAGATTGGGATGTTTACCTGCCATACTTATAGTTTGCCTATCGAGAGGTACCACAGTCTTCCACAGGGTTTTCCCCTTTTGAGCTGTTGTATGGCTGAAATCCAAGGGAGCCCTTAGATATCATTAAAGAGCAGTGGGAGGAAGGTGAAGTACCAAAAGGGATGGCACCCACTGAGTACATGTGCCAGTTATGATGACGATTAGTAGATTTTGTTCAGAAAGAACACCTAACTAATCAAAAATGACAAATGGTACAAAAACAACAGTATGATAAGAGGACTAGCATTAAAGAATTTAAAGAGGGGATAAAGTTCTCCTATTACTGCCTTCCTCAGACAATAAGCTTTTGATGGAGTGGCAGGAGCCCTATCCAGTATTAAGACGAATGGGTCCTGTCACCTATGAGATAGCTCTTCATGATAGAGTATCGAAAAGAAAGATTTATCATGTAAACTTGCTAAAGTCCTGGTCAGAGAGATTCCCTCCCATGTGTGCCTTTGTACATCCCGAAGAGCCAGATAGTGCTCTGACTCTTGCATACCTGAGATTGGAAAAACCTGGTGAGCTAAATGAAATCACCATAAATCCTGATTTAGCTCCTACTCAGCTAGCTGAGTTACAGACCTTATTCCACACGCATGAAGCTACTTTCTCAGGAACACCAGGGAAGGCCCTTAATGTCACCCACCGCATTAATGTAAATCAAACAGTACCCATAAGGCAAAAGGCATATAGACTGCCAGAGAAGATGAGGCCAGAAGTTATTAAAGAATTAAAGAAAATGCAAGACCAAGGCATCATAGAACCTTCAAAAATTGAATGGAATTTTCCTATGGTGGTAGTGGAGAAGAAAGAAGGAGGGGGTCGGGCTGTGTCTAGATTTTAGACGTCTGAATAGTATCTCACAGTTTGACAGCTATCCCATGCCCTGGATAGATGATATCTTGGACCATTTAGGTAAAGCCCAATACATTGCCACACTGAACTTATCAAAGGGGTATTGGTAAATACCCTTGGATGATAATGCAAAAGATAAAACTGCATTCAGCACACCCTTAGGGTCATTTCAATTCACAGTGATGCCTTTTGGCTTGCACGGTGCCCCCGCAACTTTTCAAAAGGTAATGAACAAGGTCTTAGCTTCCCATGTTTCCTACAGTGCAGCTTACTTGGATGATGTAATTGTGTTTAGTACATCATGGAGTGACCACATACACCACCTGTCACAGGTCTTGTTGGCCATTGCCGCAGCAGGCCTCACTATTAATCCAGCAAAATGTTCTTTGGTCATGCAGAATACCAGATATTTGGGTTTCCAAATAGGGCAAGGGCAAGTAAAACCAGAGAAAAGTAAGGTTGAGGCAGTAGCCAATAGTCCTTGACCTTATACAAAATAAGATGTGAGGTCCTTTTTAGGGTTAGCTGGCTACTATCATTGCTTTTTACCCGCTTTTTCTACTCTGGCCACTCCCCTTATTGAATTAACCAGAAAACATAGACTTGAAAAAATACAATGGACCCCTGAGTGTGAAGATGCACTTCAGTCTATAAAAGCTAAATTATGCTCTTCCCCAGTTTAAAAATGCCAGCTTTTACCCAGCCCTTTATATTACAAACGGATGCATCTAATAGTGGAATAGGAACGGTTCTCACACAGATAGATCAGGGGAAGAACATCCTATTATTTATACAAGTCGAAAATTACATGATAGGGACACCAAATATTCCACTATAGAGAAGGAATGCCTGGCAATACGTCGGGCAGTAGAAGCTCTTCAATTTTATTTATGGGGTACTAAATTTGAGATGTGGACTGATCATAATCCCTTATGTTGGCTTCATGTAATGAAAGATAAAAACCCCAGAATCATGCGCTGGTATCTTACTTTACAGCCATACCAGTTCACGATTAAGCACTGGAAAGGTAGTGCCCATGGTAATGTAGATTACCTCTCTTGTTTCACTGTATAATTTAAGAAACTAATGTAATTCTGGACATCAGGCCTCAGGGTAAGGCAATAAGAATGATTCTCTATTGTCTAACTACAGAGTAGTTATATTTTTTGGGACCCCGAGGTGGAGCCTTAGGAGATGGGTGGGCTATGGCTCCATAGATAACGCTGCTTGGAATACTTAGCCTACCTCTGGAGAGAGCTTTTAACCTGATAAACATTATAAACCTTGCAATCTGATTTGTTGTGTGTGAAATATAACTGTTTACTACCAACTGAACACAGGGGTACTTTCACTTGCAGCAGTGTGTCAGTGGCTGCTTGCAGTGGATTGTGGGGTACTGGAGGATTGTCTTGTGCACCTTCTGCTCCCCCCCCAGTCTGTTTAAAACAAGTGCTTATTTAGTGACTGGGCTATTTATTCAGTCAAAACCTTCCTTTAAACAACTTGGATAGCCTTTTTAAAGGCTTTATTCAATTTTTGACACTGTTTAGGGCTCTCGTGAAACTGGAAGCAGGGGTGCGATAGCATACCAGTTTCAGCCCTTATAAACAACAACTCTAAGCGGCGAGGCTTGATGCGCGGGTCACAGCAGAGACACGCCAAGATCCCAGCGTGTCTATCGTGTCCATCGTGGACCAGGGGACAATAAGGTAATACAAATAACCTTTCATAAGTTTTGCACTGACCAAATTTAACAAATAGTGTTACCACGAAAAAGGCAAACAAATATTGCATCACCTGTAAAATGTATGCTCTGGGTAAACACATAGTTGACTTTAAATGTGACAAGTGCATTTTAGTTAATGAGTTAAAAAATGAAATTGAGACACTTCAACCTAAGATGTCTGCTAACCCTGAGATTAAAGCCTTATAGGATTATATTGACCAAATGTCAATTTTGGTTGAGGCCAATACTTCGCTTGCAGTAAACATGGTGGAAGCTGTTCTAGAACCCACTGCAACAATAGGTGAGGTTACCGACACGAAGCCCCGATTAAATACTACCCATGTCCCAACACGAGGACAACCCACCTCCACCTCAACCCCCATGACCTTAACTTGCCAACAGTCCATAACCAGCAAAACCAACCTCTGGCCTAAAAAACCTAGAACCAAACTCAAGGTAGCAACAAATAATTTATCTCCCCTTGTTCTATATGACATCCCCACACATAACTCATTTGAGCAACTGTCCAATCTTACAGACGAACCCATAGAAATCAGTCCTAAATTCAGTAAGACTATTGAGAATAGTCCAATAGGTCTCAAATTTCCCATCATTTCATCTGATGCTGTCCCACTACATCCCCATCAACACTCACTTCCCCCCTTAGGCACATTAAAAAATCACAAGAAAGTTTATATACTTGGAGATTCCATTACAAAATACATAGACTGGACTGTCTGTAACCCTGATAAGGAACATTGCACCAGCTTAAGTTACCGGGGAGCTAGAATCTCTGACATCACTTCAATGCTTAAACCTGTCCTAAAATCTGCAGGAGAAAACCCATTGGTGGTTGTTCATGTGGGAACAAACGACATTACTAAACAATCCTTGCAAGACATAAAACAGGATTTTGTTTCCCTATGCAACCTATTGATTGACAGGGGTTGTGACATTTGTCTCTCAGAAATACTACCCATCCCAAGAGCAAGTGACACTGCTAACTCCAAAATGAAAGCCATAAATGAATGGCTGAAGAAGTGGTGTCTTAGACAAGGCATTTCGTGTCTAACCCATTGGGAGGATTACCGCCACAACCCTTCCCTCTTTTGTTGGGATGGTCTCCACCTCAGTAGAAGAGGCAATGTCATACTTGGAAAGAAGATCGTCTCTCACATCAATTCCCATTTAAACTGATAAACAAGGGGGAGTTTGGAACACTGTCTAAAACTCTTGACAAGGGGTCTAAACCATTAAACCCTCACTTAAATATCTTATCCCTTAACGCACGATCTCTGAACACAGCCAAAAAAGCTGAACTGGAACTCAAAGCCCATCTCCTGGACCTGTCAATGATTGCCGTCACTGAAACCTGGGGTAACTCTTATAAAAATTGGTCCTCTGAGATTCCGGGGTTCAAGCATTATTTCAAAAATAGGCCAGATACTAAGTCAGGGGGTGGAGTTAGTCTTTATGTCAAGGATAATATTCCATCATTTCAATCTCCTATTGAACACAATACAGAGAGTGTATGGGTATACATCCAACCCATTGGCACCCCCCAAATCCTGGTTGGTACTTGTTACCGCGTCCCCTCACTTGATAGTTCACAGAATACAAAACTACTAGAAGATATAATTCAGTTTTCTAGTAAGGGGTCAGTTCTCCTTTTAGGAGACTTTAATTTTCCAACTATCAACTGGGATACACTAATGGGTTCAAACAACAATGAAAATAACTTTCTTACTACTATAATTGATTTGGGTCTGTTTCAACTAGTCAAAGAACCCACACGGGGCAATAATATTTTAGATCTAGTCATAACTAGCCAAGATATTCCGGTAAACAATTTACATTTATCTGATCCCCTTGGTAACAGTGATCATAAATCAATATTCCTTTCCATATCCGTTTCTCGCTGCATGGTACCTACCAAAAAAACAATCAAACATTACGATAGGGCTGATTTTGATAAAATAAATAATCATTTAAGTGATATTGATTGGGAAAACATCTTATCCCCCCTCAATACCATTGAGGCTTGGGATTTTTTAAAATCACAGATATCCATAGTTGAGCAGAAATATGTCCCTAATAAGTGCACTCACAACTACAAAGGAAAAATACCCCCATGGTTTAATTCATCTATCAAAAAACAAATACGACGTAAACATAAATTATTTGCACGTCTAAAAAATAACAATCTACTCACGAGTAATAACAATAAGTTAATCATACAGTATAGAAAATCAGTAAGATTACTCAAAAAATCAATAGTAGCAGCAAAAAGAAATTTAGAATTTCGTATAGCACTCACGAAAGACACACATAAATCTTTATACGCCTATTTAAATAGCAAAAAAGGGAACAACAAAAAAATTGGCCCACTCATGCTCGATAATAAAATAATAAACTCCGATTCTGTTGTAGCCTCTACATTAAACAATTATTTTATTTCGGTATTTACTCAAGACCCCTTAAAACCCATAACAGTTACTTCTCCCACAAATAGTAGTGAGAAATTCGTCCAACATAAGGACATCTATAATCTATTATTAACTCTCAAGAAAACCACTAGTCCTGGACCGGATGGTATACATCCAAAACTTCTTCTAGGCACTAAACACATAATTATTCTCCCCTTAACAATCATTTTCAACAAATCTTTATGTGAATCTGTAGTTCCCACTGATTGGCAAACAGCAATAGTAACCCCTATACATAAACAGGGTTCCTACTCATTAGTTAATAATTATCGTCCTATTAGTCTAACCTCCATTCCCTGTAAATTACTTGAAAAAATTATCAAATCACAACTGGACAAGGAAATATTATCCCTTAATCTTACAGATGTTACTCAACATGGATTTAGAACAGGTTTGTCATGCACGACAAATCTATTAACATTCTATAATCCTATCAGTCTCAACCTTGATTTAAACATTCCTTCTGATGTTATCTTATTGGATTACAGCAAGGCCTTTGATAAAGTGTCTCACAACATTCTTATTTCCAAACTCTTTCAATTAGGTTTCTCAACAAATCTTGTGTTATGGATAAAGAATTGGTTAACTAACAGATCCCAAAGGGTACGGGTAAATGGCTCCCTATCAGATCTGGGCCAGGTGACGAGTGGAGTACCACAGGGTTCTGTCCTGGGACCAACTCTGTTTAATATTTTTATCAGTGATATGAAAATCCAGTCTTCCAACCTTCTCATAAAATTTGCTGACGACACCAAACTCGGTGGTATTATTAATAATGCTATAAACAGACAAACTCTACTTAATGACCTCTCAATAATTGAGCACTGGGCCTTTACCAATAAAATGGAATTTAACACATCCAAATGTGCCATTTTGCACTTTGGGAAAAATAACCCCCAACAAAAATATTCATTGAATAGCTCCATTATCAAAACCTCTTGTTTAGAAAAAGACTTGGGGATTCTAGTCAATAATAAGCTGACACAAGACTCTCACTGTAAAAAAATTGCAAATCAAGCAAATTCACTCCTTCGTAGAATTAACAGTATTTTCGTTTCTAGAACTGAGCAGTGTATTATCCCACTTTATAGATCACACATTAGACCTTATATGGACTATGGTTCTTCGTTTTGGAGTCCATACCTTTGTGGTGATGTGGATAGGCTGGAGAAGATCCAGAGAAAAGTTACAAAATCTATTCCCCACTTGGCTCAGGAAGACTATGATATCAGATTACAAAAAACGGGTCTGCATTCGCTTAAAGTAAGAAGAACGCGGGGGGACCTACTTCAACTTTTCAAGATAATTCATAATCCCACCATAATGAAGAAATGTGGTATTACCTTTGCAAATAGGAAAACCGGACCCAGATTAAATAGTAAACAGCTAAATATTGTCAAATGTAAAACCAATAATAGACAAAACTTCTTTACAATAAGAACTCCGAGACTTTGGAATACACTTCCCCAGGACATTGTAGACTCACCCTCATTTACGATCTTTAAATCTAAACTGGACAAATGGTTAACCAGATAGGGCCATCAATAATGATCCACTTATGTGGAGGACAATATTTATAGGCACCTGCCTTCTTTTGTCCCTCAAACCAAGTAACCAAGTAATCTCTCTTTGAAGAGAGATCTGATGATCCAGTGAGTGAGAGAGTTCTGATGTTCCAGAGAGGAAGAGATAACACCTGAGATAGGTTTCATCTTAGGTAGGGAGCAATGTGGAAGAACTCCTTCCTTACTTGTAGGTCTGCCTAGAAGGAGTTCCCTTTTAATACCCACTCCTTATTTATGTCCTGTGATAATGTATGCATGTCTTACATGGACTGGCCACCCATATAGTCCTTGTTTGTTTACTGTTGAGTGTCTCCTCCCCCTCCTGTCTTGGGCAGTAGTATGATAAAGGATACCATACAAATTCAAAACCTACAGAGTTTTTTTTCATGTTCAGTAATGAAATCCACAGCTCAAAACAGGTATTGAAGGTAATGCTAATTTAGCTACCTAAGCTGTTCTGTTCTTAGTGCAGTGGAGATCAATGAAAGAAAAGGCAAGCTGTTCATTTATTCAGTCGGCTGATAAGTGTTGTTCACGCTAAACACAAAATGAAGGGATATGCCTGCAAAGCGAGTACTCACACAGTCTTGTTGATATTTAGAGGTATTATTTACAGGGAGGCAGTATAGTGCAGTGGTTTAAGGCTCTGAGCTGCAAATCTGGTGACATCCAGCAGACCACACCTGTGTTTGAATCCCACAGCTTCCATTTGTATACTGTGTGACCTTGAGCAAGTCACTTAACTTCCCTGTGCTCCCAGGTTGCATCTGTAAAACAGCTTTCAGCTTAGTGTGGTTAAACTACTAAATTAAAAAAAAAAAAATACCAAAGTCCCTTTAGTATACAGATTTGCTGTGGTGGAAATGTTGTTCTGTACGTTCCTTTGCGATTGTGCGACTGTGTAAGCTTCACGAAGGTGTGCACAATCGCAACGGTTTGCAAACCGCTGGCTTGATTTAGCCGAATACGAGCTACCAACAGAGATTACACTAAACAAAGAATAAGCCATCCTGCCAGTCCAATAAACAAAAACTAGACTGGCTATATCTTTTAGGTAGCTGCTTTTGAAGGAATTTAAAAGGAATATTTACAGGAATCCTTTGGTTTTATGAAAAAAAAAACGAACTTACCAAATAAGGGCTACAGAGGATTCTGTTGTGTCACTACTTCAGCTGGGTGCTCTAAGAGCTGGCCGGCCTCAATTTTACTATACTTATTCAAAGCCCAGCTGAAGGAGGGACAAACAGAATACCTCCCGAGCCTATTTCCTAAAATAAAAGAGTAATAATGTTTCTGATTTCTAAATATGCATATTATGAATGAAAAAATTGTAATGTATCTGTTGTTATGACAATGTAAATTCATTAGAAGAAGTTACAATGTTTATCTAAAACAAAGCTTGAATGACAGGAAATCTGAACCAATCCTAAACTCTGACAGGATATATATGTATTCTCTCAAGCCTAGTCAGATTCGATTTGGTTGGAGTGTTGAAGGGACAACACTTGGAGGGACTAATGCTTTCTAGTCATATGGACAATATCTTTTGGGAGTCAATTTATTTATGCTGAAGTTAAGCCTTGTTTGAGTTATTATTTATTTATTTTATTCTTTTGACTATACCAGTCCGCTTAATTTTTGTTCTGTAAATAAAAGAAGATTGTGTAAGAACAAGGGGGCACAATTTAAAGTTAGAGGGGGGACGGCACAGGGGTAATGTGAGGAAATTCTTTTTCACGGAGAGAGTGGTGGACGCATGGAACTGCCTTCCTGGAGCGGTTGTGGGGTCTAAAACAGTGAGGGAATTCAAACATGCATGGGACAGACATAAGGCAATTATAGTGGGGAGTTGCAGGAAGTAGGCTGTTGGTTAACTAGAATCTGCAACTTATCCAATAGGTAGGGAAATGGGCAGACTGGGTGGGCCAAGTGGTCCTTATCTGCCGTCAAAGTCTATGTTTCTATGTTAATTTTTGAACTACATTTTTGTCTGATGTGTCCATCTGTACCCACTTTAGACTTTCACAGGTCCTAAAAAAGCCCAGGTTGAAAATCTGGAGCAAAAATACCAATAAACGACAGAGTAATGTGCGCTTACCTACACACGTGTAATTTTGCCAATTTTTTATATTTTGACTCTAAATTTTCAGCCTAGCCATTTCTTCACACAACCTCATGTACAGTACAGCTGTCATTTCACACATCCTGCCCAAAATGAGTTTCCGCACCTGTAGCGTGGAATGGTGTTTTGCCATGGATTAATTTTCACCTATGGGATTTATGAGGTATGGTGATAAGAAGACTGTGTTGAAAATTTGGGGTTAAAATGTGAAAAAATGACAAAGGGTGCATAGGCAGGGGTGTCACTAGCAGAAGGAGGGAGGCAGTGATGCCAATATATAAAACCCTGGTCAGGCGTAACAGTGGGTAGATTGTGTCAGACAAATCTGATAGATTTCTTTGACTGGGTGATGAAAGAAGTTAATTGTGGGGCCGGGGGTTGGATGTTGCCTACTTCAATTTCAGCAAGATCTTTGACACCGTCTCACATAAGAGGCTTGTTAACAAGATTGGTAGTCTAGGCATGGTAGACAAGTTGATGAACTGGGTTAGGAACTGGCTAACAGACAGGAGACAGAGGGTGGTGGTAAATAGGGTACAATCTGGGAAGAGGTGGGTGACCAGTGGGGTACCACAGGAATCAATGTTTAGGACAGTCCTGTTGAATGTCTTCATTAGTGACATTGCAGAAGGGCTGGAAGGAAAGGTCTGCCTGTTGCAGATGACACCAAGATCTGCAACAGGGTAGATACTCCGGAAAGGGTGGAGAAAATGAGAAAGGACCTAGGCAGGCTTGAGAAATGGTCTGAGGAGTGGCAACAGAGGTTTAAATCAAAGAAGTGCAAAATTATGCACCAAGGGCATAGAAACTCTGGGGACAGCTACAGGATGGGGGAGGGGGGAGACAGTTACTGACAGTCACCAAGGAACAAAGGGACCTGGGGGTTATAATTTCGCATGACTTGAAAATGTCAAAGCAGACTACAAAGGCAGTGGGGAGGGCTGGTGGCATGCTGGGATGCATAAGCAGGGGTATCACCAGCAGAAGGAGGGAGGGAGGTAGTGATGATGTTACACAAAACCCTGGTCAGGCCTCACATGGAGTACTGTGTGCAGTTCTGGAGGCTGCACATTCAAAAGGGCATAAATAGGCCGGAGACAGTACAGAGAAGGACGACTAAGATGATACAGGGCTTGCACCACAAAACAAATAAGCATAGATTAAGGGACCGCATGATGTACTTGCTGGAGGAGAGGAGGTAGAGAGGAGACATGACAGAGGCATTCAAATACCTCAAGAGAATAAACAAGATGCATGGGGAAGACATATTCCAATATAGGAGGAATACAAGAATGAGGGCGCAGGACATGAAATTGGAAGGTGGCAGGCTAACAGGGAATATGAGGATGTTTTTCTTCACAGAGAGGGCGGTGGACACTTGGAATGGTCTGCTGCAGGAGGTGATAGGAGTGAGTACTGTGGGGGGAGTTAAACATGCATGGGACAGGTATGGGAGAATCATAGAGGTACAGCTGAGGGAGGGTCAGAAGCTGTAGTCAGTTACGTGGCTTATGGTCAGACTGCATAGGCCTAGTGGACCTTATCTGCCGACAATTTTTTTTTCCATATACACTTTTTTCTACTCCTCCCCAGATCGGGCAAGGGGCTCTGGCCCCTCTCTCAGAGGGGACTCATCTCTCCAGCCAGGCTTCCCTGCATCCATCCCACCCAGTCATCCCCCTTGGGTTACCCCCTCTTGACAGGGCCAGTGGTGGGGGGTGCCAGCCCCCCCCTCACTCCCAGAAGCCAACATTCAGATTGCCAGGTGTAGGTGCAGGCACAGTCGGCCATCATGAGCCTGTCAGCTCTGTCTCTTTCCTCCAGTTTTACACCCCACAGCCCACGAACGTGCAATGGGTGAGGTGACTGTCTCCACCTCTGCAGAGGAAGTCTAGCACCCTGGTCATGGGCTGTCCCCATTTTGGGCAGCATGCCTGAGTACGTTTCCAAACCCGGTTCACCGGCATGGCGTGAGGTGTGGTGTTCAGTGTCTTAACCCTTAGTGCCACTGTCCTGGCTCACTGCCGACAATTTCCATGTTTCAGCCTCTAACAGCGATGTTCACAGAGTCACTCAACACAGGACTGGTGCCAGAGGATTGGAGGAGGGCACATGTGCTCCCTCTACACAAATTCCACAGTAGGGAGGAGGCAGGGAACTATAGGCCACCCAGCATCACATCAGTAGTGGGAGTGGGGAAGATCATGCACACACTTCTTAAATAAAAGATAAAGGAACATTTACAAGTCATTGGTGCCCAGGACTCTAGGTATTATGGATTCACAGCGGGCAGGTTGTGTCACACGAATCTGATAGATTTCTTTGACTGGGTGATGAAGGAAGTTAATGGGAGGGTGGTGAATGTTGCCTACCTCGATTTCAGCAAGGCCTTCAACATCGTCCCACATAAGAGGCTTATTAACAAGATGGGTAGCCTGGGCATAGGACATAAGATGGTGAACTAGGTTAGGAACTGGCTAACAGACAGATAGAGGGTGATGGTAAATGGGGTACAATCTGGGGACAGGGGGTGACCAGTGGGTAATGCAGGGATCAGTCTTTGGGCCAGTCCTGTTCAATGTCTTCATTAGTGACATATCAGAGGGGCTGGAACAAAAGGTCTGCCTGTTTGCAGATGACACCAAGATCTATAACAGGATGGATACTCTGGAAGGGGTAGAGAAAATGAGAAAGGAACTAGGCAGGCTTCAGAAATGGTCTGAGGAATGGCAACTGAAATGTAATTCAAAGAACTGCAATATTATGCACCTGGGCCATAGAAACCCCGGGGAGAGCTACAGGATGGGAGGGGAGTTGCTGCCAGTCACCAAGGAACAAAGGGACCTAGGGGTTATTAGTGCAGATCACCTGAAAATGTCAAAGCAGAATGCAAAGGCAGTGGGGAGGGCCACCAGCATGCTGGGGTGCATAGGCAGGGATATCACCAGCACAAGGAGGGAGGTGGTGATGCCATTATAGAAAACCCTGGTCAGGCCTTACACAGAGTACTTTGTGCAATTCTGAAGGCCTCACCGTCGAAAGGACATAAACAGGCTGGATACAGTCCAGAGAAGGGTTTCTAACATGGTACAGGGCTTGCACCACAACACTTGCGAGGACACATTAAGAGACCTCAATATGTACTCACTGGAGTAGAGGAGGGAGAGGGGGGACATGATAAAAACATTCTGGTACCTCAAGGGATAAACAAGGTCCGGGAACAAGGTGCATGGGGGATACAGTTTGCAATGCAGGAGTAGTACAAAATGGTATTCATACTTTTTCCCTTTATTACTCCAAGCATTCATGTACCCTGCTCAGCAGATCAATTCAGATTTCACCTTGTTTACCAAGGACAATTACATGAAAACAAATAAGGACCTCCTGGCCCACCTACTGTAGTCTGCTGTAAGGTCCCTACCTACTGTGCTACCATAGATCATAATTGCTCTTCAGCCTTACCCCCAGCCCTGTTACCAAGGTTCCCTTTGTTGATTACTAGGCATGTTTGACACTGACACCATCACATACACCATGTAAGGAAACATTCGGCATTGACAAATGCTTGTTTAACTCACTCTGTCCAAGTGTGGCAATAATATTGTTTAGACTTGCACTCTCATTTCAACTACAGGAAGAGCTACTTTCTGATGGTTACAAAATATTGTTATAATAATTACAAATATGAATGGGGTGAGAAGTATTTGTGCATATAAGTAACACACAAATGCCTTTTGAGTCCTTTGGTCTGCCGTATTTGAGTAATTCATACTATATTGATTTATGCAGCAGAGCCTAAAGTATAACACTATAGCCATTTGTCTTCCTGCGGCCCTTCCTGTTTCACTTAGGGCTGCTCTCCTTTATGTTTGTTATACAAATGGCAACAGGCATATCGGAGATTTATAACCATCAGCTGCCATCTACAGGCACTTAGGTTACAGGACTGCCATCTGGATCCCTGAACACTTCCACACAGCTAATGAAGTGGGGTTGAAAGCAGGTAGCACCTGCTGGTATCATTTGCTAAAGCATCGTCATTTGTCTACTGTGCCTAAAAGAAAAATCTCCTGCTGCTAAGAACAGACAGAATTCAGAGAAGTCACAGGATCCCTGTACAGTCAATCCATATTATCTGCTGACATCTTTTGCAGTGAGCCAGACTTAAACATAGTCAGGTAAACCAGATAAAAGCTAGCCATTACAAAAATGGCATACCTTTGAAAGCTAAGACCAAACATTTTACCACACTGTCCAATTAATGTGAAATTATAAACTCCACAGCCTGTAGAGGATACCATATTTCTATTTGATTGGTAACATTTTAGTTTTAGCATAAATGTTAAGTTCAGATAAACTTCAGTGTTGAGAAATGCAAAGTGGTGCATCTATGTAAGAAGAATATAATAGCAAATACAATGTTAACTAAGATGTGGATTGTAAAACATCCTGTGTCATTTATGCTGGATGGTTTCAATATGGGGACATCTATGTAGGGGAACAAAGCACCAATTATGGCTCAGAATACAAGAACACATTCGAACAGTGAATACTGCAGACCGTGAAAATGCTTTGGCTAGGCATTTTGAAGCAAAACATAACAATAGCCTAAGAACTTTTAGATTCTGAGCCTTAGAACATGTGCCAGTCCTGAAAACAAGGGGAGGCAGACTGCAGTTGTTTGATCGAAAAGAATGGAAATGGATACGCAAACTTAATGTACTTTCCCAACATGGCTTCAGTGAGACCTTTAATTTGAGATCTTTTTTGTAATATTACATTTTTTTTCCTACCGGACATCAAGTTTCATACTGTAAACATTCTTGAAGTGAGTATACACCTGTAGTTCCTTTTAAGAATTAGGAAAGATGAGCTTTGACACCTGTAATGCCATTGACCAATGTATAGAGTTTAGGGTATTTATCCATCTATATTTATTACAAGGTTTTTCATTAAATGTAGT
The DNA here is from genome assembly GCA_016271365.2 of Neoceratodus forsteri. NCBI lineage: Eukaryota > Metazoa > Chordata > Ceratodontiformes > Ceratodontidae > Neoceratodus > Neoceratodus forsteri. Next base: position 659,406,166 of record CM057455.1, on the reverse strand, counting down.
TTCTATAATATCACCTATTCCAATTAATAATTTTAACTACATTTGATAATATAGGGGTCTGTTCTCCAAGTTACGTGCTGTGTGTAGCTGCCAGATACCGGCGAATATTTGCAAAATGCATGTGAACACCGCATTTGCAGCATTCATGACAGGTGCACAACACTGCAGGCAGGTGTCACCAATGGACCAGTGTAGCATGCAAGCAATGCACAAGCTTAGGAACATTCCCGCACAGCCAACCCCATGGACCCCAAGCCTGAACATGCACAATGCCAGTTACATCAACAACCTGCATGCAGAAGTGAGTGTGCCGTTACGCCCTGCTGAGGCAGCCGTAAAGGGCCTATGCATGGTGTACAGTGACAGACAAATACCGCAGTACAGCACTGGCATGCCACAATGGCCAATGGCTGCACAACACCAAAGGCCACACCGCCATGGGGGGTGCGAGTATGCGCCATCATGGGAAGCCAAGGATGTCCCAGCACATGCCCAATGATATGTCCCACACTGAGACATCCCCCTGGGCAGACAGTGCCATGGACCACACCAGTGGATGGACATGGGCGGCATGGTGCTGCAGCCCGTGTTAGTAGTAGGTTCAGATCCTGGTGGCACAACCCCTGGCACTGATGCCAATTGTGGAATGCTGTTCCTCACCTGGATGCGGAGAATCCCCCCCCAAGGGCACCACATCCCCATGGCAAAGGGATGGGCTGCATAGGGTATCCACAACAACCCAAGGAGCACTGGGGGTGTTCACACTGGTAGAGAGGTCGGCTGTTGCAGGCCATAACACACACATGCTGAGGCACATGTACAACACGTCAGCTGCTATCCATGCCGGACCACATAAAAAGGCTAATGCCCACACAAGGCTCCCCCCATGGACATACATACATACATACATATACACACACAGCCTGAAGGCCCAGCTACACACAAAGGAAACCAGAGACACAGGGTATGTAAGCACAGATGTCTTTAATACAACCCACTGCAGTAACCCGTGCAATGCCCCCGGTATGAAACAAGCCCCCCCAACCCCCAGCATCATGCTGTCTCAGCTGCCCCAGTCCTCATTCTGGCTTTCACTTGACATTTTCCACCACCTCCTCCTCCGAGTCCTCCAAAAAGCGCATGGGGATGCTGTCTCTGTAGTCCCGCATCACTAGTACCATCCACCGAAGTGGGCCTTTGTACCCCTGAAATGGCAGAAAACAGAGAGAGAGAGGCGCATAAATGGCATGCAGACATATGTCATCAGCAGTAAACACTGTGTGATGCATGGCCAAGTGGTATCACCTTTGAGGGCTGCAGTACCACCAGAAGTCCCCACAGTCATCCTTGTAGTAGATGTCAGTGCTACTGACCCACAGTGTGAGAAAGCCTGGTAATTGCTCAGGCCACTGGTGCCACTTTGCTATCACCTGCCCAGCGACCCCTTCCCCCAGGTCACAGAGCTCCAGGGCAAACTCCTCTGGGTGGCTGTCAAAGTCCTGTGGAGACACAAGCAGAAAGATCACATCAGTAGGGAGCAAATGTCAGACACCCACCCAGTGGTGCCCGAAAATGCCTGATACACACCTCAGCAGGCTCCATGATCAGCCATATGGCCCCGCCATCTAGCCCATCCTGGTAGCAATGGGTTGACATTCTCCACAGCTTGAGTGGATAGGCCATGAGCCAATCCACCATTGCAGCATGCCCATCTGCAGCAGCCATCATGCAATGTGACAGTGATGTGCTGTTGCATCCAACATAGGGTTACGCACTGGGTCCATGCAGCATGGGGTTCATGACCCCTGCACTGAGGTGCAATGGGACATCATGCATACTCAGACTGTGACCCTGGGGCTGCATCACAACACAGGTGGATACGGTGCTACGGGACAGCAGGGTGATGTGCCTGGTGCTACTGCTACATGCTGTCCTGCCGGACACTGCAATGGTGCAGAGATGTGCTACATAGGCATGGAATTGGCCATGTGTGTACTGCACATGTCTACAGACTGCAGAGCTATGGGATACCCAATGCCTGGACAGATTCTGGGTGGACCATGCAATGGTGGGCCACCTGTGCACCATGGTTAAGCCTAGAGTGCAGTGATGGACACTCTGGTCACAGACCATGTCAGTGGAGATGAAGGTGCTGTATGCATTGTCATACTATGCTACAGGTTCATTTCAGTGGGTTTATGGTGATATGACTGGTGTTAGCCAGTCCTCTGTCTCCCACACTGTGCATCATGTGAAAGATGCACTGCTCCAGGATATAATGACCCACATATGATTCTCAACAGGAGATACAGGTAACCAAGGAGGCATTCTATGCCATACATGGTGTGCCCCATACCATGGGTGTCATTGATGTCACCCATGTGGCGATCCTGGCCTCTTATGTGGACGAGGTGGCATACAGGAATTTGAAGGGATTCCACAGCATAAACTGTCAGGTCATGTGCAATGCACACGGCATCATCACCAACATGTGTGCGAGGTACCCTGGGTCGTGCCATGACACATTTGTCCTTGACAACTTAGGTCTGGGTGCTCATCTCACGGCCCATGGCAGTGTGGACATTAACTACCAGCAACACCCATGAAGCCATGTGACCAACTGCCATGTAATGGGCCTCCAGGGCCCGAGCCACTATGGGACACGCCCATCAGCAGTGCAGTCCAACACAACATGGCACATGGCTCATTCCGTTGATAGGTGTATGGGCCATGGACACCATGATGACATACAGATCTGAGGGCCCATGTGCCCATGAGGCCTGCAACCACCCATAACATGGCCATGTGTGCTGTGGCCTGTGCATCACGGGTTCCCAGGTAATGGCAGGGCTGCCAGGTGGCCAGGGGTTGTGGCACAGCAACACCTGTTGTGCTCATTGTGATGCGTGTGTGTGGTTAGATATGTGTGTGTGTGTGTGTGTGTGTGTGTGTGTGTGTGTGTGTAGGGGTGTCCTGTACACCACTGTGTTGGTGTGGCACTCTGTGTGCAACAGTGCATGTGCACTGTCCTGATATCTACTGTGAGGCATTATGGCTGTGAGTTGTCATGGTGGGTGGTTGTGAATGCACCCAGGGCACTTGGTGGGGCATGCCTCTGCACCCTAGCCACACATCAGTGGCCCCTGTTTGACGGGGGGGTGGGTGGCACAGGGTGTGGGGGCAGGGGGTGATGTAGGTGGTGAGGTGATGACATGGGGTGTGGCAGTGGCAGTGGGTGTGTGGCCGGTGCTGTGGGGTGGTGTGGGCACTGCCACAGCAGTAGTGGTTTCTGCTAGCATGCATTCAGCTACACTCTCCAGCATGTCACCTATGCAGTCGATTCCAAAACCATACCCTCCACCACCTCAGTGAGGTGCTGCAGTACCTCCGTGTTCTCATGCTGGGCTGCAGGCCTGTCCAGTTCAGGATGGTGCAGCTCTGAGTACTCTGTTTGGAGGACACCCATGGAGTATGCCTTCCTGTCACAATGTGGGCTGTCCCTTCCCTGACCATCATGTGGTCTGCCGCTGGTGCTTGTGGGGGCCTCATGTATGGGTGCAGCTGTTAAGGGGTTTCTGTCATCTGGTGGGGGGGCATGTCTGCTAGAATCTCCCTCTCACCGTCCCTTGTGGCAGTGGCCATGGTTCTGTGTACAGGGCACAATGTTGGGCACACAGTGGAACTGTGTTGCATTGCCTCATTGCATGCATCTGTATTTTTGGTGGTGCATGCCAGCACCTTTTTCATGGCCTCTGTTGTACAAGTGTCTGTTGTGTCTCCATCCATGTCAGCCTCCTCTATTGTAGGTGTCTCTTGGGTGGTACCTATGGATGGACACAATGACATGTGTTAGGGCATTATGTTCTGCCTTTGCACATGTGCCACCTTCCAGTGGGTGGTGTGCAGAGCCATGCTTACCCTCCTTGGACACCTGTGCCATCCTGTCCCATCATCTTGGCTGTGTACCTGCCAGGGTGGTTGCTCTTGGATGGCCCTGTGGGGCATACGCCAGTACAGTCAGCAGTGTTGCATGCTAGCCCCACACCCACCCTGCTCATCACCCCATGGCCACAACATACCTGGTAGTGTGTCAATGCCCTCTGCCATTCCCTGCCATGAGACCTCTGTGATCTCCACCACAATTCACTCCAGGGGGCTCAGCATGTTCTCTGGTGATGGGCTACCCCTACTGGTGCCCATCAGGGCTCTATTGGTAGCGGCGAGCTTAAGCTTTATGATGGACCAAATGTTGCACCAATTGTGTTTGATGGCAGAAAGCATCCATTCCTCTGGCCCAGCCACATTGATGGCTGCCTGTACGTCTAGCCAGATTCTCTGTTTGATGTCAGTGCCTGTGGTCAGGACTTTTGCCCCATACAAGACATTGGATTTGGCTTGGATATCAGTGACTAGTGCCATCACTTGCGCCCTGGTAAAATTGCTTGACATCGACTTCCAGGTGCCCTCCAGGTGCTCCCCTGTGCCTAGTGCCACACATCCAACACCGGTGGATGGCTGGGGTTCCCTGTCCACTGGCCATGGCCCAGTACTCTGTTCCCATGTGCTGGATGGTCATCCATGTTGAATGGCCCTTCCCATTTGTGCATCCACACAAGTGTTGTGTTTCACCATATATGGTGGGGTCATGGGGCATGTCCACGTGCCGTGCAGTGGCTGGGACCGCCCCTACACTCGCCTCCATGTATACGTCCTCCCCGCACCTGTCTCCACCCACCTTGTGTGCATGTTCGTGAATGCAGCGCCATCAGTGATGCCTGCACAGTGCGTAGGCGTACAGCTCAGCTATGTTACTTTTGCATGCAGTTTACCCACCTATGAGAATAGGCCCCATAGAGAATAATGTATGAGCAATCATCCACAACAAGGCTGTGTTTCCCTCATCAACCCCAAGATGGAAGCACATGCCGAGTTGTGTGTGGATGCCCATATTTTGTATAGAGTATTCCTGATGTATGCACATGCCCGGGACAAACTGAATTTGTGCATACAACCAGAATATACATACAACCAGAATACCATAGAAATGAATGGGTGCATATTGAAATCAATGGGGACCCATTTAGAAATGTAACTCACATGCTCACAAACACACCTACACCATCTTAAATGCTGTTAAATGTTATTTTAAGCAATATAAGAAATGCCAGCCTTTACCATACGAACATACGAAATTTGCCAGCAGATAAAGGCCTAGAGGTCTATCAAGTCTGCTCGAATGTGCAGCCAGCACCCCTTATTCTGCAGCTGCCCCTCCCTTCCACCCTTCCCCTTCATTAACCCTCCCCCTTGTCCTGTCCCATCCTCGTTTGAAGCAGTCCACTGTTCTACTGCATACCACTTCAGCAGGTAACGCATTCCACCCAGCCACCACCCTCTCTGTAAAAAAGTGTCTCCTCATCTGCCTCCTGAACCTTCCTCGCTCCAGTCTCATATCATGGCCCCTGGTGGCCCTCCCCTCCCTAACTTTGAACAGCCCCTCTGTACCTGTCTTGTTTATTCCTTTCATGTTTTTAAAGGTTTCAATCATGTCACCCCTGTCTCTCCTCTCCTCCAGTGAGTACATGTTCAACTCCTTCAACCTCCTCTCATATGATAAGTCCCCCAGCCCCTTGATCATCTTTGTCACTCTGTGCTGCACCCCCTCCAGTAACTTAATGTCCCTCTTCAGATACAGACACCAGTACTGCACGCAGTACCCCAGGTGTGGTCTAACTAATGACCTATACAGTGGCAGAATCCCCCTCCTCCTCGAGGACATACCCTTGCAATACAACCCAGCATTTTGTTGGCCTTTGCAGCTGCCTTCCTACATTGTGCCGGTTGTTCATTGACCCTGTAATGAGCACACCAGATCCTTCTCCTCCTCTGTCTGGGCTAGCTGCACTCGCCCTAGCTGGTAACTCATCCTTGGGTTCTTCATCCCAAAATGCAGCACCTTGCACTTTTTGGCATTAAAGCCCAGTTGCCAGGTGTCTGACCAGGTTTCAAGCTTTGCCAGATCATCCTGCAACCCCTGCCATCCCCCTAGGTCATCCACCACCGCGCCTACCTTGGTATCATCAGCAAACAGACTGATCTTGCTCCTGATGTCCCATGATATGTCTGCAATGAGTATCCCAAACAACACTGGTCCCAACACTGAGCCCTGTGGAACACTGCTCGTCACTGCCCTTGGGTGTGAGAGCTCCCCACCCACCACCACCCTCTGTTGCCTTCCCTGCAGCCAGTTTCCTACCCATCTCACCAGCTTTGCACCCACCACTGTACCTACTAACTTCCTTCCCAGCCTTCCATGTGGCACTGAGTCGAATGCCTTACTGAAGTCCAGATACAGTACATCCACTGCAAGGCCCCTGTCCAGTTGCCTAGTTATCTAGTCATAGAACCATAGCACATACTTTTTTTTTGCTAAACTGAACACTCACTTATACTGACCATCTTCTGCTGCAGAAAACAAGAGTGAATGTGGCTTCAGTGAGTAGCATGAATTTTGAAGTCAGATCCTTTGCCATCAATCCATCACCCCCTGTGAGTTAATCGGGACTGAAAACTAACAACAATCACTATCACTATGGTGCAGGGTGGAACATGTTTAACTGGGCTCTGGCATTTGTCAGGTGATTAGTGGATTAGCTATGGGGGGCAATCTAATGGCTGCAAGGGAATGACAACTGAATGCATCTGTCAAAGACCTTCTGGTGACCTGCTGGGAGCATGTCAGGATGAAACAAGCATTTGTCAATGCTGAATGTTCATCTTGTGTAGAGATAAGGAAGGTGCAAGAGTGTAGTAGTGCAGGAAGAGTTTTATTGATAAAGAGCAATAGAAAGTTGTATGACAGCTGTACTGTTCATGAGGTGGTGGGATAAAAAGGCTATATTGAAAATTTGGAGTGAAAATACTGAAAATGAACAAAGTTACACGTATGCACCTAAAATTGTGAATGACCAGTTGTAACTTGGCCATTTTTTGGAGTTGTGTCGCCACATTTTCAACATGGCCTTTTTGGTACCCCACCTCACGAAGAGTGTTACTGTCATTTTGTTCACTTGTGCCAAAAGGTGATTTCGCAGAGTGACTGCACCATTCTGCACCACAGGTGCAAAAACACATTTCAGGCAGGATGCAAAAAAAATTACAGCTGTACTGTTCATAAGGAAGTATGAAAAAATGGCAATGTTGAAAATCTGGACTGAAAATATTAAAAATTGGCAAAGATATGAGCGTGCTTAGAAACTGCGCAACGCACACTCATAACACAGGCATTTTGTGAAATTTTTTCACCAGATTTTAAATATGGCCTTTTTGGGACCTCCCCTCATGAACAGCAGCACTGTGATTTTGTTAATCCATCCCAAAAGCTGATTTTGCACAATGACTGCGCCATTCTGGGCCACAGGTGCAAAAACACATTTTGCGCAGGATGTGAAAAATGACAGCTATACTGTTTATAAGGAGATGTGAAAAATTGGCACTGTTGAAAATCTGGAGTGAAAATATAAAAATTAGCAAAGTTATGAGCATGTGTGGAAACTGCAAAATGCACATTGGTAACGCAAGCATTTTTCGGAATTTCTTCACTAAATTTGCAACATGGGTTTGTTGGGACCCCATCTCATGAACAGTGGCACTGTCATTTTGGTAATCTGTCCTGAAAGGTGATTCTGTGCAGTGACCGTGAAATCACCTTTCAGGCCAGAGAAATGAAATGACACTGACATGTTCATGAGGTGGATATCCCAAGAACCCCATGTTGAAAATTTTGGGCCAAAATTCCTTAAAATGGCTGAGATATCAACCTAAGTTGAAACCCCCCATTGAGTCCCATTGTACAGGCTTACCCGATTCCTCAGTTCCTAGTTTGGCTTTGAAGAGTGCAGATGTATCCTGGGCCAGTGAAGATCACGGCTTCCGACCTCTGGAGGGTAAGTATGGATGAGAGGGGTTGCAGGGAAGTGGGTGCACAGAGGGAGGGTTGGACTGGGGGAGGGGGGCTGGGGAGACAATGCTGGAAGGTTTTCTTTTTTATGGGTAAAATAAAAAAAAAAAGACTGGGTGGATGATTTTTCTATTTTACAGGGATTTTTTTAAAACATTTAGGCACACTGGGGTGGGCTCCCAGTGTGCCACAATAGTGTGTGTGTGTGTGTGTGTGTGTGCCTGTGGGGAAGGGGGGCATGCCATTGCCGACAAGGGGATTGGGCACCATACTGTCAGCTAACAATATAAATGGGTGTGGGGTGCATCCGGCATCGGGAGTGGGTATCCTGGTGTCAGAAAAGGGAAATCATTTAACCAGGAAAGACACACTAAGGGATTGCAGGGAACGGGGAAATTGCTTAACCAGGAAAGACACACTGAGCTGCAGGGAATGGAGAAATTGTTTAACCAGAAAAGACACACTGAGCAGCAGGGAACGGGGAAATTGTTTAACCAGAAAAGACACACTGAGCTGCAGGGAATGGAGAAATTATTTGACCAGGAAAGACACACTGAGCTGCAGCTGAAGGGCTCGCACTTCAAAGGACAGAGCCGCTCGCAGCGTCGGCTCTCTACTTTGAAATGTTTGCTGAGACCAGCCCATTCAGCAAATCAGTGTCATCAGGACACTGCCTCCTGATTTGCCGGCCACAGACAGGCCCATGCAGCACCGCTGGTCATTGGGCTGGCAGCCTCATACCCCTGTTTAGCAACTCTCATATCAACAAGTTAGTTTGTGCTTGCACACGCGACAAACTTAAAAAGTGTGTATATAACCGAAAAACTGTGCATACAAACAAAATAATTAACATTGCTGGAATAGGGAAAGAATTGGGACATTAATTTTTTTGTGTATACATCTGGAGTGTGTATACATCCGAATGGCATACAAGTGGAATCCACTGTATATGATTTTGTATACAGAAATTGCAGAAATGTTGCCTCCATAAATAAAAACAAAAGAAAACACAAAAAAACTTGCGATTTCTTTGTTCTGTTTTATGATCGAAATGAAATTTATAGACGTTTACAAGTTAAAAGGTATACATTTAGGCACTGGATGGTTAGTAATCAGCTAGGTGCTGGGTAAATGAAAAGTTTAAAATGTTATTATCTTTGAACTGTGCTCACAACTGCTGGGAATGTGTATATCACCTTGGAATGCGCACAACAGTTTAGAATGTGCACAACAAGGTTTTTGAGCAGGCTGATTTTTATTAGGACTGTGGAAACCTTTAAAAAGTTCTACCTTATGAACTTTCTGAGTGGAAACCAAAAAATTTCTACCAGGTAGAACCAGGTAAAATCGGGTTGTACCAGGTAGAAGCATGTAGAACAGGGTTCAACCACATAAAACAAGGTTCTACAAACTATAACCAGGTTCTACCAAATATAATCAGGTTCTACCAAGTAAAACCACATTTTTTACTGGGTATAACCAGGTTCTAGAATATATAACTAAATTCTACCTGGTTCAGTTAGGAGAGCCACAGTATATTTTTTTTGCATGTCTGGGGTGTAGTATAGTAGTACTTGGAAATTAAGAATGGTATGTTTTCAAGCCAAGTACAGTAACTTAAGTAGAGAAAACACAAGATTTATTTATTTCCACACAGGTCAGTAAATACTGTAACTGCTGTCTGTGTTGAGACAGGTAGTTCAGGTAGTGAAAACACAGGGAGATTTATTTCCAAACAGGTCAGTAAAGAACTGCTAGCTGTGTCGAGTCAGGTAGTTTAAGTAGTGAAAAGAGGGATATTTATTCTCTAACAGATCACAGATCAGTACAGCAGGGGGCTGCATGAGAAATTGATTACAATAGGTACTCTAAAGCTCTAGCAAGAGTAAAACATAAGGCAAAGGGGAAATTGATTAACCTGGCAGAAAGGCACACTAATCCTCTAGGAGCTTTCCAGGTGTGACCTCTGTGAGCACAAGGAAGGTAAGTTGCCAGGGTCACACAGTATACAAGAGGGAGTTTATGGGATTCAAACCAAGCTGTCCAGCTTAGTTTGCACCATAGCGCAGTGCTGTAAAATTGCTGGTGGTGTTATTTACTTCTTTAGCCTGTCAGCAGTGAACACACAAGGCTCGTTCACACTGCACCTTGCCGCAGCGACTACATTCTAATCATTTAAAAAAATTTAAATAAAATGGTAGAGAGCCACATTCGCATGGCATCAGCGTTATCAGTGACCTTTTCCTTTCTGGCGATTTGGGTGTTGTTCCAGTCACTGTTGGGTTGGTGGGGACTTGAAGTGATGCGGGGTGGTTTCCCTGTTCAGACGGCACAGGAAACCACCTACACCACTCTGCAAACCCAGGGAAAGAGGGATCATGGCAGCAATTCCATGCAAAGGAAAACTGCCAAAATGGTAAGGTTCACACATGGGCAAGAGCACCGATCTGGCCACTGTGAGCCACTGACAACGGCTCACAGTCGGTTGTGTGAATGAGCCTACAGTCTTTAGTAGTACTAGAGAGAGATGGATGTCTTTCTGATGAGTTTGCCCTTCTCTTTCACCCCCTGCAGTCCTCCCAAATAAAAGTTTTGTTTTTTTAAACCTAGACGTCGTTTTCCTGAGTTGTTGCTCCACTAGCCAAAATCAACAGAGCAGAGCAAAGCAAATGCAGCCAGAGTCCAGACTCCAAACTCTGCACTTCTGTACTTTTTTCTCCATCCCAATCCCTCCTTGTTCTTTTGACTCCCTGCAGTCCAATAGTGCCCCCACTACACTCCCTGGCCTGGATATTCAAAAGGGTTGTGCATGGCGCAACAGGGTTGTGCCATGTGCAACCCACCAATGTGCTCTGGTGCAATATTCAAAGGGACAAGTTGCAATGCGCAACTCCCGATTCACCGAGGCGCATAGGTAATGTATGCGGTCAAATGCAGGGGGCGTGCCCATGCATATGCAGCACATCCCGATATTCAGCCCGGGATGTGCAGTGCATATGCTGGCGCACCCCTGCATTGTGTGGCACAGGGGGTCGCACAGTTATTCCCGTAAAAACAGGGAACAAGTCGGGGACACCCACAGGCAGGCTGCTGTATTGCAGGGTGCAACACAGCAGCCGCCTGCCGTGGGTGGCCACATGCCCACCCAGAACACTTGTGCTGCACACATTCCCCCCTGGTGGTCCAGTGGTAACCCCCCCATTGCTTGATTGTGGGTATTGGTATAAGTAAGAGCCTGGTAGTCCAGTGGACCCCCTCCCCACCCGCCCACAGAGGTCCCCTGCCACCCAGCACCCCCATCATTGGCGGGCGGCAGCACCCTGCCTGCATGCCACCTGGCCACTTGCCAAATGACAACATACAGTATGGTCTGTATGCCTATTGGTCCACTGCATGGACCAATGGTAATGCACACCATACTGTAGTATGTTCATTCACATATCGGGCCTGTGTAGTACAGTATGGTCTGCAAACCCATTGGTCCACTGTGTGGACCAATAGACATACCGACCATACTGTACGCTGTCATTCGTCGGGCGGCCGGGCAGCATGCGGGTGGGGTGCTGCCACTCGCGATGACGGGGGTGCTGGGTGTGGGGACCTATGTGGGTGGGTGGGGAAGGGGTTCCACTGGACTACCATGGCTCTTACTTACACTTATACCCGCGATCGGGTGATGGGGGGGTTACCACTGGACCACCAGGGATCTTAATTATACCTATGCCCACAATCGGGCAAATGGGAGTAGGGGACCGCAATGGGACTGCAGGGTGTTGTTCCCCGATGGCTGCAGCCTGGCAGGGCGCTAGGTGCAAGTCACCCTGGATTGGTGCATAGCATGCAAATGGGGCCATAATGACATGCAAATGGCCCCATTTGTGCCTTGCATGCATAATGGCCTCATTGGCATGTCCCATGCTGAATATTGTGGGTCATGCACCTAGCACAACTGCACTTGCGCTGGCGCACCCCCCTGCTCCTGTTCTGTGTCTTGCACTGGTGCAGTGCCACTGTGCCATGCGCAGTGTGTGTGCCCTCTGTGCCATATTCAACAGTGCTGAGCCATGGCACAGCACCGCTGAATATTGCCCTGTCCATGCCCTAGCGCAGCCCAGTTGCGCTGCGCACAGGCTTGCACCACAGCCTGGCGCAGTCTGAATATCCAGTCCTCTGACTCTACCCTCCCCAGATCAGCATCTCAACCCTTCCCTTTAATCTGTATTTTTTCTCTCTCTCCCTTCCCTTCATGCTGTGGTGAAACACTAAGGCATTCTATTTTTTTGCCACAAGGAAGATTTATGATTATGATGAATGTGAAGCAGATGCAGTTCTGTGACTCATCAGCCCTCACACCCCACCATGTCCACTATCTGTTTAAATTTGCAGTCGTTAAGTGCCCCCAGACCCCCAATGAGTAGCCCAGATCAGAAAGAATGGGTCCCTCACCGCCCTTCACTAAGTATTTTCTCCCTCCCTTCCCTTTTTGCCCTGGTGAAATGTCAATGTGTTGTTTTTTTCTTCCACAACAGACAATGATCGAGGAATTATTTATGAATGAAGTAGCAGTTCTTTCTGACATCCTCAAACCACGTCCACTGTCTGTTTTGCACATTAAGTGCCCCCACTGACTAGCCCAGATCAGAATGCATCCCTCCCTGCCCTTCTGTACTTAGTTTTTTCCCCCTCCCTTTATGCCCTGTTGAGTGAAATGCTACATCACTGCGTTTTTTGTTGCCAGTTGCCTGCCACAACAAAGAGATTGTTCGACGAATTGATATAGTTTATTTTAAATTGAATGAAGCAGTAGTTTTTCTGACACCGTCCACCATGCACTAACTCTTTCATTCACTCCGAGACAACAGCACCATGTTGCAACTTGCGACCTGCTGCACCAACTAATGGTTGCCGGTGTTGCTCCCTAGGATCCCCCTTCAACCGATCATGAAAAGTGACACTAGAGGTGATGTTGCTCCAATTGCTCTCCGTCTCCTTGCAGTACTGCACCACATGACTATTCACGTCGGCTGGGAGCCTAGGAGCATGCACTATGGTAGGTATTACTCTTTTTTCTACATGTTATAGGGTGAACCAAGGGAACCAAAGTTCTTATTTTTACACAAGGTGTTCGTGCTTTGCGGACACCCATGAACACAGAGAGTTCACCTATTTTAAGGGCTACTGTAGGTCGAACCCAAACTAGCAGCCCTAATTTTTATACAGAAGAAAGGCCAACCATATACTATATATATTTTCATTGGAAGAAAAGTAATACTTTTTTACTTGAACTGCAAAACGTGTTATCTAAGTGAAGAATTTCAGGCTACTCTTCCTTTAACGTAAATCATTATGTTGTGTACATACATTTTCTTTGTTATAGAACATTACTTTTTGCCATCCTGCTTATTGGGGAAGCTTATAAAAAGTAAAGTTTTTTTAAAGAACTAATATTTAAATAGCTAAATCATTCTTTGGTTCCATTTGGAATTTGATTCAGGCTGCCTCCCCCCCACCGTCATTTTTGTCCTGTGCTCCAATGTAGGGAGCACATCCTGTTTACAGGTTCGAGGGAGTGTTTAGCATTTTATTGGATCTGGCATGATACAATGAAACATCTATTTTTTCAACATGCAGTTCTTGGATCTGGAATCACACAATGACGTATATATATACTCTCAACACGTAGACCTGTGATAATGTGCAAGCACTGGAACTGTTTTTTTTTAAATAATTATTTATCTAGGCACAACTTTTGCACAATGAATGCAATAGCACTTTAATGTCTTACTGAGCTTAACTCTACAAAGCCACAGGTGAAGACAGAGTATTTATGCTAAGTATGTTTGAATATGTATGAGTATTACTGTCTGAGGTCACCTGTTAACATGCAGCACCCCCCCCGATGAAGCCCGAGTAAGGGGAATACGTATGGGCTTTGTTTTTCACCCTGTGCCCTGATGTGATTTTGCACAAATAAACATCACTTTACAGTTCCAGTGAGTGCATCAGCTTTGTTTCTGAAGTTATAATAGCAAATACTAGCTAGACAACAAAGAGATTGCTAAAACTCAGCAGGAAAAGGACCAGGGGGCAATGATCAGCAATAGAAACATAGAATTTGACGGCAGATAAGGACCACTTGGCCCACCCAGTCTGCCCATTTCCCTACCTAATTTATAAGCTGCAGATCCTAGTTAACCAGCAGCCTACTTCTTCCTACCCCAACCCCTAGAATTGCCTTATGGATGTCCCATGCATGCTTGAATTCAACCACTGTCTTTGACTCCACAACCTCTTCCGGAAGGCCGTTCCATGCATCCACAACCCTCTCTGTGAAAAAATACTTCCTTACATTACCTCTGAGCTGCCCTTCCCCCCATCTTCAAATTGTGCCCCCTTGTTCTTACACACCTCTTTTTTTGAAAGATGCTACCCTCTTGGACTTTGTTGATTCCCTTGAGGTACTCGAAAGTTTCTATCATGTCCCTCCTCTCCCTCCTTTCCTCGAGGCTATACATATTAAGCTCCTTTAGTCTCTCTTCATATGTCTTCCGGTGCAGACCCTGCACCATTTTAGTTGCCCTCCTCTGGACAGCTTCCATCTTGTCTTTGTCCTTGCGGAGATTGGGTCTCCAGAACTGCACACAGCACTCCAGATGGGGTCTCACCAGCTGTCAGTACAGAGGGATAACAACTTCCTGTTTTCTACTGGTGATGCCTCTCCCTATGCATCCCAGTATTCCCCCAGCCCTCCTTACTGCCCTCTCACATTGCTTGCCCACCTTTAAGTCATCTGATATGACTACCCCCAGGTCCCTTTCCATTTTGTTGTTGCTAGTATCTCACCCCCCATTGTGTACTTTAACTGGGGCAATAGCATGGGGCAACAGCTATAAAACTGAATACAATTATGGTGTGCATCAATGGAAATGAATGCACAGATTGAAAGAGATTGCAATTTATGTTTCTATGTATGTTCTATGACTCTTATGGCGCTGTGAATGCATTCTTAAGTTCTTTCGATGAGAGAACTGTGACGTGAAACAGAGCAGTTCTGGCACACAAAGGAGTTGAGGAGAAACTTTTATAACTGTAAGAGACATCTGAAGAGTCAGTGGACCGGAAGCACTGGGCGAGTGTGGTAAGCAGCATTAGTCTGCTTCCACGTATGTTAGTCCTTTTCATTTTGAATAAATTGATTTTTTTGGAGACGTTTTTACACGCATGGTCTATATTTTGGCAAGCTCCATTGTTGAGTTCACGGAAACAACTTTCAGGTAGTGCAGTTGACATTTAGGGCTGGTCATCCTGTTATCTTGTGCACCAACCCTGCAAAGCAGTTTTCAGGGACCATTGCTTTGGATTACAGTAATTAACAGATACCCTGCATACTAGGATGGGTAGGGAATCCTTCTGGATTTTTTTTTAATTTATTTATTGAGTAGTTGGAATTACAACCTTTGAACTAAAAGCTGTTTTACAAAGGATCCTCATCAGAACATAGGCAGGGAAGCTCAGGCATGAGTAGGAGACAGAAGCAGCCAGAGGCATTGTCAGCAACCAACAAGCAGTATAATACAATAATCGCTATGGGTTAAAAAATAGAGGAATGAATAACATAATATAACATAAACAAACTGAGGATACAAAGTACATAGGTAATACAGTTTCCTTAACAGCATCTGTAATAAAGTGCATCAATCAACACAAGCGTAGGCATGAGCAGTGAGAGGAGGTAACTAAGACAAATGTGTCAGTATTCTAACAGGATAACTGTGAGGACCCCTGTACCGTACAGCCATTGGGAGAGTAGGCTTCAGGCTTAAGAGCCAAGGGAGAAAGAGAGTCAGGTAGGGGACAATACTTTAGGGTGGGAGGAATGGCACCGTTACAACCGCGTTGAATGGGTGAGAGAGGGAGGCAGCAGAGGGCACATTGGGGGGGGTTCAAGGCAGGTGAACCAGTGCAGTTGGTGGTGGAGAATTTCATGGAACAGTAGATCAATAAGCGGTGAGCAGGGGGTGAGGCCCAGGGATACTGGAGGTTAGCACCTGCAAGGTCAGGTGTGAAAATAGCAACATTCTGGAGGGGAGATTGCATTTCAAAGCTCGGATTTAAAGGGGCCGAGGTGAGTGAGGCATGTGGTGGAGATAGGAAGCTCATTTAATCAGGTGGGAGCCCTGACCACAAAGGCTCATCTCCCCAGGGCAGTTCTCCTGAATGGGACTGCTAGTGTTTGTTTAGCAACACTCCTTGTAGCATGTGCAGTAGATGCAGGGCAGGATAAGGCTTGAAGGGAGGGGGGGTGCTAATCCTAGGAGGGCCTTCTTCCCTAGGAGGCAGAAATGGAGTTTGATGTGATCCATGAGAGGAAGTAATTTTGTCCTGATGTATAGGCCGTGTGTGTGTTATTTGGTCAGCACCTAGGACAAACCTACAGGCTTTATTGAGGGTAGTGTGGACTCTGAGTAGGCTCGTAGCAGTGACTGCTCCATATATCATGTTTAGGGATGTAAGTTTGTCATGGCAGTCATACACATCATTGATTCCATGATGTCTGATCTTTATTCAGGACTTCCATGACTTTCACTAGTGTCATCAGAATGTAGCAATGATGACAGTGCCACAACATTTACTACTGTTTACTAATGATTTCATGAACAAACAATGAGTCATTAAAACCTCATCCATGACAAACTTACATCCCTAATCATGTTTCCATAGCCTAGGATGGGTAGAACTGCACCTGTAACTGCCAGGAGCCTGGTCTCAGATGTGAGGCAGAATCTGAGTCTATGAAGGGCCCGAGTCTCCTGTTGGCTGCAGTGGTGATACTGCAGATGTGCTCATCGAATGAGAGGGACTCGTTTAATGTGATTCCAAGGTACAAAAATTATGTCACCTGTTCTAAGGTGGTGTTAGGATAACAGGTGATTGAGAGGGGTGCACTAAATCGCCTCTTTTTGTGTCTGTCAGAGAGCAGTACCTTGTTTTCTTTTGCTGTTAAGGACAAGCATGCTATCTTTGAACCAGTCCTGTAGGAGGTCAGACTTGTGCTGTAACTTCCTAATGAGGGCTACTTGGTCAGTATTTAGAGAGAAAATGACCATATTGTTTGCGTATAGTATGGTCTCAGATGTGGGGCAAGCACCAGGGAGGTTGTTCACAAAGAGGCTGAATAGGAGAGGGCCCAAGATGGAACCCTGGGGGATCCCTACTGTGACTTTGCAGGAGTCAGACATTGCACCGTTGATTTTTACTTTCTGTGATCTCCTGGACAGGTAGCTGGAGAACCACTCGACCATGCTGGAGGACCGCCCGAGGCAGGTTAACCTGTGAAGCAGCAGTTGGTGGTCCAGGAGGTCAAAGACCTTGGTCAGGTCTATAAAGATTGCCTTGACCAGGTGGCTCTGGTCAAGTGCCTCATGTACATAGCCAGTGAAGACAATTAGTGCAATATTAGTACAATGCAGCTTGCGGAATCTGTGTTGTTGGTGGGAGAGAAGGTTGTATCTGTGCAGATGGTCCATAAGTTGATCTGCAATGATTCTCTCCAGTGCTTTAGAGAGAGGGGGGATAAGATCGAAATGGGTCTGTAATCGGACACCAGAGACCGATTACCTCCCTTATGCATGGGTGTGACCGGAGCGGTTTTCCAGATAGAGGCGAAGGCGGACAGGCATTGGGGCAGGTTGAACAGCTCAGTAATGGGTACAATGACCTTCAGTAGGGTGACAGAAATCAGTTTCATGTCAATACCATCACCTCCAATCCTAGTTTTCCACAAGACTCTTGTTAGATATTTTCTAGTTTCCTTGATGGTTACCTGGCAAAAATAAAAGGTTGGACAGGTCTTAGTGCTGGTAGGGATGGGCAGATGGCCAGCTGTTGGTTTTCCACCAAGGTGAGCATCCAGTCTGGGTGGGAGCACTGCGCTGTAGTAAGTGAATGCCTTGTTAAAGATACTGGCCATTGTGGCTTCTTCGAGGATGACCTCATCATTGTGGTGTAGCATAGATGGAGGGGACCTGTCACTGGTTCCAACGAGGCTCTTTAGTAAGGCCCAGAACTTATTTCCATCCCCCCAGCAATGTGGCTGCCGGGTCTTGTGGTATGTGGCCTTGGCCTGACGGATTGTCCAAGTGCACTTGTTTCGGGCTGCTTTATAGTTTTGAGCATCCATTGGAGTCCCTGTTGCCTGGGCTCTGTGCCAGAGGAGATCCCATTTCCTCATCATGTCGATGAGTTGAGGGGTGACCCAGTCCATGCTACCTCCTTTGATCATCCTCTTGCAGTATGGGGCTAACTTATCAGCTGCAGCATTGAAGTGATTGAAGAACTGCAGGGTGAAGTAAACAGAGGGGCATGATTCAGGGAAGCTCCAGTCTATCCCTCTAAGGTGATTCCTGAAGCCGTCCAAAGAGCTGTTTTTGATTACTGTGTTCTTCACCAGGCTTGGTGGATGCTTGGCCTGTTTGGTCGACCACACACATTGGACAGGTGAGTGGTCGCTGATGGTGTCAGGGAGTACCTTGACATCCATTAACCGTTCAGGGTGTGTTGTTAGTGCCCAGTCGATCAGGGTGCTTGTGACTGTATGGTAGTTTGTTCGGGTGCAACTCTTGATCATTTGCATTATAGACTGAAATATTACGTGTTTGCACAGAATTTTCTTTCATTTCTGCTCATGAAGTGGGGGGTTAGACATGATGTCCCTTTAAGGTCCCTTCTGACCTTAAAGAAACAGTATTTGTTAGTTCACAAGACATTTCATCTTATAGTTTTTAAGCAAAAATGTATTTTTTACATCCTTAGATTCATCATTGGTATATTTTTAATTTCTCAGATATTTTGAAAACAACTTTTATAGCTAATATTGTAATTAATGACTCAAGTCATTAGAGCTAGCCACCATTTGCAATTTTTTAAAATCTCTTCCACTGAGGTTATTGGACCTCCTCGCCTACAGGTGCTTAGGAACTCTTGCATTAAGGTTGTTCATATTGCCAAGTCCCTTTACTTTAAGACCAACCTCCAGAATAATTTTAATACTCCAGCCAAGTTCTGGAAGGGGACTCACTCCCTTTTTGACCTCCCAGCCCAGTCCTCTCCCACTGTCCTTGTGGTTAATGGCTCACTAGTGTCTGTCCTTCCCTCTGTTGCTGCTCACTTCAATGACGTGTTTTTCAGTTGTGCTCCCCCTCCCACCTCATTACTCTGCTTATCTCCCTCCTCCTTACCTCACTCCATGGGATTTGATTCCCCCCCCCCACTCCACAGGAGACCCTGTTCACGCTTTTCTCAGTCAATCCCTCCAAATCTAGCCCAGGTGGCTTGGACCCTGAACCTCTCCATTTATCAGCTCCTGCCATTGCTTCCTCTCTTTTGCAATAAAATTAACCTCCACTGTATAAAACTATGTGAGTATTTATGTGAAAGGGGGTTCTTTTTTCATCATAAATGAATTAAATAAAGTGATGATTGGTTTTAACTTTGGTTTAAGGTTAAATTATGCAATAAATACCATTTAAATGATAACATGCCTCCAGCTAAAAATGTCCTGAATGGTTTTCTGGTATCTAAAAGTGTTCATCAGTATTGGTGTTTTGTATTTTTGTTTTAAATGAATAGTGAATTTGGAATAAAACAATAAAATTGAACCTGTGGTTTTAAATGTTCCCTTTTGTACCTTAACTTCAATTATATAATAATGTAAACTGCTTGAGTGCAGAATAATTATGATGAAGCAAGACTTCTAAAGATGCAGACAGTTGAGGGACCAGAGGTTTAGAGAACTATGTCATCTGCATACATGTGAATATGTGAGTTGACATAGGTGGAAGGGAGTTGTTTAGGAAGACGCAGAAGAGGACTGGACCTAAGATGGAGCCCTGTGGGACCCTGGCCTGGATAGGGAGGTGTGAGGAGATGGTGCATTAACAGTATACCTGTACTGACTGTTAATGGTCCTAGAGGTAAGAACAGAATCAGTTAACAGCAGGGAGTGTGAGACTGGCAGCACTAGAGCTCAACGTATCCAAGAGGAGTGAGTGGCACACTGAATTAAAGGCTTTGACCACATCGATGAAAATGGCTTCTGTGATGTTCTCCTGATTCATGGCTGAGAAGATGGAGTCAGTGACCCTAAATAAGGAAGAGATGGTGGAATGATCCTTCCTAAAGGCAGACTGGAATGGGGAGAGGAAGTTGGAAGAGTGGTGGAAGTCTGCAAGCTGTTAGTAGACTAGTTTCTCCTGCAGCTTCATAAGACAAAGGAGGAGGGAGCTAGGGCAGAAGTTGACAGGAGTGGGGGAATCACCACCTTTGTGGAGGGGGAGAATGTTTGCAATCTTCCGAGACTGATTACAAAGGGTGAATGAGAGATTAAGGAGGCGAGTAAGAGAGGAAGATCAAAAAACCAAAAGAAGTGGGCAGACACCAAAGCTGAGTTCAAGAAAAATAAACTGCAATTTTTTATTTAAATATTCATAAGGCACAGCATGTCAGAAAACAGCACTGACAACCCCTACGTTGTGACCCCAAATCCTGGGTCTTCAACAGGGGGTGGAGTCAGCCAGTACCTACTATAATTTTATACACCTCTCAGTCATGCCTCTCAACCTGCTGTAAAAATCTATGTGTCCAGTCTTTAAAGATGTCATTTTAGCTTGTTGGAAAGGCTAGTACTTTTTTTGTTAAGTTTTTTCTCTCTCCCTGTCACTGGACAACCCCATCTACCAGACACCAAAGCCCCATCACCCTGATATCCACTGGGATGTACTTGCCAGGACTTGACCCCCCCAGTGGGTCTAATGGGGTGGCCCTACCCCCACTGGAGAAAGATCTAGTTTCTGTCTGGCGAGCCCAGCTGGTTGGGTGTGGGGCCTGTGGCTGTCCTACTGCCAGTCTGCCATTGGTGACACTTTCCTCCCTTGTAGTTCCCCAAGAGACATGGAGCACAATGACACCAAGACATGTACTGCGCACTCCTGTGCAGTGCACATTGGTGTCTGCCACACCCTCTTGCCCTCTTTGCTATCCCCGGTGCCTGTCCCCTATCTTTTGCTAGTGGTCAGATGATTGCCAGGTTCTGCCACTCCCCCCCCACGGAGAAGGAGAATAGTCCATCAGACACTCAGTTCACCTCCTCCTTGGCCCATTGATGCCCCGAGGTTGTTTCTGAACCTGGGTCATTGGCACCATAAGTGGTAGCACTACCACTGCACCAGCTGGCCAGCAGAAAGGCTAGTACTTGATGATAATGCTTTAGCTGTGAGACACACTGGCCACTGAGAGCCACTGTTGTTCCATGTATGGATCAGTTGATGAGCACCTCTCTGCAAGCAAAACATTTATATATTTTATTTTAATTGATATATCTGCCCTAACATTCCCAGGCAACTTACCTCAGGGGTCTGGATACCCCTTTCACACTGTTGTCAGATCTTGGAGGGGGTCCTAGAGAAATGCTGTGTCCCCAAGGACTGTGAATCACATGTACTTCCATGGGCTGCACAAAGTGTATGCGCACTACCTTCCTGCTACTATGCCTAGGAACATGGTACTTTTCTCTTCTCCATAATCTTCCTCAGACCTCTCCCCCATGTAACATAGAAACATAGAATTTGATGGCAGATAAGGACCACTTGGCCCACCCAGTCTGCCCATTTTCCTACCTACTGGATAAGCTGCAGATCCTAGTTAACCAGCAGCCTACTTCTTCCTACTCCCACCCCCTAGAATGGCCTGATTGTCCCATGTATGCTTGAATTCCACCACTGTTTCTGACTCCACAACCTCCTCCGGAAGGCCGTTCCATGCATCCACAACCCTCTCTGTGAAAAAATACTTCCTTAAATTACCTGTGAGCCACCCCCCCATCTTCAAATTGTGCCCCCTTGTTCTTGCACACCTCTTTTTTTTGAAAGATGCTACCCTCTTGGACTTTGTTGATTCCCTTGAGGTACTTGAGCGCTTCTATCATGTCCCCCTCTCCTCCTTTCCTCGAGGCTATACATATTAAGCTCCTTTAGTCTGTCTTCATATGTCTTCGGTGCAGACTCTGCACCATTTTAGTTGCCCTCCTCTGGACAGCTTCTATCCTGTCTATGTCTTTGTGGAGATTGGGTCTCCAGAACTGCACGCAGTACTCCAGATGGGGTCTCACCAGCTGTCTGTACAGAGGGATAATAACTTCCTGTTTTCTACTGGTGATGTCTCTCCCTATACATCCCAGTATCCCCCCAGCCCTCCTTGCTGCCCTCTCACATTGCTTGACCACCTTTAGATCATCTGATATGACTACCCCCAGGTCCCTTTCCATTTTTGTTGTTGTTAGTATCTCACCCCCCATTGTGTACTCTTCCCCTGGGTTTTTGTTTCCCAGGTGCATTACCTTGCACTTCTTAGCACTGAATCCAAGCTGCCATACATTTGACCATTCCTCTAACCTTGCCAAGTCCCTTCTCATCCTTTCCACCCCACCCTGTGCATCAACTCTGTTGCAGATCTTTGTGTCATCTGCAAAGAGACATACTTTTCCTTCCAGTCCCTCTGCAATGTCACTTATAAAGACATTGAAGAGGACCGGTCCTAATACTGAACCCTGTGGTACCCCACTAGTAACCCCCCTTTCTTCTGAGTGGACTCCATTTACTATTACTCTCTGTGTCCTATTCTCCAGCCAATTCTTTACCCAGGCTGTCATCTTGGGACCCACTCCCAGGCTGGCTAACTTGTATATTAATCTTTTGTGTGGGACTGTGTCAAATGCCTTGCTAAAGTCTAGGTAGGCCATGTCCACAGCCCTCCTGATCTACTACTTGGTCACCCAGTCAAAGAAATCTATCATATTCATCTGGCATGACCTTCCCACTGTGAATCCATGCTGCCTAGGGTCCTGTGCCCCTCTGGCCTCTACATACTCGACAATTCTTTCCTTCAGAAGTGATTCCATCATTTTCCCTATCACTGAGGTTAAACTAACAGGTCGTAGTTTCCTGCTTCTGCCTTGCTCCCACTTTTGTGAAGGGGAATCACATCTGCTCTCCTCCAGTCCTCGGGTACCACCTGTAGCTTGTCAGTTTTGTCTGTCCTGATTAGATCAGACTCCATATGATCCACCATATGGTGACATAGAACAGGGTTTGAGACTGCCTCCACAATCACAGTAGTGGGCTGCTACCCTTCCATGCAAGATCTATTGCTACTGGGCTATGTATCCCTGCCTAACACCATCTACCCTGGAACACCAGGAGGCAGCTACCCTCAAAACTCATCCACCTGCTTCTTGAGCAGGTTTTCCAGCCTGATGTGGAGCACCAGGCCTGGACATGAACCTAAGTTTCCCTAATGGGTAGCTGACCTACTAGCTACTAGACCATCAATCAGCCCAAACATTTAGATCTTAAAAGTACAGGCTCATCTGCATGCAGCTTACTGGCTTCACTGCAGCAGCAATGCATACTGGAGATAGACTATGTGCACATTCCTTGCATTTTGACATGCTTTGTACACAAGAACTGGCATTTGGTATCTCACCCAGAATGGCAACTTCAGAAGTTACAAATACAGAGCCAGACCAGTGGCATGGAGGGCTGAGGTGCTGGTGCCTTACTTCCTCTCATGCCAATGACTGGGGTTTAGGAACAAGCCTTAGTCTTCCGTGGTTGGCTGGGGGATGGGAGGGCAAGGTGCTGGATTGAGCTGCTACAAGGCAGCTGTCATCTCCCGGGAAGGGACGTGGATTTCCCCAGCTCTTGGCTGCCACCAGGTAGAGGCTAGATGGCAGTGCTAAGCCACAAGGAAGACCAAGCATTAGGCCGGGTGGGTTGAAGGAGCCATCACCAGAGTCATGGAGTGCATGCACAATCATGTTCTGTGGTCCCAGGAGTAACGGGGAGAAAATGGAAAATGGGGCACCGAGGCTGGCTAAATGATGCATGGAAGCTAACAGGGTGGATTGAGATCCTCTGAGAAAGGACTGCAGCTGTGCCTGCCCAGAGCCCTGATGGGAGAAAAATCTATATAGAAAAAAAAGTTGCAAATATGGAGACTCGGATACTTGTCTGTTTTGCTTATTTAAACTCTGGTAAGTCTGGCCAAGGACCCATTTTCTTGGGCAACCAGAACATATAACAATCTGGCCATGGACCCATTTTCATGGGCAGTCAGAACATTCAACAATATTACATACAAATGGTAAAACAAGTTAAACAATATACAAAATAAATATACAATAAAATAAAAATACAAATTCTAACTATGAAAGCATTTACACTGACAGTCTGCAAGAAGATAATCTTTCAGAGCAAGTTTAAAACTAGGTACAGTGGTATTGGCACTGGTTAAAGAAATTGATAGTGAGTTGTAGAATGAAGGCTGTTTATAGACAATAGTTTTTTGACCAGTAGTAGTCCTCATTCTTGGTATGGAAAATTGAGAAGACATGGATGAATGGGTTGAAACAGAGAACATGATTTTTGAAAATGGAATTAAACAAAGTGGGAACATGACCTAAGGTAACCTTCCTAGTGAGAATCGTTATCTGTAACACATGCCTCTGGCCCAATGGAAACCAACCCACTGGACTATAAAGTACACAGTGGTGGGTGGGACATGATAATTGTGCCACAAATCTTGCCACCTGATTTTGTAGGGTCCTCACCCTGGACAGCAATCCATCCCCAACTGAATAATAGAACATAATACCATAGTCAATTACCAGGAGAAGGAAGCTCTGTAACAGCAGCTTCCTTATTGAGGGTGTGAATAGTGTATGTAACCTACAGTATAAAAAGCTCCCAGTCTTTAATTAACTGTTTTTACCATGGAGTTTATATGCGGTTCATGGGAAAGGGAGTTGTCCAGTGTGAGGCTGAGATATTTAAATTCCCTTACTGGCTCATTTTCTGCTGCCTTTAGGATGCTTAATTAAAGGATCAGGTCAACCGGGAGCTTCTTTCTATGGTGTAAAAAACATTGACTTGTGTGTGTGTGTTTTTTTAGTCAAAACCAATTTATTTTGTAAAAGCCAGTTTTGCAATTTTACGAAATCAGATTGTAATAGTTTCTACAAGTCAGGTAGACAAGACCCACTCATGAGGATCACTGCATCATCAGCATAAAGAAACACTTCAGTATTATAACAGATAAAGGATAACATATTCAAAGATAAACTAAATAAAATGGGGCCCAGGATTGATCCATGGAGAACATCCAGTGCAACAAGGGATGGAAAAGTGAGATGACCCATAATTTTCTGTTCTTGGTGTTTGACCTTGAAGGTTACTTTGACACCAGCTCACCATGTCACTGGACATGCTCAGTCCTCTGAGAGTAACCCATAGCAAATCATGGTTTCACAAGGTTAAAGGTCTTGGTGAATATAGGCCCTTATTAAGTGCCTTATGAACCATCTACGTGAACCCTACCGAGGTCGTGGCTGTGCTGTGTCCAGGATGAAATCCATGCTGGGCCAATGTCAGTTCATTTTACCCAAGTAAGAACTCCAACATCTGCAGAAAAACAATTTGTTCAAGTACTTTGGATAAGAGGACCAGTAAGGAAATGGGGCAATGATTTTGAACATTTGCTGAATCTTCAGATTTGTAAACAGGGACAACAACTGTGCTTTTCCAAATTATGAGGAATGGACAAGAACAAAGTGACAAATTAAACATTTTTATTAAAGGAAAACATCTAATGTCTACAGTGATCCCCATGAGCCTTTAGACTACCTCATCTACACTGATTGAGGGCTGCGGGTGTAATTTCACAAGACAGGACATGACCTCCCTAGGGGTCAATATCCTAAAGTAAAACCTTGAATGTGTGTGCATGGAAGGGGAAGGGTAGTCATCATCACCACCCTTTAAAAGTCTTTCAGCATCATTAGGGATATCATTTTTTAAATTAGCAAAACATTATTAAATTCCATATTTAGTTCAAGACTCTTTCAAAATTGTAGTTGATGTGATTAATGTTTGGGGGCCTGGTTTATACTTTTTCCCTAGCATTTCATTTAATAGGTCCCAGATGGCAGAAACATTTTTCCCTGCAAAGGGTTTTTGTGTTTCAGTAAAGAACTGCTGTTTTGATTTTCTATTCAAAGTCTTGCAGTTATTTCAAACTTGTTTGAACACCTCAAGGGTTGCTGATTCCTGGGTCCTTCTAAATGACTCCCATTTAATATCCCTTTCTCTCATTAGCTATAGCACCTGTTTGGTTACCCACCCCTGTTTATTTTCCCTGATCCTTGGTCTTTTCATAAGGATAAATCTATTACAGACTGTATTAAAACAAGAGCAGAATGAACTCAATGCTTCATTCACATCTGTGAGGTGGTTTAAAAGGGACCAGTCCACTTGAGAAAGGGCCTCCCGAAATTCTTTAACATCCAGTTATTTGAAGTTTCTAGAATTAATATAAATTGGAGGAACAGATTTATTTTTGGCAGTTCAACAACAATACACCAGGCTATGGTCACTGATACTATCAGGTAAAATGCCTGATTGTACAATTTTTGAAGTATCGGAGACAAGAACCCCGTCTATTGTTGTTGAAGAGCAGGTCTTATAATGAACACTAAAAGGGTCACCTATTATCTAAGTGAGCCTAAAATTAACCAGTTCATCCTAATACTTTGAAATGTTCTTCTTAGATCAATTTTAGTTCATGTCTCCCATAATAACTCATGATTAAGGGGAATGGCTTTCCTATAAAACTGGAATAAATCAAATCCATCATCCTAAAATCCAGGTGTAATGTAAATAACTGCTAACAATAGAAATTCCTTTTTTTCTAAGAACAATGTTAATGGTATGAATCCACAGGACTGAGGACAATTTTGTAGCTCACTCTGGATCACTGAAAATGATTCTTAGCATAAAATAAACACCCTCCTCCTCTGTGTTCAGTTTTATCACAGTGGAGGATATTATAACCATTGAGGTTGATCGCAGAATTTAGAATTTTTTTGATAACCTCATTCAGTAAGTGCAATCAAGTCAAATTGGTAATGGTGTATCCAAACCACAAATTTATCCCATTTGGCCAGTAAGCTCTGCACATTTAAATGTGCAAGATTTAAACAGTGACTTGGTAACTAGCCTAGGGGTTCAGGATTAGAGACAGGACTGGAGTTAGGGTGTATTCATCCAAAAGTAAGCAGTAATAAGAGAATCAAAGTTCCCATTACGATAGAAGGATGATGTTGTGACTTACATTTTTTTCCCTATGGAACCAACATAGAACTTCTTGGTAACCAGGAAGCTTTTTAGAAAAGTTTGCCAAACTATTATTTTTTTTCAGTGTATATGACTGTGCAAACAAATCCAACCTAAGGAAAATTAAAGTATTAATGCTGGGTTCATTTAGCCTGCCATCTGAACATGTAAAAACCCAGGAGTATTTAAAGAGCTGGTGACACATTCAGGAGAACTTTAACAGAACCTAATATTTAAACACAGTTCAACTTACATTTCCCATTAGTTCTGTATTCCTCCTCCCCATTATTTATTGCTGAGGTAATTTGTATGAAAACAGGATCTGTGCTCCTGAAGAGTTTATCAATTCCTGCTGCTTTCTCCCTACCTGAAGTCATAGAGCCCTACTTGTGACATCACAATTACTCCCATGGCAACAGATTGTGATGTCATAGCAGGGGATTATGACTTGAAGTTGGGGGTACGCTATAGAGGCAGATGGACTCTAAAGGAACTCAAATGGATAACGATCATATATGCATGCAAATTTCCTTAGTAATAAATAATGGTGAGGAGACATATACAAAATATAAATGGAATGCAGGCAGAATTGTGCCTAATTATTATGATTTTTAAAGTTTTCTTTGAGGCGTTAGTAGCTCTGTAAATTATAATCTAACGCCCCTAATGATTCATCTTCCACCACAGTAGAATCTTGCTTAAAGAGCAAGTGCTTAGTAAGGATGTAGATCTTAAAGAATGAACATTTGGGGCCTTTAGATGCCTCTGCAATACTTTTGTTTGCTTTTATTTGTTTCTTTAATTACATCATTTTATTTGTATTTTGCCATCTACTAGTGAAAAAGGAATCCAATGGAATTCCTGAATTATGATATCAGAAATTTTTCACTGGCAAGACTGGCAGTGCATTTCAATGGGAAACTGCAAACCTGTTTTCAGATTTAATAGAAAAATAATACGTTCTACCACCAAGAATATTATACATTCAACAGAAATATGTGATTTTTGGTAACATGTGGTCTTTTGTTATAATTTAGCAGCTGACATTTTCTGCATAACCAAATTCTACTTGGGAAGAATAAAAGAGAAGCCAATTACTGTTTTAAAAAATGTAAAATAATACAGGTATACTACTACAGTGCACACATATAAAAGGCAAAGATTGCTATTGAAAGAAGTATCTATTTTGAAAAAGATAAAACGATGTATTTCATTTCTCATTGGAATACACTGGGCTAATAAGTAGCTTGTAGTTTCTGACATCACAATACCAGAATTCTATTGAATTCTTTTTACTAGCATTGTGAAAAGCAAAGGTGAAAACCCATGTGTTTTACTGCACTAACACATATTTTATAATTACTGGTGACCCCCTTATCAACCTGATTTCAGATACCTCTCAAATTCCGTAATAACCTGAAATTGGGTTATTACGTCATTTGAGTAGCTCAGTCACTGACGGTTTCCTTCGGCGGGGCCCCGTGCTCATGATAGCTTGAGCACTTACTTATGGCTTTCTCCTGTGAAACGTTGCTCCTCACAACTGCTGCGGTTCAGTACAGAACCAAATCGCAATGTCAAACAATTAAAAAGAGTTCAAACTTTAAGAGAAAAACTACTTAGAACCACTCAGAACAAGGTCATAAAGTGTAGGATTTTACAAAACAGGCACACATGGCACCAAAATAGTGTGCAAAAATAGCTTTTATTAAATAAATAGCATGAATAAATAACTAACTTACAGTGCTGTGCAGAAAGGATTGCCCTAAAAGCCAGACGTCACTTCTGGCACAAAACCTATTTGGAAGCTAGCCTTTTTTTTTTTTTCAATATAAAATTTATTGAAGTTTTACCATACAAGACAGATCTTCCATAACAAGTATAAGTCATACATACAATTTACATAGGTTCAGACCTGCCACCCACCCGATTCCCTCCCCCCAAAATTTCTACCCTCCCCAAGGTACAATACAACAGAGAACCTTTTCACTACAATTTGTATATTACAGTACATATCAAGGAATACTGCTATGGTAACAAGAGAGAAAACCTTATTCTGCAGTACATTGAATCGAGAGTAAAGTATGGAAGGGGTCCCACACTTTCTTGAACCTGTTCAATTTATTGTTGAGACTAGCAATAACTTTTTCTGTTCTGAGATTTGCAAGAAGCTCAGCTAGCCTTTATCCTGGATTTATCCTGGACTCCCTTCAGGGTGCCTTCCTCAAGCAACTGGTCATGGAACCAACTCAGCAGAAGGCAATACTGGACCTTGTGCTCACAAACAGGGACAGTGTGATGGGGTAACAGTGGGGGAGCACCTGGGAAACAGTGACCACCAGTCATTGTGGTTTGAAATCACAGAAGAGCAGAACCAAACCACACAAAAACACGTATCCTGGATTTTAGGGGGCAGACTTTGGGAAAATGGGGAGATACTTGAAAGAGGCATTAAGGGGAATGGGACAGGAATCAGGGGTTGAGGAACAGTGGGCAGTATTTAAAATGGGATTACAAGAACAACAGAATTATGCATTAAGCAGGTTAGCAAGAGGAAAAGGAAGAGGAGACCATTACGGTTTTCCAAAGAGGTAGCAAAGAAAGTGAAAGCCAAAAAGATTGCATTCAGGCAATACAAAAAGACACAGGCAAAGGGGATAGGGAGAAGTACCAGGAGAAGCAAGGGAGGCAGGGAGGTCAGTAAGGGAAGCCAAAGCTCAGACAGAAGAACACATTGCAAAATCAGTGGGTAGGGGACAAAACATTTTACAGGTGCATAAGTGAAAAAGAAAGACAAAGGGAGGGATAGTGAGACTGAAGGGGAGGATGGGGGCGCGTGGAGGATGACAACAGTAAAGCTGACATTTTGAACAGGTATTTCTGCTCAGTCTTTACTGAGGAGAGAGGAGGTAATGGGTCTGAAGGAGTACAAGGGGTGAGAATGGTGCAGAAATGGACACAAGTCCCTTTACGAGAAAGGGTCCTGAAGGAACTGGAAGTAATAAGAGTTGATAAAACAATGGGGCCAGATGAGGTGCACCCAGGGTCCTTAAAGAACTAAGAGAGGTGGTGGCTGAACCTCTGGCTATCCTGTTTAACCGCTCACTGGAAACAGGGAGGTACCCAAAGACTGGAGGACAGCAGATGTAGTCCCCTATACAAAAGTGGGAACAAAGAGGAAGCAGGGAACTACAGACCAGTCAGCCTCACCTCGGTAGTGGGGAAGATCATGGAAGCACTACTGAAGGAGAGATTGGTGGAACATCTGGTTGTCAATGGACTACAGGACCCAAGGCAGCATGGTTTCACCAGGGAGGTCATGTCAGACCAACCTCGTTGAATTTTGACTGGGTGACTAGGGAGGTGGATCAGGGGAAGGCAGTGGACATGGCCTATCTGGACTGCAGCAAGGCCTTTGACACTGTGCCACATAGAAGACTATTACACAAACTGAGGAATATGGATGTGGGTAGGACAGTAGTGTGGTGGGTAGGTAACTGGCTGGGCGGCAGGACACAGAAGGTGGTGGTAAATGACTGTCACTCCACAGAGGGAAGAGTGACCAGTAGGGTACCACAGGGATCAGTGCTGGGACCGGTCCTATTCAACATCTTCATCAGTGACATTTGCTGGGACCTAGAAGGCAGAATTTCACTGTTCGCTGATGACACAAAGCTCTGTAACAGAGTAGACACACCAGAGGGTGTAGACAGAATGAGAAGGGACCTGCAGAAACTTGAAGAATGGTCAGGAGTTTGGCAGTTGAAATTCAATGCAAAGAAGTTCAAGATAATGCATATGGGGCACAAAAACCCTGGCACAATATATCAGTTGGGGGCTGAGGATATAGCATGCACCAAGCAGGAAAGGGATCTTGGGGTTGTC
Source organism: Neoceratodus forsteri (assembly GCA_016271365.2). Classification (NCBI taxonomy): domain Eukaryota; kingdom Metazoa; phylum Chordata; order Ceratodontiformes; family Ceratodontidae; genus Neoceratodus; species Neoceratodus forsteri. Next base: position 659,375,098 of record CM057455.1, on the reverse strand, counting down.
ATCTCTGATGACCTCAAGGTAGGGAAACAGTGTGACAAGGCAGCAGGTAAAGCAAATAGGATGCTGGGATGTATAGGCAGGGGCATCACCAGCAGGAAAAGGGAGGTCATAATTCCGCTATACAAGACACTAGCGAGGCCCCACCTGGAGTACAGTGTACAGTTCTGGAGACCATACCTACGTAAGGACATAGACAGGGTAGAGAAGGTTCAGAGGAGGGCAACAAAAATGGTGCATGGATTGCATCACCAGTCCTATGAAGACAGATTGAAGGAACTGAACATGTACTCCCTGGAGGAGAGGAGGGAGAGAGGGGATATGATAGAGACATACAAGTATCTTACAGGGAGGAACAGGGTGCAGGAAAACACTATTTTTAAGCGAAAAAGATGTTCCAGGACTAGAGGCATGGGATGAAGTTGGAGGAGGACGATTCAGAGGAAACATGAGAAAGAATTTCTTCACAGAACGGGTGGTGGACAAGTGGAACATCCTGCCAGAGGAAGTGGTGGGGGCTGAAACAATCATGGGATTTAAGAATGCATGGGATAGACATGAAGGAATTCTGGAGGTCAGGGGTAAGGGGTAACAGACTTCTAGGAAAACAAACTAAACTTACAAGCTCAAATGGGCAGACTGGGTGGGCCATAGGCCCTTATCTGCCGACACTGTCTATGTATCTATGTATCTAGCCACTCTCCATACTTAATTTCAGACTGATCTTTCCAATGCTTTAAAACTAGTTTCTTCAGTGACAATGATATCAGGGCCATGTAATATTTTTTGTTTGGAAACCTAATGTTAGAAAAGTCACCTAAAATACAGATTTCAGGTGTAAATAGTTCATCCAGTCCCAATATGGGATCCAGTTTATTACGAATGCTGGTCCAAAGGGGCTTAATTTTGGAACATGTCCAAAAAATATGGAATAGAGAACCATCCTGATTAGTACATCTCACACATTGGGGAGAAGAAGTAAGTCCAAATGTAAACATTTTCTCAGGAGAGAAATATGCATTATAGAGGATGAACATTTGTGTCATCCTGAGTCTATCCTGCGTTATGAATTTATGGCAGTTAGACCAGAGGTTACTCCAGTTGACATCATAAGTAGGAAAATAGGAGGACCAGTAGCCTGTGGGGGCCGTAATAATCTGGATACACCCTGTCGAACAACAGACTGAAAATCTTAGAAGCTGCTTTCTGTTGCCCCACCCATTGATCCAATTCCGGGGGTAGAGGAGAGTCTACATGAACTGATGGTCTTGACCCCAGTTCTTTGATCAATAAGTGTCTCAGTTGAGTGACTCTAAAAAAATGTTTAGCAGGAATCTTGTACTTGTGCACTATACTGTGAGAGGGTAACCACGCTTTGTCGTCTCCTATCAACGAGTAAAGTGTGACACCATTCAACTGGGGTAACCAATTGGGGGGTATACATTTCTCGCCTATCTTAAAGTTAGGGTTTCCAACTAGGCTTTGATTTACATCTTTCTGGTTCTCATATTTAAGGAACCGACACATTTGAGAGTGCACCTTCAGTGATAAAGCAATAGGAGTATTTTTTAATCTGGTGGGGAGATGATTGTTTCTCATGTGTAACAGTGCTTTGGGCGCTAGGCCGCAGGAACTGATCAAGGTAGTTTCTATTATTAGCCAGAGCGGGGTATATCCCATTGGATTAGGTAGTGTCCACCTATAATATTTATTTAGATGACTAGCCCAGAAGTAGAGCCCTAGGTGAGGCACCCGTAAGCCACCTCTAGACTTGGGTGCGATTAATTTATGAAATGCAATTCTAGGGGACTTATGTGCCCAAATAAAATCTGAGAATATACTATTTACCCTTTTAAACCAGGAAAGCGGTAACCAGATATTGAGCATCGAGAGGGGGTAGAAGAGTCGTGGAAAAACGTTCATTTTAAGTTGATTTATTCTGCCCCAAATAGATATTGGTAGAGAGGCCCACCTGCTTAGATCCTGCTTAACCACCTGTATAAGGGAGCTCAGGTTCAACTTGATACTATCTCCCGGGAGTCTAGTTAATTCAATGCCGAGGTATCGCAGGGAATCATATTTCCAAGCCAAACCTAATTCTAAGATTTCTGCTCTAAGAAGTTTATGATTGAGAGGGAATACAATGGCTTTATTCACGTTTAACTTGTAGTTAGAGACTACACTAAAGGAGTTAATAATCTCTAACATCGGGGGAATAGACAAAACGGGGTTAGCAACCTGGAGGAGAAGGTCATCTGCATAAGTGAAAATCTTAACTTCACATGGGAAAATCGGGATTCCTTGTATCTCTGGGCAGGTTTGCAATTGACAAATTAGGGGTTCAAGGTATATATTGAATAATAATGGGGAGAGGGGGCAACTTTGTCTGGTACCAGAGTAGAGGGTGAAAGATTCCGAAATCACTCCATTTCCCGAGATTCTGGCCGTGGGACAGTGATAAAGAGATTCGATCCAAGACCAGAAAACATTGGAGAATTTGAAGGCCTCCAAGGCTTGAAACAAATACTGCCAGCTAACTCTATCGAATGCCTTCTCAGCATCCAAGGAGATTAAGGCAGCTGGATAAGGGGCATCCCTGGACACGGAGAAGACATGCGCAAGGGTTCGAAGGTGATCCGAAGATGATCTACCCTTCATGAATCCTGCCTGTTCGGGGCCTATAATGGACGGGAGGATTAGATTAAGGCGGCCAGCAATTAATTTGGTCAGGATCTTGACATCTTGGTTCAACAGGGAAATAGGATGGTAATTTGCGACGTCTTCAGGCTCTTTGCCCAATTTAGGAATAAGCACAATTAGTGCTTCAAAAATAGAGGAGTCTACTACAGCTCCCGAAAGTATGTAGTGAAATAAGGGGAGTAGTAAAGGGGCAAGGGACATTTTGAACCTGCTACGGAAGTAGGCTGAGAAGCCATCTATTCCTGGGGTTTTGTTTAGGGGTAGCGTACCTATGACTTTCAGAATTTCCTTCTTGGTAATAGGTACAATAAGTGCACTTTGTTGGTCCTCCGTCAGACTCAATAGGGGGGTTTCATTGAGAAATCCATCTATTTGCTTCACGTTTGGGGGATCTGCCCTTGGGCCATAAGGATCAGTATAATAAATGAGGAACTCCCGGACTATTTCCTTCGAGGAGGTCTTCAGAAGACCATCCTCGTGGGACTGGATGGAGGCGATATACCTGGAAGATTCCATCTGTTTTATTCTACTGGCCAAGAGACGCCCCGCTTTTTCCCCCAGTCGGTAAAAGATGCCTGTGTTTTTATAATAGCATATTCCGCCTGATCTCAGAGAATCTCCAGGTAGGCTGCTTTTAACTGAGTGAGGCTTTGAAGTGTATGTTCTGGGGTTAAAGGTGACAAACCTTTTTCAATATCTCTTATCTGTGTTAACAAATGGGAAGATTCCTGCTCCCTAGCTTTCTTCTTATGTGAGGCTAACCCAATAAGTATTCCCCTTATGTAGGCTTTAAAAGAACACCAGAGGAAATCCGGTCTTTGGTTGTGCCTGATTATGTTGAATAAATTGGTCTATGTGGGTCTGTATTTTACTGGCTATTTCCGGGTCTTTGAAAAGTTGGTCATTTAGTTTCCACCTTCCCCTGCCCTTACATAAAGGCTCGATGGTCAGTTGACAAAATACAAGAGAGTGATCAGACGGGGGGCCTGACCTTATCGAGGATTCTATAACCTGCGGAATATAAGCCTTGAAAATGAGCAAATAATCTATTCTGGATGAGGTTCTGTGGACTGGGGAAAAGAAGGTGTACTCCCTGACACCCAGGTGTAAAACTCTCCAAATGTCACATAAACCCATCTGGTCTATTAAGTCCCTGAGAGCACGCTGAGCAGGGGAGAGGCCTTTCCTTGTGACTCCCGATTTATCTACCATTGGGTCAAACACCAGGTTGAGGTCCCCTCCTAAAATCATAGGGGTTGCGAGGAAGGGAAGCAGAATAGTAAAAATTTGTGTAAAAAAATTAGGGGAATCATAATTCGACCCATAAATACTTCCCAGAATTAACTCCCTTGCATAAAGCTTACCCAATACAAAAATAAATCTACCCTTAGGGTCCTTAATAGTGTGCGATGCAACAAAAGGAAGCTTTCTGTGTAACAAAATCATGGTGCCACCACTATTTGTAGAGCCTTCAGCTGCAAAAACCTGCCCTACCTGTTGTCTCCGAAGTCTGGTGGCTTCAACATCTAACAGATGTGTTTCTTGCAAAAGCATAACCTCAGCTTGGACTAAGTTTAAATGCTTAAGGATCATATATTGCGTAGTTTTAGCTCTGACCCCTTTAATGTTCCAGGTAATAACCTTTAGCAGGTAGCCATAAAGTTTTGACTCTCAGTTTTGCTATAACAGGGAACATGAGAACAGAACCAGTCAAGAGATTGAGTGAAAAGGTGTGTACCTTGTGTTACGCCACCCCCAACCCCTTCCTCGTTAACCCTCCATCTTCTTTCCCTCCCTCTTTGCAACAGGGAATCTCACTGTTGTAGGAATACCCAGTTTTAACCCCACTTCTGTTAATCCCACAGAATGCAGAGCCACTTTTCACTGCTACTTCGGCCGTTCTGCTCTGCTGCCTGGTTCCAAAATGAGCCAGGAAAAAAAAAAAGAAAAGATAGATCAACACTGGAATTTTTTAAGAGGTGAGGGAAGATAAATTCACAGAGAAAAACCCCCATATTCAGCCCAGGAACATACTTTCCCTTGGAAGAGCATGCTCAGATTGAGCTCCCTTGATAACATTGCCCCTCACAACAAAAAATTAGAACCACTAGACTCACACAGGCCTTTACAAAATTTCTACAGCCATATTGCCATTATTGGATCCGACCTACGATCCTATTATACTCAAAACGAAACAGTCTGCCTACATCTGTCATTCCAAATCAGGGTACTGTCCTCTGTTGATATTTATCATGTGGAAATTCACCATGCTCGAAAACCTGTAAAAAAGAAAAAGAAAAAAGAGGAGAGGAACTCCCCTCTACACTATAGATATCAGTAATGATCCCGAGATAAACAGTGAACAAAAAGAGTAGGACTGCAGATCTTCAGTAACAAAACATGAAATCACTACGATCTGCTTTCACCCGGTGAAAACATCCGTTTCAATACAGTCTGAAGGGGTCCTCTAGCGGTGCTTCCAGACTATTACATGCCGTTATTCGAGAAGGCAGTACGGAATCCAAAAACGAACCTGCCCTTCATATCAGACTTATAGTCAAATGAGTACCTCATATAAATAGGGATCTTCCATCTCAGGTCCCGAAATTAAAGTAACAGAGGTCATCAGTTGGAGGAGGACGCCATTCAAGACCGCAAATGCTAAATAATCAGCCAGTTAGCTGAAATGAAAGCGACCTTCAGTGGAAGCTATTGCTGACTTCCTGTATGGGAGGCTCAGCGGATCCCAAATAAATCAGGCGAGATTTTTGGAGGTCGCATTGCAACATCCACTTCTTCAAAGGCAGCCCAAGAGCCCCCAAGCAATATTTGCAGCCTGGCCGGGTAACTCATTTTAAACTTTATCCCCGCGGCAATCAACTTAGAGACAATCGGATGGAATAGAGTACGTCGCTGTCTGACGGAGGCTGGGAGATCTTGAGTTAGTCTGATGTTTACATTCTCCCATTTAATTTCATGTAATTCTTTTATCTTCTCCATGGAATAGTGCTTCTCTTGGTAGTTAAGGAATCTAACGATAATCGGGCGGGGTAAGGCTCTGGATGGAGGCATGGGTCTTAGGGCTCTATGTGCACGTTCAAACATATATACTTTGCCAAAAGGCGATGGACTGGCCAATTTCTCCAGCAATTTTTGCGTAAAGCTGATGGTATCAGTACCTTCCTCTCTTTCAGGAATACCAATGATAATGATGTTATTTCTGCAGCTTCTCCCCCTAAATCCTCTAGTTTCGCCTCCAGCTTTTTAATCCTGTGACGGCTTTCCACCATCTCCTGTTTAATAACATCTGTTTTTGTTTCCAGCGACACAGTATGTGCTTCATTATCAGAGATCCGGGTGGTAAGATCCTCTAGTGCCGTGTTCATCATTTTTACTTCTGACATGAGAGTCTTGACATCTTCTCTAAAGGGGGAAAACTCGGCCAGGAACCTCTCGAGCGTCAGTGGCAAATCCCCGGTTTCTCTCACAGGGATCGCGCTGGTAAGTGATAATTTCCCCACGTGGCTGTGTTGGGCCTTAGGCCGCTTACTCTGTTTTTCTGGTGAAACCGGAGCCGTATGTCTCGGAGGTGCCGTTCGCATTTCCACTTCCATTTGTCCAGGTCAGTCTCTTCTGCAGTATTTCGGCTTGTGATCAGCCCCCTACCAACAATGTATTGATGCAGAAAAAGTTATTAGAAGGGCTATTAAAATCCCCAGGCAGCAAGAGCTGAGCGGTTGAGCTGTTACTCGGCGTGCTGCATCACATGATCAAAACCGATTTGGAAGCTAGCCTGAAAGTGGGGAGAATACCCAGGGGACTGCAAGTAAATAAAAAACTGGAGTATGGGCAAGACAGAGAAGATTATATTCAAGACTGGGAAGTATCACTCCAGATAGGATCCAAGGCACTAACAAAATGTGTAGTACGGGATTATAATAACCAATAACCAGAACTGCAGAAAGACTTAAAAACTAAAGAGGAAGTTGTAGCACAGTTCATGGACTCTAACCAACTTCCTATTTTGGTGAAAAACATATAGAAAAGATAGAAAAACAAGATTTTTTTTTTGTATAATCTCTTTATTAAGAATTTTCAAGTATACAACCACAAACAAAACATCCACAACGAAGAACAGGTACAACATTATTTTTCTAGTACTTCATTTGCATGTGTACATTTCCCTAAAATGCATTAATTCAGCATAATTTTTAGACAGTAGAAACTGATTCTTAATTATGCATTTAATAATTTAATTCTTCTCTTTATCTTCTAGATCCACTACTATGGCTGATCTACCTTCCCCCCCCATGGATAGACTGGATCTCAACATGCCCACACCTAGCCTGTGTGCCCACCTCCCCTATGCCTCCAGACCTTCCTGCATGGCTAGAGCCTCTGCTGGTTCCAGAGCCGCTAAATAGGGTGCCCATGTGTTCAGAAAACTCTCCCCTCTTCCACTCACCATGAGTGAACTTCTCCAGTGCTAAGGTCTGCAGAGACAGAGTATGCCATCTGCACCATGAGGTTGGCATTTGATACCCAAGTGTTCTGAATACAGTGCTGGGCTAGTACTAGAAGTAATCTGACCCATCTGGGAAGTGGGGCCCACTCTTCCTCCCCCAGGTTTTCCAATCCAGACAAACACAGGAGGGGTTCAGCTTGCACTGTTCTCCCTGACATCCAGCCCACCTCCACCAGGACTGCTTTCCAGAACTCTTGCAGGGCTGGGCATGATCAGAAACAGTGGAAGTATGTTCCCATCTCTTTATTGCATCTTCTACAGATAGGCGAGACAGCTGGAGGACAATACAACCTATAAACAAATTTATAGAATGCCTCCTTGAAATTATTGCAGACCACAGTTTCCATATGCAGAGTGAGCATCATGCTCCAGTTGTCCTCTCCTATCATTAAGCCCATGTCCCTCCCCCATAACATCCTGGTCTTTTGAGTTAGGTCTGGCATATATTGTTTCCCCATCCTGCTGCCTTCCAAATAAATCCTTTGGGATCCCTTTTGGTCTGGTATATTAATTGCTCCACCTGTTCCAATTCTGGGGTTCCGACCTTATCCCTCCCTAACCCTGTTACATAAGCTCTTAGTTGGAAATATCTATAAAGGTGCTGTTTCTCTACTCCCAAAAATAGTTGCAGATCCCCAAAGTTACACAACCCTCCCCTCAGAAACAGTTTTCCCACACTTAGAATCCCCTTCATTTCCCATTCCTCGAATCCAGGGTCCTCTAGCCCTGGCAAGAAGAAGGGACTCTTTGCCATGGGTACTAAAAGTGTCTCTACCTCCTGTATCTACTTTATTCACATAACTTGGTCCCACTCATCCAGAACTGCCATTACCAATGAGTTTCCTTCCCCCAGGGCTCCATACACTCTACACCCTTGTTTAGCCAGATAGGCTGACACCCTGCCTGGGAAACCCACCTCTTCTAAGTCCATCCAGCTGGCCACCCTCAGTTGACTTTACTCAATCTTGAATATACCTTAGTTGAATGGCTAAATAATAATTCCGCAGATCCGGGAAATTCAAACCACCCTTGTTAATTTCTGCCCTCAATTTCTGTAGACAAGCCCTGGGTTGCTTACCCTGCCAAATAAAAGATAAAAATGCCACTTCCACCCTCTTAAAGTCTTCTCTGGATAGCCCAAGGTGTACCATCTGCATGATATAGAGAATCCTTGGTAGTATGTTCATTTTAATTAAATGTACTCTCCCAACAAAGAGATGGACAAGGAACCCCATCGTCGTAAATCAGCCTCTATCGTTTTAGTTATGGGTGAATAATTTAACTCATATAAAGACCACAGTATCCTCCAGACCTGGATACCTAAATACGTGAAACATTTATTCACCACCTTTAACCCCCACGTTCCTTCCCTCCCCCTCCTGGGATACACAGCAGCTCTGGCTTACTAAGATTAATTTTATACCCTGAGAAGTTTGCAAAAGTATCAATCATATCTAACAGAGAGGGTATTGATGATTGTGGGTTCCTTCTAAATAATAACATAGCATCAGCGTAAAGGGTAATCTTATGTTGAGTATCTGTCACCCCCACTACTCCACTAATTTCCTTGCATTGTAGGATTGCCAGCACCAATGGTTCCAGTGCCAGTATAAACAGAAGGGGGGAGAGGGAACACCCCTGCCTCATTCCTCTGAACAGAGCAAACCTCTCTGAGAGAACTCCATTACTAAAATCTGCCCATTCACAGTAGATGGCACTGCAAAACTGAAGTAGGAGCCTACGTAGAACGTTGTTCATGTGTTCTGTATCTGAACGGTAGCATACAAGCACAAACATTGTGAAAGTGTTGACCCACACACCAATCGCACGTGGGAAATACAAAGGGGTATCGTAGGTGGCAGCAGCATAGTCCCGCGCAGTGAACAGTGAAGCATTTGTAGCGTGTACCGCGATGTGGCGGTAATCAGCTGTGTACTGTTGCCGCACAGTGCATGGAGGATCAGACAGTAGCAGATGGTAGAGGTTTTCACAGTGTCTTTCCTAAGTGGGATCGTGCAAACACAGTGCAGTACATTGTAGTAGTAAAGAAGAAAAAAATTACTCAGCTTAGTAATTATATTTCTTCTAATGGAGTCTTGCTGTATTCTGACAATTGCATTGATTCCCAACCTTTGAACTGCCCCGGAGAACTAAGGGTTAACTTTCCATGCAGGGCATGGAACGCTGAGCTCGAGCTCAGTTGAAGTCTCTGTCTGGAGTGATTTGAACTCAAACCGTCAGATTCTTATGAGCCCAACTAAACTAAAGTCTATGTGGAAATTGTAAAAATTCTGCTAGCCAACTGGCTGAAAAGTTTTGGATTCCCAAGGAAGACTCAAGTCAGGAAACCCAAAAACTAAACCCAAAAAATAACAATAATAAATAAGCACCCAACAAAAAGGGAGGAGGGTGCCAGCAAATACACCCCTGGGGTGCAACACTGCACCTGCCCACCCACTTCCCAAAAACAGGTTCTGAGAGGGGAGGCAGGGAAGGAGGTCAGAATACAGCAAGACTCCATTAGAAGAAGTATAATTACTAAGGTGAGTAATTTTTTCTTCAAACAACATGAAGTCTTGCTGTATTCTGAACAAAGCAGACTACCAAGCAGTACCTCCAAGGAGGAGGGACAGAACCTACTTTGGGAATAGGCTCTGAAGTATTGCTGTGCCAAACCGAGCATCACTCCTAGCCTGGATATCCAAAGAGTAATGCTTGGTAAAGGTATGGACTGTTTTCCAAGTGGCTGCTTGACAAATTTCTATGAGAGGGATATCCCTGGCTGCAGCCAGGGAAGCAGCTGTACCTCTTGTGGAATGAGCCCTCAGGCCTGAGGGTGGAGTTTTTCCCAGTTTTTCATAGCAGAATTGTATACAAGACACAATCCAACTAGCAATAGATCTTTTAGTGGCAGGTTTGCCCTTTCCCACTTCTTCATAAGTGAGGAACAACTGGAGGGAGTCAAACCTGTGACCCTTGGTATGCTCTATGTAGTAACTAAGGGCTCTTTTGACATCTAAACTGTGTAGCCTCCTCTCTCCTGAGGAAGAATGATCAGTGAAGAAAACAGGGAGAGACACAGACTGGTTTAAATGGAAGTCTGAAACCACTTTGGGCAAGAACCTTCTATTGGTTCTAAGGACCACTTTATGCCTATGAAAGGAGATAAAATCAGGTTCCACTGGCAGGGCTTGCAATTCACTGATACGCCTGGCAGAGGTAATGGCTGTCAAGAACACAGTTTTCCAAGTCAAGTACTTAAGCTCTGCTGAAGACAAAGGCTCAAAGGGGGGGGTTGCATAAGCTGAGCAATGCAATCATTCAAATCCCAGGCAGGGGCAGGGTCTCTAAAAGGGGGGATTAGTGTGAAACAATCCTTTAAAGAACTTACAGAACACAGGATGGGAAGATAGTGAGGAAGGCTTCCCCACAGACAAAAATGCAGAAACAGCTGACAAGTGTACCTTGAGAGTAGCTGGTCTGAGGCCTAGGCCATTAAGATGGAACATATAATCCTGAACTGTAGGCAATTCAGCAGTGTCTGGAGAGATATTCTTCTTAGAACACCAAATGCTGAATCTTTTCCATTTGGAGTTGTAAGTCTTTCGGGTGGAGGGCTTTTGAGAAGACTTGAGGATGTGCAGAACCCTTTGGGAAAGATGCAGATCTGCAAACTCTAACTCTTCAAGAGCCATGCCTTGAGATTGAGAGAGACTGAAGATTGGGGTATCAAATCCTCCCCTGAGAGGATGTTAACAGGTTGTAATTCCTGGGAAGAGACAGGGGAAGATGGACTGCTAGGGACAGCAACAGGGGGTACCAGGACTGTCTGGCCCAATCTGGAGCAACCAGAATCACCTTGCAAGGTTGAGACCTTATTTTGACTAAAACTTTGAACAGGAATGGGAAGGGGGGAAAGGCATACAGAAACTTCCCTTCCCAATTCAGAATCAGGGCGTCCAGGGGGACTGAGCCCAAGACTGGAGGTCTGCAACAAAAGAGAGGGAGTTGGTGATTGTCTGGGGCTGCAAAGAGATCTATCTGTGGAGCGCCCAACCTTGAAAAAATCACTTTCAACACCTGAGGGTCCAGGGACCATTCGTGATGGCCCTGAGAAATCCTGCTCAGTGCATCTGCTAGCACGTTGTCCTTGCCTGGAAGGTGAACTGCTACAAGAGAGGCTTGCAGGGACTAAGCCAGAGACCACAACTTCATGGCTTCTGTGCACAAGGCCATGGACCGAGTGCCCCCCTGTTTGTTGATGTACCACATGGTGGTAGTGTTGTCTGTTCTGACTCGAACCACCTTGTTCTGAACTGACTGTGAGAACGCTTTTAGAGCTAGAAAAACTGCTCTGAGCTCTAGAAGATTGATGTGGAGAAGGGATTCTTGAGGGAACCACAGGCCCTGGGCAGTAAGGGACCCCAGGTGGGCTCCCCAGCCCAGAAGAGAAGCATCCATGGTAAGGACCACTGAACAAGGCTGAGCAACAAAAGGAACACCTTGCCTTAAATTGTCCTGATCCTGCCACCACTGGAGGGCCTGGATCAAGGTCAGAGTCACTGGAATCAGTTTGGTAAGGGAGTCCTTTCTCTGAGACCAGAAAGCTCTCAGGTGGAACTGAATATCACTCATCTGGAATCTTGCCCCTTGGACCACTGCTGTTGAAGATGCCATGTGGCCCAAGAGCTGGAGGAAATGCCTTGCTGGCCAAGATACCTGAAGGCTGAAGGAAGAAGCTAGTTCCATAAGAGCCCTTGCCCTTTCTAGAGGAAGAAAGGCTCTTGCTCTGAGTGTGTCCAGTTCTGCCCCTATAAAGGTAAGGAGCTGGACTGGTTCGAGAACTGACTTGAGAGGGTTGAGAAGAAATCCTAGGGAAGTGAGTACTTGCTGGGTCACTTGCAGGTGAGACTTGACTTGGTCTGGAGACTGACCCACTAATAGCCAATCGTCCAGATAAGGAAATATGGAAATCTTTTGCCTTCTTAGAAAGGCAACTACTACTGCCAGGCACTTTGTGAAAACCCTTGGAGCTGAGGTTAGGCCAAAGAGCATTGCTCTGAACTGGTAGTGGCCTGAGGGCAACTCGAACCTGAGGTACTTTCTGTGGGAGCACCTGATGGGAATGTGAAAGTAGGCATCTTTGAGGTCCAGGGAGGCTAACCATTCCCCTGGCCTTAGAGAGGGAAGGATTATTCCCAGAGTTACCATCCTGAACTTTGGTTTTAAAAGATGTTTGTTCAGATATCTTAGGTCCAGGATGGGTCGCCACTCCCCTGTCTTTTTGGGGGTCAGTAAGTACCTGGAGTACAGTCCTTTGCCCCAGTGTAGGGTAGGTACTCTCTCTATAGCTCTTAAAGCTAGGAGAGAAGAAACCTCTGCCTCTAGGGCAAGGGTTTACGAGAGATTTGCAGGTGGAAAAGATCTGGCTCTCATCTTTGGAAATTGTTTGAAGCTGAGAACCAGTCCCTGACTTATTACTTCCAGGACCCACTTGTCTGATATAATAGACATCCAATCCTGGACAAAGTAAGCCAGCCTACCCCCTACTGGAATAGGAGAGTCGACCCGGGCAGACCCATCAGGGTGTCTGCTTGGCAGGGGCTTTAGGCTGAGGGGTGGATGCAGGCCTGCTTATCCCCCTTCTGCCTCTCCCTCTGAAGAACCCCCTCTGCAAAAAGGAAGAAGAGGCCTGTGCTTAGTAAAAAGGCCTTTGAAAAGGCCTGCCCCTGGACTGCTGCTGTTGAGGGGGTTGCCTGCCTTTCCTTGGCCTGAGCACTCCTGTAAGTGGTCCTGTACTCGTCCATTTTCTTCATGTAATTCTCTGTCTGCTCCCCAAACAGAGAATTACCCACTACAGGAAAATCCATAGCCTTAGCCTGGGTGTCCTGCGAGAGGCTAGTACATCTGAGCCAAGCCATCCTCTGAAGAGCCACAGATGTAGCCATGACTCTTGATGAGATATCACTAGAGTCCACAGCAGCATGAAACTGAACCTTATATGCCTCAATCCCATCTGCAGCCACGGTCTCCAGTTCCTTGGCTAGCTGGGGGGAGGCCTGTTTAGCCAGTGCCAGTACAGTGTCCCACCTGGACATCTGGTACCTGGCTGTATAGGCTATGTAATTCGACTGCCTGAGTCCCAAAGAAGATGCCATGTACTGTTTCTTTGCCATGGCATCAATCTTCCTGGAGTCCTTGTTGGGGGTGTGTGAAGCCAAGGGAATATTTGCCTTGTCACAGGCAGCAGCCTGCACTACCTCAACATGGCTGCACTGCTGATATAAGAACTCTGTGTCTGAGCCTGAGAGTGTATACCTCTTGTCCACTCTTTTATCCACAGGAGGTATAGTGTTAGGAGACTTTAAGATTTTTTGTGTCTGTTTCCCAAAAGATTTATGGAGGGGAATAGACAGTGTCCTGGACTCTGGGATATCCATCATCTCTACATAGTCAGGCTCTTCTTGATCTTCCATAGCCTCCTCCATAGGAAGCTGGAGGGTTTCAGCCACTTTTCTGTAAAACATAAAGTGGGAAGGGGATTCAGAAAGCCTAGGAGGGGAAACACCTGATGGTCTGTCTGGGGTGATGTTCAGTTCCACAGGCACATCCAGACCTTCACTTACTTCATAATCCTCAAATTCCCCTTCCTCTCAAACTCCGGTTCATAAAAATCTTCAAGGGTATACTCTTGAACTGGGGGAACCAACCGAACCGAACCCCTGCCAGAAGGAGCCGGATCGGTCAGAAAAGGACAGAGCGATTCCACAATCTGAATTGCCCTGGCTATCTCTTTGGCAGTTGGAACATGAACCTCTGGATCTGAACCAGTTGATTTATATTTGTGCTTTCTTTTTGTCTGAACAGATCCCTCAGAATCAGCTCTCCTTTTGCCCGAAGAAGTATCGCCCTTGTCAGAGGACACTCCTTCTGGTTCGGTCGAAACTGAACTGGGCTGGCCATCTGGGTCAGCCAGCTTCTCGGCCTCCTTTTCCCTCAGTCTACCTAATCTCTTCTCAAGGGTAGAGCTGGGAAAATGTTTACATATTTGGCAGTCTGAATCGAGGTCGTCAAACCTCAGACAATAAACACAGGTGGTGTGGGGATCATCCTTGGCAAAGACCTCCCCACACTCACTGCAGTGTTGAAACCCAGTGGGCCCGGTCTTTTCCTTGGGTTTCTCAGACATGGCCAACCTAACCAAACTTACCCTTTTTTTGGCAACCGCCAGGCAAGACTCCCTTTTCGGTCCCTAACTGTGTCACGGGTATTGGAAAAAACAGGTTAAAAGACGTTTGTTTTAGAACCGATAAGAACCGGTAACCACACACTAAATATAGCAAAATTCACAATCAATTGTCAGTTCAGCTGAACCAACCGCACTTTTATAAGTTCCACACAGAAATAAAGAACAATTCCTATCTAGTACTCACGGCACCACAGACCAAGACTGAACCGACTATGCGGTAACTTTTTCGGTTTAAACTGCTGAAAAACTGAAAACTTTAACCGACTTCGAACCAAGCTGAAGGAGAAATCTCTGGAATGACCGTTCAGTGAGGTGGAGTAAAGAATCTGACGGTTTGAGTTCAAATCACTCCAGACAGAGACTTCAACAGTTCGAGCTCAGCGTTCCATGCCCTGCATGGAAAGTTAACCCTTAGTTCTCCGGGGCAGTTCAAAGGTTGGGAATCACTGCAATTGTCAGAATACAGCAAGACTTCATGTTGTTTGAAAAGGTACTTCTGTATGTCCATCTCGTGCTATGCAAATCACGTCAGAGGGACCAGAATGCATCATGGGCATAAAGCAAAGCTGAAAAGACAAATTTGACACAGGAACAGAGAGCAAAAATGTAAACTTTTCACAAGAAGTAGGGATATTGTGATGGTTATCTTTATCCTCTTAGTAAGTGTAACATATTAACATGTATTAAATATGCAGGCAGTTGTGAGGCACAACATAAATGTATGTGAAATATTGAACGTGCAGACGCATGCTTGCAGATACACACAGCATGTTCCGAGTAGACATATCAGCAATGTGTATCAACACACAATGAAGTGTAAAACTTATTATTAATGTGTGTTACAGCAGAAAAGATAAAACTGATACCTAGCTTGCACTAGCCATGTTACAAGTGCATTAATTCCCTCCACAGGAGGCATTTCCCAGTAATTAATGCATGGTAGGGTGGTGGGAAGCCCCCCCACCCCCCAACCATGCATTAATTCCTGGGAAATGCCTCCTGTCTCGGTGATTAATCCTAACTTATGCTAAGGTCCAAATAATCAGTCTGGATAAAAAATTCAACATCAAAAAATAATAAAAAAAAATCAACAAACCAGGAAGAAGACAGAACAAAAAGAAATCAACAGGGCAACCCAAATCGATACTAAAAAGACAGGGTACCTCTCCCTGAAATACTTCAAATATGTCAGCAAGTGGCTCTGAAAGTGATCCCTTTGATTATTTTTTTAAGAAGAACAGGAGGAGGAAGGGGAGCAGTACACAGGACCGAGGAAGAGCCCCAGAACTGTGAGCTTCAAGCAGGTGCCACCCTTAAAAAAAACAGAAGAGGAGGTAAGAGGTGGAAGAAATCCAACAGTAAGAGCAATAAGGGCCAAGGGGAACAAGACCCAGAAACAGTAGTTAATGCGATTAATTTATCAAGACGTGTACTGGAGGAAGCTGACATAAAGCTACTTCAAAAGGGTTTATTGTTCATCCCTAACTGCGAATCCAACAGATTTGAACTGTATCTGGATCTAAGAAGATTTACAAGGAGTTTAAACTTAAAAGCGTTTTGGAACAGACACATGAATGAGGCTATACCACCTGGCAACATGGGTTATAATGTGGAGCATATCATTTCAACAGTCACAGATGAAGAAAATTATTTTTTGGATTATCAACAAGGAAGAGGTTTATTAGGAACTGACGTAGAGGATGTAACATCACCTTCTATATTGGAAGAACTCCAGGATCTATCAATTTACCCGATGGAAGCCACCACTAGGAAAATAGAAAAACTTGACCTGTATATTGTTGGAACATCAGTGGTTCTTGTATGCCAGCAAGGTATACAGAAAATAACCTTTAAACCACATTCTTCGTTCAAACTTCCATATGACAGCAGCGTGGCAGCTTACGAGATGGTAACTGAGTATGACATTAACCAACTCTTTCATAATAGATGTAACTTTTCTAGCAACATCGCAGAGGGTGAAAAACTAGCTGTGAATAACCTGCTGCAGGACACCTCCGTTATTATTAAAAAAGCAGACAAAGGGGTACCATTGTGATACAGGATACAGATGCATATGTACTTAAATGTGAGAGACAGTTGGGTAATCAGGAACAACATTATGTTACTTTAAAATCTGATTCATCATTACTGTTTAAAAGAAAAGTGGATTCCTTGCTAGATGCATTGGAAAGTGGGGTTATTAACTGTAATACATCTGATTTTCTAACAGTATCTAACCCTGTAAAAGCATGTTTCTATACCCTCCCAAACATACACAACAATCTAGAGGTACCGCCAGGCAGGCCTATGGTATTGGGGATAGGCAGTCTTTTAGAACCGTTGTCTCAGTTCATAGGTGCCCATATTAAGGATTTAGTACCTAAACTACCATTGTATCTAAAAGATGCCTCCTAGGTTCTATGTTTACTGGAGGAGCTAGAATTGGAAAAGGGAATTTTTTTATGAGTCTCTGGATACAGAGGCACTATATACGAACATTCCACACCAGGATGGTGTTCATGCCATGCGTTTCTGGCTAGAGTCCTGTACAGACTTCAAGATGGTCTAGTGGATTTCCTGTGTGACAGTGCCATGTTGGTTCTGGAATGCAATACCTTTTTGTTTCAGGATACACACTACCTGCAGGTAAAGGGCACAGCCATGGGGGCCACCTTCGCCCCCAGTTATGTTAACTTGTACCTGGGATATTGGGAGAAAACAAAAGTTTGTTGCCCCAAGGTCAACCCTTATTACTATAGGATTGACCTCTGGAGGCATTTTTATAGACAACATTCTGTTGATATGGAAAGGAGGGTGGGCAGAGATGGAGGTATTTAAGGGTTGGATGGAGCAGACCAGCCCTAACCTGAGGTTTACAGTACATGCAAGTGTGCATGAGGTACATTTCCTTGACCTTGTTATATCAAAACAGGAGATGATACCATAAAAACAGACGTACAGGAAAGAGAGTGACTGGAATACCATACTCCATGCTAAAGGCTGCCACCCCCAACATCTGATCAAACATATCCCAAAATCCCAATACATGCATATCATATGCAACTGTAGTCTGGAGGAGGATTACCAGACTAGAAAGGATGAAATGCATTCAGGGTTCCAACTGAGGGGCTACAATCTGGGGATCCTAGACCTAGCAGAGAGGGAAGTTGAAACCATGGCTAGAACTGACCTATTAGCATCAAAAGATGTAAATAAGGAAAACGCAGAACCCATTTTGAATTTTGTGACTACCAATACTGCGCGGTCAGCCAGCATTAGGGAAATTGTCACAAAAAATTGGGGTATTATACATTCAGACCCAGTCTTGAGATAGCTTTGCCCCAACCCCCACTAGATTTAGTTACAGGAGTGCAAATACATTGAGGGACCATTTAACACACAGTTACCAGAGAAATTGAAATCATAGACCACATACCTGGCTACCAGCTCCACTTCATGGTACCGTTAGATGTGGGAGGTGTAAGTATTGTGAAGTGATAGAAAAAACTACTAGCTTTCAAACCAACACCACCACCACCAGAGATTTTTCAGTTCGCAGCTTCATTAACCATGTAACAAAAAATGCAGTTTACTTAGCCAAATGTAGATTTTCAGCCTTTTATATTGGCAAAACTATTAAGGCATTGAGAGTGTGAGTTGGGGAACATATACGTGCCATTGAGGGTGGTGATCTGAAAAATGCCTTAGCAACCCATGTCTCAAAAGCCACCAATAAGGAAGAACATAAATTCAGATTCTGTGGTATTGGAAGGGTTACACTTCAGAAAAGTGGTGGAGATTTGAAAACCTTCATCCTTGAAAGAGAGGCATTGTGGATCTTTCAACTAGGGGGCCATATACCCCCTGGACTTAATGATTAACTGGAAGTGAATATTTGGTTTTATATCATTATCGATTATTTATTGTCATGTAAATCCTTCTGCCTCAAGTTTCTCTCTTATTGATATTGTGAAATGAAAAGCAGGTTTGCTTTAAGAGGCGTACCTGCTGTCTAATCTTGCTTGCTAGCCAGACCTTTTTGATAGTTTGTTGCTCTAGACAACAAAATTTAAATAGTGTAGAACATCTATCATTTTAATAGTGATGCACTTATCTGTTGTTATTTATAACCTGTTAGGTCTTAAACAACATATGTAGGCTAGGCTGGTGTTACTAAACTATTAGGAAAGGATTGTTATTTGTAAAATTGAATAACTTATTTATCTAAAGTATGTATCACATGAATAAGCAGATGGAGAGTATAATCTGTTCTTTAAGTAATGGTTTGTTTCATAAGAAAGTTATCCTATTACTTTACTGGTAGCACTTTAAGAGGCATTAATTAGCACAACACAGATTTTTGTACCATGTGACCCTAGCTGGATAGCTATTTAAACAGACCAGTATGCCTGACTCTCTATCCCTTGATTAAACCCTAGAGGCAAAACCAGGTCGGATCTTACACTTTATTATTTGCACAGCACTGTAAGGTATTTATTTATTCACGCTATTTATTTATTAAAAGCTATTTTTGTACACTGTTCTGGTGCCATGTGTGCTTGGTTTGGTGATCATCTTTTCACATGGTGCAGTGGGTAGCTGAGCGGCTTATCTTTCCTTTGAAAGTATAGAATTTGCAGACACTCCCATACAGCTTTCTTTTCTCCCACACAGGTCTGCACAGCAACCGCAAGACTTTTGTCATCATAGCGACACTTTCTGATCATCATGCAGGAAACAGTCACCTAGATTTTATTGAAGTTATAAATATTTCCTACTTTGGACTATTTTAAACACATTCTTCAAAAGTTTTCTATCTAGGAGAAAGTTATACTGTCCTTTACCTTGCTTGCCTTTTACCTTCTACAACGGGACTTCTGGTATTTATTTAATATGACAGTTCACAATTTAACTCCCAAAAAACTAACTCGTTCAAGGGTTCTCTCATGTTTGTGCTGTTAATTGCACCTCCTAATTTGTGTTCTGAAAGCAAAATGTTAAATAAATGTAATTCTGATGAACAAGTGTATTTTTTCCCAGTCTATCCAAAATGCTGGCTGACACTCTTTGCACCAGTAATTATAAAAAAAAAAAACAGATAGGCAAGTGTGTGCCTATGAATATTTTTTCACACCCTCAGTGTGTGATGACCACATAAACCTCTTGAGCTTTGCTCTCGAGCTTTATGGGTCATCACACACCTCGGGTGTGAAAAAAATTCATAACACACTCTTGCCTATCCATTATTCTCTGTATTATAAAAGGTAGAAAGCAATTACTAACACATCAAAATACAATAAATAAAATAGTCAAGTTTCCTATTTATTAGAAGTAAGCACCTGCTCTTTAAGGAAAAAATGTGGACCCACCCATGCCGATAGCTAGATTTAAACCCCTAAGTAAAACATTGTTAAGTACCTCAAGAACAGTAACACACTCTGAAGGCAGGTCATGGAAACTGACTGAACCACCCATAGAGCACAACATCTGACTTGGTCAAAATTAAGTAGAACTAGCACTGCTTAGCACCTAACTGCCACCTCGGTAAAACTGGTCAGTGCTAAGTGGAGAAGATTATTAGAGTATTAGAAGGCTCCTCTTACAGTTGATATCTGACATGTTACTCAATGGATTACCCCAATGTACAAGCACAGTATTATGGCATGTATCATTATATAGATGTGTCTAGCATAATTTTCATGTTCGTTCATGTTTTTTAATGTTTATGTGTTAAAATGTTCTTGTTTGTCCTACTAGATAGGTATTGTATAACAAGGCATTACAATTTATGACATACTGTATACAGCCCACAGTGCAAGTAACTCAGGGGGGGATTTTCACCCCCTTGGGGCAGTGCATTTGTACACATTACAAGTAGAAACTGGGTTCTGATGGACATTCCTGATGAATATGTATTGTGTGGTAAACTCTGCAGTGCAATGTCAAGATAAGAAGTTCAGGAGACGACAGGTTGGGGGATTAAATGTGTTTGGTAGGTATATGGAAGAAGTTGCATATCATGTTGTTAGCTGTGAGAAATGTTTGTATGTAATTGTTGTGAAAATGAATAAACAAAATAAAAAGAAAACCTCTCAGGCCTGCCAGTCTCTCAGCTGACCCAGCCACTGTTTAAGTAATAAATTTCCTTAATAGTGGCTCTGCCACAGCAGCTATACTAAAGTGTAAAGAGGAGCGTTAAACCTATTTCTGACAGTGACTTTGTCAGAAAACAGAAAACTGCTAAAGAAGGAAAATGAACTTGAACCAGAATTATGACTACTACCATTAACTGAAATGGTTAAAGAAATAATCTTACACTTGACTGGATTTAGGATCGGTAAACCTGGTCTAAGCACTGCTAAAAAGTGCAGTGTGCCAATTGCCATGTTATAGTTAAGAAATCTTCCTTTGCATTAATTGAAATTTTACATCAACTTGGATCAACATAGTTCAGATTATAACTAGGCACAGAAGGCACCATAAATAGTTTAAGATCTACCCGATTGTAGGAACAACAGTACAATTAATTTAGTTAAAAAATGCTATTAAAGCAAATGAAGCTGTGACACTGTTCCATAATCAAAGCACCAAGAAACTACAATAGGGTACAATAGGAGAATAAGATGGAAGTACATGTAGAATCTGAATCTTAGGTAGCTTGTTCATGACATGAAAATAAAACACTAGGGCCGGGATATTCAAAAGGGTTGTGCATGGCGCAGCATAGTTGCGCCATGCGCAACCCACTGATGCGCCCCGGCATGATATTCAAAAGGGAAAAGTGCGTGGCACAAAACCCGATGTGCTGGGCACATCACTAATGTATGTGGCGCAAGTAGGGGGGCGTGTCCATGCATACTCTGCACATCCTGATATCTAGCCCAGGATGTACTGAGCAGATGCAGGCACAACCCCTACTTGTGCCACACACAGTTGAGCCTAAAAAAAAAAGGAGCAACTGCTGGCCACCCACAGGTGAGCTGCCATATTGCAGGGTGCAAAACGGCAGCTCCCAACTGTGGGTGGCCACCCGAGCTCCAACTGCACCGTTCATCATGGTAGCACCCCCCCAATGCCCGATCACAGGCATAGGTATATATTTGAAATGTCCAATATCCCTGGTGGTCCAGTGGACTGCTGCCAGTCTGATCGCAGGCAAATGTAATAATGTAACACATCCAATATCCCTGGTGGTCCAGTGGACCTGCTCTCCATCCCGATTGTGGGCTATGTAATATTAATACCAACCCTGGTGGTCCAGTGGACCTGCTCTCCATCCCGATTGCGGGCTATGTAATATTAATACCATCCCTGGTGGTCCAGTGGACCTGCTCTCCAGCCCAATCGCAGGCTATGTAGTATTATTATCATCCCTGGTCATCCAGTGGGCTGAATCCTACCTGATTGCGGGCTCAGAATAAAGAAATATATCCCTGATGGACCAGTGGACCCGCTCCCAAGCCCGATCATGGGCTTCATACATGACAACACCCTAGTGGTCCAACAGTACCCCCTCCCCACCGCCCACTGAGCCGCCACCCCTCTCCCCCCAGGTCAGCGGCGGGTGGCAGCTTCCCAACCGCAAGCCACCCGGCCTCCCGCTGACTGACAGCATACAGTACAGCTGTACGCCCATTGGTCCACAGTGTGGGTCAATGAGCATGCAGACCGTACTGTACTACACAGTCCTGATATGTGAATGGAGAATAACAATAACAAGTGATTTATCATGGAATAAACATATTAAGGAATTAGAAGATAAAACAAGGCAATTTATCTCAATATTATTTGGCTTTGAATATAGGTATGGAGGTAGTTCGATTAAAAGTATGGTAAGAGTAATTAATGCAAAAATAAGATCGCAAGTACTATATGGTACAGAAGTGTGGGGACTAAATAGTACAGATAAGATTGGAAAAATGTTAAGTATATTCCATAAGCGCTTATTAGGGTTACCACAATGGGCTCCTTCTTCCTTAGTGAGAGCAGAACTCGGGCAGCTACCGCTACAATGCTTAATACAAGAAATAATTATTATCTACCTATTAAAAGTATATGGTATGGAGTCCACTAGATTACCATGGACATGCCTAGAAGATGAAATTAAAGATAAAGATAACAAATTTACTTTTCCAATGGTAAAAAATATTGAATTATGGCTTAAACTGTATGGATTATTGTAGAAACTTACAGACACACTGTGGAAACAATTTGAAGAAATTAAAACAGATGTTACAGTAAATGTAGAGTGAGGGATATTTTTAGACAAAAAGAACTTGAAAGCAACACAAAATACAAAACAAGTAAATGGATGGCAAAAAATAAAAAAAAGATTAATTCAGAGAAATACTTAAAGATAATTAAGGTACAAAAAATAGAAAGATCCTGACTAAATATAGGTTTGAATAAAATAATAGTGAACGAATTAAAAAACTATACCATGGAAAATAATCTAAATACACTGGTAAGTGCTGCTGTGGGATAGATGAAGATGTCGCCCAAATGATTTTTCCCATTTTGGAATATGGATCTTTTTTATATATGTTCTCCACTCAGACAGCATTGCAGAGTATTGGGCGTACCTATTATAGACTAGGGAAATTTATAATGGAAAGTAAACATGGAATTCATCGTTGTACTTTATTTGGAAAACTGAATTGGTTACAACCTGAATCAAAAAGAAAATATTTATGTTTATTGTGGTGTCAAAAATTGATATTTCATAAAAATAATCATCCATTGAAACACCTGATAACAATGACACCCCCTGAATTTAAAATAGAAAAACTTAGGAGAAATAAGTTAGCAATTACAAGTGAAAGAATCTATAATAGAACAGGAAGACTTACATTACAAAACAGTTTATCCAAATATTGGAATGAGATATCATATGAATTGAGAAATGTGCAGAATCCCATTATTTTTAAAAAGTTATTGTTTACGCACCTTAGCTTAAAATGTACATGTTTTAATTAATTAATTTTAATGTTTGTGTCAATGCTGTATGTTAGTTTGTATTATGGAATTCCGAGAGTTTTATATAAGGAACACAGATCTTTGTTGTAAACGGGGGTCATTCCCTAGCAAATGTTTCCTGTATAAAAATAAAATGTTATGAAATGAAATGAAATGATATAATTCACCTTTTAGTAGTTTGTCCACTCTATAATAAACATAGAATTACAATTTTGGGGGATATATTGAAGGATTACAAATACGAACCGGAAAAAATAACAAGAGATACTCCTCAATAATAAATCAGCATATGTATTGGAAAAAATAATATAATTTTTCAAATTAGTTGACAAAATGACATTGCACAATAAATGTGATTAGGGGTTGAGCAATAAAATTCATGCACTTTGAATAAATCTGTACCTTACATGGCATAGAGGGCACAAAATGCGAATATTGCACTTTATATGACCAAGTTTGCACAGAACATGAATTTTAAAGAGTATAAAATATGTAATTATCTAATTTTGTGAATTTGTAACCTGTATTGATTATTGTATATGCATTAAGTTTGTGTTTTTATATTGTAATGACATAACTTGTCAACAATAAACAAATTGATCGATTGATTGAGAGATACTCTTGGTATCTGCAGAATTGAAACAACATATTCTACTCTTGGCATAGCTTTGTTTTTATTTCTCAACCTTATATACTAAGTGAAAGACAAAGGGGAGAAGCAGTGGAACAGGGAACAGTGCTACCAATCCAGGCCTGCCTGAAATCTTGCCACTGTTTCTGCAGTTGGTGGTGTCTGTCTATCCTACTGGCTCATAAAGCTTTTCCCACCAGCTGGCAGACAGCCTGTGGAGAACTATGACTGTATTCTCCTTGATGTACAGGTGTCAAGAAAGTCAGTGGGTCCTACTGTAGTGTTTTGATATAATGAAAGTTTCAGGTTTTGAGCTCAGATTGAAATCCACGTGTCTTCTTTAAAAGTGTGCTACAGTATGTATTGAGCATGCATAGCTAGAAGTACAAGTATCAGAAAGTTAATCCCCTATTCTGTTTGCTAGCAATTTGGCATTAGGTCTGGGTGAGGCTCTCCTACCGCCGCCACCCCCTTAGACGGGAGCTTCCTATTCTCAGAGGTCGGACCATATCATCCCCTTGCTGCATGTCCTGAGCTGGCTGCTGATTAGGAGGCACATTGACTGCAAGGTTCCTTTAATGGCATACTGTACAAAGCACTGAATGACCTGAGACCCCCCCCCCCGTGAACGTCTGACCTCTGATGTCCTGGGACTCAGAAAAGAGCTTCCAATCGGGTTCTTTTTTAGAATTCCCTCCTCCAGTTTGAAGTAGGTGGTAACAGGGTTTTCTCTGCAGTGGCTCTGATATTATGGAATGCTTTACCATGGGAGGTCAGTTCTACCCCTTCAGTTGTTTCCTTGAAATTCGGGCTTGGGAGGCACTTGTGGCGGCAAGCAGATTCCGGTTGGGAAGAGCCCCCTGTTGGTCCCCAATTTTTTTTTATTTTTTTCTTGCCTGTTTAGTTTTCCTGTTGTTAGTTTGTGCAACTTAATTAGATGCGTGCGTGTTTTGTGAACTCTTTGTTCTAGTTACAGTATTTGAATATCTTTGTAATGCACTGTGAAGGGCACGTAATTAAATAAAGCACTACTATAACTATTACAATTACTACTACTATTGCTACTATTCTTGCTCTTAGTCTTCAGAGGCAGTATTAAGCACAAGCGAATCAAGTGGCTGCTTGGCATGCCATCATAGAAGGGACACACTAAAGTAGAAGGTATAACCAGAGATCTCTTGAAATTTATTTATTGAAATGTTTCACCAGGAAAGCACACTGAATGACAAGTAGCTCGTCTCCCGGTGCAACCTGAGGGGAAGGGGTACATTAAGAATGAGACATTAAACATTCAAGTTATAAGTTCAACATTAACATACAGTTGTAAGGCAGATGTTACACACAGTGTTACAACAGTGTTGCACATGATAGGTCAAAAGAGTGGACAATAATAAGTGCTGGGTTACTAAGTAGCAGATGCTTACGTGAAAGAAAAGGGAGAAAAGAGAGGCAGTGGTGAGGTGGGTGGGGAAGGGGAAGAGTCATGTCCCTGGAGACCACTTCAGGATGTGAGGACCCTGGACTGCACTGACCAAAGAGAAGAGAATGAGGAAGTGTCCCAGAGAAACCCCTTCATCATGGTTGGGGAAGGGAGTAGATGAGAGATACAAGCCCCTTTGAGGGGTAGGAGAGGGACCCATGAAGACCATTCAGGCTCCTTACATTCTGTGAGAGATCAAGGGAGGCCAGTAAGGGGGGGGGCAATTTGGGGGAAGGGGAGGGGAGCTAGGAATTTGGGTGGATGTGCACAGGGTAAAATGAAGGTGATGGTAGATGGGTAGGGTTTGTCCAGGGCTTAAAGGAGGGAGTTAGGGAGGGACACGGCAGGAGCAGCTAGGAGCAAGGTAATTAGTGAGGGCAGAGCTGATGGAGTAGGCAAGAGGAAGCATGCCGGATTTGAGGGGGGAAGGAATTCCAGATTTTTGGGAGGTGGTGAGAGTAACGGGATTGGCCAGTTTGGGTGGATCTGCAGGGGACTACCAGGGTGCGAGAGTCGGTTGATCTAAGGGAATGAGAAGGTGGGTGGGGTGTTATAAAGGAGGAGGTGAGGTAGGAAGGGAGCTTACCCAACCAGTTATTGGAGGTGAATTTAACACAGTGGGAGAGACACCTATTTGCAAGAGAGGGGAAGGATAGGGCACGATAAAGATCTTAGGGGCAGCACTACAGACTATGTCGCAGTAGTCAAAAATGGGCAGTATCATCTTCTGAACAAGTTCATGCCTACCCGTAGGAGGGATGCAACTACGGTTTCTGAACAGGGCACCAATCTTGGGGCGCAGTTTTTCTGGATGGCGTCAATATGTCCAGAAAAGTTTAAGTGTTGGTCCAACCAAACACCTAAGTACCTAAAGGAGGATGTGTCCACAAGGAAAGTCCCATCAAGGGTGTGGAAAATGGGTAGGGAGGGAAGCCTTGAGAGTCTCTGCCTTGTGCTAAAGGTCATGGAGACAGTCTTCTTAGCGTTGAGGAAAAAGTTGATGGTTAGCAAACCAGAGCTGAATCTTGTCAAAGTCTTGCTGTAAGCTGGTTGTAACCTCATCAGGACAGGAGCCAGATGCATACAGGACTGTATCATTGGCATACATATGTATAGCAGAGGATGGGGAGCAAACAGAGGGAAGGTCATTTAAGAAGATGTTGAATAGGAGGGGTCCTAATACAGAGCCCTGGGGGACTCCAGTGCTAATCAGGAGGAGAAGCGGTGTCCAAGATCTTAACTGATTGGGTTCTGCCAATAAGGTAGGTCTTGAACCAGTTTGTGGCAGAGGGCGATAGGCCAGCTGCTGCGAGTAAGTCAAGGAGAAGGGAGTGAAAGACAGTGTCGAAGGCCTTGGCCAGGTCAACAAAAATGGCAGAGGTAATTAGGCCATTATCCATCCTGGTTAAACATAGAAACATTACATAGAAACATAGAATTTGATGGCAGATAAGAACCGCTTGGCCCACCCAGTCTGCCCATTTCCCTACCTAATGGATAAGCTGCAGATCCTAGCTAACCAACAGCCTGCTTCTTACAACCTCCACTCCCTAGAATTGCCTTATATCTGTTTCATGCATTCTTGAAGTCCACCACTGTTTTTGACTCCACAACCTCCTCAGGAAGGCTGTTCCATGCATCCACAACCCTCTCCGTGAAAAAATACTTCCTCACATTACCTCTGAGCCTTCCCCCCTCTAACTTCAAACTGTGCTCCCTTGTTCTTGCACACCTCTTTTTCTGAAAGATGCTACTCTCTTGGACTTTGTTGATTCCCTTGAGGTATTTGAAAGTTTCTATCATGTCCCCCCTCTCCCTCCTCTCCTTGATGCTATACTTATTAAGATCCTTAAGTCTCTCTTGATATGTCTTCTGGTGCAGACCCTGCACCATTTTAGTTGCCCTCGTCTGGACAGCCTCCATCCTGTCTATGTCTTTGAGGAGATTGGGTCTCCAGAACTGCACGTAGTACTCCAGATGGGGTCTCACCAGCTGTCTGTACAGAGGGATAATAACTTCCAGTTTTCTCCCAGTGATGTCTCTCCCTATGCATCCCAGTATCCCACCAGCCCTACTTACTGCCCTCTCACATTGCTTGTTCACCTTTAGGTCATCTGATGTAACTACCCCCAGGTCCCTTTCCATTTTTGTTGTTGTTAGTATCTCACCCCCCACTGTGTACTCTTCCCCTGGATTTCTGTTTCCCAGGTGCATTACTTTGCACTTCTTAGCATTGAATCTAAGCTGCCATACATTTGACCATTCCTCTAACCTTGCCAAGTCCCTTCTCATCCTTTCCAACCCACCTTGTGTATCAACGCTGTTGCAGATCTTTGTGTCGTCTGCAAAGAGATATACTTTTCCTTCTTGTCCCTCTGCAATGTCGCTTATAAAGACATTAAAGAGGACCGGTCCTAGTACTGAACCATGCAGTACCCCACTAGCAACCCCCCTTTCTTCAGAGTGGACTCCGTTTACTATTACCCTCTGTGTTCTGTTCTCCAGCCAATTTTTTACCCAGGCTACCATCTTGGAACCTACTTCCAGGCTGGCCAACTTGTATATTAATCTTTTGTGTGGGACTGTGTCAAATGCCTTGCTAAAGTCTAGGTAGACCATGTCTACAGCCCCTCCCTGATCTACTACTTTGTTCACCCAGTCTAAGAAATCTATTAGATTCGTCTGACATGACCTTCCCGGTGTGAATCCATGCTGCCTTGGGTCCTGCACTCCTCTGGCCTCTAGGTACTCAACAATTCTTTCCTTCAGAAGTGATTGCTTCATTTTCCCAGCTACTGAGGTTAAACTAACAGGTCTATAGTTTCCTGCTTCTGCCCTGTTCCCACTTTTGTGAAGTGGAATCACATCTGCCCTCCTCCAGTCTTCAGCTACCACCCCATCCTCCCATGATCTATTAAAGAGGGTAGTCAGTGGTGTCACTAGTTCTACCCTTAGTTCTTTTAGAATTCTGGGATGAATCCCATCAGGCCCCATTGCTTTGTCCACCTTCAGTTTTAAGAGTTCCTTCAGAACCCTTTCTTCTGTGAAAGGGCTAGTATCAACCCCCATATCCAGCGTGTTTCTATTGTTTGTTTTAGGTACCTCCCCCTCTTCATTTGTGAATACTGAGCAAAAGTATTTGTTTAGTATCTCTGCCTTTTCACAGTCACCCTCTGCCAACTCCCCCCTCCTTTATTATGCCTCACTATCCCTCCCTTGGTCTTCCTTTGCTCCCTGATTTACCAATAAAAGGTTTTATCCCCCTTCTTAACTGAGTTGGCAATCTTTTCCTCGGTTTGGGCCTTTGCCGTTCTGACTGCCTTTCCTGCTTCCTTTTGCTTTAACTGATACAATTCTCTGTCCTGCTTCTTCTGTGATTCCTTGTACTTCCTGAATGCTTTCTTTTTCTCCCTAACCTTTCCTGCCACCTCCTCTGAGAACCATAGTGGTTTCTTATATCATTTTGTTTTGTTTATTTGCTTCACACAAAGGCTTGTTGCCTCTGTGATGGCAGTTTTGATTATTCCCCATTGTTCTTCCACCCCTTCTTCCAGCCCATTTGCTAGTGCATTCCTTAGGCAGTCACCCATTTTGGCAAAGTCCACCCTCCTGAAGTCCAGTACCTTTGCTTTTGTATGGCTTGACTCTACTGCTGTGTTTATCGTGAACCATACTGTTCGATGGTCACTAGTTCCCAGATGGCAACCCACTTCTAAATCTGTGAACCTCTCGCCATCTCCATTTGAAAGTACCAGGTATAAGATTGCTCCCTCTCGAGTGGGTTCCGATACTACTTGTCTAAGACATGCCCCCTGTAGGGCATCTAAAATGAACCCACTCTTAAAAGTGGCTGCTGCAAATGCACTCTAGTTAAAATATGGCATATTCAGATCCCCCATTAGCAATATCTATCCTTTTTCTGCCATTCTAAGGATACTTTCTATCATTTCCTTGTCCATTTCCTCCCCCTGAGATGGAGGTCTGTACACAGCCCCTGTACAGATTGTGGTGCCATTGCCTGTCTCCAAATTGACCCACAGTGCTTCCTCTCCTCCATGCTTACCCTTTTGTTCTGTTGCTTTGATGCCATCCCTTATGTAGAGAGCTACTTTACCTCCTCTTTTACCCTCCCTGTCCCTCCTGTAGATGGTGTATCCTGGTATGTTTACGTCCTAGTCATAGTTCTGTGTGTACCATGTTTCTGTGACTGCCATAATATCCAGATGTTACTCCTCTATCAAGGCCACTAATTCAGGAAGTTTGTTACCCAGACTACGGGCATTGGTACTCCTTGCTCTCCATTTTTTGATGACTTTACCTCTTGTAGCACCATCCCTGTTCTCACTGACTTGCTTTCTCCATTTCCCCTGTCCTGCTCCCTACTGACCTTTTTACCTTGGTCTTTACCTCATTTAGTACCCAGTTTTGTAGGGGGATGCTGGGAATCCCCTGCTGCTTATCAGTGCCTCCCCCCTTGACTAGTTTAAAAGCTTGCCAATGAAACATTTAAACCGATAGCCCAGTAGACTTATTCCCTTCCTGGACAGATGCAGACCATCCTGCCAGTATAGGCTGGTATCACTCCAAGTGGAACCCCAGTCCCCAGTGAAGCCAAACCCCTGTGCTCTGCACCATGGAGTCTGTGAGCTGTAGGAGAGATGTAGTGGTTGAGTGGTTTTTCCTGAAATTGGACTGGAAAGAGGAGAAAAGGGAAGTGTCAGATAGAAAAGAGGTGAGTTTGGAGAGGACAATGTGTTCTTGAAGCTTGACAAGGGTAGGGAGGAGAGAAATGGGGCGATAGTTGCCAGGGGAAGAGGGGTCACCCCCCTTTGAGTACAGGGAGGACCACTACATGTTTCCATGAAGAGGGGACTGAGGCAGTAGAGAATGAGAGATTTAGGATTATTGAGAGAGGGTAGGCAATGGCTGAAGCAGAGAGGGGGAGGGGTTTTGGATCAAGGCCATCGGGGAAGCACCTTTAGAGGGGTTGATGGTGAAGAAGGCACATAGGGCATTGTTTGAGGTTACAGTAGTGAAAGAGAAGGAGAGGTGGGAGGGTGATGATGGGGACACACTGGTAGAGGGTGGGGATGGGTAGAAGGGGAAGGATTTCAGTAGTTCAGAAGTGCAGGAGGTATAGTAGGAGTTAAATTCCACAGCTACAGCTGGTGGGTCAGACACTAGTGAGCTATTTACTTTAAGTAGTGGGGGGGTGGGCGAGATGAGGGGGTAAATAGGGCATGGACCACTTTCCAGAACTTTGAAGGGGCATTTATGTTGGTGATAAAAGCAGATTTGAAATATTCAGACTTGGATAACCTTGTAGCCCTGGTGCAAGCATTTTGGAGCATATGGTAGTTTGCAAGGTCACTAGGATTCTGGGTAGCTTTATGATGCTTCCAGGATCAATCTCTAGCCTTGTGGCAGGCCAGAAGTTCAGGGGTTATCTAAGATAAGTGGTTACCTCCGACTCTGGTTTGTTTAAGTGGGGCAAAGGCATTCTAGTTTGCAAGAAAGATTTCTTTGAAGTAGGCAAGGGCCTTATCAACTGAGGAGAAGGATGTTAGGGGGGACCAGTCAGAAATGGCAAGGTTACTCAGGAGAGGTTCAAGGTCAAGAGACTTGAAAGAGCGTAGTTGCATGGTTCTGTGTGGTGATTAAGTTCTGTGGACTTCCCTAACTATGTATATTGGGTTATGGTCACTGAGAGCATTGGGGAGGATGTCAGCGGTGATGACACAGTGGGGGTGGGAGGTAAGGGCTCAGTCGAGTAGGGAGTGTTGTTGTGTCTTGTGGTTGGGGTGGGTGGGTTCGGAGATCAGTTGGGAGAGGTTTAGGGCTCCGATTTCATTTTTAGTTTTGGTAGTGTTAGGTGACAACCAATTTATATTGAAGTCACCTAGGATGAATAGTTCCCCAGAGTGAGCAAGGGAAGTGATGGAGGCTAGGAGGCCTAGCGTGACTGAAGGATGGACATTTGGGCAGCAGTATATGCCAACTGTGAAGACTGGGAGAGTGAAGGGGAGGGTCACATGGTTAGCTAGGGCATCATGTGTCTCAGGATTAGAGGATGACTAGATGATGGAATATTGAATGGAGGCTAGGACATAAATGGCCACACCACCACCCCTCTCAGCATGGTCTTGCCTTACCAGTGAGTAGCGAGGAATGGAGACTGAGAGGTCAGGGATAGTGCTCTTTAGCCAAGTTTCTGAAATGATTGGAATGTTTGGTTTTAGAGTGCACACCATTGTCTGAATCTGGTCTATTTTTTGCAACAAGCTGCGGGTGTTTAGATGTAGGATCTTTAAGCACTTTGGGAGGGCTGAGAGAAGAGAGTGGGGGGAGGTAGTAGAGGAGGAAGCACCAGAGGAGCTAGGGGAAATAGGGCCTGGGTTGGGGTAGATATCCCCAGCGGAGAGCAAGAGGAGAGCGAGTATGAGAAAGTGGAGCCTAGGGGATTTTTGAAGGGGCTATCGGGGAGGTTGGGAATTTTGAGGAGAAGTGCAAATAGTGTTAATATGAAAAACAAAATTGTTGTTGTTCCCCTTGTATTCATATAATTTTTACCACTGTTTGGATGTGGGGTTGGGCAGATGGGAGAAGAGGGAGCAGTGGAAGTGATGAAGGGAACAGCACAAGTATTTCTGCTTGGGGTGCCATAAAGTCTAAAACTGGTACTGTTAGTCTTGATTTGCTCTCCCTTATTTTGGTCCTGTCCCAGCAGCAGGATCACCTGCCTCCTCCTCATTAATTATAAAACATGTATTAGAACACTCCAAAACAAAAAAATTACTAGGGCTGGGTCTGACATCCAGACTCTAGAAGGTATGACTGAGATGGAATCAAGGACATTCAGAGAGAACCTGGATCCACACCAACACCACCAAATGGGCACGTTAGAAGTCCTATAACCCCTTACATGCACATATAAATAAATGTTTTTTTGGTATTTATCTGACTAAAAGATACTTTCTGTTGAATTTTGCAGAAGTTTTTATGGACATTCGGGCCCAGATATTCAAAAGGGTTGCACCATGCGCAATAGGGCTGCACCTGCGCAAGTCCGAACTTGCTCCATTTTGCCATATTCAGCAGGAGGCAGTTGCGCCACAGAAAACATGCTGAGCAACAGCGCAATGCAAATGAATGCATGCTGAACTGGAGGGGGAGGAACCATGCATAAACTGCACAGCCCGATATTCAGCAGGGCAGTGCAGAGTTGTGCAGGCGCAACCCCCAACCTGCGCCTGCACAACTTTGAGCCAAATAAAAGGCTTAGTTGAGGCCACCCACAGGTGAGCTGCTGCATTGCAGGTGCAACACAGCAGCTGCCACCTGTGGCTGGCCTAACCCATCCCTGTGCCCCCCCAGGCCGATCGCGGGCAGCCGACTGTAAATCCCACCACCACCCTCCACTGGCCCGATTGCGGGCATAGTTTAATCCCCACCACCAGCCCAATCGCGGGCAGCAATGTAGCTCCCCCAACGTATCCCTGGTGGTCCAGTGGACCAAAAAGCTCGATAAGTGGGTAGTAGTTGTTAAACCCCACCCGCGAATTCATCCCTGGTGGTCCAGTGGGCATCCCGATCGTGGGATGTAAATGTTGAACAAACCCCCAACATAGCCCTGGTGGCTAGTGTCCCCCCCACCCACCCACCCACGAAGCCCCACCACCGCTCCCCCAGCAGCGGCGGGTGGCAGCATCCACCCGCCTGCGCCCCGCCGCCTGCCGACTGACTGCCTGGTGGGGCTGCCACGCCCGTGGTGCAGAGCAGAGCCAATGGGCGTGCAGCCATCTACATGACAGTCCAGATTTGTGAATGAATCAGTCAGGCAGTCAGTCGGCGGGCAGCGGGCGGCAGGCGGGTGGATGCTGCCCACTGGCTGCTGGGGGCAGCAGGATGGTGAGGCTTCGTGGGTGGGTGTGGGGGACACTAGCCACCAGGGCTATGTTTGGTGGGGGGGTTTGTTCAACATTTACATCCCGTGATCGGGATGTGCCACTGGACCACCAGGGATGAATTCGGCCGATGCGGGGGGTTTATTAAACAACTACTGCCTGCGATCGGGCTTTTCCGTCCACTGGACCACCAGGGATGAATGCGGGAGGAGGGGGGGTTTATTAAACAACTAATGCCCGCGATCGGGCTTTTCGGTCCACTGGACCACCAGGGATGAATTGCGGGAGAAAGGGGTTTATTAGACAACTACTGCCTGCGATCGGGCTTTTTGGTCCACTGGACCACCAGGGACACGTTCGGGGGGGAGCCACATTGCTGCCCGCGATCGGGCTGGTGGGGGAGGATTAAACTATGCCCACGATCGGGCCAGTGGGGGGTGGTGGTGGGGATTGTACACTGTTTCGCCCGTGATCGGACTTCAGGGGGCGTCGGTCCCTGACGGCTGCTGCCTGGCAGGGTGCCAGGCGCAAGTCCTCGGGGATCGGCGCACCTGCATGCTAATGGCATGCAAATGGGGCCATAATCAGATGCAAATGGCCCCCCCTGTGCCTTGCATGAATTATGGCCCCATTTGCATGTCACCTTTTGAATATGGGGATTTTGCGCATGGCGCAATGGTACTTGCGCCACCGCAAGTTGAATGCTCCACTCTGACAACTTGCAGTGGCACAAGTTCCACTGCGCCATGCACAGTGGCTGTGGCCAGAGGGTGATATTCAAAGGACTTGCTCAAGGGTGCAACTCCTTTGACTATCGCTCTGGACACACCCCTGCACAACTATTTTGTGCGGCACAAGAGTGTGCGCCACAAAATAGCGCAGTTTGAATATCCAGCCCTCTATGTCCAAATTTAATATTGCTTCACTGTCAGTCGTAAAATGAAAGAGTGTTTCTGAGTACACAAGTAGCAAGGAAACAGATTCTAAAGCAACAAGAGAAACACAAAAACAGAATTTGTCAGCAGTTGAGGACTGCTTGGCCCACCTAGTCTGTCCATTTATCCCTACCTATAGTATTACTGCAGATCATATTTATCTCTGGCTCTTTCTCCCTCCCCCTTCCTTTCCACCAATAACCAATAAATGTGCATTCTCTGAGAATCCACAGCCTACTTCTGACTATGAGTCATTTAATGGTTAGTTTGGCTAGTGTCTCAAATGAATTTGGATAGCATCTTGTACATGGCAGAATATCCATGGTATCTGCAATGCAACAGATATTAACGTTTGCTGACAACCCAAATTTAAATTGAATAGTCTGTAACATGTTTAGGAACAACATATGTTTGATGTTAAATTGAAATCTGGCTCAGTATTTACCTCCTAGTATTTGATGTAGTTGCATATCTGCCTGTACATTGCAATTGAATACGTTTTATATCTGCCTGTATATTTGTATAAGTGTTGATTGTGCACTTGAGGGGTCTTAAATTTATTATTGAACGTTTAGGTGTAAAGTATGTGTTTATGCAATATATATTTTTATGTATAAATATCTGATCCATGAAATTTTACAGTCTTATTATGTAGCATCTTACGGGACTGTCTTGTGAACAGGGATTTTATCCCTAATGACATGAATTTTATATTCTGTATAAAAATAAAAATTTTACCTACCTACCTATCATGGTTTTATGTGATAATGGCGGTTGCTGATGGGCGATCGCCGTTAGGGCAAAGTCACATTGCCTAAAGTTTTCGGCAATGGACCCCTCTGTAACAACACGGCACGGGGACTTAGATTTTTATTGTTTATGCGGGGGCTGTGCCTCCCACACCCTCTATAAGATTCTCAACTCCAGTGGGTGCATGTCGGGGGTGCAACTTGGGTAAAAACTCAGCCCGGGCACAACAAAAGGCACCCATGCCCGCACCTGAACCCAGCACCATACCCGGCACAGCCATGGACCAACCCCTGACATAGAAACATAGACACATAGAAGCTGACAGCAGATAAGGACCGCAAGCTCCATCTAGTCTGCCCATTTCTTTTTCTATCTTATAAATGTGCCATTGGCCTTTGCTCTGTCAATGGCCTATCTATTCATACTCATCTGTATTGCTCCCTTATGCCTATCCCATGCGTGTTTGAAGCCCTGCACTGTATTCATATCCACCACTTCCTGAGGTAGGCCGTTCCATGCATTCACCACCCTTTCTGTGAAAAAGAACTTCCTCACATTGCCTCTTAATCGGCTTCCCTCTAATCTCATGCTGTGTCCTCTTGTCCTGCTATTTTTCTTATATTGAAACATTAGACTCTTTCACCTTGTTAATGCCCTTACATTGTTTGAATGTTTTGATCATATCACCTCTCTCCCTCCTTTGCTCTAGGGTATACATATTGAGCTCCATTAATCTGTCCTTATATGTTTTCTGATGCAGTCCCTGCACCATTTTGGTTGCCCTTCTCTGGACTGCCTCAATTTGGTTAATGTCCTTGTGAAGGTGTGGCCTCCAGTACTGCATGCAGTACTCCAGATGGTGCCTAACCAGTGTCTTGTAAAGAGGGATTATTAACTCCCTCTTCTGACTTGTGATACCCCTACTAATATACCCTAACATCCCCATAGCCTTACCTACTACTTTAGTGGTCTGCTTGGATGATTTCAGGTCATCGGTGACGATGATGCCCAAGTCTCTTTCTTTCCTTGTGACTGCCAACAACTCCCCTCCCAGCCTAGAGGTGGCTTCAGGGTTTCTCTTTCCTATGTGCATGATCTTGCACTTCTTTGCATTAAACCCCAGTTGCCACACTTCTGACAATTTTACTAGTTTATCCAGATCTCTTCTCATTCTGTCCACCCCATTTGGATCATCTACTCTGTTGCAGATCTTGGTGTCATCTGCAAACAAGCAAACCTTACCCTCCCGTCCATCTGCAATGTCACTGATGAAGATATTGAAGAGGACTGGCCCCAGGACTGATCCCTGAGGTATCCCACTTGTGACATGCATCTCTTCTGGCTGTATACCATTTACCACCACACTCTGTTTTCTGCCCATCAACCAGTTTGCCACCCAGTTGACTAACTCCTGATCCACCCCAAGCCTATCCATCTTATTAATCAATCTTCTATGTGAAACAGTATTGAAAGCTTTGCTGAAGTCAAAGTAGGCGACATCAACTGCTTCCCCTTGGTCCACCACTCTGGTTACCCAGTCAAAGAAATCTATGAGATTAGTTTGACAGGACCTTCCTTTTGAAACCCATGCTGTCTTGGATCCTGTGCTCCTATGGATTCCAGGTGTTGCACTATCCTTTCCTTAAGGAGTGCCTCCATAATCTTGCCCACTACTGAGGTAAGAGTGACTGGTCTGTAGTTCCCTGCCTCCTCCCTGCTACCAATCTTGTGGAGCGGGATCACATGAGCCCTTCTCCAGTCTTCTGGGACCTCTCCTGTGCTCAGAGACTCACTAAACAGGTCTGATAATGGCTCTGCTCGTTCCATCCTTAGCTCCTTTAGTACCCTGATGCCACAACACAGCTCAGCAGCTCATTGCAGCACCACCCCTTACAGCTCCTCCGTCCCCTCCTGGCCCATGCTCAGTGTGCTCACCCCCCCCGTGCGTAGACATATAGTAACATCCGGTCGCTATTTCGCCCACCCCTACCATCCAGTTGCCCAGCTTCCCCAAACACCCCATCCACAGGCACCTTGATTGAGTCACCCTTTTAGCAGGTACCCAATAGTGGTCAGCATCATCACGGGATACCACCTATTACACATTTGGAACTTGTTTTTATATATATAGAATAATACATGGGGTGGTGTATTTAACAAGATTTTACACACACCTGAGATGTTGGATGCTACATAAACCCCGAGAGTGAAGCTTGAGGGATTTATTTTAAGCATCCAACACAGAGGGTGAATGTAAAATATCAAGATAAACACACCACCCCATGTTTTATTTTATGCAATTGCTGGGGAACGTTTTTTTCACCACAGCAATTATATAAAATAAATACATATTCCTGTACAGCCAGTCTGGTCAGGTTTCAGCATGGTCTGGTGGGAAGCAGCTGGTGCCATGGGCTGGTGAAACACTCATTTCTTTTTCTTGTTTTTTTTTTTTTTTTTTAAAGTAGACATACTAGATGAAAGAGCTAAGTTAACTTTTTCTTTAATTAACTTACTGCCCAGTGCGAGTGGCAGTGAACCCCGGCACTAAGAGTGGGAGTGGCTGGGAATTCTGGCGCTATAGAACTGTGCTGACAGAAGGTAGAAAGATGGCTGGTACATGTGTGGACCCAGGCAAACCTGGTGCATGTTTGCCAATATAACCTGCAGGTAATAATGACAAATTATAACCAGGTTTCCATATGGAAAAAATGCTAGCCAGTTATTATAGTACCTTTCATGTCAGGTTTATCCCAAAGCACTCTTCTGCCCTGGAGAGAGAGGAGAGAGAATGTTGCTTCTGTTTTCAGCTCCCAGGGCTGTTCACAGAGATATATTTGAGATGGATTACAGAGGGGTTAAGCATAGGGGAGGTTAAGTGACTTGCTCAGTGTTACACAATGAGAACCATAAAAGGTTGTATGGGATTCAAATAGAGGTCTCCAGGTTCACAGCTAATCGCCGTGACTACCACCAGGCCAAGTTGCCTCCCAACATTGTCTATGTGATGTATGCATCTCTCTCCCCCCCCCCCTTAGAAAATCATAGGGAAAAAGAGATATCACTTTGGTGTTAAGTATTGCTGGCTAGAGCCTTCAGTAGGCAACCATCACTGTAATTCCATTTCTGCAATAGAGATCTCACCCTTTCCTACACTTACAGACAAAGGGCTTCATAATTAGTTAAGACAAAAAGAAAAGAGCAGCATGGCTGCGGGAATTTACACTGTGTGGCATCTGCCATATTTTGGTTGTTTTATTAATGAGTTCAATCTTACCTGCTGGTAGGACATGAATCACAGTCAGTCACGAATGTTAGAACTTGTTAAAATATAATTGGGAGGCAATAGTGTAGTGGGTAGTATCACTGAGGTGCAAACCTGGACGACTGCCGTTTAAATCCCACAACCACCACTTGCATACTGTGTGACCACGAGCAAGTCACGTAACTTCCCTGTGCTCCCAGGATGTACCTGGAAACAAATCTCGGCGAAGTGTGTTTTTCCTGAGTAAAAATTGTAAAAAATAAATACATACATACATACATACTCAACTAAACCAATAAAAATAATGCACTCAGGCAAATGATTTGGGACCCTCCCTTTTTTTTGCAGTACTCAGAATCAGGCACTTATGTTTTAGTAGAACACAAAATGTACTGCGTGGCTCTATTGACTAAAACCTATTTTTTCAACTTGCTTTGTTCCATGCTGCCTCCCCTGGACTGTGGTTGCTATCTCCTTCCATCACCCTCAAGTTCCCTAGTTGAGGAGCCCCCTCAATCCCACTCACCCCTGTCCCCTCTATTCCATCCATGTCCCTTCAGTGGCTATGGGAGGATGCAGTATCCACAGGAATTCTCCAAATTATGAACACAGAGCTAGGCTATGGGTAAGACTAAGAACTGATTTAGGAATGACAGTCAGATCCCACTGAAGCCCTCATTTTGGTGTGGAAATGACCAAAACCCATTGTAATTAATGGAATTTTAAAGAATGGAAATATGTATTTCTTATACAGTTAGCACCCTAAAGTAACTGTGCCTGCTTTTTTTGTCACCTATTACATGACATACCTACACTTAATTTAGGACCTCTCTTGTTGCACTGTTATTTTCTTTTTATGCTTGTTTTTGGCCTGTTTTGTTTTTATTATTATGTAGGGTACTCTGCAAGGATGCTTTTTCTAGAAGGGGCACCTTATAGGATAACCATTACTTACTGTTTAAGACTAACTTCAAATACTCTCACATCAGTTACTGACTTCCCAGCATTTTGACAGAGAAATCATTTAAAGCTTACTGGAGTTGGCATTAGGGACAGGTAAGGTTGACAACAGAGATAGTTGCTTTTATCGAAGGAGGCTAGATGACTGCCGTTAATATTTTGCGTTGGCTTTTTAGAAAGCAGATCCACCTTATAGGGGAATGTAATTCAGTCCTTTTTTAAATGTAAAACATTGTGAATGACTATTAACTGCATGTTGCATGTTTTTTCAATGTTCCGCATTGTGCTGACCTGATAAAGGATGGTGCATTTGTGAAATTCAAAGTTATGATTATTTTGTGGGCAACTTTTTCCTGATTATACCAACAAAATGTTTCAAGCAGAGCACAAAGTAGTCAGACCTTTATACACAGTTGATGGATGTTGGGTCAAAGTGAATTAGAGCAACCCTCCCTCCCCGAACAGTGCTTCAAACAATCACAGTACTCGGTCACCATGACAAAGTCAGAAGATTTGTCCGTAACTGAGAAATGACAATTTGATTGCAAATTATATCCTGGCTGTTATGAAGGCTGTCATTATTTCCTTATGGAAAAATATATAAGTGTCACTGCCTGAGCGTCTTGAAATTTAGAGATGAACAAGAAACTACAGCTTTTCCCATGTTAAGAGCTGGACATTTTTTTTGTATTGCTTAGACAAGCCTAGAGCTAAGCCTTAATCTATCAAGGTAAGTGAACTACTGTACTCATTATTAAAGATTTAACTGAAGACTGAAAAACAAGACCGACTAGGGCCCCAAGTTTCTCAGTTACAAGGATAGACCCAAATGTGCTTGCATGGCAAAGTTGTGCCAATCCCTCACTTGCGACCCCTAAAGCTATGCTCAAAGAGGGTTGCAGCCCTTACCTACTGGGCTATTCACAAAGTATGGTGACCTCATACAATCCTGGTCACAACTTTAGCAACACAACTGTTACAGGCAGGCAGTAGAGAAGTCACTACAGTGTGACCAGAACCCTTGAAGATGGTGGGGAACGGGAATCAATGTGGAAGCAGTATGTTGGAATCATTGCCTCAGGAAAGGGGCTAAGGTGATGGGGTTCCGTTGGATGCTAGAGACTTTACATTGAATCAGGTGGGAGGTCATTGGACCACCAGGACTGGCCAAAGGAGGCCATAAATGATGGTGTGCTTTGAATTGGGTGTGGGGGGGAGGTCACTGGACCACCACGTCTAGCTGAAGGAGGCCAAACATGATGGTGTGTGTGTTGGCACAGAAGTGGGCCAGATGGTATGGGCTGGTCAGGGGATGGGGGACACTTCAGCAGTAGCATTAGTGCCCAGGAGCTATATATCTGACATAGCATCATGCAGCTGGTGTCATGACTGGCCCGCATCTCTGTAAGTGTCGCTAAACATTTTTTTATGGGCACAAACTTACTTTTCACCCATTAAGATCTGGGAGACCTTCATTTGCACATTATTTTAGTCACAGGAGAAACCCTTCACCCAGTGACTGAGATAGATTTCTGAGAACTGCTGCAAAGTGTGGTGGAGCACTAGGGAGGCTGCTTGCACTACATTTCTCTGCACCACATTTTGGGGCTGAGAATCAGGCCCTAGGCTTCTGTTTGGGCATGAGTTATACAATGAGCACAGATTTCAATCAGTGTTGAGGCAATCACATCTCTTCTAGGTCAAAACAGAAGCAAGCATACAAGGAAGAAAACTTTCACATTAAGAGATAGAAATATTCAGCAAAGCAATACATTCTGTTTAATGTTTCATACAGTAGTCAACATGGAAATATTTGGTTATATAATTGATTTTGATAAATCAGTACAAATAAAAATATGTGATAAGAAAAAAATCACTTGCCTTTCTAATCACTTCCTATATTTAAAAACATAGATGCTGTTGAAATGGTTAGGGAACAAGAGAGTGCTTCTGTATCCACTAAAATTTAAATACCCATGACATATTCAATACAACTTTGAAAATATGTAATATTTACACATGCTTCACTTTATACTTCATAGAAACATAGAAACATAGAAACATAGCATTTGATGGCAGATAAGGACCGCTTGGCCCACCCAGTCTGCCCATTTCCCTACCTGATGGATAAGCTGCAGATCCTAGTTAACCAGCAGCCTACTTCTTCCTACCCCCAACCCCTAGAATTGCCTTATGACTGTCCCATGCATGCTTGAATTCCACCACTGTTTTTGACTCCACAACCTCCTCTGGAAGGCTGTTCCATACATCCACAACCCTCTCTGTGAAAAAATACTTCCTTAAATTACCTCTGAGCCACCCTCCTTCTATCTTCAAATTGTGCCCCCTTGTTCTTGCACACCTCTTTTTTTGAAAGATGCTACCCTCTTGGACTCTGTTGATTCCCTTGAGGTACTTGTAAGTTTCTATCATGTCCCCCCTCTCCCTCCTTTCCTCGAGGCTATACATATTAAGCTCCTTAAGTCTCTCTTCATATGTCTTCTGGTGCAGACCCTGCACCATTTTAGTTGCCCTCCTCTGGACAGCTTCCATCCTGTCTATGTCTTTGCGGAGATTGAGTCTCCAGAACTGCACGCAGTACTCCAGATGTGGTCTCACCAGCTGTCTGTACAGAGGGATAATAATTTCTTGTTTTCTACTGGTGATGCCTCTCCCTATGCATCCCAGTATCCCCCCAGCCCTCCTTGCTGCCCTCTCACATTGCTTGCCCACCTTTAGGTCATCTGATATGATTACCCCCAGGTCCCTTTCCATTTCATATACTTCATATACTTCATATACTTTCTGTCTTCATATACACTTCATATACTTTCTGTCTCTAGCATCCCTTTCTTTCTTATAACTAGGCACATTTACATGGAAACAGCATCACCGTCCCCTAGACTTCACCTGCTCTAGTTTGTCTGTACCTAACATCACTATCCTCCGTTTGGGACACCACAAGAATTTCCTGAACAACAGATTGTGATGTCACAAACATAGGATTGTGATGCTGGGAGCAGACCAACAGCAAGTGCAGATGAATGCTAGGGGCAGGGATCATGCTTTTTATGTTCAAATAAATAGCTACTATGAAAAAAGGGGACGTTTCTGTATATAATGAAATTTGTGTAATATAAGCTGAAACATGTCTGAATTTGTATTTTTTGAAAGTGTCCCTTGAGATGGCTGGAGTGCTTCAAAAATGATATCATAACTAGTAGAATGCATTTAGAAATGAGAGATACCACCTCTATCTGTTTAGATTTTGTATTAAGTATCGAATAATACGCCAATACTGTAATAACCAAATGACTTGGGCGGGTTGTGAGGCCCAAGGTGCAGCTGAGGACCTTCAGTCACTCAGGAAGTGAGGTTATTACAGCACTGATGCACACCTGGAGTGGATTATCATATTTATAACATTCACAAAATTATCAAATGTGTTACAATGTAAA
Organism: Neoceratodus forsteri; assembly: GCA_016271365.2. Classification (NCBI taxonomy): domain Eukaryota; kingdom Metazoa; phylum Chordata; order Ceratodontiformes; family Ceratodontidae; genus Neoceratodus; species Neoceratodus forsteri. The sequence continues at coordinate 659,332,268 of CM057455.1, read as the reverse complement.
ATAATCTTACCAATTCTTTCTTGAGCCAGGCTAGAGCACTCTCAATGTCTAATTTGCTGCTCCTGTCACCGTCTTTATCTCTGTGAAACAGTGGTGAACCCTCTTTTGAGCTGCAGTTGTTGAATGTTGTAGATTTGGAAGAAAAGTCCTTAAGGTGTGTTAAAACAAGTTCCATTTTTTTTCTTGTTCGGTTTCAGCTGTAGACGAGACAGCCTTGTCAGTGGGGTTTGCTAGCTGCACACACTGCTGTTCCTGTGCAGGCGTCTAGAACTGCTATCCTGGAAAAGTTGCAAGAAACTGAATGCTGACACTGATGAGACATAATTAGGGTTAGGCCAGCCAACAGGAACACACACTATTGTTTACAATCTTCTGCTTCAGTGCTTATATGACCTAACTACCAATGAAAGGAATCCATGGGAAGGTCTTTTTATTAGAAACACTTCCCCTAGTTAATACCTACCAGAAAAGGCCATGAATGATCACTCCTTTATTTTCCAGATGTTCACACATTTATGAGTGACCCACACCATTTAACTACATTTCTCTGGGCTTTAACCCCAGTTCAGTGAGAAAGCACCTGTTTGTATTGAAAAACAGGGCTGTTGCAGAAATATGTACACTACCATGCACTTGCGCTTTCAAATTACATAAATTAGATATACAAAACCAAAGCATCTTGTAAAAGTAGCAGCTAATAGCCAGTTAGAAAGCTTCCAATTGCATTTCTATGTTACATCTGTGTTCTCCCTTCCTCTTTCAAAGCAGCATGAATCAGTCAAACCCCTGCTGCACTGACAACATGGCTGATATGGTAGCAGAAAAATTCTACATAATGTGGCAAACATTACTTCATCTCCAGAACGATTCATTACACCACATTGTAAGGTCATGTTTCTTTTCCTAACTGAACAGTTTGCTTTCAGGAAAACCGATAAGCTTTATCAGTGTCATTGTAACAAAAGGCTGTGGTAGAGGATTCAATAAACACATCTCCTCACCTATTTAATTTATGATCTAAAGGGTTTAGTGTTTAGATGACAGACTACTGGCTCAGAAATGTTATCTATCAATGTGGATTTTTTGTTTGAACCTACAGTTTTATCCCTCTCATCCTCAGGCTGCCGCTGGCCCCATCTGCTGAAGAGCATCCAGACCCAATGCAGGCCATCTCTGGTTACTCAGTGAGCTCCCAGTCCTTACCTCCCATAACAGGCCATTTGGGTTACAGAAAATGCTTGCAGAAAGGATCCAGTGTGAGGGGAACCAATGAGCCAGTGTGGGTCTGAAGAGTGACAAAGCATCATCCGTCACCATCAGCCTTGGAATTCCTTCCTTGTTTGCCCATCACCCATAGACTATCAACAACTGAGGATCTGGGGTGTATGACAGTGACAGCCTCCCTTTGGGTCCCTCATCTGTCTATACTATGGCCTCATAGAAGGGGGGTGGGTCATAGCCCAGGGATGATTCCGTGTCTAGGGTATAAGGATGGTGACATATCACCAGAAGCCACCCCTTGCCAGCAAGTTCAGGTCTGGCTGTCTCTCATCTCCTATATGTGATCACGGAATCACCACCTATATAAGTCCTGTGCCACTCTGGCAGAACTGCTCGGCCCTGCTGCACTGCACCCTATGGGGCACCACTCATTGTCTCCTCTCTTCTGCATGGTCTCAACAGTTTTGTCTCCTTTACCTGTGGGCGCATCTCAGTTACAGTCATCATCCCTTCAAGGTGTCGGAGTCCTCTGGCACAACGGCTCCTCAGAACCACCTTTGATTGGTCAAAAGATAGACTTTCTTTCACTCTTTCTATATACAGATCTCGGCAAGGAAACTTGGTTTAGAACATTAGTAGCAACTTATTTCAGGCATGCTTCAGTTTGGGTCACACTCTATTTCACTACTCCATATGTACAACATCAACATGGAATACAGGGCACTAGCTTGAGGCATGTACGGTATGTGCAAAAACCATCAGGCAGACCCCCCCCTTGAGAGATTGGGAGAAACAGAGCACACAACAATTGTCAGAAACAAAATGTATATAAATTTATTGATGCATAAAGGAAAACAGAAAAAACAACCCCTACTTATCGCCACCCAGAGTGGCTTCTTGAGGGTGTGCAACTGTTTCACAGCATAAGTGATTAAATACTTCATGCAGTCAATCAAAAACATAATGCACTCTGTTGTGAAACAAGACTGTGAAAAGTGCGAATAATAAAATAAAATATTGTGGATGACACAAGATAGAAACCAAAGCAATGTTGTGGTTATTTAAAATCCATTGACTGCCCTAGAGGAGATAGTTATTAGATAACACCATGAGCAACAGAACATATCATATTTAGAACTTTGTGACACTCGCTACTCTTTTGTTCAATGGCATTTCATGCTGCTCTCATTAATTCCCTCTCAGTGTGATAATGGGTTGCATAAAGCTGCTTCAACAAAGCCCCATTGTTTCTATTAGGATAAATTCCTGGACATTCTGTTAAATAGCAGCCAGCAGCTCAGTCACATCGGACTGCAAGTATGTAAAGGTGGATTGCAAGAAACCATTTCCATACAGCCAGTCCACATCTAATAAATTAATTTCTTGTCAGTCCACTAAACAGTGACCTCGAGAGCATTGACTTTTACTTTTCAACTTGCATTCCATACTGTTCTCATTAATTCACTCTTGATGTAAATACAGGTTGGCGGGAGCTACTTTAATGAATCCATTCCATGTTTAATAAATTAGTTTCTTGGCATTCCACCAAACAATAGCAAGCAACCCGACCTACACTGGAGTAAAAGAAACTGTTATTTAAATGAGCCAGCAAGTAGCTAAAGAGGTTACCAAATGGGGTTTGGGCCAGATGTTTAAAACACCATCAAAAGGACAAAAAAAGAAAGAGAACTTACACATTCAGATTCTATTGGGGTTCACTACTCTGCAGATGGAGAACATCCTGCAGGGTGGTGAGCAGGTTAACATGTTACAGTGACCATCAGCTCAGCAGTGAAGCAATGGATTAGTGAGGAAAAGAAAGAAAGAAAGAGCAGAGTTAAAAAACAGCTGTGTACCAGGACCTTAGTAAAAAGCAAAAGTGGCACAGGTAGATTGATCACCCAAATAAAGAACTACAATAAATAAAGAGAGCAAATAGCAGATCCACTCAACAGAGTTAACAAACTCTTGCCAGGGAGGGTTAAAGGAAAAAGGGCACTGATAGTACACCCCAATAAGGAAACCCTTTGTAGGGAGGGATTTTGGGTCTGGGAAGTGAATCACCTCGAGACCCATTTGTGGTAATACTAACAATGGTGGTCAGACACCCAGTCTGGGAGAAGCTGAAGCAATTTTGTGGGGTGAGAACTGCCCATCATAGGGGATGGAAATCAACAGAAATACATCAGGAACACTGCTCGTGCTAGGAGAACACTTTGAAAAATAAAACCTCTTTGTGGGTCATGGAGGGGGATTAGCATGTATTCTATAGGCCATGTGATACGATAAATACCCATTATTCAGCTCTTCTCCCAACCTGGACATCAAACCATAAACCCTCCAGAAAGTGAAGACATAAAACTGAATTATGTTCCCATCACCCCCCAATAACAAGAGTCGATGTGCAGAGCCCTTGGGTATAGCGGAAAAAAAGAAAAGTGGTAGAAGGCTGCAAGGGGGGAGTCTCTATAAACATATACAGAACCTCCCATTAGTGCCATAGAAAGGGGTGGAAGGGTCTCTGCTTCAAATCAAAGCCCATGCCAGAGGTGGAACTGTTAACTGGAAAGGTGGGGTGGCCCTATCTCTGCCTAGGGCAGACAGGAGATCCAAACTACAAAAGGTGAAGTGACTGGTCCACAGTCCCTCCACGGAACCCATGCCTGATAATCATCCACTGAACCTGATAATGACAACTTACACGTTCAAGAGGGGCACTTCATGAACTTACGCTGTACCAAGTGGAGACCTGTGTAACCTCCTTGAAGGTAACAGGCAAAGATGTCTTGCCTCCTAGAAGGATGCGGTATGAATGTATGGAAGAGGAGAGCAAACAACATTGTGCAGGCTCAAATCAGCATGGATAAACATGAAAAAAGTTGCGTAGTCAGAGATGTTGTGTTGCGGCAAAGGCAAAAGCCCAACCTCAAACTATACAACAAAAATGAGGGACAAGATTCAAGCAACATTGCCCTTACTCACGAATAAAGTAAGCATACAAGCCCCCCACACACACACACAGGTGCCCCTATATACAGTAGAGCACTAGGATAATAAAAATTAAAAAACAGTAACATAGATCAGCAGATGAATTCTTAGTTAAAAAAGAAAACCAGTTCTGCCCTGAGGTGGGTAAAAAACAAAACAAAATAAAAAAATAAACAGATAAGTCCAATATAGCAGGCTGTACTCATGGAGAAATCTTCTCAGTTGGGTCTGTTGGGGAAGGGAATAGCAAGGGCCAATGCAGAAGCCTGTTTACAAACAGAGAAAGTCAAACAGCAAGGTCTCCCCCCTTGCCCATTAGGAGCACTTATGGCAGGAATGGAGGATTGCTGTGAGGCGTCTTGATGGGTATCATCTGGTCCCAAGGAGCTACCAGCAGGAAGGGCCATTGAAGCTGCAATTGCAGCCTAAGATCTTGATGGTGGCGACTGAGATGATAAAAAGGCAGTCACAGGTGATATAGGAGGAAAGTTGACCAGTAGAGAGGGAGACAAACCCCTCAAAGCTGCAAACCTGTTGGCTTTGGACACAAGAGGAGAGTCCTTCGATGACTTTCAGGAATCCTAGCTATGACTGCAGCTGTGGACCTTGTTAGCTCTGGAGGATTACTCTTCCATTTTTTTAAGATGTGTTTTATGCTGATCCTTTGGATTAGGCTTGGTGCTATAGCCCCCGTTGACAGTTTTCCAGTCATCCTCGGTGGGTAGTGTCTGAACTCTTGTGGGCTCCAATTCAGGTCCTGGTGTGGTAGTGTCCAATAGGGCAGATTCCAGTGGTCAGTCAATGGGTGGTAGAGGTGTGGCCAAAGGCCAGCATGAGTCCACAAATGATGTGGCCACTTCAGGTGATTGAAAGTCCTTGGGGTCTCCGTTTACCATTATGTAGAGAGTAGCAGGATACCGAAGGCTATACTGTCCTTCACACCCACCCCATCAGATTTTTCCTTACTGCAGTGAATGCTTTCTGTTTCTTGCTCAACTCTTTAGAGAAGTCCTGGAAGATCTGTATGCGGTACCCCTGCCACATTAATGGTCCCTCTCTCTCACCAGGAGAAGTATATGAACTATGACCAGAAATCTGAGAAAGCAAGCCAAAATCAGGTGAAGGCACTCTCCTGACTTTCGGCATGGGGCCAATGAGTGATGTGACCACTGTATCTCATAGACCTGATCACTTTGCTTTTTTAGCAGGATAAGGAGCACCTGCTGAAGGAATACCATGCAGTCTTTTCCTTCACAGCCCTCGGGAAAAGTGACAAATTGTAAGTTGTTGCACTAGCTCCTATTTTCTAGGTTCTCAGTACAGTCCCATAGATAGCAAATCAGGTGATCTTCTTCCTGGAGACATCCTTCGACCTTATCAAAACAGTAGGCATCCTGTTGCATCTAGTTTTCTGTGGAGGAGACTCAGGCTTTCAAGTTGGAGATATCCTGGATGGTCTTGGAGCAAGCAGCGCAGATCTCAGCAATATAAGTGAACAGTCGAGCAAACATGCTTTCAATGTGGGCTAAGTCACAGCTGGGGGCTGCTGGGCCTGAGGTCATTCTGGTACAGGGGTCGGGCAAAGCAGCCACAAACTTACTCAATGGAGGGTAAGTAGACTAGACTCTGAGAAAAAGAGTTGGTGTGCTAGAGTTAGGCTGAGTCAGGTAAGCACAGAAAAGGGTTTAGGTGTGCCGGCCTGGTGGTGCTCAGGGTTGAGGTGCTGGACACCACACCTCACCCTATGCCAGTGACCCAGGTTTGGGAATGACCTCAGGTCACCAGGGTGCCAGCACCAGGGAGGGAAGGGTGGGAGCAAGATTGAGCGTTGACTCTCGTCTCTCGGGTAAGAAGTGTGGTTGCCCACCTGCAGTCTCGCTATCATCAAATGGAGGTTCAGTGCTGGTGCAGGTGGTCAGCGGCGCAACTGAAAGGGAGGGGCATCCCGAATGGCATGTGCATGCATGCCTCCACATGCATGCAAGATATCTGGAATGTGTGGGTGTAAGGGGCCGTGAGAAAACCCACAAAAACCCAGAAACTATATATGGGGGAAAAAAGGGGTTTAGAAAGGGTGGCTATAATGATGGATTTTGTTGGATTTTGGTGAGGTAGTAGAGAGCAAGGAAACTAAGTGGCCATCTTCCAGACATCCAAACCACACCCCCTATACATTTCACTTATGTGCCTGGTTCCATTGTTGCTCACTCTCACCTGGGTTTCTTTGCTTTTTGCTGTTTTGTATATTTACCTTAAGTGTTAAATATTTATGTTGGAGGGTTGGCCAGGGGAAGGGGCAGGAGGCTGAGCATCTTAGAGACTGGTCGCCTTCTCCGTGGAGGGATGGTACTGGGGACCTGGTGCCCACCAACCCCTTGCATTGGTAGGGGGGCATGGCAGTCTGGGACCATAGAGGGAAGTTCAATGGGACAGGGACTAGTGGACCTCTGCATGTTCAGGGGTGTGGAAGCAAGACTGATCATGCATCAAGGTCATCACACATCTGGACTCACCTTGGCTAGATCGGGAGGGGGGGATTGTTCCAGGGAAAACACACCTTAGTGCGAGCCCCATAATGCCAGATCCTGGTGAGTACCGGTACCTAGTCAATATGGGGGGTGATCCCCGGCAGCGACTGCAGGGCTAAAAACAGCATTCATGATAAAAAAAAAAAACTCACAGCTATTTTACTCCATCTTTTTCTATATCCTGTATCACTCGTGTCTCACCTGGAGAGTGGGGAGACAATTAATCTACTTTGGAGGGAGTGACCTGCACGTACAATTAAGACAAAGACATAACATTTTATCATCTGTTAAGGTAGAAAAATCAATTGTGATCACACAAAATATAATTTTTTGGGTTATAAACCCAATAAAGTTCTGGCTTTACAGCTCCAAACTGAGAGGGAATACAATGCCATTATAGAAATTACGGACCAGACAGGTATCTTTAAAGGACACATGCATAAAATACTGTGCCTTGTTTTAACATTGTAAAGAAGACCCAGCTATCACAAAAACACTTTTTTTTGTTTTGTTTAATAATTTACAATTACTAAATTGGATTCATGAACAAATACACCTTTCATATCCCTCACTGCAAATCTGTAGCAGGACAGTCTGCTTTCTTTCTCTGGTTTACAGCACTATGGAACAACTTACCTCTCTCTGTTCATCTCTCATCTGCCCTGTACCCTCTCATCCTGTTCTTACTGCCACACTTCTCAAAAGTATGCATCTATAGCTTCCTCTTTTCTCTGTATTACAACAATCTACTGGTTTAAAGAATTTGATCATATGGTGTATTGGTTGGAAACTGAAAAAAAATACATTTCTCATGCTTAAACATTTGCTATATGTAAATCTTCATGCAAATCAGTATTATATGGACTATTCAGCTTTTAAAAAAGTAACAATTTTTGCTTGGAAAACAATCCACAGGCTGTAGATTGAAAACTAAAACTATCACGCAATACTCCAATCACTTCCGGCTCGAACTTTCTACCATCTATGAGGGATTTGGCATTTAAAATCTGGTCTGTGAAAGGCCTAAGTGAAATAGGTGACTTGTCTGAAGAGGAACAGCTCTCCTCATTTGAGTCACTAAGCAGAAAGTTTGATCTGTTGAACTGTGACTTATTTTTAGATTTTTACAGGTGGGAAATTATATTAGAGCACCACTTAATGATGACTGGAGCTCCTAACTATCTTCCCTGTTAGAAACTCTGATCATAAGTTATTTATTTATTTTTATTTATTTTATTTATTAAGTTCTTGGGTTACAATACCTATGAGTCAGAAACTCTTTCACATAGGTCCCACGTCAACTTTGAACAGAAACAAAATACATACAGAGAAATAATGATATGCAAAAACATTGCAGACATACATGTTATAAATTAGCATGTTTAAACAGTAGAAACAATTACTTGAGGTAGATACAAATTGATGAGAGCCAGATGGTGTCACTGTGGCATCCAACGAGAGACTTGCTGGACTACAGGCTAGCATGAGCAGCCAGAGGATTAGCATTGTCAGGTAAAGGGATCAGTCAGAGATTGGCAATGTCAGGCAAGGAGCAGTCCTTGGAATCATGTGGGTGGGTCAGTCATCGGAAGTGCAGGGTTGGCAGAAAAAAAAATACAAGAGCGGGCAGAGAGGTTGTGTTAGGAGAGGAGAAGGCAGAAAATACAGGAGTGGGCAGACAGGCTATGCTAGGAGTGGAGGAGAGAGGGTAGGAAAGAGAAAAGAGAAGAGGGACAGATAGGTTGGATGGAGGGCTAGACAGGGCAGTCACAGTGGCTGCCCATGACCAGGTGTTGTCTAAGGAGAAATTTGAAAGGACCAAGCTTGGGTACATCTAGGATATCAGTTGGGAGACCATTTAGCCAATTGGGTGCTCAGAAGCTGAAGGATCATTGGTCTTGTGAGGTGTAGCAGAAAGGGACTTGTAAGGCATGTCTAGATGCACTCCTAGTGCTATATGAGTAGGGGGTGCATGTGAGAAGGTGCTGGGAGTTTGGGGGAGTTAGGCCCATGCTGATTTTCTTCATGTAAAGGCAGGTATGATAGTTAATCCTGTCTCTGAAATTCAACCATTTTTTTATGGAGTACAGGTCACACATATGTGTGCAGTTATGGGCACCCTCAACCAAATGACAAGATCTATTGAGTGCAGTGCTATCTCCTTTAAGGATCGTGTCCATGGCAATGCCATAAATAACAAGACCATAGCCCACAATTGAGAGTGTGGAGCTATAACTGCAGTTCGGAGTGCTTCTTGGGTCATGCTATTTCTGTGTCTATACAAGATCCCTAATCTACAGTTAACCACCTTGGAGACAAAGTTGATGTGTTCAGTGAAGGACAGGGTGCAGTCAAGAGCCACACCAAGATATTTAAAGGTCTGGACTTGTTAAATAGGGACATGTGGTTACTGAGTATGGTAAGCGGGGTTGATCTTAGTCTATTGTGAAAGCTAGCGAAAAGCATGGGCTTCATTTTTTTATAATTTAAGATCAGTTTGTGTTGTGTGAACCCTTCTTTAGCAGCTGTGAAACTGTCTTGTAGGCTACTAACTAGGGAAAGTGGGTCAGCATGACTGGAGAATAACATTATGTCTTCCGCCTATAGGGGTAGCTCACCAGAGCAGACTTGAGGGAGGGAGTTCAGAAAGAGGCTGAATAGTAAGGGGCCCAGAATGCAGCCTTGTGGGACTCCTGAGCACATTGGTTGACTGGAGGATAGTGCATCGCTAATATTTATTTATTGGGATCTATCCTCCTGGTAGCGTTTAAACCAGCCCACAGTCTCAGAGGAGGCCCCTATGGTACGAAGGGAGTTGATAAGGAGAGAGAGAGTGATTAACCATATCAAAAGCCTTAGTGAGGTCAATGTACACTGACCTCACTAAGTGACCACGGTCCAGGGCTTTATGGATATAGTTAGTATATTCTAGTAGAGTCAAGGTGGTGCTGTTGCTTTTCCTAAAGCCACGTTCCTCTGGGCACTGGATGTTATGTTTGGTCAGGCACTCTTAGAGCTGGTCAGCAACTATCCATTTTAGGGTTTTCAAGAGAGAGGGAGAATGGAGACAGCAGTAGTTTGACTGGAGGGCTCTGTCTCCACTGTTATGGATGAGGGTCACTTCTGCGGCATTCCACCATGAGGGGAATTGCCCGAGACAGAGAGACTGATTCAGTATTTTTGTGATGATTATTAGAACCACATCCAAAGCCAGATATAGCAGCTTCAGGTCTAGCGTGTCACTGCTAAAATGATTTGCCGAGGACCGTGAGTAGGTATATTTGGCTGTGGGAGGGGAGATTGTTTTGATGTAAAAGGGTAGGTTAGTTGAAGATGGGCCTGCATCCTTTTGGCCAGTTGGGAGGGGTGGGGGGTCAAAGAGTCAGGGGAGTACACCACTAAGGTCTGTGAAAGCGATGTTGAAAGTCTTGGCTATCTGCAGAGCATCTTGGATGATTGTACTGTCAATGCTAAGCATGGTGGGAGGGGTTTTGCTGGGTTTGCCAGTAAGTTCTTTTAGGTTGTCCCAAAACTTCCTGCTGTCACCCCAGGAGTTTGAGAGTGCTTCCTTGTAATGAGCCATTTTTGCTTGTCTGATGGCTTGGGTGCAGGAGTTTCTGGCCATTCTGTACTGTTGCCAGTCAGTTTGATTGCCCGTGACCCAAGCTTTGTTCTAGAGGTGGTCCCTGTCAGTCATACAGGATAGGAGGGAGGATGTGATCCAAGGGTTGTTTACTGCTTTTACCTTCAGCTTTTTTAGGGGAGCAAAGATGTCACAAGCTGTATTGAAACAGGTTATGACATTTTTGTGGGCATGATCCACACTGGGTGCAGAGTCCAGATATGACTAGTCCTGGCTAAGGAGATGGGCTTAGAAATGATTTAGTTGTCCTTTCTTGAGGATGTGCTGACAAGTTGTTTTAATTGGTAGTTTGGGAGATTTGTTGGACCAAAGGCAGAAGACAGGGGAGTGGTTGCTAATGGAGTTGGGTAGAACCTCCATGCCACTAATTCTATTGGGCCTGTTGGTAAAAATGAGACCCAGCATGGTACAGTTACCTGTCCTGTGGCTGTGTCTGGTCAGGGAAGTCACTACTTGGGCAAGATTAATGGCTGTTGTGGCATCCTTGTAGCTGTTGGCTTTGGGAGCCAGCCAATTTGAATTTCCCAAGGAGCACTAATTTGTGGCCAGGGGAAGGTTTGAGAGAGATTCAATAATCATGGTGAAACCTCTGGAGTGGTCTTGTGGGGGGACATAGCTGGAGATAATGGTGAGGGATTTACCATGCCGCCCAAGGAGCAATTTAAGTCCCAGTGCTTGGGAGCTACTACTAGTGTCAATTTTGGGGAGGACGTGCCCTCAGAGGGAGGCTTTAAGGTAGACTGTACAGCCCCCACCTCTTTTCCCAGTCCTGTTATCTCTAAACAGTGTATAGCCATCAATGTGAATGGCACTATCAGACACCTTAGGGGAGAGCCATGTTTCAATCACTGCAAGAACATCAGGTCTGTGCTGGGTCACCCAGACCTGTAGTAGGTCAATTTTTGGGGGAGACTTCTAATGTTTATAGATGCCAGTTTAATGGCACCATGGTTACAGCTGTGTGTCTGGGGAAGTTGCAATGGTCCAGGGTTAGGGTGGATGTTTCCAGACAGAAGTAAGAGTAGCAGGGAATTCTGTATAATGAGAAGCTTGAGCACTTTGAATGGGGATTCAGGTTTGTGATTTCTGGGTTTGCAGACTATTGAGAGGACAGGGGGACAAGAGAGATGGGGCAACGCTAGAATGGAGAGGGGGATAGAGAATTTTGAAGAATTTAATATGGGGCTGTATCTGGAGACAAGGGTGGGTTGTGGGTCATTGCTGGTAGCAGAAGCTCCAGGGATGCCCCACCAAGGATGTAGTTGGCTGGTCAAATCAGGCCAGGAGGTGACCTGGTAATGGAGGGGTAGACAGGCTATCAGTAGAACTAGGGTTACAAGGCACCTTAGTGAGCCCATCCTTATGAATAGATGATTTCACTGTGGTATAGCTGATATCCTGGTGGGAGGGGAGTAAGGGAGAGCACAACAGATACTCCTCATGGCACCTTGGCCTGACAGGTAACTGAGAGGGTGAGTGTCTTTTTTACAAGGAGTTGTTCCACTAGCCTAGATGCACGGGCTGCAAAGATGTCAGAGGATCTTGCCCCCTTTAAGGTTTCAGTGGTTGCTGCCCCTTTAAGAGAATGAGCCTTATTGGGACAGGACACTTAGTGATGAGGGTTATTTAATAGAGGACGGGGCAGGGGTGGGTGGGCAGAAGAAAAATCAGGGCTAAGAGAGCAGGGCTGGATCGAAACAAGCTGGGCTGGCTGTGCTTGATCGAACAAAGCAGGGCTGAATCAAATTAATTTCAGCTGCTTGAACAGCAAGCTCTGCTTTAAACTGTGGGCTGCACTCCAAAGGAAGTTAGAAGTTAGCATGTATCGAATCATCGCATGACAAAGATAGGAATATTTCTTACTCTGCGATAATTTCATTTCTTCCAGCTGTGCATCTCTCACTCCTTATGAGTGGGTAGATGATACCTTGCTGCAGGTGGGCAAGAGACTGTCAAAAGCAAGGACTCCCCTCTTGGTGTTTTCCTGCAGTCACCATAGCTCCTTCTGCAGTATGAGAACTTCCCTAGCCTAAAGAATTTTAGGGGGAAAAAATGAAAAATAAACTAGGACATGAGAATCCTGTTTGTATCATAACTCAGCTCTGTATATCTTGCCCTCCAGGCATCAGCAGGGGAGAATCCCAGTGCTTGTTTAATTAAATGTTTTCCCACAAAAAATCTGTCCGGTGCAGCCTGAGAGTCCAGTTCTGTTGTGTGATGCAATATGTGTGCTGACATTTTGTTTCACGCAATTGTTAGTCAGTGTCTTCCCTCCTGACAGAACCCAGGGTTACAGCCAGTAGTGTGCAGGAACTGCTGAAGTTCATAAAAGTCTGAAAGGGCAAGAGCTGCTAGACAAGCACCCTATACAGAGTGCTGTCCCAGGTCTTGTGTGAGGTGTAAGTCCTGGAGTCTGCAGTTGGTTACCTATTGAGCCCAATGGTTCTTCTGAGAGGGCACCCACCAGATGATAAAATGCTGAAATGGTGAGAGCTGCTAGAAAGGCAGCCCTGTACTGAATGCTGGTCTGGGTCAAGTGTGAGGTGTCAGTTCTCAGCTGGTTCTGGTGTAAGGTATAAGCAATGGAGCCTGCAGTCATTCACCTATTGAGCCAATAGCCATTACTTCCACAAGAGACTTCTCCTGTTTTGGCACCTTTGCTATGGCACTGTGACTCCTAGTAGAATAAGGGCAAAAAAGTGGCTCTGTGGGTGGCACCCAGAACACCAGACCACTGCTGGGAAGCAGGCCATGGCTGAGAGGAGTAGACAGGCAAAAACTCTGATTTAAAATAGAGATTAATCACACTAATATTGAAACCTGTATTTATTCTGTAACCTTCTCACTTCCTGTATCTCTCCATGTAATGTCTCCCTGGGTTGCCCCTGAAAAAGGGACTTTCGGGGCTCAGTGAGCCTACCCAGTTATCAAAATTTAATAAATAAATAAATAAATAATGTAACCTAACTGAAGGGCTAGCACAGTCTCCAACCTACATCCTGCAAGGTAATAGACAAAACTAGGGGAAAAAGCTAAGGTGGCCTCAGGAAAACACAATGTGGGATACCTTTAGCCCTGTTTACATGACCACATTTGCACCGCAACAATTCGAGTGGTCAGGTTGCTGCGGTGCAAATGTGGCTGTGTGCACACTTACCCAGTCGAGGTTAGTTGATCATTATTCCTCTCCTTCAACTGGCTTAGTATTGGGGATACCAATTGGAGCAAGCAGTGTAAGCAGACATGTGGGCAGGCTGCACTGCTCACTCTGGCTCACAAGGGGGACACTCCTGGAATTCCCCTCTGCCCTTCCTTGATGCCAATGACTAGAACCCTTAAGTTCCATTCGATACACATTTTGGCCCTTATCTCTGTGTTCTGGGTTCAAGAGAGTATGTATAAAAATATTGCCTCCCCCTGCCTGTACTCCGTGCGCCAATGCTCTCTCTACCAAGATCTCCATTTCTGTTAACTGTACACGGGAGCTTACAAAGAAGTTTGAATATATCTATCACCCCAGTAATCAAAGCTCCAATTAATTAGAGTAATATGAGTTTGATTATTACCGGCATGATAGACATATTCCAGTTGCTCTGTAAGCTCCTGGGTACAGTAACCGACCCACCCTCTTACTGACATAGCCCCTCTCCAGCACAGCTTGCATTGGCACAGAGATGGGCCATGTAAATGCCACAGTGCATCAGTTCCGAAGGTGGGGAGAGCACTGGAGCGGAGTTGTAGTAGAAGTGGTGTGGCTGTGTAAACACGGCTTTTGCTTTCAAGTCTCTTGCTTACCTGCAAGAAGGGATAGTGAACCTACTCATAAGGAGTGACAGATGCAGCATGCACAGGAGGAATACACTTTAATGCAAACATCTAATCCAATTGATTTTATTAATCTGAGAGTGAGGTGAAAAAGGGACCATGGCCAAATTGATGACTATACATGGCGACATATTGTTGCTGCAACCCCAAAAATCACCTGCAACACTAGATTTCAATAGATTTATTATAACGTGTTACATAAGGCATACTAAACACCAGACAGATTAAATAAATTTAACCCCACCTTCCCCCTTTTTTCCATGATGCTCCACTCTGAAAGGGACACATTCACCATACATATGGTGGCCACCTGCACAGAACTCAGATGTTTTTGGCAGGGCATTTTAGCACTGCTGATGAGTGCATTAACAATAACATTCCCATTAGACCCAGGTATTGCTCTGTTAGCTGGGGACAGGATTACAGGTTTTAGACTTACATTCAATGGGCTTACATAATTTAGTGAGGAGTTATGCTTGTGCAACTTTGTTGGTAGTCTGACGGTATTTAAATGAATGTGTTGTTGATTTGACACAGGTGAATACTTTGGCTGTTTGCACTCTCTGTCCCACGGGGAACTACCACCCAGTCAGGGTACCTTGAAGGCAAAGGAACCCTCTTGAGGAGGGTTCCACCCCTAGAGGTGCTGCAGGAACATAATTCCTTTAGGGTTAGGCTAAAGGTACCTTAGGAAGGAGCCCTGAGGAGAAAAAGGAGTGCCACTGAAGAAGAAGGGGAGGATGGTGGGGCAAAGAAACAGTGCTTCTGAGTGAAGCTGGAGGGAGCTGACTTAAACTGCTCAGGCAGGGGTGTGGCTGGTTGCTCCCACCCATTGAATGCAGGCAAAGCCTTTGAATTCAATGGGCTTACGCAACTTAGTGAAGAGTTATGCTGTTGGAACTTTGTTGATAATCTGAAAGTATTTAAATAAATGTATTGTTAACTTAACATAGGTGAATACTTTGAGCATAGGCACTCTCTGTCCCATGGGGAACTACCACCCTGTCGGGGTACCGTGAAGACAAAGAAACTCTCTTGAGGAGGGTTCCACCCCAGAGGTGCCACAAGAACATAATTCTTTTAGGCTAAAGGTACCTTAGGAGGAAGCCCCAAAAAGTACCGAGCAGCAAGTGGTGAACACGGAGCCTGATTGAGGACAGATTGACGACAGCTAGTGATGACTGGAACAGACAGAAACTAAATTGAGCAATGACTGACAGACACTGGAAATGATAGCAGAAGAGGCATGATTTCTGTAAGGAGAAAGGGAATGGCAAAATGGAAGGAAGGCCACTGTCAAACCCCAACTCGCAGCAGAAATCTACCTGGGTAAACATAATATTAATATAAATGTACTACATTATGAACCACTTCTTGCAGAGACTACCTAAAGTTTATGACCTTCGGTACAGAAGAGAGGAAAAAAACCCTATGAGGGGAAGCCTCTGGGGATCCAAGGCCTTGGTTACCTTCCCTTCAGGCTTGGGATAAATTAGTGATGGCTCAGCTACTGCAATTTAGAGACCCAGTTCAAGGGGAAGAATTTTTAAAGGAAGGGCTCTCACTCTAGTCCTCTAACAGAAAAGCCATGGGGGTGTCATGAGCCAATCTCTGCAGCTTAAGGAGGCTCTTCACAAAGGAGGCTCACACCCCCCCCCAAGGCAGGAGGAGGAGGAGGAGAGCAAGAACCGCTGAAAGGCACTAACCTGGTCTCTACGAGGGGAGGCCTAGAGAGGAAGCCAAACCCTTGAGAGGTAAGGTACAGTAGTTGAGCCCTTGAGGTGCCGGGACTTGTATGATTTTCACCCTTGATGGGCAGAGGAAGGGAAGGAGATGGAGACCAGGTGAATCTTAGGCAGCTGTAGGGGATAATAGCTTTCAAAGGTGATGCTGGTGTAGTCTGCACAGCTAAAGGAGCCCCTGTGGATTTAGAGGCCCCACCCTCTGGCAGCTGAAGTCTTAAATGCTACATCAAGAGGTGCTGCCGAGTTGATCTGCATGGCCAAAGCATCCCTTGGAGCATAGGACCTTCCCACCCAAAAGGCAGAAAGAGAACTTCCATGCCCAAGTCAAGGGACTCACCCACATGATGTGGACTTCAAGGGAGCAGAGTGAGACTGTCAGCTTAAAGGGAAGGAGCCCTGTAAGCCATACTATGGTTGTGGCTGGCATGCATCTGAAATCAGGAGTAGTGGGAGGCCGGTGGTAAAGCCTGACGGCTATGAGCACAAGGTAGAAATGAAACATAGACCGACCTGTTGGCGCAGGATGGGATTTCCGCTTGTGACACTGGTGACCTGGGTTTGGGAACGGGCCTGGATCGCCGGAGGGCCGGCCAGGGGGAGAAGGATAGAGCATCCTAAGGACTGCTCTCCTTCTCCGAGGGGAGGGTGGGGGAAGTGATCGGTGCACTGAGGGCTCCTAGCGGAGGCTGGGGGACCTCAGGCGACAGACGCATACAGCTCTGGGAGGTGGGGTGGACACTGGCGTCATTGCACGTCTCCACCTCTGTAAGGGAAAAAGGGAGAAAAACCGAGGCAAGGGCAACAGTGTACATGAAGCCCTCTCTGGAGAACCTCGATGCACCACTGTCGCTGCAGATCCCCAACCAGACATTAGCTCCGTGGGTCGCCGGTGAAGGTGGCCATAACCCCGTCCTCCGGGGGGCAAGCCGAGGGGGTGACTAAGGGATCTCGGCAGCCATAGATGGTGGTGGAGGTCTCCAGGGGGCTGTGACTAGGGCCGATTTAAGATGGGGCCCTGCCAGGGAAAAAAGAGAAAATTGAAAAAAAAAAAGAAATGAAACATAGGTAAAGCTGAATGGCTGACTGAGACATCGAATGACAACCAGGACATTGTATGAGACTGAATGATATGAGCTTGGACTAAAAACATAGGAAAGTGATGGCAGAAGGGGACCACCAGGCCCATCTAGTCTGCCCATTAGTTCAGCAACCTCTAGGCTTGCTGTGGATCCCCCCACACCCTTCAACAACCCTCTCTGTCTGTCCCAAGCCCTCTTGAACCCCACCACTGTGTTCTCTCCCACCACTTCTCTCGGCGGCCCACTCAAGGTATCCACCACCCTCTCGGTAAAGAATTATTTCCTGATGTTTCCCCAAAACTTCCAACCCTCAAGCTGGAGATTATGGCCCCTCTTCCTGGGGCATCCCTTCAGTTGGAATAGGTCATTTGTAGGCACTATGTTGATCCCTTTTAGGTACTTAAAAGTCTCCATCATGTCTCCCCACTTCCTCCTCTGTTCCAGGGAGTACACGTCTAGGGCTGCCAGTCTCTCCTCGTACTGCAAGTGGTCGAGGCCCATCACCATTTTAATTGCCCTCCTCTGTTCCCTCTCCACCCTCTCCATATCCTTTTTTAAGTATGGCCTCCAGAACTGGACCCCATATTCCAGCTGTGGCCTGACCAGCTGGGTGTACAAGGGAACCAGGACCTCTTTCCTCCTGCTGGTGATCCCCCTCCTAATACAACCCAACAGTCTGCTGGCTGTTGCCACTGCCATCCCACACTGCCCAGCCACCATTAAGTCCTATGAGATGTTTATGCCCAGGTCCCTCTCATCCTTGGTCACTACCAGTGGTTTTGCCCCCAGGCTGTATTCCACTCTCTCATTCTTTTTGCCTAGGTGCATGATTTTGCATTTAGCCATGTTGAGTGATAACTTCCACTTCCTGGCCCATTTCTCTATTTTCCTTAGGTCCCTCTGCATCCTCGGGAACCAATCCTGCATGTCCACCCTATTGCAGATCTTGACATCATCCTCAAACAGGCTCACTCTACCCCCAGCCCCTCTGCTAGGTCCCCTATAAAGATGTTGAAAAGCAGGGGTCCCAGCACAGACCCCTGTGGAACACCGCTAGTGACTGCTGATACTCCTGATGGCACACCATTGATCAGCACCCTCTGCCTCCTGCCCTCCAACCAGTTGCGCTCCCACCTTGTGACCACCCCCCAAGACCCAGGCATTCCATTTTGTACAACAGCCTTCCATGCGGCAGCATATTGGATGCCTTCCTGAAGTCCAGGTAAGCCTCATCCACTGACCCCCCCCCCCGATCCACTACCCTAGTGACCCAGTAAAAAAACCCAACCAGATTTGTCTGGCAAGACCTGCCCTTGGTAAAGCCATGCTGCCTGGGATCAAGGAGGCCATTTGCCTCCAGGTAGCTGCTGATTCTGTCCTTGAGCAGACTTTCCATGCTGTTGCTAACCACAGAAGTCAGACTTATTGGCCTGTAGTTGCTCATGTCATGCCTCCCCCCTCCCTTGTGCAGGGGTAGTACATCTGCACTCTTCCAGTCCAGTGGAATTCCCCCCCCTCCGAGTGTAAGGATTCATTGAACAGAGTGGCCAAGAGGGCCACCAGCTCCTCTCTCAACTCCCTCAACACTCTTGGGTGGAACCCATCTGGCCCCATGGCCTTGTCCATCAACCCTTTCAAAGATGCCTGCCCTGGTGGCTGGAGGCCCCCCAAACTGTCCTTCTCCATACGTATTTGACTGAATGATGAATGCATGCTAACCAGTTCCATAAGCTAGGTTAGAGTTAGTTGCTGATGCACTGCAAGCCAGGTAGGCTGAGGCAGTAGATACAACAAATGAAACTGCTAGGGGAAGCAGGAGCATATGGGAACCGAAAACTAGGAAGCAGTAGACTGCTGAAGTGAACAACAGAACCCAGAAGGGAGTGACTGCCTGGCTAGGAGCCAGGTGTAAACATTTAAGGATTGTAGTTGAATTCAACTGAGAAATTGCAAAAGGAATGGAAAAAAAAGCAACAAACATGGGGCCTGAATTAGCACAAATGAAAAGAAAATGATGAAGGCAGGACACTGGGAAAACTAGAAGGGCCCAAAAAGGAACCAGAACAGAAAGAAACACAAGGTACAGGGAAACAGCAGTGCAGCAGGAATAGCTGACTGACAGAAGCACAAACTGCAGCCAGAAAGGTAGAAAGCAAAATACTGATCTAAAAAGTTGGAGGTAGCACAAACCAAGCAGAAAGCCCAAAATCACAAAGGGAAAGCAAAGACAAACACTTAGATAAGAGGGGCGGGGGTTGGACACAAGCCTCTGGCTGCAGCAAAGAAACAATGCTTCTGAGTGAGGCTGGAGGAGCTGACTTAAGAACTCAGGAAGGGGGTGTGGCTGGTTTCTCCCACCTATTGAATTGCATGCGTAGCCTTTGAAAAAATCTGCAGTCCTTCTGCTGAACCTACAATAGCCATTATTATACTGTAGCTCAAAATGCATTTTTCTACATTAAAAGGACCTAATCGCTCCTGGTAAGTCACAATAACTTGGATTAAGGTAACTTTAAGAAATATTTAAAAAAAAAACTCATCATTACATTGTTATGGAAGATCCAGTTATTTTTGAACAAATCTGGGCTCCATTCGCAGCACAAATGGCTGGCTAAGTGTGGAACTAGTTTTTTTTCCCTTTTATTCCCCACCCAAAGCAGCTTTAAGCAGTCTAAAAGAGTGATTATATAGATATTAACAGTGTCTCTCTGCCCTGATCTGGTACATGGGCTTATGCTATACTTACAGCTTTGATCTTGATTTTGCTATACACTGTTCTTGCCTGTGCATGTGTGAGTGTTTGGTCTGTAGAATAATAAAAATTAAAAACACAGCAGATGCTCAATGGTCTATCTTTTTAGTTTCATAAATAAACACTGGTTGATTGATATTATTTGGAAAGGCAATCAGACTACAAATAATAACTAGCTACCGTAGTCTTTTACTTTAATAACCATGTCTGGTTGCACTCAATAATAGCTTCACTGAGCACAGGAAAACCTATTTAGTATTCAGTGGCTGTAGCTAACCTAAGGGCAGAAATGTTTTATCATGAACTTAGTGAAGTGCTAGAAGTACAAAGGCAGTATTTGATTTAGTCAACTACAGAGTTCCCCTTATCTCAAAGAAAATGCACTCTAGTACAAACAGAATGCTGGGTGTATGTCTATCTCATTTTTTTTTTAATTAAACTTCTTTTTTACATTTCAGCAACATAGCAGTCTGGGGAGCAAGGGACTGGCAATCTGAATTCTATTTTATTTTAAAAACGTTAATGCGTTGAAGGGGATACTACATTCCTGGTCATGGATTGCCACATCCCATGATGTTTTAAAGCACAACAAGTTGCACACAAGCAGAAGGTAAAGCAATAAAATGGCAAGTTTGAAGTTGGCGCCCAGTTCATTGCTGTGTTAACACATGTATTATGCTACTCATATGCCATGATCCCCATCTGCCGTGGAGTTTGGTTGGAAGCTACTGGCTGGCTTAGCTCTGTCTCCCTGGCTGCTCCCTTTGTGGTGCCCAACACATGTGTATGGGGGTGGCCATGCTCCATGAATGCCTCTGGCATGGCTTCATGGTGTTGAGAAACCTGGGCCAGCACTGTTCAAATCATGTGTATACCAGTCCCCATCAGGTGTAGGGCTCTAAACATATTGTAATGACCTGCATGGTCCCTGTGTTGTGAGTCCCGAATATCTTCAAACCCAAAGGCAGTGTGGCCAAAGATCTTAGAGTCCCACTGAACACTTGAATGGATTCATTTCTGTTTATTCCATCTGCTTTGCAAGATGATGATATTGTGTTTCTCCTACTGGCAAGCATTCAAAGGCAGGTATATTTAAACCAAAGAAAGCTAAGCCATGCTATTAAAGGAAAGGTCCCCACAATGTTTTTTCTCTATTCCTGTGTAGTGTGTAGTTATGAACAATGATTGCCTGTATTCCACCATCCTAATTTCATCAGGATTTAAATGTAAATGAAGTTACTTAAAGAGCTAGTGTACTGCCTAAAATTAATATTCGTTTTTGAAAAGCTGTCAACCATTGCCTTTTATATCTGAAGTGTTTTATCTTTTCCCTTTGGGTAATTAGAAGATTTTTTACCTGATGTTAGTAGGTGTGATCTGTGA
The DNA here is from genome assembly GCA_016271365.2 of Neoceratodus forsteri. Taxonomy (NCBI): domain Eukaryota; kingdom Metazoa; phylum Chordata; order Ceratodontiformes; family Ceratodontidae; genus Neoceratodus; species Neoceratodus forsteri. The sequence goes on along the minus strand of CM057455.1, from coordinate 659,311,104 downwards.
AACAGCGCTCTGCCTGGCAGCTGAGATATCTAGTTCTATTCATCCCACTACATAGGCAGCATTGTGGCCTTACTGACTAAGACGTCAGAGCTACTCAGGAAGAGTCACTCAGTAGTTGCCAGGTCAATCACCTGTGACGTCACAGTCAGTGAGGTCACAGTACTAATGATGTAGTTAGGGGGAATAAAACTAGATATGTTAGCTGACAGGCAAAATGTTATTCCACACATCTAGTATAATACTGTCTCACAGAAAACTCAATAATGAGCAAACAGAAAAAGAAAACTACTTCAGAAATAGTCACAACTGACTGCGTCTTCAAATTTGTAATATTTCCGTCAGCTATTTTTGATTCTACTAGCTCTTTAAATCTGGTGTAAAAACCTGCTTGACTCCATGTGAAAAGTCATGACCCAACTCATATAAGGCATCATGGGATTTTATGATGTTTTAGAGCTAAAGCTTGCAGTAGTTCTACTGTATCAGTCAGTGCTGTTGAGGTCCCTGTAGTCCCTTTGTTCTTGCCTTGTGCCGGCCATCAAACTGTTCTAGGTACAGAAGTGCTCTGCAGTTTTCTGTACTATGCTCTGCTGTTTTCTGTACTACAAAGCGTATCTGAGTTGGGGAAAAAATGCTTTTCAAGAAGGTTTGTGTTTGTAAAGTTTTATTTCTGCTTTGTTGAACAGCTGTGTGTTACATGTTCTTATTTTGCAGTCTTTTTGTTCTTGTTGTTCTTTCCCTATGCATGCTAATGAACAAGGTTGATGGCCAGCATCAGACTGGAATGTATGGACTGCAGAGGACATCATCAGAACTGACTGATACAGTAGAATGCGTACTTTAGCTCTACAGCATCATCAAATACCATGATGCCTTGCATGAATCGGGTCATAACCTTTTTATTTTATTTTATTTAAATTTGTTGACCAGGAAGGCCCACTGAGAGAAGTGTCCCTGTTTCAGGGGTAACCCAGAATTAATCTCAAAACAGTAACAGAAAAGCATACATACAGGATCAGGATGTATAGAAAACAGATTAGAAATTACAGTTTCACATAAGTGTGGAAAGCATTATTGCACAAGTCATAGAACAAGAACACATCCAAGGTTAATTACACTTTAAGTTACACTGCAGGACATGAGAACAGATACAAGGATCAGGGTTACAGTGTAAATATCTGCAAGCTAGATCACTTGTTGCCACGATAAATAACATAGACAGTAATAAGAAGTGCAGAGTCATTGATTACAGTTACAGCAACCATCCACGAGCAAATTAGCTTTGACAGTATTTCTGAAGGCAGCTGCAGAAGAGAAGTTCAGCACCTCCAACGGTAGGCTATTCCAGAGTGATGGTGCAAAAACAGCAAAAGATCTGTCACCTGCACGTCCAGGCCCTTGGGACCTCCAGCAGTGGAAATGTTGAGGACATCAGTGCCCTTTTCTGTGTTTTGGCCTGGAGGATACCATGCAGACTGGGAGGGGCAGCAATTTCAAATAGCTTAAAGGATAGACAGAGGACTGGATAGGTTAATCTTGCTTCAAGGGAGGGACAGTTTAGGGCACAAAGCATTGCAATGGAGTGAAGCAGGATTGCACACCAAAGTTAATCAACTTACTTTACATTTACCAGTAAATCCTGATAAATTTAGGAGGGTGCAGTAGAGGAAACCATTGATCATTGCTACAAACTATACAGGTACACAGACGAAAAGCTGAGGGAACCTTCCTTTTAAATAGGTGGCTCTGAAGCAAAGAGGCCTGCCTGTTTGTTTATTATTTTGACAGATTAATGCTGATATCAGAAGGTTTTCTGGACTCTTTCATTCTAAGGATCTGCAAATAAACTAGTTATTCCCTCCAGCAGTCCACTGAGGCAGCGCCAATAGATCTGATCCCGATTTTATGGCAGAAGACTGAGCTTCTATGTGATTTGTATTAACAGGCAGCATTGAACCAAAAGGCCTGCATTCTGCTCAGGTCATAAATGTCTTACAAAAGAAAGGCCATTGCTGACATCCATCTTGTTTGATTGCTTCAGAAAGACATATATTTAAAAAATGAGGATCCTTCCTCTAAAGACTAACATGTAATCCTGCTATTTTAGCTAAACAATGACCTCTAAGCATAATTGTTAAAAACACATTTACAGGAATCATCCATAAACTATCCGTTACTCCCCACTAAAAGTTTTAAAACTGCTTTAAAGGAAACCAAAGGTGGTCCCTTTCTTCCTTTTTTTGACGTAAGGGGACCTCAGGCACTGCTGAGATTTCTTTGACTGGGTTCAAGTTACAGAAGATAAATGGCTAATTTGTTTTTTGTTTGAGTTAGGTCAGCCATGAGAGTTGGCAGTAAATTTCCATAGGAAGCATCAGGGTAACCAGGGTGATCTTGCTTCTTTTGACGCACTATTCATGGTGATTGAATTGGAACTTTCAACGTTTATAACTTTCCTCGAATTACTTGTGTAAATGGTACCATATGGAAACGCAGATAAAACCTGGAATGTGCTTCACAACAGTTATCAGAGGAAACAAAAGAATCTTAGCCTGTGCATAGAATGCTTATTCTGAGGAAGAACCTGGGGGCTAAAGATATTAATCACGTCTCTATCATGCTCTCAGACTTCCAGTGTAGGAACTAATGTAGATAATCTAAATGTTTTGAAGGAAATTCATCTTTGTGGCATTATGCTTCTATGGTATCTTGTTTCATTTGAACAAATTTTGTCTAGTCTTATTGGGCACTGCTTGAAACAAATGTAGACTATTTGTATAAGGGTCAAATATTCCCAAAGCTGGGAGTAAAGCAGAGGGGGTCTACAGAAGATCAACCCCCCCCGCCATGAAGACTGCTGGAGTATGGAGTCTGAAGTATGGAGACCGCTCTGGTCAGGGTACATCATGCTCCTTCTAGAGATTGTGTTTCCCCTACTGGCAAGCATTCAAGGGCAGGTATATTTAAACCAAATAAAGCTAAGCCATGCTATTAAAGGAAAGGTCCCCACAATGTTTTTTCTGTGTTCCTATGTAGTGTGTAGATATGAACAATGATTGCCTCTATTCCACCATCCTAATTTCATCAGGATTTTTTTTTTGGCATCACTCCATCCTCGTCCTGCTTGACCTTTCTTTTGCCTTTGACACGGTGGATCACCATGATGTGCTGTTGGCGCATTCGAGGCACTATGTAGGACTTGCAGGGATGTTGTTATGGGGGTTTGAGTCCTACATGTCTGGCAGGGTGCAGCAGGTGGCACTTGGTTCTTTTACATAGAGCAGTGCTGTGTCTCATGGGTTGAGTATAACTCCCATGTTATTCGCTGTACATGCTGCCATTGGGGGACATTGTTAGACACCATGGCTAGGGTTTTCATTGTGATGCTGATGATACCCAGCTGTATGTGTCTTGTGCCACTGATGATGGTGCAGTCGCTTCAGAACTGAGTGAGTGACTTAGGGAAATTCAGGACTGGATGAGCAATCAGCTGGCTTAGATTGCACCCACTAAAGACAGAATTGTTACTGCTGGAGTCAGGTTGGTTAGGTTCAGCAGCGATGAAGTAATAGTGCCATCTTACCTTTGCTAGATGGCGAGACACTTAGAGCTGCAGAGAGGATGAAAAATTTGGGGGTCACTGTGGACTCCAAGCTGACTTTCGAATATCAGGTGTCAGCTGTTGTCTGCAGCACCTTTTACCATCTTTAAAATGTCTCCCAGATCAAGCCTTATCTTGAACTGACTGAACTAGTAATGTTGGTGCATGCCATAGTCACGTCAAAGTTAGATTACTGCAATGCTCTACACTTCGGGACATCCGAGAGGTTGATGCATCATTTGCAGCTAGCCCAGAATGCAGCAGCCTGGCTGGTTGCTGGGACCTCTCAGCTTGGGCATGTCATGCCAGTTCTCCATACATAGAAACATAGCCTTTGAAAGCAGATAAGGACTGCTTGTCCCACCCAGTTTGCTCATTTCCCTACCTATCAGATAAGCTGCAGATCCTAGTTAACCCACAGCCTACTTCCTCCTACCCCATGCTTTCCACTGATTGCCAGTGCTGTGGCACATCAACTTCAGGGTGTACTTACTAACTTCGAAGACCCTGCATGGTCTGTGTCTGAGCTACCTGAAACACCTCCTGATAGATTATGCTCCTTGCTGCTTCCTCCGGTCAGTGGAGGCAGACCTCTTCTGTGCCAACATCACACTTGAAATCCTCAGGTGATAGGGTGTTCAGAGTTAAGGCCCTAATTCTTTGGAATACCCTTCTTCTGGAGGTGAGAGGTGCTCCTTCACCGTCATATTTTATTTAAAACTTCTGTAAAACCCCATCTTTTTACATTGAGCTTTGGGCGTGGTGCTGTTATTTAAGTTTCTTTGAGATTTTATATTCTGTGTTATTTCATTATTGATCTTGCTGTGTAGATTGTGAGGCACCCAGAGCCCGGGATTGGGTACCATACAAATAATATTGCCCTGCCTTGCCATGGATGAGCCGTGAAAAATTACCTATCCCAGTCTTAGGGATGTTCTACTTTAGATGTTCAGTCTTCCTGAAGAGGAGTGACAGCAACATCAGATCACTAAATGCTTCTCCAAGGCAACTATCCTGCAGTCCCAAGGTGAAACATAGTGTAGAAACTGGCAGGAAATGTAATACTCTAGTCTGATCTGTCAGTACACTTATTCTGCCTATACCCAAGGCATTGAAGCCACACACACACACACACACACACACACACACACACACACACACACCACCCACCACCTTGGGTGAATTGCGTATCTTGTCACTGGAAGAGAAATGACACATTAAAGGGCAGGCATCTAGCAGCAGCATAAGTTACAGTTAAAATTTTGACAAACTTTTTTTATTCTATTTTAGATTGCCCCTCATCTCCTTTCTTGTATGATACTCTTCTTTTTTCAGTCTAGTGTTTTTCCCCTTCCAGCTATGCTTTCAGGGATATACCCATAATCGGGGATATGCCCTTCTCAAGCTCTATGAGTTGGTTGGTGGGGATGCTTTCTATGTTCTTGTTAGGTAGACAGAAAATGGATTTTTAATACAGTTTAAATTTACTGTCCAAGGCCACAGAGAGTGAAATATTCTATAGTGCTTGTCTATTTTCTGCAAAAGAGAACCCTATTTCTGTTTATGACCCCCCAAAAGCTTTTTTTAATTCAGAGGTCTAGTGAATCTTTACAGGTCAACAATAACTTCAAAAGGTTTTATCTGCATGGGTGGTCCAAATGATAATACTGTTTGTATTCACCATGACAGCTGAATTGGACCAAATAAGCTTCATGGATTTAGTACTAATCTATAAAACTGAACACAGTTATTTGGATGCTGACCTGTTCAGAAACACTGTGGATAGGAACTCCATCCTCTACTCCAGTAGCTGTCATCTCTACCACACCATAGAAAACATCCTTACCAGCCAGTTCTACAGACCTAAGCACAATCGCAGCACCTAATCAAATTTTCAGTAACATGCACAGGACCTGCAGAATCTAGAGAGGGGGTACTCCAGGGATGTGGTCACAAAGGCAAAAGAAAAAGCAGTGAGTACCCCAGGAAGGAGCTCCTTGGGGTTAGGGATAAGCAGAAACAAGGAATCAGGATTCCATGCAGTTTGTAACTACCTAGAATGTGCAATCTGATAAAGCTTTAACATAATTAAGAAGAACTGGCATATTTTCAGTTCAGACCCCATTTTGATAAATCATGCTAGAAACCCCAAGAGTGGTATACAGAAATGCCAACAACATCTGGAATCAATTTGTACAACCTATACACCCCACTACTCAAACCATGTGGTTACCGCCTCTATTTCTATCAGGTAGCCATAGGTGTGGCCACTGCAAATATTGTAATGTGGTAAGACAAGCAACTGTTTTTGAACATCCAGTAACTAGTCAAATGATCAGATTTGCAAGTTTATGAATTGTGATACTAAAGCAGCGGTATACATGGCAGTGTGCCGAAAGAACAAGCATCAAGCTGGTAGCCGCGAGGGCTACAAGTCACCTGCCCTCCCAGCAAGGGAAGCCTGGGTCGTGAGGGTCGCTGGACAGCACGGACGACCCCCCCCAAAAAAAGCCGAAAGAACAAGCATCAAGCTGGTAGCCGCGAGGGCTACGAGTCGCCTGCCCTCCCAGCAAGGGAAGCCTGGGTCGTGAGGGCCGCTGGACAGCACGGACGACCCCCCCCCAAAAAAGCCGAAAGAACAAGCATCAAGCTGGTAGCCGCGAGGGCTATGAGTCGCCTGCCCTCCCAGCAAGGGAAGCCTGGGTCGTGAGGGTCGCTGGACAGCATGGACGACCCCCCCCAAAAAAAAGCAGAAAGAACAAGCATCAAGGTACGAGACCGACTAGAGAGTACAGACTACAGAGCCTGCTGATTTCGGTCAGCTGGCGAGGTCTAGCCTTGACTGGCATCTATTTGAATTTTGGCGCCTTCCAAATTTTAAAGGTCACAGCTTACAGTATAAGCTGTGGCCAAACGACCCAAAACCTCTGTGTTAACTCTCTACCTCACAATTTTGAGAGCCAGAACTGCTTGCTAATCTAGTTGTCCCCCACATTTTGGGCACCAAAACTGTTTTCCCAAACTAATTTTAGTAATCGCTAAAGTAACTTAACTAAAAAAAAAAAAAATTAAAAAAAACAGCCTCCCGAATCAGTTGTTACCTGCAGGTCTAGATTTTACTCAGTTTTTACCTGCTGTGTTAGACTTCAGCTGTTATCAGTTATACTTGCAGTGCTAGATTTTAATCAGTTTTTACCTGCTGTATTAGACCGCAGCTGCTATCAGTTATACTTGCAGTGCTAGATTTTAATCAGTTCGTACCTGTTGTGATAGACTTTCAGATGCTCGCTCTTAAACTACCTAGCAGGACTTGCATTATTACTCATTAGCTGCCAGCCTCCATTTTCTGTATAACAGTTGTAATTAGCTTATTCTGCCTGTGCCTCCTTCTACTCACTTGCTTTTCACCACGCCTCCCCATTCAGACCCTATTTAACCCGTGTTTCTCTTCCTCTATCCGCAGCTGGTAGCCGCGAGGGCTACGAGTCGCCTGCCCTCCCAGCAAGGGAAGCCTGGGTTGTGAGGGTCGCTGGACAGTACAGACGACCCCCCCAAAAAAGGCGAAAGAACAAGCATCAAGGTACAAGACCAACTAGAGTACTGACTACAGAGCCTACAGAGCCAAGCTGATTTTGGTCGGCGCCAGGTCATGGTCTCGCTGGCGCTTTGGCGCCAGCTCCCCACCGCCCCCACCACCACCCTTGGTCGACGCCTAGTTTTATAGGCTTAATCACATGGCAGGGTTCACGTGTCAGGGAGAGCGAAAAAAACATCTGCCCACTTTTCCATTAGCAGGTTATTTTCTCTCACCACCAGTGGCCGCTATAACCTGCTAGTCTACCTTCACTGAAAAAAAAAAAATGTATATAATAAAATGTTGCTCCTCGCTCTCTCTCTGTGCTTGCTTGCTTTCCCAATAGCCTCCCTCCCCCCTGCTTCTCGCCCTCTCAAACAACCACTGCCCCATCTTCACCATATGGACAAAATTACTGAACCAACTCGCTCTCCCACTCTCCCTATGTTAACCACTTCCAGCCCCCCCCATAACTGGGAAATCGGGGTGTCCATTCTCCCTCCTTCTCATACCCTTGGTCTATCTGCTCTGAGCAGACTCAAGGCTGATGTTCGCAGCACAACTCCTAGCTCTCACAACTGCAAGCGCAGGTCCTGGGCTACCCGGTACACGCTTGTCCATCTCTCTACTCTCCTACTGCTACTAGCTGGGGATGTAGAACCTAACCCCGGTCCTACCCCTCCCATGTCACCAGCCCCCCTGGCTCTTCCAAAGGGACTGAAAATTCTGCATCAAAACATTTGCAGTATACTTAACAAAACCTCTGAGCTACAATTTTCAGTCCAAACACTTCGCCCTGATATCCAGATACTCTCCGAAACATGGCTCAATCCCCACCACCCGGACTCCTCTGTTGCTATCCCCGGATACTCCCTAACAAGGCAAGACCGCATGAGAAGAAAAAAGGGAGGAGGCATAGCCATGTTCATTTCTACCAAACACCAGTTCACCCCTGTTCACATCCCTCCACCCTCCCCTTTAATTGAGTCCCTTACTGTTAAACTCTCACTTCCTTACACTGCCCCAATATTCATAGCTGGAATCTACTGCGCCCCTAATACCCCTGCACCTAGTATACTAGACCACCTGACCAAATTAAAATCCTCAGCCGCAACAGGTGAGCTATATGTCCTAGGGGACTTCAATCACAACTGGCTTGCAACAGATTGTGACAAGCGCGTTGCGCTCCAAGGTTAACGCCCTGAACTTCGCACAACAAATTTCCCAACCCACCAGGATGAACCTAAAAACCCTCAACCACTCCCTCCTGGACTGGGACCTGACCACTCACCCCCATACAGCGATAGGAGCAGGCCTACTCCCTGACTCCCTAAGTGATCACCACATGGTCTATGTGGTCCGTAAAGTGCATAAGCCCCCCAAACCTCCCTCCCAGACCCTGCTAGCCAGATCCTTCAAGTCATTATCTCTCACACCATTCCTACTGGACCTGACTAGGGCTGACTGGTCCCTTATCCCTCAGGCCCCCTCGATTGATGTTGCGCTAGACAGCTTCAAAAATATGTTCCTGAGGGTATGGGATCAACATGCGCCACTAAAAAAAAAACAGAGTTAGGGGTTCCCACCTGCCATGGATATCCGCCGATATCATATGTCAAAGCCGAGCCAGGGACCTGGCCTGGAAAAAATACAAAACTACTAGCTCCCACCAAGACCTACAAACTTACCGTGCCCTTCATAACTCCTGTACCAAGGCGATTCGCCTAGCCAAACAGAAATACTTTGCGTTGGCTCTATGCGCAAATCATAACCACCCTTCCCACTTCTGGAAAACCATCAAATCTCTACTATCCCCACCTGCCCAACCACCTACCCCTGCTCTGTAAATCAGAGGCCTGGCCATCACTGACCCATATGAAGTAGCCACGGCTTTCAACATATACTTTACCAACAGTGCAGCTTCCCTAGTAAATAGTCTCCACCCCTTCCCACCCCTGAGAACTCCCTCTCCCAACCCATAGCCACCCTCCTCCCACCTCTCCTTCTCCTTCCGTTCTGTCACTCCGGCCAAAGTCTACCAAGCTCTGTGCAACCTAAACCCTAACAAGGGCAATTGCCCCTCTGGCTTGAACTCCAGACTACTCCAGCTGTCAGCTCCTGCAATAGCTGCTCCTTTAGACGGATTGTTCAACCTCTCCTTCTCGACGTCTTCAATACCCACCGCCTGGAAGCTGGCTACTATCATCCCTCTGCCAAAGGGGGGGTGACCTCACCTCGCCAGGGAATTACCGCCCCATCTCCCTCCTCCCAACTCTGGCTAAGATACATGAACAACTTGCCCTTGCTCAATTCTCCCAGCACCTATCTGATTCTGCTTTCTTCACCCCATACCAATCTGGTTTCCGAAAATCTCATTCCACCACAACCTCCCTACTAAGAGTAACAAACGATATCCTCTCAGGTATGGATAAAGGGCATATCACGTCGGCCATATTTATTGATCTGGCCAAAGCCTTTGATACCGTCTCACACACTCTCCTTATAGATAAGCTAAAGGCTTCGGCCTCTCCATCCATGCCACTAACTGGTTTCAGGCATACTTGAGTGGCAGACAACAAGCGGTGAAAATTGGCCCCCACCTATCTGCCCCTCTCCCCATCACCACAGGTGTCCCTCAAGGGTCAGTCCTGGGCCCAATCCTATTCTCGGTTTTCCTAAATGAACTCCCACTAGCCTGCTCCCACTCATCTATCCAAATGTACGCGGACGATACGGTATTATACAACACTGGCCCCTCCATGGTAACAGTACATGAACAACTTCAACAGGACTTCAATGCTGTACAACACTGGCTCTCTACAAACCAGCTGTTCCTAAACGCAAAAAAGACTGTCTCTCTAACTTTCGGTTTGAAGCCACGTCTCTCCCGGTTCGCTGAGTGCCCCCCTTTCGAAACCCTGGACCTCACCCCCTTAGAATCCTGTACCTCGTTCTGATATCTAGGTATTTGGCTCAACCAAAACCTAGATTTCTCTACTCATGTGGAATCCTTGCACAAAAAACTTAATCCTAAACTAGGGGCCCTCTACCGCAACAAAGGCTGCCTGTCCACCACGGTCAGGCGGGAACTCGTGCAAAAAATTATACTTCCGATCTTTGACTATGGTGAAATGGTCTATGGCGCCACCTCACCATCTACTCTGGCCAGCCTGGACACCCTTTTCCACTCCTTCTGCCGTTTCATACTGGAATGTCCAAAACTGACACACCACTGCAACCTATACAGCTCCCTGTCCCTTCCCTCACTTGCGGACCGCCGGCTAATCCACTGCTCCAGAGTTGCTGCTAAATACTGGTCCCATTCACTCCCTCCTTACCTGGCCTCATCCTTAACTTCTCAGCTCCCCCTGGCGTACTCGCTCCGGCACTCGGATGCTAGGCTATTCCAAATCCCTCTTATGCGCACCTGTATGGGCCAGGCAGCATTAAGCTACTGAATACCAAAACTCTGGAATGATCTCCCAGCAGATATCCGCCACTACTCCAATCACAGACACCTCAACACCCGCCTCCTAGAACATTTCCTCTTGGTCTGCTCTTGCTCCCGCCCTGCCCACTAGGAGGCCCTAATTTCCTGTTGGCCTACTAATCAGCATGTAATAGCATATTATAACCATCCGGCTGGTAAAAGCTACACTTGGTGCTCCTCCCTCTCTCTCCTAATCTAGCTCAATAATCTATAGCGGCCACTCTCTCTCCTACTTAGGTTATGTCTTGCTGTTGGTCTTAGTATTTGGATATAAGTTCATGTCTACCCTAGCTACCTACTGTATAGGCTCCATAACAGTGCCTCCTCATCTGTACAGAATGTTTGTGTAATTACTTTTCCTTCCTTATATTTCCCCCATGTTTCCCCAGGTCGCATCTGGAAACTAGTGGTCCACCGCTCAGTATGCCTGCCTGGTTAAACTCTTGAATAAATAAATAAATAAAAAAGTTTAAAATCAGGATAAGGGAACACATGAGTGACACTGAAAAAGAAAGCAAGGAGAGCATTTTGGTACATGTTAAAACAAGTGGGTAGGATGTAAATTTGAATTTGATGGACTACAAATGATGATTTGGGGACTGGGTTTGGGGGGGAACTTGAACAGGTCGTTATAGTGTGAATCCTTCAGGACAGACACACTGGGGTGTCTGAAATATCCCGTCCTGAATGGTAAATTTGAGTTGCATTCGTTTTTAAGAAAAATGTTTATTTATTTAGTTTAGTTTATTGTTCTAGGAATTACTACCTTTGAGCCAGAGGCTCTTTTACAAAGGTTCCTCGTCAATTAGGTACAGTACAAAAGGTTACATAGATAACACAACAATTTGTGTTGTGTCAAGAGCCAGAAAACATATACAAATACATATCAAATCATTTGTGCAAAAGGACATGATATATCAATAATCACATTATTATTACAAGAAAGAGGTCATGCCAGATTAGGAGAAACAAATAGGAAAAAGTCCAGAACAGAGAGGGTAAGTGAAAGGTGTGGGGAGCAGACAATAGCAGGAGAAAAGGTTTCCCAAACATGTCTTTGTCAAATAACGGAACAGGGTGGGTAGTGAGAAAATAGGAGGTTTAATCAGGGCAGTCACAGGAGCTGGAGGTGGCAAGGTGAGAGAAAAACCTTGATTTGAAAATACCTAGAGAGGTGGAGGCAGTAATATGAGTGCTGAGGGCATTTAGCCAGCTGGGGGCACGATAGGCAAATGATCTTTGTCCCTGAGAAGTCCGGCATCGGGGGACTTGGAGAGGCTGGTGTTTAGCAGTATGGCTTTGGCTTATACTGTAGCTAAGGCATCCTCATCCTGCCTATGATCATAAGAGAATGCTAATCCCAATGGGATGTCATTATCTCAATGCAATAATAACTGAAACATTTTTAAAAACGATATGAGAGCTATCCTCCAAAAGCTGGATAAATGGCTATATTCTACAACATTTTGTAAATGTTTTTTATGCACTGTTTTGTGCCTTGTGGTTGAGCACGTTAATAACACCAGTCACCTTTTGCATTATATAGTACTGCCAAGTTAAATACTACACTGACACTTTAACTTGTGTGTGTATAAAGAGGGCTCTTACCATAGCTAGCACCCTTGACAAAGCCCGGAAAGCTGAGTGAGACAGTGGGTGGCAAGCTGGCAAGTGGCTCCATATGTGCGTGGAGAATAAAGTCTTTGACCCTGCATCAGCATAACATTATCTGTTTGGCTTTTATTTCATGTATGGTGAGGCGACCGGCAATTTATTTCCCCTAGCTGTTGAGCTTTTTTTGCTGTGAGCACCACACTTCCTGATTGTGCCCCTTCAGTGTTCCTTCAGCCTGAAATAGAATAAAACACTCTAGGACAAACTTTTTCACCATAACATACAAGGCTACTTTAAAACATTTAAAACCCTTATTTTTATAGCAATTGCATGCAGTCTTCTTGTTTTCTAGATTTCTGACAATGTCCCATGGTGTCTTTTAAATATTTCATATTAACAAGCACTTATTTCACTTCCTTAAAAATATTTGCCTGTCCTCAACCGAAGTCACAATTGGTATACCATCCCTGTTGCTTGTCATGGTATGCACTATGATGTTACAACAGTTGCACTATAACATTAAACAACTAAGCAATAATGACCAAGAAGCCGGTCATTTCAGAGGGATGAATGACTGGTTAGGGGGATGGGTGGTACGAGGCACAGCCGAGGGCCACCTCCCTTCAGTCGGTCATTAATCTAAGAAAATGGCCTGCTTCGAGGTGGTTATTGCGATTGTCAGTCTAATCACAATAACAATTTTCTTTTTTACCATTTATTTTTTACGTTTTTAACGGTTTTAAGCAGAGCAGTACGAGCCTTCAGTTAAGCGTCTCTGCCGTGCTGGGCATTTCTAAGAAATTTCAGACTGGCACGGCAGCCAGTCAATGAACTATTTTAGCTCATGAATAATTAATTAAACTTATAATCCTTAAAGGTTTTTGCACAGACTTGCTGCCAAACATAGACTGCAGATCTGTGAAAAACAGGTCAAATATCAAACTGGTATTCACTAGTAACTGGAATAGTTGAAGTGATCATGATTATGAAATTTTGAAATGAACTACATACCTACTTCCAAACACCATCCACTGCAAAATGACGGCCTCAGCTGAACTTGCAAAAAACACTGGGAGTTCAGCTCAGACTCATTAGATTCCAAGGCCACAATGGCAGTGAACTATTGTGTCATCTTTCTCTCTGCACTGTGAATGGAGTCACAAAAATAGAGGAATAAGGACAAACTAGGGCAACATTTGTTATGTGATTTATAGTGTACTAGTAAATAATGCAAAAGTAATTGGACTAATTTAGCATCAAAGTAGCATAGGTGTTGTTTTACTCATCAGGTAACCCTCCCCATTTGAGGTAAATTTGGTCACTGTTCCATGAAAGGATTGTTATTATTAACCTATGCCCCACAGTACCTGATCATTATTACAATATGTGGGAATGTCTTTTACCTTTTTTACCCTTTATCACTATGTTCCCAAAGCAAATCAAAGCTGTGCACATACCAGAAAATATGATCATTCCAATTTTACTGAAGTACCGAAATTACATGAGATACTGTGCTAACACCCCTACATATTGCCTCTAAACTCAAGGCATCATCAGGAGGCAGAGTTGGCTATATCTGACAGCTCTTTTATACCCCACCAAAGTGCATTACAGTTTCTGATTGGTCAGTTTCAAAATACATTTACCAAATAGAAAGAGAACAAGTGTGCAAGTGCATATGTACAGAAAATGTTAAACAAACTAAAAGTTCCAAAATCACATCCCAATTTGATTTAAACAAAACACATACAAATTTCAAAAAACGGTACACTTAGAACATTGCTTCTGACTGATTTTTTTGTCCTTAGTCATAACTTTCCCTATGTTGTTCCGCTTTATCAAGGAGATCAAAATAAATGCACTGTAAAGGCTGTACTTTAGAATATGGCGACTTCAAATTAAAATAGTAGTGCAAATAAAAGAAAGAAGAGGAAGGAGAAATAACAAGTGTAACAGATAAAGCTAGGTCAAGAAGAAAAGGTAGTATGGTGATGATGGTGGGGTGGTGGGGTAGCAAACAAAGAGAAAGCCTAGGAACCAATCAAGTCCACTGCATTCCTGTACCATTGTTTCTAATTATAGTCCTCAGAACCCCCCCCCCTCCCAAGAAGGGATAGTGAAGCAAAGTATGAAGTAGTGGAAGGGAATGGGAGGAAAAGAACAAAAGAGAAAAAGAAGGAAAAGCAGAAACACTGAGTCAAAAATGGTTTAGGGCATGAACTGCAGCCAGCAATTGCTTTCTGGATTAGGAGCCACCTTTTTCAAATGCCCCTCAAGAATTCATCATAAATCTGCTAGAGTTCGCTGTGAAGCATAATTATTTTTGTTCCAGCAATAAAATATACTCGCAGTAGTAGGGCACCACTATTGGGACAGTTTTTGCCCCCTTCCTGGTGTAGTAGGATGAGCAAATATTATTCACTGAAGCTAACCCCTACCTCAGACACATTGTTTCATGGCATCATGTTATTGACAATGTGATATGTATCTGGCATGGGGAAAGGGCACCACTGATGACTTAATGCTATGGCTCAATACTAATGACGTAAACCTGAAATGCACTCACAAATCTGATATCCAAAGTATTAAATATGTAGATGTAAAACTCTCAGTAGAGAAACAGAAAAAGGTTACAATTTCTCTGTACAGGAAGCCTATAGCTGGTAACAGTCTCCTGAGGGTGGACAGCTGCCACCTCCTAGTCTGGTCGACAGTATTCCATTTGGACAATTTCTTAGAATTAAAAGAAACTGCAGCTCCCATGAAAGTTTTCTAGAAGAAGCAATAATACTGTCAAGCAGATTTTAGGAATGGGGCTATTCTACAACAAGCATTTGTCAATGCCGAATGTTTGCTTGCTGGCATTAGCAGTGGAAGTGCAGAAGTTAGACAGCTGCAGTATAGGAATGGCACTGAAGTACTGAATTGATGCCAACTGCACCCTCACTCTGCAGAGATGGACAGGCATTGGAGTGTGCCTTTGGGTCGTCGACCATGACGGTCATGACATTTCACCTCACTCTACCCTTCAGATACTGAGATGTGTCGAGGTGTGCCTTGGGGTGTTTGGGCTTTTTTCATTCACCTCATTCCATAAGGAAATATGCTGAAATGGGCACAGTATGGGAGAACGGGGTGAACTCTGGGAGCAAAGGGTCCAAGGTGCACCTCAATGCCTGTCACTGGCTGCAGGGTGGGGGGTGGAATGGCATGAACATTACTGTCGACAATCCCAAGTCACCCTGTCAGCCTGTCAGGCCTACAAGTGAGGAAGCGTTGAGTCGAAAACCTAACGCCCTGGGCGTTTCTTAGTATTTTTACTCTAAGTTTTCCAGATGGGCTTTTTGTGACCCCACCACATGAACAGTGACACTATCAATTTGTTAAGTGAAAGGTAATTTTGCACAGCGACTGAGCCATTTGGTGCCACAGGTGCGAAAACACATTTCAAACAGGATGTGAAAAGTGACAGGTGTACTGTTCACGAGGAAGTATAAAAAATGGCATTGTTGAAAATCTAGAATGAAAATATACAAAAACTGGTGAAGTCACGAGCGTGCGTAGAAACTGTGCAGCGTACACCCGTAATATAATTAGTTTGGGGATTTTTTACAGCAGATTTTCAACACACGCATTTTGGAACCTCCGCTCATGAACAGTGACACTGCGATTTTCGTAATCTGTCCCAAACACTAATTTCCCACAGCAACTGAGCTATTCTGCGCCGGAAGTGCAAAAACACATTTTGGCCAGGGTGTGAAAAATAACAGCTATACTGCTTATAAGGAGGTGTGGAAAAATGCCAGTGTTGAAAATCTGGACTGAAAATATTACAAATTCATGTGTGTGGAAACTGCGCAATGCACGCTCGTAACAGTCATTTTATGGACTTTTGTCACCGAATTTTCAACATAGCCATTTTAAGACCTCTGCTCATGAACAGTGTCACTGTGATTTTCTTAATCTGTCCTGGACATTGATTTCACACACCGACTGCGCCATTGTGTGCTACATGAGCGAAAACACATTTTGGGTGAGATGTGAAAAATGAGAGCTGTACTGCTCATAAGGAGGTATTGTAAAATGGCAATGTTGAAAATCTGGAGTGAAAATATTAAAGAGTTGCAAAGTTATGAGTGTGCATAGGAACTGCACAACAACCCTTGTAAAACAGTCATTTTTTGGAATTTTTTTCACCAAATTTTCAACATAGGGTTTCGGGGGCCTACCTCATGAACTGTGGCACTGTCATTTTGTTACTCAGTCCTGAAAGGTGGTTCCACACAGTGACTGCAAAATCATCTTTCGGGATCGAATAACAAAATGACAGTGACTGAGTTCATGAGGTGGGGCCCCAAGAACCCCATAGTGAAAATTTGATGAAAATATTCCCCAAAATGGCCGAGATATGCACCAAAGTTGAAAAAAAACCCCATTTATTTCATTACACAGCTTACCGGCATTTCTTCTGTTCGCAGTTGACTTTGAAGAGTGCAGATGTGTTCCTGGTCCACCGAAGATCATTGCACTGGGCTCCAGAGGTAAGTATGGAGCGAGGGGTGTGGGGAGGTGGGTGCACAGAGGGTGGCGTGGGTTGGGGAGGGCAAGACAGTCAACAAGGACAGTTATTTTTACAGGTTTTTTTTTTTTCAGGAAGAGCGACACAGGACTTTTGCCATGCTGGGTGGGTTCCCAGCGTGGCAGCTGGAAGTTTTTGGGAGAGCAGTGGAGCTGATGGGGATTGGGCACCCCATTGGCCATACGGTCTTTTGCTACACTGGGGTGGGCTCTCAGCGTGGCACCTGGAAGTCTGTTTGGGTGGGGGCAGTGGAGCCGACGGGGGATTGGGCACCCCTGTCGGCCATATGGTGTAGGGGGGTGCATGAGCACGCTGGAGTGGGCTCCCAGCATGCTACTTGGGTGTTTGTTGGGGGAGTAGAAAAAAATGGAGCTGTCTATGACAGCTGTTCACGTGCAGTGCTGAGTGTAAGCACTCTGCATACTGCCGATGGCAGTATGTAAATTGCCTGCCGACGGCAGTGTACAAATTGCCTACACGTTACCACCACTGATTGTAGTGGTCTTTGGCTTTCAACTGCATGCCACTGCATTTGAACTGCTGTTGCTAACCTTTGGAAGACAGAAATCTTGCTTGCAGAGCAGAAAACAGCTAATTAAAAGAAGCCACCATTTTCTTACAAATTTAACACTTCTATCTCAGCAGGAGTCAGTGTCTGTTGAAATTAAGTAGACAGATACTTTATTAGATATAGAAGGGGTCTTATTTAGGGTTAAAAAAAGAAAAGAAAGAAAGTCAGTGTGTGTTCTGTGCTGGGAAGGGTACTGTATCAACTTACTTTGCTAAATCAGTAAGAGGAGAGATAGCTTAATTGGGGGTGTGGCTTAGACAATATAAAAGCAGGTGACTCCAATTACAACTTTCTGTTGCTAGCCTTTTTTCTTACTAATTGCCCTCCATCCCACCCCTCCACCCACCTACCCTAACCAAGTTCTATTTTTATAGCCACTGGATTTGACTGGCAACAGGAACTTCCTGTTTGGCAGTGGGAAGGGAAGGATCATAGAGAAACACTAGTTTTGTCAACCCTAAAGGAATAAAGTAGCTCGCTCTCCCCCCCAGCTGCTGGTGGTCTGACACTGAGCAAGGAAGAAGGAGGCTACTGAAGAATATAGGAAGTTGTTGTCCCAGAACAGGAAGGGTGAGAGTTGTAAGGCAAGGAGAGAGTAAGCATACAAAGAAACAGGAGAGGGGACACAAAATAAGACATGATAGGAGTGGTGCAGAGCAATGGCTGTGGGGTGGCAGTGTTCCAGGAGACATTCTGGAGGTTGCGATTCTGCCCTATTTGCAGGCACTTCTCTGGTCTGAGGGAGGAGGTTGCCCGTCTCCAGGCTGACCTGGCTAGGATTCGTGAAACCTCCTCCCCCACCCAGGGACCACCAGGGCCAATGCCACTACCTTAGAGGTTGCCAAGAAAGAGGAGAGGCTGGACCAGGGTGGGCTCAGGGAGGGAGAGGTGGTGGAACACAGTTGCATCCCTCCAGCTGCACCTCGCCACAATTCATACGCTCTTTTGGTGGATAGTGGTTCCTCTATGGAGGCACCTGCAGTGGAGACCAAGGAGGATGCTGGGAACCTTCACAAAGGAGACCCACAGGAGGGTGGCATGGGACCCCACAAGGGAAGGAAACAACTCCTGGTGGGGGTATCAATTATTAGGGGGTAGAAGTGGGGGAGGAAGGCGAGAGGGAGGTAAGGTGCCTGCCTGGCGCCACAGCTTGGAGGGACAGGAAGCAAATCCTCAGGATCATGGGAGAAGCTGCATGAGGGAGGGAGCTGGATGTCATTGTCCACCTAGGGACAAATGACCTGGCTAGGAATGGGATCAGAGCAGTGCAAGAGGAGTTTGTGTGGAGTTGGGGAGGGCCTTGACAAGTGGTGCATCACGGTGGCAACCTTCTCGGAGGGTGCTGCCTGTCTATGGCAAGGGTGATGCTAGGGTACTCCTCACCAGGGAATTCAATGAATGGTTGAAAAACTGGTGTGGAGCTCAGGTTGTTGGCTTCATTGGGGACTGGGGAGCCACCTGGAGGGATGCAGACCTATGGTGTGATGGTCTGCATCTGTCCAGAGGGAGAACCAGGATCCTCGGTGAGAGGTTTAAATGCTTCATTGGCAAGCATTTAAACTAGCCAAGGGGGGGAGGCACTTAAAAGGAGCAGGGAAATCCCAGGCTCCCTTCACAAAACACGGTAATTAGTGAGGTAAACACCAAGGTAGAGAAGTCATTAGGGAGCAGGACAGAGGTAAAGGTAAAAAAAGGCAGAGGCAGTAAGGACAGGGATGGGGCTAAAAGAGTTAAGGCCATCAAAAAGAGGACGAGATGAGTACCAATGCCCATAGTCTGTGTAACAAGCTCCCTGAACTAGTGGCCTTGATGGAAGAGGGTTGCCTGGATATTGTGGCAGTCACAGAAACGTGGTACACAGAGAACCATGACTGGGATGTCAACATACCAGGATACGCAATCTACAGGAGGGACAGAGAGGGTAAAAGAGGAGGAGAAGTAGCTCTCTATGTAAAGAAAGGGATCAAAGCAACAGAATTAAAGAGTACACAAGGAGCAGATGAGGCACTCTGGGTCACCCTGGAGACAGGAAATGGCACCACAATCCGCATGGGCATTGTATACAGACCCCCTTCTCAGGGGGAGGGAATGGACAAGAAAATGATAGAAGGCATCCTTAGAATGGCAGAAAAAGGGGACGTATTGTTGATGGGGGACCTGAATATGCCAGATGTTAACTGGAGCACCTTTGCTGCAGGCACATCCAAGAGCAGGGTCATTCTTGATGCCCTACAAGGGGCATGCCTCAGACAGCTAGTATTGGAACCCACTCGGGAAGGAGCAATCTTAGACCTGGTACTCTCAAATGGGGATGGAGAAAGAATCTCAGATTTAGAAGTGGGTAGCCATCTGGGAACAAGCGACCACCAAACAGTGTGGTTCACGATAAACACAGCCATACAATCAAGCCATACAAAAGCAAGAGTATTGGACTTTAGGAGGGCTGACTTTGGAAAATGAGAAGTGCCTCAGAAAAGCACTAGCAAACAGGCAAGAAGGAGGTGGAGGAACAATGGGGAGTAATCAAAACAGCATCACAGAGGCAAAAAGCCTTTGTGTAAAGCAAATCAACAAAACACAACAAAGGAAAAAAACGCTACAGTTCTCAAAAGAGGTGGCAGGGAAGGTTAAGGAGAAAAGGATAGCATTCAGGAAATATAAGGAAACATAGAAGGAGCAGGACAGAGAACTTTATCAGTTAAAGCAGAAGGAGGCAGGGAAAGCAGTCAGAATAGCAAAGGCCCAAACCGAGGAAAGGATAGGCAACTCTGTTAAGAAGTGGGATAAGACCATTTATAGGTACATTAGGGAGTGAAGAAAGACCAAAGGAGGGATACTGAGGCTTAATAAAGGGGAGGGAATGTGGGCAGAGGGTGACAGTGAAAAAGCAGGGATACTGAATGAATATTTCTGCTCAGTATTCACAAAGGAAGAGGAGGGGGAGGTACCTAAACCAAACAAGAGAAACACTCTGAAGATGAGGGTCGATACCAGTCCATTTACAGAAGAAAGGTTTCTGAAAGAACTAATAAAATTGAAGGCTGACAAAGCAATGGGGCCTGATGGGATTCACCCAAGAATTCTAAAAGAACTAAGGGTAGAACTAGTGACACCGCTGATTACTCTCTTTAACAAATCATAGGAAGATGGGATGGTACCTGAGGACTGGAGGAGGGCAGATGTGATTCCTCTTCACAAAAGTGGGAGCAGGACATAGGCAGAAAACTAAAGACCAGTTAGTTTGACCGCAATGGTAGGGAAAGTGATGGAAACTCTTCTGAAGGAAAGAACTGTTGAGTACCTAGAGGTCAGTGGGGCACAGGACCCAAGGCAGCATGGATTCACGATGGGAAGGTCATGTCAGACGAATCTAATAGATTTCTTTGATTGGGTGACCAAAGTAGTAGACCAGGGAGGGGCTGTGGACATGGCCTACCTAGATTTTAGCAAGGCATTTGATACAGTCCCACACAAAAGATTAATACACAAGTTAGCCAGCATTGGAGTGGGTCCCAAGGTGGTAGCCTGGATAAAAAATTGGCTAGACAACAGGATGCAAAAGGTAGTAGTAAACAGAGTCCACAGTGAAGAAAGGAGGGTTACTAGCGGGGTACTGGAGAGTTCAGTACTGGGACCGGTCCTTTTTAATGTCTTTATAAGTGACATTACAGAGGAACTGGAAGGAAAAGTATGTCTCTTTGCAGACGACACAAAGATCTGCAACAGGGTTGATACACAGGAAGGCGTGGAAAGGATGAGAAGGGACTTGGCAAGGTTGGAGGAATGGTCAAATGTATGGCAGCTCAGATTCAGTGCAAAGAAGTGCAAGGTGATGCACCTGGAAAACAAAACCCCTGGGAAAGAGTACACAATGGGGGGTGAGATACTGACAACAGTAAAAATAGAAAGGGGCCTGGGGGTAATTATATCAGATGACCTAAAGGTGGGCAAGCAATGTGAGAAGGCAGTAAGGAAGGCTGGGGGATACTGGGATGCATAGGGAGAGGCATCAATAGTAGAAAACAGGCAGTTGTTATCCCGCTGTACAGACAGTTGGTGAGACCCCATCTGGAGTACTGTGTGCAGTTCTGGAGACCCCATCTTCGCAAAGACATAGACAGAGTGGAGGTTGTCCAGAGGAGGGCCACCAAAATGGTGCAGAATCTGCACCAGCAGACATACAAAGAAAGACTAAAGGAGCTTAATATGTATACCCTTGAGGAAAGAAGGGAGACAGAGGCCTTGATAGAAACTTTCAAGTTCCTCAAGGGAATCAACAAAGTCCAAGAGAGTAGCATCTTTCAGAAAAATAGATGTGCAAGAACAAGTGGGCACAATTTGAAGATAGAGAGGGGAAGGCTCAGAGGTAATGTGAGGAAGTATTTTTTCATGGAGAGGGTTGTGGATGCATGGAACAGCCTCCCTGAGGAGGTTGTGGAGTCAAGAACAGTGGGGGAATTCAAGAATGCATGGGACAGACATAAGGCAATCCAAGCGGGGGGTAGGAGAAAGTATGCTGTTGGTTAACTAGGATCTGCAGCTTATCTGTTAGGTAGGAAAATGGGCAGACTTGGTGGGCCAAGCGGTCCTTATCTGCTGTCAAATTCTATGTTTCTATGTTTCTGATTCATATGGTGGCACTATGTTTCTTGCACATGCATGCAAGCAAACAAAAATGGCACAAGAAGCCTTTTCAAAAGCCTATCAAATTGACAGGTCAAACTTACTAACACCAAGAGACAAAACAGTTGAAAATCAGAATCAGATGGTCCCCTTTGTGACTGCTCACAGTACATCAGCAATGACAATACGGAATATTGTCAAAAATAGGTAGTCAGTTTTGTCCTAAGATGAGGAACTTGGTAGACTTATGGGCAATTCCCCCAGAACTAGTTTTTGCAGGGGGGTGACAGTTTCAAAGATCACCTAAGTAAGAGTCACTGCTGTGAGCCAATACCAGACAGACAGGAATACAGAAAAGGTTTTACAGTTGTAGACATTGTAACATGTGGCGTTTGAGTGTCATAGGTGGAATCTTTGTTCATCCCAGAACTGGTAGTAAGTATAAACTACATGATTTCGTAAACTGTCAAACAGAATCCATAGTGTATGAGGCCTGGTGCTCATTTGGGCAGATTTATGTTGGGAGAACTGTGTGCTCCCTGAAGTGTTGCATCCAGGAACAAGTAAAGGCAATTATTAATAAAAATATGAAGAATGTTCTGGGTGTACACTTCAGAGTGGCACACAACTCCTCCATACAAGGATTCCGTTTCAGAGCCTTGGAATGGAGTCAAACCATCAACTCGTGGAGGAGACAGACTAAAAATTCTTCTCCAGTGTGAGACCAAGTGGATAGTGACTCTAGGCTCAGTGTATCTGGATGGTCTGAATGACCAAGTTGATTTTAAACTGTTCCTGTAACAGATAGCCTTTAAAGGATTTTCTGCCAAAATCAATTCAGTGTTTTCTGTTGCATTCTCTGATAAAGATTGAATTATTTTCCGTATGATAGGTAACCATACTTTGCCTCTGTATTGTCCTCTTGATTCCACAATGCTATGTTAATTTACTATTAGAAACATAGAAACATTGAATTTGACGGCAGATAAGGACCACTTGGCCCACCTAGTCTGCCCATTTTTCTACCTAACAGATAAGCTGCAGATCCTAATTAACCAACAGCTTACTTCCTCCTACCCCCCACTAGGACTGCCTTATGTCTATCCCATGCATTCTTGAATTCCCCCACTGTTCTTGACTCCACGACCACCTCAGGGAGGCTGTTCCATGCATCCACAACCCTCTCTGTGAAAAAATACTTCCTCACATTACCTCTGAGCCGTCCCCCCTCTATCTTCAAATTGTGCCCCCTTGTTCTTGCACATCTCTTTTTCTGAAAGATGCCACCCTCTTGGACTTTGTTGATTCCCTTGAGGTACTTAAAAGTTTCTATCATGTCCCCTCTCTCCCTCCTTTCCTCAAGGGTATACATATTAAGCTTCTTTAGTCTTTCTTCATATGTCTTCTGGTGCAGACCCTGCACCATTTTGGTTGCCCTCCTCTGGACAGCCTCCACTCTGTCTATGTCTTTGCAGAGATGGGGTCTCCAGAACTGAACACAGTACTCCAGATGGGGTCTCACCAGCTGTCTGTACAGAGGGATAACAGCTGCCTGTTTTCTACTATTGATGCCTCTCCCTATGCATCCCAGTATCCCTCAGCCTTCCTTACTGCCTTCTCACATTGCTTGCCCACCTTTAGGTCATCTGATATAATTACCCCCAGGCCCCTTTCTATTTTTACTGTTGTCAGTATCTCACCCCCCATTGTGTACTCTTGCCCTGGGTTTTTGTTTCCCAGGTGCATTACCTTGCACTTCTTTGCATTGAATCTGAGCTGCCATTGACCATTCCTCCAACCTTGCCAAGTCCCTTCTCATCCTTTCCATTCCATCTGGTGTATCAACCCTGTTGCAGATCTTTGTGTCATCTGCAAAGAGACATACTTTTCCTTCCAGTTTCTCTGCAATGTCACTTATAAAGACATTAAAAAGGACCGGTCCCAGTACTGAACCCTGCAGTACCCCGCTAGTAACCCTCCTTTCTTCACTGTGGACTCCATTTACTACTACCCTTTGCGTCCTGTTGTCTAGCCAATTTTTTATCCAGGCTACCACCTTGGGACCCACTCCAATACTGGCTAACTTGTGTATTAATCTTTTGTGTGGGACTGTATCAAATGTCTTGCTAAAATCTAGGTAAGCCATGTCCACAGCCCCTCCCTGGTCTACTACTTTGGTCACCCAGTCAAAGAAATCTATTAGGTTAGTCTGACACGACCTTCCCATCGTGAATCCATGCTGCCTTGGGTCCTGTGCCCCACTGGCCTCTAGGTACTCAACAGTTCTTTCCTTCAGAAGTGATTCCATCATTTTACCTACCACTGAGGTCAAACTAACTGGTCTGTAGTTTCCTGCCTCTGTCCTGCTGCCACTTTTGTGAAGAGGAATCACAACCGCCCTCCTCCAGTCCTCAGGTACCATCCCATCCTCCCATGATTTGTTAAAGAGAGCAGTCAACGGTGTCATTAGCTCTACCCTTAGTTCTTTTAGAATTATTGGGTGTATCCCATCAGGCCCCATTGCTTTGTCAGCCTTCAATTTTATTAGTTCTTTCAGAACCTTTTCTTCTGTAAATGGACTAGTATCGACCCCCTATCTTCAGAGTGTTTCTCTTGTTTGGTTTAGGTACCTCCCCCTCCTCTTCCTTTGTGAATACTGAGCAGAAACATTTGTTCAGTATCCCTGCTTTTTCATTGTCACCCTCTACCCACATTCCCTGCCCTTTATTAAGCCTCAGTATCCCTCCTTTGGTCTTTCTTCCCTCCCTAATGTACCTATAAAAGGTCTTATCCCCTTTCTTAACAGAGTTGCCTATCCTTTCCTCGGTTTGGGCCTTTGCTATTCTGACTGCCTTCCCAGCCTCTTTTTGCTTTAACTGATAAAGTTCTCTGTCCTTCTCCTTCTGTGTTTCCTTATATTTCCTGAATGCTATCCTTTTCTCCTTAACCTTCCCTGCCACCTCTTTTGAGAACCATAGCATATTTTTCCTTCGTTGTGTTTTGTTGATTTGCTTTACACAAAGGCTTGTTGCCTCTGTGATGGCTGTTTTGATTACTCCCCATTGTTTCTCCACCCCTCCTTCTTGCCTGTTTACTAGTGCTTTTCTGAGGCACTCTCTCGTTTTCCCAAAGTCAGCCCTCCTAAAGTCCAATACTTTTGCTTTTGTATGACTTGATTGTATGGCTGTGTTTATCGTGAACCACACTGTTTGGTGGTTGCTTGTTCCCAGATGGCTACCCACTTCTAAATGTGAGATTCTTCCTATTGTTAAATGAAATGTCCTAAACCATTTTTTGACTCAGTATTTCTGTTTTTTTCTTTTTTGCCTTCCCCTTGTAACAGTCACTTCATGTGCATGCAAGTATATAAGCCATTATTTATACAAATACAGCCACTGACCAAGAGCATATCACTGAGGAGGCTGGACAACATGCAGTATTACAGGCCCAACTGAAGGATACCAATACATGTTTGTTGTAATGAATGCCACTGCAAATATTTTTGTACACATACCCTGTAGACACTTGCACCTAAAGGCTTGAATGATGATCTGTCTTAACATATGCTTCCTCAGAAAATGCTGCAAGGTTGCGCTGTGGTGTGGCAAAATGGCAGACGGACTTGAAACTGCTAATGGTATAAGGGCCCTTATATGGCCAGATTAAAATGGCTACCCAACAGGTTGCAGTAAACAGACTAAACATAAATTAAACTAGACTAAAGCAGCTTAATATGTATACCCTTGAGGAAAGGAGGGAGAAGGGGGACATGATAGAAACTTTGGCAGAAGACACCAGGCGAAAGGACTGCTGTGTGACTGAACTTCTCTGCTGGGACTAGAGTAGAAGAACTTTTGTACTTGGACCTTTAATTTAGGGTAAAAAAAAACTAACATACAAAACAAAAAAAAAGTGTGTGTTTGTCTGGGTTAACTGAACTGAATGGGTATCTGAACAGTTATTTAGGTGTAAATCTCAGGTGATTGAAAGGACTTAACTGCTGTGAGGTTTAAGTTACTTGTAGAAAGATCTAGTAAGTAGGGGGAGTGGCTTAGCTAGAAGGAAGCTACATTTAAAGACTGCCTTAGAAAGATTCTGCTAATAGCTTGGCAGAAGACACCAGGAGAAAGGACTGCTGTGTGACTGAACTTCTCTGCTGGGACTATATTGCCCTCCTTCCCTCCCCTTCCCTCCACCGCCCCACCCAAAGCTAGTTCTATTTTTATAGGCACAGGATTTGACTGACAACAGGAACTTCCTGTTTGGGAGCAGGAAGTGAGTGATCACAGAACCACCAAAGACCCACCATCCTAGAAGGGCAAAAGTAGCTCTCTGGCCCCCTCTAGCTGCTGGAGGTCTGCCTCTGAGCAAGTAACTAGTCTACTGAGAAATATAGGATATTCTTGTCTCAGAACAGGACAATCAGAAGCTTAAAAGGCACACAGGCAGAAAGTAAGGAGAGAGAGAAAAAAAAAACAGAGGAAAGAGTAAGGATTGCAAACAGTTAAGGGGCCAGAAATAAGACATGATTGGAGTGGTGCAGTGCAGTGGCTGTGGAGCAGCAGTCTTCCGGGAGATGTTCTGGAGGATGCGGTGTTGTCCCATCTGCAGGCACCTCTCTGGGCTGAGGGAGGAGGTTGCCCATCTACAGGCTGAGTTGGCCAGGATTTGTGGGACCTCATCTTCCATCCAGGGACCACCAGTGCCTCTGCCGTTGCCTCAGAGGTTGTCAAGAAAGAGGAGCAGTTGGACCACAATGGGCTCAGGGAGGGTGAGGGTGGTGGAACAGAGGCGCATCCCTCCAGTTGTACCTCTTCACAATTCCTATGCCATTCTGCCAAAGTGTGGTCCCTCTATGGATGCACCCACAGTGGAGACCAAGAAGGATACTGGGAACCTCCACAAAGGAGACCCACAGGAGGGAGGCAGGGGACCCTGCAGGGGAAGGAAACAACTCCTGGTGGGGGACTCCATTGTTAGGAAGGTAGAACTGGGGGAGGAAGGGGAGAGGGAGGTGAGGTGCCTGCCTGGTGCCATGGCTTTTAGGGACAGGGAGCAAATCCTCAGGATTGCCAGAGCAGCTGCACAGGGGAAGGAGCTGGATGTCATTGTCCACCTAGGGACAAATGACCTGGCTAAGAGAGGGATTAGAGAAGTGCAGGAAGAGTTTATGGAATTGGGGAGGGGCCTTAGTCAAGTAGCACGCACGGTAACCTTCTCGAAGGTGCTGCCCATCTATGGCATAGGAGAGGCTAGGGTGTTCCGCACCATGGTATTCAATCAGTGGTTGAAAAACTGGTGTGGAGCTCAGGGATTTGGCTTCATCGGGGACTGGGGGTCCACCTGGAGTGATGCAAGCCTATATTGGCATGATGGGCTGCATCTGTCCAGGAGGGGAACCAGGATCCTAGGTGATAGGTTTAAATGCTTCATTGGCAAGCTTTTAAACTAGCCAAGGGGGGAGACACTGGAAAGGAGCAGCGAAATCCTAGCCCCCCAAATAATCATGGTAGTAAGTGTGGCAAACACCAACATAGAGGTGTCGATAGGGAGAAGGGCAGGGGTAAATGGATAAAGTGACAAAGGCAAGAAGGACAGGGATGGAGCAAAAGGGAGTAAGGCCATCAGGAAGTGGAGGGTAATGAGTACCAGTGCCCATAGTCTGGGCAACAAGCTCCCTGAGCTGCTAGCCTTGATGGAAGAGGGATGCCTGGATATCGTAGCAGTCACAGAAACATGGTGCACAGAGAACCATGACTGGGATGTTAACATACCAGGGTACATAACCTACAGGAGAGACAGACAGGGGAGAAGAGTGGGAGGAGTAGCTCTTTATGTAAAGAAAGGGATAAAAGCAACTGAACAAAGGAGCAAACAGGGAGGAGATGAGGCAGTGTGGGTCATCTTGGAGACTGGAAAGTGCACCACAATCCGCACAGGGGTTGTGTACAGACCCCCATGTCAGGGGGAGGGAATGGACAAGGATATGATAGAAGGCATTCTTAGAATGGCAGAGAAAGGGGAGATACTGTTGATGGGAGACCTGAATATGCCAGATGTTAATTGGAGCACATTTGCTGCAGCCACATCCAAGAGCAGGGCCATTCTTGATGCCCTACAGGTGGCAGGCATTAGACAGCTAGTTTCAGAACCCACTCATGAGGGAGCAATCTTAGACCTCGTACTCTCAAACGGGGCAGTGAGAGGATCTCTGATCTAGAAGTGGGTTGCCATCTGGGGACAAGTGACCATCAAACAGTGTGGTTCACATTAAACTCAGCTACAGAGTCAAGCCATACAAAAGTGAGGGTACTGGACTTTAGGAGGGCTGACTTTGGCAAGATGGGAGAGTGCCTCAGAAAAGCACTAGCAAACAGGCTAGAAGGAGGTGTGGAGCAACAATGGGGAATCATCAAAACTGCTATCACAGAGGCAACAAGCCTTTGTGTGAAGCAAATAAACAAATCAAAATGAAAGAAAAAGCCACTATGGTTCTCAAAAGAGGTGGCTGTGAAAGTCAGGAAAAAAAGATAGCATTCTGGAAGTATAAGGAAACACAGAAGAAGCAGGACAGAGAGCTGCACCAGTTAAGGCAGAAGGAAGCAGGGAGGGAAGTCAGAATAGTAAAGGCCCAAACTGAGGAAAGATCGCCAACTCAGTTAAGAAGAGGGATAAAACCTCTTATAGGTACATCAGCGGTATGAAAGACAAACGGAGGAGGGATAGTGAGGCTGAATAGAATGAACGGTGGGTGGGCAGAGGGGACAGTGAAAAGCAGGGATACTGAATGAATATTTCTGCTCAGTATTCACAAAAGAGAGGGGAAGTGCCTAATCCAATTAACAGAAGCACTCTTGATAGGGGGTCGATCCCAGTCCTTTCACAGAAGAAAGGGTTCTGCAAGAACTCCTAACACTGAAGGTGGACAAAGCAATAGGTCCTGATGGAATTCACCCAGAATTCTAAAAGAATTAAGGGAGGAACTAGTGAAACCACTGGCTACTCTTTTTAATAAATCATGGGAGGATGGTGTGGTACCCGAGGACTGGAGGAAGGCGGATGTGATTCCCCTTCACAAAAGTGAGACCAAGACAGGGGCAGGAAACTACAGACCTGTCAGTCTGACCTCTGTGATAGGAAAGTGATGGAGTCACTTCTGAAGGAAAGAATAGTTGAGTACCTAGAGACCAGTGGAGCACAGGACCCAAGGCAACATGGGTTCACAGCAGGAAGGTCATGTCAGACGAATCTAATAGATTTCTTTGACTGCGTGACCAAAGTAGTAGACTAGGGAGGGGCTGTGGACATGGCCTACCTAGACTTTAGCAAGGCATTTGACACAGTCCCACACAAAGATTAATAGTCAAATTAACCAGCCTGGGAGTGGGTCCCAGGGTGGTAGCCTGGTAAAACATTGGCTGCACAACAGGACACAGAAGGTAATTGTAAATGGAGTCCACTCTGAAGAAAGAGGGGTTACTAGTGGGGTACCGCAGGTTTCAGTATTGGGTCCAGTCCTTTTTAATGTCTTCATCAGTGACATTGCAGAGAGACTGGAAGGAAAAGTATGCCTTTTTGCAGATGATACAAAGATCTGTAACAGGATTTATACACAAGGAGGCGTGGAAAGGATGAAAAGGGACTTGGCAAGGTTGGAGGAATGGTCAGAAGTATGGCAGCTAGGATTCAATGCAAAGAAGTGCAAGATAATGCACCTGGGAAACAAGAACCCAAGGGAAGAATACACGATGGGTGGGGAGGTAGTAACAACAACAAAAAAGGAAAGGGACCTGGGGGTAATCATATCAGATGACCTTAAAGTTAGCAATCAATGTGAGAAGGCAGTAGGGAGGTCTGGGGATATACTGGGATGTATAGGGAGAGGCATCAGCAGCAGAAAACAGGAAGTTGTTATCCCTCTGTACAGACAGTTGGTGAGACCCCATCTGGAGTACTGTGTCCAGTTCTGGAGACCTCATCTCCGTAAGGACATAGGATAGAGGTAGTCCAGAGGAGGGCAACTAAAATGGTGCAGGGTCTGCAAGAGAAGCCATATGAGGAGAGACTAAAGGAGCTCAATATGTATACCCTTGAGGAAAGAAGGGAGAGGGGGGACGTGATAGAAACTTTTAAGTACCTCAGTGGAATCAACAAAATCCAAGAGGGTAGCATCTTTCAGAAAAAGAGACTTACAAGAACAAGGGGACACAATTTAAAGTTTGAAGGAGGGCAATTCAGGGGCAATGTGAGGAAGTATTATTTCACAGAGAGGGTAGTGGATGCATGGAACAGCCTTTCTGAGGAGGTTGTGAGGTCTAAAACTGTGGGAGATTTCAAGAATGCATGGGACAGACATACGGCAATTCTTGTGGGGGTTGGAAGAAATAGGCTGTTGGCTAACTAGGATCTGCGGCCTGTCCTGTAGGTAGGGAAATGGGCAGACTAGATGGGTCTAGCGGTCCTTATCTGCTGTCAAAGTCTATGTTTCTATGTTTCTATGTTTCAACTATCTCAAGGGAATTAACAAAGTACAAGAGGGTAGTATCTTTCAGAAGAAGAGATGTGCAAGAACAAGAGGGCACAATTTGAAGATAGAGGGGTGACGGCTCAGAGGTAATGTTGGAAAGTATTTTTTCACAGAGAAGGTTGTGGATGCATGAAACAGCCTTTCTGAGGAGGTTGTGGAGTCAGGAACAGTGGGAGAATTCAAGAATGCATGGGACAGGCATAAGGCAATTCTAGTGGGGGGTAGAAGGACGTAATCTGTTGATTAACTAGAATCTGCAGCTTATCCATCAGGTAGGGAAATGGGCAGACTGGGTGGGCCCAGCGGTCCTTATCTGCCATCAAATTCTATGTTTCTATGTTTCTATAATATGTACCTTGCTAGGCAAGCTTTTTGAATAGGTGGTATATTACCCTAAGCCTGGATATACCAGACCCAGTTTGGCAAAAACAGCAAAATGTTATAAACAATAGTGAAAACTCCAAAGTAATGGCTAAATGTGGCAGAGTGACAAAAGGGCTAAACAGTAATGTGAGTCTTTTAGCACAGAATGTAAACAGAGAAGACTAAACAGTTTAAGCCTCTACAAAAACACACACACACACACACACACACACGCACACACACATTAGTTCATTTTCTTTTTATGTTATTCATAGCCAAAGGGTAATGCATTCAAGACATCCAGTATGAATTTGTAAAAACCAGAAAGTTAATAACAATTGCAAGTTGAGCAAAAGAAACAGGAAAATACTTACTGAACTGGGTTGTTTTAAGGGTGTGATTGTTTCCGGTCTCCAAAACTCGTATTTTAAAGTACTTAGAGAGATTCGCCAGCAGGAAGAAACCAGTGTTAACATTTTGAAAACCTAAATCCATGTGGAGCTTCTACCATTTGTCAGAGCTTGAAAAAATGCTAGGTAGGCCACATCCACTGCTCCACTCTGATCTAATTCCTTGGTCATGTAGTTAAAGAAATCTATCTGATTTGTTTGCCATGACCCCCCCCCCATGAATCCATGCTGACTCAGGTCTTGTAACCAGCTGGATTCAAAATATTCCACAATCCTTTCTTTCAGCAGTGACTCCTTTAACTTTCCCACCACTAAAGTCAGGCTGACTAGCCTATAATTGCCAACCCCTTCCCTGCTGCCACTTTTGTGAAGTGGGACTACATCTGCTCTCCTCCAGTCCCCCCAGACCACTCCTGTTTCTAATGAGCTGTTAAACAGGACTGTCAGAGGTGCAGCCTGTACCTTCCTGAGTTCCCTCAATACCATTGGAGGTACCCATCTGGCCTCATTACTTTGTTCACTTTCAGTTTAGTGAGTCCCTTCAAGACTCTCCTCCAAGAAACAGACTAGTGTCTACCTCCCTCCCTCCAATGCTCCTTTAACTTTTTGTGGCCCCCTCTCCTTCCTCTGTGGACACTGAACAAAAGTATTTGTTCTGGATGTTTGACTTTTTCTGGTCCTCCTCTGCACAGTCCCCCCCCCCTTCCCTTTTTAATCTTATGATCCCACCCCTGGTCTTTGTCCTTTTGTTTACATACCTAAAAATGTCTTGTCCCCCTTTGTCACTGCTTGAGCTATTCTCTCTTCAAGTTTTCACCTTTGTGCTCCTTACTGCTCTCTCTGCTTCCATCTGTTCCCCCGATACACCTTCCTATTCTCCTCCCTCTGTGTGTCCTTATACCTTCTGAATGCTACCCTTTTAGCCTTAATCTTTTCTGCCACCTCTTTCAAGAATCATAGAGGTATCTTTTTCCTCTTGCTTTTGCTCGCTTGATGCAGAGGTTTGTTACCTTCCCTATGGATCTTTTTAGTTTTGCCCACTGTTCCTTCACCTCCCAGGTCATCCCCCAACTGGGTCATCCCTGAGGCATTTGCCCATTTTTTCAAAATCTGCTCTCCTGAAGTTCAGGACCCTCACCCTTGTGTGCTTCAATTCTACAGTCATCTTTATATTGAACCACACTTTACGGTGATTGCTGTTCCCCAGGTGGTCTCCTACCTTAAGTTCTGCAACACTGTCACTGTTAGTGAATACCAGGTCCAGTACATCCTCATCATGAGTGGGTTCACTGACTAGTTGCCTGAGGAATGCCTCCTGTAGGGAGTCCAGGATGTCCCTGCTTCTAGCTGAAACTGCAACTGGGAGGTTACAATCTACATCTGGCAGACTTAATTCCCCCAACAGCAGCACCTTCCCCTTTTCTGCCATCTTGTCAATAGCTTCCACCAGTACTTTATCTAACTCCCCTTCCTGTGCCAGAGGTCTGTAGACCACACCAGTGTGAATACAATAGAATAGAGGCTCCATTCCCCATCTCTAAGGTGACCCACTGTATCTCTGCTCCCCCTGTATTCTCTGTATCTCTGTTGCTTTTATGCCTTCCTTCACATAAAGCACTACACTCCTCCTTTCTTTCCCACCCTTTCCTCCTGAACAGAGTGTGGCCTGGTATGGACATGTCCTAGTAATGGTTTGCAGTGCACCATGACTCTATAATGGCCACACTAGCCAGGTCTGCCTCTGTCATTATGGCCTTTAGTTCCAGAATCTTATTTCCTAGTCTTCAATCATTCGCATACATGACCTTCCAGATTGTGTTACCACTCTGGTTGTTAGCCCCTTTATTTCCTTTTTGCCCTCTATACTTTCTCCTTCTCTTTTTAATGCTTCAGTTCTCATCCCCTTTCATTTCTACCACCCTGCTTCCTTTTTAATTTCCACACAGAGGATTCCATTCCCCTTGGGTTCTCCCTGTTTTCTACTTCAGCCTGGGGGGGTGGGGTACTGCCTCCCCAATGTTTTCTGCCACCCCCCTCAGCTAGTTTAAATGTTTATCCAAGTAACAGCTAAACCATCCACTGAGGGCTGCGGTTTCCCTCCGAGATGGATGCAGGCCATCACCCCCTAAAAGGCCCTTATCTCTCCAGGTGGATCCCCAGTCACCAATGTAGCTGAACCCTCCTCTTGGCACCATTTCATCAACCATTAGTTGAAGGTCTTGGTTCAGAGATTATTCTCCTTCCCCCTGTTGTAGACAGGCAGCACCTCAGCAAAAGCCACTGAGCATGCTACCTGTCTAAGACCCCAGCCCAGCTCCTTAAACTCCCCCTGCACTATCCCAGTCCTGTCCCATGCCAGGTCATTAGTCCCAAAGTGGACAATGATATCCAGTTCTACCTCCAGTCCTGCTGCCCTAGCAATCCTCTGGATCTGCTTCCCATCCCTGCAGGCCATGGCAATGCGTAGGCACCTAACCTCCCTCTACCCCATTTTTCTATTCCCAAATCTATCCCCTTTCACAATCAAGTCCCCTACCAGAAATTGCTTCTTCCTCCTCTGGAGTTCTCTGCCTAACTCCTTGGGGTCTCCACTCTGGAGAACCCCCACATCCTCCCCATCCACTGCCATGGGTGCTTCCCTCTGGCAGTTCCACCTCGCCAGAGCAGTGTAGGAATTTCATAGAAGTACTGTTTGGGGAATCTGCCACTGAACCACCACTCCCACCCTTCCAGAGCCCACTATAGTTCAGTTGTTCCTCCTCCTTCCTGACATCCTCTGGGGTAACAGTGTTAGACTTGGTGACCCCTGGGTGAGGGAAAAGGTCCCCTGAATCCTAACCAGCTAAGCATGGAGTCTAGTGACTTCCTCCCTCAACCCAGACAGGTGTACACAGATGTGGCAGCAGCACCTCTCCAGTGCAGCTTGCATCGTCACTGAAAGGGTCCATGTAAACATGCAGCAGGACCAGCGTGAAAGGTCGATGCAGCACAGAGGTGGTTCCAGAAATTAAATGGAGCAGCTGTGTAAACGCAGCTTAAGAAGCATAGATCTGGCAAAGGCACAGTTATTACAAAAAACAAAGGCAATTGCAGGCACTACACAAAGTGGAAAGGAAAGAATAAGTAAACATGCATACAATGTGCCACTTTCTTAAGAGTCTACCATTTCTTATTCATCTGTGAGCTCCTCAGAGTCAGACCATGTAGACAGCAGAGGCAGTGAGTACATTCCTGCAACAGAGGCAGTGCATGATATGGGGACGTTGATGATGAGGACTCAAAGGGACCTGCTGGTGTGAAATGTCAGATCAAGAAACCTGGAGAAAAAGTCATCAAAGGAAAGATTATTAGGGGGCTAGTGAAAAGGAAAGTGCAAATGAAGCTATGCCTGTCTTATCTGTCTTCCACTCAGATATCCACTGAGGACCTTGAGGAAAATATAGAATTTAACATAGACATGACAAGAGATGATTCAGAAGTTTGCAATTCCAGAAAAAAAAGTGAAAAAGGTACCATCTTCTGTTTGCAGTTGTTTTGTAAGTTTGCCATGTGAGCACGTGCAGCGAACTTCTTGCGGTAGAGTGACTTTTGAGGGGTGTGACACTGTCTGTCCAATGCAGAGTGGTCTGCAAGGGGCTTGACAGTATCACATGAATCATCAGCCAGTCTGATCATGATGCTGTTTTGCCAGATGTGGTCTGCACTTGAAAAGAAAATGCCACACCAATCATACTGCAGCTTTTTCCTTTCATCTGCAGAACATCACCCAGCGAACAGCAACAGGCCAGTAGTACTCGAGGGAAATTAAGAAAAATATGCAAAATAAAATATACCAGAGGTTACATAAATATGCAAGAATGCAGGGCCCATGGCTGTAAACCCCAGCACTTAAGTTCAAGTCCAAGGCGTGACTCTTCACGGCTGTGCTGGAGTTTACAGCCACGGGCGTAGCTTCTGGGCTATTTCATTTTGTGTATTTTTCTTAATTTCCATCAAGTGCTGCTGGCCTGTGTGTTTGTATGCAATGTATAAATAGTTGCCTACAATGGGGTGCCCAATCACCATGCCGGCAGTAGCTTCCTCCCTCCAACCATTGCCGACAACGGGGTGCCCAGTCCCTGTGCTGGCAGTAGCCCCCTCCCTCCGACCAGTGTGGGACACTGTGGAGCCCACTCTCAGTGTCCCCAGTTGTCATAACCTCCCCCACTACTGTGGAACACTGGGGAGTCCACCCCCAGTGTCTCCAAACATTTCCATACATTGTCCCTGTAAAAAAGGAAACTGTCCACCGATGTGTTATTTTTTCATGTAAAAAGAAAACGGTCCCTCGTCATCTTCCTCACCCCTCTCCCATCCCAACTCTTCCACTGAGCACCCCACCACCACACACCCCCCTTATCCTATACTTACCACCGGAGGTCAAGTGCTGTCATCTTCTCTTGACCGGACACGTCTGCACTCTTCAAAGCTGAACTGCAAACTGAAGAATCAAGGTAACTGACGTATAATGACAGTCAATGGGGCTTTGAATGTATGTTGATATCTCAGCCATTTTTTGGTATTTTTGTACCAGATTTTCAACATAGTCTTTTTGGGACCCCACCTCATGAACACTGGCACTGTCATTTCATTACTCGGTCTCGAAAGGTGATATCACGGTCACTGCGTGGAAACACCTTTTGGGATCCAGTAATTAAATGACAGTGCCTCTGTTCATGAGGAGGGGTCCCAAAAAGCCCATGTTGAAAATTTGGTGCAAAAATACGTAAAATGCTTGAGTTATGCACTCTTGTTGGCATTTCCTTACACATACATGTAACTTTGCCAATTTTTAATATTTTCACTCTAAATTTTCAACATACACATTTTTGTCATACCAGCTCATGAACACTACAGCTGTCATTTCTAACATCCTGTCCGAAATGTGTTTTTGCACATGTAGCGCAGAATGGCATGGTCATTGTGCAAAATCACCTTTCAGGACCAAGTAAGGAAATTACAGTACCAGTGTTCATGAGGCGGGGTCCCAAACAGCCCATATTGAAAATTTGGTGCAAAAATACAAATAAACGCCCGAGTTATGCGTGCTCATTGACATTTTCCTATGCATGTGTGTAACTTTGCCAATTTTTTATAGTTTCACTCCAAATTTTCAACATGCATGTTCTTTCACACCACAGAAAAGTACAGCTTTCATTTCTCACATTCTGCCTGAATTGTATTTTCACACCTGTGGCGCAGAGTGGTGCAGTTATTGCACCAAATTACCTTTCAGGACAGAGTAAGGAAATGATAGTACCAGCGTTCATGAGGTGTAGTCCCAAAAACCCATGTTGAAGATTTGGTGTCAAAATTTAAAAAAATGACTGTGTTATGGGCATTATGGGACAAGCATAGGGGAACCATAGAGGTAAAGCAGAAGGATTGACAGAAGCCGTAATCAAGTATGGACCTTATAGGCAGACTGGATGGGCTTAGCAGTCCTTATCTGCCAACAATTTCTATGTTTCTATGTTTTGCTATGCATGCTCATGATTGGAGACAGCCACAGGATTGGGGGTGGGGTTGCTGACAGTCACCAAGGACCTGGGGGTTATTATTTCAGATGACCTGAAAATGTCAAAGCAGAGTACAAAGGCAGCAGGGAAGGCCAGTGGCATGCTGTGATGTATAGCTAGGGGTACCACCAGCAGAACACAGGAGGTAGTGATGTCGTTATATAAAGCCCTGGTCAGGCCTGACAAGGAGTACTGTGTGCAGTTCTGGAGTACCTCAAGGGCATAAACAAGGTGCAGGGGGGAGACATCTTGCAGTACAGGAGGAGTACAAGAAAGATGGGGCATGACATGATATCGGAAGGTGGCAGGGAGAATGTGAGGAAGGTTTTCTTCACAGAGAGGGTGCTGGATGCATGGAATGGTCTCCCACAAAAGCTGTTGGGAGCAAGCACTGTGGTTGGATTTAAACATGCATGGCACAGGCAAAGGGTACCATAGAGGTAAAACAGAGCCGTAGATCAAGTATGGGACTTATGAACACACTGGATGGGCCTAGCGGTCCTTATCTGCCAACAATTTCTATGTTTCACTACGCACGCTCATGACTGGCGAGAGCCACAGGATGGGGGGGGGGTAGTTGCTGACAGTCACTAAGGAAGAAAGGGACCTGGAGGTTATTATTTCAGATGAGAGTACAAGGGCAGCAGGGAAGACCAGTGGCATGCTGGGGTGCATAGGCAGGAGTATCCCTTATTCCACCTGCTTCCTTGACTTGTCCTGCCCCACCTGGTACAATACTGATACCAACGTCAAACTTCAGCATTGACAAATACTTGTTCACATTGACCCAAAGAACAGTTTGTGAGCAATATGCTGTTTATGTAAGGCCCCTTTAAGCAGAGGAATACAGGCAAGCAACCTTGGCAAACCAACCTTAATAAATCACTTACAGAAAATACATCCTCTTTAGTGGGCCAGGTCCCAAGGTGACATGGCACAGAATGTTGCAGGGGTTGACAGTGGTACACAGGCTGGTGGTAGTGGTAAGGATAATTTTTCCATATCTAGCGCAAAATCTTAGACACCGAACAGGGCTTTGAATGTGCCCACCATATTATCTCCCCCTTTATTTGCTAGAACGTTATCAGAATCTGAAAACTTCTCAATTGAAAACAGAAAACAATTTTCTTCTCTGTCTCCTCCTGCCTTTTTCAGTGTGCCAGTTGCACCTCAGAAACAGTTAGCAGCTCATCAGTCCTTCAAATTCAGAACTAATTATGACTAAAGTCATCCCACTGCTCACCAGTTAAATAAAGCAATAGTTGCTCAGATAGCACTTCTGTGGATCATACCACTATCTGTCAGATAGTGCTGGTATCTTACCTAGGATCCTACCAGAAATCCTACCAAAGACAGATGTAGGATCCAGGGTCAGATAGCGATGGATCCTAGTTAGGATCTGGGGATCCTAGGTCAGATAGTAGGGTCCGGAGTCAGATAGTGATGGATCCTAGTTAGGATCAGGGGATCCTAAGTCAGATCCAGGGATCCTAGGTCAGATAGGATCCAGGGTCAGATAGCGATGGAGCCTAGGTCAGATAGTTAGGATTTGGGGTCAGATAGCGATGAATCTTAGTTAGGATCCAGGAATCCTAGGTCAGATCCAGTGATCCTAGGTCCGATAGTTTGGATCTGAGGTCAGGTAGCAATGGATCCTAAGTCAGATACAGGGATCCTAGGTCAGATAGTTAGGATCTGAGCTGGATCTGTTGCTAGGATCCACAACATTTGTTGCTAGGATCCGCAGGATCCACAACATTTATAGGATCAATGCACTGGATCCTAAAGTGTAGGATCCATCATCAGATAGCACTGCCATCTGGTATGCCCCCCTGTATGGTGACACCATTACAGCAAACACGTCAATGCCGACAACATCGACAGTTCGCTGTAATGGTCTGCCTGAGACCCCAGCACTCTGTTCCCCAGTCCTGCACCACCTCCCTGAATCAACTGTGACTCAGAGTTGATCATCCTTAAGTTCGGGGGATTCAGGAGCGAAGCCCCCGATGAAAAAACAACCAGGGTCTCCTGCTGGATTTATGTCAACCGCAACTTGCGGTTGACATAAATCCATCATTATGATGTCAGTCGACAATGCAGTTGTTGAACTGGCATTGTAGAACCCTGCTATCCTACCACAGCAACTATCTGGCCAAATGGGAGGTACTGTATCTGTTGGTATCCTAGTTTCTAGGATAGTATCTGAGCAACACTAATCTGCACTGATTGTACTGGAGATGCATCCCTTTTCTATTCCTGGTTCTGCTTGTTTTTTGGGAGGTTATTAAAATTGCTGTCCCTCAGTACCAGCTGCCATCATGGACATATTCCTCCAGAAAGGCTGTGCCAGTTCCTTATAGGGCATTGCACCAGAATGTATACAGTTTCTTTCAGTTATCAGCTATTAAAGCAGTACATTATTTGTGGCTCATTTCAAAAAACAAGCCTGCTCATCATCTGACCCTTGCTGGATAACTTCCTTTTCACATGCTATTTGAAGTGGTAGTTCTTTTGCCTGTGTTAAGTCTTTTTTAGCATGTGGGTCCTGTGGTGTAGCTGTGATTTATATATATATGTTTCTTTTTTTTTCCCCAACTCTTTTTCTGCTCTGCTTTGACCATGAGGAATTATCTCGGGCAACCATTTGCACCCAGCTCTACTTCTGGGTCTGAAACTCCTCGTTCTCCTGGCACCATCCTGGCTAGCCTCCTGGTTCTGAGTCCCCTGAGGTAGGGACGCCTCTCTGCCCAGGGCGCTTTATCTAGAATTCAGGCTGGGATGGGCTCAGCCCAGGAGTCGAGTGAGGCTGGCCATTGGAGTGTGGCTGAGAATGTGGTGCCATTGCCTATCCCTGGGAGTAGGGATTTTCCTTGGTTTGCAACCCCAGTCCCCCCACCCCTCCCCCGAGAGATCGGACTTGCAATGGCATCAGGTTGCCTGCTGCAGCTTACGTCTCACTATGTAATGCCCCCTAGCATATGCAGTACCACTGGTCTCCACTGGGGGCCACTGCAATGGCGGGCATGCCTGATTCCCACCCCAGAGAGAGAAGAGCTGTCCTCCGGATGCTTGATCCTCTCTATATATATATATTTCTTGAGTGGTTCTAGTGTACTGCCCATTGACTGACAAAACATGTTGTTCATTGGGACTTTTTTGTGTGCCTATCATTGATGATGGGGACATCCTTTGTATCTGAATGCTCTGGTATAGAGTCTTTTGTTTGTAATGTCAGGCCTTTTTTAACCATGGGTACTCGAATATATTATTCAAATGAAAATGGGCCTTCACTATTGGTAATTTCTGCCTTTCTGCTAAAATTTGTTCTTAGAGCTGATTCAGTTAATAACTATTTGAAGAAATGTACACACTGGCAAATGCGTCACAATATTTTCTCATTAACTAAACAATCTTATGCATACTCCAAGCTGTTTATATCTAAATCATGTTATCATTCCATACTGCGGCAGAGAAATTTAATTATACTGCTGCTTTTGATGTCCGGCTCAGTTAATTCTAACTCAGGTCCAGCTATGAATAGTTTCTCTACTGATTCTGTTCCTAGATATTCAATTAACATTGTTCACTTGAATGTACAAAACTTGTTAGATGAGTGGGACAGTTTTACTGCTTGGACAGTACATCATCAATTACAGGTTATTGTTCTCTCTGGGACATGGCTATCAAAATTTCAAACGATATGATCAAGTTAGAGGACTATGAGCAAGAGGACACAGCATGAGATTAGAGGGAGGCCAATTAAGGGATAATGTGAGGAAGTTCTTTTTCACAGAAAGGGTGGTGGATGCATGGAATGGCCTACCTCAGGATGTGGTGGATATGAATACAGTGCAGGGCTTCAAACAGGCATGGAATAGGCATAAGGGAGCAATACAGATGAGTATGAATAGATAGGCCATTGATAGAGCAATTTCCGATGGCACATTCATAAGGTAAAAAAGAACTGGACAGACTGGATGGGCCTTGTGGTCCTTATTTGCCATCAACTTCTATGTTTCTATGTTTCTATAACATCTACAGCTGTGACATAAAGGCTAGGAGAGGGGGAGATTGCTTGTTTTATATTAAGAATCATTTGAATGTCATTCAAGAAGCAGCACTTTTGCGCACCTCCTCCTGTGACTTTTTGTCTGTTTTGCTTATTCTGTGTGAAAGAAAGATTCTTTCTCTTGCAGTTCTTTATATTCCACCGGGTTCTCAGGAGGAGGGTTTAAATTTGATGCAAGCTCACAGGGAGTCTATACCCACTAATAGGGATTAAATAATTATGGGTGACCTGAATATGAAGTGGCTGGGGAAGGATATGCTGAAGTACAGGGAACTAGTTGTCAACTTTAGACTTACCCAAATTACTAATGTACCAACTAGGATCCATTATAAAACATGTTACTCATCATTGCTTGACTGGATAATG
Organism: Neoceratodus forsteri; assembly: GCA_016271365.2. NCBI lineage: Eukaryota > Metazoa > Chordata > Ceratodontiformes > Ceratodontidae > Neoceratodus > Neoceratodus forsteri. The sequence continues at coordinate 659,269,756 of CM057455.1, read as the reverse complement.
ATGTCTGACACTACGAAAAATATCCAATCTGGTGTTTTAACAGATAGTGTCAGTGACCATAGCCCAGTTTATTGTTGCTGGAGTGCAAAAACCAAAAGGGTGTCTCCCGATTTATATATTTACAAGGAATGTAAGGAACTTGGAAACTGATAAGTTTTGATCAGCAATGTCTTCTGTAGATTGGTCCAGCTTAGAATTAACAATGGATGTGAATGAGGCTTTAAAGATTCTCTGTTCTATTTTTAATATGATTTGTAATAAATTTGCCCCATTAAAAAAGCTACAAATTAGGGGAAATAAGCTTCAGTGGGGTACTCCTGAACTTTTAGAGCAAATGAGAGACAGGGATAAGAAATGGAAGATTTTTAGGAAGTTATTGAACACAGATTCACAAGTTGCTTACAAAGCTGCTCAGAATAAATGCAAGTCAATGATTAGGAAACTAAAGAGACATTTTTTACATAGAGAAACAGAAGAATTTAACTGTAAAGATGTTTCAGCTACATGGGATCTAATTAATGAACTTCTGGGTAAGTAATGTTCTTCTACTATACAATGCTCAAATATTTCAGCAGGAGTCTTGGCCAACTCTTTTTCTATAGCCCAGGAACTTAATACACTCTTTACTGATTTATCAAAATATATCTCATGCAATACTCTAAGTAAGGGCAGTGATACGACTCACCCTGTTAATATCAATCCAGAATTGGCATACCCTAAATTTTATTTTAAACAACTTTCCCCAGAAAAGGTATTAAAATACCTCTTGAAGTTCGATCCATGACCATCGGTGGGCAGGGATGAAACTGATTTTAGACTTGTAAGGATCACCGTAGATATTCTGTGTTTTCCATTATCTGTTATTTTTAATTTGTCACTTCATTTTTCTTTATTCCCTTGTTTTTGGAAAGATGCAGTTGTTGTCCCAATCCCTAAAGCTGGCGACCCTTCCATTTTTTACAATTATCATCCTGTTTTTTTTTTGGCATCTTTATCTAAAATTTTGGAACAAATGGTCTTTGACCAACTGATGGAGTGGGAGTGCTTGTCTAAATATGATGTCCTGACACCTGCACAGCATGGGGTTCGACTGAGCCACAGTACCTTGATGGCCTTGGTTGGGTTCACAAGTGCAGTTCATGCAGCCCTTGACAAAGGGCTTTTTGCTGTGGCTGTGTTCATGGACCTCACCAAGGCTTTTGATTTAGTTGATCATAGCCTTCTTATTTTGTCTCTTATTAGTATTGGAGTGTCCTGGGATGCTATCAGGTGGTGTGGGAGTTATCTGACCAATCATACTAAATCTACCAAGATAAATGGATGTTATTCCCTTCCTGCTTCTATTACACTGGGTGTTCCTCAAGGTTCTGTTTTGGGTCCTCTTTTGTTTAATTTGTTTTTAAATACTTTACCTTTGGTTTGTTCAAAATCCCAATTTTCTTATTATATGCAGATGATGCAGTGATCCTGCACGAGTGGATCCAGCTTTGACACTATGCAAGCTGACCTGGCTTTTGACTTTTTGAAAATTCAAAATTGGTTTTGTACACATAAATTAGTTTTCAAAAAAAAAAAAGACCAAATCTATGGTCTTTTATAATCACTGTTAGCCTTATCCTGGGCTGAGACTGTTCAGTGACTATGCCAGGCAAAGGCACCTGTGTAGTGAAAGCTGTGGTATTGTGGCAGATGAGCACATGTTGAAATAAACAACTGATTTTGAGCCAGTGAGGCACTGCTGCAGACTGAATCTGCTGAGCTTTACCAAACAAAGATAGAGACCTACCCAGGTTGCTCTGGATCCAGGAAAGGGGCCTGCTGGCCAATATCTAGTGAGGTGGAGCAGGCAGTGGGGGGTGTCCTGAGTACATGGGTACTTATGATGCCAAACAGACAAACTGGAAAGCAGCCTGGGGGTTGTAACTACCCTGGGGGCCAGCACACTAAAGGGGCAAGGAAACACATAAAAAGCTGCTGAGCTGTACTGAGCAGTGATATAAACCTTTATCTTTCCCAGGTTGCTCCGGCATCAGGTAAGGGGCCTGCTAGGTATTATCTACTGGGGTGGAGTGGGGAACAGAGAGTTATGGGGCACTTGACCTGAGTATGTAGTTGCTCTTGATGTGGAGGGGAGTCAGACTGTTAGGTTACTCCTGGGGTCTGGGCTCTTGGGAACCATGAAGCTGCTGCACAGGGCTCCTGTGACTGAGAACTGAGCCAGAAGGATTGTGTCCTGAGAGGTGTGAGCCAGAAGGGCTGTGTCGTGGAAGAACATATGTAGGATCTGAAGTTCTTTATCCCCAGGCCATTAGGGCCAGTTTTTGACTACTGCCCACAAACAAACAGAAATGCACTCGCACACCAGAGCCAGGATTATGTCCTCCAATGAAAGGAATCACTCCCCAGATGTGAATTCAAAATAAATTTATTAAGCCAAATGCCATGTAACGCAACATCTAGGACCACTGCTGAGTGTCCGTGTGCATTGCTGTTTATTTGTATGCACAACTGGGATTCATAAACCCACATATGCACCCTGCCCTGGTCCTGAGCGCAACACATTTTGGTCAGTTTTCTTGACTGCTGCCCGGCCTGTTGCTGTGTGTTGTCCCCCACCTCGACTGAACTACTGCATCAGTGGGTCACATGAGTGCTGGCATTGTTGGCTGGGGTCTTTTGTACTTTTCTTATTTTGGATTACCATTACTGCAGTTGGATTACAAGCTGGTTTCCAAGCATTTTCCATTTGGATTTCAGGTTCTATAAATTGTGCTAGCACAATATGGCCTGTTAGGGGTTTAAACTGCAAGTTTGCTAATTTTTATCAAGTGCACTACCTCAAGAACATGGGTAATGTAACTACAAAGCCTATACCAGGACACTAGTATAATGTCTAGGTACCTAGAGTTATTGGTCCTTGTGTCATATTTGAAATTGTAGTTTTATTACTGGTACCAGCTGAAGAGTTTATCACAATCTGTGTAGTATAATTCATCACTTTGTGCCCCTTGATTGGGCAGGAGCTTCATAGACTGTGTGGGAGCAGAGAAGATGGTAGTGACCCACAGTACAGTGGATCCCAGAGGGTATTGCCATAGGGTGGGAGTGCTCAAGGTAATTTCCAACTGTCTAACCCACTCTTTTCCTCCAGATCACAGGCCTGCATTCTTAAATATAAGCATTGTTAATCTGCTGAATTTTACTTATGTATGTGCGCCCAGTTTATACATTATGACTGAAGTGTTTATTAGTGAAAGTAACAACTGTCTTATTGTTCCCTTGGGGTGGTCCAGTCCACTGTAGAGAGGTGGGTAAGTACTGCATCCTGGGGGTGGTACTGCACACAACATCTGGCCCATTTATTCTCACTGGGTGGAAGCACTACACTATTCCTTAATTGTTCTGGGACAACCCCCCTCACTGCAGGAGAAAGGATGTATGTAACCCCCTCCACCAGGTGGGGCCTGTAGTCACCAGGCAGGGGTTGAGAACCAGGACACAGTTTCCCAAGGGTCACACATTGGAGGCACTGCTGGGATCTCCTGTCAAACATCTGAACATATCTGGGGTCTTTTCAGAGAAAGTTTTCCATTGACCCCCCAAAACAAATGTAGGCAAAAATAAAAGCATGTTTTAAGCAGTAGAGGACTGGTGTGTGTGTGTTCAAGGCTTTGGACCCTCAAAAAGTACTCCTGGTAAAGAATGTGTCCAAGGAGCAGGATAAGGGTTGCATCTTGGAAGTGCTGAAGGATGCCTTGAAAGATTGTGGGAACATGAAAATTCAGAGAATGACTAGAGAACCAGGTATCCAGTTTAGACATGTAATTGTGGAAACTGAGAGGGACTTAGGGGGCCATGAATCTGCCTACCGTGGTGACACCTAAGGAGTCTCAAGAGATCTGGGTGGTGATAAACAAAGGGAGTCATGTCAGCCCCAAGACTGCTTCTCCACACCTGAATTCTGCTGGGGATTTCCAGATCAAACTAGAACTGTTGTTGGCTATCAGACGGAAGACCTTTAAGGATGTGCAGACCATGTTGCCTTCCCAGGCAACCTCTGAAGAATTGGGGCTAGCTCGCCATGCTGGTTCACACTATTATTAAGAGTTTTTTTTTCTGACACCATCCCCACCCCTGCTGGAGAAGATGGGTATGAAACCTGGATTGACTATGCTGTTCCCATACTACATGAATGGTACAATATTCTGGTGCCCTCAACAGACAGACTCAGACACAGCACATCAGTTCAGTGGCCATCTTTTTTTCTACTCAGGAGATACAGATCACACACTGCTGGACACCAACAAAGGAATGCCCACTGGGCATGACAGAAACTATACATAGATAGAACTGTAAATATTTATATGCATGAGCTACAGCCCTATTGGCATTCCCTGCACTTCCTACTACCATATGCATAGATACCTATATGTACAGTATATACTACAATCCTCCCTCTTAGTCAGCAACTGTTCTAAAATACTTCAACAGTAACATTTCCTAACTCTCAGTTTGTGAATTGTGCCCATGAGGAAGCACTGACATTAGACGTTCAGACAGAGTGACTTCCAAGATGGTCGGGTGAAAGAAAACCGGTGCTCCCAACTGCAGGAGATTATGTTCATATGACTTAGCCAAAGTGTGTGGATTTCTTCCTTTCAATCACCAAAAATGCAAGGAATTGTGGTGAATTTGGTAGATGGTTTTCTTTTTGCTCTGCTTGTTTACTCGGTCATATTTGCAGGTCACTGTCCATAGGCACTGGCGTCTTGATACAGTATGCCCCAACCCCCCTCTCTCCAGGACAGTACGTCTGAACATGTACATTGGGTGAAAGAACTAACAGATGCCTTGGGAGAAGATAACAGAAAGACACAAGCAACACGTTCCATACTAAAGAAGAACACTCCATACTCCACAAGCCTCCCAGATTTGCGTCCCCTGGATGAACCTTCGCAGACACTGATATCACTGTTGGTAAGCCCCTTAACTGAAAAAGATGCCAAGGTAATCTTTTTTCAATTTTTAAATTGAAGGGTGCAATGCTAAAGCAAAAAGAAACTGGGGAAATTATTAATGTAAAGCAAGATTTGCAGCATTTAAATGGACACCAAAGCAATAAAGAAAGCAGGGGAAAACAACAAGAGAGCGAGTACTGAAAAAGAGGTGTTTCAGACATAAATGGTGGTGTAAACCAATTTCCAAAATTGCAGCTCCAGCAAACGGACCAAGAGAGTGGGGAGGCATTAGTGGAGATCCAGCAAATAAGACTTAGTGAATTTTCTGGGATGCAAGCTACAGATGGTGTACAAATTCAGGAAGTGACCCACATGCATGAACTCCCAAATGCTGAGCCAGCACCACAAGTTATTAATGGGGCCTTATCTAAAAGCAATGGTTCATGTAGGTGTTAACCAAGATAATACTCCACAAGAGGTTACTGAAGAGAATAACAATACGCATTTGACCAAAGTTAATGCAAGTGCTCAATTTAAAGAAGAGGTTTTGGCAGCAGTTACCAATCTAAAAGATGCAATGCTTACTGCACTTGGAGATATTAAACGATCTTTAAATCTAGTTACAGGGTCTCTAGCAGAATTGAATACTAAGTTGCAAAATGTAACCAATAGAACAGAGGAGCTAGAGACCTGAGTGTCCCAAGTGGAAGACTCTACAAGAGATGCCCTAAGAAAATTCTACATTTGGAAAGACAATTACAAGCTCTGTAAGATAAAATTACTGAGCAAGAGGACAGAGCAAGAAGAGCAAACATTAGGTTATGTAAGGTGCCAGAGGGGGTTGAGGGAATGGGAAATCCAGCAGCCTACATTGAAAAAGTCCTTACAGCAGTTTTGGATAGAAAATATCCAGAAGAAAAAGTTATTTTGGACCGTGCCCATACAGCAGGTTCAGGATTTGCTGCAAATGCAAATTATCCTCACGCTGTCTTTATTAAAACATTACAATTTCAAAACAGAGAGGCAATTCTTCAGAAAGCTTGAACTTCCAAAGGGCTGACATATGAGAATCTACACTTCAATTCATACCCTGATTTGTCAACGGAAACAACAGAGAAAAGAAAGCTCTTCAATCCTTTGAAACAACTATTGTGTAAAAAAGGCATCTGATTCTTAATGTTATATCCAGCCAAGATTCAGTTTGTTACTAATGGCTGCTTGCATACCTTTGACTCACCTGAAGATGCTATGGAGGCATATAAGCTTTCTTATCAATCACATCAAGAAACGGGGAGACAGCAATGTTGAAGCTCAACTGCTACGGACCCCCCCCCCACCAGGCCTGCTCACCATACAGACAATTCCATTAATTAAACCTGAGAAAAGGAAAACATATAAATAAAGATGAAAAGAATAAAAAGAATGGGAGGGGAGAAAAAAAGGAGGAATGTGGGAAATGGGGCTATTTGGGGATACAATTTATCAGTCTAACATAGGGAGATCTTTCTAAATCCCTGGAAAATAAATCAGATGGAAATAAGTTATTACTGAAGAGTTACAATCAAGATGTGGAATATCTTTAAATACTGTACAATCTAAGTTTTATAAAGAACTCCCAAGCTTTGCTTTTCTCTCCCATCTATTACCCCTCACCTTAATATAATGCTAATTCCTCTGTAGTCATAATAGGAAAAATATAAATTTTATCTTCTGCGGAGAGGGACCTATTGCTGGCATACATAGATGGTGATAATACCATCTTGTCTGAGAGTAGGGGAAAAGGGGGGAGGGGTGTTGCTATCATTTTCGTATTAAGGAGGAGGGGGTATTCTAGGATAGGGCTATTTGAAAAAGGAAATTATATAGCGACCACAAGCTCTTTACATAAGTTATTAAATACTAACTCAAAAAATTAAATTAATTGAAATTGGGGATCCAGGAACTATAAAAAAGACAAATACTTATTTAATGAATAACTTATTCAGAATTGCGATCTGGAATGTGAAGGGTCTACAGGAACGAATGAAAATTCTTAAAGTTATGAAGTATTAGGAAAAAAATAATATGATTTTGCTGTAAGAAACACATTTAACTAAAACAGATATTCAGTGGTTCAAAAATAGTGGGGAAAAATTTACTGCTCCGAGTTTACAAGAAATTCCAGGGGGTAATAATAGCTTTTAATAGGAAAACAATTATATCTTGAGTATCGAATCAATATATTGATTCACAGGGACATTTTGTTATAATACATATGCAGCTATATAACCTTAGTTTTACAGTAGCCGTAATGTATGTACAACATGAAAATAATCCCAGGTTCTTCTCTGATTTCTTTCCTACATTAGCTGCTTTTGACATGCCTTATATCATAGGATGAGGCTTTAATTTAGTTCTCCAACAAATGGATACAATTTCAGGGCTGGATTGATCACACCAATAATCTAGAGTTGTAATACATCATTTCATGACAGATTTTGGTCTGCTAGACCCCTGGCAGTTTAAATATGGGGACCAAAAAGTCTTCTCCTATTTCTCTGTAGTTCATTATAGCTACTCAAGAATCGATTTTTATTTATTCTCTGAAGTATTGATGCCCAATTTTCAAAACATTGAATGCTCAGGTATAGTAACTTTATTTATTTATTTAGATTTTGTTGACCAGGTAAGTACTCTAGACAAGTCAATTGCCTATTTTCAGGTATGGCCCGGGAGAGTACAGGAATTAGAGCGTTAAGTACAAAGGACAACATGATACAGATTGAGACAGGTTACAGGTCAGGTAAGGCATATCTTATACAGTATATACACAATAGAACAACGCATGTAGAAACTAAGAGCAGTACAATAAGTATTTCCGATCATTCCCCCTGTGTTCTCACACAGAGCCTAAGCAAGCTAAATAAGACAACAAATATGGAGAATGGATACCTCGATAATACAAAAAGTAAAAATACAGGAAAAATTCATGAAACTTGTTAAGAATTCTTGAAGTTTAATACTGAGAATGAAACATCTATAATTAAAATATAGGCAGCTGCAAGTCGAGGGGCTAGCTGCACAATCAAGCAGACTCGGTAGACCGTATGGCCTGCTTCTGCTGGCATTTTCATATGTTCGTATGTTCATAACATATGGGAGGCATTTAATTTGTGTATTAGGGGTGTTCTGATAGGCATTACCTCTAGGGAAAACTATAAGAGAGACACAGATAAACGAGTTAGACAGAGATATCAAGAATCTTACACAATCCATAGTTTAACAATGGACCCTAATATATATATATATATATATATAGAACAAAAAAAAGATCTGCGCAATCATTTCTTAATGGAAAGAATAGAAAAGTGAATTATGAATGCTAAAGCTAATTACTATTTGTCAGCAGATAAATCTTTAAAATTATTAGCTTTACAAAGCAAAAAAACACAAATATAATACACTATCATAAGTATAAAAAATGCTCAGGATAATATAATAAAAGATCCAAAGCAAATAAACGATTGTTTTTTTGATTATTCCCCTTCATCTGTACCATTGGATGTGCTGTCTTACAAGGTTTGTTTCTTAGTTGCTATGTGCTCAGCCAGAAGGACTGGTGAGTGTCACAAATACACTCCGCAGGTCAGGCCTTCTGCTCCCACAGTGCCAACCTCAGAGCCCAAAAGTGTGAACAGATAACAGACATGGTAACCCTCCTGTCTGCTTTTGGGTCCAAATCACCTTTAGTCTCAAGTTCTGGGGGGGGGGGATTCAAACTGTGAATCTTATGCTAGCATACTCAAATACAGGCTCAGACATGTACCCTCTTCGGGACTGTAGTACAATCTTTCACAAGGGGCACCAAGCCAGGTCTCCAAAATGAACCCTTAAAACTCTATAAGAGACCTTAGGTATATTTTTACCTTTTACCAAGTTTAGTAACACTATCAAGCCCTTGAACAGTTGTCAGACTTAATATCCATTCAGCAATAACATGCAAAAAATGACTGAGGAGACCCAAGCAGTATCTTAAGAAGTTGTTTACTAAAAATGGATAACAACAGTAAGATAAACTACAGAACAAATATCAAAGAGCATCCTAATCACATACAAGAAAAAAAGGAAAACTACAGAACAGACTCTTACCACAATACATTTAGATCTTTTCTATCTAATGTATTACTTCTGTAAGTGCCTTTAAATTAGAGAGATCTTTGTTTCTTAAGAGCCCAAAAAGATATGACCTACATTTTAGACTCAAGTATCAGTTTAAACTCTAAGAGGCAGTATAACGCAGTGGTCTAAGGCTCTGAGCTGCAAATCTGGTGACATCCAGCACACCAGACCTGGGTTTGAATCCCACAGCTTCCACTTGCATACTGTGTGACCCTGAGCAAGTCACTTAACCTCCTTGTGCTCCCAGGTTGCTCCTGTAAAAAAGCTTTCAGCTTAGTGTGCTATACCTGGTTAAATAACTACTAAAAAACCCCTCTGTGTCTCCACACCCCTTCTGTGAGTCATCTAGCTCCTCCATTTTGAATATAAAATTACAAACATGATTTCCTACCAGGAGGTATTTTAAATAATGTGACCATCAGCAAAAACCCATTTCCCAAATTATAAGTCTTTTATCAATCAGTTCCTTTGTGGTTTACAACCCTGCAGCCCGTCACCCAGGTGTGAGATAGCAAACAGGAATCAGCTAAATGATGTCCTTTCCTGATGTAATAAAATTTTTATTTAAGTTCTAACTTCAAAAGAAGCAGCAGGTGATGGTGGCCATAAACTATCTCTCTAGAAGGATGGTCCAATTAACTATTTCCTTCTGGTCTGTTTAAGTACATCCTGGTTTTCAGCTGCTGACACCTTGTAATTTAAAGGGCCAAATCTCACAGACTGATATTTCACACACTGACCATTTATTCATAACACCAATATCATGCAATAATCATAACCAGCTGGCCACACATCACAGTGAGCTCCAGACTTTGTCTCACAAAGAACCTTACCTTGTCATGCATAAGGAGAAGGTGGTGCTCAGAACAGTCCCATCTTTTATTCAGAAGGTCCCTATGGCCTTCCATGTGAATCAGGACAGGGGTTGAAATAAGGTTTTACCAATGGGGAGCCATGAATAGCTCCTGGTCATCAGCAATTTTTGGTCAACTAGGAGCTACTCAGGCCGACCAGGAGCTATTGCCTAAAAATGAAGAAAAATAGGTCCATATGACAAAAACATCAGTTATTTATGGGGTTTTTTTTGCCTTGGCAGGGATAAACACGTAACTATAGTACTAGGCAGAGCAAGAACATAGTACCCGGAGGAAGAGAGAACAGAGAAAGCACAAGACAAGATTTGGGATAGAATGAGAGACAAAGACAGAGTTGTAGAAAAAGGCAAGCGAGCAAAGGAACAGAGTTACTTAGAAAACCTGCTTGGAAGATTAAAACTTCACAAAGAGACATACTCTCATTAACTAAAGAATATATAGTTGGTGTGTGGTGTATTTTTTTTTTTGCATATTTATTGTACACATAATTGTTTGTTGTCATTCAAGATTGTGTAATGCAATTCACATTTAGGGGGAGTCTAAATATAGTAGTTTAAAACCATGTGAGTATCACGAGCTGCTAATTCCCCACAAATTATAAATCAGTCTTCATCTGAATTTTGTTCGAAATGATGGTGGAAGTCCTCCTCAATCTTACTTTCACTAGAAGATGTGATCTGAACATCTTCCAGTACTGGGACTTTTCTTTGGCCTCCGGACTTGCGAGGTTTTGCTCCCAACCTACATTTTGTTTTTACAAACCACTCTTTTACTGATGGTGTGCTACAAAAATCTTGTGGTTCAGGGCCCTCTATGGAGATTAAAAGTAAGTCTGCTATTGTGCTGGTCTTCAGATTATCTCTCCAGTCAGAAAAAAATTATTTTCATAGCTGAAAATGCCCTTTCTAGTGTAGCATTAGATATTGGATATACTAGTACTATAGCTATGACATGAAGAATGTTTCTGAAGTACAGTATAGAGATTTTCTCTGGAAGATTACATACCATACCTAAAGGAATGAAAGCTGCTTGTAATATTTGCTAATATTCTGTTTAAACAGTTTCCATTCTATCATTGCAGTATGCATGTCACATCCATTCTACAGCAAGACAGGAGAGAAGTGGTTTATAAGAAACTGCATCTCCTTATTTCCAAATTTAGAAAGCTCATTAGAATTGTTAGGCCAATTTACAGGGTCAATGACAGTGCCATTCGTTAACAGTGGGTCTTCTGCACTGATGACCTGAAATCATTCAAGCAGACCTCTAAAGCAGTAGGTAAGGCTAGAGGGATGTTAGGGTTTATTAGTAGGGGTATCACAAGTCGTAAGAGGAAGATAATAATCCCTCTTTACAAGACACTGGTTAGGCCCCATCTGGAGTACTGTGTGCAGTATTGGAGGCCACACCTTCACAAGGACATTAGCCAAATTGAGGCAGTCCAGAGAAGGGCAACCAAAATGGTGCAGGGACTGCATCAGAAAACATATAAGGATAGATTAACGGAACTCAAAATGTATACCCTGGAGCAAAGGAGGGAGAGAGATGATATGATTGAAACATTCAAACACCTTAAGGGCATTAACGAGGTGAAAAAGTAACATATTTCAATATAAGAAAAATAGCAGTACAAGAGGACACAGCATGAGATTAGAGGGAGGCTGATTAAGGGGGAATGTGAGGAAATTCTTTTTCACAGAAAGGGTGGTGGATGCATGGAATGGCCTACCTCAGGAAGTGGTGGATATGAATACAGTACAGGGCTTCAAACTGGTATGGGATAGGCATAAGGGAGCAATAGAGATGAGTATGAATAGATAGGCCACTTTTAGAGCAAAGGCTGATGGCACATTTATAAGGTAGAAAAAGAAATGGGCAGACTGGATGGGACTTGCAGTCCTTATCTGCCATCAACTTCTATGTTTTTATGTTTCTAAAGCCCAAGAAGCGCTGATTGACACAGTCCATTACACTGTTTACAATCACTTCACGTTCCTTGGCAAGGGTTGAAAGAACATCTCCTATTGCCCCTTGAAGCACAATTTCTTTAAACACTGCTGACCCTTCCTCATTGATAACCACTTCTCTCCTGAACTTGGCCAGCGTGGTTTCGTCCTCTGCCATTAGATTTTCTTTTTCCGAGAATACTGTACTTACAGTGTCCATTACAATGGGAAGGGATATATGGGCATCCTGAAATGCATGGGAGACTGTTGAAAGACCTGTGAGTATGTCAAAATAGAAGCGTGAGAGTAGCAGACATTTAACATTGCATATCTGTTTTCTAAACCCCTAAACTTTCGCCTTGTCTGCTGGTGGAATATTATGTCTAGTGTCAGACACAAGTTCATTCCAGTGACCCAATATGCTGCTGAAATTATGAAGTACAGCATGGAAAGTATCCTTTTTATGTGAGAGCCATCGCGTTCCTTGTGATTTTTTAAACATGATGCAAGTGGTTTGATTGGCTTCAGCCACTCTTTTTAACTCTCTGTAACGTTTTGGGGAGTTCTCATAAAAATAGAATATTGAGATCAACATGTTGTCAATGGTCAGGGAAAAATAAGTGTTTTTAAAAGCATCCTTAGCTGATAATTCAAGCCTGTGTGAAACACAATGAATGGCAAGAAGCCATGGGCACTCTTCTTTCAATAATGCCATCAAACCCTTATTACATCCAAAATTGACGAGTGCACCGTCTGTTCCTGTACCAATGCAGGATATGTCCCATCCATAAAGACTGAATGATATCTGTATGGAGGTGCTTCTCCTGTGAAATGACTCACAATTGGTTTTCTTAAGTGATCAGCAATAGCTGTGACAAATGTAGTGCACGCTTTCTCATTGGCATAAGCATCACCAAGATCAACACCATGGGCCAGATATTCAAAAGGGTTGCGCATGGCGCAACAGTGTTGCACCATGCGCAACCCACTGATGCACCCCGGCGTGATATTCAAATGGGAAAAGTGCACCGCACAAATCCCGATGCGCCACAGTGCATCAGTAATGTATGCAGGCACAGGTGGGGCGTGCCCATGCATAACCTGCACAGCCCGATATTCAGCCCGGGATGTGCAGAGTCATGCATGTGCAACCCCTACCTGCGACTGCACAAAGTTAAGCCAAAAAAAAAAGGAACAAGTGATGGCCACCCATAGGTGAGCTGCCGCATTGCAGGGCACAACATGGCAGCTGCCACCTGTGGGTGGCCATCCGAGTTCCTGGCACACCTGGCGGTGCCCCCCCATGCCCCATGGTGGGCATCCATGTTGTGAAATCCCTCCTGTCCAATATCCCTGGTGGTCCAGTGGACAGCACTGAGCCCGATTGTGGGCATCTGTAATAGAACCCCTCAAAGTCCAATATCCGTGGTGGTCCAGTGGACCGATCACTGCCCGATCAGGGGCATCAGTACCTCATCAAATACTCCTACTACTCTGGTGGTCTAGTGTACCCCCCACCCCACTCATCCACTGAGCCCCACTGCCCCACCCCCCCCCGTCAGCTGGCGGGAGGCAGCACCCCACCCGCCTGCCTCCCCACCGCCCGCTGACTGACAGTTCAGTAGGGCTGCACGCCCATTGGTTCACAGCATGAGCCAATGGGCATGCAGCCCATACCGTACTACTGAGCTGTCAGTCGGTGGGCGGGCGAGAGGTGCTGCCACCCACCAGCTGATGGGGAGCGGGCGGTGTGCTCAGTGGGCAGGTGGGGTTGGGGGTACACTAGACCACCAGGGTAGTAGGGGTATTCGATGAGGTACTGATGCCCGCGATTTGGCAGCAATCAGTCCACTGGACCACCAGGGATATTGGACTTGGGGGGAGGACTGTACTGATGCCTGCGATCGGGCACATAGAGGTCTACTGGACCACCAGGGATATTGGACTTTTTTTTTTATATTACAGGAATGCCCGTGATCGGGCTGCAGGGGGCGTCGGTCCCCGGCGGCTGCTGCCTGGCAGGCGCCAGGCACAAGTCGTTGGGGATGGCACACCTGCATGCTAATGGCATGCAAATGGGGCTATAATGAGATGCAAATGGCCCCCTGTGCGCCTTGCATAAATTATGGCCCCATTTGCATGTCCCTTTTTGAATATCGCAGATGCTGTGCATGGTGCAATGGCATTTGTGCCAGCGCATCTCCATACTCCACTCTGGCCACTTGCGCTGGTGCAGTGCTACTGTGTCATGCACAGTGGGGGTGGCCAGGGTGCGATATTCAATGCTGCTGCGCCATAGCGCAGCTCCGTTGAATATCACCCAGGCCACACCCCTGCACAACAAAGTTGAGCTGCGCCCAGGCTTGCGCCACAGCCTGGTGCAGTTTGACTATCTGGGCCCATGTCTCTTTTCCAGTGATATTAGTCCCTTGAATTTCACCTCTTCTTTGGCCAGGTGGTAGGCAATATCAAAAAGTTTCTCTAATTTGTATAGAGATTTTTTTATTCATTTTTAATATACATTTCTCTATTTCACCACCTGAGGGCATATTAGCAGCTAAAGCAGCAGCCATTGCTTGTTTATGACCTTCTGACACAGCATGCCTCTCACAGTTTGTTTTTTTAACATTGTTAGTTCCACTGATGTACGAATCCACATTGCTCATTTTACCAGCTCTAGTTGCCCACTTTTTGAATACATCTGGTTTCTCTCTACAAAACTTACACCATATCTTGGTTGTAATACCATCTTTGGCTTCAATCTGTAATCATGTCAAATCTGGATTTTCCTTTTGGCACTGCCATGAGTGCACTGTGGATACATGACAGGAATGGGCCTGTTTTTTCTTTTCCTTAGTTGTGTTAGCAGCCTCACTGACAGTACTATCTGGTGTTATGGTCAATGGCATCAAAGAGGAGGATGGTTGTCCTGTTTCATCTGGTCCAGGCTGCTTGTGTTTATGTGAAGCATTGAATCCAAAACTTAGAAGTGACTTGATTACCACCACGGGAAGGAAATAGGTTGGGCCTTGACGTAATTAAGAAATGTTAAGTATAGTCCAACCACTGAACATGATGAATTGAGATGTTGTTGTAGTTCAAGGACAGAGGGTATAATAAAATGAAGAAAATGACTTCAGTGGCTCTGTCTTTTTTTTTGTTAAACTACAATGCAGGGATTTTTTTTTAATCTGGTTATATAACAGTTACCCAGCTGACCACAAGGCTAATGAACCTTGTAATTAGTCATGCTAAGCTAATGCTCACAGGATCCTGGGGTCTCTTAGACAAGAAGAGATTTTTTTTAATAATGGTACAACAGTTAGCAAGCTGGCCACAAGGCTAAGGAACCTTGTAATGTAGTGGTGCTAATGCTCACAGGGTCCTGGGACCACTAACTTAGCTTGATCAATTTTTTTAATCAAGGTTACAACAGTTAGCAAGCAGACACAAGGCTAAACTACCTTGTAATGCAGTTGTGCTAATGTTCAGGGGGTCCTGGGACCACTAACTTATTTATTTAGTTTATTTAGTTTTTGTTGACCGGGTAAGTGCACTAGACAAATCCTGCCTATTTTCAGGCACGACCCGGGGGAGGGGGATACAGATGAATGCCAACTGACCTTGAACCAGATTAAGCTGTTGGTGGTATTTTTAGTGAATGAGGGAAATTTGGCCAGGACACCGGGGAAATTCCCCTTCTCTTTTCAATAAGTGCCATGGGATCTTTAACATCCACCTGAACTACCACCAATCTAGGCAGATGGGACCTCGGTTTAACGTCTCTTCCGAAAGAACTAAGCTTGATAATTTTTTTTTATCAAGGTTACAACTGTTAACAAGCAGACACAAGGCTAAACTACCTTGCAATGCAGTTGTGCTAATGTCCAGGGGGTCCTGGGACCACTAATCAAGCTTGATAATTTTTTTTAATCAAGGCTACAACAGTTAACAAGCATTTAAATCTGCTCTCTCTTTCCCCTGCTTCAGGCTCTTGCTAATATGATAGAAGTACTACACCCCACCCCTTTTCTGCACAGTAAATTTAGTTTTGTCTTCAGGATATCGTACAAAAAACAAGAAAATCCACAGTAACCAAGTTAAGGGAAGATCAGAGCACTAAGTGTCTTTTAGTTACAGAGGGTTTTGATTTAGACAGACTGCTTTTGCTCAATGCAGTGTAAGGCAAAAAAAGGTCTATTTTCACTGAGAAATCTGCTCCTCCTTTCAGATTGATGTTCTATTAAGTGAAGGCTATTTCATTAGGCAAGGTTGGTATTTCAAGAAGTGATCCTGTCACAGTCTCAATTACACTCAATTGAAAAGGCAATTAAGTTTAGCATAGAGATCAAATTTCTTCTCCCTTCTGTGTTGTACTCAGTGTTAGTATTAGAACCTGAAACTAAAAAAGGCAGAAATTATGAGCTTCAGTTTAGTTTCAGTGACTGACAGAAATCTCTCTTCCCTCCCCCCCCCCGACCAATTTCTTTTCAGTTTAGTTCTCACAGAAAAACAAAAAGTTATTAGTCAGTAAAAGTAGGTTTTCCCTGATAAGGGATGCTAAGATTAGCGCTACTGTGCCTTTCTGTACAAAACTGGTATTTTTGACCAGCAGATCATTCATTCTTAATATTCTGATAATAGAAAATTATCCTCTCACTAGCGTTTCTTTTCCAGCTCTGGTGCCATGAGGCAAGCTGCTTCACGTATTCCTCCACATGTCTCGCCCACCAAGCACTGTGATTGCCTAAAAGATGTTGTGACAGATGTGATGCACCAGTGGTAGACCGCCACACACAAACTATCTGAGACATCCCACTCTCTATTGGTCAGTGCAATATATAGCAATAGCAGATCATGTGGTGCAGCTAAGAGCAAGACATCCCCCCCTCGTTTATCTTGCTCACATGATGCACAACTAAAATGTCACGTGGTCATTAGCACTATCTTTAGTAACACCCACTCAATCCTAACCACCATAGTCATCGTTCATATTCCTATGAAACGTCTTGTTCTGAACGAATGAAAGATCTTGTGTCAGCATGTAATGAACGATAACTGGAGGGAGATTAGATTAAGTGGCTGTTACTAACTACTACTGACACAACTCTGTATTTCATGTTGACAGAACTGTTACATCCAGAGAAGCTGGCTGTACATAAAGGAGACCCCCTAGATGCAAGTACAAAACCAACGTTTAGATGCTGTGACTGATCTGTTCAACAAAAAATGGGCTGAGTAGTGAAACATAGAAACAGAATTTGATGGCAGATAAGAACCACTTGGCCCACCCAGTCTGCCTCTTTCCCTACCTTATGGATAAGCTGCAGATCCTAGTTAACCAGCAGCCTACTTCTTTCTACCCCCACCCCCTAGAATTGCCTTATGACTGTCTCATGCATGCTTGAATTCAACCACTGTTTTTGACTCCACAACCTCCTCCGGAAGGCCGTTCCATGCATCCACAACCCTCTCTGTGAAAAAATACTTCCTTACATTACCTCTGAGCTGCCCCCCTCTATCTTCAAATTGTGGCCCCTTGTTCTTGCACATCCCTTTTTTTGAAAGATGCTACCCTCTTGAACTTTGTTGATTCCCTTGAGGTACTTGAAAGTTTCTATCATGTCCCCACTCTTCCTCCCTTCCTCGAGGTTATACATATTAAGCTCATTTAGTCTCTCTTCATATGTCTTCCGGTGCAGACCCTGCACCATTTTAGTTGCCCTCCTCTGAACAGCTTCCATTCTGTCTATATCCTTGTGGAGATTGGGTCTCCAGAGCTGCATGCAGTATTCCAGATGGGGTCTCACCAGCTTTCTGTACAGAGGGATAACAACTTCCTGTTTTCTACTGGTGATGCCTCTCCCTATGCATCCCAGTATCCCCCCAGCCCTCCTTACTGCCCTCTCACATTGCTTGCCCACCTTTAAGTTATCTGATATGACTACCCCCAGGTCCCTTTCCATTTTTGTTGTTGTTAGTATCTCACCCCCCATTGTGTACTCTTCCCCTGGGTTTTTGTTTTCCAGGTGCATTACCTTGCACTTCTTACCATTGTATCTAAGATGCCATACGTTTGACCATTCCTCTAACCTTGCCAAGTCCCTTCTCATCCTTTCCACCCCACCTTGTGCATCAACTCTGTTGTAGATCTTTGTGTCATCTGCAAAGAGACATACTTTTCCTTCCAGTCCCTCTGCAATGTTGCTTATAAAGACATTGAAGAGGACTGGTCCTAATACTGAACCCTGCAGTACCCCACTAGTAACCCCCCTTTCTTCAGAGTGGACTCCATTTACTATTACCCTCTGTGTCTTATTCTACAGCCAATTCTTTACCCAGGCTATCATTTTGGGACCCACTTCCAGGCTGGCTAACTTGTATATTAATCTTTTGTGTGGGACTGTGTCAAATGCCTTGCTAAAGTCTAGGTAGGCCATGTCCAAAGCCCCTCCCTGATCTACTACTTTGGTCACCCAGTCAAAGAAATCTATTAGATTCATCTGGCATGACCATCCCGCTGTGAATCCATGCTGCCTTGGGTCCTGTGCCCTCTGGCCTCTAGGTACTGACAATTCTTTCCTTCAGAAGTGATTCCATCATTTTTCCTATCACTGAGGTTAAACTAACAGGTCTGTAGTTTCCTGCTTCTGCCCTGCTCCCACTTTTGTAAATGGAATTACATCTGCCCTCCTCCAGTCCTCAGGTACCACCCCATCCTCCCATGATTTGTTAAAGAGGGTAGTCAGTGGTGTCACTAGTTCTACCCTTAGTTCTTTTAGAATTCTGGGATGAATCCCATCAGGCCCCATTGCTTTGTCCGCATTCAGTTTTAAGGGTTCTTTCAGAACCCTTTCTTCTGTAAATGGGCTGGTATCAACTTCTGTATCCAGAGTGTTTCTATTGTTTGTTTTAGGTACCTCCCACTCTTTGTTTGTAAATACTGAGCAAAAATATTGTTTGGTATCTCTGCCTTTTCACCGTCACCATCTGCCCACGCCCCCTCCCCTTTATTAAGCCTCACTATCCCTCCCTTGGTCTTCCTTCGCTCCCTGACGTACCTAAAAAAGGTTTTATCCCCCTTCTTAACTGAGTTGGCTATTTTTTCCTCGGTTCGGGCCTTTGCTGTACTGACTGCCTTCCCAGCTTCCTTTGCTTTAACTGATACAATTCTCGTCCTGCTCCTTCTGTGATTCCCTTGTACTTTCTGAATGCTTTCTTTTCTCTTGAACCTTCACTGCCACCTCCTTTGAGAACCATAGTGGTTTCTTACATTGTTTTGTTTTGTTTATTTGCTTCACAAAGGCTTGTTACCTCTGTGATGGCAGTTTTATTATTCCCCATTGTTCTTCCACCTCTTCTTTCCTGCCCATTTGCTAGTGCATTCCTTAGGCACTCAACCATT
Source organism: Neoceratodus forsteri (assembly GCA_016271365.2). Lineage (NCBI taxonomy): Eukaryota > Metazoa > Chordata > Ceratodontiformes > Ceratodontidae > Neoceratodus > Neoceratodus forsteri. The sequence goes on along the minus strand of CM057455.1, from coordinate 659,250,414 downwards.
TTGGCAAAGTCAGCCCTCCTGAAGTCCAGTACTTTTGCCTTTGTATGGCTTGACTCTATTGCTGTTTATTGAAGAACCATACTGTTTGATGGTTGCTAGTTCCCAGATGGCTACCCACTTCTACATCTGTGATCCTCTCCATCTCCATTTGAGAGAACCAGGTCTAAGATTGCTCCCTCTCGAGTGGGTTCCAATACTAGTTGTCTAAGGCATGCCCCGTGTAGGGCATCTAGAATAATCCCACTCTTAGAAGGGGCTGCTGCAACTGCACTCCAGTTAACATCTGGCATATTCAGATCACCCATCAGCAATATTGCCCCTTTTTCTGCCATTCTAAGTATACTTTCACTCATTTAATTGTCCATTTCCTCCCCCTGAGAGGGGGGTCTGTATGCAGCCCCTGTGCAGATTGTGGTGCCATTGCCTGTCTCCAAATGGACCCACAGTGCTTCTTCTCCTCCCTGTTTACCCTTTTGTTCTGTTGTTTTGATTCCTTCCCTTATGTAGAGAGCTACTCTTCCTCCTCTTTTACCCTCCCTGGCCCTCCTGTAGATAGTGTATCCTGGTATGTTTACGTCCCAGTCATAGTTCTGTGTGTATCATGTTTCTGTGACTGCCACAATATCCAGATGTTCCTCCTTCATCAAGGCCACTAATTCAGGAAACTTGTTACCCAGACTACGGGCATTGGTACTCATTTCTCTCCATTTTTTGATGGCTTTACCTTCTGTGGTAGCATCCCCCACTGACCTTTCTACCTTGGTCTTTTTCCTCATTTAGTACCCTATTTTGTAGGAGAGGCTGGGATTTTCCTGCTGCTTATCAGTGCCTCCCCCCTTGACTAGTTTAAAAGCTTGCCAATGAAGCATTTAAACTGATTGCCCAAAAGGTAGGGAAACAGTGTGACAAGGCATCAGGTAAAGCAAATAGGATGCTGGGATGTATAGGCAGGGGCATCACCAGCAGGAAAAGGGAGGTCATAATTCCGCTATACAAGACACTAGTGAGGCCCCACCTGGAGTACAGTGTACAGTTCTGGAGACCATACCTACGTAAGGACATAGACAGGGTAGAGAAGGTTCAGAGGAGGCAACAAAGATGGTGCATGGGTTGCATCACAAGTCCTATGAAGACAGGTTGAAGGAACTGAACATGTACTCCTGGAGGAGAGGAGGGAGAGAGGGATATGATAGATACATACAAGTATCTTACAGGGAGGAACAGGGTGCAGGGAAAACACTATTTTTAAGCGAAAAGATGTTTCAGGACTAGAGGGCATGGGATGAAGTTGGAGGAGGACGATTCAGAGGAAACATGAGAAAGAATTTCTTCACAGAGCGGTGTGGTGGACAAGTGGAACACCCTGCCAGAGGAAGTGGTGGGGACTGAAACAATCACGGGATTTAAGAATGCATGGGATAGACATAAAGGAATTCTAGAGGTCAGGGGTAAGGGGAAATAGACTTCTAGGAAAACAAACTGAACTTACAAGCTCAAATGGGCAGACTAGGTGGGCCATAGGCCCTTTTCTGCCGACACTGTCTTTGTATCTATGTATGTATCTAAGATTTGTTCCCTTCCTGGACAGATGCAGACCATCCTGCCAGTATAGGCTGGTGTCCCTCCAGGTGGAACCCCAGACCACAATGAAGCCAAACCCCTGTGCTCCACACCATTTTTCAACCATTCATTAAACTACATGGTGCAAAGTACCCTCACCTCACCCATGCCACTGACAGGCAGCACCTCTGAGAAGGATACTGTATGTGCTACTTGTCTTAGGCCCCTCCCCAACTCTACAAAGTCCTTCTGCACTGCTCTAATCTCATGATGAGCCCAAGTCATTTGTCCCTAGGTGGACAATGACATTCAGCTCAGACTCCCGTGCAACTGTTCTCGTGATCCTAAGGATGCGCTTCCTGTCCCTACAAGCCATGACACCAGGCAGGCACCTTACATCAGTTTTCCCTGCTCCCCCCAGTTCTAGCCCCCTAATAATTGAGTCCCCTACCAGGAGTTGCTTCCTTTCCCTGTGGTGTCCGCTGCCTCATTCCTGAAGGCCTCCCTTGTGACAGTTGTCTGCAACCTCCTTAGTCTCCTCTGCGGGTACATCCATAGGGGAACTATGCTCCCCCAGAATGGTGTATTGATAGTGGCTATCGCATCTCTCCATCAGCACAAAATTAAAGTGTGAGTTACTGTGGCTATTTCCCTTAAAAGAGCACTGAATGGTGTTGTCCTCCAACAAACAAGTTACATCTGGGCTGCATGCCACATCGGGAAGGAACACATGTCAGATGTAAATAGTATACCCAGATAATAACTGAGGACAAGAACTCATTCATTCAGTGTTCTTTTAGTGACTGTCTCACTTTTGTATTTTGGTACTGGTCAGAGTCAGGACAACGTTCTCTTTTTAGAAGCCACAGTGACTCGTTTCACTTGTATTTTTAGCCTGATCAGAGTCCCAGAGATGCACCCTTATTCAGTCTGTGAAGCCCAACAGTGTTTGTATACTACCCCCTCAGACTTGGCCTTCTCTGTTTTTGCATTCAGAATATGTTTGGTTTGGAACTCAGAGACAATGCATATGACAACGGTCCCCAGTACTCACTCAGTTGCTTGTTCGTATTTTACTGTAAGGCCAGGGCATGACTGCTGAAAAGGAGATTTGGGTGCTGCTGCCGAAGCGATTTCAAGTGTGCTCTGACTCAGGCTGTAAGTCATTTGTTTACTCTTTTCCCCTTACCCGCCCCGCCCCTCTGTCCATTTACTCCGCCCTCCTCCTCCAATTCTAAGCCATTTATTTGTCATACAGAGTGTTTCTTTCCTCTCCCCTTACCCACCCTCTGTGCGTTTACTCCACCCTCCTCCTTCGATTCTGCCACACAGACTATTACCTTACCCACCCTCTGTATGTTTACTCTGCCCTTCTGCTCAGAATCTCAGGCCATTTGCCATCACAGACACTAGAGGCATTTCCCCACCCTCCCCTACATTCCCCAAGCCCGTCTGGTGTTTCTAACCACTCCTCTGCACTGTGGCTCATGGAGCTAGAAATGACCGAGGTAAAGCACCTTCAGCAGCGCCACTGCTTCTCGCTGGTGAATAGAAGCAGGCACTATTCTTGCTTTCAGATGCACTATTCGGCATCCAGCACCCCCTTATTTTGAAGTCTGCAGGAAATCTGTCTCCTGTCCTTCCGTCTGCAACCCGCTCACCCAAAGGAGAAGGAGTTGCACCAGTTTCATAGGTTTCATAGGGTCTTACTGAGCATTAGAAACATAGAAACATGGACTTTGACAGCAGATAAGGACTGCTTGGCCCATCTAGTCTGCCCATTTCCCTACCTACAGGATAGGCTGCAGATCCTAGTTAACCAACAGCCTATTTCTTACTACCCCCCACAAGAATTGCCTTATGTCTGTCCCATGCATTCTTGAATTCTCCCACAGTTTTAGACCCCACAACCTCCTCAGGAAGGCTGTTCCATGCATCCACTACCCTCTCTGTGAAAATACTTCCTCACATTGCCCCTGAACCGCCCCCCCATCTTTAAATTATGTCCCCTTGTTCTTGCACGTTTCTTTTTCTGAAAGATGCTATCCTCTTGGACTTTGTTGACTCCACTGAGGTACTTAAAAGTTTCTTTCCTCAAGGGTATACATATTAAGCTCCTTTAGTCTCTCCTCGTACAGCTTCTCTTGCAGACCCTGCACCATTTTAGTTGCCCTCCCCTGGACTACCTCTATCCTGTCTATGTCCTTGCAGAGATGGGGTCTCCAGAACTGGATGCAGTACTCCAGATGGGGTCTCACCAACTGTCTGTACAGAGGGATAACAAATTCCTGTTTTTTTGCTGGTGATGCCTCTCCCTATGCATCCCAGTATACCCCCAGCCCTCCCTACTGCCTTCTCACATTGCTTGCTAACCTTAAGGTCATCTGATATGATTACCCCCAGGTCCCTTTCCTTTTTTGTTGTTGTTACTACCTCTCCCCATTGTGTAATCTTCCCCTGGGTTCTTGTTTCCCAGGTGCATTATTTTGCACTTCTTTGCATTGAATCCTAGCTGCCATACTTCTGACCATTCCTCCAACCTTGCCAAGTCCCTTCTCATCCTTTCCACGCCTCCTTGTGTATCAACCCTGTTGCAGATCTTTGTGTCATCTGCAAAGAGGCATACTTTCCATCCAGTCCCTCTGCAATGTCACTTATAAAGACATTAAAGGACTGGACCCGTACTGAACCCTGCAGTACCCACTAGTAACCCTTCTTTCTTCAGAGTGGACTCCATTTACAATTACCTTCTGTGTCCTGTTGTTCAGCCAATGTTTTATCAGGCTACCACCCTGGGACCCACTCTCAGGCTGGTTAATTTGACTATTAATCTTTTGTGTGGGACTGTGTCAAATGCCTTGCTAAAGTCTAGGTAGGCCATGTCCACAGCCCCTCCCTGGTCTACTACTTTGGTCACCCAGTCAAAGAAATCTATTAGATTTGTCTGACCTGACCTTCCCGCTGCGAACCCATGCTGCCTTGGGTCCTGTGCCCCACTGGCCTCTAGGTACTCAACAATTCTTTCCTTCAGAAGTGACTCAAATTGACAGGTCTGTAGTTTCCTGCCTCTGTCTTGGTCCCACTTTTGTGACATTAAAGACATATGTCTATGTAGCTCGCCAAATTATGTTTAAGAGTATCCCCGAACACCCTTAATTATAAGGTAATTATCAAGCTTAGTTTTGAATTCATTCATAGTCTTGCTGGTCACAACTTCACTAGGCAGCACATTCCAGATCTCAGTCACCCTTACATTAAACCAATATTGTCTTTTTTTGGTATTAAATTTGTCCTTATATAACTGAAAAGAGTGACCTCTGGTGTTATACAACTGTTCCTTTAACACCAAGCCTAGTTGCTCCCACATTTGTACATCCGTAAGGGCCCTGTATATCCGGCACGTATCTCCCTGCAATCTGCGGAACTCCAAGGAATACATTCCCAAATTTTGTAACCTCTGCTCATAACTCTGGCCCTGGACTTCCTTAACCCCCCTTGTGGCCCTCCTCTGAACCCTCTCCAAGACTTTGATGTCTCCCTTATTTCCTGGTGCCCAAAACTGTGTACAATACTCCATGTGGGGACGCACCAGTGAGGTGTAAAGGGGGGATTAAGACCTCTGTATCTCTACTTTTAATGTGTTTATGAATGCAGTACTGTATACTACTTGCTTTTTTAACAACCTGACTGCACTGCATTCTGAAATTGAGATAGTTGCTGGCTCTTATACCAAGATCTCTTTCATCGTGGACCACCCTAAGTACCCTGCCTCCCAGCATGTATTTAAATTGTTTATTATGTTTCCCAAGATGCACAACTGTACACTTCTCAGTATTAAATGTAGATTTCTTTTTTGAAACCCATATTTCCAGATCTACAAGGGCTGCTTGTAAGATATCAGCCTCATCTAAGTTGATTGGGTAGTCAAGGCATGTGTCGTCAGCAAATTTGGAAAGCCACCCCCCCGACTGGACCTACATTGAGGAAATATCTAAGTTGAAGAGGCAGGAACCCAAAACGGAACCCTGAAGTAACCTGCTGGTCACTTCCTCCCAACCAGAGTATTCTCCCTTTATACATACCCTCTGCCTCCTTCCCTTTAGCCATGCCTCAATCCACTGAAATTATCATGAAGCCCCAATTCAGTTAAGGCATTTGCCAGTTCCTCATGCGGAACCTTATCAAATGTCTTGGCAAAGTCCAGGAAGATGACATCAACAGAGTTACCCATGTCCAGGGCTTTACTAACCTTGTCATAAAATTCAAAGAGATTTGTTTGGCATGACCTTCCCCTGGTGAACCCATGCTGTGTAAAATCAATATTTCCTGGCATGGTTAGAGAGTCTGTGATGTATTCTTTAATAATACCCTCTAAAATTTTCCTAAGGACCGAAGTTAGACTGATAGGCCTGTAGTTTTCAACCTCCTGCCTAGAACCCTTCTTATGGATGGGAATGACCACAGCCTGTCTCCATTCCTCTGGGACCTCACCCTTATCCAGAGATTTCTGGAAAAGACAGGTAACCGGACTTGCCAATAGATCAGCCAACTCCTTTATTACCCTAGGGTGTATACCAATAGGCCCCTGTGCCTTATTTTGATCTATTCTCTTAAGTCTTTTAGCCACATCAGTGGCATCTAGTATAAGACTAAGACCAGGGAACTCCTTTTATTCCTGATATTTTATTGTTTGTGACCCCTTATTAAAGACAGAGGAAAAATAATTATTATATTGTTCTGCCATCTCCTGATTTTCTGATATGAGATTTCCATCGGGGTCTTTTAGGGGACCAATTGTTCTATTACCTCCCCTTTTGCTAGTTATGTAAGAATAAAAGGATTTATAGTTGTTCTGTACCTTGGTGGCTAATTTGTACTCATAATTTTTTTTCGCTAAGGCTATGCTTTTTTTAAATGACTTTTAGGCATTTTTTATATTGTTCCCAGCATGTTCTATCACCACTCTGCTTGGCCTTTTGTAAGCTTTATTCTTATGTTTAATTCATTTCCTGACTGAAGAAGACATCCATGGAGGAAGGGGAATTTTAGACCCATTATATTTATTTATGATAGGTACATTCTTATGGACCAATGTGCAAATGTTATTATTTAGCTTTTCCCACATACCAGATAATGTTTGGTTATCAAAATCTGATTGCCAATTCCATTCTGCTATCTCACATCTCAGTTGGTCAAAATTTGCTTGGTCATATTTACAAATTATTGTTCTGCCAGTATTTTTTCCCAGGGAACCCAAATAATTAAAGCTAACAATAGAATGATCACTAGAACCCAACAGGGGCAACACCGTACAATTTTGGATATTATTATTTAAATTACTCAGAACCAGGTCCAAAATATGTGTACCCCTGGTATTATTTAGTACATACTGTTCCAGCCCTACCAAATTAAATACATCCAAATAATTGGTCTCCATAGTAGTATTTGCCTTTTGTGTGTCCCAATTAATTCCAGGGAGGTTTAGATCTCTTAATAGTATGACGTTCTCAGCTGATGCTAACTGTTTAATGAAATCTAATAATATAAGATCCTCTGGGGCCCCAATGGATGGTGGTCTATACACCAGACCTAGATTGATTTTTGCTGCATGTGGTGGGGATATCTTTATCCACAATAATTCAGAATTTGCCCATTTAGATGTATCTTGATGTTCTGAGGAAATGCTACCAGAGATGTACAGAGCCACACCCCCACCTTTGGACTGAGTCCGACCTTTATTGTAGAGTGTACTGTATATCCTGGGTTGTATTTATCCCAAGCATCCTCCTATTGCCACCAGATTTCAGTAATAGCACAAATGTGTACATTAGAGGCACGTAATGTTAATTGATGCTCGTCAGATTTGTTCGTGAGGCTTCTAGCATTAATTAATAAAAAATTCCAGTTGGGTTGGTAAGGTCTTACTGGTGTATGTAGCCCTGGGTTTTGTACCACCCTCCCACTTCCCCCTGCTGATGAACTTTAAATGGCTATCCACTGTGTGCTTAAGTTTCTGAGCCAACATACGTTTCCCCTGTTTGTTTGTTTAAATGCAATTCATCCCGTGCAAACAGATGAAATCCCTGAAAATCCTGCCAGTGGCCAATGTATGCATGTCCTTCCTTAAAACACCAGCGCTTTAGCCAGCTATTTAGTCTTAATATATCCCTATTTAGCATGTCACTGGCCTGAGGGACAGGTAACATCCCAGAGATCAGCAAGTCACACCCACTGTTTTTGAGGGATACCCCCACATACTCAAAATCCCTCTGTATATCTGGAAGGCTTTTTTTATCCACATCATTTACCCCAATATGCAAAATTGTAACTGGTGTATTTGTATTTTCTAAAAGGCCTGGTATGAGCTGCTTAATATCCTCAATGCCAGCACCTGGTAATACACTAACTGTGGTGCAGTCATTTTGGTTCTTACACATTACATGATCAGCATAGCGTAACATAGAATTGCCAATGTGTAAAATGTGTCGAAGGGTATCATTCTTTAATGTTATATTGTTATGTTTTTGCTCCTTCATTACCCTGGGTGCTTAAGTGTACTTGACTAGGTGACTGTGGGCTAATTTGGGTATTTAATGGTTTTTTTCCTCAGCATCTATAACTGGTGCTAGGGCCTGTAGCCTGTTTGTGGTCAGTATGTTGGATGAACCCCCTATATTTCTCCTGCACCTTTTTTGTGATGGTTTTCTTTGGACCATGCACCATTCCTCAGTGTTGTTTTCCCCAGCCCTGTGAATCCCTTTCGGTTCTGGAGGATTTGGAGACTCATGCTGACTTGACTCAGAGATGCCTTCTACCATGGAATCAATGAAATGTTCTAGTGTGGTAATTTCAGTCTGTACCTTGATTCTTTGCTGAAGTGCCTCAATCTCCTGCTTTAGCTCACCTATTGTAAGACAGTTGTCAAACTCATAGTCAGCTAATTCAGCACCTTCATCGAACATACAACACCCAATACAGACCCTCATTTTATCAATATTACCTTACTGAGCGTTATGAGGTAGTATTCTCAGCTATCTCAGCTGACACAGCCAACACGCGTCTCTGTGCACGTCTCCGTGTGGGATGATGCACTCCCTGCCTGTGCTTGCCCTGCTTGCAGCAGGGCTAAGCAATAAGGGTCTAGATGACACGGAAGTGAATGTAGGGGTCACGGGTCCTTGCAACAAAGTTGCTGAATTAAAAAAATTAAATTAAATGTCTCAGTGCGTCAGCCTCTAATGTGAGGCTCAGGCAAAGATGCAAGTCCTGCTGGCAATAAAATTAAACATCTAGCGCTGTAGTAGTTCTATCAGTTTGCAAAGAACTACAACTGCTCTCTTCCTACTTCCTGAAACAGGATAGCAGGGCTCACCTAATGTAGAAGCACCAGTCGTTGGTTAAAATACACAATTTAGAACCCCACACTATGTTCCCTCATAGAGAAGAGCTACTGCACACCTCGGATCTTATTTTAAATTTCCGGTGGGCCGTTTGGACATACTTTAGATGGACTGATGAGTTCTTGAAATTGGATAGGTTGTTTGTTCTTTTTGGAGCAGCGAAGCAGGAAAAAAAAGCATCCAAGGCCAACTTAGCTAGATGGGTAAGGGCCTGCAATGCCAAGACTTATGTCGCAGAAAAGAAGAGGCCTCCAGCTCTTATCAAGGCTCACTCCACCAGGGCTATGGCCTCCTCCTGGGCTGAGACAGGTAAGGCATCTGTTCTAGAGTTATACAAGGCAGCTACATGGTCCTCTATCAACACATTCACCAAGCACTACAGATGGATGTTCAAACCTCTGCTAATGCAGCCTTCGTTGCAGAGTGTTGTAGGCAGCAGTTAGGTAAATTAATTTCCTGTACATGGTTGTCATATGGGACAATATTCTCTCCCACCCAGGTTTCTTGTCTGGGTACTGCTTCTTAGAACCCAGTTATAATGACTACCCATTGACAAGGTAGAGTGCTACAAAAAGAAGACGTTTCTTCTTGCTTACCATAATTTCCTATTCTTTTAGTTCCTACATTGTCAGTGAAGCCCTCCCTGGAGCCTTGCTCCTATGGGATAATATTGTATGGTATGTCATCATGGGGATGTTATTGTTCTGTTATAAACTCTGATTATAAGCCTATCTGGACATCCCTCTATAGTTTACTTGCTGTGAAGAAAACAAAAAGAGCAGTTTCTCATTAAAATGTTGGTTGATAGCACACAAATTTAACAGGTTTGAATTTGAGGTTAACCAATTGTGCCTCCTTTGTTGCAGGTGAGTGCTTAAACTGCATGCAGTCTTATTCTGTTTAATAAGTCTGTTTTCAGTTGATTCAATTCTGAAGGACCTTTCAAGACACAGACATTTGGAAGATGAGCCTTGATCACTTACCTTTTGTCATCTGATGAGATAACATAGTAACACAGTAGTTGATGGCAGATAAGGACTGCTAGGCCCACCTAGTCAGCCAGATTTTCCTGCTTACATTAGTGGCCTCTGACCCTACTTGGCCATAGAAACATAGAAATATAGACCTTCACAGCAGATAAGGACAGCTTGGTACACCCAGTCTGCCCATTTCCCTACCTATTGGATAAGCTGCAGATTCTAGTTAACCAACAACCTACTTCCTCCTACCCCCCACTATAACTGCCTTATGGCTGTCCCATACATTCTTGAATTCCCCCACTGTTTTTGACACCACAACCTCCTCAGGAAGAGTGGTTCCATGCATCCACCACTCTCTCTGTGAAAAAATATTTCCTCACATTGCCCCTGATCCGTCCCCCCTCTATCTTTAAATTGTGCCCCCTTGTTCTTGCACATCTCTTTTTCTGAAAGATGCTCCCCTGTTGGACTTTGTTTATTTCCTTGAGGTACTTGGAAGTTTCTATTATGTCCCCCCTCTCCCTCCCTTCCTCAAGGGTATACATATTAAGCTCTCTTAGTCTCTCTTCATATGGCTTCTATTGCAGACTCTGCACCATCTGAGTTGCCCTCCTCTGGACTGCCTCCATCCTGTCTATGTCCTTGTGGAGATGGGGTCTCCAGAACTGCACCCAGTACTCCAGATGGGGTCTCACCAACTGTCTATACAGAGGGATAACAACTTCCTGTTTTCTACTGGTGATGCCTCTACCTATGCATCCCAGTATCTCCCCAGCTCTCCTTTCTGCCTTCTCACATTGCTTGCCTACCTTAAGGTCACCTGATATGACTACTCCCATGTCCCTTTCCATTTTTGTTGTTGTTAGTACCTCCCCCCTCCGTTGTGTACTCTTTACCTGGGTTTTTGTTTCCCAGGTGCATCACTTTGCATTTCGTTGCATTGAATCTAAGCTGCCATACTTTTGACCATTTCTCCAACCTTGCCAAGCCCCTTCTCATCCTTTTCACCCCCCCTGTGTATCAGCTCTGTTGCAGATCTTTGTGTCATCTGCAAAGAGGCATACTTTTCCTTCCAGTCCCTCTGCAATGTCAATTATAAAGACATTAAAGAGGATTGGTCCCAGTACTGAACCCTGTGGTACCCCACTAGTAACCCCACTTTCTTCAGAGTGAATTCTATTTACTATTACTTTCTGTGTCCTGTTGTGCAGCCAATTTGTTACCCAGGCTACCACCTTGGGACCCACTCCCAGGCTGGCTAAAGTGTACGTAGGCCATATCCACAGTCCCTCCCTGGTCTACTACTTTGGTCACTCAGTCAAAGAAATTGATAAGATTTGTCTGACATGACCTTCCCGCTGTGAATCCATTCTGCCTTGGGTCCTATGCCCCACTGGCCTCTAGGTACTCAACAATTCTTCTTTCAGAAGTGATTCCATCCGCCCTCCTCCAGTCCTCAGGTACCACCCCATCCTCCCATGATTTGTTAAAAAGGATAGTCAGTGGTGTCACTAGGTCTCCCCTTAGTTCTTTTAAAATTCTAGGGTGAATCCGGTCTGGTCCCATTGCTTTGTCCACCTTGAGTTTTAGGAGTTCTTTCAGGACCCTTTCTTCTGTGAATGGACTGGTGTCAACCCCTCCTACCCAGAGTGCTTCTATTGTCTGGTTTAAGTACCTCCTCTTCTTCTTCTTTTGTGAATATGAACAAAAGTATTCATTCAGTATCTCTGCCTTTTCACTGTCGCCCTCTGCCCACCTCCCCTTCCCTTTATTAGGCTTCAGTATCCCTTCCTTGGTCTTCCTTTACTCCCTGATGTACCTATAAAAGGTTTTATCCCTCTTCTTAACTGAGTTGGCTATCTTTTCCTCAGTTTGGCCTTCACTATTCTGACTGCCTTCCCTGCTTCCTTCTGCTTTAACTGATACAGTTCTCTGTCCTGCTGCTTCTGTGATTCCTTATACTTCCTGAATAATATATTTTTCTCTCTAACCTTCCCCGACACCTCTTTTGGAATTCTATATTTGCTTCACACAATGGCTTATTGCCTCTATGATGGCAGTTCTAATTTTGCTCCATTGTTCCTCCGCCCCTTCCTTCTGCCCATTTGCTAGAGCATTCCTTAGGTACTCACCCATTTTGCCAAAGTCAGCCCTTCTAAAGTCCAGTATCCTTATTTTTGTATGGCTTGACTCCACTGTTGTGTTTATTGTGACCCACACTGTGTGGTGGTCGCTTATTCCCAGATGGCTACCCACTTCTAAATCTGTGATCCTGTATCCGTTTGAGAGTACAAGGTCCAAGACTGCTCCCTCCCGAGTGGGTTCCAGCACTAGCTGTCTGAGGCATGCCCCCTGCAGGGCATTGAGAATGACCCAGCTCTTGGATGTGGCTGTAGTAAATGTGTTCCAGTTAACATCTAGCATATTCAGGGCCCCCATCAACAATATCTCCCTTTTTTCTGCAATTCTGAGAATGCCTTCTTTCATTTCCTTGTCCATTCCCTCCCCTTCAGACAGGGGTCTGTATAAAACCCCTGTGCAGATTGTGTTGCCACTCCCTGTCTCCAAGGTGACCCACAGCGCCTCCTCTCCTCCTCCCCATTTACCCTTTAGTTCTGTTGCTTTGATCCCTTCCCTTATGTAGAGAGCTACTCCTCCTCCTCTTTTACCCTCCCTGTCCCTTCTGTAGATTGTGTATCCTGGTATGTTGACATTAGAAACATAGAAACATAGAACTTGATGGCAGATAAGGACTGCTTGACCCACCTAGTCTGCCCATTTTCCTACCTAATAGATAAGCTGCAGATCCTAGTTAACCAACAGCTTACTTCCTCCTACCCCCCCACTAGGACTGCCTTATGTCTGTCCCATGCATTCTTGAATTCCCCCACTGTTCTTGACTCCACAACCTACTCAGGGAGGCTGTTCCATGCATCCACAACCCTCTCTGTGAAAAAATACTTCCTCGCATTACCTCTGAGCCGTCCCCCCTCTATCTTCAAATTGTGCCCCCTTGTTCTTGCACATCTCTTTTTCTGAAAGATGCTACCCTCTTGGACTTTGTTGATTCCCTTGAGGTACTTGAAAGTTTCTATCATGTTCCTGCTCTCTCTTCTTTCCTCAAGGGTATACATATTAAGCTCCTTTAGTCTTTCTTTTATGTCTTCTGGTGCAGACTCTGCACCATTTTAGTTGCCCTCCTCTGGACAGCCTCCACTCTGTCTATGTCTTTGCAGAGATGGGGTCTCCAGAACTGCACACAGTACTCCAGATGGGGTCTCACCAACTGTCTGTACAGAGGGATAACAACTTCCTGTTTTCTACTATTGATGCCTCTTCCTATGCATCCCAGTATCCCCCCAGCCTTCCTTACTGCCTTCTCACATTGCTTGCCCACCTTTAGGTTATCTGATATAATTACCCCCAGGTCCTTTCCATTTTTACTGTTGTCAGTATCTCACCCCCCATTGTGTACTCTTCCTCTGGGTTTTTGTTTCCCATGTGCATTACCTTGCACTTCTTTGCATTAAAGCTGAGCTGCCATACATTTGACCATTCCTCCAACCTTGCCAAGTCCCTTCTCATCCTTTCCACTCCATCTTGTGTATCAACCCTGTTGCAGAGCTTTGTGTCGTTTGCAAAGAGACATACTTTTCCTTCCAGTTCCTCTGAAATGTCACTTATAAAGACATTAAGAAGGACCGGTCCCAGTACTGAACCCTGCGGTACCCCACTAGTAACCCTCCTTTCTTCAGTGTGTACTCCATTTACTACTACCTCCTGTGCCTATTGTCCATCCAATTTTTATCCAGGCTACCACCTTGGGACCCACTCCAAGGCTGGCTAACTGTATATTAATCTTTGTGTGGGACTGTTTCAAATGCCTTGCTAAAATCTAGGTAGGCCATGTCCACAGCCCTCCTGGTCTACTACTTTGGTCACCCAGTCAAAGAAATCTATTAGATTCATCTGACACGACCTTCCCATCGTGAATCCATGCTGCCTTGGGTCCTGCCCCACTGGCCTCTAGGTACTCAACAATTCTTTCCTTCAGAAGTGATTCCATCATTTTCCCTACCACTGAGGTCAAACTAACTAGTCTGTAGTTTTCTGCCTCTGTCCTGCTCCCACTTTTGTGAAGAGGAATCACATCTGCCTCCTCCAGTCCTCAGGTACCACCCCATCCTCCCATGATTTGTTAAAGAGAGTAGTCAGCGGTGTCACTAGTTCTACCCTTAGTTCTTTTAGAATTCTTGGGTGAATCCCATCAGGCCCCATTGCTTTGTCCACCTTCAATTTTATTAGTTCTTTCAGAACCCTTTCTTCTGTAAATGGACTGGTATTGACCCCCGTCTTCAGAGTGTTTCTCTTGTTTGGTTTAGGTACCTCCCCCTCCTCTTCCTTTGTGAATACTGAGCAGAAATATTCATTCAGTATCCCTGATTTTTCACTGTTCACCGCTCACCTACATTCCTCCCTTTATTAAGCCTCAGTATCCCTCCTTTGGTCTTTCTTCGTTCCCTATGTACCTATAAAAGGTCTTATCCCCTTCTTAACAGAATTGGCTATCCTTTCCTCGGTTTGGGCCTTTGCTATTCTGACTGCCTTCCCGCCTCTTTGTGCTTTAACTGATAAAGTTCTCTGTCCTGCTCCTTCTGTGTTTCCTTATATTTCCTGAATGCTATCCTTTTCTCCTTAACCTTCCCTGCCACCTCTTTTGAGAACCATAGCGGTTTTTTGCTTCGTTGTGTTTTGTTGATTTGCTTTACACAAAGGCTTGTTGCCTCTGTGATGGCTGTTTTGATTACTCCCCATTGTTCCTCCACCCCTCCTTCTTGCCTGTTTGCTAGAGCTTTTCTGAGGCACTCTCTCATTTTCCCAAAGTCAGCCCTCCTAAAGTCCAATACTCTTGCTTTTGTATGGCTTGATTGTATGGCTGTGTTTATCATGAACCTCACTGTTTGGTGGTCGCTTGTTCCCAGATGGCTACCCACTTCTAAATCTGAGATTCTTTCTCTGTCTCCATTTGAGAGTACCAGGTCTAAGATTGCTCCCTCCTGAGTGGGTTCCAATGCCAGCTGTCTGAGTCATGACCCCTGTAGGGCATCAAGAATGACCCTGCTCTTGAATGTGCCTGCCGCAAAGGTGCTCCAGTTAACATCTGGCATATTCAGGTCCACCATCAACAATATCTCCCCTTTTTCTGCCATTCTAAGGAAGCCTTCTATCATTTTCTTG
The DNA here is from genome assembly GCA_016271365.2 of Neoceratodus forsteri. NCBI lineage: Eukaryota > Metazoa > Chordata > Ceratodontiformes > Ceratodontidae > Neoceratodus > Neoceratodus forsteri. Next base: position 659,235,236 of record CM057455.1, on the reverse strand, counting down.
TCCATTCCCTCCCCCTGAGACGGGGGTCTGTATACAACCCCCATGCAGATTGTGGTGCCATTTCCTGTCTCCAGGGTGATCCAGAGTGCCTAATCTGCTCCCTGTTTACTCTTTAGTTCTGTTGCTTTGATCCCTTCCTTTACATAGAGAGCTACTCCTCCTCCTCTTTTACCCTCCCTGTCCCTCCTGTTCTTGGTGTATCACATTTCTGTGACTGCCACAATATCCAGGCAACCCTCTTCCATCAAGGCCACTAGTTCAGGGAGCTTGTTACACAGACTACGGGCATTGGTACTCATCACCCTCCACTTTTTGATAGCCATACCCCTTTTAGCCCCATTCCTGTCCTTACTGCCTTTGCCTTTTTTTACATTTACCTCTGTCCTGCTCCTAATAACTTCTCTACCTTGGTGTTTACCTCACTAATTACTACATGTTTTGTGGGGGGAGGCTGGGATTTCCCTGCTCCTTTTCAGTGCCTCCCCCCTTGGCTAGTTTATATGCTTGCCAATGAAGCATTTAAACCTCTCACCTAGGATCCTGGTTCCCCCCGGACAGATGCAGACCATCACACCAGTATAGGTCTGCATCCCTCCAGGTGGCTCCCCAGTCCCTAATGAAGCCAAAACCCTGAGCTTCACAACAGTTTTTCAACCACTCATTGAATTCCCTGGTGAGGAGTGCCCTAGCATCATCCTTGCCATAGACAGGCAGCACCTCCGAGAAGGTTACCATATGCACTACTTGTCTAAGGCCCCTCCCCAGCTCTAGAAACTCCTCTTGCGCTGCTCTGATCCCATTCCTAGCCAGGTCATTTGTCCCTAGGTGGACAATGACATCCAGCTTCCTCCCTTGTGCAGCTCCTCCCATAATCCTGAGGATTCGCTTCCTGTCCCTCCAAGCCGAGGTGCCAGGAAGGCACCTTACCTCCTCTCCCTTCCTCCCCATTTCTACCCCCTATGGGTCCCCACCAGGAGTTGTTTCCTTCCTGTGGGGTCCCATGCACCCTCCTGTGGGTCTCCTTTGTGAGGGTTCCCAGCATCCTCCTTGGTCTCCACTGCAGGTGCCTCCATAGAGGAACCACTATCCACCAGAAGAGCGAATGAATTGTGGAGAGGTACAGCTGGAGGGATGCAACTCTGTTCCACCACCCTCTCTCTCTCTCTCTGAGCCCACCCTGGTCCAGTCTCTCCTCCTCCTTTTTTTTTTTTTTATTTAGTTGTTTAACCAGGTATAGCACACTAAGCTGAAAGCTTTTTTACAGGAGCGACCTGGGAGCACAAGGAGGTTAAGTGACTTGCTCAGGGTCACACAGTATGCAAGTGGAAGCTGTGGGATTCAAACCAAGGGGTGGTCTGCTGGATGTCACCAGATTTGCAGCTCAGAGCCTTAGATGACTACGCTATACTACCTCCTTCTTGGCAACCTCTGAGGTAGTGGCATTGGTCCTGGTGGTCCCTGGGTGGGGAAGGAGGTTTCACGAATCCTAGCCAGGTCAACCTGGAGACAGGCAACCTCCTCTCTCAGACCAGAGAGGTGCCTGCAAATAGAGCAGCATCGCAGCCTCCAGAATGTCTCCCGGAACACTGCCACCCCACAGCCATTGCACTGCACCACTCCTATCATGTCTTATTTTGTGTCCCCTCTCCTGTTTCTCTGTATGCTTACTCTCTCCTCTCCTTACAACTCTCACCCTTCCTGTTCTGGGACAGCAACTTCCTATATTCTTCAGTAGCCTCCTTCTTCCTTGTTCAGTGTCAGACCACCAGCAGCTGGGGGAGAGTGAGCTACTTTTTTCCTTTAGGGTTGACAAAACCAATGTTTTTCGATGATCCTTCCCTTCCTACTGCCAAACAGGAGGTCCCTGTTGACAGTCAAATCCAGTGGCTGTAAAAGTAGAACTGGCTTAGGGTGGGTGGGATGGAGGGCAATTAGTAAGAAAAAAGGCTAGCAAGAGGAAGTTGTAATTTGAGTCACCTGCTTTTATAGTGTCTAAGCCACACCCCCAATTAAGCTCTCTCTCCTCTTACTGGTTTAGCAAAGTCAGCTGATACAGTACCCTTCCCAGCACAGAACACACACTGACTTCCTTTCTTTTCTTTCTTTTTTTAACCCTAAATAAGATCCCTTCTACTTCTAATAAAGTGTCTGTCTACTTAATCTCAATCACAGACACTGACTCCTGCTGAGATATAAGTGTTAAATTCCAGTCATGGTTCTCCATGTACCATGTTTTTGTGACTGCTATGATATCCAGGTGTGCCTCTTCCATTAGGGCCACTAGCTCAGGAAACTTGTTACCCAGACTACGGGTATTGGTACTCATTGCCCTTCATTTAATGTTAGCATTACCCTTTTTTGCCCCATCCCTGCCTTTATTGCCTTTGTCTTTTTTCCATTTACCCCTGTCCTGCCCCCTGTCAAACTCTGTACCTTGGTGTTTACCTTCCTAACTACCTTGTTTTGTTGGGGGAGGCTTGGCATTTCCTGCTTCCTATCAGCACCTTCCCCCTTGGCTAGTTTAAAAGCTTGCCAATGAAGCATTTAAACCTATCACCTAGAAGCTTGGTTCCCTTCCTGGCAGATGCAGACCATCACACCAATATAGACCCACATCTCTCCAGGTGGAACCCCCAGTCCCCAATGAAGCCAAAACCCTGTGCTCTGCACCAGTCTTCCAACCATTCATTGAACTGCATGGTGCAGAGTTCCCTAGCCTCACCCATGCCACAGACAAGCAGCACCTCCAAGAAGATTACCATGCATGCTACCTCTCTAATGCCCCTCCCCAACTCCACAAATTCCCCCTGTGCTGCATTGATCCCATGTCCAGCTAGGTTGTTTGTCCCAAGGTGGTCACTGGCTATCTCCTCTCTTCACCCCATCTAGGGTTCCCTTATGTCTATCCCATGCATGCATTATTCCCCCACTGTGTCAGCACCCAACATTTCCTGAGGTAGGCTATTCCAAGCATCCGCCACCCTCTTTGTGAAGAAAAACTTTTCCCCTTATCCCGCTCCACTCCATTCTCATATTGTGTCCCCTCGTCCTTGTACAACTCTTGTACTGAAAGATGTCACCCACCTGCACTTTGTTCAAGCCTTTAAGATACTTGAAGGCCTCTATCATATCCCCCCATTCCATCCTCTCCTCAAGTGTATACATATTGAGGTCTTTTAATCTGTCCTCATATGCTTTATGATGCAAGCCTTTCACCATCTTGGTCGCCCTTCTCTGGACCGCCTCCACCCTGTCTATGTCTTTGTGAAGATGCGGCCTCCAGAGCTGAACACTGTATTCCAGATGAGGCTTCACCAGCATTTTGTACAGTGGCATCACCACCTCTCTTCTTCTGCTAGTGATACCCCTTCCTATGCACCCCAACATCCCACTGGCTCTCCCCCAGCCTTGTTACACTGCTTGGCTACCTTTAGGTCATCTGAGATGATTATTCCTAAATTCCTCTCTTCCCTGGTGACTGTCAGCTAGTCCCCCCCCATCCTGTAGCTCTCCGCAGGGTTTCTTCACCCCAGGTGCATGATCCTGCACTTCTTTGCATTAAACTTTAATTGCCACACATCTGATTCCTCTTCCAGCCTTCTCAGATCCCTCCTCATTCTTGGGACCCACTCCAATGTGTCTACTCTGTTGCAGATCTTGGTATCATCTGCAAGTGCCATCACCAGCAGAAGAAGGAAGGTAGTGATGCTATTATATACTGTAAAACCATATAAAACCATGGTCAGACCTCACATGAAGTACTGTGTGCAGTTCTGGAGGCCACACCTTCATAAGGACATTAACAGGCTGGGGATGGTCCAGAGAAGGGCGACTAAGATGGTACAGAGCTTGCAACACAAGACTTATGAGGAAAGTTTAAGGGACCTCAATATGTACTCACTGGAAGAGAGGAGGGAAAGATGGGACATAATAGAAATATTCAAGTACCTCAAGGGTATAAACAAGGTGCAGGGGGAGACATTTTCCAATACAGGAGGAGCACAAGAATGAGGGGGCATGACATGAAATTGGAAGGTGGGAGGTTAAGAGGAATGTGAGGAAGATCTTCTTCACAGAGAGGGTGGTGGATGCATGGAATGGTCTGCCTAGGGAGGTGGTCGGAGCGAGCACTGTAGATGGATTGAAGCATGCTTGGGACAGGCATAGTGGAACCATAGAGGTACATCAGCAGGTGGGTCAGAAGCAGTAATCCAGTACAAGGGTTTACAGGCAGACTAGATGGGCCAGGCATTCCTTATCTGCTGACAATTTCTATGTTTCTATGTTAGGCAAACTTTCTCCTCCAGCCCTTCAGCAATGCCCCTGATGAGCCCTTGATCGGCAGAAAAACAACACCACTCTAGCGGTCATGGCTGGAGATGTCAGCCAGCTGTGCACCTTCTCTTGCCCGCCTTGAAAATTCCAGCAAGCCACTGTAAGAGTCCTTGATTGGGCAGAAAAACAGCACCGCTTCAGAGGTCATGGCTGGAGAATGCTGTTCCATTAAATCATTTCTTTAATTCCAGTTCATATACCCCTACGTTTCACTCCAATGAGCTTGTTCACGGGGTTCATTGAAATCTATTGAAAAACAAATTCACAATTACTTTTATATTCTGACTATTTCCCTAAATGATAATTTATAACATTAAATTCAATTCCATAGGTCTACCTGGTAAATATATTTTTCTATATGTCTCAATTCATTCACACTTCAAATAAGTGTTCTTTTTAACTTCTTCCTAGAACGGAATGAAAATACAAATAACAAAAAGTAGTTTTAATGACGCTTAAAGAAGAAGCCATGTTATACATATTAACTAAAGTTGTAAAACTTTAACACCCCCATAACTCGCATACCTGGGGAAAATAAACGTTTTTCACACTACACTCTCTGTGTTGTGAGCGGCTTCTGTAAACATTAAAAAAATATCCATATGACCATCACGCTTTAAATACCGAACTTATACGCTTTCCAAACAAAGACTTCTCATTGCTACAATGTGAAATCCAGCTTACCTCATTTTAAAATGCTCAGAAAGAGTATCAAAACACTTTAACTTCGCACTGACATTACGAATTTAAACCGATTAACTTAAGAAAGCTTATATGTAGCGTAATGGCGTATACTGACTGAAACGCTGTGGCGTTTACCCTTGGCTGCAGTCCCTCTTGAGCAGCCTGAATTTCCCGCGGGTGTGACATATCACATCCCTTTACTCTCACCTAGGCGAGAGTGTTGCTAATCAACAAAACACTCATTCCCTTACCATAGGGAATGAGCGCGGTTGGTTCAGGCTGCTCTAAAAAATAGACATAGCTAACTGCTTCAGCGTCAAAACTACTAAGTATTTTTATATACACGATGACTGCAGGGACAAAAACTATTACAGGCACAATGGTAGGCACATTATAAACACTCTAATATTTACTTTATGAAAACTTTACAATTTGTATAATAAACGGCTATCTACAACTTTGAAAGCAACAAGGGCTAAGGAGCTAGAGGTGCTAGAAGCTTTTTAACAAAATGAACTTAACTTTATAGTAATAGACATATTAAATATAAAATTCCTTATTGCCAGGATTATGAACAGTAACTACTTAACAAATTCATATACATTTTATAGATGAATTAATTCACTCCAATGGTTAGTCCTAATACGGACTCAAAACTAAGCAAATAAAGATTCAGCAGTGTAATTATCAATTTGCATTATATATATGTATGTATATGTATATGTATATATATTTCCTTCATACATATAACAATTCTCAACCCTTTTAACATGTATCAAAATATATACTTAGAGAATTTTTACAAACATGCCTGCCAATTACAATCTATATTCAAACCAATGGACTGATCCAGGGTTCTCAAACTGAAAATCCACTTCATTTCACTTCTGTCAAGCAATTTAATATAATTACCTCCTCTAAGAGGTGTTTTCACTACTTCAAGACCCCAAAACCTTAAAGAGGCTCCTGTATGTCCGGCCTCATTAAAATGTAAGGCGACTGGTGACTTGTCATCTTTATTTCTAATATCGCTTTTATGTTCTAATATCCGGATTTTAAGAGCCCTTTTTGTTTGTCCCACATACAGTCTGTCACACGGGCATTGTAGAACATAGATAACCCCTTCAGTGTGTTACAGTCAATATGGTCTTTGATGTGAAATTCTTCATTGAAATGTGGATGTTTGAAAACAGCTTTTTTACTAGTATTATTACAAACAGTGCATTTGCCACATCTAGTCATCCCTGGTTGTAAAGGTCCAAGTAGTAACTGAGTTTTATGGGTTTCCTGATACTTAAATTGTGAATGTACTAATCTATCTTTCAAGTTACATACTTTTTTCGCTACTATAATCGGTCTTTGGTGTAAAGCCCTATTATTTGGATTGTCCATGGTAATTAAATGCCAATATTTGTTAATGATCTTTCTGATCTCCGTCATTTTATGATTATATTTGGTATAACACCATTCTATCCTGTTTTTAGTCTGTTTTTTACTAAAAAGGTGTTCACGAGTTCACATGGTCTATTTTGTTACTGGCTTGTGTAAGAACCTTCATGGGGTAACCCCTATTGTAAAACCTATCCAACATATCTTCCTTTGTATTAAATATTCTTTAGACTCTTTACAATTACGTTTTACCCTAACCAATTGTGCATAAGGGATACTGTTTTTTAACTTGGCTGCATGGTAACTTTTACTATGTAGTAATGTATTTCTGTCTGTACTTTTTCTAAATAATGAAGTACTAAAACCTGATTCTGTGACCTTAATCAACAGGTCCAAAAAAGGAATAACTGATTTATTGTAGTTTAATATAAACTTTAAATTCCTATCAAAATGATTTAACATGTCATTAAAAGTTAACAATTCCTCTTCTGTTCCACCCCATATGCAAAATATATCATCTATATATCTTTTCCATAACTTGATTTTATCTTTATATGGATTTTTTTCAAAATTCATAACACACTCTTCTTCAAAATTGATCATATACGCATTAGCATAACTCGGTGCCATTGTGCTACCCATAGCTGTACCTTTCGAGGGCCAGGAGGGGAAGGGGACGAGGAGGAGGAGGAGGAGGACCAGGTGGAACAACAATAAGAAACACCAATATGGACAGAGGGCCAGCCAGAGAGCTCCAGAAGTAATACCTATTTTCAACTTAAGTAAAAGAAAGTTGACTGAAGTAGAATCATATGTTTTGGGGCTAGGACTCTCTTTTGCACCATCACAACCAGTCAATTTATTTGATTTAGAGGTAGATTTACAGGGATTTTTTAGAAATCTTAGGATTAAAAATCTATTTGCAGTTGATAGTATACAAGATAATGAAGAAAGGAAGTTAAAACAAGCCCTTAATATAAAATCCAAATTCAGTCCTCCAACAGACAGAAATCATGGAATAGAGTGTTTCTGTTCCATTGTAGAAAAAGAAATTATGGCACTATTTAAAGATAAGTCCTCACTATGGCCCGCTCACCAAAACCTCACTAAAGATCAAAGGTGTGCTGTGTATAATTTAAGTAATGATGCAGAGAATGTTATTAAACAGGCAGATAAGGGGAGGATAGTTATTCAGGATAGAGAACAATATAAAATAATGTGTTTAAAATTGTTACAAAATAGAAATAATTATTTACAATTAATGGAAGATCCTACGGTCTCATTACAGGGCAAACTTAGGGAATTACTGGCGGAATTTGTAGACCTTAATTGGTTACAGGATTGGGAAATGAGAATATTAATGAAAGAATTTCCAAGAATTCCCACATTTTATGGTATACCAAAGATCCATAAAAACGTGTTGGATCCCACAGGCCGACCAATTGTGTCAAGGATAGATTCAGTTTTTGATCCTGTATCGAAATATGTTAATTACCATCTGCAACCCTTAATAGAAAAAAATGAAACATATATACAAGATTCAACTGACTTAATGATTAAATTAGAAACTTTGTCTGACCAGATTGAATTTGATTACATTTTCCTTGTCACTTGGGATGTAATAGATCTGTATACATCCATTCCACATCAGGAGGGTGTCATTAATATGGGAAAAATTCTAAATAAGAGACCAGTGGGTTCAGTACCAAGAACTACTATGCTGCAGGAATTGGCATTGTTCATTTTACAAAATAATTATTTTGAATTTGAAGGGGTTTTTTATCAACAGGATAAAGGTACAGCTATGGGTAGTACGATGGCACCGAGTTATGCTAATGCGTATATGATCAATTTTGAAGAAGAGTGTGTTATGAATTTTGAAAAAAATCCATATAAAGATAAAATCAAGTTATGGAAAAGATTTATAGATGATATATTTTGCTTATGGGGTGGAACAGAAGAGGAATTGTTAACTTTTAATGACATGTTAAATCATTTTGATAGGAATTTAAAGTTTACATTAAACTACAATAAATCAGTTATTCCTTTTTTGGACCTGTTGATTAAGGTCACAGAATCAGGTTTTAGTACTTCATTATTTAGAAAAAGTACAGACAGAAATACATTACTACATAGTAAAAGTTACCATGAGCCCAAGTTAAAAAACAGTATCCCTTATGCACAATTGGTTAGGGTAAAACGTAATTGTAAAGAGTCTAAAGAATATTTAGTACAAAAGGAAGATATGTTGGATAGGTTTTACAATAGGGGTTACCCCATGAAGGTTCTTACACAAGCCAGTAACAAACTAGACCATGTGACTCATGAACACCTTTTTAGTAAAAAACAGACTAAAAAACAGGATAGAATGGTGTTCGCCACCAAATATAATCATAAAATGACGGAGATCAGAAAGATCATTAACAAATATTGGCATTTAGTTACCATGGACAATCCAAATAATAGGGCTTTACACCAAAGACCGATTATAGTAGCGAAAAAAGTATGTAACTTGAAAGATAGATTAGTACATTCACAATTTAAGTATCAGGAAACCCACAAAACTCAGTTACTACTTGGACCTTTACAACCAGGGATGACTAGATGTGGCAAATGCACTGTTAGTAATAATACTAGTAAAAAAGCTGTTTTCAAACATCCACATTTCAATGAAGAATTTCACATCAAAGACCATATTGACTGTAACACTGAAGGGGTTATCTATGTTCTACAATGCCCGTGTGACAGACTGTATGTGGGACAAACAAAAAGGGCTCTTAAAATCCGGATATTAGAACATAAAAGTGATATTAGAAATAAAAGATGACAAGTCACCAGTCGCCTTACATTTTAATGAGGCCGGACATACGGGAGCCTCTTTAAGGTTTTGGGGTCTTGAAGTAATGAAAAAAACTCTTAGAGGAGGTAATTATATTAAATTGCTTGACAGAAGTGAAATGAAGTGGATTTTCAGTTTGAGAACCCATGATCAGTCCATTGGTTTGAATATAGATTGTAATTGGCAGGCATGTTTGTAAAAATTCTCTAAGTATATTTTTTGATACATGTTAAAAGGGTTGAGAATTGTTATATGTATGAAGGAAATATATATACATACATATATATAATGCAAATTGATAATTACACTGCTGAATCTTTATTTGCTTAGTTTTGAGTCCGTATTAGGACCAACCATTGGAGTGAATTAATTCATCTATAAAATGTATATGAATTTGTTAAGTAGTTACTGTTCATAATCCTGGCAATAAGGAATTTTATATTTAATATGTCTATTATTATAAAGTTAAGTTCATTTTGTTAAAAAGCTTCTAGCACCTCTAGCTCCTTAGCCCTTGTTGCTTTCAAAGTTGTAGATAGCCGTTTATTATACAAATTGTAAAGTTTTCATAAAGTAAATATTAGAGTGTTTATAATGTGCCTACCATCGTGCCTGTAATAGTTTTTGTCCCTGCAGTCATCGTGTGTATAAAAATACTTAGTAGTATTGACGCTGAAGCGGTTAGCTATGTCTATTTTTTAGAGCAGCCTGAACCAACCGTGCTCATTCCCTATGGTAAGGGAATGAGTGTTTTGTTGATTAGCAACGTTCTCACCTAGGCGAGAGTCACGGGATGTGATACGCCACACCAGCTGGAAATTCAGGCTGCTCTAGAGGGACTGCAGCTAAGGGGTAAACGCTACAGCTGCTTTCAGTCAGTATACTAGCCATTACGCTACATATGTTTTCTTAAGTTAATCGGTTTAAATTGTAATGTCAGTGCGGTTAAAGTGTTTTGATACTCTTTCTGAGCATTTTAAAATGAGGTAAGCTGGATTTCACATTGTAGCAATGAGAAGTCTTTGTTTGGAAAGCGTATAAGTTCGGTATTTAAAGCGTGATGGTCATATGGATATTTTTTTAATGTTTACAGAAGCCGCTCACAACACAGAGAGTGTAGTGTGAAAAATGTTTATTTTCCCCAGGTATGCGAGTTATGGGGGCGTTAAAGTTTTACAACTTTAGTTAATATTTATGACATGGCTTCTTCTTTAAGCGTCATTAAAACTACTTTTTGTTATTTGTATTTTCATTCCGTTCTAGGAAGAAGTTAAAAAGAACGCTTGTTTGAAGTGTGAATGAATTGAGACATATAGAAAAATATATTTACCAGGTAGACCTATGGAATTGAATTTAATGTTATAAATTATCATTTAGAGAAATAGTCAGAATATAAAAGTAATTGTGAATTTGTTTTTCAATAGATTTCAATGAACCCCGTGAACAAGATCATTGGAGTGAAACGTAGGGGTATATGAACTGGAATTAAAGAAATGATTTAATGGAACAGCAGACTCCAGTTGTTTTCTGTTTAGATTGGACATTGAAGCACCCTCTAGGAGTCGATGAATAATTTATTATTAGCTCACCATTACCCAGATATTTGTGTATTTTTTGTCATGGCTGGAGAAGCCTGCCAGCCGTGTGGATCCACCTGCCAGCCTCTAAAAGTCCAGCAAGCCGCAGTAAGAGCCCTTGACTGGGCAGAAAAACAGCACCGCTCCATCGGTTGTGGCTGAAGAAGCCAGTTGGCCACGCACCTCCTCCTGCCTGCCTCAAAAAGTCCAGCAAGCCACCGTAAGAGCCTTTGATCGGGCAGAAAAACAGCACTGCTCCAGTTGTCATGGCTGGAGAAGCCAGCTGGCTGCATGCCTCCTCTTGTCCGCCTCGAAAAGTCCAGCAAGCCGCCGTAAGATCCCTTGATCAGGCAGAAAAACAGTGCTGCTCCAGCACTTACAGCTGGAGAAGCCAGCTGGCTGTGTGCCTCCTCCTGCCCACCTCGAAAAGTCCAGCAAGCCGCTGTAAGAGCCCTTGATCGGGCAGAAAAACAGCGCCACTCCAGCGGTCATGGCTGGAGAAGCCAGCTGGCTGTGTGCCTCCTCCTGCCCACCTTGAAAAGTCCAGCAAGTTTCCATAAGAGCCCTTGATCGGGCAGAAAAACAGCACCATTCCAGCGGTCACGGCTGGAGAAGCCAGCCGGCCACACAGCTCCTCCTGCCCACCTGGAAATGTCCAGCAAGCCACCGTAAGAGCCCTTGATCGGCAGAAAAACAGCACCACTCCAGTGGTCGCGGCTGGAGAAACCAGCAGGCAGCGCACCTCCTCCTGCCCACCTTGAAAAGTCCAGCAAGCCGCTGTAAGAGCCCTTGATTGGGCAGAAAAACAGCACTGCTCCAGCAGTCGTGGCTGGAGCCAGCTGGCTGCGCACCTCCTCCTGCCTGCCTCGAAAAGTCCAGCAAGCCGCCATAAGAGCCCTTGATCGGGCAGAAAAACAACAGCACCACTCCAGCGGTCATGGCTGGAGAAGCCAGCCAGCCACGCATCTCCTCCTGCCATACCTAAAAAAGTCCAACAATCTGCTGTAAGAGCCCTTGATCAGGCAGAAAAACAGCACCGCTCCAGCGGTCACGGCTGGAGAAGCCAGCCGGCCACACGCCTCCTCCTGCCTGCCTCGAAAAGTCCAGCAAGCTGGTAAGCTCCGCACAACTTTGGGAACTTGTCTCTGGAACTCTGATTGGCTGAAGATGCTCAGGGTCACCGCCGATTGGTTGCTGCCTGTATGGCTTTTCCTGGGATTGGCCATGGCTTTTCATCTGTCTCATGGCTTCTTGCCGCTCGCTCGCTTGCTATCTGGAAACTGTTTTTTCTTTTCAAGCGCCAATGTGGGGAATAGTACTGTGCTGTTAATTTAATGATGCATTTGGGGGTAATGTTTAGGATTGCTTGTATTTGTTAACTGCCGTTATCTTACATTGACCCAGTGTCTTCGGGCGATCCTGCTCTCTACCCTCTCTAACTTGCCTTGTTTTCTTATACCTCCCTGCTGATCTCCCTCTCTTCCAACTTCTAAACAGCATTTCTTTTTTTTTTTCTCATTTCACCTCTGGCAAGAGTGGCTCCGCTTCTAATAAGCATTGCCCTCTGGATAATTGCCCTCCCCTTTCCCCTACTCAGCCTACTTGCCTTACTCTTTTGTTTTTATCTGCGCTCCCTCGCATCCCGATTTAGCGTTTTACATTCCTCCCTACCCTTATCTAATCCCTGACTCTGTTCTTCTTTCAGCCGTAAGAACCCTTGATCAGGCAGAAAAACAGCACCGCACCAGCGGTGGTGGTTGGAGAAGCCAACTGGCCATGGGCCTCCTCCTGCCTGCCTCGAAAAGTCCAGCAAGCTGCCGTAAGAGCCCTTGATTGGGCAGAAAAACAGCACCGCTTCGGCAGTCGCAGATGGAGAAGCCAGCTGGCCGGACGCCTCCTCCTGCCCGCCTTGAAAAGTCCAGCAAGCTGGTAAGCACCACACAGCTTCAGGAACATGTCTCTGGGACCCTGATTGGCTGAAGACACTCAGGGTCACCGCTGATTGGTTGCTGCCCATACGGCTTTTCCTGGGGTTGGACACGGCTTTTCATCTGTCTCCTGGCTTCTTACTGCTCGCTCGCTTGCTATCTGGAAACTGTCTTTTCTTTTCAAGTGCCAATGTGGGAAATAGTACTGTGATGTTAATTTAATTATGCTTTTGGGGGTAATGTTTAGGATTGCTTGAATTTGTTAACTGCTGTTATCTTACACTGACCCAGTGCCTTCAGGTGATCCTGCTCTCTACCCTCTCTAAGTTGCCTTGTTTTCTTATACCTCCCTGCTGATTTCCCTCTCTCCCAGTTTCTAAATTGCATTTTTCTTTTTTTCTCTTTTCACCTCGGGCAAGAGTGGTGCCGCTTCTAATAAGCATTGCCGTCTGCATACTTGCCCTTCCCTTCCTCCTACTCAGCCTACTTGCCTTACTCTTTTGTCTTTAACTGCACTCCCCTGCCCCCCGATTTAGCGTTTTGCATTTTCTTTGTCCTCCCTGCCCTTATCTAATCCCTGAGTCTGCTCTTTTTTCAGCCGTAAGAGCCCTTGATCAGGCAGAAAACAGCACCGCTCCAGCGGTCGCGGCTGGAGAAGCCAGCCGCCACGTGCCTCCTCCTGCTCACCTCAAAAAGTCCAGCAAGCCGGTAAGCTTCACACAGCTTCAAGAACTTGTCTCTAGGACCCTGATTGCCTGAAGACACTTAGGGTCACCGCTGATTGGTTGCCACCCCTACGGCTTTTCCTGGGATTGGACACGGCTTTTCATCTGTCTCCTGGCTTCTTACTGCTCGCTCGCTTGCTATCTGGAAACTGTCTTTTCTTTTCAAGTGCCAATGTGGGAAATAGTACTGTGATGTTAATTTAATTATGCTTTTGGGGGTAATGCTTAGGATTGCTTGAATTTGTTAACTGCTGTTATCTTACACTGACCCAGTGCCTTCAGGTGATCCTGCTCTCTACCCTCTCTAAGTTGCCTTGTTTTCTTATACCTCCCTGCCAATTTCCCTCTCTCCCAGCTTCTAAATTGCATTTATTTTCTTTTTTTCTCTTTTCACTTCGGGCAAGAGCGGCACCGCTTCTAATAAGCATTGCCATCTGGATACTTGCCCTCCTCTTCCCTCTACTCAGCCTGCTTGCCTTACTCTTTTGTCTTTATCTGTGCTCCCCCAACCCCCAATTTAGCATTTTGCATTTTCTTTGTCCTCCCTGCCTTTATCTAATCCCTGACTCTGCTCTTCTTTCAGAAGTAAGAGCTCTTGATTGGGCAGAAAAATTGCACTGCTCCAGTGGTTGTGGCTGGAGAAGCCAGCCGGCCACGTGCCTCTTCCTGCCTGCCTTGAAAAGTCCAGCAAGCCAGTAAGCTCCACACAGCTTCAGGAACTTGTCTCTGGGACCCTGATTGGCTGAAGCTGCTCAGGGTCACCACCGATTGGTTGCCGCCTGTATGGCTTTTCCTGGGATTGGCCACAGCTTTTCATCTGTCTCCTGGCTTCTTGCCACTCGCTCGCTTGCTATCTGGAAACTGTTTTTTCTTTTCAAGCGCCAATGTGGAGAATAGTACTGTGATGTTAATTTAATGATGGTTTTGGGGGTAATGTTTAGGATTGCTTGAATTTGTTAAGTGCTGTTATCTTACATTGACACAGTGCCTTCAGGTGATCCTGCTCTCTACCCTCTCTAACTTGCCTCGTTTCTTATACCTCTCTGCTGTTCTCCCTCTCTCCCAACTTCTAAACAGCATTTCTTTTCTTTTTTTCTCTTTTCACCTTGGGCAAGAGCGGCACCGCTTCTAATAAGCATTGCCGTCTGGATACCTGCCTCCCCTTCCCCCTACTCAGCCTACTTGCCTTACTCTTTTATCTTTATTTTAGCTGCCTCGCCCCCCGATTTAGCGTTTGGAATTTTCTTTGTCCTCCCTGCCCTTATCTAATCCCTGGCTCTGCTCTTCTTTCAGAAGTAAGAGCTCTTGATTGGGCAGAAAAATTGCACTGCTCCAGTGGTTGTGGCTGGAGAAGCCAGCCGGCCACGTGCCTCTTCCTGCCTGCCTTGAAAAGTCCAGCAAGCCAGTAAGCTCCACACAGCTTCGAGAACTTGTCTCTGGGACCCTGATTGGTCGAAGCCACTCAGGGTCACCCCCGGCTGGTTGCCACCCGTACGGCTTTACCTGGGATTGGCCACGGCTTTTCATCTGTCTCCTGGCTTCTTGCCGCTCACTCGCTTGCTATCTGGAAACTGTTTTTTCTTTTCAAGCGCCAATGTGGAGAATAGTACTGTGATGTTAATTTAATGATGGTTTTGGGGGTAATGTTTAGGATTGCTTGAATTTGTTAAGTGCTGTTATCTTACATTGATCCAGTGCCTTAGGCGATCCTGCTCGCTACCCTCTCTAACTTGCCTCATTTTCTTATACCTCCATGCTGATCTCCCTCTCTCCCAACTTCTAAACAGCATTTCTTTTCCTTTTTTCTCTTGTCACCTTGTGCAAGAGCAGTGCCGCTTCTAGTAAGCATTGCCCTCTGGATACTTGCCTTCCCCTTCTTCCTACTCAGCCTATTTGCCTTACTCTTTTGTCTTTATCTGCCCTCCTTCATCCCCCTATTTAACATTTTGCATTTTCTTTGTCCTCCCTTCCCTTATCTAATCCCTGACTCTGCTCTTCTTTCAGCCGTAAGAGCCTTTGATCGGGGAGAAAAACAGCACTGCTCCAGCGGTGGTGGCTGGAGAAGCCAGCTGGCCACACGCGCCTCCTCCTGCCTGCCTCGAAAAGTCCAGCAAGCCAGTAAGCTCCACACAGTTTTGGAAACTTGTCTCTGGGACCCTGATTGGCTGAAGAAGCTCAGGGTCACCGCCGATTGGTTGCCACCCATACAGCTTTTTCTGATATTGGCCATGGCTTTTCATCTGTCTCCTGGCTTCTTGCAGCTTGCTTACTATCTGGAAACTGTTTTTTTGTCCCACACTGCCCACCCCGACCCCGTCCTCTATTAAATGCTACTTCCCCAAGAGGAAAGCCAACCCCTCTTTGCTTTCATTGGTCAGCACACAGTTAGGCCCAACAAAAACTAAACCCCACCCCTAATTAACCTCACTGCCTTCTCTCAAGCTCCACCAACGTAGATTCTGCTACCTGTGCCTGACCTGCCCTCTAGCAGGTTAAATTACCTGAAATGACACCTTGGGAGCTCTTCTTTCTGCTCAACTGCACCTATTTCTTATCCACATACCAGAACATATACCAGCTGCTCATTCAAACCAGGACCTGTGCTCATCACTTGATGGACACCCAGTCCTGCACCCTCACAGAGGGACTTGGCTTCCCACTTCAGGAACGACTTCCCCCCTGCCCTGTATGCCTCTTCATCAGGCTTTGACTAAAGAATATCATAGAAAGCCTTGGTCCTGTCAATAAAAACAGTCTTTTATGTCTTATTCTTATTCAGTCACTCAAGTAGCCTTTGCCCAGCATCCCCGAAACCTCTACATGCCCAATGGCGTAAAAAGCACTTATTCAATACGCTAATAAGTGGTCTTAGGAAACTACTCTTGCTTCTTATACTCTGCCACGGAAATGTTGAGCTAAACCCAGGCCCACCGGCTCCTATAAACGGCCCTGCAGACCTCCCCCGACACAAGGATATCTGCTTTCTCTACCTGAATGTGTGTAGTCTACTCAGGAAGTTTGACCTGATTCAGACATGGTCATTACATGCTTCCTCCAACTTCCTAATGATATCGGAATCATGGCTTATGCTCCTGACCCCTGACAAAGCTATCAATCTTCCGGGGTACATCACCTACCAGTGTGATAGACCATCTGGGGGGGTTGTAATCTATGTTAAGAACAAATTCTCTGTGACAATTATTGATTGTACCTCCAAGGCTAGAGAGTTTGGATGTCTTGTCCTAAAACTGCTGCTTACCAATGATAAGGCACTCTTCATTACTGCATGTTATTGATCACCCTCTGGTGGCATGGCCCTCCTGCCTCATCTTCAAAGTCTAATAGACACTGCTAACTCCGAGTGCATTCTAATGGGAGACTTCAACCTAAATTGGAACGATGAGACCTCCAAGCAGCTTAAAGACCTCTGTGATATGTGTGGGTTGGCCCAGTTGTCCCCTGAAGTCACCAGACCCAACAGAAGAAACCCAGAGCATAGCTTCCTCCTGGACCTAATGCTAGTTAACAAACCCCACAACATTTTGCATTCCGGGTATTCTTCAATGACCTTAGTGACCATTGTGCCATTGCCTGCATCAGGCACTCTCCCCAATTAAAATCAGCCCCCAAGTAGACACTAAAAAGATGCCTGAAAAAGTTTTGCCAGCATGTCTTCCTGAATGACCTGAGCAAAATTAGATGGGAGGACTTCTACCTGGCCTCTTTCCTCAATGAGGCATTCAATATCTTTCATAGCCTGCTAGTGGGCCTTCTAGACAAGCATGCCCCGATAAGACTGATCAAATCCAAGAAAAGATCTCCTGGATGGTTCTCCCCCATCCTAAAGAAAGCCCTCAAAGATAGAGACAACTGGTGGAAAAGAGCTAGGAAGAGACGCTCTGACGCTGATTGGCTTGCCTTCTGTGTATCTTGAAATGCCTGCACCAAACTAATTAGGACTGAAAAGGCTAGATTCTTCCAATCAGCCCTGGAAGGCAACAAAAACAATGCCGCCAAATTCTGGAGTATTCTCAAAGAAGTTGAGGGCAATACCTCCGATGCCTCACTTCCAACTAAACTAGTGTCCGGGGACACTACTTTCATGGAAAGAGTGGATATACTTAAACAACTCAATGAACACTTTGCCATAGCAGGGCTGGCATTTGACATCTCTCCACTCAGTAAGATCAGTCAACACGAGGATGTCACTGATGCCACTAGACCCACCACTTACACCAATCAGTGCTTCCCCTTCCCCTTCAGCTTCCGCCCTATATCCTTTAAGCATGTAGAGACCGTCCTACTGTTCTTAGACACTAAAAAGAGTGCTGGTGCTGATCTTATCGAACCTTTTTTCCTAAAACTAGGCCATTACTTTCTAACCGCCCCCATAGTCCATTTATTCAACATCTCCCTATCTCAGGGGGAGCTACCCATACGTGGAAAACTGCTCACATCATACTGTTGTTCAAGTCTGGGGACCCCAGCAATCTGAACAACTACCGCCTATTTCTATACTATCCTCCCTTTCAAAATTATTGGAAAAAATCATTGACACCCAAATCCGGGGGCCCTTGGACTCACCGAAACTGTTAATCCCTGCTCAGTTGGGGTTCAGAGCCAAACATAGCACAGTGTCTCCCCTTGCAAAAGTAACCACTGACTGGCAAACTGCTCTGGATGCTAAGAAGCACATATTTGCACTCTTCCTTGACCTTAGTAAGGTGTTCGACACTGTGGATCACATTATGCTTAACACATTAGGTAACATAGGTCTAGACAACTCTGCCATTAAATGATTCACCAGCTACCTTACTAATAGGCTACAATGAAACAAAGCTTCGCGAGATCTATCTCCTCTGAAAATACTACCAAGAGGCATCCTTCAAGACTCTATTTTGGGCCCAATCCTATTTGCAATCTACATCAATAACCTTGATTCAGTCCTGCGCACAGCTAAAGTGCACTTATTTGCAAACGATACTGTCCTGTACACTGCTAACTCTTCCCTAGGCATGGCCCATGAGGACTTACAGCGAGATATTATCTCCCTCCAACATAATCTTATGAAGCACAAGCTACTGCTTAACTCCAAAAAGACTAAAGGCATGATCCTGTCTCCGAGCGCTACCTTAGGGCCTATATGCAACCTGAAGATTCTAACATTGTTAGGTGAACCTCTGGAAACCATTGCCACCTTTAAATACCTAGGATTCTGTCTTGACAATAAGCTTAATTTCCTATGCCACTTGAACAAACTATTGAAAAAGCTTAGACAATGCTTAGGTATACTCTACTGCATTAAACATCTTCTTCCTATCCAAGCTAGAATGAGTCTAGTACAATCTACATTCCTACCCCTCCTGGATTACACTGACTTCCTCTACAATAACTGTTATTCTTCAGTGCTCCGTAATCTTGACACTCTTTATCACAGAATCCTGCGGTTCATTCTTAACCTGCCTCTTTGCACCCATCACTGTCTGCTGTACCAAAAATTGGGATGGACCTCGCTCACCACAAGGAGGAAAAGAAATGCCCTCCTTTGGATACATAGGGACTTGTCCAACAAGCTACCAGCATACATATCCAGCCTATTTGAGTGTGTCAAGGGGTCGTATGGGCTGAGAAGGTTCTATTTAATCTGCTTCCAAACACCCGGAGTAAGATCATCACATGGCTCAGCTGCTATCAGCTTCTCCCTTCCTTCCATTTGGAACACTATGTAAAGGTCACTGAAGCTCTCAACCCTCCCCGGTCCCTTCACTTGAAACCTGTAACTGTTATAGATGACTAGTGTGACCCTATTTGCTTGTTGTATCCCCTGATAGATGACCAGTGTGACCGTACTTGCTTGTTGTATCCCCGACTCTCAATTTACTCGCAGCTCCCACCACCCCTACCAAGGGAGCCCCAACACTTCTCACATTTTTTTCCCAACTCCCTCTACCCTACCCTACCTACCTCCCCGTCCTTTATACCTCCAAACTCTATGCCTCTCCTTCATTTGAGCCCCATTTGTGAATAACCAACAAAATACAATAGCACTAGCCCTATTCTCAATAGGTTTGTTTCTCAATGGCATTAGTTCTCAAGTATGTTAGCTCTAGTAGTTAAAGTTTGTGTTAGCCATGCATATGTTTGTTGTTTCCCTTTTGTACTGTACTTTTGTGTGATTCATGTGTATATGTCCAGGACCACTTTGAAAATGAGCTTGCTCAATGGTGTTATGTGTGGTTAAATAAAGTTTTGATTGATTGAGTGATAAAGACATTAAAAAGGACTGGCCCCAGTACTGATCCTTGTGGTACCCCACTGGTCACCCTCCTTCCCTTAGATTTTATATCATTTATACAACCCTCTGCTTCCTGTCCCTCAACCAGTTGCTAACTCAGTTTTCCACTTTGTGGCCCACCCGCAGGCTGCCTAGCTTGTTCACCAGTCTTCTGTGGAGTACGGCCTTGCTGAAATCGAGGTATGCAATATCCTCCGCTCCTTTCTGATCCACCTCCTTCATCACCTAGTCAAAAAAGTCAAGTCAGATTTGTTCGACATGACCTTCCTGCTGTGAATTCATGCTGCATTGGATCCTGTGCTCCCATGATTTCTAAGCATTCCAAAATTCTTTCCTTAAGTAGTGTCTTCATGATCTTACCTACCACTGAGGTGAGGCTGACTGGCCTGTAGTTTCCTGCCTCCTCCCTGTTATCACTTTTGTGGACAGGGACTATATTTGCCCCCTTCCAGTCCTCTGGAACCACCCCCGTATCGAGTGACTCACTAAACAGGGCCACCAATGGTGCTGCTAGCACCGTCCATAATTCATTTAATATCCTGAGGTGTTATGTATATCATCTAGTCCTATCACTTTGTCCACCCTCAGTTTTGTGAGTTCCTCTAGGACTCTTGCTTCCGTAAAGGGACTGGTGTTTACCTCTCCATCCTCCCCCCTTATTTTTGCTGCTGCCTAGCTGTGGTCCCTGTCGCTCCCCCTCTACTGTGAATATGGAACAAAAGTATTCATTTAATATCGATGCCTTTTCTAGCTTCCCCTCTACACACACCCCTCCCACCCCTATGAGTCTTACAATCCCACTGGCATTCCTTCTATCATTAATGTATCTATAAAATGTCTTGCCCCCCACCCTTTACCATCTGGTTTAATCTCTCCTCTGTCTGTGCCTTCGCACTCCTAACCATTTTCCCCGCCTCCCTCTGTCTCTCTAGGTACACTGCCCTACCCTCATCCTTCTGAATCTCCTTGTACTTTCTGAATGCCCTCATGTTATCCTTCACTTTCTCTGCCACCTCCTTTGTGAACCATAGTGGTTTGTTCCATCTTTTTCCCTTGTTTCTCAGCCTAATGCACTGAATTGTTGCCTCCACTATGGTTTCTTTCAGGTGTGCCCACTGCTCCCCAATACCGCCCCCTTGATCCCTTCCTGCCAGGGCTTCTTTGATTTCTCTCTCCATCCTAGCAAAGTCCACCCTCCTGAAATCCAGGATCCTTGTCTTTGTGTGGCTCTCCGGTGACACTGTACTGATGCTGACCCCTACTGTATGGTGGTCACTGGACCCTATGCATCCATCTACCCTGACTTCCTTGATCCTGTCTCCATTGGTCAGCACCAGGTCTAAGATTGACTTGTCCCTGGTGGGCTCCTGAACTAACTGCCTGAGGCCTTCTCCCTGCAAGGATTCTGTGATGTCTTGGCTCCTGGCTGAGGCAGCTGCCTGAATGGTCCAGTCTACATCTGGCATGTTAAAATCACTCAGCAGCAGTACTTCCTCCTTTTCTGCCATCCCGTGCAATTCCTCCACTATTTCCCTATACACCTCCTTGCTCTGTGTCAGTGGCCTGTAGATCACCCCTGTGTGAATTGTTGTTTCATTTCCTGGCTTGAGTGTGACCCACAGTGCCTCAGCCTTCCCCTGTCTACCTTGAACTACTGTTGCCTTGATACCTTCTCTCACATAGCGGGCCACCCACCCCCTCCTTTTATCTTCCCTATCCCTCCTGTGTAGGACGTATCCTGCTACATTTACCTCCCAGTCATGGTTTCCAGTGTACCATGTTTCAGTAATTGCCACTATGTCTAGGTCTGCCTCTGCCACCAGGGCTGTCAGGTCTGGGATTTTGTTCCCCAGACTTCGGACATTTGCATACTTGGCTGTCAATGTTTAGCAGCCTCTGTCCCTTGCATTTCTGCCTTTGCCTTTTTGCTCCCTTCTTCCAGTTTTATTTTCTTTCTCCTGCCCATTTACCTCTGCCTTATCTATTGTAACAGGCCTAGGTATATCTGTCCCTGTTTCCCCACCTGTCCCCCTTGTATGTCTACCCTTGCCTCTCTGTTCCCCCTTTCTAACCCTGTTTTCATTAATTTTCTGCCTCCCTTCCCCTGCCTTACCCCTCATAATAAGTTTGGGAAAATCAGTTTTCAACATTTCCTCCTGATCCATCCTGCTAGCTACTCTGACCTGTGGGGGTGGGCTGCCTAAGTCTCCCTGCTCCTGAACCCCCCCTTGGCGAGGAAGCATCTAAATATTTCATTGAGAAGCACAGTCCCCTCCCTGGAGGGATGTAGGCCATTCCCCCTGTACAGGCCCTCATCCCTCCAGGTGGGTCCCCAGTCCCTAATGAATCCAAACCCATTTACTCTATGCCAGCCCCTCAACAAAGTATTAAACTTAATGATGCAGAGATTTCAAGTCTTCCCCCTGCCATGGAGTGGCAGCACCTCCAAGAATGTTACGGAGCCTGCCACCTCTCCATGGCGCCTACCCAACCCCTGAAGTTCTACCTGCTCTGTGCTCACCTCCACCCTGGCTAGGTCATTTGTCCCCAGATGGACCATGTCCTCCAGGTCCCCCCTCCTAACTACTGCTTTGGTGATCCTATGGGTTCACCTCCCCTCCCTCCAAGCTGTGCCTCCAGGAAGGCACTTGACCTCCCTCCCTCCCTCTCCTCCCCATTACCTGTTCCCAGATTCATTCCCCAGATTGTCTGAGTTCCCCACCAGTAGTAGCTTCTTCTTCCTGTGGGGTCCTTTACCTCCCGCTCTTGGGTCTCCCTCTGGGTGGACCCGCTCATTCTCCCTGATCCCAACCTTGGGTTCCCCTGTGGGGCTTACCTGCTTCTCCAGGATAGCATAGGGGTTTCTTAGTTGGCTTTGATGGGGGATGAGCCTCTGGTCCCTCTCACTCAACCTCTCTGAGCCCACCATAGTCCAGCCAGCCCTCTGCCCAGGCAACCATTGTGGCAGTGGCTGCACACATAGTGGTCTCTGGACATGGGCAAAAGTTGCCAGTATTCCTGTCAACTCTGCTGGCAACCTCCCTCCTCAGCCAAGAGAGGTAGGCCACTGTTTACTGTATTTTATTCTGGCTAAAATTCTATCTGTGTAGACAGCTGATTTGTATGTTTTTTTCATGTCAAGTCAACTGGTATGATATTTATTTCCATATTTACAGGCACTGCATGGACAGTATTGACCAGAGAGTTGCTGCTGTCCATAATCCTCATGTGCCAAACATTTTATTCTGTTAAAAGCATTGGACTGTGCCATTACCCTAGTAGGGGTGCACCATACACTGTTGTAATGACTACCCATTGACAATGTAGGAGCTAACAGAAAAGGAAATTATGGTTAGTATGAAGACATTTCTTCTTTGCCCCAAATGAGTCCTCAAGATGGGAGGAAAGAGTAACTGGAGGACCCTGGAATCTGAGACATCGTTAAAAAATCTCCAGTGAAGGGGACATCCAGAATTTGTCAATGTGAATAATCCTGACACCTCCCTGCTACTGAGAGAGTGGAGAAAATTGAAAATGTGTGAAGGCATGATTTACAAAGAGCCACAGAAGAATGATGGGCCAAATCTAAAACAATAATTATAGCCAGTCAAGTTCAGAAAACTGTCTCTCAAAGTCCTGCATGGTGACTTGGGCACTTGGGCATTGTCAGAACATTGAAGCGAGTTTAGAGAAGGTTCTGTTGGACCTGGATGAGCACAGAGGTGGATAAATATTGTAAACAGTGTATGAGATATATCCAGCAGAAAATGTTACCCACCCGAGCAACCCCTTTGGTGAACATTATTACAAATGCTCCCATGGACTTGGTTTGCATTGACTTGCTGAGCTTCAAGTCAGACAGAACAAACATTGCCAGCATACTGGTGGTGACAGACCACTACTCCAGATATGCGCAAGTGTTTCCTGGAAAAGACCAAAAAGCCACAACCATTGCCAAGATTCTGGTTGAAACCTATTTTGTTAGTTATGGACTACCAAAGAGAATTCATTCTGACCAAGGTTAGGATTTTGAAAGTCAGCTGATCAAGGAGTTGCTGTCTCTGGGGAATTAGGAAGTCACAGACTGCTCCCTACCACCCTCAAGGTGATCCACAACCAGAAAGACATAACCTTGTTGAATATGTTCGACACATTGGACCCTCATAAAAAATCAAATTGGAGTCAACAAGTGAACCTGCTCATCCATACATATAAGTTCACTTGCAATGACGCCATGGGGCAGTCCCCATATCTGCTCATGTTCAGAAGGGAGAAGGGAGGGCAGGCTCCCAGTGGAACTTGTATTTGGAATGTCATCTGGTGGAGATAATCCAGAGACTTACATTAAATATGTTCAAAGACTAAAACAGCAACTGACCAATGACTACAGGGTGGCCACAGAATTGTCTACAAAGAGAAACTTGGCAAACAAAAGAAGATATGACAAATGCATCAGAGCTGACAAATTACTCCCTGGAGACAGAGTCTTGGTTCAGAACTTGGGGTTACCAGGAAAACTCAAAATTGCAGGTCGGTGGGGGCAACATCCTCTATGTGGTTAGAGAAAAACTTGTGGACTTGATAGTGTACAGAGTTTACCCATAGGGGGATCCCAGTAGAACTAAAACTTTTCACCACAATCATTTACTCCCTATTGGACAGTTGGAGAAGCCAACTTTGGACAATGGCCTACTGCTCCTCCAGAGAATGGAAATCAGAGGTTCTCACAGACACCGAAGCAAACTAAATCAGTCTGCTTCTGACCTAAATAATTGTCCACTCAGGCCTCTAGAAAGCCCTTTTCCTAATCCAGCACAAAATGCAACAGATTAGTCTGATGAAGAGGATGACCTTATTTTATTTGTTTTTTATTTATTTTAGTCTCAGATTACGATCTTTGAGTTAGAAGCTCATTTACAAAGGTACCACATCATAAACAGTCAGACAGAACAAATCCGTTAAACAAATAATGGCCGAGGAGATTACAATGGTTCAGAACTTAACACATACAAAGAACAATAGGTAAATTTGCAGTTAATAAGACTAGAGTGAATAATGCATCGTTGTGAGTAGTTCAGCGAGTGGTCAGTCCAATATAAAAGCTATATGCAGTATCTTGAAGTTAGGGAGGTTAAAAAGCTAAGATGCAGGAAGCCAGACATAGCCAGTAACCCTTGTCTGGATTGGGGGGGGGGTGTGGAGGAGGCTGGGTAGGAGGTTGTCAGGGTAGGAGGAGTGTGGAGTGGATAGGTTATCAGGGTAGGAGAGCGGGGCGGATAGATTGATTATGGAGGGAGAAGGATAGAATAAGGATGGGGTTGATATGAGGGCAATGGAGAGTAGGGGGAGAGAAAAAGTGCTAAGGGCGACAGCGCATGGTAAGGGTGGGGGAGAAGTGCTATGATAAACCAAAATTCATAGACTGTGGTATCATTCTGGTTAGTGGAAGCAGTTGCACTTCTTTAGACTTATAAGGTCATTATCATTCCACTGTGGACACTGCCCATCTGTTAATTGTTTCCAATGATTAATGGACACATACTACTCCACCCACACAATTAAATCCAAATGCAGAGCCGTTTGAACCCCAAACAGACCAGTTACCCCTGAATTAGAGTATGTGGAAGATCATGCAGGCTATTAGGCAACACAGTACTGAAATTGGAAGTAAAGGAAAGGGACCTGGGTGTAACTGTGGATCACAATCTAAATTTCAGCAAACAGTGCACACATTCCATTGCAAAAACAAACAGGGTAATAGGAGCAATTAGAAGAAATATAAGAAGCCGAAAGGCTGAGGTGTTAATGCCCTTGTATAGGTCATATATACTGTAAGACTGCAACTGGATTACTGCAGTCAGCTTTGGTCTCCCTACGTGAGAAAGGATGTTGGAAATCTGGAAAGAGTTCAACATAGGGTGTCAAGGATGGCAAAGGGGTTGCAGGATGACTCTTATGAGATCAGACAAAGGAAGCTAAATTTACACTCCCTAAAGCTATGAAGAAAAAGTGGAGACTTATTATTGTTATATGACATAATGCAAGATACCATTTTAATTATAGAATTAAATATTGATTTTAAGAATATTGAATTAATATCAAGAGAAAATCCACTACAATTGAAGGGCAAAAAGTTTAAAACAATCAAAAGGAGACATTTCTTCACACAGAGGGTGGTGAACATATGGAATAGACTTCCACTAGAAATAGTCATAAGTACAACTAAAGATACATTTAAGAATAGACTGGATAATTACATTGCACAAGGTGGGACCATAGCATACTATATGGTATCTTAACAGAGCTACAAATGGGCCTTGTGCCTCTTTCTTGCTCCTAAACATCAGGGACATCAGTGACATGACCAAGAGCCAAATATTTTAATTGAACCAGCTCATTCTGAGGAACCCCATTCATAGCCCAGAGAGGATAGACGGGTACCTTCAGTTGTCAAAGAACTGGAAGAAGTCCCACTGTGACATTCAGAAAGACCTGCCAGACCTATTTTTAAGCTCAGTTATGACACGCCTGGTGCCTCAACTGACATGCTTCTGTATGTGGTGCACCATAGAATCTATATCACACCCTGTCCCATAACTCAGACTGTGTTCGATAGCCCTATGGTATAATGTGGGGATGTAGAGTACTGGAAATGTTGTCAGATAGGAATCAATTGTCTATACAGAAATGTCTGTCAAACTTATTAATTCTGAACGTGTTGATATTGCTATATTTCTGAGGACCCTGTGAGCAGCATAGCTAGGAAGTAGTTGTCTAGGTAAAACTGTTAGTTGTTTGTTTTGTGTCTTTCAAGTACACACCAGATAGAACTCATGGAATTGCTGGGATGACAATTCATGACCTGGGGAGAATGTAACCCCCTCCTTGTGAGAGGGCTTACCTGACTGCTGTCACCCTCCAGAAGTTCCTGGAGCTCTGTTCTTGCTGCTGGTTCCCTACCACTCAACCACATGTGTGGTGGTGGGAAAGAAAGTGTGGCAGCTTAAATGTTCTCAGCGCCCCCTGTGCCTTTCCATTTAGCAGCCATGCTGCTGTTATACCAGCCACTCAATCTGGGAAGAAGGGACCGGGAACAAGATGACACACCATGTCTTCATTACCACAAAGCTCAGCCACAATCTCGAGCAGAAGTGCATGAGACAGGGGCTCTTCCCCAGTGCTCCCACTTCACCAACCCCAGCAGCCATGTGACTTATTCCCAGCTGCACCACAACACCAAACAGACAAATCACATAGCAGTCCAGGGGGGCTGAAACTACCCTGGATGCCACCACACTAAAAGGGCAAAGAAATAAATAAAAAGCTGCTGAGCTGTACCAAGCAGAGACAGGGACCTGAAACCTACCCAGGTTGCTCTGGAGCCAGGTAAGGGCCCCACTAGCCCTTATCTAGTAGGTTGGATTAGAGAACAGAGAACCACAGGGTGTGTGACCTGAGTATGTAGGTACTCTTGATCTAGTGGGGAGTTGGACCATGGGAGTCACACCTGGAGTCTGGGCTCCTTGGGAACTGGGAAGCCACTACATAGGGCTTCTGTGAATGAGCGCTAAGCCAGAAGGGCTGTGCCTTGAAAGATATGAGCCAGAAAGGCTGTGTTGCTGCAGAATGTCTGAGGGAATCTAAATAGCTTCATTTCTAGGCCACTGCTCCTGTTTCTGATTGTTGCTCATCCTGTTGCTGTGTGCTGTCCCCTGCCTTGACTAAACTGCTGCATCAGTGGGTCACGTGAGCGCTGGCATTGCTGGCTGGGGTCTTTTGTACTTTTCCAGTTTTGGATTACCATTACTGCATTTGAATTACAAGTTGGTTTCCAAGCATTTTCTGTTTGGATTTCAAGTTCTGTAAATTGTGCTAGCATAGTATGGCCAGTTGGGGGCTTAAATTGCAAGCTTGCTAATTTTCATGAAGTACACAGCCAAAAGAACCTGGCAGTATAGCTACCAGGCCTGTACAGGACTATATGTATTTATTTATTTATTTATTTATTTATTTATTTAAACATCAGTTTAACAACCTTTGAGCCAGGGGCTCATTTACAAAGGTACCTCATCACATAGAGGACACAGACAGTGGCACAGGAGACAACAGATAATATAGGTTCAAGGTAAGTGTCATTCAAGGTTACAGTTGGTTTCAATACATATGAAGAATAAATAGACTAAATTATTGTTAGTGGGGAGAGAGGTAAAGGAGATTGGGGGGTAAGAGGGGAGTGGGGCTGGGAAGCAGAAGGAAGGGGGAGGGCCAGGGAGGAAGAGTGGGTAGGGGGAGGCGGTGAGTATAAAGGTGGGAGTGCAGCTCGGTGAGCATTGTCAGACTCTAGTGTAATTCCTGGGCACCCAGAGTCATTGGTCCTCATGTCATACTTGAAATTGTAGTTTTATTACATAGAAACATAGAAACATAGAATTTGAAGACAGATAAGGACCACTTGTCCCACCCAGTCTGCCCATTTCCCTACCTTATGGATAAGCTGCAGATCCTAGTTAACCAACAGCCTACTTCTTCCTATCCTCACCCCCTAGAATTACTTTATGACTGTCCCATGCATTCTTGAATTCCACCACTGTTTTTGACTCCACAACCTCCTCCAGAAGGCTGTTCCATGTATCCACAACCCTCTCTGTGAAAAAATACTTCCTTACATTACCTCTGAGCCGTCCCCCCTCCACCTTCAAATTGTGCCCCCTTGTTCTTGCACACCTCTTTTTCTGAAAGATGCTACCATCTTGGACTTTGTTGATTCTTTTTTTTTTAATAATAATTTTATTGTATTTCTCATATAACAGTACAAAAAGGAAAAGAAATCACATATATACATCCTCTCCACCAATGGCACTGGAGTGTGTCTGGGAAATTTACAGTAGTTGGTTAACTATTTCATCTGGGAACTTAGACATAAACCAAATGGTCACCAAACTTATTTCTATTCACATAACCATCATGTCAGATCACACTTCTCTTGACTCTATTAGCGACAAACAAAACAACACTGAATATTACAACAAAAAAAAAAAAGGGGGGGTGAAGCTTATGTTACCCTTACAACGAGTTACTTAACTAAGAGAAGGGGTGAGCATTGGATAGTCAAAGGGAATTACATTAGCATCATTAATATTGTCATAGGAAGTAACAGGTGTATCTATGACCTCTATTCACTTTAATGGGGAATCAATAAAACATTATTATTTGCTTTCAGTTACAAGTATATTTGGCCAGAATGTCTAATACACTTTTTGTTCTTTCTGTGATTGAAAGTTAAAAAACCGCATCCACCTTAACTTAAATTTATCTTTTTGTAGCCTTACTCTGGCCATTAAATATTCCATCTCTAGAATAGTCAAGCAGTTTTTATACCAAGCGTTCAATGTAGGACTGGTTTTAGACCTCCAAACTTGGGTAATTGCCTTGACAGCCGAGGCCACCATTATATTATATAGATATCATTGTGACTTTTGTTTGATCTGATCCGGGTAGTATCCCAGAACCCAGTATATGGGATCATCTGGCATAAGCGTCCCGAAAACCATACCCACTTGATCCACAATTTGCACCCAAAAACTACTGATACTGGGGCACTACCAAAATACATGTAGGTGTGTCCCCTTTTCTCCACATTCCCTCCAGCAGCCATCTGAGAAATGCTGCCCAAAATGCTTAGTGATTGTTGAGGTACGAAAATATCTAATGGCCACTTTCCATCGAAATTCCCACCAGCTATTAGAGGCAGTGGTAGAGTAGATGGCCCCCCTTATGGCAACCCATGTTGAATCATCAATGATTCTCTCCGTCTCCATAGACCAATTTGTTTTAACGGATTCCAGGGAATCCGACTCCAAGCCAGAAAACTGGTTAACTAGCCGAGAGATAAACCCCCTGGACTCCATCTTACCGGCCTCAGCTCTCAGGAAATCCACCAGAGGGTTAATACTCGAGCCAATAGTACCTTCCCTTCCAAGATTCTTCCCCTTCAGAAAGTGTCTAAGTTGTAGATATCTGAAGAAGCCTTATCTAGTCCCCCTCCTGATCAGAATCTTATCCGAGGTTACCCCGTTCACCTTCACCCTCGCCCAGGGATTTCTGTACAAATTTGCTATCCACTTCCTGAACTTTTCCCCAATACCAAACTTCTCCAGGACCTGGTCCAGGAAAAGCCAATCTATCGAATGTTTTCTCCACATCCAATGCCAATACCACCCTTAAAACATCCAGGGGGAATGACCTGGAGGCAGACAAAGCATTGAGTAACAATCTGATATTATCCTGGATATGGTGGCCTGGGATGAACCCTGTCTGGTCTTTATGTACTAATTCTAGGATAAATTCTTGTAAGCAGGAGCTCAGGATCTTAGTGAATATTTTAGCACCCTGATTGATTAGGGATATAGGGCGATAACTCCCACAATCCATCAGATCTTTACCTGGTTTTGGCGGGAGGGTAATCAATGCTTCTTCCCAGGAAGCTGGGACTTCTCCCGGTTCCTGAGCTATATTACAGACTCTGGTGAACAAAGGGGTCAGCTCGTCGACAAATGCTCGAAAGAATTCCCCCACAAACCCGTCCTGGCCCGGGGCCTTCCTCCCCTTTAAATTCCTGATAGCCTTATTAACTTCTTGTTCAGTTATCGTCCTATCCAGGCAATTTTTCTGGGATTCATCAAGCCTAGGTAAGTCTATATTATTCAAAAAATTGTTTACCTGGGTAGGGTGGCTCTCTCCTCTTTCTTGGGAGTATAACTCTCGGTAGTAATTACAAAAACTGTTGGCAATTTGTATTGGGTCCGAGAAGAGAATCTGGGTTCCACACTTTTTAAGACTAGGAATATATCTTTCCGCCTCTTGTCTTCTAAGCCTGAGGGCCAGCAACCAATGTGCTTTACCCCCTGTTTCATAATATTTTTGTCTAGTGTATCTTAGGGAATTTTCAGTTCTATTATTCATTTCTCTATTATATTTTTCTCTAGCTTCTTGTAATTTCTCTTGGATGGAAGTATCCTTGTTGTTCTTTTTATGTTCTTTTTCCAAGGAGCTTATAATTTCTAACAAATTATCCAATTTGGCCTGGGTACTTTTATATTAATAGGTAGAATAGCTAATGATCTGGCCTCGTATAACCACTTTCAGTACATCCCATATAAAACGGATATGGGTATCATTTTCCTTATTCTCTGAAATATATAATTTGATTGAGTCTTTCATTTGGGCTACACAATTTGTATTGTTCAAGAGACCTGGGTCAAATCTCCAGTTCCCTTTAGTTTTTATCCTAGGCCACTTTACTCTAGCACTAATCAAAGCATGATCTGAAAAAGTGACCGGGTGTGTTAATAAGTCTACCATGTCACTAACATTCTTTATTTGTGTGTAAAATCTATCGAGCCTAGAATACGATTTGGCTGCTGCCAAATAGAATGTGAAGACTTTGACCAACAGATTTTGTTGTCTCCAAGGATGCCGTCCAGCCCCCCTCCGATAACAGGGTTCTAAGAAGTTTAGAACATGCTGTCCTCCCTCCCCTCCCCCCAGGGCTCCTATCCAGGAGACTGTTCTCAACACAATTCCAATCCCCAACCATTACCACTCTACCTGGGGAAAGAGAGTCCACTGTAGCAAAGAATCTCCTAAAAAAGCTACCAGAAGGAGGCGTGGGGGCATACACTGCTGCCAAATTGAGTGGGTGTCCTGTATACTCACCAGAGACCACCACGTAATGTCCCGACCCCTCCGTCCGAACCCTATGAACCTTAAAGGGGAGACTTTTGTGATTCAGTATAGCCACTCCCCCCCAGGAGAATCAGGGCAAGAGTCTGCGTAGACCCCACCTACCCACATTCTTTGAAGTTTAAGATGTTCACTATCCGACAATTTGGTCTCCTGTAGGCATGCCAGATCACACTTTAAGCATCCCAACTCTTGTAAAATTCTTGCTCGTTTGACAACCCTGTTTATCCCTTTAACATTAACCGATACTATCTTAAGTGATGTCATGATAACATTTTTTTGTTGAAAAAAAAAATCCTCATTAAGTACCAGTTTTACCCCCACATCTCTGAAAATTTTATGTACACATTCTTGCTTACTTCTGGCAATGAGAAAAAGTAAATGCAAAAAACCCCCTAAAATATAAAAAAATACATAACCACAACAGTCAAAAATTACCCCGAACATCCCACCCAGTCAACTAACCCTTGGGTGGAATAACACCCTAAGACCCGAATGTGGGTCAAGAACAAAATACCCAAAAAGGGATGATAAAAAGAAGAACAAGAACCCAGGTACTTGTTTTCACAAGGTACCTATTAGCTCAATCCGAGCTAAAAAACTGGGAGTAGTAATTTAATCCCCCAGGTACTAGGGGCATATAGCTCCTAGTGTGATAGGAGAAAAAACATACCCAAACGCTAAGGGGTAGATTCCTAAAAATTAGGAACCACGCCCCTCTCCTAGTTGGTTTGGATCCGGTTAGGCAAGCCACCAAAGTCAGGTACCCCGGGCACAGCCAAGATTCCTACAGCTTAGCAATTGAGACCGGGGGAGGCAAATAAGGATACTCAATATTACTGATTTAAACTAATCCTCCTTATTTGCTAACTAGTTGGAGGTTGGGGATACGGCAGGACAACCACCTGCACCAAACGTAGATTATTTACTTACGGCTCTTCTACTATGAGTTACCCCCCTCAGCCCTCCAACAATCATAAACCCAAATCATGGCTCTCCCCCAGCTCTTTCTTCTTTAAGTTACTTTTCTATTTTATCTATTCATCATAACCATCTAACAATTAACTAAGTTCACGCTTATACTTTTATTTCTATAAAAAAAAGGGAAAAAAACCTTTTTTTAATACCACGTCTCCACCTTTCGAATGTAGCACGTTACCCAGTGGGGACATTATCTTCGCTACACCAGCTATGGGTCCCACTCAAAACCCCTCCCCTTAATAACTTGGACCCAACACTAATAAGTTCCTCCACGTATCTTTAAGGGAGCATCTAAAAACTCCTCAAAATATCATATAATCGATTAAAGATTTAAAATAGGGACCTCATATCAAAAAAGAAAAAAAAACAAAGAGAGCTTATCTATTCCAAATGGAACAGTACAGTAAGTCCCTTATGTATATTGCAGTCTCAGCTATTCATTCCAGAGGATATCATTGCCTATTGCAAGGCATTTCTTCAGAATAAGTCACCATGCACGCTCCATTAATGCGCTCCTCAGGTTTTCTTAGCTTACAGCCACTTCGCCATATCTGCATGCAATGGAAGCAGGGCCTCTTCCTGCCTCTTTGTACATTTTCTTGAACCCGGAGCAACGGACCACAATAAATCTTCTATGTCCTTCTCCGCCTGCTCTTCCTTTATATCCGGAATGGGTATCTCCTGAGACGTAAGGAAAGGGACAGCAGCCGGAAGGGTGTAGAAAATCTTAACCCCATCCCCATCCTGTACCCAGAGCTTTGCAGGATACCTAACGTAGGCTTTCAAACCTTTGTCCCTCAGAGCTTTTACCACCTGTAGCACTTTCTTACATTGAGCGAGCATTAAAGGAGGGAAGTCCTAATCTATGTACAGCCTTTGCCCATCCAGGTTAAGAGTTTTCTTTGCCCACGCTAACTTTATAATCTTCTCTTTCGTTGTATACCGAAGAAATTTTACAATCACTGATCTGGGTGGTACACCTTCTTTCAGTTTAGGGGCAATAGAATGGTGAGCCCTTTTGATTTCTATATTGAAGCCCTCCTCCAAATTCAGCTCCATTTTTAGCCAGGAATCAATAAAGTCCTCCATGCTTGTGGGGTCCACCCCCTCTGGGATACCAAATATGCGAATGTTGTTACGGCGAGCTCTCGCCTCTGCATCTTCCGCTCTCATGGTCAGTTCTTTTTCCCTTCTGTGAAGGTAAGCCAGTGATCTACTGAAGGTCATGTGTTCTGTTAGCAGAGTTTCAGCCTGTGTTTCCACAGAAGTCATACATGTTTCTAACTTCTTAAGATCACCCTGTATCCCCAAAATCCTGGCATCAATGCGATGTAGTATTTTCAACATTCTGTGCCCGTCAGCTTTTGTAAAGGTAGAAGTATCTTCAGAACCAGAACCATCAGAGTCCTCTCCCAAAGCTGTGATTAGAGAAGAATGGGACCCAGATGGGCTTATAGGCCTCAGCTCCATCTAACCTCTCAAGCGGCTGCGTTCCTCTTCATTAAGCTTTTATTTAGTTCTGCCCATTGTGCAAACACCTGTGGAGATTGGTTATATCTTGAGTAAAGCATTTTAGTCACCGATGCTAGCAGATTCCCTTGAAAAATGTACCCGAGGTACCAGAGCTCTGATTTAAGCTGCCATTAAATAAGTGACGTCACTGGAAGTCCCACCAGACTTTGTTGATTCTCTTGAGGTACTTGAAAGTTTCTATCATGTCCCCCGTTTCCCTCCTTTCCTCGAGGCTATACATATTAAGCTCCTTAAGTCTCTCTTCCTATGTCTTCCAGTGCAGACCCTATGCCATTTTAGTTGCCCTCCTCTGGACTGCCTCTATCCTGTTTATGTCTTTGTGGAGATTGGGTCTCCAGAACTGCACACAGTACTCCAGATGGGGGATCACCAGCTGTCTGTACAGAGGGATAACAACTTCTTGTTTTCTATTGGTGGTGCCTCTCCCTATGCATCCCAGTATACCCCAGCCTTCCTTACTGCCATCTCACATTGCTTGCCCACCTTTAGGTCATCTGATATGACTACCCCCAGGTCCCTTCCCATATTTGTTGTTGTTAGTATCTCACCCCCCATTGTTTACTCTTCCCCTGGGTTTTTGTTTCCCAGGTACATTATCTTGCACTTCTTAGCATTGAATCTAAGCTGCCATATATCTGACCATTCTTCCAACCTTGCCAAGTCCCTTCTCATCCTTTCCACATCACCTTGTGTATCAACTCTGTTGCAGATCTTTGTGTCGTCTGCAAAGAGACATACTTTTCCTTCAAGTCCCTCTGCAATGTCACTTATAAAGACATTGAAGAGAACTGGTCCTAGTACTGAACCCTCCGGTACCCCACTAGTAACCCCTTTTTTCAGAGTTGACTCCATTTTCTATTACCCTCTGTGTCCTGTTCTCCAGCCAATTCTTTACCCAGGCTACCATCTTGGGACCCACTCCCAGGCTGGCTAACTTGTATATTAATCTTTTGTGTGGGACTGTGTCAAATTCCTTGCTAAAGTCTAGGTAGACCATGTCCACAGTCCCTCTCTGATCTACTACTTTGGTCACCCAGTCAAAGAAATCTATTAGATTTGTCTGACATGACCTACAAGCTAAAGAGTTTACCCCATCCTGAATGGTATAATTCATCTCTTTGTGGTCCTTGATTGGGCGGGTGCTTCATAGACTGTGTGGGAGCTGAAAGGTTATTAGTGACCTGGCTCCTAGGGGGCATTGCCATGGTGTAAGAGTACCCAAAGTGACTTGCAACTGTCTAAACTCCTTGTTTCCTCCAGCTTCCTGGCCAGTGTTCTTAAATAAAAGCACTATTAATTTGTTAAATTTTACTTCTGTGTGTGCATCCAGTTTGTATAACCTGCCTAAAGTGTTTATTGATGAAAGTAACATCTGCCTTATTGGTTTTGGGGGAGGTGGTCCAGTCCAGTGTAGGGAGGTGGGTAGGTAATGCATCCCAGCGGGTGGTACAGCACACAACATCTGCCAGACTTATTCTCTCTGTGTGAAGGCACTGCGCTATTTCTTTGTTGTTGTGGGATGAACCCCCTTACCACAGAAGAAAGAATGAACTCAACCCACTCAACCAGGTGGGCCCTGTAAAGTCACCGGGCAGCGGTGTGAACTGGGACACGGTGACCCAGGGGTCAAATATAAAGATGGTGAGAATATCAAGAAGATGTAGCCGTGTATTCAAGTGACATGTGACCATAGCATGTTCTCACTCAAGATAAAATACATCATGGGTTTATGAGGGTAGGACATTTCAGACAACTTCTATAGACTTGTTTGATTCAGTGACATGGGAGGTATGCACAGGCCAGGTGATGGACATCCTGTATCTGGACTTCAGCAAATCCTTTGATTCTTTACTGCACAGAAGGCTGTTAAAAAGTGGGGGACCTGGGCTAGGGGAATGACTGACTAGATGGGTTGTGAGCTGGTTGGAGGGTAGGATCCAAACAGGTAACCTAAATAGTATATTCTCTGAAGTGAGGGTTGTGGCTAGTGGGGTTCCAAAAGCACTGGTACTAGGAAGAGCCTTCATTGATGTGTACATCAGCAACAGAGGTCAAAGGCTACATAGGAAGGTGAGTATTTTCACAGATGACACTAAAATCTGCAGAAGGGTGGACAGTTTGCAAAGGGTCCAATTCAAATCAGTTTTATTAGGGAATGTAACCAGTGATGCAAACTCAGTTGCAAGTGTGTCCCTTCAAGTACAGAAGTGACAAATGAAAGTTTCAGTTGCAAAAGTAGAAGTACAATATATACTGTATAGACATTGTCGATACTTTAAAAACACTTCACATGATACATTTAGGGTACATTCATCAACATGTTATAACTTAGTCTCTGTCACATTCAGATCTTTATGTAATCCCTCTTACACCAGTGCAACTGGTACAATTTTTGGGAGCTGTACTCTCAAACCATGCCTTCAAGGCCCTGACAGGAGGACCCTTACCCTGAGTAACACGGAACTCTGCTGGCAAAGAGCTCCATAGCTGGGGAATGATGTAACTGAATTCAAAGTTGGATTTTTAGGATCTGACTCTCAGAGTCTTCATCTTATAAGTCTCATGTAAGCCCCCCAATCTGGGTTTACCTGAATTGCCTTCATTTTTTCCATTTTCCTCCCGCCGCTCCTGGTGGTCTCCTTGAGTCCTCAGTTGTTCCCCCAAGTTGTCTGTAGGTTAGTTTAGCCCATTTCAGGCTTAAAACTTCATCATGGTCCGCCCGCTGCTTTTTCTGCACTCTTTAGCAGCGGACGACTGTGCATGTGCAAAAGAACGCATTTGAACTACCGACTGCCAGTTTTGAGGTCTTCTGTGGAGTTCCTCGGCAGTACCGGTGCCCCTCTTACACTAAACAGGGACTGGTGACCTCAAGGGAGTGGTGAAGAAGCCGCTGTAAAGATTTAAAAATAAAGATTAAATCAGGGCATGAATGAGGGCTCATCAATAAGTCATGAGCCCTCATGAATATTAATGAGTTGTCGCTGCTGCCTGTGGGGAATGTGTTTCGGCAGCAACATCTGAAAACCACTGGGAGCACTGCAATGAGAGTGGGCTTGTTGAAAAGGGGACAGTTGAGGCTACAACCCAGTGGTGGGTTTGAAAAAATAAATGTGTTGGACTGCAGCAGCATTGAAAAGGGGAGAAACTGATCTGACCTGAATGGGCTCCCTGGTAAACAAATGGGAGCTGACATGTTTGTAACACCTGACCCCTTCTTTTTAGCCAATCAGTAATCTAGGTGCCCAAAATTGTGACAGAGGGACTCTTGGGAAAAGGAGGGAACTAATTCTGGCTCTAGATCATGCCCCAATGAATAAGCAGGAAATATTGATCTCTATGGATATCCATCATTGATAGGCTCCATCAGCCAATCAGGGCATGGGGTTTTTGGCTGAAACAGGGTGGACTTCTAGGACTCAGTCAGTCTGTTACTGGGCTCTGTATGAGTCAGGACTGTGGTGTAATAGCAGTTTGGGGACTTCAGGGGCTATCCAGGCCCTAATTCTGAAGTGTGTGTTTGCTGAAGGATTCCCAAGGTGCTGGAAACAGGACTGGATTGCAAAGGGGAAAAGAAAGAGAGACTGACCTGAGATCTTGGTTCCCCGGGTACTGAGAGGCTGTTAAATGAGTGTTGGGAGAAACTAAAAGTGGCAGATACTCTGCACTGGGAAATTGGGTTACCAGAAAAGACTGAGCAGATTATCTGAGCTTTACAAGTGCTGTTGAGGGGTCAATTTCTTGTGTGGACTGCAACTGCATTTTCTTGACAAGGCAGAACACTTCAGGTCTTGGTGTGCTAGCCAGACATTTTGTGTGTCCTGAGAGAACTGATTAAAGTGGCTGAGATTGGTGGATTTGCCGCAGCCAAGTAAAAGAGTTGGGGCACTGATAAGCTGAAAGTGGGACTGGTGTGTAAGGGGGTTGGTTGTTGATGCTGAATCCCCCTCAGTTGAATTGCATTGACCCAGAGTGAATCAGAGGCTAGCACCTCCTAAACATAGCACTGGACTTCATTGGAGTGGCTGCCTATAACTCTACATGGCGAGAACTCAATGCAAGGGCTGCAGGAGGACCCCCACCATTAGGGAGTTCTCACCCAGAGCCAAGGAAGGAACCCACTAATCCTTCTCAAGTGGGACTCACTGTCTCAGAAGGTCACGGGGCTTGCACCCGAGTGCTTGGGCACTCCAATCAGGGATCTGGGCTGTGAAAGCCACTCCCAGGTCTGGGCCTTCTGGGGCTGGCGTGGTCCTGACACAGTGTTCTGCTCCAGGCCAGAGGAGGCTGAAGGTGCCAAGTGGCCAGAACTACAACCAAGGTGACCAGCTGCAAGATCCTCGAGCAAATCCATCCAGATGGAGGGATCCCGGCAGGTCAGCTCTCATTTGGCTGCACAACTACAAGAAGCTCCATTTTCCCCCGGTGCTGAGATCTTCAAACTGTGAGTACCCAAGACCTGGTTCCTGGGAAGGGTCAAAGGAGCAATTGTTTTGTTTCAATTTAAAGTTTCAAGCTTCACTGCTTCAGGGCCGCAACAGCTGGCCAGCCCATGGCACCAATCAGGCCTGCAACTAGTGGGTACCCCTAGGGACAATTCA
This sequence comes from Neoceratodus forsteri, assembly GCA_016271365.2. Taxonomy (NCBI): domain Eukaryota; kingdom Metazoa; phylum Chordata; order Ceratodontiformes; family Ceratodontidae; genus Neoceratodus; species Neoceratodus forsteri. The sequence goes on along the minus strand of CM057455.1, from coordinate 659,196,610 downwards.
GGGGGGCACTGGTACCAGTGGGGGAGGGCTTGGCCTGCGGGCCCACAGGTTTGAAAATTGCATACCTCACTAATGTTTCTTGCCTTCACAGCAATCCCACGTCCAGGTATCCCTTTCCCTATTCCTTACCCCCAAATAAAGCTGTGATTTACTGTTTGAAATTGTGTGTGCAGGAATTCTCTGAGTAGGTCCAAGCATTACTGTTCATGGTTTATTGTGGTACTGAATTGCTACTGGGGTGTGGGGAGGCTAGTGTGTGGAAACTGTTTTTGTGTGGGGAAAGGTATTACCAGGCAGCGTATTATTTCCTGGGGGGTGGTAACCTGTACTTTATCCACAGGAGTCCCTTGTCATTACCCCAGGTGGAGGCACCATGACACATTGTCTGTTACTGTGGAACTCTGGCTGGCCCTCTCAGAGGTGTGTGCTGTACTACCCTGAGGGCCCTGGAGCAGCCAAGGTGAGTCAAAGGGCTGTTACACTCGCATTTCTCGGGTTGCCTTTCTGGGTCTGACAGTTAATCATTCTCTTAAGTAGTCTGAGACTAGCCCATAGACACTTTGAACAGCAAAGATAGCCTTTTGTTGTTTTCTGTGATTTTAGAGTAACACTCACCCCAACATTTTATACAGCTCACAGTGGTGAGTTGTTTTGGGGCAAGTCAAGATGAGCCTTACTGATTGGTTATATAGCATGTCCACTCTGTAGAGTCTTTCAGGAGAAGCGTGATCACAGACTGCATCCGCATAGTTAAATAGAGGTGTCAGATGTTTTTGTATGATTTTCTTTTTTTCACCTCAGTTCATGGACAAACAGTTTTTTTACCTATGAAGCAACCCTAATCTAGTTCCTATTTTTTCAAACAATTGACACTGGAGTTTCCAGAGTCACCTGACTCCATCCAAAAGCCTAGATATTTATATTAATTTACCATCTCGAGTGACTGCCCATCTAAAGCATGAATTACAAACTGAGTGTTTGCAATATTTCTAAACTTGACCGGGTCTGCAAATAACATTAGCTTTGTTTTAATCGAGTTTAGCTTTAGTATGGAATCTCTAAAGAAACATGGAACACAGAAAAGCCATGTAGAAGGATCATCTTTACATCTGAGAGTGGCTCCCCAAAGGCATAAATAACTGTGTCATCTGTATAGAGGTAGTAGTAGTAGTTTAATTTGCCAATGTTTTCTCCTAGATCCCTCAGATACATAGCGTATAATAAAGGACCCATTATTAATCCAATAAAAAAAGAATGCAGAGAATCTAGAAAAGTGGTCTAGCATCTGACAGCTGAAATTCAATGCCAAGAAATGCAAAGTTGTGCATGTCAGCAGTAAGAACCCATAAACTGAGACTTGTGTTAATGTGGTAAATGTGGAACATTCTAGGTAAGAAAAGGTTTCTTGAGTAATAATAAGAGGATACGTGATTGCCTGTGTTTGATACCGTATGTATCACAATGAGTGGACAGTGACCTTGGCTCATGAGTGGCAGAGCATAGTGGAGCCACGAGTGAGGTTTCTGAGGCCAAGTGTCACACAACGGGACATCACGTATCTGTTTTATAGAACAGGGCTCTGCTTTTTGTTAATTTTCTTTTCCTTTCTGTTTTAGCAGTGTGGGGTTGGGGAGTAAAGTGCACACTGTGTTGATATCTTCACAGTATACACATTACAATCTAGTTACCACACAGTGCTTGTGATACGAGCTTTTTATTTCATGTCATATCACTTCACCCCTATTGTATAATTAGTGATAACATGAAGTCCACTTGCCAATGCAGTATAGCATAAAGGAATGCAAATATGATGTCTGGGTGTGTTATGGGGGGACTTACCAGTCACAGGGAGGAAGTGATTGTGCCATTGTACAGGTCCCCGGTGAGACCAAACCTCAAGTATTGCATGCAGTTCTGGAGTTCATACCTATAAAATTGCAGGGACTGGATGGAGAAATACAGTGGAAGGAAACCAAGATGATCCAGGGGCAGCAGTGTGAGACTTACGAGGACAGACTAGAGAGCCACAGGTGGACTATGCAGAGCTGTTCTGATAGAATGAAAGTTCATCCACTAGGGAATGCAATTTAAAGCTAGTGAAGAGAGTTCCGAAATGATGTTAAGAAGTACATTTTCTTACAGAGAGGGCAGTGGATAAGTGGAATAGCCTACTTAGCACAGTAGCCAATGCAAAAAGCATCGCTGGGTTTAAAACTGGCTGGGATGGGTACAAAGGTATTATTAACCAGGGGAAGGTGAGAAGCACCAAGTGGGAGCTAGGGGAGTAGAGAGAAGAGTTATCTCAGAGTAGCTCCAAGTAGGGTTACGGGGTGAACTGTAGGGACTCCAAGTCTTTTTCTGCCCTTGTCTTTCTATGTTTCTGTATCTCTAGGCCCCGGGCAGAAGTCCTGATGAGGGCCATTGGTACTAGTAACCCAGCGAATTACCAAAAGGGACGTCTTGACTGTACAACTGCCTACTGTTATTTTATTTGCTGCAACCATGTGGTTAAGCTACCAGCAATGATCATCAACCATGAAACTGGTCAATGACCATGGTGACAGGTCAATTCACTTCCATAAATATGCTTTGTGACAACTCGCACCAGGCTATTAGCTTCAGTGTCAATTGGCTCCCTGCACAATTTATTCCTGATCTGCTCCCACGGAGTTTATTTTATTTAATTTATATGGGGGAAATTGTTGGGAAGTGATTTGTACAGGGGCTCATTGATACCGGAGCTAACAGTAGGGTGCACGTTGTTGCAGAGCACATTGACCAGAGCGAACTGTCATGTAACTAATGACCGCAGCGCCAGTGAGGCATTCACCACAATGAATAGAGAGTTCTCAGGGCCTGTGGAGGGGCAAAACCAGGTGCATCTACTTGGTACTGTGGGACTGCCAGAGGTTGGGGAGGATTGTTGGTGGGGATTGCTAAGAGTATAATTTATTACTACACTTTGATTCTCATTAACCCTGTTTTCCCCTTGGGTTTTTTCCCAACCCTCCCATTTAATAAAAGTAATATTTATTATTTATGTTGGCTTGTGTGCAGGCACAAGCAACATAGTGGCGCCATATGGGTTTTAGAGGTGTGCCGTCACTCTGCCAATGCCCTGCTCCATTTTGCAGGTGGGACCACACAGCACCAATAAATGGCCGAGCTGTCTATGACAGCACTCCAGATGCAGTTGAGTGCAGTTGAAAGGAAACCACTGCAATTTGCATATTGCAGCAGCTGTCATTGGCAATTTACATACTGCCGGCATCAGCAAGCAATGGCTTTCGTCAGCCATCTCTCCATGCCCATGAAAGCTGATGGGGGTGCCCAATCCCCCTATCAGCATGCCCTCTCTCCAATTCCTTTGTGGATGGGGTAGCCCAATCCCCGTTGGCATGATGCTACTTCACTGAGAGGGTGGTGGAGCCATGGAATGCACTGCCCAGGGGGATGGTGGAGGCAGAGATGGTGGAGGGGTTCAAGAGGGGGTGGGACAGGTACAGGGGAAGGGTTCTGGAAGCAAAATCCAGTGCAGCGAGAATATCCAGAACTGGGAAGGGAGAAAACAGAGAAGGCGAGGGGGGCAGCAAGGTCAGCTCCGAGGGTGGGGGCTGACCAAATGAGCAGATACAAAAAACCATTAGGCCTATTCTGCTGGCATTTTAGTATGTTAGTATGATGTGCTCCCCCATCTGTTGTGTGCCGAAGGGGTGCCCAATCCCCCTCAGCCCAAGCGCCCCCCCCACACTGTATAGCCAACGGGGTGCCCAATCCCCATCAGCTCCACTTCCCCCCACAGACATCCAGGTGGCATGATGGAAGCCCACCCCAGAATGCCAAAAGACCTGTGTCTCCTTTTTTTTAAACCCTGTAAAAAAAGAAAACAGTCCTCAGTGGCCTGTCTTGCCTCCCCAACCCACGCCACACCACTGCACTCCCCACTTCTCCCCGCACCGCCTCACCCCATACTTTACCTCTGGAGCCCAGCGTGATGATCTTCGGTGGACCGAACACATCTGCACACTTTAAAGCTGACCATGAACTGCAGAAATGCCAGTAGCGTATAACAGCATAAATGTTTTTTTTCCAACTTTGGTGCATATCTCTGCCATTTTGGGGAATTTTAGCACCAAAATTTCAACATCAGGTTCTTGGGATCCCACCTCATGAATTCAGTCACCATCATCTCGTTATTTGGTCCTGAAAGGTGATTACGCAGTCACTGCGTGGAATCACCTTTCGGGACCAATTAACAAAACAACTGTGTCACTGTTCATGAGATGGGCTCTCAAAAAGCCTATGTTGCAAATTTGGTAAAAAAATTCCAGAAAATGACTGTTTTACAAGCGTGCATTACGCAGTTTCCACGCACACTCGTAACTTCGAAAATTGGTAATATTTTCACTCCAGATTTTCAACATTGGCATTTTTTCACACCTCCTTATGAACAGTACAGCTTCCATTTTTCACATCCTGGCCAAAATGTATTTTTGCACTTACGGCGCAGAATAGTGCTGTCGCTGTGGGAAATCACTGTTTGGGACAGGTTAAGAAAATCACAGTGCCACTGTTCATGAGGAGAAGTTCAAAAATACCCATGTTGAAAATTTTGTGGAAAAAAAACCAAAAAGTATTGCATTACAGGCGTGCGTTGTGCAGTTTCTACACATGTTTGTAACTTTGACAATTTTTCATATTTTTACTCCAGGTTTTCAGCATTGCCATTTTTTCACACCACCTCACAAACAGTACAGCTGCCATTTTTCACATCCTGCCAGAAATGTGTTTTCACACCTTTAGTGCCAAATTGAGCAGTCATTGTGCAAAATCATCTTTCCGGATTGAGTAACAAAATGATAGTGCCACTGTTGATGTAGTGGGGTCACAAAAAAATCCCATTTTGCAAATCTGGAGTGAAAATAACAACTAACACCCGGGGTGTTATGGTTTCCGACCATAATGCCATACTCCGTACAGACTGACACCCAATGGGTGTGACTTGGGATCGTAGCCCGTAATACACACGCCATTCCACTCCCACCCTGCAGCCACTGACAGGCATCGAGGTGTGCCTTGCGGTCTTTGAGCCCAGCATCCACCTCTTTCTGCTGTACCGCACCCACTTCAGCAAATTTCCTTATGAAATGGGATGAGTGTAAGGCCCGAAGACCCCAAAGCACACCGGAACACATGTCAGTGTCTGCAGGGTAGTGTGAGATGAAATGGCATGAGCGTTATGCCCAATGATCCAAAGCACACCCCCAACACCTGTCAGTCTCTGCAGGGTAGGGATGGGGCTGGCATCAGTTCAGTACTTCACTGCCATTCCTATTATGCATCCCTCTAACTCCTGCACTACCAATGCCACTGCCAGCAAGCCAACATTCGGCATTGACAAATGCTTGTTATTGTATTCCCTTGGCTGGGTTACTGTTTTGTGATATTTTCAGTTGTAAGTAATGTGTGGCCATGATGTGGGTAAATTATTTGTGTGTGTGTGTGTGTGTGTGGGGGTCCTGTATCAGCTATTTGGTATCCCTTATTTCTAACCCATGTGGAGATACAGGGTCATTACAAGAAGTAGGTGCCCAGAGATACACCCTCTTAGAAACCCAATCTGGCCCCCTCAGTATAACAGGATGTGTCCACTGAGAGCCCTGGAGGCAGTGCAATACAAGTTATTTCAGTGGACTAGAATCAGGCGTCTGGTTCAGTGTGCCTTGAACTAACTAGGTTACATTGTCTACCTATCATTCGCATACGGTATGGATTTGTATTTCCTGGTCTAGCAAGGGCTGAACAAGTTGAGTGAGTTGTTTTGTTGCCCATGGGGGGGTGACCCAGCACACAAGCACCCTTTGCTAGCCAACCAAGATGTGACACAGTCGTTATTCACATGGCCTTCTATCAAAGTAAAATACAGTCAAGAAACAAGGTTATGCGGAGGCACAAATTGGTCAACCATGCTAGATCCTATCTGCCCTAGTGTTTTGCAGTTTACAATTAGCATGGGGGCCTTACTCCCTTATGTTTATATTAATGCAGCAAACTGTGCCAGCTTCAGCCTTGGCTTGGTTTTTACCCAGATTTCAAAGCTCTTTTCACTTAGTACTGTATGTCAGGCCACATCACCCAGTCCCTGTGGCTTACTTTTGTTATTCTTTTACAAAAGACAGTTTAGATCTATAAAAGGAAATTTTATATGTATGGTGCTTGTATTTCACACTGCAGCTGAACAATCAGACTTCAGTGAAGGTTTTGTTTTGATGGCTGAATGACTGGCCCTGTATGAACATTCCTACTATGTAAGGTAAACTGGGATATTTTTGTCCGTAGACTTAAGTCACATTGTCTTCTTTTTTTTAATGATTCTTTAAAGCATATGGCAACACTGAGTTTAGTATGTGTTGAGAGACAGGGAGGTAATATAAAAATGAGCTGCTGCTTTAAACAGACAACGGTGTCTTCCAACAAGAGGAAAATTTAGCAAAGTATCCATGTCAAAAACTCATACTTTCCAAGAAATTCACAGAATAGCATTACAAATTAAGACATGCAACTTACTTATTTCTCTTTTATATAATATAAATGCAATAAACTACATAGAATTGGGTAGTAGTGTATCAGAATAAAAATTAGAGACATACTTTAGTTACATGAATGTAACCAACAAATGTATCACAAATAAGGGTAAACATAGAAACAGAGACAATGGCGAAAGATAAAAGACCATTGGACCGTCCAGTCTGCCCATAAAGCCCTAACAAACCCGGGACCAATTGTCCATATAGGATTCTAACTCACACTATACGCCCCCATGCTCCCTGCCCCATGGCTACCACCCTGAGCAGCCACTGACAGGGTAACAGACATCACAGTGGCAGTCCCTTGGGGGCCAGGGATCACTGTACAGTGTGGTTTACTATCAAGATGGTTAGAGAAGCAAACCACATGAGGGTGAGGGTCCTTGACTTCAGGAGGGTGGACTTTAAAGCAATGGGACTCTGCCTTAGAAACAGCCTAGCAGCAGTGGATTGCCAGGGTGGGGTAGAGGAACAATGGAGACAAACTAATGGAGGTATATTGAAGGCAACCAGCTCCTGTGTGAAAGAAGCGAGTAAAGGCAGGAGGACAAAGGTCACTATGGTACTCTAGGGAGGTGGCCACGAAAGGGAAGGAAAATAAGGTGGCATTCAGGGGGTACAAAGAAAAAAAGAGGGAGCACAAGAGGGAAAAATACCAGGTAAAACAGAGGAAAACAGGGAGGTAGTGAGGACATCAACAGCACAAACAGAGAAATGGATGGCCAAAGGAGTGGAAGAAGGGGACAAGACTTTCTTCGTGTACATAAGTGGTGAGAAGAGGAAGGCAAGGGGAGGGATAGTGAGGATAAGGAAGTCAGTAAATGATGACTGCACACAGAATGAGCAGGAAAAGGCTGACATCCTGAAAAGGTACTTTTGCTCGGTATTCACACTAGAAAGGGAGGGGGATGGAATAAAAAGGAGTGGCGTGAACATAGGAGGGGGGAGGTAAACACAAGTCCATTTACAGAAGAAAGAGTCCTGAAGGGATTTGAAATCCTGAAAGTGGACAAAGCCATAGAATGGGATGAGATACATCCAAGGGTGATAAGGGAACTCAGGGAGGAACTTGCTGCACCCCTGCAGTCTTATTTAAAGAGCTAATAATGCCTCAAAGTAAACTTTCAATAACATGATAATTAGGTACAATTCTGCCTGCATTCCATTTATATTGTATATAGTTCTCCTCCCCATTACGTATTTCTAAGGAAATATGCATGAATATATGATCTTTATCTCTTAGAGTTCTTTTACAGTCCATCTACTTCTATAGTTTACTCCCTAATTCAAGTCATAATCCTCTGTTGTGACATCACAGACTGTTGCCATGGGGGTAACTGTGAGGCCACAAGCAGTGCTCTATGACTTCACATAGGGAGAAAACAGCAGGAATAGACAAATTCTTCAGGAGCAAAAATCCTGTTTTCATACAAATGACCTCAGTAATAAATAATGGTGAGGAGGAAAACAGCACTAATGGGAAATACAAGTTGGACTGTGTCCAAGTATTAAGTTTTGTTAAAGTTCTCCTGAATGTGTCACCAGCTCTTTAGCATATCACTGGAAACAGAAGAGGTTCATCAGGATTGGAGAAGAACTGACGTAGTTTCTCTCCCTAAAAGTAGCAGCAGGGAGGAGGCTAGCAATTATAGACCAATCTCACATCAGTTGTGGTGAAATTAAAGGAAATCTTGTTAAAAGACAGGCTAGTGAAGCCGGCCCAATGTCACTGAGTGCTGAGGCACTGGATGCAACACCTCGTGCCACGCTGGCAACCCGGGTTTGGTGATGGATTTGGGTTACCGGGGTCGGTCAGGGGGAGAAGGATTGAGCGCCCAATGGCTTGCTCTCCTTCTCTGGGGAGGGGTGGATTGCCTGCCTTGCCACTATACTGCCACCACCTGGGTGACCATGGGCGGTGCTGGTGCAGACAGGGAAGCAGACAAGCAGGGAGGGACCAACATTAGCTGAGGACCAGAGTGGATGCACGTCTCAGCATGCATCCATCTTATTAGTTCTCCTCATGCGCCAATGTTGGAGGGGGTGGACCAGAAAAAGGAAATACCCATGACCAATCAAGGTGAAGGGCTCCTGCACCAAAGGTGACCATGGAGGAACCGAGGTGGAGCTTCCGTTGCACACTCCCTTGAGGATTCAGAGGAGAGGAGGACTCTTCCACCCCACCTGGGGGGATCAACCAGGTCTCTAGAAGGTATTTACAGGAACAGGGCACCTATGGGAGCTTCCTCCCGGTCCACATGGTGAATTGGAGGTGTATTGGGATGCCTGGAGAAAGGAATCGGCTGCTGTGTTGGGCATAAAAAGAAATATTAAAAAAAAGAAGACAGGCTAGTGGAACATCCTGAATCCAGGAGAGTTCAAGACCAAAGACAGCATGAACTCACCAGGGGGAGGTCATGTTAGACAAATCTGAATGATTTCTTTGACTGGGTGACCAGCCAAATAGATTAGGGAAGGGCAGTGTTTGTGGCCTATTTGAACTTCAGCAACGTCTTTGGCATTGTACCACATATGAAACTGGAGAGACTAGGGGTTGGAACCAAAGTTGTAAACTTGGTAAGGAAATGATTAATGGATAGGCAGCAGAGGATGGTGGTAGACACTCACTCTAATGAGGGGAGAGTGATCAGCAGGGTGCCACAGGGTTCTGTATTGGGACCAGTCCTGTTCAACATCTTCATAAGTGACATCATAGAAGAGCTTAAAGGGAGTTTATGCCTTTTTGAAGACAACACCAGTATCTGTAATAGTGTGGATATTCAGGAGGGGTGGAGAAAATGAGCAGGGACCTTAGAAAACTTGGAGTGGTCAAGGGCATGGTAGCTGGGATTCAATGCTAAGAAGCACAAAATCATGCACCTAGGGCACAGAAATCCAGCAGCTAAGTATTAAATCGGGAGAGTACTGTCAGTCACTAAGAAGGAAAGAGACCTTGGGGTTTGTAATATCTGATGACCTAAAAGTCGCAGGGCAGTGTGACAAGGCAGTGGGCAGGGCCAGTGGGATGCTATGGTGCATAGGGAGAGGTATGAGAAGCAGAAGAATGGAGATTATATTACCACTGTTTAGATCATTAGTGAGACCACACCTGGAATATTGTGTACAGTTCTGGAGACCACATCTCAGAAAGAACATGGAGAGGATGGAGGCAGTCCAGAAGAGGACACCTAAAATGGTACATGGGATGCAGGATAAACCGTACAAGAAAAGACTGAGGGATTTCAATATGTACACCCTGGGGGAGAGGAGACAGGAAGGGGACATTTCAGAGACCTACAAGTACCTTACAGGAGTGAACAGGGTACAGGTGGGGAGCCTGTTTCAAATAAGGTTCAACAAAATAAGAGGGCATGCAATGAAGCTAGAAGGCTGGAAATTTAGAAGGGATGTGAAGAAGTACTACATCACTGAAAGTGGTGGATGTCAGGAACAGCCTGCTATCAGAGGTAGTAGGGGCAAAAACAGTTGGGGGGGTTTCATACATGCTTGGGCTAGACATAGGGGAATGCTGGTAAATAGAAAGGGTGGGTCGCAGTCACCAGAGACCAGATAGGGTCTGCTGAGACAGAATAGGCAGGGAACAAATGCACAGAGTGGGTTGGCCAGGCAGTCCTTTTTTACCAATGGGAGGGCTCGCTCGAGCTTCAATGTAGGGAATAGCTCCTCCCACAGCCTCTACATAAGCCCTCCTCTGGCACACCTCCCTTGCTTAGGGAATGTTTTCCTAGGCTTCTGCATGGCTTGTGTGGCTGTGCCTGGCCTGTCTGCTGCCTGGTTTATCCTGTCTCCTTCTTTCCCCTTCCCTGCCTTGTCTTGTGCTCTGTAGTTTGTCTCCCTTCTCTACTCTCTTTTTGTTTTGTGCTCCCCCCTCCCGGCTCTCCTCCCTTTCTGCTTTTCTTTTGCTTCTTTCTTTTGGGCTCCTTTACTCCCTGCCACTGCCGCATTGCTTCCTACCTGTTCAGCAGGCCCCCATTCTCCGTATTATACTCCTGATCCCTCCTCATACCTGTGGCTCCCTCCATGCGCCTTCTGTGTCTCTCCTTCCCCTTCTCACATCAGCTCCTTGCTACACTGCTTCCAGTGGCTCTCCACTCCTGCTTCCTGCGGTACGTTTCAATTTTGCTCAGTCAGTGTTTCCCTGCCAGGTCGAGTATTCAACCAGGGAGCCATGCCACCACCAGTATCACCTCAGACATATTTTGCAGAGCTGCCACCTCAAACATTGAAACATTGTAGGTTTTAGATGCACATGCTTGTGTATAATTAGTGACATGGTTGTATCATAAAATTTAGAAGTTGTGCAGATAACATACGCATTTTCACTGTGCTAACCTGTATGATATTATCACCTGGCAACAACTTCCTTCCTATGGCTTAATCAGTTTCGATATTTTGTGAGCACACGATTTTCCTAACTACACCGACAGAGCTGGCTTGTCTTCTAAGACAAGAAAACTTTTCTGTAAAAATATGAATTGTACCTATGCCATTCCAGCTGTGAATCAGGCGATGTCAGCTTACACAAGCATCTCCTTTCTCTAGGTACTGGCGCTCCAGCACCATTCCCCCAGTCAGGTACATTTCTCTGGCTCCTATGCATTGCTCCATTCCATAGCACAACTGCATCCTGATGTCTGATAATTTTACCTCTGCTTGCTTTGTATGCCTCCCAATGTCAAGAACTGCTGGAGTACACTGACTCTGCTACTGTCTGTCAGGAACCACATTTTTTAGTTTACTGAACACTACCTTCAGACCAGTATACCAGCCATTCCATATGTTTTCTTTATTTCCATCAGTTGTTCCTGCACGTAACTGTCTCTACTTGTACCAGAAAGGAGAATAATATTCTGGAACCTTCCTAATTCCTCTAATCTATACTACTATCCGACGCTACCTGTGTGATACCACCTACGCTTTCCCACTAGTTATCCAACTACATATTGCCTTCCTTACGTTCTATGCCCAATCATTCGCCACTCTCTGTATATGTCAATTTCACTTCTCCATATTTTTCTTATAGTACTGATTCCAGACTGCATCCATTCATGTTTACTTGTCTATCTCTCATCCTTGCAGCAGTTTAATGCTTTGTTCAGCCCATCCCAGCAGTACTCCAGACTCCATCTCTAACTCGAGCCTTCTGAGGTGCTGAGCGATGGTAGGCTTCCCCTGTCTACCAGGGATGGGAGTCCTTTTCATTCATTACATCTTACTTCTACCAATCTGACATCCTCCGTCCCTAACTCTGCTGGATAACATTGAGTGTAGGTTCACTTGCCCTGACGACTGGGGATGGGAGTCATGTCAACCATCTACAAACTGTTGTCATACCACCTCTACCTCATACCAGTTGCCGCTTCCCTTTGGGAATGGAACTTCATCCTATTTACCAATTTGACATTATCAGTCCCTTACTCTGCTGGATAGCATCGAGTGAAGGTTAGCCTGCTCGCCTACCAGGGATAGGAGCTGTGTCTCCAGTCTCTAGATTTATACCATACTTTCTCTACCTTATGCCAGTTGCCACTTCCTTTCTGGAACGGAACTCTCATGCTCTGCATACCATAATTGTGCTACTTATGCTGCTTCATGTCATTGCTGTTCCCCTCTGCCTCTGACGGTTGTCTGTAATTACAGTTTTCTGGTTTTCAATTATATGTTCTGTGCCCAATACCTGACTGCTGCTCCTTTCAGGAACAGGACTTTGCCTCCTTGTCTCTCCATCTTACCTTGCCCGCAGTCTTGACTCATCTTCTTACCTGCCTTCCAGCCAGGAGCCTGATCCGGACATATACCATCTCCACAATTGCCGCTCCCCTGCTGTGGATTGCCATTCAAGTACTGATCTTCGGCCTCACTCTCATCATCCTGTATTTCCCAACTGCATCCAGTCTGGATCTACATGCTTCGCTCATCCCTTATGGACACCTGTTTTCCATTTCGCTGCTCCACATGAGTTTTTCTCCACCTGTTACTTGATGACATGACCCTTCTGGACTGGACCTTCTCCTGCTGAGCAGTCTCCAATTCTCCTCGCTGCTGCTGTTCTTCCAGCCTCACCATTACACACTACAGAGACTACCTTGCCTAGTCTATGGCCATGGTTCACTTTGCTGTGTCCGATGTCTCCTTCTCTCTCTAATGCAGGTTGTTGTTTCTCTTCAGGACTGGGGCATTTCCATCCTCCGGCTTTTCGCATCTCAGCTCCTCCTAAGACGTCGACTGTGGAACCATGACTTCATTGATTGGTTTGCCTCCATCCTGCCAGTTTCCACACCCCTTCCATCACTGAATCCTTCTGATTTGAATGATCCCCCTCACCAATCCCTCTCTCACTCCTGGTCACCAGCCTCATAGACTTCCTTGTTACAGGTCCCCTTCCAGCTGCTGTAAGAACTTCCTTTTCTACAGATGTGGAACCTCGTCCTTTGTCACTCCAGCACTTGCCATCCTCTTCAATGGTTGCTTCCAGCCTTCCTCAGATATGGGCCTTCCATTGTTCATAGGACTTGGCTTAGCTCCTTTGCTTTCCGTGGCTCATCCTCCAGTGCCTTGCTTCAGCTTTCCTGCTTTTGCCACTGTTCACCATGGAACTGACCTCGTCCTGCTCCTTCCTGCTCTGGATGTCATCCGGCTTTGCCTGGCCCATAGTTTCTTCTGCTCATTCCTTCAGTTCCTCTGGATCCACTCCAGACTTCCTTCACATTTGTCTGGCTGCCTTCTCCTCTTCACCTTGCTGGCTCGGCACTTTGTATTGTTTGCTGTGGCTCTTTTGTGCCTTGTATCCCATCTCCGACCAGTACTGACAAGTCATCTGCTTTTCCATACTATCTATCCCCCTACTTCTACTTCAGCTCTTCTAACAGTACCCTTCCACTACTCATTCGATCATTACTGCATTACTTTGGAGTAGTACTACTGCCAGCAAACATTCCTTGGCTCACATGCCCCATAGATGCTTATGTTACCATAGAAATCTCATACTGCCCATTCAGTTTTTCACAGTCATTCATGGAATCCATTCTCTTGGACAACAGGAAGATCTCCTCCGTCTCTATCAGATATACCCAACGATCCCTCTCCATCCAATTACCATGACTTCCTTGGATGTCTTGTCTCAATGGCCATCCTCATACATGTATATGGAAAGGACTTAAATCCTTCTGTTATACTCAGACTTCATAATCAGCATCACTTCTACGGATACCGGGAATCACAGGTTTACCCATTCAACTATGGTTATCATCCATTTTACCTTCTGCTGCCTCTTATTTCAACAATGACTCTGATGACCAAGTTCCTTGGCTCCTACTTGCCAACAGTCATGCTAGTCTTAGGAATTGCACAGATACTGTCTAGAATATTTATCATGGGATCTTCACAGCCAGCTGATTATTGACTCCATGCCATCCAAACCTCGAACTCACTTCCGGGCATCGCTATTCCTTAGCTAATTATCCATACCTTGTCACCTAATACCTTCAGCTGGGTCAATCACTCTCCAGCGGACCCTTCAGTCTCTTCTTCTTGAAATACCTTCATTAATCTCTTCAGCAAAGACCATCACCGAGAACTGGCTGTCCTGAATTCTAACTGGTATTCCGTAACAGCTGATACAAATTCACCAACGTAGCTCTGCATCCTAATTGGAATTAATCAGTAGTAGTACAAAAACCTATGGCATCTTGCACCACTCGATCTCACTACCAATTGAGCCTACAGACTCTTACTGTTATCTGCCCAAGCTTCTCTCATGTACTTAGTAACAAGATTAACTGTCAGCTTAACCACCTATGCCACCACAGTGCATCTCCTAAATGATCGCACCACAGGAATACCCACACTTACTTCAGGCAGCATACCAGCAGAGGATTTGAGCATAAAGTCATGAACCTCATGATCAAAGAAGCCATCTATTCCTTATACAAAATTTCCAATCATCCCTCACATATATTAAGCTACCCATCTGGACAGCCCTGCAAGTCATCCTCTAGTGGTTTAGTAATCACTTATGGCATTACTTACATCAGGCACTCAAACTCGCCTCTACTCATTTTACTCTGGGATGCTTACCTAGTGACTTTTGCTCACTAATCGATTCTTTACCTGTAGACTACCTCGAATATCGAACCATATATGAATTGGAGCAGTCACTCATAACTTTACTAATCATCACAACTACCACAGTTTACTGTCTGGTCTTGAATTAAACAAATCTTGCTCTCGCTACTCATAATGCCCATACAATCCCTTCGACATCCATCCGTTGTCACTTGGAAACACGTCTACATTAGCCATTCTTTAACTGGATCTGCTTTACACATATGATTTTTACCATCCCTACAGAAAAGACGTACCCTTCATCTTCAGGATCATCATTCAGGCTATATCATCCTTGGTTCGAGAATGAACCATCATTTCAAGGACACTCAAAGACTCTTCTACAAATTCTACTCTATGGACATTTCTTTAGCGACTCTCTGTTGAAATACAGAGTTGCTAGCCTCCAGACCAGACCCTTACATCCAAGCCTCTGACAAGCTGGATCATTCAGCAACGACTACTTCTACCATTGCATTTCCACTATTCCCAGTTTAGTACTTTATCGATCCAGTCATGGTCCTTCTGCCTATTACAATTCTGTTAGACAGCATCATTCATCATCTTGGAATCGTGGTCTTCCTTCATTCTCCTTCACTCAGATTTACTTCATACTTTGGATTCCATTGCTCATTCAGAACAGATCTCCTCTTCAACCTCAGGATCATCATGAGATCGGCATCATCCATGGATCAAAGATGGATTATCATCTCTTCAAGCAACTCACCAACCAAATTAGCTATGGTTACTGAACCTAGATCCTTCTCCAGTTAGTATGCCCAGAAGGATAGGCAGACCTCCGGCCATGGGTCCTCAGAGGTTTTCTCCACCTGGGTTTTTTTTTCTCTCCTGAGTGCCAGGGGGTCATACTCTTGTTGAGTTGGAGGAGGTATCTTTTGAGGCCTTCTATTCCCTACAAATTACTACCTACATACATACTACTCAAGGGTAGGAATAGAGTAAAGCCACAAAAAGTACTACAAGTTACACAAGCACTATATACTCCATCTCTCCTTATTGCCATTCCACAAACATTGAATGGGAAGGCTTGACCGAGGTTCAATGTGGGGAATAGCTCCTCTCACAACCTCTACATAAGCCCTCCTCCCACCTTGCTTAGGGAGTGTTTTCATCCACCTCCATCCCCTCCTCCTCCTTCTCCGTGAACTTCTCACCCTTGCTCATGGGCTTTCTATTCCCTTCACATTACTACCTACATACCTACTACTCAAGGGTGGGAATAGAGTAAAGGCACAAATAATACTACAAGTTACACAAGCACTATATACCCCATCTCTCCTTATTGCTATTCCACAAACATTGAAGAAATGCTATGTTTCTAAGCCCTTCACACTCTTCCAGCCATGTTTGACACCATTGATGGTTTTGATGCCTACCACATTAGCTGACACATTGTTCCATGGCTCCACCACCCTTTCTGTAATTGAAACTTTCTCACATCCCTTTTGAACTTCCCCTATTAAGTTCCACCCATGCCCCCATGTTCTTGATCCACTACTCACACTAAATAGTTCCTTACAGTTTACCTTGTTCATTTCTTACAGGAGTTTGAAGGTCTCTATCATATCTCCCCTCTCTCGCCTGGCCTCTAGCAAGGACACCAGAACTTGGCATAGTGCTCCAGGTGGGACCTCATCAGTGCTCTATAAAGAGGTAGTAATGCCTCCTTCCTTTTGCTGTCAATATCCTTCCAATACACCCCAGCATACTGTTTGCCTTACTGTAAGCCTTGTTCACTGACTTGATTGTTTTAGGGAGCCACTGATGATGACCCATAGGTCTCTTTCCTCAGAGGTTGTGCCCAGCTTTACCCCCCCCCCAATCCAGTACTCTGTCCTGGGGCTCTGGTTTCCTATGTACATCACCTTGCACCTTTTGGCATTGAATTTCAACTGACATACCTTTAATCACCTCTCTAGCTTTTTTAAGTTTCTCAGCATCTCCCTAACCCCCTCCTCACTGTCTACCATGCCAAAGAGCTTAATGTCATCTGCAAAGAGACACATCTTGCCATGAACATGTAGAAAAGCACTGGACCCAGGACCGATCCTTGTGTCGCTCCACTGGTGACCTCCCTCTTTTCTGATTTGACTCTGTTAACCACAAACCTCTGCTGTCTCCCTTCCAACCAACTTCCCACCCAGATACAGTAAGTGTGTTGTTCACTACATCCAGATTCTCTAACTTCTCCAGTAATGTTCTGTGAGGTACTGTCTCAAAAGCCTTGTTGAAATCTAAGTAGGGTAAATCCACAGTGTGGTCCTTATCCACTGCCCTCACTACCCAATAAAAGAATACTATCAGTTTGGTCAGACAAGACCTCCCTGCTACAGATTGATGCTGTTTACTATTCTGGAGTCCATTGTTCTCCAGGTAGTCCACAGGTCCCTTTTAGATTAGTGCCTCCATCAGTTTACCCACAACAGAGGTAACAGTGACAGGTCTGTAGTTGCCCGGTTGCTCTTTGATCCCCCTTTGTGAAGCGGAACTACTACATCCACCACCCTCCAGTCTTTTGGAATTACCACCGTCTGAATTGAGCTATTGAATAGCCCTACCAGGGGAACAGTTAGCTCCATTGCTAATTCTTTGAGCATATTTGGATTCACTTCATCTGGCCACAGGACCTTGTTTATCTTTAGGGCTGCTAGAACTTTCCTAACCGTTTCACTGATAAATACTTGCTGTCTCATCTCTGAGATCCCCCTTACAGCCACATTAATGCCACTCTCTGGAGGAGGCTCTCTGTCTTCCCATGTGATTACAGAGCAGAAGTAATCATTAAGAATGATTGCTTTCTACCTATCCTCTTCAGTTATCCTGCCTCCCTTAGCCAGGCTAGCAATTCCTCCTTCCTTCTTTCCTTTTCCCTAATATAACTAAATAACTGTTTTTCCCCCTTCCTTGACTCCCTCTACAATACACAACTCTGTGTCTACCTTTGCTTCTCTGACTGCCCTCTTGGTTTCTCTTTTTCCCATTTGATACTCTTCCCATTCCTCCTCCACTTGTTCTTCCTAGTACCTGATGAAAGCCTTCTTTTTTGGCTCTCACTTCTTCCTTCATCTTTCCAGAGAACTATATTGGTCTCTTGTAACTATTTCTTTTGATTATCATTCTCATGCAAGCTTTTGTTGCCTCATGAATGGCCCCCTTGATTGCCCTCCATCTTTCCTCCACATCTCTGATGCTGTCCATGCCAATTAACTTGTCCTGGACCAGTTTCCTCATCCGCTCCTCCTCATCAATATAAAACCAATACAGTACAGCCAGCCACAATGCAATGCAGTAACTTGAAGTAAGTGATATATCACAAAAAGGTATCCCGTGACTTTGGCGACTGTGATTGGGCACCTACCGAAAGGGCAACTCAGTCACGGAACCTGTCATCAGGGCGACTGGGGAAGGTGGGCGACCCAATGGGGGATGTGTGCAAAATAGCATCATCCTGTCACTACATGCCTACATGTGCAGGGGGGAGTGAGCATGCCGAGCATGGGGTGGGGAGGGATGGAGGGGTTGTAGGGGATGACACCGTGGCAAGCTGCCGAGCTGCTTCTGTGGCATGGTGGGTGGGTTCAGGGCTGGGGTGGGAATGGTGCTGGGTTTGGGTCCGGGCGCAGATACTTTTTGTTGCGCCTGTCCTGAATTTTTATTTTTTCCGCATTTTCACCCCCCGACATGCACCCCCCCTGAAGTTGAGAATCCTTAATTGGGGGGTGCAGGGAGCACAACCCCCAAATAAAATTGAAAATCCCAACTCCCCGGCACCATATTGAGGTGCGTTGGGGAGTATATTGCCACAATATTTTTTCGGCAATGTGCCATCGCCCTAACGGCGATTGCCCATCAGCGATCGCCGCTATCACATAAATCCGTCACAAAATATTGCATGACAAAAGAGCTTAATTGCCATTGAATTACACTGTTCCCTGCAGTATACTACAACATTTTATGATAGACTGCAGCATTATTGCATCGCTTTCTGGCTGGTACCATTGTACTGTACAAACAGAATACAATAAGCATAAGTATACTGTTGTCACCAGTGTTCCTAGTTGACAACTAGCTTAACTCACTTCACCAATGCTGACACCAGCATGCTGCAAATTTACTGCTGGGCTTTTTTTCCTTCTTGTCCCGCTTTGGGTCCTTGCTCACTCAGAACCAGGCCTCTGGACATAGGAATCCTGGTTCAATTTCAGGCTCATAAAATAGAAGCAGTCTCCTTTATACATGGTATGACCACTGTGTGAGGTGTGCCGGCACAACTCAGAGTTTGCTAAGCTCTTTTAACAGTTTCTTTTAACTAATTTGACATTTCAAAGTGTTAAATTGCAGGGCAGGGAGGAGAAAAGCTTTTTAGTTCTAAGTTATGTTATTTTATTTATTATTTTGGCAACTGCTGAGAGTGATTGTGTAGTATTTGGCTTCCTGCAACTCAAATCGTATGACATATTTACTGCATGGCACCAGTTATGCAACATTCATTTCAACTAGCAGTAAACATACCTCATTTCATGAATATAACCTGCATTCCATACTTACAATTAAACAACTTTTGACTGAGATACCTGGAATTTCTCAAACTACATCAAACTACATTTTCTACTTTTGACTGTTAAAATAAGGACAACTTCAGTGTGTTCATAATTTTTGGTCTGACATTGTGGCAGGGAAACTTTTGCCATGTAGTCTCAGTTATTCACATGCACATGTGGAGTGTCTGCACTTGGCAGACTTTTGAAGTGAGTCTGCTGTTCAATATCGAAGGCTCTCAGGGTCAGCCTACATGTTAGTTTTGCAGTGTGGTGGTGGAGTCAGCTTGTCGACCAGCAGGCAAGTACTCAGTTGGACATCCTCAAGGCCTGAATGTGTAGTGGTCAGGGGCATTTGGTGGTTGGTGGGTGGTCTTTACAGAGTTGGACAGTGTTTTGGGGGTTGGCA
Organism: Neoceratodus forsteri; assembly: GCA_016271365.2. NCBI lineage: Eukaryota > Metazoa > Chordata > Ceratodontiformes > Ceratodontidae > Neoceratodus > Neoceratodus forsteri. Next base: position 659,176,931 of record CM057455.1, on the reverse strand, counting down.
GTCATGAGATGCCTGGCTTGAGCTTGAGCCCCACTTCGATGTCCATGCTTCCATGCTGTATATAGTTAGTGGCCATTCCTCTTTTTCATCTGGGTGAGGAATTCATGCTAGCCTGAGAGAAGTGCTCATAGTGTAAGTGTGGGCTTGGCTACCTGGATTTTCTTTGGCGCTTATCACCTGATGTGAGGAGGGTTGCAGGTGCACTGTCAAGGATCCCCAGCTCTCTCTCTTTTGACTCAGCTGGTTGTCTCACCATTAAGGACATCAAGGATATCGGTACCCCGTGAAAGAGGGTAAGACTCTGGATTCTACAGTTTTAGTTTACAGTATTGGATATTACACATTTTGAATCTACTCATTGGGATTATTTCTATTGGCCCAGATATCTATGCCATGTGAAAGAGGGTGAGACTGTGGATTTTCATCAGACTGCTGATTATATTGGCTTTTATTTTGCTGAGATTTAATAATCTGCTAGACTAGAACTCATTTTATCAGGAGCATACATTATTCCGTCACATTGCTGTGCCATTATTTTGGACTCAGCAGTTTTCATTGGACTGTTTTTATATTATTTTATAGCTTAGTTAAATATTGAGTTTATTTTGTTTGGTTGCCTGTATACTGCTAATTCTAAGTTATAGTATGACCGAGGGTATGAATGAGATATTATTGTTGCTGTATTTGTGTGTTTGTGGAGATAAGAGAGGTTATTTAAATTGGATTCTTGGATTCCCACTTAATCATCACGGTTGATAGCTGAAGAGAAAAATAGACTGGCTCAACTCTTGACAGATTCTTAAATCCACCCTGTCTTCAGGCAGGAAGAGATTTATCAGCTAAAAAATTTGAGAAGTTCAATCAGTTTTTCCTTTACAAGATATCCTTTATTAGGGCCGGGATTCCTGCCATGGGTCAGCACTGTCCAGCAGATGGAAACTCATGCACTCCATCACTCTGGGTAGAGTTTAGTCCAGTCTTGATGGATGAGATCTCACAGGCGTCTATGGGTTGCACCCTACTTTATGTATACTGGGTCTGGACTCCCCCCAGATTTCTATCAGGATGTTGGAGGGGAACGCATTCCAATTACTGCCAAGATTGTCCGGTGTTCCCTTCAAGAGAATGTCTTCCATACTGAACTGAGAAGGGCAGTAGTGGAACCCTTCTTGAAAAAAACATATTTGGATCCTGATGGTCTGATTCGTATTGATGAATTGCATCATTTTTGAAATATTCATAGTGCCCACCTTATCAAAGTGGAGGGATCCTGATTGTGAATCCCCCTTCTCCAAGCCTGAGCCCATCATTCCGACAAAGGTGCATGGGGGGAGTTACTAGGGCTCCTCCATTTGGCTGTAGCCTGTAGATCTTTGTGGTTTTGGCTGCAACAACTGCAGTTCCTGCTGTTGTGTAGGAGGACTTCATCCCTACTATCTTTTACACTGTTTAGAGGAATTATGCAAGTTTAAAACTGTGTGCAGTATGCTAGACATGCCTGAATGGAGGCCTGAGGGCAATAACACCTAATTAAAATTGATCAGAGTGTAGAGTCTTGCAACAAGAGTTCTGGCAGGCTCCCAGGTCTAGTTGTCAGTAATGCCTCCAACCTAATAGGCTCAAGGTAAAGACTGAAGGAAAATGCTCTGTTCTTATTAGACTAACGCTCAGTTCCTTGGGCTCTTTCCACATGGGCTTTTCTCCTTCTCCTTTGATACAGATTTATTCTCCCCGATGTGAGCTGGAAAGCTGTCTGCTCCAGAAGTGCATGATAAAGGAATTCATATGACATTTTGGCAGGTGTAGTGATTACGATGGATCATGAATGAAATGATTGCATAGTGTTTGTCAGAAGAAGGGAATGGCAAGAAACTGAGAAAAGCTCAGGGTCTGACAAAGAAGGCAAACATAAGCAACAGCAAAACTAATGTACATCTGCTGAAATTTGTGGCTGCTGTAGTTTTGGAGTTGAGTACTATGTTAAACTGGAGAAAAACCTAAGCACTATAGAATATGGAAGTCCCTTTTGCAAGAATGCTGTCTGAAGCACCTTGAGAATGATTAATTACTTGGGAAAATCAATTCCCGAAGTCCCTCAAGGCAGTTCATTTAAGAACTCTTTTAGAGAACAAACAGAATGGTGCTAGTTACACAGTTATCAGCAAGCTTGGCAGGGCTCAAAGAAAGTAATTACAGAGGAACCTGTATTTGTTTTATGATCCTTTCAAACCTGTTATAACATCTGCCTTTGCTTCTCAGTCAGGGCTTGGAGCTGTACTGCTGTCAAATTACAATGGAGGATTTTAACAACCCGTGGCATATGGCTTTAGTGTAAGGACTAATGTAGCGTGGCAATGACATATGCACAAATAGAAAACAGAGCTACTTGGGAATCTTATTGTATGCAAGAAAGTACATCAGTACGTGAACAGGCGACTCATAACAGTGCAAACACACTGGAAGCCAGCGCTAGCTATCTTTGCTCAGCTGTTAAATAACAATCCCATTCAAATACAAAGAATAGGTCCTATTCAGAATAGCTTGCATGCCACTTTGTGCAGTGTGCAAGAGCATGTCATGGAGTAAAGTGTTGCACTGGTGTAGAGCCTCCTACGAATGCACCACCTCTCCTCCCAGCCACAACATGGTACTTCCCAACTCAGTCCCTCTCTGCCCATTATGCTACATGGATAGTCAAGTTCAGAGGTGTCTAGTGGCAGAACCACAAAGTGTACTTGTGGGCATGCCTGAAGCCACCTACGAGTGGAGCCCTCCTCCGTGGTGCAAAGGGCTTGGAAAGGGGCAGCAGGAACTCTTATGAAATGTATTGTTTTATTTAAATAAATTTCTTTTAATGGGATACAGCCATCATGGCTGTAGGCTAGTATGTCCTGCAGTCCCCTGGTAAAGCAAGAAAGGGGATCTAGTTGTGACCCCAAAAGAAGGAGGAGCTGTACCAATCTGATTATCCTTGACTCTCTGCAGCATTCGACACTGTGGACATTGGGGTACTGCTAGAATGCCTGCGGCTGATCTGTGGTCTGTCAGGAACAATCCTCAGATGGTTCCATTCTTTGCTCATTGGCAGGTCTCAGAGAGTAGTGTCCGGGATTTGTTCCTTGGATGCATTTTCCCTGCCATGTGGGGTCCCACAGTGCTCTGTGCTGTCACCCATGTTATCTGCGGTATACATGCTGCCACTGGGAGACATTGTAAGGCAGTACGGTTTGAGTTTTCACTGCTATGCAGATGATACTCAACTATACATGTCCTTTGCACCTGATTAGAATGGGCACTGGGTCTGAAGAGTGCCAACAAGAATAACGTTGGCATGGTGTGCACGGTAAAATAGGTGCCATTTTTTTTCTCGGGGGCACACCCCCCATCTATTGGATTCTCACTCCAAGGAGGAGTTGATCCCAAGGAAAGTTAAAATTCTCAGGGCAGATACTGCCCCATGTAAAAAAAAAATTAAGTCCCCAGGTATGCTAAAATGTTGGAGACCAGGACTAGAACCCTGGTCTCCGCTGTTGTTGGCCAAGCTGCTCGATGCCACAGCCCTCCACACTACGGGAGCAGCTTGACCAGCATCCTGGATTCTGGTGTCCTTCTTCTCCTTTGGCACCATGGACAGTAACCAGGGGAGTGCTTTCAGCAAGTGCTGTAAATCCCCAGTCACTGTCCGTGTGAGCGTTAACCAGACTAGTGCCATATAGTGCAGCACTATTCTAGTAGCGTTCAATTGACGAGGTACCATCAGGATGTAGTGGTCTCGTTATTTAACAACTACCTGTCTGAGATCCAGGACTGGATGAATGCCAATTGGTTGAAGCTGAATCAAGACAAGACTGAGGTTTTGTTTGTGGACCCAGGTCATCAGGTACAGTAGCCTTTGGCTGGCGGGCCTCCGGTCTTGCTTGGGGACTGCAAGCTGAGGACCTCTGAACAGGTGCAGAGTCTGGACATTATTTTTGATGAGGAGTTGACCCTGAAGTCACAGGTGTCCTCTGTCATCAAGATCTCTTTCTATCATCTGAGGAATATCGGTTGGATTAAACACCTGGTTCCGCCTGATGATCTTCTGACTTTAATCCATGCCTTTGTGACCTCCCATCTGGATTATTGTAATGCCCTGTATCTAGGGCTACCAGGAATTGATATCCACCATTTGCAGCTGGTGCAGAATGTGGCAGCCAGGTTACTAACTGGGCATTTTCGAACTAGCCATAAAATACCTCAGTTGCATGAGGCAGATCGCCTTGAAGGTTGGTCTGCTGACCTATAAAGCCCTACACAGACAGGGACCATGTTACCCACAAGAGCTTCTTTGCCCGTACTGCCCCTCCCAATTGCTCTGCTCCACTGAGGGATTCCTGGAGATTCCCAGGGTTCAGTCACAGACATCTGGGGCCCGGGCATTTTCATTTGCAGCCACCACCCAGTGGAATTCTTTACCTCATCGGGTACGTGACTGCCAGACTAGGGAAAGCTTTAAAACTGCTTTGAAAACATATTTATTTAATCTTGCTTTCTCCATCAATGGATTGGTATGGATTCTACTGTTTTATTGGATTGTTAACTTATCTGATTTTAATATTTATTAGTTTATTATTGTTAAAGCGCTTTGATTTTATGAATTGCACGCTACAGAGAATTATTATTATTATTTCTTTTCGCAAACCAAGTTTCCAGTCAGGCCTCACACAGACCCCCCGGCTGCTTATCACTTCATGAAGAGCTCTGTACCCCTACAAGAGGTTGGCCATGGATCATGAATGCTGCCAGTAATCTCTTGCTCCCATAGTGGCAGGGAGGTATGGGGCAATGCTGGCTGGCTATGTGTGACTCATGTAAATCAGCCTACACTGTGAACAGAGCTATGTGAACCTAACCTGCAAAAGTAAAAGACAAAGATGTTGGACAGTACTCTGGGGCACATACACAGCTGACACCATTTTGTGGGTAGTAGAGAAAATAAAAAGCCCAAACACTAGAGAAACAAACATATCAAAGCATCCTTCCTATGGGCTGAGACACAGATGAGGCACACTGATGAGTCCTGAGAAGGACAGCTCACGTGTCTGTGTCTTCTGTTTTTAGCCTCTGCAGATTGTGTAAAAGGCCATTTGTCACTATACTGATGGTTGTACTGTATCACGTTTAAATTATCTTATTAATTTTTGTACCAACAATTCTCAGGACCTTATTTATCTTGTCACTTCTACACCTTGCTGATTTGCTCACTGTCTTTGTACCCTGTGTGTTCCCCTACCCCCGGGTCATAGCTGGAAATGAGCTTGGCTCAATATGCCTTTCTCAATTACCAATTTTCAGACAAACAAGCAAACAAACAAATTAATCAATCAATAAAAAATTCAATAAGTAAACAAACTATACATGCCTGCTTAAAGCAGAACCAGTAGTATAAATTCTTTCATGATGATTTGCATTATTGGGGTATGTACATATTTCTTATACAGGTTAAAAGCATATATGGATATGAATTATAACAGCATTTCTCCCCTTCCCCCCATTTTCCAATTTTTTCCCCATCCCCCACCCTTCCTTTACTTGGGAGGAAGGTGAATGACTCCCACACAGTCAATGCTAATTCCATTCTGTAATTGGATAGGGATGTGTGAATGCTGAGCAGCCCACATCCTGCTTTCCCAGAACAGCCATGTACCTCATTCCTGTGATGCAACAAGCCCCTAGTTGGACTCAGTGCAGGATTCTGGGGATCGCGTGGAAACTCTGTCTCTACTGAGGTGGTACTTTCAGGGTCTCAGCAAAAACAATATGAAACCAAAATAGAACTAAGGAGAAGATAATGTAAACACTTAAAAAGAGTGTTCTGAATGGTGGACCATTCATGAAAAGTAACTGTACTCAGGTAATTTATCAATTATCAAGATACACGTAAGAAGAGAGCTACGAAAATTATGTATTGCTTTTGCAGCTTATTTACCCTGGATAGGAGGTACCACAGAGGCAGTGGTGAAACAAGCTGTTTCAAAGCTAATAGCTAGCTCTACATTATATATAAAACATACTGGCCCAGAAGACTGAAGGAGTCCTTCTGTCCTTATGCAGTGGCAGGCAGGCCTTTTCAAAAGACAAGAGGCCAGCTTCACAAAGACTTGCATTACATTTTCAGGACAAACATGGTTTAACATTTTGCCACAAGTTCCACAAGTGCAAACAAAATGACACACCCATCAAAATAAAAATGCACTTGTCATCTTGCCACCATAAAGTGTGAACAATTTTGCGAATGCATACAACCATTTGAAACTTGCTCATAATCATTTTGATGCATTTGACATAATGCAAGCTACTGTATGGTCAAAACTGGAACTGCACCTGCATCATGTGTTTTGAAAATCTAGCCCCAGATCTCATTAAAAGAAGCAGGGAACATTATCAAGTTCCCACTGAGTGAATCCAGATCTAGGACTAGTGTGAAAATGGATGTCTCTGTACTCTTGTTGATTTGTCCAGGCGTTGCCAAACATTGGGCTTACACTTATGTAACTTGTTACGGTTTCAACTCAACTGCTCCAATGTGTTGGAAAATTGGGTTGCCACATTTTTTTCAAAGGGACATGGCTCTCAAAGGATAGAGGATAACCATTTTCCAGTACTTTCACTAGTGTCAAAGGGGGTTCAAAAATATGCACTAGAAACGATGACTGACCATCTCGCCTAAAAGAACATTTTAACCAACATTCAGGCTTGCTGATTCCTCAAAAATGATTTAAATAAATTTAGTTGATCAGATACATAGTAACATAGTAATTTAAGACTGGAAGGAGAAACTTTGGATCTGATTTTCAAAGAGCCCTTAGAGTGACGTAAGTTGCGTCACTCTAGGACTGCAGCGAACTTCGGGTGCATCAGGACCCTGTGCCCAATTTTATAAAAGGGCAGGTCAGGTCCCTGCGCCAAAAACCCAGGAGTTGCTGCAGCTGCAGGCTAGCCCCAAACAATTGATGAAACTGCAATAATTACCACAGAGATCTGGCTCCCTGTCCGGTGCAACACTAGAGGGGCCGGGATGACTGGGGGGTGGTAAAACTGCATGACAGGAGGAGGCCAGGGGAAGAATGGGCATGGGGGTGCCATAGGGGTTGTTAGGGAGACAGTGGGCATGTGAGGGAGTGATATGGCACCCAGTGGGGGGTGCTGTTTACATAGCCATAAAGCTAATTGGATGAAACCATGGGGGGGGGGGGTTCAGGGACAAACAGTGCCATAGCCCTAGATGGGCACAGCCCTGCAGCAGCCTCATCCACCTATTGGCTGCCACCAGGGTTTTACCCACCTGGGACGCTGGAGTGCTTTTGCCGCAGGGGTGGTGCAGGGCAGGTTGGGTGCAAGGCATCCCAATTTCAACACAGTCTGCATTCAAAAATCAGGATTGCCACAAAGTTTGACACAAGGTGTCTCTTGTGTCATACTCATTTGGTGCAGGCACCTTGTTTCTATTTCAACTGTTTGAAAATCAGGCCTCTTGGGTCAAACATGTCTCCCCTCCCTCACTTCATTAGCAGGGATAAATAAGTATGCTGTGTAGACATGTACTCATTAGGATCCCCAAACAACTTCATGACTCAGGGTCCCTGATGATTCCCTTGGTAAGCAAACATTTGTCCAGTCATGTAGGCCTATGTATTGCCTTAATTCTGTTTTATTTCAGAAGGAACAACTGGTGTATCATATCCACCCCTCATTGCTTCGTACACAGGAATTAATAAATTAGTTGTACATGTACAGTATGTATGAATTTATAAGGATTTCTCTACCCACTTCCCAGAGTACCATGTGATTCCCCTTCCAGGCCACCACAGAAACGTGTACTGTCGTCATGTTCACTGTCTCTGCTAGTAGACTGTTCCATAGGTTTGCAATATCCAGGGGAATAAGTGCCTCCAAATGTTATTCCTGAATTTACCCCTTCTGTACTTCTGGGCATGCCACTGCAGCCTCCTGGAGGATACCAGAGCAAATATCTTTGTTTAGGCTTGTTTACACCCTCAGTATGCATAAGACAGAGGTCATGTTCCTTCTGAGCCTCTTCCTTTTTCTCCGATGCACATGTTAGTAGACATAAACCTCTTCTGATGGCTTTTGGTCCTCACACCCTTGACTATTTTGATGGCCTTTAGTTACTCCCACTTGATTGCCTCAATGTATTTTTTGTTTTGAGGATCCCAGGCCTTTACACAATACTCTAATTGGAGACTGACAAAGGCCTTATCAAGTAGCAGGATTACTTCCTCTGTCCTTCTTGATCATGCCCTTTTGATGCACCTCAGCTTTCTGCAGGCTCTCCTGACAGTAGCCATGCACTGCTTGTCAAGCCTGGCCCACAGGCCCCCATTCTACTCCACTGCAGAAAGGGAAACCCCCATAGTGTGTAGGACCTATCTGGTTTTCCCCTCAGCAAGTGTGGCACCTTACATTTGGCTGTTTTGAATCTGAGATTCCACGAGCCTGACCTATGGCTTTGGTTGTTCCAGTATCCCTGAAGTTTGTCCCATCCTCAAAGGAGTCCACCACCCTGGGAAGCTTAGTGTGATGAGCAAACTTAAGCAGTCTACTGGTGACCCAGCCTCCAGATCATTGATGAAAATGTTGGAACAGCAGTGGCTGTAGCACCTATCCCAGAGGGATGCAGCAGAGCACCCCACTCTTCTTGAATTAGTGCTTGTTCATCACAACCTCCTCCTTCCACCACACAAACCAGTTAGTAATCCACTTCCAGTATTCTTCGTATATACTGCATTGGTGTACTTTTACCAGAAGCTTGTCATATACCACAGTGCCAAAGGCTTTGCTGAAGCCCATATAGACTACATATATGACCCTACCCCTGTCCACCTTCCTGTTGACACCACAAACAAGGTGATCACATTGGTCTGGCATGATCTGTCCCTCCTAGCACCATGCTGAGAGGGGACACAAACCTTGGCTTCAAAAAGTGTTCCATTATTGTTTCCTTGATAATGGCTTCCAGTAAACTTCCTAGCACTAATATCAAACTGACTAACTTGTAGTTTCCTGGGCCCATCCATGTCCCCTTTGTGAAGATGAAGACACCCAGAAGCACCTTAAGATATAGCTAAACTGTTTAACTGAGCAAGGGTTGAACAGATTACAGCTTGAATTTGTGAACGACTAGAGAGAGCTATGGAATTCTTTGTCCCAGAAAGTCTTTCAGTTGACCAGAAGTATGCCCTTCCTCTTACATTAAACCCTTAGCCAACAGTTAGCCTGCTTTATGGCACAGGGCCACTCCTTATTAGTTCCAGGGCTTGGAGTATCTTGAAAAAGATTCCCCTGTATAACACCCTTCAGAAACATCCCCAGGTCAATGAATGACCTACTCTTTTTCTTTGGACATGTGCTCCGTATGTTGCTCATGGCAACATGAAAGACAGCCATTTGCTCCTCCCTCCGCTGTATTTCTTGGCCCTGGATAGAACTTGTTTGACCCTTGCAGGCAGGCACACCATCTCACCTGAGCAACCATCCCGGTCCAGCAATGCCCTGTTCACCTCACCCATTGTCCTAACTATGGCATCCCCAAGAATTACTACCCTACTGCCCCTGTGCCCAGCTCTTCCTTCCTCATCCTCTGCAAGTCAGGTGTTCTAGTGCCTAGACTAATACTATCAACCCTAGTTGGTTACTGGCCCCTTTAACCTGGCCAGTCAGCTGCTGATACCTAATATTGGTGCAGTGTTCCCAAAGCAATTGAGCATCAAAAATAACCACGGTCTCCAGGATCTTTCACCAACTATAACTGTTGTATTTAAAGTAAACACCAGTGCGAGCCCCTAGTGCCTCAGCTACAAACCTTCAAGGGGGCGTATACCATACAGAGTTCAGAGTGCAATTTATACCAAAAAATGACATCACAGTGACACATTAATTAAACACCAATTAAGAAACATTAAGCACTTCAAAAGGAATGTCGTGTCTTAATTTAGCTCATTTAGTTATAGAAGGGAAGCAAAGGTATAAAGCATTTAAAGGAAGAAGAGAACTGGGAGAGAAAAAGAGAAGGAGTGTGAAGACAAGGAAATGCTAAGTGCACTTAGGTGTACTTCAAAACATAATTTCATATATTTTAGTACAGGGATCTCCTAAAAGTGATACACAGTGTAATTTATTTAATGTACATGTTTTTAAATTTCAACACCTTAAACGGCAAGCACTTTCCATATTTTTAAACAAATTGATTTATTCAAGCTTATAAACCAAACTTTTCATAAAAAATCAAAGAAGTAGAGCGCTCTAGATCAAAGGAACAGTTCCCAGCCATGTGTGCAGCATCTGATGGGACTAATTCCTAGGCACTGTGAACTGGAAGTGACTGGCCATTCAAAGATCATTCTATAAAAAAAGGACACAAAGGTTATTATAATTAATCAACAGAAAATAGAATATTGCATTAATATTTAGGCCTGTGATACCTTGAGAAGTAAAAAAGAGAAAAAACTGTGGAAAACTCACATAATCAGTATTTAAGTCATAGTAAATAAATTCTTATTTTAAGAATGGCTTAAGATACTATCTTTCATTTATGCCTTTTGGTTTATCAGTTTCTGCCCCAAAGATCCAAGGCCTATAATACCTTTGAAAAGTAAAAATTGAGACAAACTGGGAAATTTCACATAATCATACAAGTCATAGTAAATACATTCTTATTTCAAAAAAAAGGCTTAAGATCCCATCTTTCATTTAGGCCTTTTGGTTTAACAGTTTCTGCTCTGAAGATCCAATAACTTTCTCTGCACAACAACAAATTATGTCTGTCACCTCCTCTTACAGGAGGAGTCTTACTGCTTTCTATGCCCATAAACCTGAAGCATTCTGGGTTAGAGTTGTGTGCTTCTGCAAAATGTCTACTAACTGGTTTATCCAGTTTTCCATTGATAATGGATCTGATATGTTCTTGAATGCACTCTTTTAATGTTCTGATTGTTTTGCTTATATAGTGCAACTGACAGCTACACCATAACATATACAGTATACTACAAAGTAGTTGTACAAGAGATAAAATCTCTAATCTCAATTTTACTATTGTTAGGCAAAACAATCTCACTCCCAACATTCATATATTTGCAGACATTGCATCTTATACATTTATGCACACCTTTTGGTCTATAGGGTAGTCACGTTGTTGGCTCCTGTGCCTTTTGATAGAATTGACTTCTTACCAATCTATCATTCAGATTAGCTGTTTTTCTAAAAGTGACCCTCGGGGTGTCAGATACTATCTTTTTCAGATTCACATCACTTTTCAAAATGTCCCAAGAGTCCCAGACAATATTCCCACTTGACCTGCAATTCCAATAAGCTGTAAAGACAGTGTAAATATGTTATCATTTTCTTTTTTCTTTTGAGTACCTCCAGCCTCTAACAGCTGTTCCTGAGTTTTGTTAATGACCTTTTTTAAGGTTTTGGTAAGAACTGACTCATGATAACCTCTTGCTTTAAATCTCTCCAGCAAATCACCTGCCTGTTGAAAAAAAAAAAACACAATCCTCAGTGCAATTTCTTCTTAATCTAATTAATTGACTATAGGGAATGGATACTTTTAACTTTCTTGGGTGAGAACTGTTGTTTCTAAGCAGTGAGTTAGTGGATGTGGCTTTACTAAAACTCTTTGTACTTATTTTATTTGTGCTGCTATTGCTTACAAATGTCAGATCCAAAAATATATGAAATTATGTTTTGAAGTACACCTAAGTTCACTTAGCATTTCCTTGTTTTCACATTCACTGACCTATGCAGCCAGTATAGTGTTATGCTTGTGCAACTGTGTTAGTTTGGTTTTGGCCATTCACACTATCTATTCCAGAGGAATTACCACCCTGTAGGGGTACGAAGGCAAGGAACTCTCGGAGAGGGTTCCACCTCAGAGGTGCCACGGGATGATTCCCGTGGCTAAAGGTACCTTAGGAATCCTCCTAAGGAGACAGTGCTGCCACTGGAGGAGGAGGAGGGGAGGATGGTGGGGCAAAGAAAAAATGCTTCACAGTGAGGCTGAGAGGAACTGCTTATATAGCTCAGAAAGTGGGAGTGGCAGGCTGCTTGGCCACTGAACTGCAGGCAAAGCTTTACCAATTCACTGACTTACACAGCCAGTTTAGTGTTATGCTTGTGCAACTGTGTTAGTTTGGTTTTGGCCATTCGCACTCTATTCCAGAGAAATTACCACACTGTAGGGGTACGAAGGCAAGGAAATCTTGGAGAGGGTTCCACCCCTAGAGGTGCCATGGGATGATTCCCATGACTAAAGGTACCTTAGGAATCCCCAAAAGAAATATAATATCATCCCCAAAAAGGAGGCAACATGAAGCATATGAGCAAGCAGCAACTGTGACACAGGAGCAGTAACTGTAATGTAGGAGTAGAGAAGCATAGGCAGTTTGATAATGCAATGAGATGCTCAGTTGAATAATGTAATGCATGCCCAGCCTTGCGTTGCATGATACTGATGGTTTGCGTTGAGATTAGGGGATCCCGTAAGGAGAGAGGGAATGGCAGGACATCCTCCACCTCCATCCAACAGCGGAACCTACCTAAAGAAATTAGGGGAAACAACTATGCTAACTAAGTGTTATGACCTGAGGCAACAGAGGAGAGGGAAAAAAAACCATGGGAGGAAATCTCTGGGGATCCAAGGCCTAGGTCGCCTTCCCTCCAGGCTTGGGATGGTTTATTTAGTGACGGCTCTGCAGCTGCAATTTGGAAAACCAAATTAAAGGGAGGTGGAAAATATTCCAATTTGGAGGAAGGCTGTCACTCAAACCCTCTAGCTGGAACACCATAGAAGGTTGCGAGAAAACTCTGCAACAATACGTGCATCCAAGGCACAAGAGGAGAGCAACAATTGCTGAGGCACTCACCTGGCCTACCCACCCTAAATCAAACCAAGTGAACCAGAGGCAGTTGTAGGGAGAATGCAGTGAAGGTGCCTCATTAGGGAAACCACTAAAGTCAATGGCTAACCGTTATAGTGGAACACTAGAGCCAAAGGAGGTAACTTTTTCCACCCTTCACCGCTAGTCTTAAATTCTACACCAGGAGCTGCTGTTGCATAGCAGGCAGCTAAAACCAAGCCCGGGGTGAGAACATTCCTAGCTATGGGCCAGGTGAGAAGGATCCTGCCCCAAGTTGGACACGCTCGAGATGCGGACTAAATGCAAAGCGAGACCGTCGGCTGCAGCAACCCTGCACCAGAATAGAATGTCTGACATGCCCCAGAAATTGACTGAGAGCTGAAAAGCTGATGAGCTGATGAGCATGGCATGCTGAGATTGTAATGAGCAGTGAGTGCTGAGACCATGCAAGGTCAAATGCAGATTGAGTGCAGCAGAATCCTAGAGGCTGAAGTTGAGGGAATGGCAGTAGGCATGATGCAATGGTTTGTGTAAACAAGGAGCAACGGGTGCGTAAGCAAGTGTGGACCTGCACATAGGTCAATAATTAGTAGTAGTGATAGGTGGACCTGCATAACATACTGTATAGCAATTAAACAGCACTGAATTGGGGGCAAGCCAGCCAGACATGAATAGCCAAATCAAGGTGACAAACACTCTGAGGATTTTCAGCGGTGAGGCAAGATTTAATAACAAGCTATATTAACAGCCTCAGCAGGAGCTTAGTTGGCTGACCTCAGAGTTGGAACTGCAATGAAACATGGAGGCAAATGCTTTGAAAGCAGGCATAGCCAGGCTGTGCAGTGAAGCTGCAAGTAGAATGAGAAAAGGAATGAGCAGCACAGCTAGAGTCACACTAAACTGTGTCAGGTGAAAAGAATTGAGTATGCAACATGGAGCAGCTATGGTTGAGCTGAAACACACAGATAATTACAGTTGCATTGCAGTAGTTTGAGCGTGGTCAGCACAGTGTAAAAACACATGCATTGGGTACAATAGTAATTAAAGTAAACAGCAGCAGTGGTTGCAGTTGTAGGTAACTGAAAGCAGTAGTATGAGCACTGAGTAGCAGTATGCTAGGAGCTTAGAAACAAAGCCCACCCAAAAAAATTAAACCAAAACACAGCAAAACAGAAAACAGGGAAGGCCCAAGAACAAGAGACACAAAACACAGGGAAGCACACAGCTAGGGTTACCACCTTTTAAGAAGCCCAAAGTGGGACATTTCTTACTGAAACATGATTTTTCACAGGACAATACCTAACCTCGACCGACTCAACAGACCTGTTTTCTCTATATAATCATAATTAAGGCTAAGTATTGTATTTTCTTAGTTGCTTCTACTTTTCTTATCATTTTAAGGTATTTTAGTTAAGCTATTGTAGTTTTCTAGAATATTTAGTAGAAAGTTAGAAAATATTTTTCCTACTGTAAAATCAGGACATTTAGTATTTTTCATGTTTTTTTGCAGAACACAACTGACCAAATCAGGACTGCCCTGCGAAAATTGGGACAGGTGGTAACCCTACACACAGCCAGAGGAAAGATTCAAACCAGAAGCAGGAAAACAAACACCAAAGTCCAGCAGAGACACACAGAAACAGCAGGAGGGGGGGAGGCTCCAGCCAGCTCAAAGGACAAATCAATGCAGCCTCCATCAGCAAAGAAAAAATGCTTCACAGTGAGGCTGAGAGGAACTGCTTATATAGCTCAGGAAGTGGGAGTGGCTGGCTGCTTGACCACTGAACTCCAGGCAAAGCCTTACCAATTCCTTCTCTTTTTCTCTCCCAGTTCTCTTCTTCCTTTAAATGCTTTATACCTTTGCTTCCCTTCTGTAACTAAATGAGCTAAATTAAAACATGACGTTCCTTTTAAAGTGTTTAATGTTTCTTAATTGGTGTTTAATTAATGTGTCACTGTAATGTCATGTTTTGTTGGTGTACAATGCACTCTGAACTCTGTATGGTATACGCCCCCTTGAAGGCTTGTAGCAGAGGCGCTAGGGGCTCGCACTGGTGTTAACTTTAAATACAACAATTATAGTTGATGAAAGATCCTGGAGTCTGTGGTTATTTTTCATGCACAATTACTTTGGGAACACTGTTCTGAGTTTAAGGCTGGCTGCCTGCTTATGCAAACCACCTCGACCCTGATGTGCAGGATTTGCACTCTGGAAAATTTGATACCTAATATTGACACCTGCTGGCATTGATGTTCCCTTAGGACCATGCCTGCTACATCCCTTTTCCATTTGGTTCTGTCCTCCATCCCTATCACTAGAGATCAAATCCCTGCCACCATCTTCCCTACCCTACTTACTGGTCCCTACCAACCACACTTCAGGTCTAGTATTCATGTTTCTAGCCTCCTATCTCCCCATCTACCTCAACTGCCAGCTCACCTCCCTGTACCCCTGTGGTGCCCCAACTGCTACTCAGGTCTGTCAGTTTACCACTTGAGAGTGTCAACTTACCCACAGTATCCACAAATGCCTTCTCCCCTACTTTTCGTAGGCAGGATGGTGTACATTGCATAAGCCTGGCAACAAACAAGGTGTGCTTCCTATGTCTGTATCCGTTACAGTAGCCTCCCCCTTTATTTATTTTATTTATTTAGTTTTTGTTGACCGGGAAGGGGGACAAGACAATTGTTTGCCGATTTTCAGCCTTGTCCTGGGAGAAGGGGATACAGATGGATGGCAACTGAAATCAAACCAGATTTTAAGCTGTTGGTGGTATTTTTAGTGAATGGGGGAAATTTGGCCAGGACACCGAAGAAATTCCCCTACTGTTGCAGCAGAGGGTAGTGTTGCTCTGCTGCGGAATGGAGGACTCCAGTGTGGCTTTGGAAATGGTAGGAGTGAGACGTCTGTCTGATGTATTGGGTGCTGTCGACACCACAGGTATTTCTAGTGAACCTATGGAGGTTTCTGTGTCTAGCATTTCAGAGCCTGTGAAAGACACCACAAGTCAGGATATGGTGAAAGGAACTTCATCAGATCTTTCTTTGCATGAAAAGAAAGCCATATTACAGGCTGAGCTGGACAGAACTGAAAACCAAATCACTTAGGGTACCTCTAATGCTGATGATTTTGGAAAGTGGAAACATCTTCCGGAGTATTCCCCGGAGAAAGTACTGCATTCCAAAGCAAAATTGTTCATCTTTAGAACTCTGGCAGCTGTACCAGCCACGTCTGTCTCACTGCCTCTTGACTCGGAAGATTCTTGATGGCGCAGTAATGACATCATGGAATAGACTCCTGGGGATGCCTTGGAGAAAGTGGGCTGGCTTCATTCTGACACAGAAGAATGGCTCCCCGATCCTTTCAGCTTAGCCCCTGATATACTGAAACCTTTAGACTCACAGTTGAAAGTGACTACTATGCAGTTTGAATCAGGACTCTCAGGTGTGCAACAGATGGCTACTTTGTATTCTTCTCGTAATACCGCTTGGTGGGATCTCAGGCAAAGGATGCTCTCAACGGTTCAGATAGTGTTTCCTTTTCTCTTTTGGGCTCACAACAAGAACTATTTTTTGATGTACAACAAGGGGTAGTAGGGCAAGAAGGGGGGAGGTTGTGGATGATCTGGTCCCAGAGGCCTCTGAGGGGGGAGGTTCCCCCGTCAAAGGATCAGGAAAGCAGACAAAACCATTAGTCTAATTCTGCTAGACATTTCAACAAACCAGTTAAACTAGCTAAAAGACATAATGCAATTTGTCTCCGATATCTGGGGGGGGGTTGGACGACCCTCAGGATAGACACTACGTGGGTCAAATTTTGATTAAGCAATCCCTGGGCTTCACTCCCTCTGATGTCTATGCCTTGATCCATATTTCTGGTGAACATTTGCTTGACATTAGTTTTCGTACTTCAGATTTATTGGAGCATTTCTAGGCAAAGCATGTGGTACTTAAAACTAACCCCCTGTGAACCCCATTCTAAGTGATACCATTAATGAAACAAGCATTCCGTTTTATCATGGTATTATTTCGCAGTGAAGGGGTTAATATTGTGGACATTCAATACTGGTTGGAACAACGCTGTGAACTGGAGGGCATGCCTGAACCTATCATGGATAGTGGAGGTTTTTGGACCGGGGTGGGTGGAAGATGAAAATAAAGCTTTTTCAAGAAGGTGCTGTTTCCAAACACTTCCCTAATTGTCTCTATTGGTAGAGATAAGGGATTTATTTTTTTATCCTGGACAGCTGGTGCTACAAGTGTGGATTTGCCAGACATATCAGTACTTTATGTGATGCCATCCAGTGTACACAATGTGGGGAGTTAGGGCACACAAGCTATCACTGTTATAACCCACCGATATGTACCTTATGTGGGAACGGGGGTCACACGTTTGTTGACTGTCCCAAAGCTGCACATAATACGGATGATGGGGATTTTGGGATTCAGGATTTTTACCTTTCTAAAGCATCATGATGAGCTAACAGTAGATTTTCGAACCTGGCCCCTTCTGGACATCAGCCTCAGCAACACTCCCAAGCCAATCGTACCTATGCACAGGTGACTAAATGGAAGACTCCCCCCTCCTCTGAACCAGTAACCAGACTTTCAGTTTCCACTGAATGATCCCCTTCTGCATCCTTGGTTGCCCCCTCCCCTTGTACAGGATGATATCTCTTCTGAATTTTCAACTACATCTACTTCTATGCTCCCCTACCTGTACCCCCACCAGATTTTTTAACTATACTACCTAATGGGAAAATGTTTTCCTCTACTCCAGAAGTAGACTTACTGACTAAGGGAGTTTCTGTGAGTAACAGATGTGATGTTTTACTGCAGCCACAATCGGATAAAGACTTGGATTCTGATGTGGCCTCTCAAAATTCTTCCCAGATGGAGGTTTTATCTGAACAGGATGCTATCCTGGTTCCTTTGCCTACTTCTAACAAGAAAAAAGTATGGGATCTCGCTTGGGTATCAAGAAAAGTACTAGAAAAATATCAGCTGTGACTTGATCATTTCCTGTCCACTTCTTTGAAATATGATTTAACCTTAGCTAGTTTAAATGTGAATAGCAAATGAACGGAGCAAAAATGTTTGGCTACATTTGCTTTGTTCACTAATTATGCTTACGACATTATTTTTTTGCAGGATACCAGACTGTATGATTTATCGGATTTTGGGAAGGCTTCAGCTGCATGAGTCTGAGGGCTCTGTTATTGGTCTGGGGGAACAGATGTATGCTGTGGATTGGGAATTTGTTTTACTTTTTCTGATTTTTTCGTCGCACTTATGGTAGATATCTTGCCTGGTAGGTCTTTGCTTTTAGACATTCTGGTTAATGTAGTAGAGTTTAATCTTATTAATATATATGCTCCTCAAGGCAAGGTTCTTAGAATTGACTTGTTGAAAAAAATTCAGCCATTTTTGTAGACGAGTAAAAATATTGCATTTGGAGGGGATTTTAATGTCAGTAGGTTTTCTTCGGATAGAGGTTTGTCAATGTCCAAACTGTTTTGTGATGCTGGTTTTTTGAATACTTTAATTGCACAGACTGGGCTTAGGGATGTATTTTTGACTCCAAGCAGGGGTTCCCCTCGTACTTTTTTCCCAAGGCCAGAAAGTGAACAGGACTGATTATTTTTTTTCTTACTCTATCTCTTCTGTATGGAAATCAGGCAGTACAGATGGTGGCCATATCAGATCATGGCCTGTTGTCGGTGACTGTTTCCAGTTTTCAGGACACCACTAAGGGCCCCCGATATTGGAGGTTAAATCTGACCTTATTAGAGGATATGGTGATTTTAAAAGGTTTTCAATATGTGTTAAATGCCAGACAGCCAGGCAGTATGTTTATTTTTCATATGATTCAAAACAACAGTGGTGGGAGGACAGTAAATGGGATTTTATGGATTATTTTCAGAAAATTGGGAACATTTTAGGAAAGTACAAAAAAAAAAAACAGATACTGGGAACTTAGGCAAGAATTGCTTTCCCTATGCTAACAGGAAAACATACATCACATAGCCCTGGCAGTACTCTAAGCGTACTTGCATTTTCCCTGGTAACTTATGCTGTTAGAAATAATTATTAGCCTCTTGGTCCACTTCCACTCCAACCATCTCCAACGTATTTCACCTCACGGCCAGTAACTCCTGGAACCATTCACCACAGGCTCACACAGTGTCAGACTATTAAGGCAGTGAGGTACAACATAACCCCTTTTTGAAATAGATGTCTGTGAAATACTGTGGTGGTCCGTTGTGCACAACTGAACTTTTTACCTCCTGTAACCTGTTTGAAATAAATGCTTGGACTATATCCAAGCTACTGACCTTGGAAGTTTGTTCATCCCGAGGAGTATGATTCTTCTGTCCTTTTTACCAGTAAGGTACAATATCCTTGGCTAGAACAACTGGTTTCATCTGGTTGCTTAATCCCTGGCCAAGTTGCACACACACTGGACCTGATTTCACCTGAAGTTAAAATCCTTGAGACCTTAAAGTTATAAAGAATCACTTGTCCCCAAGAATAAATTAGACCTGCTTCTACCCTATGTTAAATTCTTTACTTACCTCCTGAAGTATATTATCCCTCACACTTCTCCTTGCTGCCCCAATTTAAATTGCCCCTCTACATGTTACCAATTTCCCCTTCACAAATTGCTCACTGCTCACTTCTCTTACAGCAAGATAAGTTACTCACATACTCTTTTTCTTTGCAGGATCTCCTTCAGCAGACTTACTGACTGACACCCAAGGCTCCCAAGAGGGTGACTGGCCATAACACAAAGATTAATAATTGCAATTAACAAAGTTCCTGTTGCTACTGATGTCTTCTTGGAATTGGAAAATGCTGACTTGCCTGTCCACAATATTATACATGTTCATATGGAATGTCATCAAAAATATTGAGCTAAAAAACTGGATCATGGTCATTATGAGGGCTTACCGAATCAGGGACCTGGAAAGAAACAATCTTTTAATGACTATAAAGAGGGAAGTAAATGAACAAAAATTAGCTGTTACTTTTGTTACAGAATGTAATCTGATTGCATAACAAGTTGGTGATATAGTGCACAAACTATGGCCAGAAGTGTACAGTGACCCTTTTGTACAGAAGGTCATGGGACAAACACCATGGGTTGCTTTTAGCAGGAGTAACAGCTTGAGAGACATGTTGTTGACCAAGTCATTATATAGAGAATCAGACTAGTTATAGAAATTGTCTACCCAAAACACAACGTTTTCCAAGTGTGGATGTTGCAAAATCTGCAAATACGCATCACCAAGTAAAAATGTCATACATGGAGAAACAGGACAAAAAGTAGACATTAGGAAATTTATAGCATGTGAATCTTTTTTGTGTGATGTATATTGTCTTGTGTAATTGGGGTATTACTTTTGGTGTGCTATCAGAAATTCGAAAGTGCACATTCAGGGGCACATATTGTATGTGTACTCATAAATGGTAATTTAACAAATGCACTGGTTGTGCAGTTTCAAATGGAACATAATGCAGACCCACCAACAGCATGCTTTTCACAGGACTAGAATGTGTACCACTGTTGAAAGTGGGTAGAAGCAGAATGCAAAACTTCAAAAAGAAACCAGTTAAAATTGTTACGCTGAGCAATGTACAACCAGCAGGTTTAAATGATATAGTGGATTTTTCACATTATTTGTAAATGTTTCCTTTTGTAGGTTATAAAAAGTGGTAGGAATGATCCTGCTATCTGATTGGTTGTTACCCAAGCATTAGATCAGTCTAATGCATTGGTTACAATAAATCCTACCAACCAGGATGCAACACATCGAAAAATCCTTGTGCCAGTTTTTAGAATTTTTAATTTTCAACTGACCAAAAACAGAGAAATGCAATACCCACTCACAATCTATAACATACAGTAAATCAAGTCACACACTCACTGTGAAAATACTTAATTTATTTAAGGATCTTACAAATGGCCTTATCTTCTCCAAACATCTTGCAACCACTGTTCAGTCCACAGCTTCACAATTTCATGAAGCTCTGATGTCTTTTCAAGCTCCTTGAAAAAGCATCAGTGATGTGAAATGTTGGGAGAGTAGTTGTAGGTACGTATGAGTCTATAACCATGTGCCAGGTGTTGACAAGTCAGATCTAACACCCTGCCACCCTTAGCAGTGCGTACAGTCCATACTTACTATTGTCTCCTCTTTCTCCAGGAACTGAAAGGGAAAACAACATGCAAATATACAGGAGTACATAGACTCCACTGTAGACACTAATGCAGTTTCATAAATAATCCCTTCTTTTCCTGTTGTCCTTTTTAAGCTTCCATCTGCAAAGAGAATTTGCATAAATGTATATATACCATCCTCATTTTGTTCACATTATAACCTATCAAGTTACCATTCCCCTTTCCTGCAGCCTTCTGCTCTTTCTTTTTACTGTTCTGCATAAAGCAAAAGCATATACCACAACACAGGCATTGCATGTCACTAAAATATATTGTTTTTATTTAACAAAGGGAAAGCTTGGGTGGATAACTATGGGAATAAACATGACTGTCTTACATTGTCCTGTAGAAAGTGGCCCATTTCCAGCAGGCAGGGTCTCATATAGGAGATACAAAATTTCACCCCAAAGTTGTCTCTGTAATGCTCCCTGATGCATGTATATGTGTAAAAGAGACAACTGTACCGATACAAGAAGCAATACTCATATTCAGTTTCCACTTTTCTTTTGATGATATGGCCACCCTTGCACAGTTTGCTCAGTGTTTGCTGGTCAACTTTACCTGGGCACAAACAAATTTTATCCCACTAATCAACCATTTCTTTATCTTAAGTTCAAATTCACTTGGAGGGGAGTATGCAACAATGACTAATGCTACCCCTGAGAAGTATTAGTGGTGGTGGCTGCAGTTGCTGTCCTGGAAGGTTCAGATAATTCCTCCATGACTTTCCCAACCATTACCCAAGGCTCCTCTTCAGGATCTGTCTCCTCTTCAGGTGGTTCCTCTGGTTCCCGTTGCTGGCTAATGCTGTGTTTTTTGGGAAGGGCACATCAGGGATCAAAGGAGCTGACTCTTTGGGAGCAGTGCTTTGGGCTGGTGATCCTTCTAGCGAGATCAATCCCATGAGTCTCATGTTGGTCCACATGGGAGTGAGGAAGATCTCCACTATGGGCCACATACCTTACACCTCCTTTAAGGTAGGTGACACCTCTTCCATATCTATAGACCCTTCAGAAGGGATAACAGGCCCAAGCCTCAACTCCTATGGGCTAAAATGTGGCTTCTGCTGTGACCCCAGAATCCTTGCCACACTCTCAAATCAACCTCCTGGTTCCACACTGTTTCTGGGGCCAAAGCAGCTATCCACCTGGGCCAAAACAATATCCACTGAACTTCTTTCTATCTTTACATGTGGGGCTCCCATGTTAGGGTGGTGGCTGGGGTTAAAGCTGATGACACTGATATTGGCCATTGTGGTGAGGCAGGATACAGGCAGGTAGGAGCCCCATGGGAACTCGTATGGTTGCTGCCTCTTGTTAGCAGGTGAAGGCACTATCAGAAAGCAGCTGGGGCTCACAATTAAAAAAAAAATTTATTCTAGCAAGGGGGCACAAATGACAAGCTACCACTCCAAGGGTGTCTCACTGTGCATCAGTCAGTTGATGGGTGCCACTACATCTTTCACAAGGGAGTGGCTCACCCAAGACCGACTACCTGGAAGGTTGTATGACTTGCTGGGCAACCCTCTCCTGGATCTTGTGGCTATATGGCTGTTTGTTTTTTTCTCATCTTCCTCCATGCTCTCAAAATTCCACACTACCTTTTGCCAATTGACTTAGGGCTCTGGGGGGGGGGGCATAGGCTCTCCTGTGGCAGGACCTCCTGCCAGGCATTGGAAATTGGTATGCATCTGTGTCAGTAGAATGGGATGTACCATGCATCTAGTTTGGCAGGCAATATTTATAGGGTGTACACACTGGGTGCCATTAAGACTCTTGGGGCAATACCACCACTCTAATAGGTCACAAGGGCTGAGTGGTATAGGCTTTGATGGCTAGGCATAAATTACAGTTCGCAGTTCTTTGGCCCTTTCACTGCTTTTTTAGGTAACAACAACCATAGCTTGTCTACAGTTAAGCCTCATTCCCAGAGAAAAGCATCATGGGTATGAAAATCTGAGTGCTCTAAACCGACACTGTAGCACTTGTTGCAGTAATGCATACTCTTTTCTGCATTTACTAAAGATTAGTGTTAGTCTCTCTTAGTGATTCAGTGCTGATATGGTCTTGGTGTAGGTTTGCAGACCATAGAACTATTAGTTCTATGAAGCAGACAATCAATCTAAATTAGTTCTCGCCGAGGCTTGTGTGTAGGTGTGATTGCACCTGGGCAGGAAGAATTCCAAGTGCAGTGTCTCCCAGCAAAGACTTGCTGTTAGTTACTAAACTCTAATCCATCATTGTATATGTGTGTGTGTGTGGGGGGTGGGGGGGGATCTGCACTGAATTAAGCTATGTTTACAATGGCTGGCCCGATGGCACTGAGGGTTGAGGCACTGGATGCCACACCTCGCGCCACGCCGGTGACCTGGGTTCGGTGACAGACTCGGGAAGCTGGGGTCAGCAGGGGAAGGAAAGGATGGAGCATCCGCAGGACAGCTCTCCTCTCCCTGGGGTGGGATCCAGGGATGTGTGGTGTCCTGACAACCCCCGATGGAGATCGGGGGTATTGCAGTCACACCAGACAATGTAAGGGGTGGAGCGCGGCAGATGCCAGCAGGGCAGCCGTGTGCAGGTGTCACTGCATGCTGCACTCCAAGGGAGAAACAAAAACAAGAAAAACCCCTGGCAGCCAGGTGCGGTGACGGCGGGTCTCTTGGAGCGGAAACCCCATATGCTCAGTGCCGGCCATGAAACCAACCCTACCCCTGGTGATCCTTGGCTGCCTTCTGTGTGGGCCGGTGGGAGAGATGGGGATCCTTTTACAGCGTGTGGGAAATAATCAGATGAGGCAATGTGTCAGGATTTAAAACAGGAATGTGACATTTATTTGCAAATAAGAAAATAAATAATTGAACAACAAAAGAAATTACAATCAGAACGACCACTTGACATCAGTGGTTTCTTGAAATACAGTCTCAGAGCAATAACAACTCTGATCTAAAACCTTCTGTATTACTCTTGTCTGCGTGCACTGTAGACCTTCTTTCTCTACATCCAATGCTCATCCATCTGAAGGACAATGCAGAGAGCTATTTATACTCTCTAGGTGAGGTCACCTGGCTAGACCTTTAACCTTTATTACAAAATATAAAAGTCCTAGGTTAGGCTAGCTAGCTTATGTGACCCACCAGATATGCTCTTAATGAAGGTTTAACCATCCTGTTCTTTATTATTTACCAAACAGTAGTTACAGGATTGTAATAACCATTTTAAAGTTAATTACTATATTATTAACTTAGTAATCATAAGGATATTTGCTTAGAAACACCATGATTGATAGAGGGCTTACTATAGCGTACTATATAACTGGGACAACAGAAGGCACTGTTCCCATAGGAAAGCAACTTTTTCATTCACAGTGGACCAGGTAAGCAAGAAGGTCCTGTTTTAAATATGTACCTGGTTATAATGTTGCTTTATATACAGACCCTTCTGAGAGAATTATTACAGCACTCTCTGGTCCCTTTACTACAACACTCTCTGGTACCTTTCTATATGGTGCAGAAGAGAAAAATTATGTGTTGCTACTTTTGCAGGCATTTTAAAATGGGGCCCTCTGTTATCAAAATGAGTTTAACACTGCTAACACAGCACAGCAAACCTCTTTGCTGTTAAGGGATATGCATAGGTAGCTCTCCTGTCCGTTTATGCCAGGGTTTACTTAAAAAATTGACAGGAGGGCACAAGTAACACTAGGAGCAGTGGCTGAAATGGTCAAAATGCTTCCTCAGCCACTGACTCCTCTAACCTGCTGTACAAGCATTCAACACTTTATTTCATTAATTCTGCAGCCTTTTATAATGTTACTTTAAACAAGACATACTTCTTCTTAAACTACATGCCAAATCCTATTCCTGGGGTGATAGTATCCATGAGGGAGCTCTCTTTTTATGTTGGCTTGCTGTGCCTGCGCAAGCCAACATCTTGCGGTAGTGCAGATTTGGAGGCACGGTCGCTGTTGGGCGAATGAAGGGCACGCATCAGTAGGTGCATCCCTCATTCCCCAATCAGCCTGCATGCCAGCGCCACACAATGCATATATAATGTGGCGAACACATCTAAGGAAAGGTCCGCTGCAGTCCAAGCAAAGCTAGTCAGATGCAACGGTCCTTTTCTTGCCATGCTCGCCGCCATTATGTGCATGGCGGGACACAGCAGTAGAACTGCCGACTTCGGGGTTGCCTAATCCCTTTGTCGGCTGCCCCTGCCCCCTGTCAATGTGCCGACGGGGGAGCCCACTCCTGTCAGCATAAAGCACCCCCCCAATTGTGTGATGCCGAGGGGGTGCCCAACCCCCTCTCAGCTGTTACCCCACCCCTCTTTTTGTGTGCTGACGGGGGAGCCTACTCCCATCAGCAGAAATAACCTCCCCAATTGTTTAATGTTTAGGGGGGTACCCAATCCTCCCTCGGCTCTGCATCCCCCCTCCCTTCTTTGTGTGCTGATGGGGGTGCCCAATCCCCGTCAACATAAATTGGTCCCCCCGTGTTGTTTGCCGATGAGGGTGCCCAATCCCCCGTTGGCTACAGACCCCCCCAAAACAGTTAGGTGGCATGCTGGGAGCCCACCCCAGCGTGCCAAATCCCAAAAAAAACTATCCTGCGATGTTTTCTTTTCCTTTTACTACCTGTAAAAGGAAAATGGTCCCTCATAGTCTCCGTGCACCCCTGCCCCCACCCACACCCACCGACTGCGCATCCTGCCTCCCCACACCCCCATACCCCATACTTACCTCCAGAGCTCAGCGCGGTGGTCATCGGTGGACTGGGAACACGTCTGCACACTTCAAAGCCGACCGCGAACTGAGCAAATGTCGGTAAGCTGTATAATGGGATAGATAGGGTTTTTTCAACTTTAGTACATATCTCAGGCATTTTTGCGAATTTTGGCCCCAAATTTTCAACATGGGGTTTTTGGGACCCCTTCTCATGAATTCTTGCACTGTCATGGCATTATTTAGTCCCGAAAGGTGATTTTGCAGTCACTGCGTGGAATCACCTTTCAGGACTGCGTAAGGAGATAACAGTGCCACTGTTCATGAGGGGGGCTCTCAAAACCCTATGTTGCAAATTTGGTGGGAAACATCCAACACATGACTGTTTTATGAGCGTGCGTAGCAACTGCACAATGCACACTCATAAGTTAGCGAATTCTCAATATTTTCACGCCAGATTCTCAACATTGACATTTTACCACACCTTCTTGTGAACGTGCAGCTTTCATTTTTCACATCCTGGCCAAAATGTGTTTTCGCACTTCCGGTGCAGAATAGCGCAGTCGTGGTGTGAAATCAGTGTTCGGAACACATTACAAAAATGACAGTGACACTGTTCATGAGCAGAGATTCTAAAATGCATGTGTTGACAATTTGCGACAATACTCCATAAAGTGACTGTTTTGTTTGAAGGCAAGAAGCAACTGCTCAATGCACGCCAGCATTGTGCTATTTTGCACTATTTGATGCCAGATTCTCAACATTGGCATTTTACCACACCTTCATGTGAACTGTGCAGCTGTCATTTTTCACATCCTGGCCGAAATGTGTTTTCGCACTTCCGGCACAGAATAGCGCGGTTGCTTTGCGAAATCAGTGTTCGGGACACATTGCAAAAATGACAGTGATACTGTTTATGAACAGAGGTCCTAAAATACCTGTGTTGAAAATTTGGTGACAATGCTCCATAAAATGACTGTTTTACGAAGTGCATAGCAACTGCGTAACGCATCCTCGTAACTAGCATTCACAATAATCAGTGTGGATGCTTGTTAAACCCCTCGGCTTTGCCCTCAGGGTTTATGTAGCATCCCGACACTTCAGGTGTGTGTAAAATTCTCATCACACACACCACCCCATGCATTATTCTATATGTAATATGCTTTGAAATAAGGGCATGCTCCACACAATGCTTGCAGCTGCTCCACTCTTGCAAAGGGGGTGAACAGCTGCAGAGGCCCCCCATGCACAGGATGTGCACCTTTGGGGAACCCACAGCATCCAGAGCCATTGTTGTATGCTTACTGCATGCCCAAATCATGGTCACAGGACCCATCTCTGTGGCGGGCTGGGGGCAGGCAAGGGGACAGACAACTGCATGATCCTGCACATTGCCAGGGAAGCAAGTGCAACTGGTGCAGAGGGCATCTACTTTGGGGCTGTTGTACCACCCATGTGCCCCTCTCTGACTGGTTGTCCAGTTCATACCAGGGCAAGTACAGCCCATTCTCCACTGTCCCCCAGTCCCGGGTGAAGAGGTATGGGCTGGGGGTGTCACTGGCACTGGTCTGATATTATGGCACATTTCTGGCTTGTTTTGAAGGGGGAATGGCAGCCTCTGGTGGACTGGCATGGGCTGCCATATCCTGTGGACCCCTACCCCTGGTGTCACCCACTGGTCCTGCACAGTAAGGCCAGAAGACCCCAAGGCACACCACAATACTTGTCGGTGTCTGCAGGGTAGGGTGAGGCGAAATGGCGTGAGCGCTATGGCCGACGATCCAAAGGTGCATCCCAGTGCCTGTCAGTCTCTGCAGGGTGGGGGTTGGGTTGGCAACAGTTCAATACTTCACTTCCATTCCTATTATGCATCTCTCTAACTTCGGCGCTACTAATGCCAATGCCAGCAAGACAACATTCGGCATGGACAAATGCTTGTTGTTTCTAGAATAAAGAGTCCTCGGACAGCACGACTGCAGTTAGGAGCGGTGGCTGAAATTGCAAACTTAAAGTGCAGCCGCTGACTCCCAAGATTACATGTCTTGGTGTAAGGTCTCAGAGGATTCTGTTTTCCTAAAACAATCCTGGTCTCTTTCTAGACAGCTTCATTAGGCAACGCCTTTTCTTTCTAATGCCCAGTTCATCTGCAGTGTGAACTAGGCGAAACTAAACATACTTTCACTTTTTACTTTCTCGGCGAGCGGCTGACATCGCAAATGCTGCCACATCTCCTCTCGCTGAGCTGAGCACTTGCTCTTAAGCTTACTTACTGTCTGTCTTTGTTTAGGCATGACCAGGTGCCATTCTCTGTTTTAGTTTTGCTTGGTTGACCTTTACTGCATGAACCGAGTGCATTTTAAGCATGCCTACTTTTCTTCTTTTATCTCGGGGGCGGCTGATAGGGAAAGTAAGTGCTGTCATGCTGCAACTGCAACATATCGGTTTACATTTGGAGAGGGAGAGCGAGTTGAGAAGTAATCAGGACCCTCATTTACTTCTAGTGTCCTCGCTCCCACTTTGCATCAGGATTTCTACCCTGATTCTACAACTGCCCGGACCTTCTGCTCCTCCGCGGCTGGCTGACTTTAACAAATATGCATTACCTTGCCAGCAGCCGGGAGCCATGAATAAATATTTCACAAGTAAGGAGGGGAGTTCTGTTATATACTGAGCAGCAGCTGAAAGTAAAGAAATGCTGCCCGGTTTAACCATGAATCTTGCTTCGATGCAGGATGTATTTAAACACTGTACAACAGTGGGGCAGCTAAATTAAATAACTATATTCATACGTGCCACTCTGTTTCACTCCTATAATTATTGGCTTTACTTAAAAGCCCTACAGTACCTTTTCGGCAGTTCAGCAGCTTGTTTTTTAAACCCCTCATATATTAATTTTTTATGCTGCATTTTACTACATAGTTTCTATTAGCACAGCAGCACTTTGATCTCACAACATTCTCTGTATGTCATTTCATAACAGAATATATTAAAATGCATTGTTGCACTTTATTTCATTCTTCAGAATATATTTAAAGGCACAGATGCACTTTATTGAAACCAAAGCATGAAACGCCATATAAGCACCTTAATTGTTTTTGTTGCCAGCTGGCATGCTGGACCTGAACATGATGCTAGAGGGGAATGGTGGTGAGGGACGGATGTAGGGAAAAGGGAAGATAAGGCAGTAGGAAAGAGATATGTAGAGCGAGAAAAGACTGATGTAGATGGCCAACCTATTCCAGGGCTAGAAAGAGATAAAGAATAGGGCAAAAAGATAATGTTGTGCAACAGATTTAAAGTGGGAAGAAGAAGAAGAAGATAGTAAAGACATCCCTCCACCAGGGCCTAGGAACTAGGAACTATCACAGATCCTGATACTGAAGCTTCAGTTGGAGGAGTGGTTCAGGCATGTGGTTAGGGTTGAAAGCCGAGTGAACCAGCCTGAGAGATGCCCCAGACTGTCAGGAGAGAAAAAAGAGTTGGGGGAGGGGGGCCATGTTTACACTGCAGTAACGCTTTCAACTTCGACCGCAACAGCGTGGTCCCAACCACCCATGACTCGATTGTCTGCCTGTCTACATGGCCCCTCTCTGAATCACTCCAGTCTGCACTGATGAGGGGACATGCATCGGGGGTTCAGACAGCAGCTCAAGAAATCATGAGCAACTGAATGGGCTGCAGCGGCGCACACAGTCCACACATCAGTGGAAGCCGCTGTAAGCCGCTTGCTATGCTTAGTGTTCCCAGCTTGCTAGGGAATCCAGGAGCGTGTTAGTGAGTGGCTTACTATGACTGAATGTCTGTCTACATAGTCACATTTGCACTGGAGCAACCTGAGTGCTCGTGTTACTCCAGTGCAAATGTGACTGTGAAAACACAGCTTTAGAATTCATATACAGGCTGATACACAGCAAAGTCAAGCACTAGCTAATGCCTTGATGTTTGCTTGTGTAGCCCTGGTGCCGTCCTTTCTGAGGGTTACTACCCTGCCTGGGTGGCCACTGACCAGGTTAAGGGACATGGATTCCTATTAGCTGTTACACTGGGTCCTTTCCCAAGATATAAAATGGCAGTGCCTCCACCAGAGTACATTTAAGTGAGCGTGATTTTTACCAATACAACCCCAGGGATGCTGTATCAACCCACCTCCCCATACAGTCACCACAAACATGGACACAGCATTAACCAGTATCCCCACATTCAATACTTGGCATTTCTAACTTCAGGTAATAACATGCCCACTAAATCAGGCTCTTGAGTCAGATCTTTTCCAAAACAGTAATATCTCATTTACAGTATTTACATGGGAAGGGTTAGGAAGGGGAACTATCTGAGGTCAAGAAAACAATTTTAATTTGCATTTCAAAGATTTGCATTTTTAAACAATCATTTCCTCCTTTGATATTCAGCCCACATTTTAGTTAATGCAGCTACCAGTTATCTATCTAGCTAAGTGCTGCAGGTATTAAAAGTGCTCAGACCCCCCCCCAACTGGTACCAGTTCAGAATGAAGCCCCAAATTCTTTCCCTTGGTACCCAGCCTCCTAGTTACAGGCCTGTGGAGCAACTGGTTGGCCGGCGTTGGGGCGTTTGAAGAATCAGCTTTACTTTTTACATTTCTTTCCTGATTGGTTTTAAACCTCCCTACACCAAAGGGTGTATTTGATCATAAAATCATATACAAACCCCAGGATCACAGCAATTCCTGCTTTTACTCACGGTTCTGCGGCATCAGTCCTCTAGTGGCACATGTGACTGAAAGTCCTGGGGTTGGTGGATTAGCAGAGCAGAACCTGGGATTCAGTGCTTGAACATGCCTGAAGAAGGGGAAGCAGGATGCTGCAGCTTGGATCTTCAGCTTGATTGGAGGTCTCGCAGCTTGTCCTCTTCAGCCTATTGAGGCCCATTGCAGAGCACTGGCGCAAAACCCGCCAGCTACAGGGGGCCAAGACCAAGGAGTGGCCCCACAGCCCGGCTCCTTCACAAGTCAGAGTGTCCTAGCACTCGAGAATAAACCTGTGGTCCCCTGCAGCCAGCAGATCCCACTTGATGGGGGTTAGCAAGTTCCTCACCTGGCCCTGGGTTTGGGATGGAAACTTCAGATCATTCTTCTTTTTCATAATAACCAGCCACGGGGTGCAGCCAAAGTAGTCTCTGTTATTTTCCTGGCTGTCAGGCTCTGCCAATGACAACAGAGTCTGGACTCCAGGTTTACAACAGCAGTCTCTTTTCTCAGCTGTATTTCAGGAGCAGACAATAGGTACCCTGCCTGGAAGGCACCTGCCCTTCCTTCTGCTTTCACAGTCTCTCAACTTCAACACAGCTGCATCACTTGCTCTGGCTCACACACAGTTCCAGCTTATCTTTCCCCTAAGCACATGGTTTCTCTCAGTTCCTCTGACACATTAACACCTTTTCCTTTGCTCGCTGTGCAGGTGCAGATAATTGCAGAAGAGGCTCTGTCTTCAATCTTTGCCTCACAAGACCAGTCCATTTTCCATAATCTGTTAGCATTTCCAAATGCTCATTTTTTAAGCCTTTTGTCCTTCCCTTTTTTCCTTAGATGCTATGGGCCCAGTTCTCAAAGGGGCTTAGACTGGCACAAGCTGCAGCAAACAGCAGCTTGCACTGAAGCCTAGTGCGCCAGGGACCTTGCGCCAGATTCTGGTACAGGAAGGATCCTGGCGGCTGAGTCCCCACACCTGTGGCAACCTCTCCCCTGCGGCAAACACCTGGCACACTGAAGGGGTTGCCACAGGCTCCTTGTGTCAGGACAAGCCATCCCCCCTCCCCATTCCCCGATGCTGCCCCCAGGAGAAATAAAAACACTAAAACCCCTGCGATCCCTGATGGTGACAGTAAAGAGGATGTTGTGCCCTGATCCCTGTGAGTACAGTATGGAAAATAAGGTACCAATCCCCATGTGTGTATTACTATTAAGTTAATGTCATGCCTCCTTCCCCACCTCTGATGATGCCAGTATGATTCAGATGTATGTCCCATGCCCCTATCCCCAACCCCAAAGCTGCCAGCACTAATAGTAATAAACAGAGCCGGTGACCAGCACAGTCCACCTCACACCTCTGCAGCTAGCCATGACTGAACTGTCAATGTGCATATTTTACAGTATGCACATTGACAGTTCAGTCGGCAGCCAGCCGTGGAGGTGTGAGGTGGGCTGTGCTGGTCGCCAGCTCTGATCATTACTATTAATGCTGGCAGTTAGGGGGTTGGGAATAGGGGCATGGGACATACGTCTGAATCATACCAGCATCATCAGAGATAGGGAGGGGAGCGTGAGATTTACTTAATATTAATATAAACACAGGGATCGGGGCATGATACCCTATTATTAATGTAAACCCAGGGATCGGGGCATGGAACTATAGTATAAATAATTTACACACACGGATAGGGATATGGAACTATTATTCTTATTAATAATATGAACAAGGGGAATCAGGGACCACGGCATGTTGCCACAAACGGGCAACTCTTCTAGGGGAGAATTTTCTAAGTCCCCTAAAACCAGCCCTGGCTGGTCTAAGGGTACGTAGAATTTCTTCCTCCCGGAGTATTCTGAGAATTGCAGTTTTGGGGCTGTGGCAAATTCCATCTGCCACATGCTCCCCAGTGCCTTGTCATAGCCCATTCCTGGGTGCAGAGGTGGCACAAGCCCCATTTGGGGCAGACGGCCTGCAGTTGATGCAGGCTGCCTTTGAGAATCACTCCCAGCCCAGTGCATCATTTGGCGCAAGGGGCACTTTGCGCCATTCTTTTTGGCATAAGTCCCTTGCACCATGCCAGGAGCTTTGAGAATCAGACCTTATGTCCGTTCCAGGGTTGGACAGAACCTTTTCCTTTTCTCCAATTTCTCATCAAATTTCTCATCACAGGTGTCTCACTGATGTGGTGCAGACAAAAACAGAAGAGGCTCTCTCCTCATCCTCTTCTCACAAAACAAATCCATTTAAGTAATCCTTTTCAATTTTCAGTCGTCCTTCTCTCAGAACACTTGCACTACTGTGGTACTGCTTCCTGTCACAGCAGCCTTTACCAGGATCCTGCAGCTTTCTCTCTTTACTCTGCAAAGCTGCCTAAACCATCTTCACTCTCAACCTCCAGATGTGGAAAGGCATGACCAGCTCTGGGGGTCAGATTGCCGGCAGCCCCAGGCAGGCCCTTTCCCAGCCTTGCAGCCCCATTCTCTCACTGGGTCTGGATCCCCCCATCCCTGTGGAAGAACTCCCACCAGACTGGCTCAGAAATCAAATGTTCTTTTCATTTGAGAGCTATTTGGCAACTCCTCATTGGCTGGAGCCACTGTCCTTCTCAAAAATTAGTGTACAAGAGGCTCCTTTGACACCTCATGGGCTGCTGAAAAAGGCGTCTAAACTTTCCCCAGTATTTTCCCCCAACAGTCCTTTCAACAGTCCCACAGTATTCCTGGCAATTTCTGGCCCCCTTATTGGCTGTGCAGTGATCACATGGTTGCTAGCATGGCTGCAGAATAAACAGTCCCAACACAGTTCATACAGTGTCCCAAGTTTTATGTCCTGGTGCAGCCACATTAAACACATTTATTTCACAATAGCCCCACCATTTAGTATCAGCATCTATGCCCTGAAGAGTCCCTGCATAGTTTAACAATTTTACTCATACCCAAACCTGTCGCTGCTACCGTTTTAGACTGTCTTAGGCAGCCACGCACATAGCCCCATTACAACTCATAAAGGTTCTCACTTTCAACTGTCTTGACAGCCCAAACATTTTTATAACTCAATGCCCCACAGAACTGGCACCAATCCCTTTTCCCTCTTACACCTGTCAACTCTTAAACATTCTGATTTAATTTCCTGCCTGTCGCTAGCACTAATACACTCAACCCCAGTGCGAGACAGGCTTTCCTCATTAATATTTATGCGCCGCCTCATTGATATGCATGAGGCAGCTCCAAATCCTCAAGTGTGATTGTCGCTCTGAAAAATAGCTTTCTTCTGCCTCTCTGTTGCCTCTCCAATCTCCAAAAGGTCTCCAGTCCCCCTTTTGCTTTACAACTGGATCAGGGACTTCTGGAGAGGCACATAACTAACACCTCTCTCCTAGTCCCCCACTGTAGGACCTCCCTAGGACAAAGGTGTTTCCGATAACGGGCTCCCCTCTGGCCAAACAACCTACTCACCTCTATCTCCCTAGCCCCTAGTCTAGGCCAATTTAAAACTGGTCTTAAAAATCTCCTTCTTGAATCAGCTACCTGTGAGTGCAACCATTGCAGTCTAAAATCCACAATGGTAGGATTCAATTCCTAACCTTAATCCAGGACTGCATCCTCAAGTCCCACAATCACACTATATATAAACTCTGACTCATGGTTCATTTAGGACCCTCCGAAATTGTAATCTACCTTGTATCACAGCTTAGACCAAAGGACTACTTAGGATACTTGATGCAATGTTTATACACTGTACTATGTGACCTATGTATAAATACTAGCAAATGTTGTGTTTATTCTTTGGTACTGATGTGGAGCCTTTGCAAAGGAGTCTATGACTCAAAGGATTGTGACTCCGATTCTCTTCAATAAATAAATAAAACAGCCACCAAACAGCTAAAATGAAAATGCGCTTCTGTGCATGCACAGAGGGCTGGAATGCACCCAAAGGTGCAAACTGAACCAGTGGCTCAGCACTACAGTTCCCTCAGCCCCGCTCTCCAAAACAAACTATGTGGGTGCTGGAGGAATGATCCAGGACCACTACAGGGATAGATTTGGGGACAGCCAGGACTGGGGAAAGAACAGGAAACATGCAGGAGAAGACTAGGGACGCTTTGGGGGCTAACAGGTAAGCCTCCGACGGGGAGGGGGGTTACACTTGCATGTTGTGTAAGTGAAATTGTTATGCTAATAAGTAAAAGACGGTAACTCCGTTTTTTTTTTATAATGTATTTTCTAAGGATGTCCCAGCTAAGATGAAACATCTTGATTTCAGTGGGGTCCTGCTGCTACTGGTTTGAACAATGTGTTTACCTAGCAGGGGTCAACCTTAACCTTTTTTTGCACTAGCCAGCAGGGCTAGTTGATTCAAAATTGCACTAGCCCGCAGATGGTTGCACTAGCCCTTAATTATAATGGTACATTTTGATCACTTATTCAGGAAACAATGCAAGCAAAACCAAGAAATAATCTGGTTATTGCACATTTATCCTGCTCCCACATTGCTTCCAGCCCTCCAGCAGAAAAAAGACTGCAATGCCATCACAGACAGTGAGCCCCCCCATTATTTTATACCATAGCCTCCTCTCTTCCTCTTTCTGCCACCCCCCACATATCAAACAGAGAGAGGATATCACAACAACAAATGTTCAATCAAGCAGTCCTAGCTCTGCACACAGAATAGCTGACATCATCATGCACCTCACCACACTGCCACCACCACCCATAGGGCAATGAACAGAGTCAGGTAGAGAAAGACACTCTCGGTCCCCACCCTATAGTCAACTGGAGACCTGCACTTTTGAAAGTTTTTGTACAGTCTCAAGTGAGCCAGGAGCACATCTAAGATTTCTTTAGGCTGGGGGCTAGACAAACCTGAGGGGCTTGGGAAATAGAAAACAATGACATTTTTATTTGTAAAAGCATTGATTTTAATAAGCTCTGCCTCAACCATACCTTTCAACTGTCCCCTGATTTTCAGGGATGTCCCTGATTTTGCCTCAAAATTTTACTCTGTCCCTCCTAAAATTTGTGTTTCCGTGACTTAACTATGGGGATTGTAAGCACAAATTAATGTCAAACATTAAAGTTACAGACTTGCTCTAATGTAGAAATTTAATTTTACTCTAAGCTCCTTATTCTACCAGCTTCCTGAGTGGATAGCACCAGTTTGGATGATATGTCCCTGATTTTGGTCCTTTGTCCAAAATCAGGGACATCAAATCAAGCTCATCTTCTTGACCTGGAAGGACACTACTTCTTTATTCAGCTGTGAGCTGTGTGAGAAATTCTATATTGCACTTGCAAATTCTATATTGCACTTTGTGCTCACAACAGAGGGAGGTGAACCTTACAATTGTCTTTGGTTTGAAGCAGATATTCTGCGGGTGGAGGCTACTTCTAACTGAAAGGTTAGATAAGGAACTTAGAATTACCAGGAAAAGACAGTCTTTCAAGCAACAGAGGGAGGTGGATCTAGTTTACGTTTGTTACAATTCTTAAGATTTTCAGTGCAGGAAGAGTTTAAAGCACAGCTGACTTATTTTGGGGCTGACTGCTTTCAGAGCACAAACCACCATGCTGTTTTGGGGCTGGGGAGGTTTACCTATGTCTGACTTGGATGTCTGGATTTTTCTCTATTTGATTAGCAGGGTATTTTCTCTGTCAAATTGTTGTGTAGGGCATCTTGCTGACAGGAAGGCACTCATCATGGCCAGTGGGTCAGAGCTTTTAGCTGATTGTTTTGTGAGGCCACAGTTTATGCCCAACCCCTTCCCACCCCTCACCCCACCCACCCCTGGACTGGAAATAGTTTCTTTATACCTGGGGTTCTGACATCATTTCATCAAGAGTGCAAGGTGCATATCACTGTCATATCCTCTCTAGCACACTGCACTGACAATATAAGCATACACATTGTATAATATATATATTTCTATATAACAAACCAATCACACACACAAACACACACACACAAAAAGAGTAGATAAACATGTGGGGAGTAGTGCAATGTAATGGCTGTGGGGCAGCAGTCTTCCAGGAGTCTTTCTGGAGGCTGAGATGCTGCCCTAGTTGCAGACAACTCTCTGCCCTGAGGGAGGAAGTAGCCCATTTTCAAGCCACACTGGACAGTAGTAAGGGAACCTTCCCCCAGGCCACACTGGATGGTAGGAAGGGAACCTCCCCCATCCAGGGTGCACCAGAGCCACCACCACTACCTCAGAGGTTGCGAAGAAAGCACAGCAGTTGGACCACAGTGGGCTCAGGGAGGGTGAGGATGGTGGAACAGAGGCACACCCAGTCAGTTGTTCCACTCACAATCCATACACCATTCTGGGAGCATAGCTCCCCATGGATGCACCACAGAGGAGACTAGGAGGCTGAGGACAACTGTCACAAGGAGGCCCACAGGAAGGAGGCAGAGGACACCACAAGGAAAGGAAGCAGCTCCTGGTGGGGACTCAATTATTAGGGGGATAGAACTGGGGGGAGCAGGGAAAACTGAAGTAAGGTGCCTGCCTGGTGCCATGGATTGGAGGGACAGGAAGCACATCCTCATGATCATGAGAACAGCTGCACGGGAGTCTGAGCTGGACGTCATTGTCCACCTAGGGACAAATGACTTGGCTCATCATGAGATTAGAGCAGTGCCGAAGGACTTTGTAGAATTGGGGAGGGGTCTAAGACAAGTAGCACACACAGTATCCTTCTCTGAGGTGCTGCCTGTCAATGGCATGAGTGAGTCGGGTACTGCGCCATGCAGTTTAATGAATGGTTGAAAAATGGTGTGGCGCTCAGGGTTTGGCTTCATTAGGGACTGGGGTTCCACCTGGAGGGACACCAGCCTATACTGGCAGGATGGTCTGCATCTGTCCAGGAAGGAACAAGTCTTTTGAGCAATCAGTTTAAATGCTTCATTGGCAAGCTTTTAAACTAGTCAAGGGGGGAGGTACTGATAAGCAGCAGGAAAATCCCAGCCTCTCCCTACAAAACAGGGTACTAAATGAGAAAAAGACCGAGGTAGAAAGGTCAGTGGGGGATGCTGCAAAAGAAGGTAAAGCCATCAAAAAATGGAGAGCAATGAGTACCAATGCCCGTAGTCTGAGTAACAAGCTTCCTGAATTAGTGGCCTTGATGGAGGAGGAACATCTGGATATCGTGGCAGTCACAGAAACATGGTACACACAAAACCATGACTGTGACGTAAACATACCAGGATACACTATCTACAGGAGGGACAGGGAGGGTAAAGGAGGAGGAGAAGTAGCTCTTTACATAAGGGAAGGAATCAAAGCAACAGACCAAAAGGGAAAATAAGGAGGAGAAGAAGCACTGTGGATAAATTTGGAGACCGGCAATGGCACCACAATCCGCACAGGGGTTGTATACAGCCCCCTTCTCAGGGGGAAGAAATGGACAAGGAAATGATAGAAAGTATACTTAGAATGGCAGAAAAATGGGAGATATTGCTGATGGGTGATCTGAATATGCCAGATGTTAACCGGAGTGCAATTGCAACAGCCACTTCGAAGAGTGGGGTTATTCTAGATGCCCTACAGGGGGCATGCCTTAGACAACTAGTATTGGAGCCCACTCAAGAGGGAGCAATCTTAGACCTGGTTCTCTCAAATGGAGATGAAGAGAGGATCACAGATGTAGAAGTGGGTAGCCATCTGGGGACTAGCGACCATCGAACAGTATGGTTCACAATAAACACAGCAATAGAGTCAAGCCATACAAAGGCAAAAGTACTGGACTTTAGGAGGGCTGACTTTGCCAAAATGGGTGAGTGCCTAAGGAATGCACTAGCAAATGGGCAGGAAGGAGGGTGGAAGAACAATGGGGAATAATAAAAACTGCCATCACAGAGGAAACAAGCCTTTGTGTGAAGCAAATAAACAAAACAAAACGATGTAAGAAACCACTATGGTTCTCAAAGGAAGCGGCAGTGAAGGTTCAAGAGAAAAAGAAAGCATTCAGGAAGTACAAGGAATCACAGAAGGAGCAGGACAGAGAACTGTATCAGTTAGAGCAAAAGGAAGCTGGGAAGGCAGTCAGAGCAGCAAAGGCCCAAACCAAGGAAAAGATAGTCAACTCAGTTAAGAAGGGGGATAAAAACCTTTTATAGGTACATCAGGGAGTGAAGGAAGACCAAGTGAGGGATAGTGAGGCTTAATAAAGGGAGGAGGGTGGGCAGAGGGTGACTGTGAAAGGCAGAGATACTAAACAAATATTTTTGCTCAGTATTTACAAAGGAAGAGGAGGTACCTAAAACAAACAGTAGAAACACTCTGGATACAGAAGTTGATACCAGCCCATTTACAGAAGAAAGGGTTCTGAAAGAACTCTTAAAACTGAAGGTGGACAAAGCAATGGGGCCTGATGGGATTCATTCCAGAATTCTAAAAGAACTAAGGGTAGAACTAGTGACACCACTGACTACCCTCTTTAACAAATCATGGGAGGATGGGGTGGTACCCGAGGACTGGAGGAGGGCAGATATGATTCCCCTTCACAAAAGTGGGAGCAAGGCAGAAGCAGGAAACTACAGACCTGTTAGTTTAACCTCAGTGGTAGGGAAAATGATGGAATCACTTCTGAAGGAAAGAATTGCTGAGTATCTAGAGGCCAGAGGGACACAGGACCCAAGGAAGCATGGATTCACAGCGGGAAGGTCATGCCAGACAAATCTGATAGATTTCTTTGACTGGGTGACCAAAGTAGTAGATCAGAGTGGGGCTGTGGACATGGCCTACCTAGACTTTAGCAAGACATTTGACACAGTCCCTCACAAAAGATTAATATACAAGTTAGCCAGCCTGGGAGTGGGTCCCAAGATGACAGCCTGGGTAAAGAATTGGCTGGAGAATAGGACACAGAGAGTAATAGTAAATAGAGTCCACTCTGAAGAAAGGGGAGTTACTAGTGGGGTACTGCAGGGTTCAGTATTAGGACCGGTCCTCTTCAAAGTCTTTAAAAGCGACATTGCAGAGGGGCTGGAAGGAAAAGTATGTCTCTTTGCAGATGACACAAAGATCTGCAACAGAGTTGATGCACAAGGTGGGGTGGAAAGGATGAGAAGGGACTTGGCAAGGTTAGAGGAATGGTCAAATGTACGGCAGCTTAGATTTAATGCTAAGAAGTGCAAGGTAATGCACCTGGGAAACAAAAACCCAGGGGAAGAGTACACAATGGGGGTGAGATACTAACAACAATAATGGAAAGGGACCTGGGGTAGTCATATCAGATGACCTAAAGGTGGGCAAGCAATGTGAGAGGGCAGCAAGGAGGGCTGGGGATACTGGGATGCATAGGGAGAGCATCACCAGTAGAAAACAGGAAGTTATCATCCTCTGTATAGACAGCTGGTGAGACCCCATCTGGAGTACTCGTGCAGTTCTGGAGACCCAATCTCCCAAAGACATAGACAGGATGGAAGCTGTCCTGGAGGAGGGCAACTAAAATGGTGCAGGGTCTGCACTGGAAGACATATGAAGAGAGACTTAAGGAGCTTAATATGTATAGCCTTGAGGAAAGGAGGGAGGGGGACATGATAGAAACTTTCAAGTACCTCAAGGGAATCAACAAAGTCCAAGAGGTAGCATCTTTCAAAAAAAGAGGTGTGCAAGAACAAGGGGGTACAATTTGAAGATAAAGGGGGGACGGCTCAGAGGTAATTTAAGGAAGTATTTTTTCACAGAGAGGGTTGTGGATGCATGGAATGGCCTTCCGGAGGAGGTTGTGGAGTCAAAAACAGTGGTGGAATTCAAGCATGCATGGGACAGTCACAAGGTAATTCTAAGGGGTGGGGGTAGGAAGAAGTAGGCTGCTGGTTAACTAGGATCTGCAGCTTATCCATTAGGTAGGGAAATGGGCAGACTGGGTGGGCCAAGCGGTCCTTATCTGCCGTCAAATTCTATGTTTCTGTGTTTCTATGTCCCTGATTTTTTCAAGCCTTGTCCCTGATTTATGAGGCAGGAGGTTGAGAGGTATGGCCTCAACAATAACAGATTTTTCTTTAACATTGTCCTTTCAATAGCCATGGGGAAACGGTACACAGGCATAACACTATACTATTTCTATTTCTGTATAGGATGATCTATGCACCCCAGGAATGCCTATTTCAAGGTTTCAAATTACGTATTTTGTCAAGGTTTATTTTTGTACCATACATGATCCAAAGCTTTGTTTTCAGGCTGAAAGGACATGCTGAGTGGGATAACGGTGGAATTGTATGGATGGTGATGGCTGGCATGATCCATTTAGAAGAACTGGGGACCCCCTACACTTGCCAGTAATGGCAGCTGTGGATCAATGGATGGGCACGTCAGAGCCTGGTCTGCAATGGTGTCCAGGGAAAAACAGACAGAGTTAAGAGATTGGAGGGGAGAGAGAGAAGTTATGGTGAGGCTGGGATAAAACCCACTGACCTGCAGAGCCAATTCTGTATATCTCTTTGCATTTTGTCACTGAAATGTTGCATACAAACACTCAAAATGTAGCGAAATGAGGGGCACTTGTCCTAATAATATTGGATAAATTGTTAGACATAGACACATTCAGAAAACTGGAACCTAGTGACTTAACAGCACTCTACCCTTGATCACACCCTGTACACTAGCTGAAAGTCTTAACAGTGGAGTGATAATGACTCATATTGAGTCTTTTGTTTGATCCCTTTCTTGAGCTGCCATATAAATGCAGCACTTAGTGAGGTGTTAATCGCACCTGGCCATCTGGAACATTGAGAGAGATTAGTATGAGGACTAGAGAATGCTAAAGTAGAGACTTTTTTAACTTCATTAAAAGCCATGAAAATCTGCACTAGTCAAGATGGGCTAGTAGAGAGTTAGCTGCACTAGCCCTGGTCAATTTGGGCTAGTAAAACAATGTTAAAATCGACCCCTGTTACCTAGGATAGTCCAGCTTAGATACAACATCTCATTTTCTCCAACTTGCTCAGGGTCACTCAGTATTTGGCTGTAGCAGGGTTTAAACCTGCAGTCTCGTGGTTCCCAACAGTCATCCAACCACCAAACTTTACTGCCGGGGGTGAGGGTGGAGGGGCACAAGGAAAAGCCAGGGGCAGTGTTTTGTTTTTGGTTTTCACAATTTATTTACCAAGAATGGCCCAGCTGAGATACACTATCTCCTTTCCAGTGGGGTCCTGCTTTTGCACATTCACTGTGTGCAGTTACAATGTATACAGTAAATGAGATTAAGAAGCTGCTGGTGCAGGGCTTTATCACAAGCATTATTGACTATGGTGTTGTTATTTATGGCTCAGTGAATGATGGTGCAGTCCCAGGTTAGGGGCCTGCTTAATAGTGCCTGCCGCTTTGCGCTAAACCTTAAAAATGATACCCACACCTGCGTCCTGTATAGTAAGTTAAACTGGTTAAACCTCATCTCTAGAGTGCTCTATTGCACTTTCATCTTAGGCCAAAGAGTGCTACGAGGTCTGCTGTCCCCAGCTCTATAGTCTATGTTCAGCTATGTAGACAATAAATATAGCATTAGTGGCATGGCATGTTACTCTGTACTGCTGCCTCACAGGAGAACTGCGCTGAGCCAAAACTGCTTCTCCTACCATTTTGCAAAACGTTGGAATGAACTGAGGACACATTAGGAGACAGAGTCACTCTTCTGAATCTTTTAAAGTCCAGCTGTTGTCCATACTCACGCCCCCTGGGCAATTGCTTCCACTGAACATCTGTAATAAACTGAAAATGTATAATTTATGTACTGCTCAATATATACATTGTCGTGTAAAGTTTAAAAGATCCAATGCTATGTGTTTATTTATTTATTTATTAAATTTTGATAATCAGATGAGCCCACTGGGCCCTGAGAGTTCCTTTTTCAGGGGCGACCCGAGGGTTACATACAATATTACATGGGATTGTATATTAATGTTATCTGTATCTACTACCTTATATTTGTATACTGGTATTTTTTATTGTGTGTACCTGACTTTAAACTCTTTGTAAATAGGAACATGCCTAAGGTGTTTTATGTGAAATTAAATCTAAAACTAAACTATTTACCCATAATAGTGCAACTGAGATGCACATCCCATTTCTAGTGGGGCCCTGCTTGTGTTCATTTTTGCAGCTGGGTGAACTGGAGCACTGGAAGTTCAAGTGATTTGCTTAGGACTACACAGTGAATATTTCTCATTGGCAAGGATTGCACTTGTAATTTCTCCATTTCTAACAGTGCTCTAACCACTTCCCCAGGGTAGCCCAGCTGAGACACAGCATCTCTGTTCCAGTGAGTACTTGCTTCTGCTCATTTCCATAGGTGCGTGAGTGGAGCAGTGGAAGGTTAAGTGAGTAGCTTAGGGTCACATAGTGAGTATGTTGCTGTAAGAAAATACAAAATCACACATGCCCACACAATGCAAAGCATCATGGGCTGCATATGCAAATCACCACAGAATGTTATGCTGGTCCAACTTTAAGCAGAATTGTATGGTGCCGAAAGGCCTCTCACACAGTTTGCAAAGGGTGCTAACAGATGACATAGACATGTGTTACATCCTACCAGGGCTCATCAGTATGCCTCATCTGTTTGACACCCCAGTGGAATGGACCAGCTACCCTAAGACAGTGTGTCTTGGATATATTGTGGTGAACCCATTAAAATAAAAAACTATTTAAAAGACAAAGAACCTCTGTGCGCAAACACTGAGGCAAGGGTTACCCCAAAGGGCATTTGGCTGGGAAGCCAAGTTTCAAGAAAATACAAAATCACACATGCCCACACAATGCAAAGCATCATGGGCTGCATATGCAAATCACTACAGAATGTTATGCTGGTCCAACTTTAGCAGAATTGTATGGTGCGAAGGCCTCTCTAAGTTTGCAAGGGTGCTAACAGATGACATAAACACGTGTTTCATCCTACCAGGATTCATCAGTATGTCTCATCTGTTTGACCCCAGTGGAATGGACCAGCTACCCT
The DNA here is from genome assembly GCA_016271365.2 of Neoceratodus forsteri. Lineage (NCBI taxonomy): Eukaryota > Metazoa > Chordata > Ceratodontiformes > Ceratodontidae > Neoceratodus > Neoceratodus forsteri. The sequence goes on along the minus strand of CM057455.1, from coordinate 659,133,397 downwards.
AGAGGCAGTGTGCCTTGGATATATTGTGGTGAACCCATTAAAATAAAAAACTATTTAAAAGACAAAGAACCTCTGTGCGCAAACACTGAGGCAAGGGTTACCCCAAAGGGCATTTGGCTGGGAAGCCAAGTTTCAAGAAAATACAAAATCACACATGCCCACACAATGCAAAGCATCATGGGCTGCATATGCAAATCACCACAGGATGTTATGCTGGTCCAACTTTAAGCAGAATTGTATGGTGCCGAAAGGCCTCTCACACAGTTTGCAAAGGGTGCTAACAGATGACATAGACACGTGTTTCATCCTACCAGGACTCATCAGTATGCCTCGTCTGTTTGACACCCCAGTGGAATGGACCAGCTATGTGTGGTTTGAATTTGTGAGCTCCCTATTCCCAGCAGAGCTTTAACTATTAAATCACACTGTGCCCTCTGTCTTGGGGGGGGGGGGGTGATCTGGCAAGAGCCAGTGAGTACAGGAAATACTTTTGTTTTACAATTGATTTACTCAGAATAGCTCAGCTAAGCTGCAGCATCTCGTTTCTAGTGGGGTCTGCTTTTACTCATTCATACAGTGTATTTACCCAGGATACTCAAACTGAGATGCAATATTTTATTTTCACCGGAGTCCTGCTTTTACTCAGTTCTACAATGTATTTACCCAAGATATTCCAGTTAAGATGCCATATTTAATTTACAGTGGGGCCCCGCTTCCACTCATTTCCACAGCTGGGTAAAATGGAGCGCTGGGCACTTGAGTGAGCTGCTAAGGGTCACACAGTGAGTATTTAGTAATGACAGTCTACCCAGCGATATCCCACAGCAGCTGCATAGTGTCTACACAGCTCTGAATTTGATTCTTTAATTGTGCAATTTTACTTCATTTCATTCTTCTCTAGTACAAGAGACATTAAAATGTTACTAGAAAAGGAAAGTTTACACACGATACAGTTTCATACAAAATGCCAGTTAATGGTACACATAAATGAAAGTCCCAAGGGTAAATGAAACATGTACATGTACCGTACACCCTAATTAATCATCTTTAGGTATTAAGGGTTCTCTGTCAGACTTGATGTCTGGGAAATTCCATATTTTTCTGACACACACAACCATTTTATGTTGGCGCACTTGTGCAGCCAACATCATGGGACAGTGCAGCTTTGGAGGCAGGGCCGCACTCGGGCGAATGCAGGGCACGCACCAATAGGGTGCATACCACATTCCCCAATCAGCCTGCATGCCGGCACCACACCATGCATACATAATGTGGTGAGCACATCTAAGAAAAGGTCTGCTGCAATCTGAGCAAAGCTCATCATCGCAGCGGTCCTTTTCTTGCGTCTTCCGCCGCCGTATATTGCACATGGTCGGCGAGCCAGGGCTGCCTAACTAATCGCCGACTTCGGGGTGCCCAATCCCCTGTCTGTTAACCCCATCGTATGCCAATGGGGAGCCCACTCCCCATCGGGCATAAACCCCCCTAATTGTTGAATGACGAGGGTGCCCAATCCCTCGGCTCATGCCCCCTGCTTTTTGTGTGCTGACAGGGTGCCCAATCCCCATCAGCATTACTTCCTCTCCCCTGTGTTGTGCCGAGGAGGGTGTCCAATCCCCCGTCAGCTATAGACTCCCCCCAAACAGTTAGGTGACATGCTGGAGCCCACCCCAGAGTGTAAATCCCTGCAAAAACAAAACTGTCCCCAATGTTTTTTCCCTGTAAAATGAAATGGTCCCTCGTAGTCGATGCACCCCTCCCCAACTGCACCCACCCACTGCACATCCTGCCTCCCTCACCCCTCACCCCATACTTACCTGCGGAGTCTGGCGCCACGATCTTCTGTGGACCAGGAACACGTCTGCACTCTTCAAAGCCGACCGTGAACTGAAGAAATGCTGGTAAGCTGTATAATGGAATGAATAGGGGTTTTCCAACTTTAATGCATATCTCGGGAATTTTTGCGAATTTTGGTCCCAAATTTTCAACATGGCATTTTTGGGACCCCTTCTCATGAATTCTTGCACTGTCATGGCATTATTCAGTCCTGAAAGGTGATTTCTGATCGCTGCATGGAATCACCTTTTGGGACTGAGTAACGTAATAAGCAGTGCCACTGTTCATGAGAGGGTTCTCAAAAGCCTATGTTGCAAGTTTTGTGGGAAAAATCAAAAATGACTGTTTTATTGAGCTGCAGAAAGTAACCGCGTTAATGCACGCCAGAAGATAGATTGCAATATCATGCCACATTCTCAACATTGGCATTTTACTACACCTGCTTGTGAATCGTATAGCTGTCATTTTTCACATCCTTGCCAAAATGTGTTTTCACACTTCCGGCTCAGAATAGTGTGGTCACTGTGCGAAATCACTGTTTAGGACACATTACGAAAATTACAGTGACACTGTTCATGAGCAGAAGTCCTAAAATGCCTGTGTTGAAAATTTGGTGACAATACTCCATAAAATGACTGTGTTACAAGCGTGCTTTGCACAGTTTGCACGTACGCTCGTAAGTTTGCAAACTTATATTTTTACTCCACATTTTCAACAGTGCCATTGTTCTACACCTCCCAATGAACACTACAGCTGTCATTTTTCACATCCTAACCAAAATCTGTTTTCGCAGTTCCAGCATACAATAGCACAGTCACTGTGGAAAGCCCGTGTTTGAGACACATTATGAAAATGGCAGTGACACTGTTCATTAGCAGATGTCCTAAAATGCCTATGTTGAAAATTTAGGGATGAAAGTCAATACAATGAGTGTTTTACGAGCGCATGTTGTACAGTTTGCACGCACACTCGTGACTTTGTGAATTTGTAATACTTTCACTCCAGCTGTTCATCATTGCCATTTTTCCATACCTCCTTATGAACAATACAGCTGGCTGAAATGTGTTTTCACAAGTCCGGTTCAGAATTGCACAGTCACTGTGCGAAATCCCTTTTCAGGACACTTTCAGGAAATGACAGTGACACTATTCATCAGTAGAGGTCCTAAAATGCCTATGTTGCAAATTTGGTGGCGAAAGTACATACAATGACTATGTTGCAAGCGTGCATTGCGCAGTTTCCATGCACCTGTGTAACTTTGTCAATCTGCAATATTTTCATGCCACATTTTCACCACTGGCATTTCTGCACACCTCATTATCAACAGTCCAGCTGCCATCTTCCACAGCCTGCCCAAAATGCGTTTCCGCAGCTCTGCTGCACAGTGGCGTACTCGCTGTGCAAAATCACCTTTTGGGACACATTAACGACCTCACAGTGCTATGCCTCTCCACCTCCACCACTACCAATGCCAGCGCGACAACATTCGGCATTGACAAATGCTTGTTAAATTGTATTTTTTTATTTAGTTCTCTTTAACCTTCCCTAAATGTAAACAAAAGACAATACAGAAAACCTGTTCTGAAAATCTCAAGTTTAAACCTCTGTAATAACAGAAGTGGAATGGCATTGCCTCAGCTGCGCCTCATGGTGGGTTGTCTGTATTTGCTAAATGATGGCATTTATGGGCTCTGGATACCAGCGTACAGGAGAGTGTTTACAAGGCAAGGTTACCTCCAGACAGAAGAGGCCATTGGCTCTGGACAGTGTGAAGCCCAGAATAGCATACTCGAACAGTTGTTGCTTCTGAGAAGGGCTTCTGTCATAACCAATGATTAAACTGCCAAAAACTGTACTGATACCAGCTCCAGAGCCTGCCATGCTGTCTGTGGCAGCAACAGTGCCAATGAACATTGCCTCCATGTCAATATCTCTGGAGACGCACTTGTCTGGAAATCTCTCTGGATGATCTGCATTGTGGAGGTGCTGGAGTGAGAGACATTCTGGACTTCAGGTCTGTGAAAACTGATACAGATATCTTCCTGGAGAGGCCACAGCCCTGGAACAACTACAGGTCCTAGCAGGAGAAACAGTGAATTTTATACAAATTGTGTACTATGACTGGTAGTATCTGAGGCATTATAAATGTTTGTCCAATATACTGTAATTACAGTTGTCTAAAAAGAAGATCTTGGGACTTCTGGTTCCGGCCCTGACATGGCAGCAACCTAAACACAGAGGAGCTGCAGAGTGACACGATAATTGTCAGCCCTCCATTGGGTAACACAGCAGTTAATACCCCAAATCAGCCGTATCTGAGAGGACAGATACCGGGCAATCAGCCTTGCTGAGAGGAATCACTACAGCGCACTTCATCATGGTAAAATGATCGTCGATCACAGAGCCGCTCCGACTTGTAGCCATCATGCCCTCCCTCCCCCTCATCTAGCCACAGTGAGGGGAGCATATTGGCCTATTATACATCTGCACCAGTTTAAAAACCCTTACACACACAGTCCAGAAACTGAGCACAAACACAGAGAATTTATGTAAAGACCTCAAGGATGTAGAGCCCCACACCACCGACTTGAAATCCAGCATGGCAGAGACCGCAAAGCAGTTGGACTTTCATGGCAGAGACTTACTCTCCCTGTACTGCAAGGGTTGCCAACTGTACATGTGTCAGGAGGATGCGGAGAACAGGAACAGGAGGCTCAATATTCAAATTCATGGGTTTGCCCAAAGATTCAGAGGAGGGCCCTCTGATTCCTATCCAACAGGAGCTATTGTGAGAGGTATTAAAACTCCATGCAGAACAAGATTTAGAAATAGAGTGACCCCCACAGGACCCTGCCAAAGAAGCCTACCACTCTGAATGCCAGACCCAGGTTGGTGATAATATGATTCTCCAGATTTTGCACCAAGCAATTCATTTTATTGACCCCTTGGGTAGCCAAAAAAGTGACCTATAAAGGACTCTTTTTTTTTTTGAGCCAGATTACTCCTGCAGCTGAAGAGAAAGCAGATCTACCTTGTGCAAAAGCAGCTCAGGAAAAAACAAATAAAGAGACATCTGACATTTCCCACTAAGCTCACCATCTACTAAGGGGACAAACCACAGACCTTTCCTACACTGCTGGATGCAGTACCAACTCTGAAGAAACTGGGTCTTGCAGTCTTCCAAAATGAATCACAACTACTGGAGCAAGCACTACAGCAGGTTGCCTGGACCCTGTGATAGGAGGCAGATGATATGACCCCACTCCACCAGGCCCCATGGCGACAAAGTCTGAACTGAAGGATTAGAGGGACAGCCTGTGCAAAGACACGCCGTCCATAAAAAGAGGAGGCAGCATTTGTGACGCACACTTTAACAAGAATGACTGCCTTCAATAAATATGGGGGTTTACTATCATAGCAGGTATTCTAACACTGTCTTTCCTTTTGCAGTTCGTGCTTTTCTGACCACCTCTACTGCTGTGCTACAATGTGAGCAGACTTGGTTTTGAAATAATGACTTGTTATTTCATATTTTACAGACTTTATGCCTGTGTAGTATGACAAATGTACCATGAAAGTATAAATGAGTGAAATTTATGTACATTCCCTTTTTGAACATGCTAACCATGTGGGAGTAACATGCCCCACCACACATGCTGAATAGTTGACAACTTGAGTGAGTGCCTGAGTAACTATGAAACGTAGTATTAGTTAAGTGAGAAGGGCATCACCCCCCCCTCCACAACTCCAGACCTATGTATATGGTCAGATGGCACGATGGTTCTGTGCTGGGCCATATTCTCAGTGGTCTACCCCCCATGAGTTTGGGTCTTTTTAAGTGGGAACACAGTCCACAGTTTCAATGGGGTGACCAGGGAGGATGGTGGTTGACACGTAAGTCCCAGGCCTCGCTTCACAGGATGGACTAAGTTAGAACCCAGACCGTCTATCCCTTAGATAAGAGGGTTATAGCAGATGGTAATGATAGCTGACTTGTGACCATTTTTATATCTCTTCCATTTACAGAAGCACCCCCCTTCTTTGAAGGTACAGAAGGGAGGGTGGGACAGGGATGCTACTCCCACCCCAAAATTCTGTGCAGAGATCAAAATATTATGGAGCCTACATTCAGATTCCATGGGTTAGAAACCCTGCTTAGGTCTTTGTAGGCACAGGGCACATAGCCTCTTGCATCATGACCTTCTCAAGTGGATGGGCATGTGTTGCCTCTGCAGCTGTGACTCTATTTCTTCTTCCTATCACCTGAATGGAAGCTTTGACCAGGAACTTCTGTGATGCAGAGCTGATCTCCCACCTAAATGCCACAGCCTTCTGGGACCTGGTAGCTCACCACGGGACTGGAGCAATGAATGTGGCACCCCATGAGGGCAGCAAACAGCGTCAGCTTCTCTGACTGTTTAGGTTGGACAGTAACAATCCATTGATGTACAAATGTTCTTGTTTGAGATATGTTTTATCCATATTGGAGGTTGTTGCTCTGTTTTACTTGTTGTACCATACTGTGCTGGTACTGTGGTCTAAAAATACCTTACCAGACAGAAAGAACTTAGATTAGGTGAAAATGTTGATCCTCCCAATGGTTACCTATCTAAGCACATTTCAGTAACGACTGCGGCACCATCATAGCGCATATGAAAATGGTCTCATATAATATCAATTTATTTATTTATTTATTTATTACTTTTGTTTACTAGGTAAATGCAATGAGCCAAAGGCCCGTTTTCATGCATGACCTGGGACCATACAAATACAGTTAATACATATGAATACAGTTAACATAGAATGAAAACACAATCAAAAACAGTCACAGAATAGTTGATCCAACAGATGTTTCCTTAATTTGGCTTTAAAAGTTTGATAACTTATGTTACCAGAAAATAACACCGGAAGCTCATTCCAATTTAAAGATCAATGGCAACCATTTCACACATTGTTTAAAAAAAACTTAAAAACATCTAAATTCAAGTCCCTGTGTTATAAGTAGTGTTTCCTGAAAATTTCATGTTATTTGGTTTTGTGGTTTTCTTTAAATCAGCGTTTAATAACCTGTTCTGCACTAACTGAAAACAGTCAGGCAGTCTCTGTCCCTCTGGCTGAGCCAGGGAGAGTGATGACATATTGGACTAGGCTATAGCTTCAGCAGCGTAAGAACCTGCTTGACTGATGAGCTGTTAACTTCCCAGTTAGAATTGTTTGCTGCCCAGGGTTTTTACAAACTCAGTCTCTGGTGTTTGTTCAGATGAATTAGCTGAAAAAACACATTTTGTTCTAAAGAGCTGATCATTTGAGTTTCAGTGCTGAATTGAAGTGGTATGCATTTGAGAAATCAGCTTATCTGTATAACAGCTGCTGCCAGTTCTTTCTCATTAAAACTCTGTTTTTTTTCTAGCTATATAACACTGGGTTGTTTATTTAATGGATATAAATAAATTTAACGTTTGTTAATTCATACAAGTAGTTTGATGTAGCCTCAACAAATAGGTACATGTAAGAACAATTTTTCTTCCTCTCAGACTGACAAAGAGGTGCATTCCACATTGCTATTTCAGGCACATGTACAATATGAACTCACACATTTCAGTTATTTGATGGTTTCTGTGTGAAAATACATAATGTATAACTAGAAACAGTGTATAGCATCCTGATGCCCCTTGTCTCCTGCACCATTGTTGAGGCAGCTGCACTCTGATGCCCTATCCTCTGCCCCCACAAGCCCTATGTCTCTTGCACCACATTTGAGGCCACTGCACCCTGCTGCCCACTGTCTTCTCCCACACAGTTGGGGTTGCTGCACCCTGTTACCCACAATCAGCCTGTGCTGCACTGTGCTTCCCCATGCCAGAACAGTTGGGGTTGATGCAACTTGCTATCCATTGTCCCCCAAACCCACAGTTGGGGACATTGCAACCTATTGCCCCTTGTTTCCATCTCCACGGTCAGGGCTGCTGAGCTCTGCTGCACCCTAGGGTCCATTGTATCTTGCCTCTACAGTTGGGGCTGCACTATGCTGCCCCATGCCACCAGAAGTGGTTCTTTTGCTTCACCATACCATAGCTCTCTATAAAGCAGCAGGGGAGGGAGCTTAAAATAGTAATTTTATTACCTTTGCTGGGGTCTTGATGCTTAAATTAGTATCTACAGCAACGGCCTGTTCCGGCATTGATGTAGATGTTAATTTAAGCATCAAGACCACAGGAAAAGTAATAAAATGAGCATTTTAAGCCCACCCCAGCTGCTCCATAGAGAGCTATGGTGTTTGAAACATCACAGAACTGGGTGGAATACCCAGGTAAGCTTGCATCCGCTCGATTGGGACACATACGTCTCTTCCATATTCACCGAAAAGGTTTGGAAGGATTTTAAAACGTGAGGATTTTTTTAAAAAATATTCCTGAAAGCAGCCCTGGACTCCTGCCACTGCTAGCAAAGGTATGTGGGACGGGAGCAGGCTGTAGAATTAAATTTGCAGGTCACCTTTAAGACAGCACTAAAAGAAAATGATCGATTTCCCATTTTAGTTTTGATTCTTGGCACTATAAATCTAATCATTTCACTAGAATGAAGATCCCTAACATTGTTATTAACATGAAGCAATGAGTACAGTGGAGAATTTTCCCTTTGATAAAGAATGTTATCAGTCAAACATCCCAAACTGTATAGGCTGCTCAGCCTCAGTGGCAGCCATCCAGAAAACTTATACAGAAAACAGTGATGAGTGGAATATGGTAATTTAAATGTGAATCTACAAATACTGTGAAATACAGATGTTAGAATGGAAAGATCTTGCTTGGCCAGATTCAAGAAGAGGAAAGAATTATAATTTAGAAGTGAAAGAAATATGCCCTTTGCTATGGTCATCCTTGCTTGAATAGTAAGCATGGACTGCAATTTAAATAACGGTTGCAATTTTTGACTTACAGACTTTGGCTGACAGATTTTATATGGGAAGAAAAAGTTAAATTAGCATCCAGAAGGATACCCAAATATTTTAATTGGGCGACCTGATCCAATTTATTACCACGGGAATCTATTATTAATAGATCAGGGGCTTAACTAATCTCTGTCTAGAACCAAAAAGCATACATTTAGTCTGCTTACTATTCAGAGAAAACTGTTTTTTTTTTATTAGCCAGTCACCCTAAACACAGAAATCCTCATTTAATCTTTTATTTATGTATTCCACTGAGTCTGAGCTACAAAACAAAATAATATCATCGGCATAGACCAAACAGTGCATATGTCCCATTAGGGAAGGCATGGTGTTGATGAACAATGTGAACAGGAGAGGCCCAAGAATTGAACCTTGGGGCACTCTCTGTTCCATCATTCTACAGTTGGACAAACTATGACTTAAACACACTTTTAATGGCTGGTTTGTCAAATAACTATTGAACCAATGAAGTGGAGAATCCACCAGTCCGATGTCACTAAGGTTCCCGAGCAGCAGGTGGTGATTAACTAAATCAAAGACCTTAGACAGGTCCATGAACACAGCACCAGTGAATAACCCATGATCCATAGACATGGTGGTGTGGTCTGAGAACCTGGCCAAGGCTGTACCCGTACCATGAAACCTATGGAAATCATGCTGCTCGGGAGCCCTAAGGCCAGTAGAGTAGAGGTATTCAGTTAATTGTTCATTTACCAATTTCTCAAGAATTTTACTCATGGGAGGAAGCAATGAGATAGGACGATAATTGTCCATAACTCCAGTACCACCAGATTTACTAATGGGCCTCATCAGAGTCTGCTTCCATTGATCAGGGAAGCATCCCGTGACAAATGACAAGTTAAAAATCAAAGCCAGTGGACAGGTAATATAGTATGAGACTAATTTTAGAAACTTTGGCTCCAATTCACTGGCTCCAGGGCTAGTATTGGTCATCAGCTGTAACATTTTTGTTTGATTTGATAAGGCTTTATGGCTCTAAAGTAAAAAAGTTGTCATAACATGAGGATTTTTAGATAAATTAGTAACCTCATTAGAAGTATGTTCAAAGTACTGGGTATATCTAGACGAGTTAGAGAACTTGTCCAGAAAAACATCACAGATCTCCTGAGGGTTTGTCAGTTTACAGCCATCATTACAAAAAACTTCAGCCTGTTCTCGAGTATTAGGTTTTATGAGAGAATTTATAGCTGACCGAAACTTTCTAGGATTCTGCAGCCCTGAATTCTGTAAGTTATAACAGAACTTAGATTTTCACTGTCTAACTTCTATTTTACACTCATTTCTTAGCTTCCTATAATCATTAAAATCTGTATTATTAGTAGTAGTTTTAAAACGTTTCCAGGCTAAGTCCCAGAGTTTTATTAGATGAAGTAGGGTTGGCGTAATAAATTTATTTACTATTCTACTAACTCTTTTTATTACTTTCAGAAAATGTTTATTTTGCAGTTCCAAAAGGGTAGTTGTAAAAAAAAAACTGCAATATTCACATCTGGAATGGCATTTAAATAAGTCCAGTCCACCTGTTGCAAATCAGTTACTAATGCTTCACTTAGCTCAATCGTAAATTTCCTATAAGAAATAACTCTTGGGGGTGGTTTGAGTCTTTCACATTTCCAAGTGCAATAAGTGGCCAAATGATCACATCACATCTGGAAATACACCAACATGCTAAACATTTGTAGAGTTATTTGTTAATACCCAATCAACAGTGTTGTGATTTAGACTCCCCACATTCATGCGAGTAAAGTCATGGATGAGTTGAGACAGTCCAGCATTCATAAGGGAAGACTCCAAGCATGGGTCTTTCAATGTATCCCAATGTAAATTTAGGGGATGAATAATCCCGTGAAGAGAAGGCAAATCATCTGACAACTGAAACTCTTGGGCTACACTGTTGCAGCTATGCAGGAAACTCAAATGCCTCCCACTGAACATCATGAACTGTGCAGGGCCTGAGCTGGCCAAGCTTTCATTGCCTTCTACCCTACAGAAAGTGTGGTGTAGCTCTCTTGTTCCATTGATCCCTGCCAATTAAAGGGCACCTCTCATCACCCAGGCCAAGAGGGTTAATATATTTTGGTAAATGCTGTATATCAGAATCAACCAGTGACATTCTTTAATGTGTATGCTCCAAACTTGGACTCCCTGCACTTTCATCAAAAACCCTCACAGACTGATCTCTGAGAAAACAGAGGGTCTCTGTTTTCTTTTAGGAGATCTTAGCTGTGTATCGAACACAAAATTAGATAAGGGCCCTCCTCCACTCTTCCCTGCCTACGCATGGCTACAGCCCTATTAGATATGGCAGACCAGTTAGGGCTACAAGATGTATGGAGATTTCTACACCCCTTATCCAGGGACTTTACTCTCTACTCTTGCCCACACAAACGTAACTCTTGAATAGACCTTTGCCGTGTACTCAAAAACTAGCTGCACATCATAAAGATTTGCCATGTATACAATATAACTTACTCTGACCATGCCCCACTGTTTCTTCAGGTAGAGATATGTCCTGTACTCTCACATAGGTTATGGCATATGAATCTGTGATTTTTTTTAGCCAATGAATCCAACTTGATACAGATCAAACAGGAAGTCCAGGATTACCTTACCTTAAATCAGGGCGATGAGACTACAGACATGACACAACTGAATGCTCTCAAGGCAGTCTTAAGAGGAACACCATTTTCCTCACTAGTGCACAAAGGAAAAAAGTGGTAGAAGAATGTCTTACCATAGTTAAAGAGTAACACACTAGCATAGGTACATAAAACACAGACAAATGATGTTCAGATACCACAACTACTAACAGTGCCCCACAAACTTGCTGACTTGGACTTAAAAAAAGGTGGTGTTGCTGAAAATTTCTTTGCCCCTTTATGCCTACCACAACTAACTGAGAAGGAAAAAATAATGTTAGACACCCTAGTCACTGAAGAGGGGGTAACCACTCCTATTCTAAATTTGAAGAACAGTAAGTTTGCTTGCCAAGACGGATTCCCAGAGGAGTTTTATAAAACTTGCAGAGAAGGTATACTAATACCATTTACAAAGGCCATTACATGGGGCACAGAAGATAAAACCTTCCCAGATGAATGGAAAGAGGCAGTCATCACTATAATCCTGAAGCAGGGGAAAGAACCCAGCAATGTGGATCATACAGACGAAATCTTGCTCATAAATATGGAACAACAACTAATGACTGCCATACTGGTGATCAGACTCCAAAAAGTGATCTGCAAAACATCCATTGGAACCAGACATGCTTTATCCCAAAATTCCAGTCATTTGATAATGTACACCGACTACTGAATGTCACTTAAGAAGTGAAACACTCCAACATAAATGATCTGGCCATCTCCCTTGACACAAAAAAGGCATTTGACCATCTTAATAGGAAACTCTTGTTTACCCTGCATAAATCTGGATTCATACCCAAATTGCTGTCCTGGATCAATGCCTTCTATACAAAACCAAGAGCCCAAGTGAGAGTAAATGGTATATTGTCCCCTTTCTTTGAGTTCCAGAGGGGCACCTGGAAGGGTAGCCCACTCTCTCCTCCTCTCTCTCCCTTGGGATTGAACTCCTAGCAATTGCTGTAGTGGCCAACCCAAATATAAAAGTCACCTCTTGCAACCACCACGGGTAGAAAATCACATTGTACACAAATGACACTGCTGTTTATCAGTGACCCAGCTAATTCTATGCCACCCTGGAAAAATACAGCTCAGTCTCAGGGTTTAAGATAAATCATGACAAGTTTGAAGCTTTTAAACTCAGTGGGGTGATATCAGCACAAATAAAATGGGCTGTACCTTTTAAGTGAACCACCAAGGGATTCTGATACCTGGGCATACAAATTCAGAAGGACATATCAAGCCATTACAAGGCAAACTATGAACCCCTTCTGAGGGAGATTACCAGTGATTACCACAGATGGGCCTCTCTTCCTTTATCTGTGGGGGAGAATGGTACAAACAGTTTAAATGAACATCTTGCCCCACCTGCTCCATTTCTGAATGTTCCCCTCTGTGATACCACTGACAGTATGGCATCAGCTAGAGAAAGCTGTACATAAGTTTATTTGGGGAAATGGTCACCTATGGGTCCGATTGGCCCGACTTCGAGAGAATAAAGACAAGGGAGGCTTGGGACTACCCAGTTTCAAATATTATTATTGGGTTGCACAAGACAAGTCACATCAGTTTTGCAGTGCTTAATTCAGCAAAAGGAGACAGAATGGATGGATTTGGAGGTTTCTAGCCTCCCAGTCAGCTGGCAGGCTTCCCTACTCCTCTCACACCCCACACAGGCAACCTTCAAAAATCTAGCTAATCCGTAGGTGAAGCACACCCTCAAAATGTGGGACATCATGAGACAACACCTAAGAAACATCAATGAAATCAGCCCTTTACCGGGCCTCAAAAATACCCAATAATGTTCAACACAGCCTTCTGACCCAGGAGTCAATGAATGGGAGCTTAAGGCTACCCTGACACTAAAACATTTGAAAAGCCAGGACTTGACTTCTAAAACCTTCCCACAACTCCAGGCGTGGTTTGGCCTGGATAGGGTGGAATTATTTAGATATGTGCAACTGAAATAATTCAGTTATGCAACCACAAATAAAGACTCACATGCTGTGACCCCGACACTCCTAGAAGAATTTATCAAATCTACAAGCGAAATAGGGATACTCTTAAAGTCAGTTACTGGACTTAATGCATTGTTATAAAAACTTTGAGCCATGGGCATTGCTGAATGTCATGGAGTACAGAGCAAAAAGATGCTCATAAAAAGCCAGTACTCCCAACCAAATAAAAGCTCAAGTGGTCTTTATTGTACCAAACTCCACAGAACAAGTGCAACAAAGCTCCTGGCAGAGGGAAGCTGGTGTTCCAGTTGAAGACAAACTGTGGAAAAAGCAATTGGGGTGGGCAATAAAACCACCATCTCCTCAGGGCATAGGGAGTTCAACTAGAAAGTCCTGTTGTGATTCTTCCTCACATCTGCACACACCAAACACTACACTTGTAACAGATCTGACAGGTGCTGGCGGGGCTGCAACCAGGAGGGTATACCAAATCGTATATTCTGGGCTTGCCCCATTTTGGAGAAGTTTTGGACTGATGTACATGTGCTGCTGGTTCAGGTCCTGCCGGTGGACATCCTGAAAACTTTTGTGGCCCTGACCCTGGGAGCATAAACTCATAAAACAATACAAAAAAAGAGAAGTTTAGATATACAAAGTTATCATAGGTATAGCCCTTTAAGCTATCATCAGCAAATGGCTTAACTCTCTGCCACCCCACTCAGGGCAATGTGATTAATAGATTAAAGGATATTCAATGCATGGAACTGATTACAGCTACCTTTATGTTACAGGAGGAAATAGCCAGGAGCAGAGAGTCAACCATGGATGAAATCCTGGAAGATATGGACATGCAAACACCCAATGAACCTGTATTCCCCACTTAATCATTTGGACATTTTCATCTGGTATACTTGTCTACGTACTGTCATACATGTTCCCCTACTTTTTACCTGCTACCCCATCTCCTCTCACTTACTCTTGGACACCCTTTCACTTTTCCTCCTCTACCCTTGCAGCTGTCTCTGCCTCTCCCTCTTACTGCACTTCACACTTGATTTGTTCCTCCTTGTTTCCCCCCGAGGTTAAAACCACCTCCCCATCCTTGTCTAAACTGCACAAAAAAATGTGTTTCAAATATTGTCTAATTTACTTTAAGATTGTTACTTAGTGTAGTTGCTTTCTTATACCTACCATGTAATTTACTGTTTAGGATTGTTTTACATTCTCTCCCCTTCCCCTTTCCCCAGGACGCATCTGGAAATGAGCTGGTATCAGCTTAGTATGCTCTTCCTGGGGAAACGTTTGAAATAAATATTAACTAAAATACACCGGAATTATGCTAATATGCCTTCTCAGCACAGATGGCTTTTATTCATTCTTGTACGGTGTTTACATGTATCAATAAAATTCAATGACAAGAAAGTTAAACAAAGATCCTGTTTATAAAAGTAATGTACTGTAAGTATTGCACAGAAAATATTAGCCAGCAAATCTTTCTTGGAATCCAACATTTGTAAATATAAATCTTCAGACGTGAACTTTCAGCAGCAGTGTAGGATGAAGCCATGAATACACAAAGACGTGGTGCACACAAAGCTACAGTCCAAAGTGGATAGCAAATAAGAGCCATTTATTGGGCCAAGTGAAACAAGACAGACTACATCAGAAACATCCCCAGCATTTTGAATTGAAATTAATTCTTCAGTAGAACCATAATACACATGTGCAGTCCCTGTTATTCACACAGCGGCTGGCCGAGTTGATAAGAGAAAGGTCTGTGCTGGTCATCATTCCCTGTTCTGTCTGCCAAGTCCATAGGCATTTTTGGGTGAGTCAGGTACTGAATAGGGGGTGGAGGAGGTGGTGGGTGTTGAGTGGATGAACTGGGCTGGAGAGCGGGATGTCATTTATTTTACATCAGGATCCAGAGATGTCTCTTGGCTGATTAAAAGCATCCTACTGCAACTTCTAAGGGTTCCAAAACCACTCAGCTTTACTTCTTAGATCTCAAACCCTAAGAAGTCATGATGAGACACACTTGCTTAGCCAAGAGACCACTCCTGAACCCTCTTTTACTTATATGATAAAGCATCTCAGAAATAGTTTATTAATATAACACAAGCTACTTCCTTTATGGCCTGTCTGAACCTTTGATGCTCTATGGTTAATTTTGTCAAGATTAATTCTATTTTTACTTATTATAATCTCAGAGTAACCATTTGAGCTCAGAGCTCTTTACATAGGTTCCACATCAGGAATTTTCAACGCAACACTTAGCTGAGTTAGTACAGAGGATTGCAATATACAGGGTATACATTAGGTAATATATAATAAAACACAGTACAAGTCTTAATCAAGGTAGAGGGGCTTCAACATACATTCAGGTTACAATGCCCAATGGTGAATACCTGTCAGTTGTCAGCAATGAGGGTGTTTAGAAAGGTGCTAAGTGCAAGGGTTGGGGGGGGAGTCCCAAGTGCCAAGAGCAATGAGAAGGGGTGGCAATTGGTTAGCAGAAGGGAGGGAGGAGGGACTAGCATGGAGGCAGATGGTGAGTGCGACAGGAGGGGGGTGGGGAAAGGGAGGACAGGCTCAGGTGGGTGGAGGATTAGGAATTGTGGTGCTATGGGTGGAAGTAGTGATGAGGATGGTGGGACGGTGGAATTAGTGATGACAGTCACAATGGGATTTGTTTATCATATGGTGTTTGAGGTGACCTTTGAAAGAAACCAATGTGGGTAGGCGCGCAATATTTTCCTGTAGGGAGCTGAACCAAAGCGGAGCATGGTGAGCAAAGAACCTTTGTCCTTGAGAAGTTCAACATTTTGGGGTTATGAAGAACTGGTGATTGGAGTTTCATGTGTGCCGTGGCTTTATGCAAGGTAGCAGAAGTTGTTGGACCCCTGGCGGAAATGTACCAAGGCAGATCTTTCTGGACAGAAGGCAGGTTTGGTATTTTAACTGGTCATTAAGAGTGAGCCAGTGTGCTTTGGTGTAGAGATCACATGTGAGTCAGCCTGTACGCACCTAAGGTTAACCAGCAGGCTTTGTCTAATGCAGTTTTTAAGTGCCGGAGGGTTGTATCAGTGGCAGAGCCATATATGGGTAGGCCGTAGTCCGCAAGGGAGCCCACAGAACTGTGAACAGCTATTCTGAGGGCTTCAGGTGTCAGACTGCGCTTGTGATGGTATACCAGTCCTAGACACTTATTGACAGCTTTGGCCATGTTATCAGTATGGAGATTATATGAAAGCAAGTTGTCAAGGGTGATACCGAGGTACTTAAAATGTTAAACAAGTTTGAGAGAGGCTCCATTGACATTACATATTGATAGAGGGTCATTAAGGTGCTTGTTTAAGGAGCTGGAGAACAGCCTAGTTTTAGTTTTTTTGTAGTTCATAATCAACTTATGGTCTAAGAACCACTTCTCAATACATATGAAATCACTTTGGAGTTGCTGTTCCAGAGTACCGGGATCTGGGCCATGTGTGAAAACAACTGCATCATTAGCGTATAGGAGGATGTGGCACTGGCTGGCTTGAGGTTGACTATTCAAGAATAAACTGAATAGGAGAGGACCCAGTATAGACCTATGTGGAACAATTGAGCAGACAGGTTTGCTGTCCGATAGGGTAGATCCTATCTTGACTTGCTGGGATTGGCAGTGCAGGTAACTGCAGAACCATGAAACTGCCTAAGGTGCATGGCCAGTAGCAGCAAGTTGCTCAGTTAGGAGGGCATGATTAACCGTATTGAATGCCTTTGTTAGGTCGATAAAGATTGTTTCAGTAAGCTGACAAAAATCAAGCGATTTATGGATGAAGCCCATGAATTCCAGTAGGGCTGTGGTGGTGCTGTTCCCAGTCCTGAAGCCATGCTGCTCAGGGCAGAGAAGCTTGTACTTGTCCAGGTAGTCAACGAGTTGGTCCGCAACAATACGTTCCAGGGCCTTTGAGAGTGGTGGCAGTATAGAGATGGGTCTGTAGTTCTCGGTCAGGGTATGGTCCCTGCTCTTGTGAACATGAGTGACCACTGCAGCTTTCAATTTTTGAGGGAATACTGCGAGCTGAAGTGATAGACTGAGGATGTGAGTGAGAGGGGACAGGATTTCTTCCAGTGAGATCAAGATTAGTTTCAGATTGAGGGTGTCTCCACTGAATCTCCCCTTACTGAACATCTTCCTAAGGTATTTTCTGGCTTCCCAATTGAAATAGTCTTGAAGCAAAAAGGGGATGCTCTAGGGTCAGTGTGCGTGCAAAAGGGTTGTTGGGGAGGAAGAAGCTAGAAGGGAGGACATGACGGAGGTCAGTGAAAGCAAGGTTGAAAGTGTTGGCTATAGTTTTTGGGTCTAGGATGGGGGAACCATCTACGCTGATCATAGTAGGAGCAGTTTTAGGTTCACAGCCGGTGACTTCTTTAAGGTTTGCCCAGAATCTTCGACCATCCTTCCAGTTCTTGGACAGGGCCTCCTTGTAGTATTGGTTTTTGGCTATTCAGATTATTCTGGTACATATATTCCTGGCTTGTTTATAATTCAGGATGTCAGATTGCCTCCCTGTGGCTCTAGCTAGATGCCAGAGACGATCTCTAGATTTCATAAGTTCCATGATGTCAGGGTTCATTAAGGGGTTGAAATGGCATTTGATTTTATGCTTTTAAGGGGAGCATGGGTGTCGCAGATTGTGCTGAATAGAAGGACGAAGTGGTCCAGTGCACTATCTACATCAGGAGCCCCAAGTACAGCTGACCAGTTAGCGTTGAGGAGAACTGCTTTCAGGCGGTCAGCATACCAGGCCTATGTACCCTGTTGGTTACTGTTCTAGGAGGTGGTTTGCTGAATTTATTGAACCAGTTAAACATAACGGGGGAGTGGTCACTAATGTCGTCTGGGAGGACAGAGGCATTGGAAGTATGCTCTGGGCGGTTAGTGAGTACCCAGTCAATCAGGGTGCTAGTGCCCATCCTGTAATGTTTTACCTTTTGCGTGAGTAAGCTGTGCATCATTTATGTGGTCTGTTTAGTGTCACAGTCAGTGGACTGTAGTACTGGTTAGAGCTTTTTCCTATACAGCTGCACAGCAGGGCACTGGCATGCATGTCCAATACACACCTGGGAGTGCCTGATGGAAATGTCTTCATCTCACACTTAGCTGTTTACCTTGCTGCTCACACTCTGTTTCTCCATTGCTTCTGCTGACAGTGTGCAACTTTCTGGGGGTGGGTTTTACCAAACAGGAAATTGTACTAATGGCGTATATTTTCGGGGTGGGGGTGCAGGGGGGTTGGGGGTTGGGGTAACTGTCAGACAGGGGAGTCACTGCAGTTGAGAGTAACCGTGTATCACATCGAGAAAGTCCCTCTAGATCAAACCAGTGCCACTGCAAGCTGTAATAAGGGTGTGTGTTTGTGTGTATATATATGTGTGTGTGTGTGTGTGTGTGTGTGTGTGTGTGTGTGTGTAAGTATTTGTATGAGTATGTGTGTTTATGGATGTGCTATCATTCAAACCTTAGCATGGCCCAGTACCATTGGTACTTTGATTTTTTCCTTTTATTACTTTACAGTCTATTTAACTGGCCTGGCTGACTTGATGACAGATTGCAAAGTTCCTCATAATGCGCTCAAATCAATGCACTTGCACAATTCTCAGTCCCTATGCAGTCCTGTTCTGTTCCAGCTCTGCTGCACAAGCAGCTAAAACAGTACCGTTTGTATTTGTCACTTTGAAGGTTGCTGTTAGGTCACTCACAATAGCTCAGGGCAGGTAGGCAGGTGGGCATAGCACTCACAGCTGGGAGCAACAGCAGCTGCGCTCTTCCAGTGATGACTCCTTAATCTGTTAGGTGAAACAGGAAAGGAACCAACCTATCTGGATGCTGCTCTCCCAATGGCAAATACTAGATCCTTGGTGATGGCAATGGCTGGCTTGAGGCTGGCAGTCATCTTGGGTTGATCATCAGTATTACGTAGCTCCTTTTCTCTCACATGCAGAGAAACTCATCACACAGATGGCATGCAGGCCCTTTTCAAGCCTCTGCAGTTGACATGCAGAAGCGGACTCAGTGAGACTCTTCCTTTAATTGCTCAATGCCATGCTAATGAGCTGGGTCTTTGGACACCCCCCTATGCAGCTTCTCCCATGCAGATTCAATCTCGAGAACTGCAAAACAACTTGTGAACCCTTTTTTTGCCCTAGCCTGTAACTTTGATATTTCTATGCCAGTTTTGCTCAGACTTGACTTATACTTCAGCATTTGTCTTTGGGACCCTAACATCAACCCTGCCCCTGTTCAGGCACCATTTTTAACCTGTACTGCAGATGCCAGATACTTACATGCCCCACCTCACAAACTGAGGAACCAGCCAGGGAAGGGTTCTTATAAGTGTTCAGGCACAGGAACTAACAGGGTCTCTTAAAGCAGCTGCTAAACACAAAAACTATGTACACCTTCACAATTCACAGCATTCACCCCTACAGCTAAGACCAAAATGGTTTCATACAAATAGAAGAAAAGCATTCTATACACAAAGGGAGAGAGAACAAGAACAGAGGGAGGGCAGGGTATAAAACATGGAAGGTCATACTCACAAATGCCCTCAGTCTGGGAAATTAGGTTCCAGACCTGGAAGCCTTGATGACAGATGCAGACCTTGAAATAGCATCAATAACAGAGACATGGTACTCTGCTAATCACAGCTGGGACGTCAATGTACCGGGCTATACACTGTTCAGAAGGGACAGGGAAGGCAAAAAGGGAGAGCGGGGGGTAACCCTGTACATCAGAGAAAGCATAAAGGCTACAGAAGTACAGGGAAGACAGGGGGAGGCCAAGGCAATGTGGGTCACCCTTGAACTAGGGAATGGCACAGCAATACGTACTGGGGTGTACTGCAGACCTCCGGCACAGAGGTAGGAAGTGGACAAGGTACTAATGGAGGAAATTCACGACGTGGCAGCTAAAGGTGAAATCCTACTGATGGGGGATTTCAACATGCCAGATGTAGATTGAACCACCCGGGCAGCTGCTTCAGCCAGAAGCATGGCCATCCTGGAATCCCTGCAGGGGGTTGGACAACTGATGCATGAGCCAACCAGAGACAAATCGATTCCGGACCTGGTATGGATCAATGGAAACAGAGCCAAACGATTCCAGGTGGAAGGACAGCTGGGATCCAGTGACCACAACGTGGTGTGGTTTGTCATGGAGACAGGGACTCAATTAAGCCACACAAGGGCAAAAGTATTAGATTTTAGGAGGGCATATTTCAGTGAAATGGGTAGATGTTTAAGAGCAGCCCTGGAGAAGAGAGAGGTAATGGAGGGAGTGGAGGAACAGTGGGAGAAACTAAAAGGAGCCATAGTGGAGGTATCTAACCAATGCATTAGGATAGTGGCCAAAGGGAAAAGAAGAAGGAAACCACTATGGTTCTCTAAAGAGGTAGCAGACAAAGTAAGGGCTAAAAGAGCAAGTTTCAGGAAGTATAAGGGAACCCAAAGGGAGGAGGACAGGGAGGTGTATGTTGGATGTCTAAAGGGAGCAGGGAAAGCTGTTAGGAGAGCCAAGGCACAGACAGAGGAGGGTTTAGTGAAAAAAGGGGACAAGACATTATAGGTACATTAGTGATAGAAGAGAAACCCGGGGATTGTGATGCTCAAAGAGGAGCAGGGACAGTGTAAGAAGGGGGATCTCGACAAAGCAGAAATACTGAACAAATACTTCTGTTCAGTATTCACTAAGGAGGGAGAGGATCAAGGACCACAGTTGAGGAGAACAGGGAATGGGGGGGGGGAGTGAACACCAGTCTATTCACAGTGGAGAGAGTTCTGGAGAAACTTACAAAGCTGAAGGTGGATAAAGCCATGGGGTCAGACCACATACACCGAGGATGTTAAAGGAGCTTGAGAAGGGAACTAGACTCTGGCCACCCTGTTCACACAGTCACTCAACACAGGTGTGGTTCCAGAGGACTGGAGCAGGGTGCATGTAGCCGTACTGCACAAAAGTGGCAGTAGGGAGGAAGCAGGGAACTACAGGCCAGTCAGCCTCACCTCAGTGGTGGAGAAAATCATGGAGACACTGCTGAAAGAAAGGATAGTGGCACACCTGGAATCCAGTGGTGCCCAGGATCTGAGGCAACATGGATTCATAGCAGAAGGGTCTTGTCAAACAAATCAGATAGATTTTTTGATTGGGTGACTGTGGAACTGAATCAGAGAGGGGTGGTAGACATCGCCTACCAAATTCCAGCAATGCTTTTGATACCGTCCCACACAGAAGGCTGGCTGACAAGATGAGTAGTCTGGACATTGGGCGTAAGGTGATACATTGGGCTAGAAACTGGCTGACAGACAGAAGCAGAGGGTGGTGGTATATGGGATCCAATCCAGGGAGAGAGAGGTGATGAGCATAGTACCACAGGGATAAGTACTGGGACCAGTCCTGTTCAATGTATTCATTAGTGACATTGCAGAGGGGCTGAAAGGAAAGGTCTGCCTATTTGCAGATGACACCAAGATGTGCAACAGAGTGGATACTCCAGAAGGGGTGCAGAAAATGAAGAGGGATCTGGAGAAGCTTGAAAGGTGGTCAGAGGTGTGGCAACTGAGGTTCAATTCAAAAAAGTGCAAGATGATGCACCTGTGTAGGGGAAATCCTGGGGAGAGCTACAGAATGGGGAGGGAGGTGCTGACTGTCACCAAAGAGGAAAGGGACCCATGGGTTATCATATCTGATGGCCTTAAGATATCAAAGCAGTATGAAAGGGCTGCAGGGAGGGCCAGTGGCATGCTGGGGTGCATAGGCAGAGGCATTACTAGCAGGAGACTGGAGATGTTGATGCCAGTGTATAAAACACTGGTAAGGCCTCACCTGGAGCACTGCATGCAGTACTGGAGACCACGCATGTGTAAGGACATAGACAAGGTAGAGGCTATCCAGAGAAGGGCCACAAAGATGGTGCATAGCTTGCATCACAAAACATATGAGGAGAGACTAAGAGTCTTCAATACTGTATGTACTCACTGGAGGACAGGAGAGAAAGGGAAGACATGATAGAAACTTTCAAATACCTCAAGGGCATAAACAATGTGCAGGTGGGGGATCTTATCCAATGTAGAAAAGACATCAGAACGAGGGGACACAATATGAAATTGGAGGGGGGGTAGATTAAGAGGTAACGTGAGGAGGTTTTTCTATACAGATAGGATGGTGGACGCTTGGAACAGTGTGCCACAAGAGGTGGTGGGGGCAAGCACAGAGGAGGGGTTTAAACATGCCTGGGACAGGCACAAGGGAACATTGGGTGGGGAGGGAGTGATGAAAAGCCACTGACCACTTAGGGTCAGTGACAGCATACAAGTTTAGGGCTTATGGGCAGACTAGATGGGCCTAGCGGTCCTTATCTGCCAACAGTTTCTATGTATCTATGTAACCCATGGAATAAAGTAACACAGGAGATCATAACTAGCAAGGATAAAACCCAATTCAAAAATAGGTTAGGCTACTATTTATTGGATGGGAAGTTTCTGTCCTATTATGGATGATGGATAGGAGCATTAATGGGCCAACCGCCTCCTCAGCTCCTTACACCTTAGTATGAACCATCGATAACATTTATTGGCCACATGATATGCAATTTTGTCCCTCATGGGGGACACACCATATTTATAGTTATAACTCACATATGGGGCTTAATCATAGGGTCCCTAAGTTATGGGGAGATCTCTACTCATATGCTACTACTCTCTATAACATACACAGTATACAGCAGTTACACTAACATACAGCACTTTAGTAGGGTCCCCGATTTACTGGGAGTGCTCTACACAGATCTTCTCATCCTCTGCAGCTACTTACAAAACTTTCCACACATCCTAACTGCTTTCACTGAGAGCTGGGCATTTGGCCATAATAATTCATGACCCACCCTCTAGTACACCTGAACTCTGCTCTTACTTTCTCCTCCGGAATGCCTGATCTTTCTTGGACACATCTCTCCAGGCATCCATGCAACCTACCCTCAGCTCCAGCTTACTGTGCAGAAAAACACCTTGTGTCTTCTGGAGCACAGACACATATCTTGGCAGGCCATGTTCAGCAGGCATATGGGACCCCTCACAATTAGAGTAATCTTGACAACTGCTGATTGAGGATTTCTTCAGGACTCCCCTAATGGCTCCACTGTCATTGCCTTGGCTGCCTTCCTCCACCATCTTGGAACCTGGAATGCATTCTGACGAACCTCCTGGAGACTCCCTTGAGGATGAGCTACACTTTTCCATCTACATTCTCATCCTCTGGCTGTGAGATAGTGGGGCCCCTGAGCTCTCAATTCTCTGTACTCCTTTTCTTACCCTCTCTCTCTGTTCTCAGTTCTCCCTTTTCCTGTTCTCTAGATTTTTCTTACATGCTTTCTTCCTTTTTCTTAGTTTCCATACTGCCTCTGTCAAAAAGCCACTTCCTTTCCCTCAGGGGGAGAGAGCTGCTGGACTCTTGCTCTTTCTCTCTCTCGGGTCAGGATCTCTGCACCCATCTAAGCTGTAAATGGCTTAGCTCAGGAACTTGGAACAGACCGAGCATCTGCATGCCTCTCTCCTTTATCAGGGGTGGGAGTGGCAAGCAACGACCAACAGTAGCCAGCCACTAAGCACATGTACAGGGCATGCACAGTGACTTAGCAGACTAGCAACTGCTGGGGGAAGGGAACCTGGAATCTTCCCGGACTCAGGGTGCTTATGTTAACTATTACCTCTTTAGTAACTGACATCAAACAGGCAGGAGGTGAGAGACTGCTTATCACTGTAAATGGCAGTGATTTAAAAAAGATGTATAAAGTGTGCCATACTTTCAACAACCTATTCATTATCATGCCCATCCGCTTGTATGGCAACTGCACATACAGCCATGCTCACATGTAACTCAGTAAGTTTACCAGACATAAAATAAACTTAACAGTCTCCATTTGTTTGACACAGTACAGTAGTTGTATTGCAGCTTCTACTGTACTTCTGTAGTGTAAACCACACTCTTGTGCAAATCACACTGTGTGTACACATGAAGGCAAAACAAAAACCAAAAAATACAAAAAAGGAGAATATGTCAGTGTGTGCCAGGTCTAGTGGTATCCTCTAGAGGCACCTATTTGGTGAAAAGACAGTTTGATATTATGTTCAGCCTTTTTATATTTTTGTAATGTTTCTTCTTTTCTTTAATATCCCTATTTTTAAACATTTCCTTGTAACCCATTTTATAAGCATAATAAGACACTCTGGGGTGTGCACTGTGCTACATTTTCAAGAGTTAAAGGCACTCTGCCTACGGCCCTGTGACTTATCATGCCCCTGGACATGTCACTAGATCAGTGCAATGCACAACCTATCATGCCTCATTGCTTGCACAGTCTCCACTGCTTAGAACAGAATACAAAAACATAAGAATGGAAACAGTCACAATATGCCCGTCAAGGTAGTCTCCTTTTTTTTTTTTTTTTTATTTAGTTATTTAACCAGGTATAGCACACTAAGCTGAAAGCTTTTTTACAGGAGCAACCTGTTCAGGGTCACACAGTATGCAAGTGAAAGCTGTGGGATTCAAACCCAGATCTGGTCTGCTGGATGTCACCAAATTTGCAGCTCAGAGCCTTAGACCACTGCGCTATACTGCCTCCTGCACCTCAACCAGGGGTTAAATTGGGTAGGAACCCAGAGGAACATACTATACCAGCTAACATTAGGCACAGTCCTGCTATCTGCACTTGCAGAAACCAATATCGCTTCCACTTACTACTGAAAGCAGTATGTACCTGTTCCTAGCTTTGAACTCTGACATTTTGTCTACTCGGTGTATAAACGTTGCCTCTGCACCTCTCTTTTGTACAAATGCTCCACAGTTTTTGTACATCTGTTTCTATCTTAGGTAATTTAACTTGCTGTATTATTATTATAACGTGCTGTCATATACTGTATAGTCTTACTTGTATTCGCTGGGGTCGTGCCCGAAAATAGGCAAATGTTTGTGTAGTGCACCCTACCCAGTTAACAAAAACTAACGTAACTAAATAAATAAATAAACTTAGTTCTACCAGCTCTTGCGGAATTGTATCAGAGTTCAGCACCTCTGTCTTTCTCCATCAAATACTATAGGAAAGGTCCACCACATATTAATGACAGCTACACAAGCTATAAATTCAGAGATGAAAGTTCCCCCACTTAAACATTTCCAGCCTCACATGTTTATCTACTGTAATTGATGCTGAAAGGATTCAATGATTACACAATTACACAGTCCAGTAGGTCATTCCAAATGTCCACCATCCTCTTTGCAAAAACTTCCCTTCTTAACTCTGTTCTGAAATTTTCTCCCCTGAGTTGCAGCTGGTGCCCCCGTGTTCTTTCACTGTGTGTGTTTGAAAGCTGGGCGAAGAGCTTTGCACAGTCATTCATCCTTGCATGATTTAAATACAAGAATCATATCCTTTTTTCTTTCAAGAGAAAAGAGGGAGGCAGTATAGCGCAGTGGTTTAAGGCTCTGAGCTGCAAACCTGGAGAAACTGGGTTTGTAATCCCACAGCCCCTACTTGCATACTGTGTGACCCTGAACAAGTCACTTAACTACCCTGTGCTCCCAGGTTGCACCTGTAAACAAGCTTTCAGCTTAGTATGCAACTCCTGATTAAACAACTGGAAAAAAAAAAAAAAAAGAGATTCAAGTCTAAGAGCCTCTTCTTATGACCCTTACACACCTCATGCCAATGACTATCCTTGATGCCTTCCTCTGCACCTCCCTAATCCTTCCAATAATACCTCTCTGATATGGTGTCCAGAACGGTACTGAGTACCTCGTATGTGGTTGCACCAGTGCACAGAGCAGATACAAGAGACCTTTCTCTAATTGTGAAGTTTTTCCTACTACAGTGCAACTTAACTGATTGCATTTTGACAACATCAGCACACTGCTCCTTAAAAAGGTTTCTGTTGATGGTGCAACCGAAATCTCTCATTATCTACTGATTTTATTGTAGTACCATTAAGCTCTCCCCTTTGGATTTCTGTTCCCCAGGTGTATTACTGCACACTTGACAGCAATGACATTCATTTTTGATTTTACTGTTCATTATTCAGGATATCAAGATCTTTCTGGAGAGAAACATAGACTTTGATGGCAGATAAGGACCGCTTGGCCCACTCAGTCTGCCTATTTCCCTACCTATTATATAAGCTGCAGATCCTAGTTTTACCAACAGCCTACTTCCTCCTACCTTGCACTAGAATTGCATTATGTCTGTCCCATGCATTCTTAAATTCCCTCACTGTTTTTGATCCCACAACCTCTTCAGGAAGGCCATTCCATGCATTCACCACCCTCTGTGTGACAAAATGCTTCCTCACATTGCCCGTAAGTTCCCTCTTCTGTCTTCAAATTGTGCCCCCCTGTTCTTGCACATCTCTTTTTCTGAAAGATGCTACCCTCTTGGACTTTGTTGATTCCCTTGCGGTACTTGAAAATTTCTATCATGTCCCCCCTCTCCCTCCTTTCCTCAATGGTATACATATTAAGTGTTTTTAGTCTCTCTTTGTATGGCTTCTGGTGCAGACCCTGCACCATTTTAGTTGCCCTCCTCTGGACTGCCTCTATCCTGTCTATGTTCTTGTGGAGATTTGATCTCCAGAACTGCAAGCAGTACTCCAGGTGGGGTCTCACCAACTGTCCGTACAGAGGGATATCAACTTCTTGTTTTCTACTGGTGATGCCTTTCCCTATGCATCCCAGTATCCCCCAGCCCTCCTTACTGCCTTCTCACATTGCTTGCCTCATCTGATATGACTACTCCCAGGTCCCTTTCCATTTTTATTGTCGTTAATACCCCCCCCCATTGTGTACTCTTCCCTTGGGGTTTTGTTTCCCAGGTGCATTGCTTTGCACTTCTTTGCATTGAATATATGCTGCCATACTTTTGACCCTTTCTCCAACCTTGCCAAGTCATTTCTCATCCTTTTCACCCCCCTTGTGTATTAACCCTGTTGCAGATCTTTGTGTCATCTGCAAAGAGGCATACTTTTCCTTCCAGTCCCTCCACAATGTTATCTATAAAGACATTAAAGAGGACTGGTCCCAGTACTGAACCCTGTGGTACCCTGCTAGTAACCCAATTTTCTTTGGAGTGGACTCCATTTACTATTATCCTCTGCGTCCTGTTGTCCTTCCAATTTTTTACCCAGGTTACCACCCTGGGACCCAATCCCAGGCTGGCTAACTTGTTTATTAATCTTTTGTGTGGGACTGTGTCAAATACCTTGCTAAAGTCTAGGTAGGCTATGCCCACTGCCCCTTCCTGGTCTACTACTTTGGTCACCCAGTCAAAGAAATCTATTAGATTTATCTGACATGACCTTCCCACTGTGAATCCATGCTGCCTTGAGTCCTGTGCCCCGCTGACCTCTAGGCACTCAACAATTGCTTCTTTCACAAGTGATTCGATTATTTCCCTACCACTGAGGTGAAACTAACAGGTCTTTAGTTTCCTGCCTTTGTCTTGCTCCCACTTTTGTGAAGGGGAATCACATCTGCCCTCTTTCAGTCCTCAGGTACCACATCCTCTTCCCATGATTTGTTAAAAAGGGTAGTCAGTGGTGCCACTAGTTCTGCCCTTAGTTCTTTTAGAATTCTGTGGTGAATCCCATCAGGCCCCATTGCTTTGTCCGCCTTCAGTTTTAGGAGTTCTTTCAGGACCCTTTCTTCTGTGAATGGACTGGTATCGACCCCCCTATCCTGTGTGCTTCTATTATTTGGTTTAGGTACCTCCTCCTCCTCTTCCTTTGTGAATACTGAGCAGAAGTATTCATTCAGTATCTCTGCCTTGTCAATGTCACCCTCTGCCCATCCCCTTCCCTTTATTAAGTCTCACTGTCCCTCCCCGATCTTTCTTCACTCCCTAATGTACCTATAAAAGGTTTTATCCCCCTTCTTAACTGAGTTATCTATCTTTTCTTCGGCTTGGGTCTTTGCTATTCTGACTGCCATCCCTGCTTCCTTCTGCTTTAACTAGTACAGTTTTGTGTCCTGCTCCTTCTGTGTTTCCTTATACTTCCTGAATGCTATCTTTTTTCTCCCTAACCTTCCCCACCACCTCTTTTGAGAACCATAGTGTTTCTTTCCTTTGTTTGATTTGCTTCACACAAAGGCTTGTTGCCTCTGTGATGGCAGCTTTGATTTGGGGGGTGGAGGAACAATGTGGAAAAATTAAAGCCGTGCTAACCTGGATTAGTGCTGGTGCTTCAAGGCAGGGCCATATTCATAGGCCCCCAGAGCACCACCCAAATCCAGCAGCATGTTCATGCTAACCATACCAGTGCACTGATGCAAATGAAGGAATCCCTCATGAGTAACAGTGCACTGGTATATGCATAAGGTTTCAGTGGCACTAAACAGCCCACATAGTAGTGCTGTTTTATGCCACCTCAGAACCCATCTTACCGCAGTGCTAAGGCCATGCCCACACACACTCAAAGGCAGGGTGGCTGTACTGCAGCTGCGTACACCTGTGTTTAGTGGAGCTCCATCCCCTGATCTCACCTGTCATAATATATACCCACTTCTTTATTGTCTCGTGGATCTCCACCCCCAATCGCCCTGTCTATGTTCATATTGATCTCCACTGTAGTCTAGTGGACCCACTTTCCACGGTGGTGAGTGGGAAATGCTAACAGCAAATTTCGATGCTACCCACTGGCGAAAGAAAAGAGCACTCAGTAACATTGTCTTTTGGCCTCCCTCAGCCCGATCACACTGGGACACATGTATATCTACATCCCTGGTGGGTTAAGGCTCCCCCCAACAATACCCACCCAATTACCTGCTGAGGAATCGCCCATGGGGACCTCCTCCCCTGGGTCAACACTCACCCATGAAAATGTATCAAATCAGTGGCCAGCACAGCCATATGTTTTCCTACTGGCTGTCTGCTGTCTGTCTGCCACAGAGCATTATCATGAGTACGGTACTTACTCATGATTGCGCTCTGTGACAGTCAGATGGTGACCAACTGAGGAGGTGAGTGAAGGGCTGTGTTTTCATGGGGCCAGGGAGAGGGCCGGTGCAGGACAGGTGGTCCTCAACAGATGGATGTGGGGCAGTCACTTGGATAGAGGGCAATGGTGCTCAGTGTAGGTGGTGCCAGCCCACCAGGGATCTCAATATAGATGGTCTCCAAGGTGATCGGGGAGGGGGTCCTCTAAATTATCAGAAAGTTCAATACAAACATAGACCGGGTGATCAAGAGGGGGATTGGGGTTCCATTGGACACAAGGAAATGGATTGCTATTATGACAGGTGATCAGGGGAGGGAGGTCAATTAGACACCAGAGATGTTTAAATAACTCTATGGCAGGGGCAATCAGGGGAAGGGGTCCACTAGACTACCAGGCAATGTCTACTGTTCCCACCCCGCACTGGCCTAGGGGGTTCATTGCACGCACGTAAAGGAGCTCATAATTGGCATGCAGATGGCCCCTTAGTGCCTTGAAGGCCCAATGGGCTCAATTACATGCCTGGGGTGCATATGGCTAATAAGGGCCCTGGCAACATCCCATTTTGGGCACGCTAAGGTCAGGTGAAGCTACCTCTGGCTGCAAGCTGCAACACTGGACTTAAGATTTGCAAGAAAGTGAGTAGTGCTCACAACAGAGGGAGGTGAACTTTACAATTTACAATTGTGTTTGGTTTGAAGCAGATTCCTTAGAAAAGTTAATATTCTTCAGGTGGAGGATACTTCTAACTGAAGGGTGAAATAAGCAACTTAGAATTATCAGAAAAGGCAGTCTTTCAATCAACAGAGGAGGTGGAGTTTGCTTTACTTGTTACAATTGTTAAGATTTTACTGTTTTCTGTGTTTCTGCCCTTCTGACTTGATTGGAGTTAGTGATTGACTGTTTGCATTGCAATATTTGTAATACTGTAGTATTCACTGGGCTAAATTGTCATAAGCCCTGAATTGAGAGCAGGTTACAGGCTGTGTATTGGACCCAGACAGTCCCTAGAAGTGGAAACTGCTTTTTCTTTGTTTACCTCAGTGCCTTATAAGGCCAAGCCAGACTGTGTCAGGAAGTGCTTACATCACAGCTACTTAACAGCCAATAGCTCTGGAAGAATCTTACAGACCTTGATAAAAGTACTAATTTTAGTAGGCTCATCAGATAACCTCATAGTCTTCAGGTGAAGCTACCTCTGGCTGCAAGCTGCAACACTGGACTTAAGATTTGCAAGAAAGTGAGTAGTGCTCACAACAGAGGGAGGTGAATGTTACAATTTACAATTGTGTTTGGTTTGAAGCAGATTCCTTAGGAAAGTTAATATTCTTCAGGTGGAGGATACTTCTAACTGAAGGGTGAAATAAGCAACTTAGAATTATCAGAAAAGGCAGTCTTTCAATCAACAGAGGGAGGTGGAGTTTGCTTTACTTGTGTTACAAGTGTTAAGGTTTTCAGTGCAGTAAGAGTTTAAACCCACATAGGCTAAATACTGTTTTCTGTGTCTGCCCTTCTGCACAGCTGACTTGTTTTGGGGCTGACTGTTTTCAAAGCACAAGTCACCAGGCTGTTTTGGGGCTGGGGAGGTTTACCTGTGTCTGACTTGGATGTTTGGATTTTTCTCTGTTTGATTAGCAGGGTATTTTCTCTGTCAAATTGGTTTGAAGCAGTATTACAAATTGTCGTGGATGGCATCTTGCTGACAGGAAGGCACTCATCGCATCGGTAGGTCAGAACATTTAGCTGATTGTTTTGTGAGGCACAGTTTAAGCCCAACCCTTCCCACCCTCACCCCACCCACCCCTGGAAATAGTTCATTTATACCTGGGGTTCTGACATCATTTCCTCAAGAGGGCAAGGTACACATCACTGTCATATCCTGTCTAGCACACTGCACTGACAATATAAGCATACATATTATATAAATACATATATTTCTATATAACTCACCAATCACACACACACACACACAAAAAACTAAACAAGGTAGACAGTTATGTGGGGAATAGTACAATGTAATGGCTGTGGGGCAGCAGTCTTCAGGGAGTCTTTCTGGAGGCTGAGATGCTGCCCTGTTTGCAGACAACTATCTGCCCTGAGGGAGGAAGTTACCCATCTTCAGGCTGCACTGGACAGTGGCAAGGGAACCTCCCCCATCCAGGGAGCACCACAGCCACCACCACTACCTCAGAGGTTGAAGAAAGCACAGCAGTTGGACCACAGTGGGCTCAGGGAGGGTAGGATAGTGGAACAGAGGCACACCCAGTCAGTTGTTACACTCCACAATCCATACACCATTCTGGGGAGCATAATTCCCCTATGGATGCACCCGCAGAGGAGACTAAGGAGGGTGCAGACAACTGTCACAAGGGAGGTCCTCAGGAAGGAGGCAGAGGGCACCACAGGGAAAGAAAGCAGCTCCTGGTGGGGGACTCAATTATTAGGGGATAGAACTGGGGGGAGCAGGGAAAACTGAAGTAAGGTGCCTGCCTGGTGCCATGGCTTGGAGGGACAGGAAGCACATCCTTAGGATCACGAGAACAGTTGCACGGGAGTCTGAGCTGGACATCATTGTCCACCTAGGGACAAATGACTTGGCTCATCATGAGATTAGAGCAGTGCAAAAGGACTTTGTAGAGAGTTGGGGAGGGGCTTAAGACAAGTAGCACACACAGTATCCTTCTCAGAGGTGCTGCCTGTCAGTGGCATAGTGAGGTGAGGTACTGCACCATGCAGTTTAACAAAGGTTAAAAAATGGTGTGGAGCACAGGGTTTGGCTTCATTGGGGACTGGGTTCCACCTGGAGGACACCAGCCTATACTGGCAGGATGGTCTGCATCTGTCCAGGAAGGAACAAAGTCTTTTGGGCAATCGGTTTAAATGCTTCATTGGCAAGCCTTTAAACTAGTCAAGGAGGCACTGATAAGCAGAAGGAAAATCCCATCCCCCTACAAAACAGGGTACTAAATGAGAAAAGACCAAGGTAGAAAGGTCAGTGGGTGTTGCCGCTACAGAAGGTAAAGCCATCAAAAAATGGAGAGCAATGAGTACCAATGCCCGTAGTCTGTGTAACAAGCTTCCTGAATTAGTGGCTTTGATGGAGGAGGAAGATCTGGATGTTGTGGCAGTCACAGAAACATGGTACACACAGAACCATGACTGGGACGAAAACATACCAGGATACACTATCTACAGGAGGGACAGGGAGGGTAAAAGAGGAGGAGGAGTAGCTCTCTACATAAGAGAAGAAATCAAAGCAACAGAACAAAAGGGTAAACAGGGAGAAGAAGAAGCACTGTGGGTCAATTTGGAGGCAGGCAATGGCACCACAATCCGCACAGGGGTTGTATACAGACCCCCCTCTCAGGGGGAGGAAATGGACAAGGAAATGATAGAAAGTATACTTAGAATGGCAGAAAAAGGGAGATATTGCTGATGGGTGATCTGAATATGCCAGATGTTAACTGGAGTGCAGTTGCAGCAGCCACTTCTAAGAGTGGGGTTATTCTGAATGCCCTACAGGGGGCATGCCTTAGACAACTAGTATTGGAGCCCACTCGAGAGGGAGCAATCTTAGACCTAGTTCTCTCAAATGGAGATGAAGAGGATCACAGATGTAGAAGTGGGTAGCCATCTGGGAACTAGCGACCATCAAACAGTATGGTTCACAATAAACACAGCAATAGAGTCAAGCCATACAAAGACAAAGGTACTGGATTTTAGGAGGGCTGACTTTGCCAAAATGGGTGAGTGCCTAAGGAATGCACTAGCAAATGGGCAGGAAGGAGGGGTGGAAGAACAATGGGGAATAATAAAAACTGCCATCACAGAGGCAACAAGCCTTTGTGTAAAGCAAATAAACAAAACGAAACGAGGTAAGAAACCACTATGGTTCTCAAAGGAAGTGGCAGTGAAGGTTCAAGAGAAAAAGAAAGCATTCAGGAAGTACAAGGAATCACAGAAGGAACAGGACAGAGAACTGTATCAGTTAAAGCAAAGGGAAGCTGGAAAGGCAGTCAGAACAGCAAAGGCCCAAACCGAGGAAAAGATAGCCAACTCAGTTAAGAAGGGGGATAAACCTTTTATAGGTACATCAGAGAACAAAGGAAACACAAGGGAGGGATAGTGAGGCTTAATAAAGGGAGGGAGGGTGGGCAGAGGTGACTGTGAAAAGGCAGAGATACTAAACAAATATTTTTGCTCAGTATTTACAAAGGAAGAGGAGAAGTACCTAAAACAAACAGTAGAAACACTCTGGATACAGAAGTTGATACCAGCCCATTTACAGAAGAAGAGTTCTGATAGAGCTCTTAAAACTGAAGGTGGACAAAGCAATGGGGCCTGATGGAATTCATCCCAGAATTCTAAAAGAACTAAGGATAGAACTAGTGACACCACTGACTACCCTCTTTAACAAATCATGGGAGGATGGGGTGGTACCTGAGGACTGGAGGAGGGCAGATGTGATTCCCCTTCACAAAAGTGGGAGCAAGGCAGAAGCAGGAACTACAGACCTGTTAGTTTAACCTCAGTGGTAGGGAAAATGATGGAATCACTTCTGAAGGAAAGAATTGTTGGTATCTAGAGGCCAGAGGGCACAGGACCCAAGGCAGCATGGATTCACAGAGGAACCAGACAAATCTGATAGATTTCTTTGACTGGGTGACCAAAGTAGTAGATCAGGGAGGGGCTGTGGACATGGCCTACCTTGACTTTAGCAAGGCATTTGACACAGTCCCACAAAAGATTAATATACAAGTTAGCCAGCCTGGGAGTGGGTCCCAAGATGATAGCCTGGGTAAAGAATTGGCTGGAGAATAGGACACAGAGAGTAATAGTAAATCGAGTCCACTCTGAAAAAAGGGGGGTTAGCAGTGGGGTACCATAGGGTTCAGTATTAGGACTGGTCCTCTTCAATGTCTTTATAAGCGACATTGCAGAGGGACAGGAAGGAAAAGTATGTCTCTGCAGATGACACAAAGATCTGCAACAGAGTTGATGCACAAGGTGGGGTGGAAAGGATGAGAAGGGACTTGGCAAGGTTAGAGGAATGGTCAAATGTATGGCAGCTTAGATTCAATGCTAAGAAGTGCAAGGTATTGCACCTGGGAAACAAAAACCCAGGGGAAGAGTACAGAATGGGGGGTGAGATACTAACAACAACAAAAATGGAAAGGGACCTGGGGGTAGTCATATCAGATGGCCTAAAGGTGGGCAAGCAATGTGAGAGGGCAGCAAGGAGGGTTGGGGGATACTGGGATGCATAGGGAGAGCATCACCAGCAGAAAACAAGAAGTTATTATCCCTTTGTACAGACAGCTGGTGAGACCACATCTGAGTACTCATGCAGTTCTGGAGACCCAATCTCAGAAAGACATAGACAGGATGGAAGCTGTCCAGAGGAGGGAACTAAAATGGTGCAAGGTCTGCACCGAAGACATATGAAGTGAGACTTAAGGAGCTTAATATGTAGCCTCGAGGAAAGGAGGAGAGGGGACATGATAGAAACTTTCAAGTACCTCAAGGGAATCAACAAAGTCCAAGAGGGTAGCATCTTTCAAAAAAAGAGGTGTGCAAGAACAAGGGGGCACAATTTGAAGATAGAAGGGGGCGGCTCAGAGGTAATTTAAGGAAGTATTTTTTCACAGAGAGGGTTGTGGATGCATGGAACAGCCTTCCAGAGGAGGTTGTGGAGTCAAAAACAGTGGTGGAATTCAAGCATGCATGGGACAGTCATAAGGCAATTCTAGGGGGTGGGGGTAGGAAGAAGTAGGCTGCTGATTAACTAGGATCTGCAGCTTATCCATCAGGTAGGGAAATGGGCAGACTGGGTGGGCCAAGCGGTCCTTATCTGCCATCAAATTCTATGTTTCTATGTTTCTATCTCCTGTGGGCCATATGCAGCCTTGAACCCTGTCAGTGCAGCAAATATCCACTGACATGGCACAATATTCAGTCAGTTAGCGTGCTGCATTAATGCATGCTAACTGGCTGAATATATCTCATAGTTGGCTGTGTGCTATTACTGGTGCAGTGCTACAGTACAGGCTGTGCTGAGCTAGCAGCAGGATTTGATTATGGGGGCTGATGTCTTTGCCTTAATATGTATTTTTTTATTTTTCTGCTAAACCAGCTTGGAGCTGGACCTTTGTGTGCATATAGTGTTAAAGTAGGAATGAATTTCTTTTCCAAGGATCCAGTGTATTAACTAATGAGACCCATTTTTGTTCAGCTTTTAAGTTCACAAACATCTCTTCCCAGTTTCACTTTTTTGTAAGGCCAATCACATGGCCTTACAATAACTTTGTTCAAGTTTTCCAAAAATGGTGGCACCAATCAATGTTATTTTTCTGCTGCTTGTTTCTTAGTAAACAATGTTATGATCATAATCATCTCAGGGCTCTCTACTTTAACAATCTGGTAAGGCTTCCCCCAATGTGTTGCCATTCTCCAGATTGCCTGAGGCTGTTGTCCACTGCTGTGTTAAGGAACTCATTACCTATTGTTGATTGTGCAGTGTATTTTGTCCACTTTATATCACCATGGTTACGATCCCCCCTAAACCTATGTCTCCATATTTGCATGCCTGTTATTGTTTAATAAGTGTATCCCTGTTTTCATTATGGTCAGATTGTCTTAGTTCTGACAAACCAAATTGGTGCAGCCTGGCCTTTTTATTTTGATCCACACTGATTCTGTGTCATTACCTACTATCTCCAGGAATGATGGTGTCTGTCTTTTCTAAAAAGGGTATAGCCTTCAACTTGTTTACTCCAGTCATTGTCTGGTGTCTCCCATGTTTCAGTGACTACTGCAATATTTATGTTGTCTATTTTAAGAAGGCTGACAAACTCCTCTGTTTCGTTCTTGAGACTTTTTGCACTGATACAGTGGAGCTTGCTGGAATGTAACACAGTGTCACAGATTCTTGCATGACAAAAGGGATTAACTGCTATTGAAATTGTCTGGTTTCTTGCAGTAAATTTGCAGTACTAGGATGCACCCTGGAGGTCTCCATTGTGTGTTTGCAAGTGGCAGATATTTTTGGATGCATTTAATTATTACTTTGTATTGTACCTGCAGTATGTGTGGGACTGTTGACCTTTTCTGCATTTAATGTTGAGGCACGCTGGGGAAAATTCCCTCCCTTTTATCCTTTACTTAACAGTTTAAAGTATGTGTTATCGTCTGTTGAATCCGTCCCCTAGGATACTGGCACCATTGTTGCTAAGCTGTAATCTGTTAGGCTTAATACAGTACGTCCAGTCTATTTTATTTTTTTTATGTCTTATTTATTTATTACTAGGATTACAAATACCTTTGAACCAAGGGTTCTTTTACAGAGGTTTCGCGTCAGCAATGGGTGCACGCAAAACAGTGGTAAGATACAATACAAGGTCAGGAGGTGAACATAGAAGCAAGCAGAGGTAAGATACAATACAGGTCAGGAGGTTCACTTAGCAAAAGACAGTACATGTGTACAGACTAGCACAGTAGTAGACGGTCAGTGGCAAATAACAGTGCACAATTAACAATATGGGTGTATATATAACAAGACACAGATACAAATGAAAACCATTCTAGGGGTGACATAAGTGGAGCAAGGGGTTGGGGATAAGAGGGAGAGGGGTGGAGAAAAGAGGGATAGGTAGTCAAGGATTTGACATTGTCATAAGTGCAAGAACAGAAAGATAAGTGCTAGGTAGTCTGGGGGTGGAGCAACAAGAGATAGGGTGATAGGGAGGGGGAGACAGGAGGAGAGAAGTGGGAGAGGGGGTTGAATGGCAGGTGGGAG
Organism: Neoceratodus forsteri; assembly: GCA_016271365.2. Taxonomy (NCBI): domain Eukaryota; kingdom Metazoa; phylum Chordata; order Ceratodontiformes; family Ceratodontidae; genus Neoceratodus; species Neoceratodus forsteri. The sequence goes on along the minus strand of CM057455.1, from coordinate 659,096,176 downwards.
ATGAGAGGGGGAAGAATGGTAGGTATGGGGTGGGAGAGAGAGATGGGGAGTAGCAGGGGATGGAGGGGCAGAGAGAAGTGGGGAGGGTAGCAAAGAAGGAGAGAAGAGGAGGGAGAGGTGAAACAAAGCCGCAAGACTAGGCAGAGCAGTCACAGCTGCTGAGGTCAGTGAGGTGCTGGTGGAGTTTACATTTGAATGGGCCAAGCTTGATTTCAGCTGCAATTTCAGGAGGATGGTTGTTTAGCAGCAGGGGTGCCCTGGTATGGAAAGCACGTTGAGCCTGGTTGGCACAGCAGAATGGAACGATAAACATTGGTTTGAGGGAACTGCGTGCTAAATGTGCAGTGACTGCGAGCAACATTAAGGCATGAGTTGCAGGGGGGTGTGAGGTTAAGACAAATTTTCTTAGCCAGTAGGCAGGTCTGGTAGGCAAGTCTAGTATTTAGATTGAGCCAGTTGGATTGCTTGTAGAGATCACAGGTATGCGTATGCTTCCCTGCACCAGTGAGAAGTCTAAAGCATTTGTTAAGGGCTGTCTTGACCCATTTTAGGGTGGTATCAATGGCAGCACCATAGAAGACAAGCCCGTAATCAGTGATGGGTAGGACTGAGGCAGTTATGGCTGCGTGCATAGCTTCTTTGGTAAGACAGCAACGGTGGCGGTAGAGGACGACCCCAATCTTGAGTTGACTGATTTTGAGATGTGTTGAACATGTGAGCTGAAAGACATTGTGCAATAAAGGGTAATACCAAGGTATTTAAACTCCTGCACTTGCTCAAGTGGCTGTTCAAGTTCATTATGTATGCTGAAGTTTATGGATCTGTATTTGCTGTGAGAGCTATGGAACAGCATGGACTTTGTTTTTTTGTAATTCATCCACAGCTTATGTTGGAGAAGCCAGGTTCAACTAGGCTGAAGCTCGTCTGTAGCATCTTGGACAGCGAGATGGGGTCAGTATAGGAGGAAAAGAGGACTGCATCATCGGCATAGAGAATTAATTTATTATTGCAAGCTGCAGGAAGAGTATTGATGAAAAAGTTGAAAAGTATGGGCCAAGGATGGAACCCTGGAGTACACCAGAGCGGATAGGAAGGGCGCTTGAGAGAGAGTCAATGATTTTGACTTTTTGGCTCCTTGCCGAGAGGTAGCTTTTAAACCATTTGGTTACATCATTAGATAGTCCAAGGGAAGAGAGTGAGTGAAGCAGGAGCTGGTGGTTCACTGTGTCAAATGCCTTGGTCAAATCAATGAACATTGCACCCAGTAGGTGGCCAGTGTCAATCGCCTTATGAATATGGCTGGTGAAGTCAAGCAGGGCAGTGGTAGTACTATGGGCTTTTCTAAAAGCCATGTTGTTGCTGGTAAAGTAGGTTCATAGGTGAAGTTCAGATCCATAAGCTATAAAGCCATATAAGGACCTATTTCTAGGTATTAATTGATGTAACTCAATTTGTTTCCCCCATATGTCTATCCAACTGGTACTTAAATGCTTCCAGTAAGTTATATTTGTTGAGGTGTTCAGACAACTGGTCAGCTACAATTTGTTCCAACACCTTGGAGAGTGGTGGGAGGATAGAGATAGGGCAGTAGTTAGAGATAAGAGACCTGTCACCACTTTTATTAATGGGTGTGACCACTGCTGATTTCCAGAGCTGGGGGAATTATTTTTGAGAGTGAGAGATTCAGAAGTTTAGTGAGAGGTTGTAGGACAATGTCAAGGGAGAGAGAGAGAGAGAGGAGTTTGAGGTCAAGGGTATCGCTGCTGAAACTGGCTTTGCTTAGCACTTTGTTAGATATCTTTTAGCTTCAGACATGGGTACCCTCTTAAAGTATAATGGGGGGGGGGTATCACTGTGGAGATTGATTTTATTATTGAGGCAGTGCCGGGAAGAGTTGTCAAAGAAGTAGGGGGGAAGTACACTGCTAAGATCAGTGAATGCGAGATTAAAGGAGTCTGCTATTTCTTTGGGGTCCTGTAAAGTGGAGCCGTTAACCTCAATCATAGTGGGGGAGGATTTGCTTGGTTTGCATGTGAGGCTATTGATGTTCTCCCAGAAGGGTTTGCTATTTCCTCAGGAGTTAGTAAGTTCCTGGTTGTAAAAGACTTGCTTGGCTCTGTGTATAGCTATTGTGCACTGGTTCCTAGCCGCCTTATAGAGCTGCATGTTGTGTGGTTTCCCTGAGTCCATGGCTCGGTGCCAGAGGTTATCTCGGTTTTGCATCATGGAGATGAGTTCAGAGTTAATCCAGTGATTAGTGGTAGATTGAGTTTTGCATTCACGTAGGTGGGCAAAACTGTTACAAACTTTGTTAAACTGGGCAGTGAAGAACTCAAGTGCTTGGTTGACACTGCTCAAGGAGTCAAGAGGTGTCCAGTCAACCATTGACTGGGCAACAAGGAATTGTGGAAGCTTTCCTTTTTTTTAGGATTCTTTTATAGGAGAAAGAGGACTTAGGTTTAGGTGCCCTGTTCGACCAGTCGCAAATAACTGGGGAGTGATCACTGAGGGCATCTGGGAGAACTTCTGTGTTAGTGATTCTGCTGGGATAAGAGGCAAGGATCAAGTCAAGTAAGGAGCTACTATCAGACTTATAATTAAATCTAGGGGGAGAGGCGACCATTTGAGTAATGTCTAGGGCAGCAATGGCATCCTTATATGGGTCGGCGTCTGGAGCTAGCCAGTTAACATTTAGGTCACCCATTACAATTGTCTCGCCATAGAAGGTTTTGTCGTCCATGATGTCTGTGATCATTTGGAAGCCTGTAACATGTTCATGCAGGGGGATGTATACTGATGCAACTGTGAGGGATTTTCCCTGCTGGCCCAGGATTATTTTAACTGCTAGGATTTGAGAGTTGTTTGCAGAGGGAGGTAATGGGATGACTAGCCCTTTAAGACTGTCCCTCAAATAAATGTTGCAGCCACCCCCTCTCTTGGCAATTCTGTGCGGTTGGAACAGGGCATAGCCTGGAATGGATACAGCATTGTCTGGGACCTTAGGAGAGAGCCAAGTTTCGTTGAGGGCTATAATGTCTGGCCTATGTTGTAACACCCAGACTTGGAGTGCATCGAGCTTAGCTGGCATGCTGCAGATGTTAAGAGTTGCCAGCTTGATGGAGCCTTGTTTCTTGTGTTGTTCATATGCCGAGGTGGGCGGACTGGGGTTTGGGTGTACATTCCCAGCTAGGAGCAGGAGGAGAAGTGCAATCCTAGCAAGATAGTGAGCAAGGAGCTTGTGAGCTGAACGCCATCTACTTCTGACTGATTTTTTAGCAGGTGTGTTACTGCAGGGCATGAGTAATTGAAGGAGAAGGGGGTACTCAGGGATGGGGAGGAGATTATCTCAGTTATTATTGAGGGAGGCTAGCATGGGAGCACAGTAGTGTGTTTTGGATGGCGGTAGGGTACACCAAGGGATATATCCCAACATAGAGTGACGATGCTGGTAAATGACGGGGGTAAAAGTACTAGTGGAGTTGAGGGGTATGAAAAACTGAAGTAGAGGCAACATTAGAAAGGTGTTTATGGACATAGCAAAAAGAGGTACAGGCGTCCAAAGCAGAGGGTAAGTAGAGAGTGCAGAGCTTATGAAATTAGGGTGGTGGAGGGGAGTAGAACAGGGCTGTGTTAGGCAACAGGGGGTGATCCTAAAAGCACAGGCCTTGACCGAAATAGAAGAGGGAGGGGGCAAAGACTGATGAATAGTGATAGACTGACCACACAATAAGTGAAATGAGACAGGAACCGGACTGGATTGCATTGGATTGTATTGAGTAAGTGAGCTTATAACTGGGCTCTCTAGTGGCTAAAAGATATAATCTGCTAAAGGAAAAGTCAGCACTTAAAAAGTCTTGCACGCTCTAAGGAATGTTAATCACTCCCTTGCAGATCATTTCAGAACCAGATGTTCATTTGATTTAGAGCTTAAAAACAACCCCGTCAGCTCTGGGGAGAGGTAATATTTCTGAAATGATAACTTTACAACCACAATTTTTTAGTTTGGTTCCCAATTTCTCAAACTCTGCCTTAATATCCGCATTAATTCTTCTGTCCACATCATCAGTCCTAACAAGTGCAATAGCTGACTATTGCTGTGCTCCTTTTAGGAGCTTTGTAATTTCTTTTTATGTTAACCACTTGAGCACCTGACATGCAGGTGACAGTGTTTTTTCCCTGACTCTTCTGCACATTGCAGCATCTGTGAATCTTTTAACTGAGTCTCTTATTACTATGGGCTATTTGTGTTTTCTGCTCAGATCATTTGCAGTATGCTGTGTATAAGCCTGATCCTGTGTATGGGGACTGGGTTTATAGGGTATTCCTCAGCTTGGACATTTATAGGCATATCAGATTTGTTAGAGGTTTATTATTGGATAGTCTGTGATTCAGCCTCTTTTTCTTCTTTTATCAACAGGTACTGTGGCCAACCATAACAATTAGGATGAGTACTCAAAGCCCAAGCTGTAAATATTTTATTTTGTGAAAACAATAAACATGCTAAAAAGGCCTCAAAATGCTACTGCCATTACAAACCATCCATTGACAAACAAATACATGATCTAAGCTGGACGACTCGGAGACCAGACAGACACCCCTACGAAATCAAGTCTCCTTGACCCTTCTTCAGGGGCTAATGTCATATTCTACTCAATTCTCTTTTAAACAGTGCAATTTAAAGGTAAGGCATTCCGTTTACTACAGTTTCTTTTAAACATATCCCCCGACACAGATAGGAACATCCTTCCACCACCAGAGCCAATTGCCATAACCCTTGTTGAGGCTCCACTACTGACCAGCCCAGGACTCCACAGCCTACCCATGTCTCACCACTGTGCTGCCCCCTGGCTTACCCCCTCTTAGCCATTTCGACATTACTTCCCTGGTACCTATCTTATCACCCACAGTGGAGGATGAAGGCTTCGGGTACTTCCTGGATGGCAGTGGTTGGAGGCCGATGGTGAGCACGGCAGGCAAGAAGGGTTTCATCTGCCCAATCATGCACCATTTTTTCCCTTAAACTCCCCTCCAAAAAAAGTGTGCTTGTGTCATCAGGTGCTGGTATTCCTGATGTGCCTCACTGACAGCAGCGCTCACTCCAATATCCCCTTCCAACTCTCTCCCCTGCACCGCGACCTGTGGTCACCCAGGTGGCAGTTGATTAGCGGACTTGCTGTCCCCCCTCCTTGGAGGAAAGCATCTGTTTGGGCACTCGAGCCTCCTCCCGCAGCTGGCTCTCTGAACCACCTTGGCTTGTTTCTGAGCCTGGGTCATCAGCACTGGGAGCAGCAGCACTACTGCTGTGCTTGCAGGCAGGCTATAGGTAGTTTTGTACACCCTCAAATGTATAATGCATTTTACTAAGCAGTTTCTGCTCCTAACAGTGGGAATAGCTGCAGAAAAATATTATGTGTGAAAAAGTTTAAAAAAAAATGTAGACTGCTATAGTGCAGCTGCATGATTATAGCAATTTATCACTGCATTTTATCACCTTGTCAATTCTCTAATCCCCCTTTAGTGTCCACTCCCTGGCCCCCCTCTTCACTGTCCACCCTCCTGCACATTTTAGTTTTATCTATGAAAAGATAGATCTTCCCCTGACTATCTTCTATTATTTTGTAGATGAATAAGTTAAAGAGTACTAGTCTCATGACTGAACCTTGTGGCACTCATTTGGTCTTTTCTATTTCTTGACCTCAAGAACGTGCCATTTAAAACCACTCTTCCTTCCTCCTAGCCGGTTGCCTGTTCATCTGATATAACCATCCAAGGCCTTGCTGAAATCCAAATACAAGATATCCTTTTCCAGGCCCTTATCCACTGCTTGTGACACAGAGTTAAAGAAGTCTATGAGGTTTGTCTGGCATGACCTCCCCTTTACAAAATCCTGCTGTCTACCATCTTGGAGTCTGTTTGTTTCCAGGAACTCTTCAGTCTGCTCCTTGATGGTGGTTTACAGGAGCTGCTTCAGAACAGAGGTAAGATTGACTGAAAAAAAAAAAAGGATTTCATGGGTAATGGTCCCTGCAATGTAGTTCTGCTGTCCCAAAAGGTCCTCAATTGTCAAAGTATTTTGTGGCTTGGGGCAGCATCACTGCTTCTCAAAGATCCAAATGTTTTTAGTGTTGTCTCTTCAATTTATTTCTTTACCCCAATGTTTCACTCTTAATTTGAACTTTTTCAAGGGGATTTACTTCAGGGTCCAAAAAATAACTATAATGTATTCTGTAATATCAAAAAATTGAACTCATGTTTACAATATTAATTTACTGATAAAATAGTTGAAGACTTCACCAATACTGCTGCGAAGCTTCTTAATTTCTTATGTCATGTTAAATGCTTTTATATTTCATTTCAACATTTTGCCATAACAGAAACAGAAACTATTGTTTAATGTTATTTAATATATGGATTTAAAAAAATATTGCTATACTAAAGCATACAAAAAAATCACCATAATGCGATCCCTCCCAGAGTGATAATAGCAAAGTTCTGGACCGATAATACTATTGTTCAGATGTGGTAATACCATTGTTCTGTAACTGAATGATAGCATTATCAGTAAAACTCAAGAACGCAAGTGCGAGTCTGGCCAGAACATCTTCCTGAGCATACCTTCCGGGTTGGCTGCTTTTTCTGTGTGGGCGGGCAGAACAGTTTTCAAAAACAAGGCAGCTCTTTCTCTTGCTTAGCGAGAGAAATGTCCATGGCAGTACCAGAACCGTGTTTTCATTGTATTTATTTATTTTTTTTTTCAATGCCTCCAACAATATCTGGTTGATCCTGCTTTCAGTCATGTCACCAGGGAAATCACATGTAAGACTCCGAGTGAGTCTTCAGTGCAGTGCACTACTCCTATTTAAGCAGAGCAGCTGTCGGGTGCCTGAAGTGAGAGTTAGATAAAGTAGTCAGGCACATGTTTTTTATGCCAGTAAATTTTATCAGATCCATATATTAACAAAAATAAAATAGGTAAGTGTGTATGACTTGGTAGTAAAACCATCTCGAGGTTCTGGGGACAAACGAACCTCTTGAGCTTCGCTCTTGAGGTTCCCTTGTCCCCAGAACCTCTTGATGGTTTTACTGCCTTGTAATGCACACTCACCTATTCATTATTCTATGTTTTATCTATTACTTTTTTACTTAGTTTGACGTTATATTATATTGCTGTATCACCACCGCCTTCAGTTCTCATGTTATTTACATTAGCAATATGCTTTCACCCTAGTGACTCTACTTTGCCGAGTGGGTACCTGTCTGTATAGAAAAAGGTACAGTATTTCAGAATGCTACTGCTTTCACTTTGGACTTTGCTTCAGTCCTATATTGTGAAAAAACAACAGTTGATTTTGTTTTAAAAACATATATTTGTCCATATGCTCATGAAGTGCTCAAGGCAATTTAAGGTTACTGCAACATTTAAAATGTCGTTTTACCATACAATGTTTAAGTTTTTGCCCTCATAGGTAATGGTTATCCATGCAGTAAGGATGTGGACCCATACTTGGCTTCCTCTTGATCCTACTGCACCTCCAACATTATGTGACGTCAGATGTTACTCTGTCGTCCACAAGTCCAACCAAGAACACACATTCAGTTGCTTAGCAACTGAAAACACACAGCTAAAACTAGCTGTGAGCAGGAGGCTGCAAAGAAGAAAAGTGCTTGGAGAAGGACTTCAATATTAACATTCACTTCATGAACATGTATTGCTCTGCAAGTTTTTTACAGTGCTGAGTGGCTTATCAAGATGTTAGGAATTCTGTTCCTTTTCAGTCAGTAATTGTAACTAGTGTACATCCAGTTATGACAGAGTTTTGGCATAAAATGGGTGCTGGGACAGCAGAAGTAGAACTTGGAAGTGTGGATTATACAGTAAATAGGGAATTCAATTCCTTACATCTTGATTTACGACATAACATAATATGGTGCAAATTGCTGCACCTCCCCTTTACAAAATCTGCTGTCTGCCATCCTGGAGTCTGTTTGTTTCCAGGAACTCTACAATCTGCTCCTTGATGGTGGTTAACAGGAGCTGCTCCACAACTGAGGTAAGGTTGACTAATTTGTAATTCCCAGGGTCACCTCTGTTTCCACTCTTATGAAGAGGCACCACATCAACCACTTTCCAATCAACAGAGGTGATACTGGTCACGAGGGAGTAAGTAAACAAATCTGCCAAGGGCACTAATAGTATCTGTCCAACCTCTTTCAGCACACTGAGGTGCAATCCGTTTGGGCCTGGAGACTTATTTCCCTTCACTTCCTCAGTCTTTAGAGCACCTTGTCTTCTGAGATCGTTAAACCACTCACGATTCTAGCACCACCCACCAAAAAGGTAGACCACAAGCTCATTAAATGTAAGAAATTTATTAAGGCAAAATATGTATACAGGCAGAATAAAAGTGCAAACCTCATAAAGTGCTGATGCACAAACTCAGGAACAACAGGCAAGGCCCCACAGACTTCGTCCGGTTTCACCCTAAGGCTTCCTCAGGTGCAATCCATCTGGGTCTGGCGACGTATTTCCCTTCACCCCCTCAGTATTTAGAGCACCTTGTCTTCTGAGATCACTCCCTTCTCCAGCTTCGTCTTAAGCTCTTCCCTGATTTTACCCCACATTCTAAGAGAGGGCCTCCCTCATGTCTAGTGGATACTGATATAATGTATTCATTTAAGATGTATGCCTTTCTCTCATCCTTCACCACCTATTTTTCCTCTTTTTTTCAACCTTGTCATTACATAGAAACATAGAAATTGTCGGCAGATAAGGACTGCTAGGCCATCCAATCTACCCGTAGGCCCTATACATTGTATGTGGCCACTGACCCCATGTGATCAATGGCTTTTCATCACTCTCTCCCCTCTCAAGCTTCCCTTGTGCCTGTACCAGGACTGCTTAAACCTCTCCACTGTGCTTGCCCCCACTACCTCCTGTGTCAGACTATTCCAAGCGTTGACTACCCTTTCTGTGTAGAAAAACTTCCTCACATTACCTCTTAATCTACCCCCTTCCAATTTCATATTGTGCCCGCTTGTTCTAGTACTTTTTCTACATTGGAAAAGGTCCACCACCTGCACCTTATTTATCCCCTTGAGGTACTTGAAAGCTTGAATCATGGCCCCCTGCTCTCTCCTCTCCTCCAGTGAGTACATATTGAGGTTCCTTAGTCTTTCCACATATGTTTTGTGGTGCAAGCCCTGCACCATCTTTGTTTTCCTTCTCTGGATAGTCTCCACCTTGTCTATGTCCTTGTGCAGGTGTGGCCACCAGAACTGCACGCAATACTCCAGGTGAGGCCTTGCCAATGTTTTATACAATGGCTGCAGGAAGTCACATGGTTGTCACCTCTTTTACTTATGGCTTTGGTCCTCCAGTACCCCTTACAGTAGTTCTGCCCCAACAAATACACACACACACACACACACACACACACACTGCAAAGCATGTTGTGCTGCTTTTTGCCATTAAACTACTTCCCCTTCCAGCTCAGCCTCCCCCAGCCCCTGGAAGCTGTAATAATTGAAAAATGTCAAGCTCATTGAATTTAGACTATCATTGGCTCCATCTCTTCCCCACAGATTGGCTGCAGGTAGTCATATGATCGTCACCTCTCTAACAAATGTTACTGGTCTTCCTGTGCCCATCATAGTAGGTCTGCCCCCAAACAACCACACAAACACTACTAAACATTTTTTTTGCTCTTAAACTCACTTGTTCAGACTAGGCCCTAGCCAGACTCCTGGGAAAACCATAAAGGCAGCACCATGGAAGAGGAAGAGTTTGTGTTATGGGGGCACAGGACAAGTGACATTGGTTGTCAGCGACTCCATCATAAGGGGGACTGAGAAAGATGTGTATGGGGAGTTTAGAGGATGGGGTAGGATAATCTAATGTCTATCAGGAGCCACTCTGGGTAGGCACACTATTAGGATCAAGGGATGGTAAAGCATATGGGGGAGGACACAGGTGTCGTAGTCCACTCTGAGACAAATGAACTGATCAATCAAGAAATTGAGGTGGTGAAAAGTAAGTTCTGAACACAGGAAGAAGCTGAGGGCAGCTGACCCCTTTGTCCAGGTCATTAATAAACATGCTCAAGAATTATAAATATGTAAAATAGTAAACCGTGGTATAGTGATCCTGAGACAGTCCTTCCTTTGTCCAGTTCTTTCTTCCTTGTATGTCAGCTGCTGTGAAGGGAGTGACCCTCCGACCTGGCAAATCCAAACTAAGAAACTTGCTGCAAAAAAATGCTATGATCACTTCTTTTTTAATGGCCTGCAGTACTGCAATTTATCAAAATGCTGTAATCACTCCTTTTTGAACAGCCTGCAGTGCTACAATTTATCTAGGGCCTGTGTGATGTTACCATGCCAAGCTCTCGATATAAATTTGAATTGTACATCCCACAGGATGGTGCTGCCATCTTGTGTCGACAACTACACACTGGACCATTTATTTATGTAACATTTTTGCACGCTAGGAAAGCTCCAATGAGATACAGATCTCTGTTTCATGGGTGTCCTGGGGGAGGCAAGTATAATGCAAGTATAATGCACCCATGTATTGTAACCAGAGATGAAATTAACTGGTCAGAATTCTAAAAGCTTCTAGACAAAAATGTGAAAGCAAAAAAGGGATTGGCTTCTGCTACATCTGTGGTCCTGAGAGCCAGAGCAGAGACTAGCAGAATAGCAATGGTTTTTAAGTAATGGCCTTTTATACTGTATACTATAGCAAGAGGTTTATGTATAAATTCTAACTGTAATTGCATAGCTGTTATGGATGGTTACAATGGCAGTGTGGTATTCACTTGCTGGTATAGCATTTGCTTTTTATATGGTAGCTTGTTGGGGCACACTCTGTAAAGACAAAGCTATAATTCTGAAAAGCTCATGTAAAATAACTGCGACACATTATGAAAATGTGAGATCATAGGTAGAAACTGAATTTTGTCTCTCATCAACCTTACCTCTAGAAGGACTGTATCATGTGCCTTTGAAAAAGAGTAATGTGCTCGGGGACAACCCAGGTTCCAGTTATCTCAGTGGCACAGCTGGTTAGCGCAATTGGAATGGTATTCTGGGTGGCTTGGGTTCAAGTCCCAGCTGAGGCCCTTACTTCTTTCTCACCTCTGTTTGTATGCATCCCCATCAACTGCCTAATCCTTTATATGGCTCATCTCTGTGTCCTTTCTAACATTTCAATTTCCTTCTTGTTAGAGGGTGCCCAGAACTGCATGCAGTACTACAGGTGCAGTCTCACCAGAGAGGTGTACAGAGGGAGCAGCACCTGTTTGTCTTTACTATTAATATTTCTAAGAATGCAGCTTAGCATTTTGTTGACTATACTTGCTGCAGTCTTATAATGTTCAGCAGGGGAGAGATTATTGGTTATTGTGACCCCCAGGTAACATTCCATGTCTGTGACTAGTAGATCTTTACCATAGAACATATAATTAGCATACCTATTACCTCTACCTGTAGTCATTATCTTGCATTTCTCAATGTTTAGAAACAATTTGTTTTGCTCCACCCATGTCCTAGTTTTATCTATTTCTCTATGAAATCTTATAATGGAGTCTTGGTCATTTATTATTGCTCCTATTTTGATATTGTCTGCAGACTTATAACACCAGCTACCTCATGTAGTCTGTACAGGGGCAATGTAAAGACTAAATAGTGTGGGCCCAGGACTGACCCCTGTGGCACACTGGTAGTAAGTAATCTCTATCCAAAGGGAAAAGTGACCCACCACACTCACTATCTACCTTCTACCTTCTAACCATGATGAGACCCATTTAATTAGTTTTATCTTTAAATTAGTGTCCTGTTGCCTAGTGATCAGGAGCATATGGGGCAAAGTACTGAATGCTTTAGAAAAATCCTGATAAAAAATGTCCACCGGTAACCCCATATCCTTTGCACTAATAACAGGATCGAAGAAATTTAATAAATTCGTCAAACATGACCTTCCCTCTCTAAATCATTGTTGAGTAATATTGATTGAGTCTGACTTTATAAGATGTTCATTAACCATGTCTTTGACTATTCCTTCTAACATTTTGCTAATGACAGAGGCTATACTAATTGGTCTTTAATTTCTATAGTTTCTTTAAGCCCCCTTCTTGTGGATAAGTATTATATTATTTATTTATTACAGTCTCGGAATTTGACATACCTTTGAGTCAGAGACTCATTTACAAAGGTTCCATGTCCAAAAGAAATCATAACAAGTAATTAAATGCAGCAATGTAACAAAAACATGACATGGATATAACAAAAAAAAAATAATCAGAGCCGTTATTATATCAGACTTTGTCAAAGTTGGCAAATAAGAACCAAAAATAGATATCAGAGTACAAGCTAAGATAAAATACAATAATTTATTAGTATGTGATAATAAGTAGTTAAGTATAACTTTGTTGAAGTCAATAGGTTAACATGGCTCAGTCAAGACAAATAAAAAGGAGCAGTGAAAAAGGTAAAAGAGGGAGGAGGGGTGTTACAGCGCTAGGAACAGACTTCAGACGAGGCAAATTTACAGGTTTCAAACACATGGTGGTGTGAGATTTATTTTTTAAAAATTCGAAAAATAATAAATGAAAACAAAAAAATTGCAAAGAAAATCTCTACTTAACATCAGTAGTTTCTCATATAATACAGTCCTGGATCTTAGAGCTCCTAAGACCCTTCTCATCTGCATTCAACAGCTTGTCTACAGTAGCAGTAGACCATCTCTCCTCTCTCTCAGGGCTGAGTCCCACTTGACTGAACTGAAGTGAACTCAGTGAAGAGGTTTTATACAGTATCTTTTGGTGGGGTCACCTGACTGAGCCCTTTTCTATTTACATGTCTTGACTTGCTGATTCATGTCTGAACATGTTGCTTCAAAACCGGGGTATTTCAGGGGATTTCGGTTTAGTTCAAGGTATAGTGTATATCTCCACAGATATTGGCTCTCTATATCTCTGATCCATAGTGGCTAAGCACTTTTACAAAGTATACCACATTTTCATACATAGAACCTTCTACAGCAACAGGTTTATAGTGGGAATTTATGAAGACACCTCAATGATTTCTTATAACTGTACTAATCATGACATTATTATTGGTTTATATGGCTTTTGAATTATTTTTTATTTAAAAAGGATTTATTAACTGTATATATTCCTATTTAAAATAGCCTTCATGTTTTTTGTACACAAAATGCACTTATGCACTTTACACAACACCTCTCTGGGTGTTTGGCATCATTCCAGTGACTGGATGGATGGAAAAGGAAAAAGAATGAAAAGAGAGAACTAGTAGGAAGTTTTTAGGATAGTTTAGTAGGGACAGTAAAGAGCTATTCTAGGTGACCAACCTAGGGTAGGGGGGAAAAAGAAGAAAAGCAAAGAGAAATGTTTTAACTGTTGCTAGGAAATAAGGAGATAGAAAAGTTGTCCATCAGTCACAGCCGAGGGTGTAGCCTAACTCCACCACAAGGGGAAATAGGTGGAAATCAGGGTTCAGGAGTTACAGAGTGAGGTGAAGTAGAGAGGAAACATGTCAAGACAGAGGTACCTATGGAGGGATGTGGGGAGGGGTGGGGAGAGTGGCAGCTGTTTAGCCAGGAAATGAGGGGATACATGAGGGTGAAGTAGCTTAAGTTGGGCAGTTACAGTGGTTGAGAAGAGGAAGGTACTGTCTGAGGTTGTGTTTAAACTGCCCTAACTTGAAGACAGTTTGTACATCAAGAGGGAGATCAGACAGCCAGGTGGAAGCTCTGTAGAGAAAGGCCTGCTGTGCTTTATTAGTCTGACAGAATGTGGCCTGATAGGTAGGTCTAGTTGTGCTTCTCATCCCTCAAGGATTGGTTACTGGGGAAAGGAGGTACTGTGTTGTTGGAGGGGTAAGACCCAGAAAGATCTTCTTACCCAGTAGGCAGGTCTGGTATATGATCTTGCCACTAAGAGTTAGCCAACAGGTTTGGGTATACAGATCACAGGTGTGGGTGTACCTGTGAGCCCCAGAAACTAATTGGCAGGCCTTAATGAGGGGAGGGCAACCTTAATACATTTAAGTGAAGTGTCAGTAGCTGCTTCATAAATTACTAGCCCATAGTCTACAAGAGAGAGGACAGAGATGTTGACAGCAAAACGGAGTGCATCAGGGGTAACACTGTGATGGTGTCTGTAGAGGAGTCCTTTTCAAGTATTGACAGCTTTAGAAATGATGTTTATGTGACCCCCCTATGGGGGCTTACCTGTAGTTGCCCCATTGTCCCCTGTGTTTCTGGGGATCCTGGGTCCTTCCCCCCCATTTTCCTTGACAGCCTGCTGTTTTCTACCCCATTGGGGTGTAACTCTCCTCCCCACACCGGACATTTAGTTCATTCCTAATACTGACACTGTAGTGCAGCATGAGGTGGGTGCTACACTTCTGTGGTGCCATCTTTTGGATAAGACGTTAAACCAAAGTCCCATCTGCCTGTTCTGGTGGTTTTTCAGGTGGACGTTAAAGATCCCCATGGCACTTCTCGAAAACATTAGGGGAGTTTTTATTGAACAAATATAACAATACATCAAAACCACAAATATACATTTAACACAATACTCCTACTAAAATAACAAGATCTCAATCCTACACCTCCTAGAGTTCATTAATTTCTATTGTGCCCTACACCCCAACCCACCACAGATTAGTTAAGCATATTTTTTTATAAACGTGAAACTCTTTCACCACACCAACATGTAATTTAACATCACCTCTGTAAATCTGAACCATAGCTTGTTCACAAATATCTCCAAATAAATTATATAACATAAGCTTTTGTTGAAATAAAAACTGACATCTACTCTGCCATAAATAATATTTCAATATGGCAAAAAACACTGTTACTGTCCCACCATCATACTGATTCAGTTGCCTTGGGAAACAGCCTAAAGCCAATTCCTCATATCCCAGCTTTGTCAGCCATAGCATCTTCCATCTTTTTGCTAAATATTTCCACAATCCCACGGTGTAGGAACTTTCAACCAAAAAATGCATCTGTGTCTCTACCTTATTCTCACACTCTGGGTATAGGCAGTTTCTATCTTCCACAGCCTTATGCTTATGATTATCATGTACATTAATACTGCCATGTGCCTCTAACCATTGTATATTCCGCATTCATTCTGGGATTCATACATTCCACAGATGTCTATATACCATAACATTGTTCCCTTCTGTACAACATTTAAATGTTGTCTCTTCTGGACCTAGATAGTGTAACACCTGATTATATAATTTCCATCTCAACTGTTGTATTACCATTAACTTTGAAATCTGACATTTAAATAATTTTTGAAAAGAGATTTTAAAACATGCTGCTATCTTATAAGTCCCTGATATTCTAATGTGTCCGTTATTATTATTATGCCTAAATGCCGCACTTCCCAAGGCCAAAGGTCTTTCGCGCACCGTGCCCTGCTTTGGTTCAACTCCCTTCAGGTGGATCTTGTTCATATACCTACATTGGGTGCTTTCAAAGTCCGCCTCAAGCAATTGATGCTAAATCCAGCCTGTTGTGACTGTCACCCATAGCTTCACCTCCCTCTCTCCTCACTGGTATTCTCTGCTCTGCCCCCAGCCCATGCCCCCTTGCTCCCTTTGCCGTGCCTCCCTTTTCCATCCCCACCCCTCACCCCTCACCCTACCCCTATTTCTCCCCTGTGCCCCTCTCCACCCCTACCATCTCACCCCTTACCCCTCTGACTCCTCTCCTGAGTCTGCTCTCCCCTCCTTACCTCTCCCTCTCCCTTACCTGCTATCCTCATACCTCCTTTCCCCCTGCCAGTTTAATTACTCACTTAATAACGTTTGCTTGACTTGGCACTTGGGGCTTCTCCTCTCCTCTTCTTGCACTTATCTATTGCTAACCCTGTTTCCCTGCAGGCAATTGATTGGTTTTCTCCATTCAGGCATCGTATACCTGTAAGTGTTTTGTTAGCCCCCCTTCACTTATCCTTACTGGCACTGTAACATGTACTACCCTGTTGTATCTGCTGTATCTACTACCACTCTCATTTGTACCACTCCGTTTGTATTGTTATCATGACGTGAAACCTATGTAAAGAGCTCTGAGATCAAGTGGTGTTATCCTAGACTTCAATAAATAAAATAAATAAATTCCATACAGCTAAAATGTTCTGAAATGATTGCCACAACCACTTGTGTGCAATACTTGCTCTCATCAATATTGCTGACTTTATATTCTGTACCCAAAATACAGTATGAACAAAGGCAATTGGGTTTATCATGCCTATCCCACCTCTTGTTTTTGGTAAATATGTCAGTTCTCTTTTTATGGGGTTCAAACGACACCCCCATAATATTTGAAAAAATAAACCTACACATTCCTGTTTTCCAGCGATGCAGGAAGTGGGAAAACAGCACCTACATATAAAAAGAGGGGTAATACAAGCTGTTTAATTATGCATACCAGTTTTAATTTGGATAATTTCCACCCCTTCCATTTCCCTACCTTCCTTTCCCCTACCTGTATTAATGGTTCCCAATTCTGAGCAACATAATTCTCTCCCCCGTATGTGGTTCCAAGAATTTTAATGGTGTCGTTTGTAACATCAATTCCTTCTACCCAGCTCTTCCTCCTAGGAACTGGTCCTAAATATATACCCTTACACTTCTGAAGGTTCAAGCTTGCACCCGACACTTGTCCATAGAGTTGTATTTCTTGCAATAATGCTGCTACACTCTCCTGGGAGTGAGCAAACACACACACATCATCTGCATATGCCAACACCCATACCTCATCTCCTGTCTGATTTCCCAAAATACCTTGAAAGGCAGTTGAAGAAATACTTCTCATCAGTAGATCTAAAACAAAAATATACAACAAAGGGCTGATTGGACACCCTTGTTTCACCCCTTTCTGGACCTGAAACTATGCCCCCCCTTTGGGTTCCAAGACTTAAGTTATTACTGCATTCCCATACAATAATTTAATCCATGTTACAAATGTGGAGGCAACCCATAGCTGTGTAAAACCTGCAAAAGAAACCCATAGTGTACCTGATCAAATGCTTTGTGTTGATCCAGGGATAATAAATATCCAGAAATCTCCTGTCTCCTACAAAATTCTACCATGTCTCTAATAAGACATAAATTGGTTTGTCTATGTCTCCCTGGTATAGGACATGTTTGTACTGAATGAATAAGAGTTGGTGCTACCTGTTTCAGCAGAGATTGTAACAAAAATGTTAATGTTTTGAAATCAGAATTTAACATACAAATAGGCCGCCAGTTATCAATTAATGATTTATCCCCTCCTTTAAACATATATGTAATCAATCCCCGCATAAAATCATCTAGAAATTCAGTTTTACCAACTAGAGACCTATAAAGTTTAACCAAAATTTTTGCCATAAGATCCAGAAACCACTTGTAAAACTCATTTGGGAGTCCATCTTCCCAGAGGGGGTGGATCTCAACTTTAAAGTCTGAATTAATTTTTTCACCTCTTCTTCTGCAATCTCTGTCTCCAACAAACTTAGTTGTTCCTGAGTCAAACCTGGGACACTCAGATCTTCTAAATACTCTGACATACAGTATCTTCACTTCCTAGTGTCACTGGACTAAGTTTAATAAGTGGTCCTCTACCACTTCCCTAATCCCTGTGACATCACTTTGCAGTGTTCCATCCTTATCCCATATAGCACAGAAATGGGCCTTCTGCCTCCTGTCCTTACAAGCCTGGCAGGAGTTTGAGAAAGGTGTTTTTTACTTTCTGAAGCTCATTTCTGCCATTAATGAAGCTGCCCTGTCATATTGCAAGGCTTTCATTTGCAACTTAATGTTTACTATTTGGATAATAAAGTTTTCTCCGGTTTTGTATGTATTGGTTAATAACCTAAATAACTCACTCAACTCTAGAATGGAATCTTGAGTGAGTTCTGTATTCCTGTGTAAAAATGGCTGTTTTCCTGAGCAGTTAGAATGTTTTGAACTAAAATGGTAACACTCCAACTTGGAGTATAAATAACTAAAAAAGTATAACTCCTGCCACAAAACTTACAGCATGAAGTTTGCTCACAATAAAAAAATCTTTAAAATGAGGGGTCACACATGTTAGTAGCATTAACCCTTTTTTTACAGAGCATGTAACAATGAAAATTTACATTTTTTTTTTACTCAAAAAAAACACCTTAGAAGTGGCAAATGTCTGTTGTATGATGGTTTTCCATCACGCCAACATCTGTGCATTACACTGCCACAGTTTAGAGTATTTCTGAGCTGTTTTACATAATAAAACAGACCATAAAGTAAGGCATGTGCCAACACATAATGCCAGTAAACTGACTGAATTTGGAAAAATGCTCTGCACAACTGCCCACATGACGCACAAACCACAATAACTGAAAAAGTATGCCTCCTAGCCCCTAGACATCTACATGGAAAATATTCACAATAGCAAGACCTTTAAAATGATGGGTCACTCATGTTAGTGGCATTTGCAGATATTTTTTACAGTTCCTGAAATGATAAAAAAGGGCATTTTTTTCACATTTTGTTCCCAAATAAAAACCTACATAATAAAAAGTACACCTCCTAGACCCCAGACACCAGCATGATAATTGTCCACATTAAAGAGACCTTTCAAATGATGGGTCGCACAGGTTTCTAGCATTTACAATTTTTTTTACAGTACTTGAAATGGAGGAAAATCACATTTTTACCCTTTTTTATCCCCAAAAAACTAAAAAAAGTACATCTCCTAGCTCCCAGACACCAGCATACTAATTTTTCACAATGAAAAGAGCTTTCAATCAGGGATCACACATTTCTAGCATACACAATTTTTTTAATGGTACCTGCAATGAAGAAAAATAGCATTTTCTTCGTTTTTTAACCCAAATTAAAACCTAAAAAAAAATCTGAAAGGTAGCAAATGTGTTCAATATAAAGTCGGGATACTGGTAGATAGGAATGTTTCCTACTGATCTGCACTTTCCAATAACCTTATCCCTGATTGGTTGATCCAGAAAGTGCATAAGAAGTGCAGGACGCACATATGCACTCTGGGAATGAGATGAAGTGAATACCTGATGCACATATACACTATGGGGACTAGAGGAATTTTCCTGATGATGCACATATGCACTATGGGGCTGAATGAGATAACTGATCCTGGAGACCTAAATATTTCAGCCTTTTTACATTTCCTGAATTCTTGCCATAAGATTGTAACCACTTTGTGATGTCTGCTTTTGTTTGTAACCACCACTGCAACAGATTGACATATAAATCCAGGACCGAAACCCTAGCAGTTAAGACCTCCAAGATCCCTATCTGTACTTCTCGACACTTTATACTTTCTGTATTAAGTTTTCATCTTTGTATAGGTGGTCGTTCCCTTGGATCTGAGGCTAGAACCCCCATCACTAGTAGATGATCCGAAAAGTCAACTGGGATTGTTTTGGAATCACATACTGTGATGGTGTCAGATACAAAAATATAGTCTATCTTTCATGTGAATCTGTTTCTTACATAAGCGTAACCAAATGGCGTGATCACATATTCACTGTAATCCTTTAACTCTGCCATTGTGACACACTTCTGCAAGGCAGCCAAGTCACAATAAACTTTTTTCCCCTTAGTTCATCTCTCCACCACTTCTAAACTACAATTAAAATCCCCTACCAAATACACCTGTCTTGAAGTTGCCAGATATGGTTGGATTGCCCCCAGCATTTCCACCCTTACTGCTTTACTTTGTGCTGCATATACCCCTATGAAATGACTAGGTCGTCCCTGCCAAATACCGTCCGACAGGAGTACCCTACCAGGACAAAGATCAACTATATTTAGAAAAGTGAACTACCCACCATTAAACAATATACCCACTCCATTTGCTATGTCTTCCCCAAATGCCCAGTAAGATGGGCCCCAAACCCACTTTCTTCTGGCTTGTGACATTAATATAGAGGAGTTAAACCATGTCTCTTGAACAAATATCACATACAACTTTAAATCCCTCAGTAAAGTAAAAACATCTTGTCATTTCACCCTAGACATTATACTATGTACATTTAAGGAGGCTAAGAAAAATGGCATAAACAGTTGTTTTGAACACTAGATCATTTCTTCTTCTTTTTTTTTTCCTTTTCTTTCTTGTCCCCTGCAGATAGTTCCTCCTGTGCCTGTACTGGAGTTTGGGAGACAGGTAGATCAGAGTCCAGATCCTCTAGATCGGATTCCCCTTCACTAGATTTAGACAATACTTCAAAGGGGTTTGATACTTCCATTTCCACAACCAGTGATTTCTGAATCCATAAGCTCTGTCTTCTTGGTACAGGGATTTTCCACTGGGCAGCTGGAGGTGGTAATCCTCCTGCTCCAGCCACCACAAATGGGGTTTGGCCAGACTGAGAATCAGTGATGTCTATTTCTTGATCTGCAGTCACGTTCCCCCTATTTTCTGGCATAGAAACAGCTTGAGAGGCAGGTACCTCCTTAGTAGAGGTTGAAGGCTGAGGGGAATGAGATGCCCTTGGTGCCCTAGTCTATTCAGCTGGAATAGGTGTAGTGCTTGCCCCTGGAGTTGTGCATTTCTACGAGGGATGTTGGAACTCTGGGGCTGTGTTCCCCGAGTTTGGTGCTGGAGGTCACTGTTTCATCTGTGCTTTTCTGATAAGCTGATCAGGGTTCATGGGGTGGGCCCTATTATGAGCAGCCCATGGACACCCCCGAAAGACATGTCCTGATTTCCCACATAAATTGCATCTTGCCATATTCACGCACTGGTGGCTTATGTGGCCTGTTTCATTACATATGCCACATCTTATTCTGTCACAGACATTTGCCAGATGCATCTTTGCCCCGGATTTATGGCAAGCTTTAGGTTGTCCAGCACACATAACAGACCCTTCTATCTCTGCCTATAAAAAAGCTGCTAGGGAGGTGTACAGGCCCCTCATTGGACTGTTGAAGTTTCACATTAAATGCCCGAGCCCCAGTCCAGAAATTTTCATGATCTAATACTGGTTCAGGAGCACTTAACAAATCACATCTCTCCTGTACCCAATAAGCAATGTCACTGACATGTACTCCTTCATTCCGGAACATGACTGTGATTTATTTAATGGTGGGTTTTGACAGCAGAATACATACAAAGGGGGACCACAATGGATAGAACTTGAGTTGGGTGTATTTAGCCCAAAATCACTCTAATGAGTGTGGGGACCGAAAAGTAAGGTCAAACATGTCTTCTCCCAACACATGGATGAGTGCATATACCTCAGAAGCCATGAAATGTAGAGAATCTTTAATTAAAATTTCATCCTACAAAATACCGTCCGATTCATCCATCCTTGTGTCGGTCGCTGGCGTTCCTCCTCTGTGCTGGGCCAGTGCCCGCAAAGAAATCCGAATACCTGGGCCTCAACTCCCTAGATGGGGTGTGTGTTTGTGAGGGGGGGTTATTACTAGTGGACTGAGCCCTTGGACATGCCCCAGTCCCATTCCCTGTCTCTCCCTCTCCAACCTGACCTGGGAGTGGCACTTTATCTATATGCCTTGGGCTTTCCCCTCTGAGCCTGATTTGGCTGTAGGCATGGAGATAACACATGCATTATCTCCACCACTTCCCTCTGTTCACTTCCCCTTTCAATTTGGGCTAGTGGGCAACTTTCTGTATGTTCTATACCCACAGTAGACTTGGTTGCTTCACCCAAAGCCTGGTTTCTCCCAAACTGTGATACTTCATGCCCCTCATCCCCCTGTACCTGTGGGGTATCTATCCCTTGTCCAGAGTCGAGACACCTTTCTCGGTGCTGTTGTCAATTCTTTGTGCTAGCCATCTGATGTAAAACTGGCTCAAAATGTACTCGCTGTGTATTCCTCTTACGATTCCAAAAATGATAGATCCTCATTGGGTATCCAGTTGCCTTCCCTCATCTCTTTCCAGCCTGCTTCCTTTAATGCCCTCCTGGGTGACCATTCCTGAACCTGGGGGACTTCCTTAGTGTGGAATGCTGCATGGAGTAATTCTTGCATGTTAATTGGTCTCATGTATTCTGCTCCTGTTTTCAGCTCGACTCTCCCAGCCACATGCTGTTGACACAGTTCTGCTTAGTCATGTTCCTGCTCCACCACCTGCAGCACTGGGCCTGGAACAGATTCAGCCTCTCTGGATACATTCCGTGCTGCAATTTTCTTCCTGGAGTAATGATCCTTGTCTTCTACCAAGAAGGTGAACAAAACAGGACATCTCTTGTCCAATTCCTTTTGAGCTGTGCTTCTGCCAAAGCAATGTCATTTCTTGTGGTTCTTAGCCCTACCTCTGAGGATTCTTCCAAGACCAGGGAATTCTTCTCCCTATTAGTTCCTTCTCCACCTCCTTCCAACTCTGCAGTATTCACTTCTGATACCGCTGATACCATTTCTTCTTCGTCTTCCTTAGCGTCCAAGGTTGGGGTGGAGGAAAAATCTTCAACCTGCTGCTCCTCCAATCCCTCAATCTGAACTGGCTCCTCCATCAGGCCAACCCCCACCTGAAAGAGTAGAGGAATTTCCCCAGTGTCCAGGCCAAATCTCCCCCATTCACTAAAAATACCATCAATAGCTTAATCTGGTTCAATTTCAGTTGGTTACCATCTGTATCCCTCGCCCCCCCCCCCAGTCGCCCCTGAAAAAGGGACTTCTAGCCTCAGTGGGCCTACCGGGTCAACAAAATTAAATAAATAGATAAATAAAACCAACTCCTTGAATGCAAGCTGCCAGCATGCAAATTTGACCAGCACTTGCATCAGCACATTGGAGCGCTTTGATGTTAACCTACCGCCACTGTGGTCCAGGAACACGGAGATTGTCCATGGTTCCAGTGCCTCTCCTATGCTCTATGGGGACCAGAGACCAGAAGGGGATTGGTCAGAAGCCTGTAGCTGGCGCATAAGGGGAGTTTAAGCAGCGGGTCTGCTTGGGGGCTCATGAATATTAATGAGTGTCCTCCATGTATATTAATGAGTGCTGCCTGCTGCCTAGGGGCATGGTGTTGTGACGGCAGTGACAGCTGAACCACTGGGGGCAATGTGACAAGAGTGTACTCTAACAGAGGGCAGTCTGGGCTATGATCCGGTGGGGTGTGGTGTGGATCCAGTAATACGTTGGGCTGCAGCAGAATTGGGAAGGGGAGAAACTGTGTTGAACTAAATGAACTCCCTGTAAACAAATGGGAGCTGACATATTTCTGATACTTAACCTCAGTGCTGCAGCCAATCATTGATCTAGGCACCCAAACTGAACACCAAGGGACTCTTGGGAAAAGGAGCGGACTAATTCTGGCACCTAGTTCATGCCCCAATAAATGAACAGGAAATATTGATCACTATAGATATTGATTATCGAAAGGCTTCAACAGTCAATCAGAATGCTGGATTGTCTATTGAAACAGTATGGACTTTCTGGGATTGAGTCAGTCTGTGTTTGGTCTCTCTACGAGTCAGGACTGTGCTGAGAGAGTGGGCTTTGTGCTTAAAGGGGCTTTCTCAGGACCCCATTTGAAGAGCTGTGTGTCAGCAGAAGTGGATTGGAAAGGGGACAGCTGGAATAAAGATTGTGCTGAGGTTTTGGTTCCCCAGGTACTTGCTGCTGGACTTATTGAGGAGAAAGAGAGAAAGAGACTGGACTGTGATTCCCAGGTAAGGAGAAATTGTTGGTGGTTAATGAGAGAGACTGAATGCTGCAGAGACCCTGCTCTGATAAGTCAAAATTGCTGAAAGGGCTGTGTGGATTGGCAGAGTGCCATAACCAGGACTGATAAGCCATTTTGCCTGTGTTTGGGACTGCAATTTGAATTCTGCAGGGGCAGAGAGTCTCTGGTCATCAGGGTGCTAGCATAAGCAGTGTGTGTCCTGTGTGACCTGGTTAAAGTGGCTGAGAGCTGAGTCCCTGAGTCCCAGCTGCAGCCAAAGAAAAGGTGGGCACTGGTGAACTGGGAAAGTGTGTGTAACCCCTAGATGGCGCTGTCCCAAGGGCTACTACCCCTGCCTGCTGGGCTAGTAGCAGGTTAAGGGGCCTGAGTTCTGAAATGGGTGCCTCCACCTGGAGGTCAGGGTTGGTAGTGGTCAAACTAACCTGGGCACAGCCCTCTGGGGCACTGTAACCCCCCTCTCTCCTTACAAGTGGCTGGAGCAATACACAATAATCACTTTCACAATACCCCTGATACACTACACAAGAACCCACACTGTTTGCACTTACCACCAGGGCTTTCCTCTGGCTTGGCCCTAGGGACTCCCTGTAAAGCAAGGTTATACACAGCAAATAACAGCAGTACAGTACTCTTGCACAAACTGGAACCACAGTCAGGGTAAATGCAAAAAAGAGTTAGATCTGTTCTATTTAAGGGACTTGAACAAGGGAGGGGCGTAATCAGGTTAATTTGCTTAGAGACTCTATCACTCACACAGTTATGCAAGCACTTCAGGGTCCATAAACAGTCACACACTTTGGGTACCCAGATGTAGAATGGTGGGCTAGCCAGGAATGTTGCAGCTGGTTGGGGCCCTGTAGTAGAAGAAAACAACATGCATAACACACACTATTTGTAATCCGGAGCCAGAGGGCTCAGTTCATGAAAAGAAAACAAGAAGATACAAAATTAAACTTTTGCTTTCATTTTCTTCCATCTAATTACTCTGACCAGGTTATAAACCCAGCAATTTACCTGAAATGGATATCATTAACTGCAGGTACTGTGGAACACTTTTCAGAAGGGCAGTTTTACAGGATTTAGGACACTGTCGTGCATGCTGGGCCATTGGAGATCTAAGGGCTTAGCTCCAGGCAGCATGGGCAGAGATTGCGTGCCTCAAATTGTATATTCAAGAGGAAATATATTATAAGAACTGCCCGCCATTTCCCCAACATCCAATAGAAGCACCTCGACTGCAGAGGGTAGTTGGTCCGGGAGGTTGGCAGGTGGTTAGAAGGGGCAAATCGAGTGCCCATCACCGGTGCTCTCCAACATATCACCTCCACAAACCATATAAAAACTACAAACAGGTATCTGCCTCTATCTCCGAAATCAAACAAAGGGGCAGAGGACACTGCAGCACAGGAGCTAGCACAACAAAAAGCATCCAAAACAGGAACCAAAACAAAAAAAGCAAAAAGGAAATCCAATAAACTTCTGATCATAGGAGACTCCATGATTCGGGGAGTTGATATGTATCTCCAGCTATGGGTAATGGTCAGATATCTCCCAAGTACATCAGCGTGGAGAGACACTGACCGCATTGCTAAAATTGTTCAGGAAGCAGGAGAAAACATTGATGTCCAGGTACACATAGGGACTAACGATCTCGCCAGCCGGTCAGTTGTGGAGACCAAGGAACACCTGACCAGGCTGAGTGACAAACTATCATCCATTTTGTCCGGCATCTCCTTCTCTGAGATCCTGCCAGTCTGGGAGAGGGGGACAGATGGATGAAAGGTCAGAGAAGGGGAGATAGGGGAGCAAAACATGTGGCTCAAGGGCTGGTGCCAGGAAAAAGGACACAAATTTGTAGGAAACTGGCAACAGTTTTGGGAACAAAAGTTCTTTAAATTTGATGGACTGCATCTAACTAAGGAGGAAGTCAGTGCATCGGGGCAGAAGTTTGATGTCTTTGCAGAATATTAAAACTAGCAAATGGGGAGAGGGGTGCAGCACCTGAAACATCGAAAGGGAAGAACCCCTTCCCCAGCTAGTGGTCAAACAGGAGTTCAGCATGTTTGTAGTTCATTTGCATCACCAGGTAAAGAAAAAGGTCCGGACCCCCATACGATGCACAGGGGAAACGCCGGACCTCACCCAACAACTAACACACCGAAATCTGACCGATGGAAAATCATGTACACAAATGTTCGCAGTCTGGGAAACAAGATCCCAGACCTGCAGGCAATAATGAAAGAGGCTAAACTGGACATAGTAACCATTAGCAAGACATGGTTTACCAGTAACCACACTTGGGAGACTTCAGTACCTGGCTATGTACTGTTCGGAAGAGACCAAGGTGCAAAAAGAGGGGGTGAAGTGGCCCTTTATGTCAATGAAAATATCAAAGCTACAGAAATTCAGAATACACATAAGGAGCCAGAAGAACTGTGGGTTACCCTGGAAACAGGAAATGGGACAGCCATACAAACTGCAGTTGTGTACAGGCCTCCAGACCAGGGGGAGGACATAGACATGTTACTGTTAGAAGATATACAAAACATGACAGCTAAAGGGGAGGTTCTGATAATGGGAGACTTCAACATGCCAGATACAGATTGGTCAATACCAGCAGGGACTTCTGCCAGAACTAGCCACATGGTGGATTCCCTGCAAGGGGAGGACTTCAAACAACTGGTACAACAACCCACTAGAGTCAGGGCTATCCTAGATCTAGTACTGACTAGCAGGGAAAGGATCACAGATCTCCAGGTAGAAGGTCACCTGGGGGCCAGTGACCATCACATGGTATGGTTCAATTTGGCCACTAGAACAATCCTATTCCAAGACAAAAATATGAGACTTTAGAGGAGCGGACTTTGATAAGATGGCCAACAGAGTTAAGCTAGCCCTGGCAAAAAAAAAAATACAGGTGAGGGGGTACAGGCAAAGTGGGCAAGCATTAAAGATACAATACTTGAAGCAATATCCCATTGTGTTAGTGAGAGAAAAGGAAGTGCAAAAGAAGAAGGAAACCACTTTGGTTCTCAAACACAGTAGCAGAAAAGGTCAGAGCTAAAA
The DNA here is from genome assembly GCA_016271365.2 of Neoceratodus forsteri. Classification (NCBI taxonomy): domain Eukaryota; kingdom Metazoa; phylum Chordata; order Ceratodontiformes; family Ceratodontidae; genus Neoceratodus; species Neoceratodus forsteri. The sequence continues at coordinate 659,069,409 of CM057455.1, read as the reverse complement.
GGCTGGTCTTCAGGAAATATAAGGGAACGCAGCAGGCTGAAGATAGGGAGGCATACCAAACTTCCCTAAGGGAATCAGGGAAGGCAGTAAGGCAGGCAAAGGCCCAAACTGAGGAAACACTAGCATGAACAGTAAAAGAAGGTGACAAGACTTTCTATAGATACATTAGTGAAAGGAGAAAGTCCAGAGGGGGTATTGCTAAGATCAAAGGGAAGAAGGGGGCGTGTGAGGAGGAGGTCCATGTAAAAGCATCTATCCTAAACAGATACTTCTGCTCAGTATTTACTGAAGAGAAGGTAGGGCAGGGTCCACAGCTCTGCACCATGGACACAGGGGGGAGGGAGGTGTGCACTGGTCCCTTCACAAAATAAAGGGTCCCACAAGAGCTCGATAAACTCAGGGTGGACAAGGCAATGGGACCTGATGGCATACATCCCAGGGTACTAAAGGAGCTAAGGGTGGAACTAGCAGAGCCATTATCAGAACTGTTTAGTGAGTCTCTGAGCACAGGAGAGGTCCCAGAAGACTGGAGAAGGGCTCATGTGATCCCACTCCACAAGAGTGGTAGCAGGGAGGAGGCAGGGAACTACAGACCAGTCAGTCTACCTCAGTAGTGGGCAAGATTATGGAGGCACTCCTTAAGGAAAGGATAGTGCAACACCTGGAATCCATAGGAGCACAGGATCCAAGACAGCATGGGTTTACAAAAGGAAGGTCCTGTCAAACTAATCTAATAGATTTCTTTGACTGGGTAACCAGAGTGGTGGACCAAGGGGGAGCAGTTGATGTTGCCTACCTTGATGTCAGCAAAGCTTTTGATACTGTTCCACATAGAAGATTGATTAATAAGCTGGGTAGGCTCAGAGTGGGTCAGACGTTGGTCAACTTGGTGGCAAACTAGTTGACGGGCAGAAAACAGAAAGTGGTGGTAAATGGTATACAGTCAGAAGAGATGCAAGTCACAAGTGGGGTACCTCAGGGATCTGTACTGGGTCAGTCCTCTTCAATATCTTCATCAGTAACATTTCAGATGGACTGGAGGATAAGGTTTGTCTGTTTGCAGATGACACCAAGATCTGCGACAGAGTAGATGATCCAGATGGTGTGGGCAGAATGAGAAGAGATCTGGATAAACCAGCAAAATAGTTGGAAGAGTGGCACCTGGGGTTTAACACAAAGAAGTGCAAGATCATGCACATAGGGAAGAGAAACCCTGAAGCCACTTAGAGGCTGGGAGGGGAGTTGCTGGCTGTCACAAGGAAAGAAAGAGACTTAGGCGTCATCATCACCGATGACCTGAAATCATCCAAGCAGACCTCTAAAGCAGTAGGTAAGGCTAGAGGGATGTTGGGGTGTATTAGTAGGGGTATCACAAGAGGGAAGAGGGAGGTAATTATCCCTCTTTACAAGACACTGGTTAGGCCCCATCTGGAGTACTGCATGCAGTACTGGAGGCCACACCTTCACAAGGACATTAACCAAATTGAGGCAGTTCAGAGAAGGGCAACCAAAATGGTGCAGAGACTACAGCAGAAAACATATGAGGACAGATTAACTGAACTCAATATGTATACCCTAGAGCAAAGGAGGGAGAGAGGCAATATGATTGAAACATTCAAACACCTTAAGGGCATTAACAAGGTGAAAGAGTCTAACATGTTTCAATATAAGAAAAATAGCAGGACAAGAGGACACAGCATGAGATTAGAGGGAGGCTTATTAAGGGGTAATGTGAGGAAGTTCTTTTTCACAGAAAGGGTGGTGGATGCATGGAACGGCCTACCTCAGGAAGTGGTGGATATGAATACAGTGCAGGGCTTCAAACAGGCATGGGATAGGCACAAGGGAGCAATACAGATGAGTATGAATAGATAGGCCATTGACAGAGCAAAGGCCAATGGCACATTCATAAGGTAGAAAAAGAAATGGGCAGACTGGATGGGCCTTGCAGTCCTTATCTGCCGTCAACTTCTATGTTTCTATGTTTCTATGTAAGACAATCAGATGACATTCTTTTAGATTAGGCTGTTGTTGCAGGGAGCTACCCTGATGATTACTCATGATACCCAAGACTGGACACAGGCTGGATGAAAATCGAGACAGCAGGTGATTAATCTGGAGTACCAGGAGAAGCAGGGCCCACACAAATCGCCGAGGCTTCGTTGCTGTTCAAGCATGGAGCAGGGGGCTGATCCCCAGGCAGGTCGCTCGTTGATGACTTTCTCTATGCAGCGGGTAGTCTGTCTGGGCCAGTGTGGCAAGGCCCCGGCCAAATGGAGACAAATCTGGATGCAGTCCGTTTTGGGCTGCATCCAGCTCCCAGCAAGCAGAACACAGTTCACACAATGGGGAACCAAATCATGACCCACTTTCAGTACACAACACATTTACATGTAAGGAAATTCTACTGTACCAGGCAAACCACTCTCCGGTCACGATTGCAAAGTCTCTGCACAAACCAGGGATTCAAAAGCAGCTGGAAACCCTGACAGGCTGATTGCATTCAGCAAATTCTTCGGTCTTCTTCAGGTATGAGCCTGGTAGAAAATCAGTGGCTTACTTCGTTCTCACAAACTTGGAATTAATCCAAAATAATTCTCTTTTCTCCTTCTCAGGGGCAGCAGACAGACATGCAGGCCAAAACTTAGCCCTTTCACAGTTCTCCCATGCGAATCCACTCAGGATTGCTGCTCAAAAACACTTGAGCTCTTCTCATTTCACTTCCCAGCTCAGAACTAACTGAAAATTGCAAGCAGTCTGGGATTTCCCCAAGATCCAAAAGATTTGGTTGGCTGATCTGTCTGTCAGTCAGTCACAACAAGAGTTCCTCCTTCAGTTGCAAAAAGGCGCCCAAAACCCAAAACTACAATTCCTATAGATTTTGACTCCAGACAGCTCCTGTAGTCCAGCTCCATTTTGGGTCCCACCAGACTGATTGGTTCAATTCAGCAGTCCAGGACCAAGATAGTGGAGATGAACAAAACAGTCCTTGCTGCAAAGAAGGCAGGTTAGACAAACTACATTATCATTATCACTCTAAATGATTTTCAGTAAATAGTTACATCTTTCAACAGAGCTCCCTCTCAGATTACTTATGACTTCAGTCCAGGCAGCTCTTACAGGCAATACACAAAGGCTATACAGGCAGTCTCTGGCAATCACATTTAAACTGCTAAAACGCAGGACACCAACCTGGCAGTGAGCATTTAGGCAAGCTCAAGGAAGACTTTTTGGGAACTCCCATTTGTAGGGGGGTTACATGTGCTATGGTGTGCTGAAAGTTGTTATTTCTGAGCCCCCCCTGCTGAATTGCACTTGTGCTTATTGAACCTGGGGCTAGCACCCCTACTAGCTGGCATTGGACTGTAGTGGAGAAACTGCCTAAGAACTTTTCTTTTCTAAAAGCTCAGTGCAGGGACTGCAGGAGGACCCACACCATTAGGGTGTCCTCACTCAGAACCAGGGAGGGAACTTGTTAACCCCTTCCAAGTGGGGCTCACTGTCTCAGGAGATCACTGGTGCTTGCTGAGGTGCTAGGGCATCTGCGACCTATCTTGGGAACCAGGCTGTGGAGCCACTCTGGGCCTTCTGGGGCAGGTGTCCTGCCACAGTGCTCTGCAGTGGGTCAGAAGCAGCTGAAGGTGACAAGCAGCCAGAACTAAAATCAAGGTGACCAGCTGCAAGATCCTTGAACAAGTTCCATCCAGATGGAGGGATCCAGGCTGGACTGTTTTCTGCTTTGTTGCACTAATTCAAGGAGCTCCATTTCCCCCCTGGTGCTGAGATCGACTAACCATGAGTACCCTGGAGCTGGCTCTTGGGAGGGAAAAGGGGAGTTGTTTGTTATTCATTCTACAAGTTTTCTAAAAATATTTCAGAGCACCAACAGCCAGTCAGCCCACGGCACTGATCAGGTCTGCACTTATTGGGTACCCCTAGGGACAGTATAGGGACACTGGTACCAATGGGGGAGGGCTTGGCCTGTTGGCCCACATGTTGAAATTGCTTAATTCACTAACCTTTCTTTTGCTTTCACGGCTACCTTATGTTCCGGTATCCCTTTTCCTTACTCCTTACCCCATGAATAAAGCTGTGAATTTGTTGTTTGAACTTGCTGTGTTAGTGAAACTCATTGCATGTGTACATTACTGAGATATATGGTTTATGGTGAAACAAGGTATTGGGGGACACAGTGTGCAGAGTGGTTGGTTGGGGAGGTAGGTGGGCACAGTATCCCAGGGGGCTGTGCCAAGAAGATATCTGGCCCACTGATACTTTACTCTGGGTGGAAGCACCATGCAATTTTCAATATATTTGGGAACGAACCCCCAATTGTCACCGTAGCAGGACCCAGGCCCCTTGCCCAGTATCAGAGAAAGTTGGCAAGGTGGGGATACCCCATTGGCATACTGCACCGGGGCTACATTTGTATTGTGATTAAAGGATGAGATGCTGTCACGAATAAAGCCTAGGTATCTGAAAATGTGTACTTGCTCCAGATGATCACGACAGTTGTTAAGGATGGTGAGTTGAGCTGACTTATGCTTATTGTGAGAATCTTAAAGTAATATCACCTTGGTCTTTTTATAGTTCAGGATTAACTTGTTTTCTGTAAGCCAGGACTCAACCAGGGCAAAGCTGTGCTGCAACTCTCTAGTAAAGAGGGAGGGGTCTGGCTCATGAATAAGACGGCATCATTCACGGGGGTTGACTGGGGCAGGCCTGGAGGAGGGAATTGAGGAAGAGACTAAAAAGAAGGGGGCCAAGAATGGAACCTGCAGTACACTGGAGAGCACAGGATGGGAGGTGGAGAGGGTACCCCTAATTTTCACCTGTTGTGTTCTGCCAGGAAGATAGTTCTGAAACCAGGAGGTAACTACACGTGAAAGGCAAAGTATGGGGAGAGACTCAATAAGTAGGGAATGGTTAACCATGTTGAATGCTATAGTTAGGTCAATGTAGATGGACCCAACTAGGTGGTCACGGTCGAGTGCTCTGTGAATAAATGTATATTCAAGAAGTGCAGTAGTGGTGCTATGATTTTTTTTTCTAAACCCATGTTGCTGCGGACATTGAGTGTTGTATTTGGACAGGTAATAGGAGAGCTGATTGGAAACGATACGTTCAAGTGCTTTGGAGTAGGGGAAGGATAGAGATGGGATGGTAGAGTGCAAGGTTTTGTCTCCACTCTTGTAGACAGGGGTAACTATGGCTGCCTTCCACAAGAGAGGGAATTGACCTAGGCAGAGGGACTGATTGAAAATCTTGGTGATGGGTAGCAGTACAGCACCTAGGTCAATGTGGAGAATTTTAGATCAAGGGAATCACTGCTGTAGTGTGATATGTAAAGGACCCAAAGGAGGTACTGTATAGCAGGTTGAATTTGCATCTGATAGTTTTCGCAGATTTCAACTTGTCATACATTTTCGCATGTGGCTGAATTAGCGCTTACAGTTTACTGGTAAGTACAGTACTGCTGCTTGCACACAGATTCCAGTTTTAATCAATTAGCAATTAAACAAATTGCACATGGCTCATACACAGATTACTTACTTCAGTGCAACGCATTGCAGTCTTACCTCCCATACTGTGCAGAGCTGTTCAGTGTCATGGGAATATGTATTAAACAAAAAAAAAAGTAACAACAAAAGATGTCCCTACTGAAATGGATCAACTCATCTAAAAGAAAGAAAGAATCCAACAGAGCCTGAAAATTTGTCGAGTGCAGATCTAAGCAAAAACTTAGTGGTTGACACTAACATGACAGCTTCTGTTTCCAAGGACACTAACATGACAGCTTCTGTTTCCAAGGAGCTAGCAGCTGCTAGTCCCTCCCATCGAAAAAAAGCCATCCAGCTACCTATGTAAACTACACCCCTGAAATCCGCTTCAAGCTTGGCAAGTATGCAGTGAAACATTGCGTTATGGCAGCTATGAAATTTTACCACTCAACATACGGGCTTACCATTAATGAGAGCATGGTCCATAAATTTACAGCAAACTACCTGTCCTAGTCTACCAAAGCTCCAGACCCCACAATGATGACACCCATTTTGCCTAAAAAGCCCAGAGGACGGCCAATACACCTCCAGGAAAACCTTGAGGAACAGCTCCGAAAGAGTGTGAAGTCACTGTGGGCTGAGGGTGCCATAGTAAATGCTGGTATGATACAGGTGGTGGTTGTAGGTATAGTAAAAGCCAACTCACCCCAAGTGCTAGATGAAAATAGGGGTCATCTAAACCTGACAAGCAAGTGGGCATGGCGCTTTCTCCATCGGATTGGGCTATAGCAAGAGGAAGGGGACAAAAGTGGGGCGAGAGACCCATAGTGACTTTGACCACCTGAAAACTTCTTTTCTGCCATGGATTTCAAAAGTAAGCACCCAGGAATTGATACCACCACAACTCATTGTTAACATGGATGAGACTGAGGTGAACATGATCCCAGTCTCAGAGTGGACCATGGATGTTACAGGGTCCAGACAGGTATCAATCACAGGGCTGGGAAACAAGAGATAAATTTCGGTAGTACTAGCCTGCACCCTTGCTGGAGACATGCTGACCCCCAGCTGATATACATGGGGAGAAGCACTGCATGTCATCCAGTCCACAAGTTTCCACCATTATGGAATGTTACACACACAGACAATCACTGGGTTAATGTGGAGAGCACTATCAAATTCATAGACAAGGTGGTGGTGCCCTGTGTAAGTGCTACCAAACATGTGAACAGGCTTCCAGATGAGTAGAAAGCCCTTCTAATCCTTAATGTGTATCGTGTGCATACTACAGAGGCTGTCATCAAGCAGATGGAGGAAAATGGGATTATCCCCATTTATATCCCAGCCTCCTGTACAGACTCAATGCAGCCACTTGATGCATCTGTTAATAAGCTGTTCAAGGACTTCCTAAAAAAAGCAATCCGGCACATGGTACGCTGGATTGGTATCTGACTCACTGGTGGCGGGGGGGGAGTGACTATGGATTGGCAATAGAGAACAACAATGCTATGTTCTCTTCGACAGGTTGTCATTACAACCTAGTAAACCTCAAGAGCAAAGCTGGAGAGGTTTGCAGTTATCATGAAACCTTGAGAAGTTAACTCAGCATTGTTGTTTAATTGTTGCCCATCCATTGTCTTTTATACTGTATGGGTAACAGCTAAACAAATGCTAAACAAATGCTGAGCATTTCTTGAGTGCAGGTGTCCTTCCCACACTATCATCATGAACATTGCACTGCTGTTTAAGTTTCCTCTAACCACAATTTAAAACAAATTAATACAGGTACACACCCCTTCTATAGTACATTGGGAATGCGTCATTACATTGCCAGTTTTTATTGGCGCTGCGCTCTCTCTTGGGACCAGATCTGCCCATAAAAATAGTGATATTAGCAACAAGGGCACTGATTTGCAATGGTTGCCAGTAATGTAGACAGACTTGTATTTGGTAGTAGGCGTGGCCCTGTGAAACTTACTTCCAAGATCCTTGAGGGAGGCCCTGTCAGTGGAGGCATTTAGGCTGAGTTTGAAGGCACATCTGTTTAGAGAAGAATTTCAGAACCAGTAATGAGTTCTAGGAATTAGTTGACTGCTGAATTATTTTGTTGAGATTTTATTTTATAGTGTTGCTGCTCATGATTTGTCATTAACATCGGTTTATGGTTGTTTATTTATTTCATCTTTGCCTGTTTGTACAGTGCCCAGAGCCTCTGTGACTGGGCACTTAAGAACTAAAGGTTTACTTACTAACTAACTTGAGTGGAAAACAAAATTGGTCAAATCACCAGAACTGCAGAAATCAACTTAAATCAGGATAATTAAATATGACCAGAACTGGTTAAAAAAAGTTTTTCCCAGAATGCAGTGTTTCTAAAATGTATTTTGTCTTTTCCAACCACCATTATCCAGTGTTGCAGGTTAGTAAATAATGCAACATTTTTTAACTTAAAATGACACTGTCACTCCACTTAGGCCTCAAACTGTCCCTAGTTTAAAAAACAATTTTATGATTGCTCACATTCTATAGAATGGCTAATGTGGCTGGTAGCATTTATTTATTTATTAAATTTTGGTGACCGGGTAGGCCCACTGAGCCCCTAAGGTCCCTTTTTCAGGGGCGACCCGGGATAACAATACAAGTTATAAGAATGAACTAGGACATAAGGAACATTTGAGGCTTTGTGAGTTACATCATGAGGAGGTTGCAGTAAAGAAAAATAGTGGATACAGGCATGGTTACAGGCATGGTAAAAGAAAAGCAGTGGATACAGGCGTGGCTTACAGGCACGGTAAAAGAAAAGCGATGGATGCAGCCATGGGTACAGGCATGGTTATCATCATGACATGTAAGCAATTGGTAGTTAAATGATTCTGATTCCTTTTTTTTTCCTTTTAAAAGTGAAAAACAAAACATGACTGACCACCATAATGGTGTTACCTCACAAAAACATGTTTATTTACTTTCCTTTATTAACTCCCACTGCATCTTTCCTGCACTTGGGAACACCCCCAGCACACAGTCTATCCACTCAAGATGCAGTGGGAGGAAAGGAGACTAGTGCATCGTGAGTGTCTGCACTGAGGATCTTTCTAATGTTCGGGAGGAATGCAGCAGGAGCAGATCAACGATCTGAAACAAAGCAAGGTTGGGTATAATTATACCATTAGCATGCGTTTAAGTTTTACTAGGAAAGGAAGCAAATAAAACAGCCAGCAATATCAATGAATTTTAGAGAAGGTAAGCAATTATACAGTGTGGGTTATCAACAAGAAATAACATGATCCAAAAAGGGTTGACAGTGTCCCATTAAAGCAGCAATATTTGTTAGTCACCATGTTTTTTTTCCAGCAGTACTGTTTTCCTGAAAAAAACATCAATATACACATTTTTATTTTGTTTTCTTTCATTCATGAAGGAAACTACAGGATTTTGAAGTTTGCAAAAGTTGCCATTCCTGTGCCATGCTGTCAGTGAAAAATTTAAATATTTTGGTCCACTGATGTGCTGTTTAACATCAGAAACTCATGATAAAACTGTCCAAGCACATCCACAGCAGGAATTTAGTATTTACATTCAGCAGGTAACCTCAGCGGAAGAGATTTTTTAAAAATATGAATGCTGGCCATCTTTCTTGACATGAGTCATTAATTAAAAAGTTAGCGGTTCTAAAAATATCTGAGAAAAACATACACTTAAGATGAATCCATGTGTGTCAGAAATACTTTTTTTGCCAAGAACAATATGACAACATTTTTTGCTAACAAATACTGCTGCTTTTCTAGAGTATAAACAGAATGCATAAACCCAGTTTAACTGTTTTTAAACTGTGATTCAGTCTTTAGTAATCATGCTGTATATACTGTCTTAAAGCAGCAGTACTACGAAAAAAAAAAATTGCGCTTTTTTTAATAGTTTATTCCCTGGGCCCTGCTAATCATATACCTGGTACTCTTTCTTGCTGCCATTGTACTATCGCTGAGTAATTTGCTCAGTTATTCTCTGCTTTAGTTTACATTTCTGCCACTAAGTATGTTGCACTAGAACGCCCTCTGCTGCCAGCTGCACATGTGTATGACTTGCAGGGACATCAGGAATGGTCAGCCGAGGGTCCCTCTGCTGTAGTCAAAAGACGTGATGTGACCTGTAGAAAAAGTGCTGCTGAAAATTAGTCAGCTGCCATATTTGTTGTAGCGCTACAACAATTCAATTAAATTGCAAATATTTAAAAAACTAAACATGACTGAAAAAAATATTTACAGGTATGGAAACTGGAACTTTGGTCACATGCTTACAACCGAAAAGCAGAATTTTGATAGCTCGCTTCCTGATTTTGTAGTACTGCTGCTTTAACCTGATGTTATGCTGTGACCCCTATGGAAATTAGATGCTTCACTTCATAAAACTTTCCTGGTGGTGGACATTTCAAATTTATAAATCTTGACATCATTTATTAGTAACATTACAGAGGGGCTAGAAGGACAGGTACTATATGCCTGTTCGCAGATGACACAAAAATCTGAAACAAAGTGGACACAGCGGGGTGGAGAAATGAAGGAAGATCTAAAAAACTGGAGGACTAGTCAAGGGTTTGGCAACTGGCTTCAATGCCAGAAAATGTAAAATTATGCACATGGGGCACAGAAACCCAAGAGCAACATATCATTTTGGGGGGGGGGGTGGAGGTGTTAACAACAACAAAATAGGAAAGGGATCTTGGGTCCATTATATCTGATGACCCAATCATAGCAAAGCAGTGTAATGAGGCAGTAGGAAAAGCTAGTAGGATGCTGGGGTGCATGGGGGGGTATCACTAGCAGGAAAAGGGAGGTAGAGTTACCCCTGTATAGATCAATGGTGAGGCCACACTTGGAGTACTGTGTCCAGTTCTGGAGGCCCCATCTCAGGAATGACATAGACCAGGTGAAGATGGTATAGAGAAGGGCAACCACAGGGGCGCATGGCCTGCATCAGAAGCCCTACAAGGAAAGGCTCAGGGAATTAAATATGTTCTCACTGGAGGAAAGGAGAGAAAGGGGAGACATGATAGAAACATTTGAGTATCAGTAAGATACAGGAGGGTGGTGTATTGCACAGAAAGAGATGCTCAGGTATGAGAAGGGAATAATATGTACCTGGAAAGGGGAGACTTAGAGGGAACATTTCAAAATTATACATCTTGACATCATTGTTAGCCAGTCAGGATTTCTTACTTCTATACATTCCAGGTACTATTACCATTATAAATCGAGGGAGTGCTTCTGACTAATTGGAGCACTCCTTTCTTCTGTGCATGAGGCACGCTTATTCCATACAGTGTCTCATACACAGATGCCCTGAAAATGGGCTTGTTTGGGGAGGGTGGTTTAAACTTTTTATATAAAAACATATGGAACATGGAAGATGACAGCAGAAAAAGACCAAGGGTCATCCAGTCTGCCCATATTACCCTATCATACGCCAGGATGTATTATCTCTACGGGGTCTTTGCTCACACAATTCCCTATTTTGTTATCTCTGTTTCTGTCCCTGACTTCCCATTGAGTAGCCAGTATCCCCTTGACTCCATCCCAGCTGTGTCTGAAGCCATTTATGGTTTTGGCACCTACTACCTCTGTTGGCAGACCATTCCATGGCTCAACCACTCTTTCTGTAAAATAACAGTTCCTCACATCCTTTTTATGTTGTCTTGCACAGGTGCAAGTAACATCTTGTGGTAGTATTAGCACAGTAAGAGGTGTTGATGAATGCAGGGCACGCTTTCATAGGTGCATCCCTCATTCCCCAATTAGCCTGCATGCCAGTGCTGACACAAGAATTATGTAAAGTGCCACCAACTTGAAAGAAATGTGCCATTGCAATTAGAGACAAGCTCGTCATGCAGCGGCACAGATGATGTGTCTCACGTATGTGCCTTTCCAGGTGAAACATTTCAATAAACATGGTGGCGGCAGTTGCCGCCACACAATCCCCAAACACAGCAGACATTGGGAGTGCAATCCCGTGTCGGCATATCCCCCACCTCCCCACATTATGTGGCACACTGAGAGCCCACCACAGTGTGGCCAACATTCCCACTCTGAAAGTCATGGGGCACACTGGGAGCCCACCCCAGTGTGCCCAACATTTGTTCTATTTCACTTGTAAAGAAAGAAAACTGTCCTGTGATGTCCGTTTTTTTTCTTTTTGTATCTAAAAAAAGAAAACAGTCCCTCATTGTGCACAATTCCCCTTCCCCAACCCGCACTCACCCTCTGTGCACCCCATCTCCTCACATCCCCCTCACCCCATACTTACCTCCTGAGATCCGGCGCTGTGATCTTTGGTGGAGCAGGAACACTTCTGGACTCTTCAAAGCCGAACTGCAAAATGAAGAAATGCCGGTAAGCTGTATAGTGACATCAATGGGGTGGTTTCAACTTAGGTGGCTATCTCAGCCATTGTTTTGAATTTTGCCTCCAAATTTTCAACATGGGGTTCTTGGGATCCCACCTCTTGAACACATGCACTGTCATCTTGATATTTGGTCCCAAAAGGCGATTTCACGGTCACTGCATGGAATCACCTTTTGGGACCGATTAATGAAACAACAGTGCCACTGTTCATGAGGTAGGGTCCAAAAAAGTCTATGTTGCAAATCTGGCAAAAAAATTCCAAAACATGACTGCGTTAAGAGAATGCATTGTGCAGTTTCCATCCACGCTCATAACTTTGACAGTTTTTAATATTTTCACTCCAGATTTTCAAAATTGCCATTTCTTCACACCTCCTTATGAACAGTACAGCTGTCATTGTTCACATCCTGCCCATGTGTTTTTGCACATCTGGTGCACAATGGCATGGTCATGTGGGAAATCAACTTTCAGCACAGATTAACAAAATCACAGCACCACTGTTCATGAGCAGAGGTTCCAAAATGCCTATGTTGAAAATGTGGTTACAGAAATCCCCAAAAATAATTGCAATACGGGCGTAATACATTCCTGACTTTGTTTTTTGCACACTCATGACTTCACCAATTTTTCATATTTTCACTCCAGCTTTTCAACATTACCATTTTTTTACACCTCCTCATGAACAGTGCAGCTGTCATTTTTCACATCCTACCTGAAATGTGTTTTCGTACCTGTGATGCCAATGGCACAGTCACTGTGCAAAATCATCTTTTGGCTAATGAACTGATAGTGCCACTGTTCATGAGGTGGGGTCACAAAAAGCCCATGTTGGAAATTTGAAGTGAAAATACTAACAAATACCTGGGGTGTTAGTGTTTCCAACAGTAACACCCCACCCTGTAGAGACTGACAGGTGTTAGGGGTGTGACTTGGGATTGTCGACTGTAATGCTCACGCCATTTCACCCCCACCCCCAGCCTGCAGCCAGTGACAGGCATTGAGGTGTGCATTGGACTCTTTGGCCCCAAAGTTCACCCCTTTCTCCTTCACTGCATCCATCTCGCGTAGTTCCTTATGGAATGGGGTGAGCGTAAGGCCTGAAGATCCCAAGGCATACCGCAACACTTGTCAGTGTCTACAGGGTAGGGTGAGGTGAAATGGTGTGAGCGTTATGGCCAACGACCGAAAGGCACATCCCAGTGCTTGTCAGTCTCTGCAGGATGGGAGTGGGGTTGGTATCAGTTCAATACTTCACTGCCATTCCTATTATGCATTTCTCTAACTTCTGCACTACCAATGCCAATGCCAGTAAGACAACATTCGGCATTGACAAATCCTTGTTTAGTGTTGCAATACTAACTATTTCAATATTTAGAGCAGTTTTTAAAACTATTCTTATGTTTTTGTGTTTCTCATGTTACTGCCATTGGACAGTATTTGCTGATTCTCAGAATCACCCCACTTGGATAACTTTCTTTTTAAAAGAAACTCGGAGTCCTTAGATTATTTAGCAATGCTGTCCCGAGTGGGATAGGATATGGGATTATCAGTAATCTAAAAAGCACAAGGGGGGAGGACTTTGAATTATTCTTCGGAGGGTACTTGTCCCATTGTCTCGTTAATTGAAGCTCTGTGCTCAGTGTGAGATTGGGATAACTGTTTGCAGTCCCAGTAAGCACTGAAACACAAATACTCATATTTAACAACACTAGATTTATGGGAATGGCTGAACCATTTGAAAAAGTAAATGGGAAAAATGAGAAAAAAAAATGGGAACACATACAAAGCCCTTCAAAAAGCAAGCAACTAAGGGGCCAACCACCTTTATAACAAGGCACTGAAATCCCAATAATTTTAAAAAGATCTGAAACAAGTATAAAATAAAAATTGTCCATGTTATTTGTTTGTTAAACATGTCTGACCTTTAAAAAAATCATTTTTGGATTGCAGATACAAGGTTTTCCTCTTTAGTAAATTTCTGTTTAACTCTTGCATATAAACAAGGCATTAAAATGTCAGTAATATGAAACAAAATAAATGTTTAAAGAAAATATCTGAAAACTAGAATTACTAAGAATGATAATTTTTTTAATTTGGCAAACACATCTGATCTTCTAAAATGTACTTTGGGGTTTCCGATACAAGGTGCTCCTCTGTAGTAATTTTCCGTGTAACCATTGCGTGTGAACAAGGACATATCTAACATATCTCCAAGTCGGTGTACGGGCACCAGACCGAGTGCTCAGGTTTTTTTGTTGACAAAATCACAATGATCCTAGAGGACTCCTCAATATTCTAAAATGTGTCAGGTTATCAAGGAAGTAGCTATAGGAGAGGACATGCGGGGACAAGGGAAGTCATACTGGAAGAGGTTGAAAGGCCTCGACAAGTACACCCTGAAGGCAAAAAGAGGGGGAGGTATATGATAGAGGGGTGCAGGTACCTTCATGGAAAAAATAACAGAAGAGAGCTGGTCATGCTGAGTGGAAACAGAGGAATCAGACGGAATTCAATAAAGGGGGTACATATGCAGGGAAATATTTTATCTTGGATGGGTGGTAGTATATACAGTAGGTGGAACAAACTGCCAAGGGAAGTTGTCTGTGCTAAATGGGTTGAAGGGTTCAAACAGGATGGGATGCTCATATGGGAATAGTATATATGGTAGGAGGAGAGGGTGGGGCAAAGATCTGAATGGCTACTAGGGTAGCAATCACATCTAATCATTCAGCATTGTTGTTCACATTTAAACAGCGCACACCAGTCGAATTAGTGAAGTAGAGCTGGGCAGGCTAGATGGGCCATGGAACTCTTTTTTGCCCTCGATTTATATGTTTCTGTGTTATGTTATGTTTCTATGACATGGCAGAGAAAAATCTCACTTTGTAAACCAAATTACAGTACAACAGATACCATAAAGTGGCATTACAAATGCAGTCCATAAACACATAGGCTGATATGCACATTGATGCACTTATCTGCCTGTCTTTCTGTGAAATAGACAGACAGAAGCATCCTGAATCAGATCAAAATAAGCAGAGAAAGAGAGGGAAAGTGTTAAAACTGTCTACACGAAATTGCATGAAACATCTAATTTCTGTATAAATCTGCTGCACTGCGTGCGTGTCTGTGTGTGTGTGTGTGTGTGTGTGTGTGTGTGTGTCTGCATGTGTGTGTGTGTGTGTTTGTGCTTGTGTGTGTGTGGGGGGGGTGTTAGGGGATGTAGTCTTTTATTCATTCCTCAAAACGAATCACTGACACAGTACTCTGTTGGAGACAGGTATGATTCTTTAGTTTTTTAATACTTTCCTGACTTTGTTTGTTATATTTTACAAATTAAACCAAAAGCAGCAGCCTTGGTGAGGGCACAGGTTCATGCTGACCCTCCATTTACCTTGAGGTTCCTGAGCTGTCAGGTCTGAGTGGGATATAAATCTCAGAAGGTGTCAGGGACCCGCTGTATGGGATCAGACCCTGAGCCTCCGCCAGTCTCCATCAGAGGAACTTAGAGCAACACGTCTCTCTCCAGCCGAATGGCACCACTGTTTCAGCTGGAAATATTAGATAAGAACAGTGGTTCATTAGTTCAACAGGGGATTCTCTATGTTATAGGGGAGGGGACAGCATCTTGCAGGTGGGCTTTGCCCTAGCACACACATCACCAACTCAAAAAGTTGTTTTTTTGTTAAAGATTTCTGTGCCTATCAGGCAAAAACCTATGTACTGTGGCTAGAACTGGTGGGGGGGGGGGAACGATTGTGACTGCATTTGAAAAATAAGGAGGTGATAATGGGGTCCAACTACCTTGTTCCTTATATCCAGGATTCGTTATAATGAGGGACTTTATAGCGAGGGATTACTGATGCTTGTCCTTCACTTTTACTTAATCTGCAGTGCAGGATAGTTTTTCTCTCACAGACTTACATACTGCACTACCTTGAGTCAGACTTGCATTACATTCTGCAGCAGAGACAAAGGTTTTTGAGGGCTTGGAGACCAGCAGGAATTTTATACAGGTGAAGGTGCTGGCCCCCATTCAATAATCTATTAATATCGGGGTGACCTGCTTTGGCCCAAATCCAGCTTAGGCTGAGTGGCTACATAGGACCTTGGGCAGCAAGACACATGCAGAGAGACTGAAGGAGAATAATTTGACCCAGTTGCTGATGCAACGGACAGGCATTTCTAACTTGCACTTCAGAAGTCTATGGTGCTGGAATCCTAGAATACAGAATGAGTATCTGAGGAAAAGAATCACATGCTTAAAAAAATGCTGTTTCTCACTCTGCAACCAATGTCAGATGGACTGCATATCTTACTGAAGGGAGAAGCTACAAAGAAAAAACTATCTGGGGTACAACTAGGAGGGAGTGCAAAACAGGAACAGTTTAAACAAGCTGTCTATGACAGCAGTTCAGTTGCAGTGGTGGCTGTAGGCAATTTGCATGCTGGCGATGGCAGTATGCAAATTGCCTACATGTTACCACCGCTGATTGTAGCGGTCCTTTGCTTTCAACTGTACGCCACTGCAACTGAACTGCTGTCATAGACAGCTTGGACAATTATTGGTACGGTGCGGCCCCGCCTGCAAAAAGGAGTGGGCATTGGAAGCGGGGTGGCACACCCTTCGAAAACTCATATGGTGGCACTATGTTTCTTGCACATGCAAGCAAACATAAACATGGGTGAAAGCTGGCTGGCAAGCAAAGTAGTGGCATCACTGCTAGCCACCCTCACTGCCTGGGTTCATACCTTACCTAGGATGTCTGGAGCTGACAGGAGAGGCAGGGTTCTGGCATTCATCTTGGGCCCCTTTTACTGTGGGGTGGGAAGGCACCTCTATCTGCTGCACAACTGGCCCAGTTGGAGGGTTTGTCATGTGGAAAGGAATACATGGTTCCCTCTGGAGTGGCCTTACAGTGCTATGCACCTGTTCACCTGCTGAGTTATATAGGGGTGTCATACAGTCAGAATATGTCTACCATGGGATTTCAGAAGATAGTGTGAGGCTCACCCACCATTCTAATGGCCCAGATAAATGTTTAGCTGTGCTGCTCCTCAGGATTATACCCTGGGGAGGAATAAGGGAAGGCAACAGTTGGATAAAAATACCACTGCAGCCATAAGCAGATGAAGCCACCTCCTCACACCACAGTAGGGCCCAGCGACTCCTCTCACACTTCATTGGCTCCTTCCCCCAGACCTCAAGATCAAATTCAGATTCTCCTCTAGGCTTGGGAATCTGGAAGGTCACACCCACAGGAGACAAGTGCTTGACTGAACTCTTCATGGACTCCACTGCAAGCAAAAAGGCTTTGGCAGGTAGAAAGAGAACCTGGATCAGGAGAAATGGTGGCCTAAACAGAAAGTATAAAACAATTTGTGAGGGCAGGACCTCACCGAAAACAACTCTCACCTGGGCTATCTTGGGTGAACGCAGTGAAAATATTGGTAAAATCTGCTCCCTGCTAATAATAAGATATGACATATTGCATTGCTGCTGTGTTTTTCTGGGTAAATGCATTGTAAAAATGGGTAACAGCAGGACCCCACTGAAAACGAGTTGCTGTATCGCAATTCTTCTGGGCTGGACTGTCCTTGGTAAATGTTGTGTAAAAATGGATAAAATCAGGACCCTCTCTTAAGCTGCATAGCTACAGTTTAAAAATGGTTAAAGGCAGGACCCACTAAAAATGAAATATTACAAGAGTGATAAAACTGTAAAACAAGTTTGATCACTCTGCCTCTCAAATGCTTGCCCACACCCATCACTGTACCTAATTTGCTTTTACAGTGGCCTTCTACTTAGCATCTTCTTTATTATCAGGCTGTGTTCCCTTTAAAAAAGTAATTTTGAGGCTGGTACTCTTGTCACGTACAAGTTTTTTTAGTCAGTTAGAAATGAAGTATCTACCAAGTCAGTCTTTGCAAATAACTTTTATACCACATATGAACACTACTCATTTTTCAGAGATCACTCTTTCATATGGTTCCTTAATTCTTTGAAAACATTGCTGTTGTCAGTTTTTCCTTCTCCATCTCTGCAAAATTTTAAACAGTTGCTCAGATTTTTCGTGATAGCATACAACATATGTAACAGTAAATTATTTCATTTTATTTCACTGTTTCTTATTTTTTGTATTTCCATGTCATTGGTCATCCCTGAAAATGGATTTTTTTTTAGCTCAGTGACCATTTCAGGTTATGAAAAATCAATCAATCATCTCAGCTTAGGTACCCTCAAAAGTGCTCTGTGTGGGCAAAAGCATGACTCAGTAAGCAATATGTTATTTCAGCTGTGTTATCCTGGGTTAATACATTATAAAATATGAATAGGACCACACTAAATATGAGATATTGCCTCATAGGTGGGCTGGGCTATCCTGTCATAAGTATGCAAATTATTGTCCCTGCGCTCATGACACCCCTGTCCCTTTCCTTCACTCACGAGGAGTGCTGCCTGGGAAGGACACCTCTGTGCATGCATGTCTGGCAGCTGGGCCAAGACATTTCCAACTGGGGCACAGGGCCCTGTCCTGGTCAGAAGTATCTTTAATGGCCCAACGGCCACACATGAATACACAGAGGTGTTCCAGGCAGCACTCCTCATGAGTGAAGGAAGGTGGCTTCTGTGACGTTTGTCAGTGGCCACCAGAGGATACAATTGTTCTTTAGGGCCACAATTGGGAATGGTGTACCAGTTGCTTCCTTGCTCTCCATATATGCCTTGTTTTCATGCCACCAGTCCACTTCGTTGTCTCTCACCATGACTGTGCGCTCTCGGGCCGTGGCTCAGTTGTGGTGTTCTCATGCTGTACCTGTGCTCTCGGGCCGTGGCTCAGTTGTGTTGTTCTCACGCTGTACCTGTGCTCTTGGGTCGTGACTCAGTTGTGCTCTTCTCCACTGTACCTATCATCATAACCTGAGGACATCAGCTGCATTCTGATTAGCTCTGTCATAGTGGGGCAGGGTGGTGGGGGAAGGAGCAGAACAACTGTAAGGTGCACACTTTGCTATGAATCTGTTGGCAGTGGTGGGGTGGGATTTAAAGGACACACACAGAAATAGAAAAACCAAAAAAAGGAGGTTCAAAGTGGTGGTGGTGGTGGTGGGGGGTTCGTTCGAACTTGACAAACCTCAGCTGGCAATGGCCCTGTGTTACACGTTGGTGATATTGCTGGTTCTTTTTATTAAGGAGATGCGGCATATAATATCTTCTATGAAATATATTGAATTGAATTTAATTCAGTTTATTGCTAATTGCAGTCTTTGTTTGAGCCATTATTTCTATTTGTTATCTGAAATCTCATACCCTGTCTCCTTTTCCCAGCTATTTTTAGGTTAACTTTCCTGCTTCCATTTCCATTAGCTTGTTATACATTTTTGATATTCATCTACTTTTTTCATTATTATCTCCTGCTCTGTATCTTTGTTTTTTTTGCAAACTATTTCCTAACACTTTTATGAAATGTGATTTAATATTTAAATGTGTAAAGTGTTATCCTTCTGAGAGACTGAATTTAGTTTTAAGTTCTTGAAGGTGATGAAGTTTTCTCCATTATATAGATCTTCTACCTGGGTTATTCCATTTGAGCCGCACAGGTTATATATTTTGCTAATATTCCCTTTTTCTTTTACCTCTAGTTTAATTGAACTATATGTTAACCCTTAAGGTTGTCTTTTGTGATTTCATGGTTATTTTGCCATGTTTTTATTATTTCCTGTGTACATGAATAATCCATTTTGCCTACTGAATCTCTTTTTCTTGTCTTTTATAATATAACTGACTGTATTTGTATGTGCACTGTGCATACTGTAAGGGCAAGTTGCACATTTTGTTATGATATACAGGGTTTTGAGTGGCATGTCATGGTGATCCAATGCAGGAGACTCTGCAAGGGGATTGACCCTGTCACACCAATCATCCGCAAGCCTGATCATGACACTGTTCGGGCTTGAAATGTTGTGTATTTTAAAAAAAGTGCTGACCCAATCATAGATCAGCTCTTTCCTTTTACCTAAACATAGCCCAACAAACATAGCTGGTCTCAGTATGTGCTGTTAGCCTGCCTGCAACCTTTCCCCCTAACATTACCGCAATGGAAAACTGAAACTGTGTGCTCTGCCAGTGTCCGTAGATGAGCTGAAAAAAAAAAAACATGAGTTCAGTTACAGTTACACAGACCTGTTATGAAAATGTGTATTTCTCTCTCTCTCTTTTTCTCTCTCGCGTGCTTACACGCACAAGCACACACATACATTACATTAACACATGCTTTGGCTCAGTTGTTTAACCTCTAGGTTGCTGATAGAGTGGAACATGGAATGAATTAATGGTCACTTGGCCACTAGGGTTAGTAACACTAGTAAATAAGTGACCAGTTCACATTAATTTAGAGTAGCTCAAACAATTAAATAATCAGTGACTAGCACTGATTTTTAAATATTGGTTGCCTATAAAACTGGAGTTTAGTTTATCTCTTCAAAATGAAACAACTTGCAAATTTGAACACTTAGCATTTAAACATTTTCTTGAGGACTGCCATGTTCCCTGTCTAAAGAAAAAAAAAAACAGATTCCCTGGTGCAGTCATAGAAATTTCCTGCTCTCGGCAAGGCCCAACTGCAGTGTCTAGGTACCTGAGGCCAGCCATAGAATTATATTTTTTCCTTGGAGCCAGGGGTGGGGGGGGGAGACCTAACAGAACTTTATCTTTTATGTAAGCCTTAAAACGCACCACAGAGTATCTAAAACCCTAGAGCATTTGGGGGCAGCTCGTAATGCTGACACTGGGGGTGCCAAATCCCCCAGTGTAATTTATTTGTTATTTTAAATAACATTCCTGTCCCTTTACTTATATTTTTATTTGGGTTAGTGTTAAGCAGTTCTGGTTCTGTCCAGTTTATACAAAACCTTTTTTACGTTTGCTGCGCTTGTGCACCAAACATTTTGTGACAAGTACAAGGGGATTTCAGAGGTGTCATTGCCAAGCCCAATGCAGTTGAAACTGCAAGGGGCTCAGCAGTTTGATGATCACACGCTGTGGTTGTGACACCACTCGCTGCTTGCAGGGTGGAAACTTCAAGTACTTCTAAGGACCGAAGCCACTCCAATCAGAGAGGGCTTCAGTCTTTGGACTTGCATGAAGCTGATCAGTAAACAGCTGATCAACTGTAAACACCAGGAGCCTGTCACTGTCCATTTAAGCTGCCCTCTTCTCAGGCTGTTTTCAATATAAGCAGCAACTATCACTTCCAGTAACATCACTGCTCAACATGGCTCCCTGATTTTCAGCTCCGCTTCCACCTCCTTGTAAAAGAGCCCAAAACTGCGGTACTCCAACAAGAAACTATTTTACAACAGGGCTCCTTCCTATCTTATAGGTGAATAATCTGTTACTCATCCCACCAACCCTACAGTGGCAGCCAGCAGCTAGTTGCCAGAAAGCTTAATCAGGGAAGCATCTACCTCCAGAGACTTGGAGTCAGGTATGAACAAATCAGAACCCCCCCACCGGTAACATCTACCAAGAAACAAAAGTTGGACCTTATCCTACAGGAGCCGCAGGAATTCAGAAAGAAGCAGAAAACTGCTCTAACTGACATTCATTCTGACATACAGCAACTACAGCAGAGGGCTATGGAACACAAGCTATTCTTACAGATTTAGAGTCCCACACAGACCATTTATTACTAGAGGTGTGTGTGTGCTGAGGCAGTGCTGGGAAAACTCATAGTGTGGAGCAGCTTGTGTGCACTTGGATGTCTCTGGGCAGCCCTGTCCAGTCCATGAGTGGAGTTTTTCTGGCAGAGAGCCCTTGTGTTCTATGAGGTCTAAAGCTGCACTGTTCTATAAGACACCACTGCCTACTTACTTCTACTATAACTACCATTGATTATTTGCACTCTCTTATTGCTCCACTATGTTGAACTTTAACAGTCTCTTCCCTATTTCCCAGTGCAGATGGACTGTGAGGTCAGCTTGTGTCTACTGACTCCCTGACAGTCTGTACACATACCCCTTGGCTACCACTCCCTTCCAGTGCTGATCTGACTTGTACCCAGTGTACTTATCTTATGAACTGTACTTTTTCCTATATAATCAGGAATACACTATTTTTAAGCGAAAAAGATGTTCCAGGACTAGAGGGCATGGGATGAAGTTGGAGGGAGGACGATTCAGAGGAAACATGAGAAAGAATTTCTTCACAGAATGGGTGGTGGACAAGTGGAACACCCTGCCAGAGGAAGTGGTGGGGGCTGAAACAACCACGGGATTTAAGAATGCATAGGATAGACATAAAGGAATTCTGGAGGTCAGGGGTAAGGGGCAACAGACTTCTAGGAAAACATAAACTGAACTTACAAGCTCAAATGAGCAGACTGGGTGGGCCATAGGCCCTTATCTGCCGACACTGTCTATGTATCTATGTATCTATGTATCTAATCGCCACTCAAACTAAATGGAATGGACACCATCTGAGTGCAGGATTTCTCTCAGCTCCATATGTGGAGCTAGAACCACTACTGCAATCTTAGTACCACTACCAAACATGGCAGGATTTTTATCATTACCTCTGATCTATGTGGTCGAGCTGCAGGCCACAGATCAATTGTGCTTGCGAAACTGGATGAGAGTATGCATGTGTGCCTTTGATACATTGTGGCTATTCACCTCTCTATCCATGGGATTTACCACCCTGTAGGGGTATGATGCAAGGATCCCTAGAGGAGGGTTCCCTCCCATAGGTGCCACTGGAAATTCCCTTGGCTAAAGGTAGCTTAGGAAGAAGCCCACAGGAAAGAGAGATGAGCCACTGGAGGAGGAGGGGTGGATAGTGGGGCAACAAAGGGAAGAATCATGGAACAGTCCAGGAGGCATGGCTTTTTAAGGTCTGATGGGGGAGCGACGTAGTTGTTCCGCCCATTGAACCTCAGGCTTAAAGCCTTCCCATTCAATTGTGCTTATGCAACTGGATGAGCATATGCTTGTGTGACTTTGATACATTATGGCTATTTGCCTCTCTATACATGGGATATATCACTCTGTAGGGGTATGATGCAAGGAACCCTAGAGGAAGGTCCCCACCCCCCCATAAGTGCCACGGGAAATTCTCTTGGCTAAAGGTAGCTTTGGAAGAAGCCCCAAAAAAATACCCAAAAGGGTGTCAAGCATCGAAGAGGTGAGAAATCAGAAGATATCTAGACTGGAAATAAATGTGACAGACATAGATAGAAAAGACAGGAGAAGAATGAGAAAAGGTGAGGACAATGAACAAAAGGAAATCTGATAAGATGCAAAATGGCAGACTTTCTAAGGAGAGAGGGAACAGCTGGGGCCACCATCCAAATCCATCCAACAGTGAAACCTAACTAAGGAACCTATGAAAGCACTAACCCTGACTAATATTATGACAATTGGCATGTAAGAAAGGAAAAACCCCCTTAGAGGAGGACACCTCTGGGAATCCAAGGCCTAGGTTGCCTTCCTTCCAGGCTGATGGACATTTAAATTAGGGATGGCTCCACTACAGCATTTTAAAGTAGAGATCGAGGAAGGAGGAACAGTCCAATTTTAGAGGAAGCTCTCACTCTGTCCTTCCAAAGGGACCGCTATCAAGGGATGGAAGCGATGTCTGCAACTAGACACTCAAAAGCAAGAGAGGAAGTATGATGATGGCAATAAGCCTTGAAGGTCTGCATGGTTTAAAGTGAGACATGAAATGAATGATGAACAATTATGGAGAGAAGCCTGCCAGCCCCTAGTGAAGGGGCAACAGACATGAAGGCATGTCTCCAAGTGCAGAGCAGTTCGAGTCGAGGTAGCATGGATCCAAGAGTTATGCTTGAGTAGTTGATGTGAAGGAGTAGACCCACATAGAGGCTGGATGAGCGAAGGGTACCCAGAATCAGGCATGAGAAGACTGACGGTGATAATAACCACAGGATTGCAGCAGTTCAATGAGGTAGCATAGGACCCAATGAGGGGTATGCTCGATTAAGTGATATAAATAAGTAGACCCTGAGGTCAGACTGAGCAAAGGAGAACCAGACTCAAGCACCTGGACACCATATGGACTAAGTAAGAGGAGGATACGAATAGGAAGGTGATTGCGGGATAGGGAAAAACCCCAAAAGAAAGTAAAGATCAGAGAAAGAGTGGAATGAAGGAGCAAAAGGTAGAGAAGGGGTGGAATGGAGGGCAGAGGGATTTGGAGGAGGGCAACAAGTGGAGTCCACAGGGGTAGACACCTCCGATACAGTGGAGATAGGTAGAGAGAAGAACCGAGGCAAGCAACCGAGGTCGAAGATGGAACAGGTTTTGTGACCACAAAGAGCTTCAACAGCATGAGGGGTGTCGACTAGTACTACCATGCAGTACACCACAGTCAAAGCACAGCAAACCTGAGTAAATTGAGGTA
This sequence comes from Neoceratodus forsteri, assembly GCA_016271365.2. Classification (NCBI taxonomy): domain Eukaryota; kingdom Metazoa; phylum Chordata; order Ceratodontiformes; family Ceratodontidae; genus Neoceratodus; species Neoceratodus forsteri. The sequence goes on along the minus strand of CM057455.1, from coordinate 659,045,092 downwards.
GAGATGGAAATGCCAATGAGCAAAGGAGAGAAACCAAGGAAAACCCGCAGCAGAAGCTGGCTACCTTCGAGGAATGGGTTACAAAATTTGATTCAGTATGTCCAGGTCAAAGGTCCCTGTTATGGATGTAATAGTGCGGTGGTGGTTTAAAGAAGAATCAGATATTGAATTGACAGGTCTGCAAACCAAATAACTATCCATTTAAATTTCCTCTCCATGACAATTGAAAATGAATTGTGGTTCCTTGTAAAAAAAAAAAATCTCCTATGCTTTCAAATAAGTCCTATGGAGTTGAAAAACTTGTGGGAGGTAGCGAACACTATAGCTGATTGTTCAGGTAGCAATACATATAACTGGGGCACAATGATTTTTTTTTGTATTATAGTCTAATAGATATTCTGCTGATCAAGTTCAGTAAAAGCAAGAGCTAAATGAATCACAGACATAGCACCAAGGGAGGGATGAGTGGATGTTGAAGGGTCGGTGTAGAGAACGAAGATGGAGAGAAGAACAGTGAGGCAGGGCAGGCGCTGTCCTGATGCCCAGTGAGGTGAGAGAGGCAGACGCTTTGCAGGAGAATGAGGCAATGGAGAGAGGGAAAATAGTACAACCAAGAGAGGCACACTAAGTCAAAGTGAGATACCAGGGGTGACCTGGAAGCACAAGGAAGAGAAGTGACTGCCAAGAAGAAAGCCATGAGGAAGGGAGTGAGGTGGAGAATGGAGAGGGTGGCAGAGATACAGAATGTAGACCTAGCAGAGAACCTGAAAAATGCCAAGAGAGGTGAGGAGTGAGAGGAGCCTGCGGAAGGTAGCACCACAGCGGGCAGCATGGCCAGAAGAGTAGGGCAGAGGTGAGGAAACAGAATGGGGACAGAAGCAGGGAGGGGCTGCAAAGGAGGAGGGAGAACCGAGCTGGGCAGGAGACATATGTTCACAATGCTGGGGAGGAGCAGGAATCGAGTGGGTGAACCAGGAGCCAGAAAGGGCTGTGGCAAGTCGGAAGGCAAAATGGGAGGGGGGGGGAGAGAGATGCAGGAGGCGACAGAAACCATGCCCAATGCCAGGAGTTGCATGAGGGGGTTCCGTAAGAGGAGACTGTGACAGAAAGGAGGTTCCAAATGGGGGGGAGGGGTTCTGTCAAACCACACAAACTCCTGCCAGCAACAGGCTTGGAAATGGCCATGGAATGGTGTGGTAGAGAGTGAGAGACACAGAACGGGAGAAGGGAACCTGTGGCCAGAGATGCAGCAGAAGGGAAAAGAACAGCCCAAGGCAGGGTGGCGCCTCCAGCTGCAACAAAGAGAAGAATCCTGAAACAGTCCAGGAGCAGTGGCCTTTTAAGGCCTGATGGGGGAGTGACGTAGTTGCTCTGCCCATTGAACCTCAGGCTTAAAGCCTTCCCAATGTCCCCCTACTGAACGCTTTATGTTTGGGGAGAACTATGACCCAGATGTTACCTCTCCTCTGTGACTGCACACTGTCTAACTGGTGCAATTAATTGTAATATGTAGACTTTTTTTTATAATGTCAGCAGTGGGGGGAGAGGGAAACTTTTTTTCACACTCAGTGCCTCTGGAGAGCTGAGTTATATGTGCAGTGGCTCTCTGCTGGAGGACTGTAATACTCGCTGTAACTCTGCCTTACAGATTCCTGTACTCGTAGATAACTCCAGCCTTGTGGTAGGAAAACTTTCACGTTGTTCCCCACTGCAGGGAATTCCATTGGGAACTGATATCACCGACCACCACATTATCTCCAGAAACCTTTTTACAGGGGAACTTTTCGCTGCTGCGGTAGTCCCTGGTATTGCTGCAGTGCATGCAGCCTCTTTAATTGTTCCTCTTGATCCATGGCTCTGTACAGGCACTGTATTTTTAAACAGTAAATTCATGATGAGGAGGCTTTATGCCCTGGGATGTTTCTGTGTAGACCAGCTCAGCCAACAAGTGGAGTTTTTTCAGTAGAGAGTACTTGTATTCCACAGGGTTTGGGGCTGCATGGCCTTATTAGAGAGCACTGCCTACTCACTTCTATTGTTATTACTATTAATTAACCGTGCTTTCTCTCTCTGTTCCAACATGTGAAACTTTAACAAATCTTACCCTATTCTGCAATGCAGATGGACCCCAAGATCAGATTGTGTCTACTGGCTCTCTGACCTGCACCCCCCCCCAACACATCTCATGAGGTGTTGCTGACAGTTTCTTAAAACCCGCCAATGGAATTTGCAGCCCTCTACTGGTGCCTGACTCAATATTAAGGATAACTTTTTACCTGGCCGCAGTCCTGTTATACAGAGTTGCTGTGCCTTATAAATGATAGATTTTGGCCCCTTACACCTTACCCTTACAAGTTCCATTCAGAAATGAAAAGGTGTATATTATTCTGGTGAGAACGGAGACCCTACTTGATGTGTCTGTTAAACAGAATGTGGGTATTAACCTCAAATGGTGATGATCTGTACACAGCCCCACAAACTGTTTCTCTCCTTATATAATTTGACAAGGACACCACTTTAGACAGTACATTTATGGTTAAAACATTTTATGATGTGAGTCTCCTTACAGCCCTACTTATCTGCAGAGCAGAGCAGTGTATATATAAAGCACCTTGGGTATACAGAAATCAGAGCAGAATGATCCCATGGGGGAGTGCTGCTCACCTACTCTCCTGTTTGCATCATTGGTTACTGGTATACCTAAAGTACCAATCATGGGACTACTAGTATATATTTACAGCATTTCCACAACATGGCTAGGCTCTGAACACAGATTTAGCTTAATGAATCTCTGACCCACTGGTATTTAAATGGGGGGGGGGGCACTATTCATTTATAATGCTGTTGTGGTCCATTTCTCTTAGTCTGTTTTTGCTAGCCGAGGCCCTTCGAATGAACTGAATCATTTGCTATACAAGGAGGCAGGTGAAGTGACATAGTCCATGCTGCTACATGCATTGCCTTTTCTTGTTTGGGGACTGGTGACAATCCCTGTAACTTTCCCTCTTCTCTTGCCTGCCTATACCCACCACAGGCCTTTGGGCTACTATGAGAAGGCCTGTGATACCTTTGGTACACATCTTCCCTCCTGCCTCGGCAGCTGGATGGGTTCCCCCCATCGAGATGCCCAGGGATTAAGAGAGCATCAACTTTAGCTCTCCTGCCTTGGAGGTTCACCCCAGGATCCCTGTGGATACCCTTTTTGGAGTTTTTTGTTGGTAACTGTTGTCTCTGTCATTGTTGTATGTTTGTTGTTGATGTGTTTCTTGTTTTTTTGGGTTGCAATGCCTTATCAGTGTCAATGGCTCAGCAGGTAGCACACTCGCCTCTGAAACTAGGAGATCAGAAGGCTGTGAGTACTATCCCCACACCAGGCACTTGACTTAAATCCCAATACTGACACTGTAGTGTAGCATGAGGGAGGTGATGCACTCCTGAGGTGCTGTCTTTTGGATGAGACATTAAACCGAGGCCCCATCTGCCTGTTCTGGTGGTAGTTCAGGTGGATGTTAAAGATCCCATGGCACTTCTCGAAAAGAGTAGGGGAATTTTTTATTAAAACAAAGTATACACAGAAACTCACAAACAATATATACCAGTAATACAGGTAGAAATAGGGAACATATTTACAAGTGGATTTCTCATTCTAAAACAACCTTATATCCTCTTATGTTACAGGTATATCATTATCCGATATCCATGGAAAGGCTTTCCATAATTCTAGAAGTTCATCCTGTGTTCTCTCACTTTTGTCTTTCTTATAAACCTTCTTTAGATCACTATCTATTTGATTTAGTAATTCAGTATGATTCCCTTTTCTGTTGCAGCGTAAAAGCACACCTCATTATCCAAATGTTCCATTTAAATACCACCATAATCACCTGTAAGGTATTAGAATTCCATTTTGCCCATGATCTGCTAAATTTCCCATACATAATATTTTCATATGTGAGTGACCCAAAAGTTGCCTCCCCTCACTGTCTGGATAGAAAATCCCAGAAACCCTTGATAAAGGAGCATGAAAAAAACAGATTTTCAATTGTTTCTTCTTGTAAAACATAGAAACATAGAAACATGGACTCTGACGGCAGATAAGGACTGCTCGGCCCACCTAGTCTGCCCATTTCCCTACCTACAGGATAAGCTGCAGATCCTAGTTAACCAACAGCCTATTTCTTCCTACTCCCCACAATAATTGCCTCATGTCTTTCACATGCATTCTTGAATTTTCCCACAGTTTTAGACCCCACAACCTTCTCAGGAAGGTTGTTCCATGTGTCCACCACTCTCTCTGTGAAAAAATACTTCCTCACATTGCCCCTGAGCCGTCCCCCCCATCTTAAAATTGTGTCCCCTTGTTCTTGCACATCTCTTTTTCTGAAAGATGCTACCCTCTTGGACTTTGTTGACTCCACTGAGGTACTTAAAAGTTTCTATCATGTCCCCCCTCTCCCTCCTTTCCTCAAGGGTATACATATTAAGCTCCTTTAGTCTCACCTCGTATGGCTTCTCTTGCAGACCTGCACCATTTTAGTTGCCCTCCTCTGGACTGTCTCCATTCTGTCTATGTCCTCGCGGAGTTAGGGTCTCCAGAACTGGACGCAGTACTCCAGATGGGGTCTCACCAACTGTCTGTACAGAGGGATAACAACTTCCTGTTTTCTGCTGGTGATGCCTCTCCCTGTACATCCCAGTATCTCCCCAGCCATCCCTACTGCCTTCTCACATTGCTTACTTAACTTAAGGTCATCTGATATGATTACCTCCAGGTCCCTTTCCATTTTTGTTGTTGTTAGTACCTGCCCCCCCATTGTGTAATCTTCCCCTGGGTTTTTGTTTCCCAGGTGCATTATTTTGCACTTCTTTGCATTGAATCCAACCTGCCATAATTCTGACCATTCCTCCAAACTTGCCAAGTCCTTTCTCATCCTTTCCATGCCTTCTTGTGTATCAACCCTGTTGCAGATCTTTGTATCATCTGCAAAGAGGCATACTATTCCTTCCAGTCCCTCTGCAATGTCGCTTATAAAGACATTAAAAAGGACTGGACCTAGTACTGAACCCTGCAGTATCCCACTAGTAACCCTTCTTTCTTCAGAGTGGACTTCATTTACAATTACCTTGTGTGTCCTGTTGTCCAGCCAATGTTTTTCCCGGGCTACCACTCTGGGACTCGTTCCCAGACTGGTTAATTTGATTATTAATCTTTTGTGTGGGACTGTCTCAAATGCCTTGCTAAAGTCTAGGTAGGCCATGTCCACAGCCCCTCCCTGGTCTATTACTTTGGTCATCCAGTCAAAGAAATCAATTAAAATAGTCTGACATGACCTTCCCGCTGTGAACCCATGCTGCCTTGGGTCCTGTGCCCCACTGGTCTCTAGGTACTCAACAATTCTTTCCTTCAGAAGTGATTCCGTCACTTTCCCTATCACAGTGGTCAAACTGACAGGTCTGCAGTTTCCTGCCTCTGTCTTGCTCCCACTTTTGTGAAGGGGGATCGCATCCGCCTTCCTCCCGTCCTCAGGTACCACGCCATCCTCCTATGATTTGTTAAAAAGGGTAGTCAGTATTGTCACTAGTTCTCCCCTTAATTCCTTTAGAATTCTGGGGTGAATTCTGTCAGGACCCATTGCTTTGTCCACCTTCAGTTTTAGGCATTCTTTCAGAACCCTTTCTTCTGTGAAAGGACTAGGATTGACCCCCCCTATCCAGAGTGCTTCTGTTAATTGGATTAGACACCACCCCCTCCTCCTTTTTTGTGAATACTTAGCAGAAGTATTCGTTCAGTATCCCTGCTTTTTCACTGTCCCTCTGTGCCCACCCAACATCCTTTCTGTTCAGCTTCACTATCCCTCCCTTTGTCTTTCTACGTACCCTGATGTACCTATAAAAGGTTTTATCCCCCTTCTTAACCGAGTTGACTATCTTTTCCTCAGTTTGGGCCTTGGCTATTGTGACTTCCCTCCCTGCTTCTTTCTGCCTTAACTGGTACCTGGTATTGTGCAATGCATTGAGGTCTTACACACAATCTTTCTGCCATTTGTTTGTGCTTCTGGTTGGATTTAGTGTTAACTTTATCGTGGCATGCTAACCAATGTAGGTCCCAAATGTGATCTTGGACTCTCTTATTGTTCAAGAGTTTCAGTCATATTTGCCTATCAGCTACAGGACATTTCTCAAATATTATTTCCACTGTACAGACAGTTGAAAGTATATATTGATAAAATTGTTTTCTATTCAAGTTTAATACCTGCTGTACCATTACCTTCCATTGCTTGAGTCTCAGAAAGGTGCTTCTTACATATTCTGGGATTAATATATATTTCTTGAGTGTTTTTAGCAGATTTTGTTCCCACTGCCATAACCAAAGCTTACATGTATCCGGGAACATATATTCCCAACCTCTGTTTGTCTCCTTAAAATTGCTGTTATATTGGTATATATGAAAAAACTGTTAAAGAAAATAATAGGGTTGATCATATTTAGACCCCCTTTCTTATTGGAAGATATAATATATTTCTCTTAATTGGATTCAGGCGACTCCCCCATATAGCTTGAAAGAATAGACTTAGAATACTGGTTTCCAGTTTCTTAGGCAGTGGAAAAATATGACTCACATATAGGAAAACTGGAAGTAAAAAAGTTTTAACTAAATACACCCTTTTCATTTTGCTAATTCTCCACTGATTCTAATAAGTAACTTTCTTTTTTCCTATCTCCATTATTGTTTCCCAATTCCTTTCGTCTAAGGCCTCTTTACTAAATTCTATCCCTAATATTTTGATGTACTGTGGACTAATACTCATACTCCCTACCACTTTCCTCTCCTCTAATGTGTAATTTAGACACTGCCCTACACATTTCTCAATGTTTGAAGATGCTGCAGAAAGGAGACAAAATTTTGTACATACTTTAAACACTTCAGTAAGGGACTCTTGTTCCCCCACTACCACATTCATATCATCCGCAAATGCTAGTACTTGGAAGGGAAAGTTTTGTCCTAAAACTTCTACTGATCTTATCTGATTCAAGGTATTGATCTTTCTTAATAAAGGATCTATAAAAAAAAAGTATATAATATAGGACTAAGCGGACATCCTTGCCTCAATCCCCTTTGTAAATGTGTCATAGGCCCTCTCCACCCTTGTACTGTCGTGATAACTGTAGCTATTCTATAGATACATTGTATCCATTTTTGATTACTGTGTTGGGTAATTGATAATGTTTTAAGATTTCCCATAAAAAAGTATGATTCACCTTTGTTGAAGGCCTTCTCCTGGTCAAGGGAGGCCAAGCATCCGTTAACTAGTCCATGTTTCCTTTTTTCCACTACCTCTCTGATACACAATAAGTGTTGTTGAATTTGTCGTCCCCAGAATCGCATAACCTTGGGCCATAGATATTAAGACCTGTGCTGTTATTAATAGCCTATTTGTTAATATTTTAGTTAAAATCTTAAAGTCTGTATTCAGAAGACTTATTGGACGCCAGTTTTTTTAGTTTGTTCTATCCCCCTTCTTAAAAATATAAGTGAGAAGCCCAGTATTCATATTTAGGGGTATTTTCCCTGTAGAGAGTATATGTGTAACCCCTACGTGGTCTACCATTTGTTTCTGACAGCAAAACCAGGTGGGCTGGGTTCAGGGAGGAATAGGTCACTTGGCACAAAGGCTAGATTTGGCTACTCTGCACAGGGGCACCCAAGTAACTCCAAACACAGGAAGCAATAACTGTAATGTCCAATACCAGAAGTGGGATTCTAAATTGTGGCTTTTTTATTCACATCCAAACAGAATAAACAAAGCATAGATGGACCCCCCATGGGGCTACACTCCTGGTAATGCAGATGAAAAGAGACCAGAACACTTCCTCAACACTTTAGCCCTCAGGCTTTGAACCCACGGGGCACACAGCCCAGACTTGCACGCTGCTTTGGGTTACACAGCCCAAACTTGTACACCGTTCTGGGTTTTCCCTGGCTCGGTTCCCTTGCCAGCCTCTTGGACACCTTCCATACTTCATGGAAACATATTCCTAAACCACCTAAGAGCACCACGGCTCCATCAGGGGAATCTTCCTTTCAATCCCACATCTGGGTACTTTCCTCAGGCACTGGCCAAGTACCTGAGAGAAAGCAAAAGGTGTCTCAGAGCAAATCCGTAGAGGTGAATTTGGTTTCTACTGATGGTGGGGTCTCCCACCTCTTGCTCCCACAATTCATACCCGGCCATTTCTCCGGACAGTAAACACCTCTTCCTGTAAAGCTTTGCAATGTAGATTCTTGCTAAATGTATTTCACATTCCATCTACTTGTCTTGATTCCCATTTGTGCTGGACTTGAACATACTTTTAAGTGGCATTGTCCATTACTCTAGACCCCCCACTGCATTAAGCAGTCCAATCCACAATTTCCTTCACTCTTTGTGCTGGACTTGAGCATACTTGAATTAAGTGGCATTGTCCATTACTCTAGACCTCCCACAGATTAAGCAGCCCAATCCCCACTTTCCAACTGTACTTGGCTGTCTTTTCCTGACCCCACAGTAACAGTCCCTTTAGTTTCCTTCTGTTCAGGTGAAAACACTTGGCCCTTTTTCAGAGCAAACTCACCCTTTGGTTGCAGGTGCCCCACAGGCGTTTCCTCCACAAGAAATCTTCCTCTCAGAGCTTCTGGTGCCTCAGCACAACTTGAACAGGCAGCTTCTTTCCCTTAGCGGACCCAGGGGTTGCCTGGAAAACATAAACATTTTCCCCATCCCTCAGGGATGGGGGCTCTTGAACCATTGAAAGTGGTCTCCACCACTTCAATTACCAGTTCCTGTGTTCCTCTTCAGGTGGAAACACACACCTTCCCCAAAGGTAACTCTAAAGCAGGGCTTAAAGCTCTGACAACCTGCACACACTCAGCTGCACTACAGTCTCCACTCAGACTGCACACAGACTCACTTCAAATTCCCCAACGTTCTATTCTATCCTCCAACTGCAACATTCCAGTGTGGCTTATGCAGCTGCGAAAGTTCTATTATGATGTCATCCCTCAGTCTCAGCTGAGACTGAGAACAGAGTGAGACAGTGTGAAATCCATTTAACTGGAGTTTCACAAGCTGCCTACCCTGCCTACCACTAGGTCTTACTGGGATTCTAGTAACCCTGGGTAACGGGGGGGGGGGTTACATATGATTAAAAACTTCAGCTAATTCTCCCATCAATTCTACCCCTATTGTTTTATATATCTCATTTGGTAATCCATCTGGACCTGGGGACATGCCATTACCCAGATTCATAATTACCTCCTGTATCTCCATTGCTCCTATTGGCCTAGCCATCTCTTCTAACTTTATTTGTTCTATCTGAGGAATCTCTAGGTCCTTTAACAAGTCCTGCAAGTCTGTAAGATCTGTTGTGAGTGGGGCTTACATAGATTTTGTATATTCCGACACAATCTGTAAGATGTCAGATTTTGCTGTACCTATCTTCCCCTTATCATCTTTTATCCTTACCATAGTTTTTGTTGTTTTCTTTTTAGCACAGGCTTCAAAGGGGCAAACCGTCTCAATGGTACTTGTTATATTAGAAAAAACACAGAAAGGCAGAGCACACACAACCACACATACCAAGGACACTGGTCATTAAAATTTTTTTTATTTACATACCAACATACAGGAAGCATAAAAAGCCTGATGTGTTTCTGATACTAACCCATCCTTTATCAAAGGCTAAAACCACAATGAGAAATCAACAGTTAAATACTCTACTTTCAGTATGACATCACTCACAAAGAGACATTCAATTGGTTGACACATAATGACTAAATGACACACATCTCAATTCACTTAAGACTAATTTCTGCAGTTAACATACATCAATTAATTAAAACAAGCCCCAGATATATTCAAAGAACAATTTAAATAGCATGGTAAAGGAAAACAAAAAGAAAAGAATTGGAGGGGGGGTTGGTGAAAAATAGGAGGAAGGAAACAGAAACCTAAAAGATGGGAGAGGGAAGGAAGAAGGGAAAAAAATTAGAAGAAAAAATATATATATATATAAGGGAGGGAAAACTGGGGACCAGAAAGAAGGGAAAAGGCTGTTTACAAAAGCACAATCATACTAAACTCAATACACTTTCTTTAAAAAAAAAGCTTGTTCAAGAGGATAGATACAGAAGCAAATGGTTTGATACCTTTATTGGACCAACATAGATGTTACATTTTGTTCTTTTTATAACATCTATGTTGGTCCAATACAAGGTATCAAACCATTTGCTTCTGGGTCTGTTCTTACAATGATCAATACGTCAAAAACTGAATCTGTATGCTCTTGTTCATGAGGTAGAGTCATAAGAAAGCTATGTTGAACATTTCGCTAAAAGATATTTAAAAAACAACAAAATTATGAGCCCACATTTAAATTTGCAAACGCAGGCTCATAACTTTGGTAATTTTCAATATTCTGACCCCAAATTTTCAACATAGCCATTTCCTCACAGCACAGTATGTGACAGCTGCTATTTTTCAAATCCTGGCAAAAATGCGTTTTTGTACCTGTGGCAAGGAATGATGTTTCGGTGGCATGGAATCATATTTTGGCAGGGATTTGAAAATTTTCACCTACTGGGTTCATTTGGTGGGGTAATAAGAAGGCTATGCTGAAAATTTGCTGTATAAATATGGTAAAATTCCCAAATTATGACTGAATGTTACACTATTTCAATGTTCACTCATAACTTCACTAATTTTCAATATTTTGACTCCAAACTTTTACCATAGCCATGTTTACACACCACCTAATGAACGTGACATGTAATTTTTTAAATCCTGGACGAGATATGTTTTCACACCTCTGCTGTGAAATTACATTTCGGCCAGTATACTATAAATGGTACATGTCATGTCTATAAGGCGAATCCTAAAACAATTATCTTCAAAAGTTGGGGTCAAAATTAAAAAACAAATTGTTTAACAGTCAGCAAACATTCAGCATTGACAAATACTTGTTTCTGGCTGCCATGTGCATCCTCCTACCCATTAATTTAATGTCTCTATACTTTTTTTCTACTTTCAAAATCCCTACTTCCCTTTCATACCCTTTAAGTCATTTTATTCCTTTGTAAGCTAGCTGTATATATTTCCTTCTCCCCTTTTTTTTGTCCAAGACATTACAATAAGAAATAATGACCATATGCCTTAATTTTCTTTTGATCTTCTTAAATATATTCTTGAGTACCTTCTAGTTTAAATCTTCTGTCATTTTTCCCTTTTACAGTGAATCTGTTTTATTTTCTTGTCCATCAAATTTCTGTGAATCCAGTTTCAGTCCCAAGGTGTAGTATACATATTTTTCTGCCTCTTTTGGGGGTTCTACAGTATGTACCTTACCCCTACATATGTAGAGACAGGAACCAGAGGGTGGTAGTAAATGACATAAAATCCAAAGAGGGGGTGGTGACCAACAGGGTGCCACAGGAATCGGTGCTGGGTCCAGTCCTATTCAATGTCTTCATAAGCAACATTGCAAAGGGATTGGAGGGGAAGTATGCCTGTTTGCCAATGACACCAAGTTCTGCAACAGAGTCAACACACAAGAGGGGCTAGATAAAATGAGAAATGACCTAAGACTACTTGAGGAATGGTCAAGGGTTTGGCAGTTGGGTTTCAATGCTAAGAAAAAGGAATACAGGATGGGGGGGCAGGTTCTAGTCACCACATGTCAGGAAAGGGACCTGGGAATTATCAAATCCAGTGACCTGAAGTCATCCAAACAATGTGAAAAAGCAGTGTGGACAGCAAACAGAATGCTGGGGTGCATTGGAAGGGGCATAACCAGTAGGAGGAGTAAAGTGGTGATGCCACTCGATAGATCACTGGTGAGGCCTCATCTGGAATATTGTGTCCAATTCTGGAGACTGCATCTCAGGAAGGACATAGACAGAATGGAAGCAGTCCAGGGAAGAGCAACAAATATGATACATACACTGCACCACAAGCATTATGAGGAAAGACTCAAGGAACTTAACATCTATTCACTGGAAGAGAGAAGTGAGAGAGGGGATATGATAGAGACCTGCAAATACCTTAGAGGAATAAACAAGAAACATAGAAACATAGACTTTGATGGCACATAAGAAAAAATTACTCACCTTAGTAATGTTGTTTCTTCTAATGGAGTCTTGCTATATTATAGACATTAGCAGTTTGATCCAGCTCTAGAACTGCCCCGGAGTGAAATGGTTAAAACCATTCCAAAATAGAATTTTGGCACGAGATCAGCTCTATCTGTGTCATTTCAAACTTGAACTGTCAGATCTTTACGAGCCAAACTCACTAAGGTCTGTGTGGAAGCTGTAACCTACACTAGCCAAATGGCTACCTAAATAATAACAACCATTGATGGTCCCAACACCCAAGACTCAAGTCAGGGGACCAGAAATACTAACACCATTCTAATAATATGAAAAAGGAACATAAGTATAATAAAACACACACACGCGTACACATACACACCCCCAAAGTCCCAAAGGGGACAAAATGCTAACAGGACATAAGTAGTGCCCACACTAAGTTGCCCGCACCCCACCAAGTAGAGGTTCTGAGAGGGCAGGTTGGGAGGTTCTATAATATAGCAAGACTCCATTAGAAGAAACAACATTACTAAGGTGAGTAATTTTTTCTTCAAACAACATGAAGTTGCTATATTATATACTAGCAGAATACACAGCAGTACCTCCATGGAGGAGGGTGGAACCTAATTAGGAATAGGCTCTGAAGAACAGCTGTGCCAAAGCGAGCATCTCTCCTGGCCTGGACATCCAGGGAGTAATGCTTGGTAAAAGTGTGTACCGTTTTCCAAGTAGCAGCCTGGCAAATCTCTAATAAGGGGATATCTCTGGCAGCAGCTAGAGACACAGCTGTACCCCTGGTAGAATGAGCCCTCAAACCGGGGGCTCTGCCCACTTTCTGATAACAAAATTGGATACAAGAGACAATCCACCTGGCTATTGATCTCTTAGTGGCAGGTTTGCCTTTCCCAACTTCACCATAGGTAAGGAAAAGTTGGAGGATTGAACCTGTGACCTTTAGTACGCTCTATATAATAACTAAGAGCTCTCTTAACATCCAGGCTGTGCAACCTCTCTCACCCAAGAGGAGTGATCAGTAGAAAATACTGGAAGGGAGATAGATTGATTAAGATGGAAATCTGAAACCACCTTAGGCAAAAACTTCCTATGAGTCCTAAGGACTACTTTATCCCTGTGGAAAGAAATAAAGTCAGTCTCCACTGACAGGGCTTGCAATTCACTTATGCATCTGGCAGAAGTGATAGCCACTAGAAAAACAGTTTTCCAAGTTAGGTACTTAAGCTCTGCAGAAGACAGAGGTTCAAAGGGGGGTTGCATTAACTGGGCAATGCAAACATTAAGCTCCCAAGCAGGGGCCGGTTCCCGAAAGGGAGGATTAGTATGAAGTAATCCCTTAAAAAACTTGGAAAACACAGGATGAGAGGAAAGAGGGGATGACTTTCCTGCTGACAGAAAAGCAGACACAGCTGCCAAATGAACTCTCAGGGTAGCTGGTCTGAGACCCAAGGAATTAAGATGTACCATGTAATCTAACAAAATGGGCAATTCAGCAGATTCTGGGGAAATATTTTTGTCCAGCACACCAAATGGAAAACCTTTCCCATTTAGAACTATAAGTAGCCCTTGTGGAAGGCTTTCTGGAAGCCTTTAGGATCTCAAGAACACCCTGAGAGGTGTAAATCAGCAACTCTAACTCCTCAAGAGCCAGGCCTTGAGGTTGAGGATTGAGGTCCAGATACCAAACCCTTCCCTGGGCACAAGTCAACAGATTGTGATTCCTGGGAGGCACAGGGGAAGATGGACTGTCAGAGACAGAAGGAGTGGGTACCAGGGCTGCCTGGTCCAATCCGGGGCAATCAGAATCACCCTGCAAGGCTGAGATCTGATTTTGACTAGTACTTTGAATAGGAGAGGAAGGGGAAAGCATGAGGAACTTCCTCCCAATCCAGAAGAAGGGCATCCAGGGAACTGAGCCCAGCACTGGAGGCCTGCAACAGAACAGAGGAAGTTTGTGATTGTCTGGGGCTGCAAAAAGATCTATCTGAGGGATGCCCCACCTGGCAAAAACTATCCCCAGCACTTGAGGATCCAGGGACCATTCGTGATGGCCCTGGGAAATCCTGCTGAGGGCATTCGCTAGGACATTGTCCTTCCCTGGAAGATGAACTGCTATGAGGGAAGTGTTCAGGGAATAGGCCAGAGACCACAACTTCATTGCCTCGGTGCACAAGGTCAAGACCGAGTGCCCCCTGTTTGTTGATGTACCACATTGTTGTGGTGTTGTCTGTTCTGACTTGTATCACCTTGTCGTGGACAGATGCAGAAAAGCTTGAAGAGCTAAAAGACAGCTCTGAGTTCCAGCAAATTGATGTGGAGCAGAGATTCCTGGGGACCAAACTCCCTGAGTGGAAAGGTCGCCCATGTGGGCTCCCCAACCCAGAAGGGAAGCATCTGTAGTGAGAGTCAAGTCGTGAGAAGGGAAATGAAGGGACCCCGCCTTAATTGCTCTGATCCTGCCACCACTGAGAGCTAGGATCAAGGTTAGAGTCACTGGGACCAATTCTGGAAAGGGGGTCTCTTCTCTGAGACCAAAAGGTTCTCAAGTGAAACTGAATGTCTCTCATCTGAAATCTGGCTCCCTGCACAACAGCTGTGGATGCAGCCATGTGCCCCAGGAGCTGCAGAAAGTGTCTTGCTGGTCGAGAGACCTGCAGAGTGAAGGAAGAGGCCAGAGCCACTAAATTCCTTACCCTTTCTGGGGGAAGAAAGGCTCTGGCTAGCTTTGTGTCCAATTCTGCCCCTATAAAGGTGAGTACCTGGACTGGTTCCAGAACCGACTTTGGTAGGTTTAGTAGAAAACCAGGGAGGTGAGAAGCTGCTGGGTGACCTGCAGGTGAGATTTTACCTGTTCTGGGGACTGGCCTACAATGAGCCAGTCATCTAGATAGGAAAAACAGCAATCCTCTGCCTCCTTAAGTAGGCCACTGCCACTGCTAGACACTTTGTAAATACCCTTGGAGCAGAGGTAAGGCCGAAGGGCATTGCTCTGAACTGGTAATGACCTGAGGGCAGTCGAATCTGAGGTACTTTCGATGGGATCTTCTGATTAGGACATGGAAATAGGCATCCTTGAGGTCAGGGAGGCTAGCCAGTCCCTGGCCTTAGGGAAGGTAAAATCATTGCCAGAGTTACCATTTTGAACTTTGGTTTCAAAAGATGCTTGTTCAGATATCTGAGATCTAAAATGGGCCGCCATTCTCCTGTCTTTTTTGGGGTAAGGAAGTATCTGGAATATAGACCCCTGCCCTGATGCAGGGGAGGAACCCTTTCTACTGCTCTGAGAGCTAACAGGGATGAGACCTCTGTTTCCAGGCGAGGGTCTCTGAAGCACTTGCAGGTAGAAAAGTCTGCTTCTCAACTTGGGAAACTTTTTGAAGCTGAGAACCAGACCCTGGCTTACTACTTCCAGAACCCACTTGTCTGAGGTTAAAGAAGCCCAATTCTGACTGAAGTAAGCCAGCCTGCCCCCCACTGGTACAGGAGAATCGGCCCTGGGCACTCCATCAGGGTGCCTGTTTCGCAGGAGGTTTAGGCTGGGGGGTGGGAGCAGGTCTGCCCACTCCTCGTCTGCCCCTGCCTCTGAAGAAGCCCCTCTGAGCATAGGCAGAGGAGGCCTGAGTCTGGTAGAAAGGCATATGAAAAGGCCTACCCCTACCCCTGGGGGCATGCCTTTGAGGAGTGGCTTGCCGCTCCTTAGCCTGGGCACTCCTGTAAGTAGTCCTATATTCATCCATCTTCTTCATGTAATTCTCTGTCTGCTCTCCAAACAGAGAATTTCCCACCAGGAAAATCCATAGCCTTAGTCTGGGTATCCTGTGACAAACTAGTACACCGAGCCAGGCCAACCTCGAAAAGCTACAGATGTGGCCATTACCCTAGAGGAAACATCATTAACATCCACAGCAGCATGAAACTGAACCTTAGAGGCTTCAATGCCATCAGCAGCCACCTGTTCTAGTTCACTAGCCAGCTGGCCATGGGCCTGCTTGGCCAATTGCATAACAGTATCCCATCTAGATTTCTGATACCTAGCTACATAAGCCATAAAATTTGCTTGCCTGAGTCCCAGAGAGGCTGCCATATACTGTTTTTGCCATGGCATCAATCTTCCTGGAATCCTTGTCAGGAGGATGTGAAGCCAAGGAATATTAGCTTTATCACAGGCAGCAGCCTGAACTACTAACATGACTGCATTGCTGAAAGAATTCTGTATCAGGGCCTGACAATGTATACCTTCTGTCCATCTTTTTATCTACAGGAGGCACAGAATTAGGAGCTTTTAAAATTTTAATTGTTTGTTTCCTAAAAGACTTATGTAAAGGAATAGACAATCTCCTAGACTCTGGAATATCCATCATTTCTACAAAATCAGGCTCCTCTTGCTCATCCACAGCCTCTTCTAAAGGAAGCTGGAGGGTTTCAGCAACTTTTTTATAAAACATAAAATGAGATGGGGACTCAGACAGCATAGGGGGAGATTCTAAAGGTCTGTCTGGGGAGATGTCCGGTTCAATGGGCACACCCAGACCTTCCCAGCCACATTCATACTGTTCATAATCCTCCTCCCCCTCCTCTGGTTCATAAAATTCCTCAATATCATAATCCTGAACCACTGGGACCGGACGAACTGACCTTTTACCAGATAGTGGTGATTCGGACGGACCCTGAGACAGTGACTGGACAATTTGTATGGCTTTTGCTATCTCTGCAGCAGTTGGAGAAGGAATTTTGGACTCCAGACCTGCTGATTTTCTTGTTTTCTTTACTGGAATTGGTTCCTCAGAACTAGCTTTTCTTTTGCCGAGGAAGTCTGGCCCTGGTCAGAGGGCATTCCCCTCTGAGTTCGGTTGGCACCGAACCGGGCTGTCATCTGGGTCAGCGGACTTTTTGACCTCTCGTTCCCTGAGCCTGCCCAATCTTTTTCCAGGGTGGCTGCAGGAAATTCTTACATACCTGGCAGTCTGACTGAGGTGGTCAAACCCAGACAATAACACATGTGGTGTGTGTGGTCAGCCTTGGCAAGACTTCCCCACAAACATCACAGTGTTGAAACTCAGTGGGCCCGTTTTCCTTTTGGGTTTCTCAGATATAATGCCAGCCTAACCAAAAACTTGCCCTTTTAACGGCAGTGCCAGGCAAGACACCCTTATCGGTTCCTAACCGTGTCATGGGTATTGGAAAAAAACGTAATAAATCCGTTTTTTTTAGAACCGATGAGAACCGGGAACCGCACTCTAAAATAGTAACTTTTAGTTTTAAATGAGTTTTAAACCCACTGATCGGTTCAAAACCGAACCGATAACTCACAAGTTCCACACAGACAAAACCTTCATTTACTTACGGTTACCACAGATAGAGCTTGAACCGAGCGGTTTTGCAGTTAAATAAAACTATTCTCGTTAAATCCAACCAGAAAACACTTTTTAAACCGAAATGAACCGAGCAGAAGGAGAAATTCCAGAGCGACTGTTCACTGAGGTGGAGTAAAGAATCTGACAGTTCAAGTTTGAAATGACACAGATAGAGCTGCTCTCGTGCCAAAATTCTATTTTGGAATGGTTTTAACCATTTCACTCCGGGCAGTTCTAGAGCTGGATCAAACTGCTAAGGTCTATAATATAGCAAGACTTCATGTTGTTTGAAGGACCGCTTGGCCCACCTAGTCTGCCCATTTTCCTACCTAAAGGATAAGCTGCAGATCCTAGTTAACCAACAGCCTATTTCTTCCTACCCCCCACAAGAATTGCCTTATGTCTGTCCCATGCATTCTTGAATTATCCCACAGTTTTAGACCCCACAATCTCCTCAAGAAGGCTGTTCCATGCATCCACTGCCCTCTCTGTGAAAAAATACTTCCTCACATTGCCCCTGAGCCGTCCCCCTCTATCTTCAAACTGTGTCCCCTTGTTCTTGCACATCTCTTTTTCTGAAAGATGCTACCCTCTTGGACATTGTTGATTCCACTGAAGTACTTAAAAGTTTCTATCATGTCCCCCCTCCTCCCTCCTTTCCTCAAAGGTATACATATTAAGCTCCTTTAGTCTCTCCTCGTATGGCTTCTCTTGCAGATCCTGCACCATTTTAGTTGCCCTCCTCTGGACTGCCTCCATCCTGTCTATGTCCTTGTAGAGATGGGGTCTCCAGAACTGGATGCAGTATGCCAGATTGGGTCTCACCAACTGTATGTACAGAGGGATAACAACTTCTTGTTTTCTGCTGGTGATGCCTCTCCCTATACATCCTAGTATCCCTCCAGCCCTCTCTACTGCCTTCTCATATTGCTTGCTAACCTTAAGATCATCTGATATGAAGTACAAGGTACAGGAGGGAAGCATATTTCAGAGAAGAAAGTGCACAAGGACAAGGGGACATAACATGAGACTGGAGGGAGGGAGGGAGGAGGGAGGCTTAGGGGAATGCTAGGAAGTATTTTTCACAGAGTGAGTGGTGGATCCATGGAACAGCCTACCAGCAGAGGTGGTGGAAGTGAAAACAGTACAGGGACTAAAAAGTGCATGGGATAAGCATAAAGGCACCATGCTGTACAGCAGAGCAGGGGAAAAGCAGTCCAGATAAGAGAAGGGATTGCCAAACCAATTAGGAAAATGGGCAGACAAGGTGGGCTATATGGTCCTTATCTACAGACAGATTCTATGTTTCTATTTCAGGTATTGGTGGGGTAGGATGTGAGAAGGAGATTTGTTTGTTTATCCCAGAATATTTTTTTTATTTCTTTAAATGCACTTTTTTTGCATCTCCGGGTCTAAATCCAGAAAAATAAGTATTTCTTTATTATCTGTCATTAATGGTTTATTCCTCCTGATTGCTTGCAGTATGAGTTCTTAATCTTGGTATTTAAGAAATTTGACGTCTGTTACCCTTGGATAGTAAACATTTTGGTTTGGTCTTGCTGGTGTTTGATGAGGCCTCTGCAGCTATTTTCTCTTCAGGGACTTTTCTTCCAGTCAGCTCTGTTAGGCCTTTCTTTTAGAAACCTATCATATCCATCTTTTTTGCACCTTCAGGTGCCCGCAACATTTTTAAGTTGCCTCTGCTTGATCTCCATTCTAGATCTATGACTTTTTCTCTCTAATTTCCTGCATCTCTGTCTTTTGAATGTCCAACTTTGTTCACGCCTGGTATTGTGTCCATCACATTCGACAGTCTTTCTTCTAGCTGTGTAATTCTGCTATTATTTCTTTTAAGTCACCTTTTATCGCTTTTACTTCATCATGAACTCCTTCTAATTTTAACTCCACCCTTTGAAATCCCATTCTGACCTCTTTCAATAGGTTACCCCAAATGTCAGGGTCTTGTTCCTTTTGCTTTCCCTTTTCCTTTATATATCTAGTAATTCAGCTCTTAAATATCCTGTCCTTTAATTCCCCATCATCCTCTTCTGACTCTGAGGCCCTGTCCACACTACACCACTTGTGCCCGGTAACGGATGCAATCCGTTATGGCCGCGGAGCGGTGCAGTGCGTCCGCACCTCGGCGGTGTCCGTTAAGGGACCGGCACCGCCGGTCCACACATCAGGATCCGGGCGACCATTACAGCGGCACCGATTCCACAGCACAGCTTCGCGCTGCGCCCGGGTGCCCTGCGAGGACTGTTACCCGCAGTCACACTACCGCCCGATAGCGTTACCAGGCGGGACGGTTTCATAACCGTTGTTGAAACCACCTCATATGTGGTTTCAACAACGGTTACGAAAATGCCTCCTGTAACGTTACAGGTGTAAACGCGACCTGGTACGGTAACATTTTACACCCTCTGTAACGTTACAGAGGCGTAGTGTGGACAGGGTCTTAGGTGTTCTCTACTTCTAACCTTCTATCACTTATTTTGTCTTCTGTTAAAGAACCCCTGTTCAGTATTCGAGTCTTTTTCCTTCTAGGGGGTAATTATTTTTTTTTGTTTGTTTTTACTGTAGTCAGTTTCTAGTATTTCAATATTTTGAAAAGTCTGCCCTGTTTGGAGTACCCCTTTTTCTATCTGCTTTTCCATTTTCCCAGTTTTCAACTTCCATCTCGCAGTGCCTGTTCTCTTTCTCCCTTAATGCCAGTCTGGTAGGGGCCTTTGCTTGAACTTCACTCCTCCCCGCCCCTTCTGCTTTCTTTCTTTTCTCCACATCAGAGTTTTTTGTTAGCAGTACATATCTAGTTCTTTGCTTTGTCTTGGTCTGTGCCAGAAATCTCTGCCTTTCCTGTATCTCTCTCTCTTCTGTATTGTCCACATTACTTTTGCTTTGCCTGAGCTTACTTAATATTTCATACCGATCCTCTTTTTGAACCTCTGGTTCATGAATCCTCTCCTCTGCCTTATTTGTGTGATCTTTAAATTTTCCAACTGCCGTCACCCCACCATTCTGATCTTTATAGGATGTACCAGGAGATATATTCGGGGGGGGGGGTGCCACTGAAGTACCTTCTAGCAGTGCATCTTGCCAGGCTCTCATTTCTGAATCTTCTGATTCTCTGCGATTTTGCTTGTCGCTAGAAACATAGAAACATAGACTTTGACAGCAGATAAAGACCGCTTGGCCCACCCAGTCCACCCATTTCCCCCTACCTATTAAATAAGCTGCAGATTCTAGTTAACCAACGGTCTACTTCTTCCTACCACCCACCAGAATTGTCTTATATCTGTCCCAAGCATTCTTGAATTCCCCCACTGTTTTTGACCCCACGACCTCCTTAGAAAGGCCGTTCCACATGTCCACCATCCTGTCCGTGAACAAATACTTCCTCACGTTGCCCCTGAGCTGTCCCCCCTCTATCTTCAAATTGTGCCCCCTTGTTCTTGCATCTAGAGCAATCTCCCCTATCTTTTTCTGTACATCTTCCACTGCTGCTCCTTGTATCTTATCCTCCAAATTTGCATTCCTTTCTAGCCCAGGCACTGGTATAGCAGGTATTTTTAGATCATTTTTTCTTAAAATTGATCAGTTTATTAGTGTTTAACAAAACATATTTACGAGCTGAATTACTAGATATACAAGGGAAAAGGGAAAGCAAAAGGATGAAGACCCTGACACTTAGGGAATCTATTGCAAGAGGTCAGAATGGGCCTTCCTAAGAACTGCTACACTTAAGTTTCCTGCTTGCCCTCCTGGTCTCTCCATTACTTATGCACTTTCCCCACATCCCACTCCCTCCCTATTAACTCTTTCCAATATCTCACATCAGCAACCTCAGCCTCTTCCCTTGCCCCCCCGATTTCACTCCTCCATCTCTCCATTCCCTCTCACATCCTTGTCCCTCCCCTCACCTATTAGCCCCTGCACCTCATAGCTCTCATATTCTCTCTCTTTCTCTCTCTCTCTCTCTCTCTCTCTTCTTTCTCCTCTAGCCCTCCATAACTCCCTTCTAGGTCTCATTTCACTCTCCTTTCTCCTCCTTGCTCATCTTAACTGTTCTCTCCTCCCCCCCACCCATCCTGTTACCCCCACTTACATCTCCCATCCCTTTTCCCCATCCTCCCACCTACTCCTCTCCTTCACCACCTATCTTATCCCTCCAGTCCCCCACCCCTTTGGTTCTTGCCTGTCCCCTACTACCTTGTCCTCTCACCAACTACCTCTGGCCCTCTCATGCACTTGTCAGATCACTATTTCAATTGTAACTGCCTCAGGCTCTCTTTGTATAATGTCTGGCAATATTGCATCATTGCTTCCGTCCACGTTGATCCTGATAAAGCCTTTGGCAGCTCATGCATTATGCAATGTTTTACCTGTTATTAATTCTATTGTCTTGTCTTATCTGGACAAAGCCACTGGCATCTCATGTACTTTAATTGTATTAACTGCTATCTACCTGCTTGTTCTTGTCTATACGTGTCCATTGTCCATGATATGGAACCTTTGTAAAAGAGCATTGTTCAAAGTTGTTATCCAAAATTGTCATAAATAAAAAAAATCATTAAAAAAATAAAATAATGGGTTTTTGATCTCTTTCATTGGGAGGGCATTTATATGTCCTAGTCGCTCTGGTGAGTTCAGTACACTCCTCATTCTCCTCACTAATGTGGCTGGCATCTGTCTATTCACATTCTTTTTAGCATCTTTGGCTCTGCTCGCTTTTTGCTCCAGGTTGGCAAAGTAAGACCAGATTTCTTTTACAATTTTAGGCTTAGTAACCATCATTTTCTCTATTTTAATTTATCAGTTCCCTTTAAGGTAAGTATCTAAATGCTATTCCCCTGCCTCTCTAGTTTGTTTGTCTCTGTGGTACACACCGTTCAAGCAAATACGTGCCTCCAATATACTTTATCTTTACAGCATCTAGTCACAATAAAGGAGAAAGAAGCATGTATTTATCTTATCCTCTCTCAGTTCTCTTGTCATTTATTCCAGGTAGTTTGCTGAGCATTTATGCTGGGCAGGAGGAACTCAACGTTCTGTAGTCTAGCCTCATGGTGCCATCTTGGAACCACCACCACCACCCACTACTACGGCACCTTGTTGTCAAACTGCCTATAGCTTCTCTCACCCTGAAACTTACAGCTATGCTGTTATTTTATGATGATTTTATGTGAGTTTTAGAAGTGATATTTATTACATGTTTTAATTATAATATTGTTGTTTTATTTTTGTGTTATTGCACTGTATGGTGCTGTCACAGACTGATTCTTTCCAAGAACTCAGTCCACACTGCTACCAGTTTTCACAGCCCTTCAGATGCCTATATGGTCAGCTTGATATGCTGCCACCACCGAACTTTACTCTGGGAATCTTTAGGGGCTGGCAGTACAGCCTAGAGGTCAGAGTAACAAGTGATAAATTAGCTTAGCACATCCAGCAGACCTGGGTTTGATTTTCACAACCTCCACTTGCATACTGTGTGACCCAAAGTGTGTCACTTAACCTCCCCAGTGCTCCCAGGTTGCCGCCCAGCCTTGGGCCTAGTGGGCCTTACCTGGTTACCAAAATAATATGAAAATCCTTAGGTCTGACTCTTACCAGAGCCAGTGCTCACACAGTGCAGTGCTTTCTCCAAAAGGCAAAGGACCCACCCCACCAGTTACAGCTGAGAACATGTTGCTTTAGATAGCTTAGTAACCTGTTTCTTCAGAAATGGATCACAGATTTGCCAATTACCACAGGTTATCTATACCTTTAAAAACTCAGTTACAGAAAACATGAAGTACATAAAAAAAATATTTAATATGCCACCATATTTACATATGGCACAGGGTAATACACAGTAAAGACTACAGGGAATGCAGGATACTACAGAAAATAAAAATAACCCATTTGAAATGATTAAGATCATGCAGTAAAACCTCACTGAAATCTAACTAAATGTCTAAGCAGTAGAAGCTTATCCCCAACTGGTAGCCAGACTGAAACAATTGATGTTACAAGTTCAATATACAGCACAACTGACTTAATCAGAGATACATAAAACAGAAAAATCCATGGCAAGCCAGCCCCTTGCCTGCATCATTAGCCCTGCCTCCCTGATATCACACCCTGGACATTTCTTTTGAACTGTGAGCAAACCTCCCCCAGAAAAACTAGTTAGAAGTAGTTATGTGTATTTTGACCCTGTCATATTGTTCCACCACCTCACAGCATTGCAGGGTGCCATCTGAATGGACCAGCCATTTGTTTATGACCAATACATAACCTCTTTTAGATGAAAGAGGATCGGCACTTCTATGTCTTCCTAAACCAAAGGACCTTATAGACATAGGAGCAGACTTTTAATTTTCTGGGGGGGCCCAAGAAGTGGCCGGTGGTCTGGGGGCCACCAAGGCCCCCAGAAGCACTGGGGTTTTTGGTGCTCTGTGGTGCATTTTGAGGAATTTAATAAAGGAATAATGCCCAACAGGGTGGGTGTTATGCTGGGATAACATCCCACCTTGGGTGGTTGGGCCCAAGGCCAACAGCCGAGGGCATTCAACACTCAAGCTGGGATGTTATCCCAGCATAACACCTACCCTGTCGGGCATTATTCCTATCATACAAAGGCTCATGAGTGTAAAAAGTATTAAAAGATTTAAAAAAATACATTTAAAAGTCCAGTTTTGTTGTTTTTTTAATGCATAGGTTTACTTTTTTTTTTAAATAATGCTAATTTACAGTTTAGAGTAGTAGGTGAAGCTTGTGTTGGAGCTGCTGTTATTGTGACTCTGCAGTCCCCCATAGGTTTGTTGTTGTTGTTCCTAATCTCCATCCCCCCCCATTTGAATGTACTTTTTATTTATTTCCCTCTCGTTTCCTGTCCTGTGCTGTTTCATGAATGGCAGAGGTCGTCTTCCCCTGCATGTAAGAATGCAGCTATCTGCCGCTGTGTGGAAGTCAGAAGTTGTTTGCTGCTACCTGCAATGGCAGAAGTCATCTCCCTCTCTTTGTCTCAATGTGGCAATTTGCAATGGCTCCTGTACCCCGTATTGGTGTGGAAGGTCTCTTGGTAGAGCTTAAGAAAGAAAATGACAAAAAAGGTAACCAAGTAAAATATGGGGTTATGCTCGCGATCTACTGACACAGTTAACTACCGAGAGGGAAAGTGCTGTGAAGCCAAACGTGGTTTCACTTGACGCATGTGTTTAATTTTTTTAAACTGATGTGGGAATGGGTAGATTTTGTTTCAGGCTGGGATGGGCACTGAGTTTGAATTTGATAGAGAGTGCCTCTTCCAGTGGGGGCGTGCCGTTTTTTAGCTTGGCGGAAATGCTGATTTCGAGCACAGCAATACCGCTGAAGCTTTTCTTAGTAATGGCTGTGGAGGGATCGTGTTGTAACATTTAATGTGGTTGTGAGCATACTGGGACTAGAGCTGGGATGTTATGCTGGGATGATAGCCCGGGTCCAGTCCCAGTCTGACCAATCAGGGACCAGCATTATTTGTTGCCATTGTATAATGAAGAGATAACATCGCATAACAAAAACCATTTCAATGATAGCACATTATCCAAATGTGCCAGTGTTTTGCTACTCACTACCTTGACCTACTGCCCAGCAGGCAGAGATGTCGCTCACCTACCTTGCCCCCTCCCCAGTAAGTGTTGCATCTGCTTATTTTTATATTACTTTATTATTTTCCTTGGATTAAAAGAAAACTATGCAAACCAAAGAGCCATTCCTGCAGGCAATTAGCATTATTAACCCATAATGTAATTTCTGTGAAGTCCTTTAAGAACTGCTTTTTAACCTTTTACTAAATCTTCATAACAGTCATTTGCAGCAGCTAAAAAACACAGTCACAAATCTCACGGGCAGCCATGCACTTCCTCTGCCCGCTCCATGTTAATGAGCCCAGCTGACTCAACCATTAGCCTGCAGGGCATATTAACATACAGCAAGTGAGAAAAGTATGCAGCTACCTGTGAAAAGGTGGCAGGCAGCCTGGTTTACTCAAAAGTTATGGAGTAGTGTTAAATAATAATAAAAAAAAACAGTATTTTATGGTACTTCATAAAAATGTCTTTTTGTGCTAATAACATTAATAAAAGGCTTGGGTACCATGAGGGAGGGCTCTTTGATTCCCAGTAACTTAGTATGTAAATCACTTTTTTAATGTTTTGAATATTTTATTGAGTTTTCAAGGACACAGACAAAAACAGTACCTTACAGAACAAGAACATCTACAGTGCATAACACAAAAACAACCCTCCATACCCCCACCTCCCCACAACATTGAGCAAGGAAATTATATTATACAATTTCTGAAATCACAGC
Organism: Neoceratodus forsteri; assembly: GCA_016271365.2. NCBI lineage: Eukaryota > Metazoa > Chordata > Ceratodontiformes > Ceratodontidae > Neoceratodus > Neoceratodus forsteri. Next base: position 659,019,268 of record CM057455.1, on the reverse strand, counting down.
CTTACAGGTACAAGTCAGAATCCACCACTGAATCTGCTGGGGTGCAATAATTTCATATTGGACAGTATACACAGATGTTCCATTTCTCAAACTCAAAGGCTCATAATTCAAAGTCATCAGATGAACGTATTCATTCATTCGTAAGGTATTTTCCCAAAAGTGGCGAAAGCATCACAGCTTGTTGCCAGCTCTCCCCTGGATGCAGATAAGTTGCTGAGTTTGCACCACTTTCAGAAACCCCAATGCATAAGGGCTCTGGGGCTACTATTTAATTGGAACTAAGCCAGCATGCCCCTGCTATGACAGCTTGATATCTTTAAAAGAGTCAGTGGACAGGGGAACCCTGCCAAGTACAACTCATTGATTGACCTCATGGGCTCCAGCACAAATTTAGAGACAAAGGCTTCTGGTAGCTTGAAGAGCTGAAAGGGTCAAAGCAAACTGTTTATCAGGCTGCTTCCTTGGTCATGAACAGTATGGGAGTCTGCTACTCTTTCCCAATAGTTCACAATTTGAATCAGATTATGAACTACTGACTGCCTCACAATCTGATTTAGGAAAGTGGAAACAGAAGCTAAGTTAGCTTTAAGAGGGCAACACACACCAGGATGAGGATGGCACTGTCTCCAAATATAGGTTGTGACAGCAGCTTTCAGCCTTTCAATTTTAAATTTGGGGCTGGCAGTGTAGCCTAGAGGTTAGAGGTTAGAGTAACGAGTTGTGAATGAGCTTGGTACATCCAACAGACCTGGGTTTGATTCCCACAACCTCCACTTGCATACTGTGTGACTCTGAACAAGTCATTTAACCCCCCCAGTAATACTCCCAGGTCACCCCTGAAAACAGGTACTTGTGCCTAGTGGGCCTTACCTGGTTACCAAAGTCTAAAATAAAAAAAATTAAAAATAAATGGGAGTATGCTGAGAGGAATAGCTCCCTAAGCTAGGATCATGTTCGTCATCCCAAGTAGGAATAGTCGATTCCTCAGCATTTGCAGTGCAGGAAGCTACTTTAGCCCACATTGCTGTGCTGGGGGATGGGACTGGAGGACAGAATGCAGTTTCATTCACAATCACACACACCAGAACGAGGATGGTGCTGGGCACAGCCTCCAAATATAGGTTGTGACAGCAGCTTTTAGCCTTTCAATTTAAATGTATGCATGCCGCTGACCAGATTCAAAACTTCTAATCCTAGTCACTCTAGCCAAGTCACTCAAGTGAGCTAAGAAGAAATAAGTTGTGTGTGTTTAGGTAAAACACAGCATGCATTAATAACACTATCTTAACAAGTGTGCTTGCTGTTTCTGTGTCAACTGTCTGTCACCAAGAATTTTCCTGCTGGGGCTTGTAAAAGTACCCAGAGGCCAGAAAGACTTTCTATGTGAACTTATGCATTTTGTCTGAGACTGAGACAAACCTCACTGTTGCTGCAGCTCCAATGACTTTCTGACAACCTCCTGCACCTTTGAAGCCAGCTGTTCCCCTCAGAGTCATCTCTGCTGCTACCCTACTTCTTGTGTCCCCATTCAAGGCTGATGTGCTGCCTTGCACGCTCCTCGCATGCCTACTGAGTCTGTGGAGTGTCTTGCACTTAGGAGCCCATGCCATCCCGAGAGAGATGGGGAGAGAGTCAGTAAAGCCTGACTCAGCACCCTGCAACAAAAAGGAACAGAACCATGCTGCTTGTACACTAGGATTGTGCGAGTCAGCAGACAAAGGGACCGGGCGGGACAAATACTGCCAAAATGGCATCATGTGACCATGTTATCCCAAGGTATTCTGTCTGCAAACATCGTGATTGGTCGGGTTAGATCCTCGCTCATGTTCCTTAAAATGGTGCACACAGATTGGCTGGGCTGGCAAATGAGTTTAAGGGATTTAAAGTGATAGTGCTGGTAGCTGGTGACTGGCTTTTGATGTGGAAAAGCATTCCGGACCATGTCACCGTTCTGCCTTAATTTAACTCCTGTCTCCTGCTGGTGCTGCAATTGTGTAAATTCTGGGGGGGGGGGCAGAGCTCCTCCCTAATTTTCCCTGGGGGGCTTCAGCCCCTCAGCCCCCCCATAGTCGGCACCTATGCTTATAGATGACAGGAACTCTTGCTGTCCACACCAAACCAGCTTCTCCAACCATCCAATTTGAATACTGTAGCTTCATTTCTCACATACTTCCCACATCAACTAAAATATTTTACAAAATAAAATAGATAGTAAAATAAAAATAAAAAGTCCTGGAGGTTACATCTGTTACAGGTATCTTGAGCCTCCATGGGGAAGGGTGCCTCAGTAAATAAAACTACTACTTCTACTACTACCAAACTATTTCTACAGAGGATGATGAAAGGGCATTGCTCCCATTTGCCCCGCATCTGGTGAGTAACCACCTCCCCCTACTGTAAGGAGGGGGTTGCTACATTTGAGACAATAAACAGTATAATCTTTCCAATTTGCTTGAAACATGGCAGAAAGACCAAGGAATAAAACAAAATATATCACTTTGTTCAGAAATACTCCCAACACCACATGAGGTCTAAAAAAACAATATATTTAAACAAATTAAATTTATTGTCTTACATTGGACTCACTACATTCCACCTAAACATCACAAATCTAATGCGTGCATCTCAGAAACATGCCACTGGAGCCTCATAACCAAAGGTTCTGTCCTCCACATGTTTATAACCTGCCATCAACTGGCAGTGTTCTAGAATAAAAAAAGTCTACAATTAAATGCATAGTGAGAGACAATTTTTTCTTTGATCCTAGCACCCTTTTTTATGAAATTTCTTAAAAATGGTTAAGAAAGAAGCCAAGTAGAGCTCAATAAGCAAAGCATTCCAGGGGGCTATGTCAAAGATATGGTCAACAGTTGATTTGTAAAGGCAAGGCAATTTATTTGTTGGGCACTCATCCATAGCTCTGGGCATCATAGAATATAACCATATCAAATCTTAAGATGACAACAGTTAAAATAAAAATAAAACAGTTGGGTACATACAACAGGTAAAAGAGCATACAGCAAAATACTTTTTTTCAAGTGGTCCCAAAGACTGACTTGAATACATACATTTTAAATAAGCCCTTAAATTGTTTCAGTGATGGAGCTCCTCTAATAAAAGCAAGCAGCGTGTTCCACATGATAGAAGCTCTGTTCCCACTGATTTCAAACAGGCCCGTGGAACCATGAGGAACCTCACATCAGAGGAATGACGAGGATGGGTAGGCATGTATATGGTCAGAAGGCCTTTCAGGTAGTCTGGGATCAGACCATGCAGGGCTTTGTAAACTAACAAATTTGTCTTGAAACGGATGCACCACCTCAATGCTGGCCACTGCAGTTCCTGCAGAACTGGTGTGATGTGCTCGGACTCAGAAGTCCCAGCAGTCAGTCGGGCTGATGAGTTCTGCATGAGCTGCAAGCAATGCATCAGCCCCACAGTTTGCCTTAGGTAGAGAAGTTTGCAATAGTTCCAGATGTGAGGAAACAAAAGGTCAGAGGGCATCGGATAGGCATGAATAGGAGCAATATTATGCAGGTAGTAAAAACTACTGTGGACAACAGACAACACCTGATGTTCAAGGATCAATCCACTGTCCACAATGATGCCCAAGTTTAGTACCTTATCTGCAGCTCACAGTGTAGTGCCATTAAATGATTGCAGCAAGGCACTATCACCAACCTCTGCTGCACAGTAACACCTCCATCTGTGAAGAGTTTAACCTCAGCCAGTTTGAAGCCACCCAGTCCTGGATTTCTACTAGACACCCATTTAACACTGCTACCATGTTGACCCCGTCAGGTGCACATGCCAGGTAGATCTGGGTATCATCTGCAAAGCAGTGAAAACCCAGATTATACCATTGAATGATCTCTCTCAATGGCAACATGTACACAAGGAATAACACTGGATCCAAAACTGACCCATGAGACACTCCACAGCAAATAGTAGCAGCCTTTGAGATGTTTCCAACCAGCTACCTGCTGTACTCTGCCAGACAAGTAGGACTCAAATCAATGCAACACCATACCCAAGAGTCACAGAGGGATTCAGATGGATCAACAGCACTTTATGATGTACCATGTCAAATGCTGAGGAAAGATCCAGCAGTACCAGCATAGAACACTTGCTACGGTATCTCACCAAGAAAAGATCACTGAAGAGCATAAGCAGGATGGTCTCCATGCTATACCAAGGCCTGAAACCCAACTGTAATGGCTCAAAGATCTCACTCTTTCCAAGTGGTCCTGCAACTGTGCTCCTACTACCTTCTCGATCAGCTTCCCAAAAAATGGGAGGGTCAAGACAGGCCTGTAAATTGCTAGATCCTTAGGGCCTAAAGATGTTTTTTTTCAGAAGAGCTTCACCACTGTCCTCTTCAGTTCAGCGAAGAAAACACCCTCCTTAAAAGGGAACATCTGATTATCTCAGTGATTATCAGAAGAAGGGCTGGCCAGCAACTTGAGGGGAAGCTGGTAGGCCCTGGGTTGAATATATAGCACATAGGATGCAGCCCCAAGGACCACTTCTGTGATTTCCTCCATCAGGACTGGCCCAAACTCACCCTCAGTGACAGAGTACTTAAATCCCTCACCTCCTGCACACTACCGGCCCATGACAGACCACCTGAGGAGATACCAGGTCCGATAGAGGACACCCTGCAAAGGAAGAACTGGTTAAACTCATATTTTTCTGCTGTAAATACCCTTCCTGACTAAAGACAGAGAGGACTAAACAATCTGTTCATGATATTGAAGAGTTGAGCCGAATGGTTCTTTTCTTCAGCAATTACATGTGACAGGAACACTGTCTTTTTCAATGCAATTGCCTGCTGGTACTCAGCATAGTGAGCATCCTGAGACCGTTTATCCTCCACAGACCTAGATCTATGCCTGGAACGCTTCCTCTGCCTCTTAGTCTTTAACCACCCAAGATCATCATCTAACCAGATTGTCCTAGGCAGTCTGCTGTCTGCCTATTCTCCCCCGTTTGTGCACCGCTGCTGTCCCAGGTCCTGATGTGCCCTGTGAGACTTCTCCTGGCCCCTGATTGCTTGGGAGTTCAGAGTGGGGGCTGTAGGAGCATATGTGGTCCGCTGTTTATCCCTCCCTCCCTTACATGTCTGTGCAGGCGGCCAGCTCTCACATGTGCAGAAGTACTCCTTCATTTTCCTACCGCCGTAGTGGTAAAACATAGAAACATAGAATTTGATGGCAGATAAGGACCACTTGGCCCACCCAGTCTGCCCATTTCCCTACCTAATGGATAAGCTGCAGATCCTAGTTAACCAGCAGCCAACTTCCTCCTACCCCCACCCCTTAGAATTACCTTATGTCTGTCCCATGCATTCCTGAATTCCCCCACTGTTTTTGACTCCATAACCTCCTCAGGAAGGCTGTTCCATGCATCCACCACCCTCTCCATGAAAAAATACTTCCTCACATTACCTCTGAGCCATCCCCCCCATCTTCAAATTGTGTCCCCTTGTTCTTGCACACCTCTTTTTCTGAAAGATGCTGCCCTCTTGGACTTTGTTGATTCCCTTGAGGTACTTGAAAGTTTCTATCATGTCCCCCCTCTCCCTCCTTTCCTTGAGGGTATACATATTAAGCTCCTTAAGTCTCTCTTGATATGTCTTCTGGTGCAGACCCTGCACCATTTTAGTTGCTCTCCTCTGGACTGCCTCCATCCTGTCTATGTCCTTGCGGAGATTGGGTCTCCAGAACTGCACGCAGTACTCCAGATGGGGTCTCACCAGCTGTCTGTACAGAGGGACAACAACTTCCTGTTTTCTACTGGTGAGGCCTCTCCCTATGCATCCCAGTATCCCTCCAGCCCTCCTTACTGCCCTCTCACATTGCTTGCCCACCTTTATGTCATCTGATATGACTACTCCCAGCTTCCTTACCATTTTTGTTGTTGTTAGTATCTCACCCCCATTGCATACTCTTCCCCTGGGTTTTTGTTTCCCAGGTGCATTACTTTACACTTCTTAGCATTGAATGTAAACTGCCATACATTTGACCATTCCTCCAACCTTGCCAAGTCCTTTCTCATCCTTTCCACCCCACCTTGTGTCTACCCTGTTGCAGATCTTTGTGTCGTCTGCAAAGAAACATACTTTTCCTTCCAGTTCCTCTGCAATGTCACTTATAAAGACATTGAAGAGGACTGGTCCTAGTACTGAACTCTGTGGTACCCCACTAGTAACCCACCTTTCTTCAGAGTGGACTCCATTTACTATTACCCTCTGTGTCCTGCTCTCCAGCCAATTTTGTTACCCAGGCTACCATCTTGGGACCCACTCCAAGGCTGGCCAACATGTATATTAATCTTTTGTGTGGGACTGTGTCAAATGCCTTGCTAAAGTCTAGGTAGGCCATGTCCACAGCCCCTCCCTGATCTACTACTTTGGTCACCCAGTCAAAGAAATCTATTAGATTCATCTGACATGACCTTCCCGCTGTGAATCCATGTTGCCTTGGGTCCTGTGCCCTCTAGCCTCTAGGTACTCAACAGTTCTTTCCTTCAGAAGTGATTCCATCATTTTCCCTATCACTGAGGTCAAACTAACAGGTCTGCAGTTTTCTGCCTCTGCCCTGCTCCCACTTTTGTGAAGTGGAATAACATCTGCCCTCTTCCAGTCCTCAGGTACCACCCCATCCTCCCATGATTTATTGAAGACAGTAGGCAGTGGTGTCACTAGTTCTACCCTTAGTTCTTTTAGAATTCTAGGATGAATCCCATCAGGCCACATTGCTTCGTCCACCTTCAGTTTTAAGAGTTCTTTCAGAACTCTTTCTTCTGTGAATGAGCTGGTATCAACCCCCTTATCCAGATTGTTGCTATTGTTTGGTTTAGGTTCCTCACCCTCTTCATTTGTGAATACTGAGCAAAAATATTTGTTTAGTATCTCTGCCTTTTCGCAGTCACCCTCTGTCCACCCCCCCTCCCTTTATTAAGCCTCACTATACCTCCCTTGGTCTTTCTTCACTCCCTGATGTTCCTATAAAATGTTTTATCCCCCTTCTTAACTGAGTTGGCTGTCTTTTCCTCAGTTTGGGCCTTTGCTGTTCTGACTGCCTTCCCTGCTTCCTTCTGCTTTAACTGATACAGTTCTCTGTCCTGCTCTTTCTGTGATTCCTTGTACTTCCTGAACGTTATCTTTTTTTCCCTAACCTTCCTTGCCACCTCCTTTGAGAACAATAGTGTTTTTTTACATTGTTTTGTTTATTTGCTTCACACAAAGGCTTGTTGCCTCAGTGATGGCAGTTTTGATTATTCCCCATTGTTCTTCCACCCCTCCTTCCTGCCCATTTGCTAGTACATTCCTTAGGCACTCACCCATTTTGGCAAAGTCAGCCCTTCTAAAGTACAGGACCTTTGCCTTTGTATGGCTTGACTCTACTGCTGTGTTTATCGTGAACCATACCTTTCAATGGTCGCTAGTTCCCAGATGGCTACCCATTTCTAAATCTGTGATCCTCTCTCCATCTCCATTTGAGAGTACCAGATCTAAGATTGCTCCCTCCTGAGTGGGTTCCAATACTAGTTGTCTAAGGCATGCCCCCTGCAGGGCATCTAGAATGACCCCATTCTTTGATGTGGCTGCAGCAAATGCACTCCAGTTAACATCAGGCATATTCTGATCCCCCATTAACAATATCTCCACTTTTTCTGCTATTCTAAGGATACCTTCTATCATTTTCTTGTCCATTTTCTCCCCATGAGATGGGGGTCTGTATACAACCCCTGTGCAGACTGTGGTGCCATTGCCTGTCTCCAAGTTGACCCACAGTACTTCCTCTCCTCCCAGTTTACCCTTTTGTTCTATTGCTTTGATTCCTTCCCTTATGTAGAGAGCTACTCCTCCTCCTCTTTTAACCTCTCTGTCCCTCCTGTAGATTGTGTACCCTGGTATGCTTACATCCCAGTCATGGTTCTGTGTGTACCATGTTTCTGTGACTGCCACAATATCCAGATGTTCCTCTTCCATCAAGGCCACTAGTTCAGGAAGCTTGTTACCCAGACTATGGGCATTGGTACTCATTACTCTCCATTTTTTGATGGATTTACCTCTTGTAGCCCCATCCCTGCCCTTACTGACTTAGCTTTCTCCATTTACCCCAGTTCTGCTCCCTACTGACTTTTCTACCTTGGTCTTTACCTCATTTAGTACCCTGTTTTGTAGAGGGAGACTGAGAATTCCCTGCTGCTTAAACAGATGGCTTTCTGGCAGTCCTGGTCCCTAGATAAGGCAAGGCAGGTACCGAGACCTATATAAAGCACCCGAGAAGTTCTCAGTGAGAACCCTTGGAGCTGTTTAAATAAAGTATGCCAATCACACTGTTTTTTGGGGCTTATGAACATTAATGAGAGCCCTGTGAATATGAATGAGCTATCTATCTAGCTCCTGGGGACATTAGATTTTTGTGCTAGTGACAGGCAAGGGACTGCACTTTAATGTTTAAACTTTGCAGCTTTTAACAGGGCACAGAAACCACTTTTGGACTCAGGGGCTATGATTTATTAAAAGTATTTAAACTGTCTGCACCAGAACTTTAAAGTGGGGGCATATATGGACTACAGTTAGACTGTGAATCTTGGCAGCCATACTTGCAGCCTTTGACCTTTTGCTAGCCAATTGGCATGCCAGAATATGTGCAAGAGACTTGTGGGATCGTATAAAGGCTTTGTGTGGAAAAAGGCAGTGGCAATGTTTGGCACCCATTTAAGAAACCTATCAGGTATCGAGGGAGCCTAATGAATATTCATTTTTCATCCAAAAAGTTTATTCAGCCAATCAGGGCGTGCCTAGAGCTCTCCAAACCCCAAGAGACTTTGGAGTTGAGCTCAGTTCAGCACGAGCCCCTCCATAGGGAGGGGGGCTCTAGCCCCTTGCTTAGAGATGTGGCTGCAAGGACTTGGAGTGGCTGACCTGGGGGTTACCAGATACATGTCCCCCAAGGCTAGCATTTGCCTTCCCACATTGGGCGAATATTTGTGGAAGAATCCTGATTTGATTTCAGATGTGACAGAGCTGTAAAGAAATTTGCCTGCAGTTGTGAGAGAGCTGTAAGAATGTTTCCACCTCAGTAGTAAGGGTGATGTTTTGATCCTGTAAGTGCAGCTGTGAGAAAGTTCCATGAACTGATCCTGAGTGCGTAAAATTCTTCTTAAAAGTACAAGTAAATCGGAGACCTGCGAAAGCAAAGAAGCCACGAATTCCAAGAGGTACTCAATGTCTGTCTGCACCCTGTGTGTATCCAGCACCAAGAAGAGGGTGGACATCTGTTTGATACAATGACCATGGAGGGTCCTGTGTCTGTGAAATGCCTGAGATGTGATGTTCCAGTATACCTACAGGGATGGAAGGAAAGTGTCCAAAGTCCCAGAGCTCACCAGAAGTTGCCTGTGAGGACTGTGATGTTCTGATTGGGGCTGCAAATGCCAGCTAGCCAAAAATAACTGTGTGTTTGTTGATTCAGCTTATGAGAAGCTTGAGATTTTGCTTCTGAGAAGCTATTGCAAAGTGAAGCTACTGCAACGTGATGTGTCCATGTGATTAGGAGCCATGCCTCAATCTCTGCAGTGTAATTTGGTTGGGAGCCATGCCTTAAAGATCAATGGCAACCATTTTACACATTATTTAAAAAAAAAAGCCTTAAAAAGCCTGAATTCAGATCCCAGTGTCATAAGTAGTGTTTCCTGAAAATTACATGCTATTTGGTTTTGTGGTTTGCTTTTAAACAACATTTGTTAACTTGTTCTGCCCTAACTGAAAACAGTCAGGTTGTTTCTGTCCCTCTGACTGAGCCTGGGGGAGTGACGACATCATATTGGACTAGGCTACAGCTTCAGCAGTGTAAGTACCTGCTTGACTGACACACTGTTAATTTCCTAAGCAGAACAATCTGTGAGGTAATTGTTTGCTGTCCAGGGTTTTGACAAACTCAGTCCCTGGTGTTTGTTCAGATGAATTAACTGAAAATCCACATTTTGCTTTTCTAATGAGCTGATCATTTGAGTTTCAGTGCTGAATTGAAGTGGTATGCTTTTGAGAAATCAGCTTATCTGTATCACAGCTGCTACCAGTTCTTTCTTATCAAAACTCTTGTGTTTTTTTTCGGTCTTGAATCGGGGGGGGGGGGATATTGGCTAGGCAGAAGATGGCAGCATTATTCAATCTCTGTGCAGAGGAAGATTTAATCTAACCTCATCCAACCTTAACCAGTCTTCTTTTTGGTGCCAGCTCTCATGATCTTTCTGTAATTCGTCATCCCGCTATATTTTTAAAGTTACTTCGAATTTAGCCTACTGTATCCGGCCATCTCAGCACAGTTTATTTCAGGCCTTGTTATTCAACACTATGGCCAGCCAAAATCTACATCTTAACTCTCTTGCAAGAGTGGAGGTGATGTTCTCTAAACTAATGACAGACATAAATGATTTAAAAGTCACCACTAACCACAATGCAGCTACGCTGGAATCTGTGAGCCACAGAATAACCATAATGGAGAACTCGACTGCACAAAATATGGTCTCCATTCATTCCCTTCAGACCACGATTCGGAATCAGGACCGAACAATTAAATCTCTGCAATCTAAAATCGACGACATTGAAAACTGCAATAGGAGGAATAATTTACATTTCTTTGGCTTTCCTGAGGGTGTTGAGTTGGGGGACACATCTGTACTCCTCCTACATGTTTTACTGGCAATGCTCAAGCTACCCCTTGATCTAGTGCTCACCATTGAAAGATCCCACTGTACTTTATGGCCCTGGCCACAATGAGATCAAAGGCCTAGACCTATTATTGCTTATTTTCTGAACTACGCTCATACTGAATTAATTCTGAAGTGTGCCAGAGAAGTGGAAGTATTAATGTGGCAAGACCATAACATTCTTATATACAGGGATTTTTCAAAGGAACTGTCCATGAGAGGGAAACAGTACAATGCCCTAAAGCAGATACTTCACCAAAGAGGCATTAAATTCACTCTGCGCTACCCAGCTGTAATGCGTCTCTTCCTTGGTTCCTCATTTAAGGACTTTAGCTCTCCTGATGCACGTGCTAGTTTTCTCGCTGTAGATTTAAAGTCTCTTACCTTGGGGAGATCGAGCGATGCTGGGGGGCCGATCAGCAGTGCGGAACCTACTCTGAGAGAATTTGTTGCCCCTCAGGATTAAGGAGGAAGTGCAAAAGAACTGATGATCCCAACCAGAAATGCAACAGAACCGATGGTCCCAACCAGAACTGCAACAGAACCGATGACTACAAATAATGTTTCCACTGCTGTGCCTCCAACCAAACAATCAAGCTGGCTGCAAGAGAAAAATCTATCTGGACTCCGCACTTCTAACTACACCTGTTGCCCTGCTGAAAGTCCCTCTAGATCTTCCCAAACATCATCCTCTCACTCACAAGTGAATCCCTCCATACCGCTGAGCAACAAATTCACCCTATTGGCTGAAGACATGCTCTCCTCGCAGGACGACTTATCCCCTCAAGTTGCAGATGATCTTTCTTCTAATTTATGTACTGGGACCCAAGACAGCATATCTGCAGACTCTTCTTGGGCTGAAGCCGTTGCAAGTTCCCCCCTTAAAACATCAGAACCTCCTAAAAAGAGACACAAGGCAAAAACAAAGGGGAAAAATCCTATCAGTCCTAACAATATTCACAATGCTATGGTGACCTGATTAAGTAAACTAATTTAGAGGTTGATTCACTTTCTCCTGGCTAGTTTCTTATCCAGGAGATTGATCACTAGAGAACCAACTTTTTTTTTCTTTTTTTTTTGTGCAACCGTATATTGTGCTGCTTGTACAATTCTGATCACTTCCCCTCCAACTGGTTGTGATTCAGAAAGGCTGTACATCGCGGCTGGTTCTAAATAATACTTCTCATACTTATAAGCAACTTTTTGGCTTATGCCTGTTGTTGGAAACTCAGTACTTTGTTATTTTTAGTTATTCTCTTAATACTTAGTTTAATACAGCAGTGGTATTGATATATTTGGCAAGCTGGTTGTTCTGATATTCCTTATTATTTCATGGCTGGGGTAGGTGTTTGGATTGAAACTCCAAACTGTATTAATATATCCCGCCACAATACTACTCATTCTGCTATTTGTACACCTACGTTTTCTGGCAGTATGAATCCTTATGTATTTTACCTCTACTCCACCCTGTTGATAGAGTTAAACAACTATTACTTAACCGCTTTTGTCAACATTACTTCTCCTACACTTTACCACTTCATTATCCCCTTTAATTACAATCTGGAGTCCCCTCTGTCAATTACATTATGCTGGCTATTTTTGGAGCACTGTTAAAAAGGTTTTCTATTTAACACTTCCCTGCTGCACCCTATCTTACTCGAAACCCAACAATTTAAAAGGGGTTTCTCTGTTGTACCCCTCCCTTTGATATGGGGCTCACTGGACTTATTAATTAGGCCTAGTCACCCCATATGCTACTACTATGGGCAATGTTTGAGTAAAGGGAATCCTTTTCATTCTCAGATCTTCCTTTGACTACAGTTAACTCTGAAGCCGGACCCACTCTATTTAACCCCTGTTCTCATTTGTCTCATGGCGTAAGGGACTTAATTGTTTACTCCCTTTAATCTCAATTTCAATCCACAATACCTTTTCTTGAGCCACACTCTCTACTTTATCATAATATTTATTAGGTTTCCAGGCTTCACAGCTTGCTAGATATATCAATCACTGTTCATTCTCTAATGTATAATTTTATTTTATTTTTTTTTCAAAGTACCCAGTTCCACCAACTCACTTTTGGGCAATTCTGGTTCCTCTTACAGCGATCACAAACTTCTTATTATAAGAAGTTGGCACTTCCTTTTATATTGTTGCTACTCATCTTAATTATTTAGTCACGGTATAATGCTGTTCTCCTTACATTAAACTAGCTTTTATATAAAGCTGAGGTTTCTACAGCTCCCTGCCTTATATGGTATAGCTGGTTTCTGATCTAGTTGGTTTGTTACAATTGTCTTGTAATATTATCGAGTCAAGACCTTGGTATTTGACCAACACTTGTTTAGTTGGTCTGTCTTGGTCCTTTCCATCTTTTGGACACCCTGGTGTGTAGCGAGAGAGTCTCTTTGCAGATTAGCTGACTCTTATCTCGCTGCTCCCTTAAAAAGGTTTTTTTTCGCTAGTTTATTAGAGTGTTAACATTGTGGTTGATATTCAATGTCACTCTCTCTCTTACCCTTCTTTCATAATATTAATATCTGTGCTGATTATATTTATTACACTTTATGTTGGTAACTTGAATGACCAAGCCCCTCCTGTCATGTACAAGTTGTCTCTTTTTCATCCTCAACGCCATTGCTATGTCCCTCACTATTCCAACAATCATATTATTTTTTCTGTACCATAACCATGAATGATTTACCCTTATATACTTGGAATGTGAAGGGACTTAACTCACCATGTAAGCAAAAGCAAATCCTTTCCTTCCTTAAAAAACCTAAATCCCATATTGCTTGCCTTCAAGAAATCAAATTATTAACCAAGGATATAATAAGACTTAAAAAATACTGGGCTGGTCAAATTTATCATTCATCTTTCTCCTCAAAAAAAACAGTAGCTATGCTTATTCATAAAACTCTCAATTGGTCTCTCATAAACCCATCTCGGATACAGAATGCAGATGGATAACCACTAAACTAAATATCCCTTCTGGCTCCCTCATGCTTGTTAATGTCTATGCTCCCAACTCAGACTCTCCAGAGTTCTTTCATAATCTAGCACATCAGATATTTCTACCAACTCAGATAATAGCCCAATAATTCTAGGGGGAGATGTCAACCTAGCTCTAGAGCCCAGCATTGATAGAAGTAACCATTCTGTGGATGCCCACCCAAGACGTATTAAAGCCTTTTCAATACTAATGAAAGATCTAGGTCTATCGGATATTTGGCAACTCTGCCATCCTCGGGACCAAGATTTCACGTTTTACTCCTCATTGTATAAATCATATAGTGGAATCAATTACTGGTTTACCTCCCCTGCTATTGTTGAAAAGACCATTGATTCATCTATCTTGCCCATAGTCATCTTAGACCACTCTCCAGTTAAGTTACAACTCTTGTGGGGTCCCCCACAGCCAAAATCCCCTTTCTGTCATCTCAACCCTCTTCTTCATAAAGGTCCTGATTTCCTTCCTATGATCACCTCCCAGATTAAAGCATTCCTCTCTCTTAATAACCCTATGGACACTTCTATGTGTACTGTATGGGAAGCACTAAAAGCCATGATCCACGGGAAAATAATCAGTTATACTGCTCACGGGAAGAAATGAAGAGAGCAACAATTAGCAGATCTTGAAAAATCCCTTAAATCTAAAGAAACTCTGCATTTTAAAGCCAATACACATAACCCCTCTTCTCAATTAAATCTTGAAATTCTTCAATTAAGAATCAAGATAAACGAATTAATCTCCTGTAAAACTGAGTTAGCTCTATTTAAATTGAAACATAGATACTGGGAACAAGGAGACAAAAATTGGAAACTCCTTTCCTATCAGCTTAAGGTGCAACAAATGGAATGGCACATCTCATGTCTCAATGACCAGCAAGGCACATTTCACATGGATAGCCCCTCTATAAATCATATTATGAAAATGTTCTATCAGAAATTATACTCTAATTTCTCTCCTCCCTCTCAGATACAGCAATTTCTAAGCAGTTTACATCTCCTCTACCTTTCTACTTCCGAAGCTAATTCCTTGGAAAACCCTTCTCCCTTAAAGAAATGCAGCAAGCCCTGTCCTCCTTGAAGTCTGGTAAGTCTCCGGGGGGGGGGGGGAGACTACTTCTCTGTGGAATTTTACAAAGCTATCTCTTACATTCTTTGTCTGATCCTTTTTAAAGTCTTCCAAGAAGCCTCAAATCAAGGTAAGCTCCCGCCTTCATGCACTTAGGCAATTATAACCTTAATTCTCAAGAAAGACAAGATCCCTCACTCCCTGCAAATTACAGACCAATATCTCTTTTAAATACCAATGGAAAGATATTCGCTAAAATATTATCATCTCGCCTTGAACCCTTGATTCCTAAGCTATCTCATTGTTCCCAAGCTGGCTTTATTAAGAACAGATTTGGTGCAGATCACTTACGTTCCTTATTTAATTTAATTTAATTCACAAAGCCAAATCCCTTAATTCCCCTGCAGCAGCCATAGCTATAAATTTTGAAAAAGCTTTTGATTCCTTAAATTGGCACTATCTTTACTAAGTTCTATCTTATTTTGGTTTCTCTCATACATTTTGTTCCTGGATCATATTATTATATACTTCGCCTATGGCAAAAATTCTCACTTACTCCATTCTGTCTTCCTCCTTCCAGCTGGCGAGAGGAACCAGACAAGGTTGTCCCCTGTCACTGTCCTTATTCATCCTTGCCATGAAACCCTTATCTGCTAGTCTGCATCAATCCATCGATAGTAAAGATATACCTATTGGCACTTCTAGATATATCACTCTCTCTCTCTCTCTCTCTTGTGGACCTTTTAATTTTACTTGAAAATCTAAAAGAGGCAGGACCCTTGTTTATTAAACTATTTAACAATTTTACTAATATTTCTTGCCTGGCTTTGAACTATGGAAAACCAGAAATGTTACCTCTCAATGCCCACTGCAGACCATTTATGAACTCCTCCCTCAGTGTCCGATGGTCTACACAAGGCATTACCTATCTAGGAATCAAAATAACTAGTAACCTGGGAAAAATATGGGAAATAAACTTTAATCCCCTGATCGACAACATTAGAACCACTTTGGACAGATGGAAACTCCTTAATCTCTCTTTCATGGGGAAAGTAGCTGCCATTAAGATGTCCATCTCACCCAAGATTCTTTACTTATTTGCCAATATCCCCTTAATTCTACCCACTCCCGTCTTATCTAAACTGGACAGACTTATTGGACATTTTATATGGAACAGTAAACCACTGAGATTTAGTCATAATAAACTTCATTCACACTGGAAGAGAGGAGGTTTCTGATTCCCTTGATTCAAAGCTTATTTATGGGCCTTCCAGACTGCCCAAACCATTAAATGGTTTCATAAACTCTCATCCCATACTCCGCTGTGGGTTACAATGGAATCTGCATCCTGTCCTGATGGAATCCCTACATTCTTCATCTTCAACCCTCTCCCACCCAAACTTAATTCCCATCCCACTATCTCACCCTCAGTCTTTTACTGGAAGTGAATTTACAAATTTTTTAAATCTAACCCAACTCCTTGATTCTATGCACCCCTGCGGGGTAACCCATTAATTGCTATAGAGAACCAAACAATTTTTTGCCGATCATTGAAAAATAAAGGCATTTTCTTCTTAGGGGATATCCTAGATCTGAACTCACTAACTCTTAAAACCTTCTCAGACCTGCAAAATATCTGGAACCTTTCTAAGCAAGACTTTTGGAAGTACTTACAGATTCAAGATGCTTATAGTTCTTCTTTTCGTTATGCCCATAAATGTACATTACAGGATCATCACATTTCATATTGGATTAACCAATCAGCAAAGTGGAATAGCTCCATTTACAGAGATATTATAGACAATTTACCTAATCAAGCTATTTCTGCTAAAATTAGGTGGAGCACTCTTCTCAATTATAACATTAATGACATACAATGGTGCAATTGCTGGCGCCTTCCCCAAATTATATTTAAAGACGCTCATAGCTCTTTAATACAAATCTTACACTGTTGGTACAGAACTCCTTGTGTACTACATCATATGGGACTATTAAATAACAATAACTGCTGGCACTGCAATTCACCTGATAGTGATATTTTTCATATTCTATGGACATGCACTCCTGTTAATTTGCTATGGCATAGGGTTCACACGTTTGCCTCCAAAGTTATTGGACAACAAATCCCCTTGGACCCTAAACTCTTCCTCCTAGGTATTCTCATCCCAGGTAACATCACCCTCTCATATGCTGACTTCAGATAGCTAAATATACTTTCCCTTCTTGTTAAATGTTTAATTCTCATGAAATGGAGATCAGTACATGTTCCATCATTAGCAGACGTCCTTCAAAACCTAACTCAATATGCATCTCTAGATTGATTATCCCATCTTACACCTGACCGACTCAATGTATATGCAGTAGTGTAGCAAATTCCCAGAGGACCTGGGTGCAAGGCAGTGTTACAGGGCCCCTCCCTAGTTTTGAATAAACATCAAAATTATGATTTGGGCCCCTCAAACCTCATGGGCCTGGGTGCCACTGCACCCCCTGCACCCTTGTAACTACGCCCCTGTGTATATGATAGTTGTTGGTGGGATTATTTCAAGTACATCAATCTTTCTAATGCTACTAAGCCCTAATATATAATTACTCATATTTCACTTTCATCTTTTTGTCTTTGATTTGGGGCTACAATGTAACCATGCACAGATATCCTTCACTGTTATGTCTCTTTTTCTTCTATCTTCTTTCCTTTCTTTATTTCTCTCTTCTTTCTGCTGTCTCTTACCCTTTTCTATGTTATATTTCTTCTCACTCTCATATCCTTCCTTTACAGCTTATAAATTGTACCCTTTCTTGAATCATCCTTTCACTATTATTATCAGGCTAAACCTTAGATATTGCCTGTATTGGCCTCATACATGAGGGTGAGGGATACCTCTAACACAATATTTATACAGTTTTGTATTAATTATTTACTGCCAATTGGTATCATTGTTTTTTTTTTTTTTCTCCTTTTTTGGTAATAGCCTGAACTTAGATTAGTCACTGGGACCCTTCTTTTTTAAAGCATGTATATTGTCATGTACAATTTATTTTCCTTTTTCTTTTTCTCATCATATGGAGGATGCTTTAGATCTAAATGTTATGTATGTTTTAACTTTTTGAAAACTTTAATAAAGAGATAAAGAGAAAAAAATGTGTTTTTTTCTAGCTATAACACTGGGTTTTTTATTTAATGGAATAAAATAAGTCTAAAGTTTGTTAGTTCATACAAGTAGTTTGTCTTTTTAATGTAGTCTCAATAAACTCGGGCAGTGTTATGTAATGCCAGAGCTATTAAAAACAAGATGGCTATTATAGCTGATCTTGTTGAAACTTCAGAACTGGCATGCATCACCAAGACCTGACTGGATGAAAATGCAGGCCATATATTGGCCTCTGCTGTTCTGGTTGGGTACTCAGTGATACACCACCCAAGGTTGGATTGTGGGAGGGACATTGCCATTCTATTTAGGGTGGAACTGGGCCATGTGGATGTGCCAGTAGGGTCCACCAGATCTTTCAAGTGCATCCTGGATGACTGTGTAGGGCACGGGATACTCCTCATCAACCATCCACCTGGTGATGGTGGAGAATTCCTGAAGGAGATAGCGGACTTCATTGCTGACATGGCGTTGGAGTCCCCCAGATGGTTAATTCTGGGGGACTTCAATGCCTGGGTCAATGATGAACTCTCACAATTAAATCAGAATCTCCTCCAGCTAATGACCATGCTGGGCCTTACACAGGTAGTTACCTCCTTGACCCATATAGGGGGTCACTCATTGGATCTGGTGTTCCTCCTGGGGATGGAGATAACAGATCTGAGGGTAGAACCAGTCAGTTGGTCTGACCACCACACCATAAGGTTCAGTTTCAGGCCCCCCAAATGGACCTGCCCCTACAGAGATGGTCCAGTACCACCCTTTAAGGGGTGTTACCCCGAAGATCTATCAGTGGTATTGGACTTATCAGGTTTGTTGGGTGAATGCATGAGTCCAGAGGATCTTGTACTGGTCTATAATAGAGCAGTGGGAGATGCTCTGGACAAGATTGCTTCTGTTCATGTTCGACCACTCACTCTTCGCCCAAGGACCCCTTGGTTTGATGGCTCCTTGAAGGAGTTGAGGAGAGTTGGTTGAAGGCTGGAGAGAGCATGGCAGAGATCAGGCCAGGATGTTGCTAGACTTACATTGATGGAACATTACAAGGGCTATCAATCAGAAATAACCCGTAAGAAGGCAGAATTCCTGTCCAGGGAGATTTCTGCTGCACAGAATTGACTGGGTCAGTTCTTCTGGACTGTAGACAGATTGTGCAATCCAATCTGTCTTCAACCAAGAAGGGCATTTTCTCAGGCTAAATACAAGAAGTTTGCTTGATTCTTTGCAGATAAGGTTGCCAACATCCGTTCTGGCATCGGTCCGGCTTTCCCTATGAGGGACTGCGGAGGTCGGCGAAAGGTGACAAACACTCGATCTGTCTGGATGGACTTTAGCTGGCTGGAATTCATGGACATTGTGAAGATCATCCAAACGTTGCCCCCAGCCAGTTGTAGTTTGGATCTGGGCCCTACACCTCTATTAGTGAGTTGTGTAGATGCTATCAGCCCAATCCTAGCTAAAATAGTCTGGAGTTCCTTGGAGATGGGTGTCTTTCCTGAACCCCTTAAGGAGGTGGTCATATGACCACTCTTAAAAAAATCTTCCTTGGATCCAGATTGACCAGCTAACTACAGGTCTGTCTCTAACCTTCCTTTTGTTGGAAAGGCTATTGAGAAGGCAGTTGTGCTGCAATTGGATCATCACCTTGTGACCCACAATGTCTATGATGCTTTCCAGTCTGGATTTAGGAACAGACATAGCACCGAGACTGCACTTGTCTGGGTATTGAATGATCTAATAGTGAGAAATCAAAAGGCTTGTACCATCTTGGTCCTTCTCAATCTCTCTGCAGCATTTGACACTGTGGATCATGGTGTGCTATTGGAGTGCCTGCAGCTTCTCTGTGGACTGTCAGGGACAGTCCTTGAATGGTTCCGATCCTTCCTCATGGGCAGGTCTCAGAGGGTGGTCACCAGAATTTATTCCTCTGATGCCCTTCCCATGTCCTGTGGGGTGCCACAGGGCTCCATTTTGGTATCCATGTAGTTCGCAGTGTATTTGCTGCCACTGGGAGATATCACTAGGTGATACAGTTTGAGTTTTCACTGCTACGCAGATGATACTCCACTGTATTTGTCCTTTCTACCCGGAACTGGTGATTCAGTCTCTGTGTTTAACAACTGTCTTGCCAAGATCAAGGACTGGATGAGCACCAGCTGGCTGAGTCTGAATCCTGACAAGACCAAAGTGTTGGTTATGGATCCGGGTTGTCTGGGGGCTGGTCTGGGGCTGGGCATGCATCAGGTTTATAGCTTCATGGCATCCAGCTCATTACCTCAGACCAGGTGCATAACTTGAGTGTTATTTTTGATGATGGCCTGACCCTGAAATCTCAGGTGTTGGCAGTTGTCAAGTCATCTTTTTACCATCTGAGGAACACTGCGCAGGTGAAACACCTGGTTCCTCTGGATGACCTACCAACATTGGTCCATGCCTTCATCACTACCCACTTTGACTACTGCAGTGCCCTCTACCTAGGGCTTCCTGGAGTTGATATCCGCCACTTGCAGCTAGTGCAGAATGCGGCGGCCAAGCTATTGACAGGAACATATAGAACCAGCCATATAATGCCTGTGCTGCGCGGACTGCACTGGCTGCCGGTTCAGTGGTGGATCACCTTTAAGGTCAGTTTACTGATCTTTAAAGCCCTACACAAATAGTGATCCAGCTATCTGCAAGATCTCTTGACTCTCTACTGCCCCCTCAGCCCTCGGCGATCCACCATCGAGAGATTGCTAGAGATTCCCAGGGTACATTTTAAGACATCTGGTGCTCATGCTTTTTCTTTTGTGGGCCCAACTCTGTGGAATTCTCTACCTTGTCGGTTGAGAGAATGCCTAACCACTGAGAGATTCAAGTCAGATTTTAAGACATATTTATTTAATATGGCCTTCCCAGACAATTTTAATTAACTGATGCATCTGTAAATTGTATTCTTATTTATATGTTTTATTGTATTTTACTTGTAAAAGCACCTTAGTTTTAGAAAGGCTCTATATAAATAAGGCTTATTCATGTGATCAGCTCATTCTCTATATACAAGCAAGCAAGCATGGTTTCATTCATAAGAAGGCAGCCGGCCATGGAGGCGGGCAGGCTGTGCCAGCTGCCTTGCGCTTACATTTTTTTAATCTCCTACGTGCAGGCAGGGTGCGGGGGAAGACAGGGGGCTTCTTCTGGCTACCGAGGGGGATGAATGTAAGAAACCTGGTGAGCGGGCGGCCAGCCATGGAGGTGGGTGGAGTTGTGCTGGTCACCCCCAAAAGAAATTGCTGACTTTTTTTTATTGCAAAACTGGTTTGCGAGCTTAGGGGCTTGGGGGGAGGAGGGGTTTTGTGTGCTATCTGAGGTGGGGGGAAAGGGTGTTATATTATTCTCCCAATACCACATAAATAGTGAACTATTCGTTATTCGGATTCTGAATAACGAATAGCTCATTATTCATAGTATTTGGGAAATAATATTCGGTATTCGCACAGCCCTACTAAACAGGTTCATGAAAGAACATTATTTTCCTCTCAGATTGACAGACAGGTGCCTGCCACACTCTGCTATTTCGGGCACATGTACTATATGGACTCACACATTTCAGTTATTTGATGGTTTATGAGTTAAAATACATCATACATATGTATAACTAGAAACACTACATGGCATCCTACCTACAGTTTATGCAGCAGCACTCTGTTCCCCCATGTCACCTGCCCACATGCCCCCTGTCTCCTGCTCCAAATTTGAGGATGCTACATCCTGCTGCCCACTCTCTTGTCCCATAAAGTCAGGTCTGCTGCACCCTCTTGCCCTATGTCCTGCCTAAACAAGCAAGGCCTCAGTACCCTGCTTCCCCCTGCTTGAACAGTTGTCAGAGCTGCTGCACCCTGTTCCCCTGTTCATGTCACCACAGTCGGGGCTGATGCGCACTTCTATACCCTAGAATCCCATGCCCCTGCTTCTACATTTGGGGCTGCTGCACCATGATGACCATGTCACCAGAGGTGGGGCTTTTATTGCACCCTGCTACCTACATCCATTTTCCCAAATGGGCTTGGCTGCTGCACCATACACATTCCATCCCACAGTCAGGGCTGCTATGCCCTGCTGCCCCCCCCCAATCTTCTGCTCCTCAATCAAGGCTTTTTCATTATACTGTAGTCTGCCTCCTGCCACCATAGTCAAAGTTGCTGCACCCTGTTCCTGTCTACACAGTAAGGGCTGCTGTACCCTCTTGCACCCTACAGTCCAATTCCTCCACAGACCCATGACTTTACAGTTAGGTTTGTTGCACCATGCTGCCCCCTTTCGCCAAAGTCAGATTTGTTTGCTTCACTGCCCAAAAGAAAAAAACAGAAAATGCTTTCAACTTGTGTTATGGTGGTGAAGGACAGGGGGCATTAGGGTGCAGAAGTCCCATCTGTTTGGTCAGGAGACAAAGGAGGCATTGGAGTACAGCAGCCCAAACTGTGGGACAGGATGCAGCAGCCACACCTGAGTGGAACTGACACAACTATGGGGGCAGAGGACAGGGGGCAGAAAATGCCCCAACTCTTGTAACAAGTGGCAACATGGTGAACCAGCCTTAACTGTAGAAGCAAGGGGCTCTAGGGCACAGCAGACCACAGCAGTCCTACCTGAGTAGTTAGGAGCAGAGTGCAACAGCACTGACTATGGTAGTAGGGGACTGTGGACAGCATGGTGCAGAAACCTTGACTGTGGGGGCAGGATACAGGGGGGGCATCAGTGAACAGCAGCCCTGACTGTGGGATGGGGTGCTCATGGTGCAGCAGACCTGCTTATTTGGGACATTGAATGTGGATAGCTGGGTGAAGCAAAAGTCCCACCTCTGGTGGCATGGGGCAGCATAGTGCAGCAGCCCCAACTGTACAGGCAAGATACAATGGACCCTAGAGTGTAGCAGAGTGCAGCAGCCCTGACTGTGTAGACAGGAACAAGGGGCAACATGGTGCAATGTCCCCAACTGTTGGTTTGGGGGACAGTGGAAAGCAGGTTGCAACATCCCCAACTGTTCTGGCCTGGGGAAGCATGGTGCAGCAGCTCTGACTGTTCAGGCTAATGGTGGGCAATTGGGTGCAGCAACCCCAACTGTGTGGGAGAACATACTGGGCAGCAGGCTGCAGTGGCCTTGAATGGGGGGCAAGAGACAGAGGGCTTGTTGGGGCAGAGGACAGGGCATCAGAGTGCAGCTGCCTCAACTTCTATGGTGCAGGAGACAAGGGGCATCAGGATGCTATACACTGTTTCTAATTATACATTATATATTTTCACACAGAAACCATCAAAGAACTAACATTTGTGAGTTCATATTGTACATGTGCCTGAAATAGCAGAGTGTGGAAGGCACCTGTTTGTCAGTCTGAGAGGAAGAAAAATTGTTCTTACACGTACCTATTTACTGAGTCTACATCAAACTACTTGTATGAATTAGCAAACTTTAGATTTATTTTATATTCATTAAATAAACAGCCCAGAGTTATATAGCTAGAAAAAAAACAGAGTTTCAATGAGAAAGAACTTGCAGCAGCTATGATACAGATAAGCTGATTTCTCAAATGCATACCACTTCGATTCTGCACTGAAACTCAAATGATCAGCTCTTTAGAAGAACAAAATGTGGATTTTCAGCTAATTTATCTAAATAAACACCAGAGACTGAGAGCTGGATTCACAAAGGTTTCTGAAGGTGCAAAACCTTCCCTAAGTCACCCAAACTGCCGTAGCTATGGAAACAAAGGGGAACTTGCACTGAGTGCTATTCACGAAACCCTCTGCAGCTGCAGAAAACAACACTAAGGACTGTGGAAAAAAGTGCAGCTGCGGAAGGCCCTGAGGAAAAAAAGGTGTGAGATAAGTAAGGCACAGCCCCTGAAAGGCTATTCACAACCAGATTTTTTCCTCAGCTGCTGAAAAAATGTTACACACAGTGGAATGAGGTGTAACTCTCCCTCAGCAAACTGCAGTAGTGCCCCAGCAATTGGAATCAATTAAGGTGGAGGTGAGGCACAGGTAATAGCATCACAGGTAGTATAACAGTAGCTGCTATAACAGCAACAAAAGCACACATTGCCATGATATGGCAACAGGCAACAACCACCAGACACAGTGCAGTCCATGATGGAGCCCCACAGACAGTAGAGCCTGGCCAGCCGGCAGTGAGTGCTATCCCTGCAGGCAACAGGAACACCCCAAGGAGGGAGGACCAGCAGTGACAGTTGGCCACTGTGGTGCCATGGTATTACTGGTAACTGTGGTGCTGCAGTGGTCCCAGTTGAGGGGCTGGTAGCTGGTCTCTTTGTGGGTGTTTACAGCTTCATTCTATGGCAGCCCTGTTACAGTCTGCTGTTTCAGCTAATTAAGTTCACCTGTTGCTATGCCTCCTAAGCTAATTCTGGAGCTACGGATCAGCAGTTGTGGATTTTCAGCATGTGCACAATTTCCGCAGCTGCAGGGATTTTATGAAATTCTGCACCTGCTCAATTTTTCTTTGTGAATATCACGCAACTGCATTTCCATAGTGCTGCAGGCCTTTTTCCGGCAGCTGCGGGATTTTTGGCTTTCTTTGTGGATCCTGCCCTGAGTATGAAAAAACCCTGTACAGCAAACAATTACCTGACAGATTGTTCTAATTGGGAAGTTAACAGCTCATTAGTCAAGCAGGTATATACACTGCTGAAGCTGTAGCCTAGTCCAATATGATGTCATCACTCTTCCAGGCTCAGTCAAAGGGACAGAAACAGCCTGACTGTTTTCAGTTAGTGAAGAACATGTTATTAAAAGCTGATTTAAAGAAAACTGCGAAATCAAATAGCAGGAAATTTTCAGGAAACACTACTCATGACACAGGGACTTGAATTCAGATGTTTTGAGGCTTTTTTTAAACAATGTGTAAAATGGTTGCCATTGACCTTCAAGCTCCAATATCTGGATGAATTTGCTTACTGTGAAGGACTGGACTTGAACAAGTGTATGTGTCTTCCCTAAAGTTGCTGGGAATGCACCCACATTCCCGAGATTTTATCCTGCTATATGAAAGGATCTCAGCTGCTATGATGGAAGTTCTTGGTAACCCAATCAACAACCTGGCAGCAGCAGCGTTCTGCACCAGCTGCAGGCGACGGAGAGCCACCCCCGGCAACCCTAGATATAGAGCATTACAGTAATCAAGACATGAAGAAACAAAGGCGTGAACCAACACAGGAAGGTCATTGTGTGGAACAAGATGTTTTATCCAGGCTATATTCCTCAGATGGTAAAAGGAAGACTTGACAACAACTGACACCTGTGTCTTCAGCGTCAGCTCACTGTCAAGAATTACACCCAGATTCTGCACCTGTTCAGAAGGTCTCAACTGGTTACCCCTAACACAAGGTCAGAGGGAGACCCAGGAGTCAACTTCTCTGCACGGTGACCGGGGTCCACCACCAACACCTCAGTCTTGTCCGGATTCAGTCTTAACCAGTTAGCACTCATCCAGTCCTGAATCTCAGCTAGGCAGTTGTTAAAGACCGATAATGCGTTATTCTGTCTGGGTACAAAGGACATATAGAGCTGAGTATCATCTTCATAACAGTAAAAACTCAGCCCATAATGCCTTATAATGTCTCCCAACAGCAGCATGTACACCGTGAACAACATGGGGGACAGAACCCTGCGGCACCCCACAGGGCAGAGCAAAGGGAGCAGAGGAAAAAATTCCTGATACTACCCTCTGAGTTCTGCCCGTGAGGAAAGATTGGAACCATCTGAGGACTGTCCTCTAGAAACTAGTAAAACAAAGTGTGAGACAAGCTAGAGCTCATCTTAATGGCACACCCAGCATGAAAACCATCTTCTAAATGTGACAACCTTATGTCCCTGGCCATTAGAATAATTGACCTTCTAGGGGAGTAGGAAACCTGGAGATTTCCACATTACAGGGGGCCCCCATTTATTTAGGCCTTGAAAAGTTAACACTAGAACCTTGAAATCAATTCTCCACCTTAGAGGCAGCCAGTGCAGCTCACAGAGCATGGGGATGGATATCAGACATGACGTAGCTGCATTTTGTTCTAGCTGCAAGTATCATATTGGACTCCCAGGTAAGCCCTTGTAGCGTATGTTGCAAGTTCCAAAAATATGTATAACCATGAAAGAGATTTCAGATATTGAAGCTGCTCCCAATAACAGCAGACACCTAGGCTTTCAGGGACAAGCTGCCATCAAGAATACTGTAAGTCACAGGGGTGGGGGGGGCACCTTAGGCAGTCAACATGAACAGTAGACATCTTCGGAGTGTACTGCACCTTGGCACTCCTAAACTACAGAAATATTCCAATTATTTAACCAGATGAGACACACTAAGCTGAAAGCTTGTTTACAGGTGCAACCTGGGAGCACAAGGAAGTTAAGTGACTTGCTCAGGGTCACACAGTATGCAAGTGGGGAATGTGGGATTCAAACCCAGGTCTCCAGATTTGCAGCTCAGAGCCTTAAACCACTGCACCATACTGCCTCCTTAATATTGTCAATAAACTTTACAGACCAGACTTAAATCTTCATTATCTGATTATTTGTGCTTTGGAGCAGCATTGTGTGAAATATGGACTGTCAGAACCACACAATGGTAATAGGAGGAGGCAAATCAGCAGAGAAGCAGCCGGAGGGCACTGGTAGCAGCATGGCCATCAGGCCCAAGGAGACAAGCATGGAACCACAATGGCAATTTGGCTTAGCCACAGTGAAGGGCATGGATATAAAAATACAAGCAATCTTTGTCCATTTAACAGCTCCAGATGTCAAGATCGAGCAAGTACTGGAAATGATAAAAGTTGCAGTAGAGCGTTGCTCTAGAGCGATCACATCTACCATGCAGCTGATTAAGGAAAATACATTCCTGCAATATTGTCTGGAGGCCCTAGAAAATCAGAGTCAGACATGTAACATCAGATTGGTAGGCCTGAGAGAGGAAGCAGAAGGTGGTAATACAATTGATTTCTTGCCGTGCTGGTTGCCTGAGAATATACGGATCCCCACAAATGGTACCATGTTTGGCGTAAAATCAGCATACGGCGAGAACTTGAAGAAGGTAATCAAATACTGAGCCCTGCAAGGGACAACCTACTATGACTAGCCAGAGAACACCATACTGTACAGCATGACAACTTGTCGGTGCATACTCTATGTTCCCAGGCCTCTCTTATGCAACAAGATCCTGTTGATACTATAAAAAAACAGTTCTGAAATCTCAGATTGTTCACTCGTTGTTGATGCTGCCTTGACTGTGGATTACATATGGGGGAAAATACCTTCCAGAGGCTACATCTGGAATATTGTTTCCTGTTCTGGAGCCCCCACCTAAGAAAAGACAAAGACAAGCTAGAGATGGCACAGCGTTGGGTAACCAAAATGATTCAGGACCAGCAGCGGAGCAGATCCTATAAGAACCAGGTTAAAATCTCTACTCACTGGAGACCAGAAGGAAGACAGGCAATAGAATATAAGGTTGCTTGGAACTGTGGAATCAGAATCATTGGTTTCTGATTCAATTTTTTGACTTCCCAATTTTGGAATTTGGACTTGAAAATCCTAATTCCATAAGTGGTGTAATTAGAATCAGTATCAGAATAATTTCCGATTTCACCAGTAAACAGGAAATGGTTGCCTGCACTTCCTGTCTACTCATTGACAGCACCACACTACAATTCTGGAAGCCTTCCATGCTGTGAAGATGTCTGGAATTATATACAGGAAAGAAGATGCACTGAAGAAATGATGGTGCTTAAATCATGACACATACATCCAAGACAAACAGCCAGCACACACCAGACCGTAGTCCATCATTACATGTGTTTCACAAATTGCTCTCACAACCAACATTTTCTATGTTTCCAATTTAATGACTATAAGATGCTGGTAAAAGATCTGCTGAATTTCATACCAGGGAGACTGAAGATTTGGAGGAACGAGAATGATCGGTTACATAGAAACATAGAAGTTGATGGCAGATAAGGACCGCAAGGCCCATCCAATCTGCTCATTTTTTCTACCTTATGAATGTGCCATAGGCCTGTACTCTGTCAAAGGCCAATCTATTCATGCTCATCTGTATTGCTCCCTTTTATAGCTAACTGCACACTTTGGGGGCATGGAGACTTCTACTATGTAGGCAGTGCTTAATGTACTTATTCTTATATCTAATATTGATTGGTAACTGGCACCAGCTCTCTTAAAGAAGATGGATATAGTGGGTCTGAAGTTTTAATAAGGTTTAAATCAACATTTCCAGCTGTGGGATACTGTAAGGTTGGGTTTCTTCTTTTTCTTGAACTACCTACGGTTCTGGACTATTTAAAAAGTTTGCAACATTATTGAAAATGGTGACCCCCACCCCCCAAGTGGTCTTCATGGACACATTTAGTAGAGGAAATTATTTTCTTAACTTTTTCATATGATGCTTTATGTTCAGCCCACTAGAGGGAGTCCCTAATTGCTTTCAAAGGATTCTGTGCATGTTTTTATGTTTGCTTGCACGCATGTGCAAGAAACATAGTGTGATCATCCAAAATGCAGTGCCATATAGTTGAAAGGGAGCGCTCCGCTTCAGTGAGCAGCATTCCCCCCACACACACACATGCACACATGCAAGCACACATATTGCATGCTCATGCACTCCTCCCTCCATGCACACGTTAGATGGCTGAAGGTGCCTAATCCCCGTTGGCTTCACATCCCCCAAAAAGCTTTCAGGTGACACGCTAGAGCCCATCCCAGCAAGTGTACAATTGTTATGGCTGGACGGGGTGCCCAATCCCCCATCAGCTCCAGGCCCCCAAACAGCCTTCCAGCTGCCAAGCTGGGAGCCCACCCCAGCGTGACAAACGTCCCGTGTCGTCTTCCTAATTGAACCAAAAACCTGTAAACAAAAACGTTCCTTCGGCTGTCTCCTGCCCACCCGTGCTCACCCTCTGTGCATTCTGCCTCCTCACACCTCCACCTCACCCCATACTTACTTCTGGAGTCCGGCGCGACGATCTTCGGTGGACTGGGAACACGTCTGCACTCTTCAAAGCCAACCGCGAACTAAGGAAATGCCGTTAAGCTGTATAATGTAATAATAGGGTTTTTTTCAATGTTGATGCATATCTCAGGCAATTTTTGGAATTTTGGCACCAAATTTTCAACATGGGGTTTTTGGGACCCCTCCTCATGAATTCTTGAACTGTCATGGCGTTAATCGGGCCTGAAGGGTGATTTCACGGTCACTGTGCAAAATCACCTTTCAGGATAGATTAAGGAAACAACAGTGCCAGTGTTCATAAGGTGGGCTCTCAAAAAGCCTATGTTGCAAATTTGGTGAAAAAATTCCTAAAACTGACTGTTTTACGAGCGTGCGTTGAGCAGTTCCTACGCACGCTCGTAAGTTCACAAATTTTTAATATTTGCACTCCAGATTTTCAACATTTCCATTTTACCACACCTCCTTATGAGCAGGTCAGCTGTAATTTTTCACATGTCACCCAAAATGTGTTTCTGTGCATGTAGCGCACAACAGCGCAGTGGGTGTACTCAATCAATGTTTGGGAGAGATTAAGAAAATCAGAGTGACACTGTTCATGAGCAGAGGTCTTAAAATGGCAATGTTGAAAATTTGGTGAAAAAATTCCCCAAACTTACTGTTTTAGTAGCGCACGTTGTGCAGTTCACGCACGCCTAAGTTTGGCGAATTCTTTAATATTTGCACTCAGATTTTCAAATATTTCCATTTACCACACCTCCTTGAGCAGTACAGCTGCCATTTTTCACATCTCACCCAAAATGTGTTTCTGCACATGTAGTGCACAATGGTGCAGTTGGTGTGCGAAAGCAATGTTTGGTACAGATTAAGAAAATCACAGTGACACTGGTCATGAGCAGAGGTCTTAAAATGGCTATGTTGAAAATTTGGTGACAAAAGTCCATAAAATTACTGTGTTACAAGTGAGCATTGAGCAGTTTCCACGCACCCTCGTAAGTTCATGAATTTGTAATATTTTCAGTCCAGATTTTCACCAGTGGCATTTTTCCACACTTCCTTATGAACAATACAGCTGTCATTTTTCACAACATGGCCAAAATGTGTTTTCACACTTTCAGCACAGAGATGCGTGGTCGCTGTGGGAAATCATTGTTCTGGACAGATGAAGAAAATCACAGTGACACTGTTCATGATCAGAGGTCCCAAAATGCCTATGTTGACCATCTGCTGTAAAAAATCCCCAAACTAATTACATTACGGGTGTGCGTTGTACAGTTTCTATGCACGCTCATGACTTCACCAGTTTTTTTAATATTTTCACTGCAGATTTTCAACATTGCCATTTTTTACACCTCCCCATGAACAGTACAGCTGTCATTTTTCACAACCTGTTCGGACTGTGTTTTTGCACCTGTGGTGACAAATACCATAGTCACTGTGCAAAAGCAGCTTTTGGCTAACAAACTGATATTGCCACTGTTCATGAGGTGGGGGTCACAAAAAAACCATGTTGAAAATTTGGAGTGAAAATACCAATGAATGCCTGAGGCATTAGGGTTTCCAGCCATAACGACCCACCCTGTAGAGAATGACAGGCATCAGGGTTGTGACTTGGGATTGTCGCCTGCAATGCTCATACCAGTCCACCCCCACCCTGCAGCCACTGAGAGGCATCAAGGTGTGCCTTGGACTCTTCGGCCCCAAAGTTCATCCCACTTTCCTATACCACACCCATCTTACCATATTTCCTGATGGAATGGGGTGCTCATAAGGGCCAAAGACCCCAAGGCACACCGTGATACTTGTCGGTGTCTACAGGGTAGGGTGTGGTGAAATGGCATGGCCGTTATGCCTGACAACCCAAAAGCAGGCCCCAATGCCTGTCACTCTCTGCAGGGTGGTGGTGGGGTTGGCTTCAGTTCAATACTTCACTGCCACTCCTATTATGCGGCTCTCTAACTCCTACACTACCAATGCCAATGCCAGCAAGCAAACATTCGGCATTGACAAATGCGTGTTTAGTTTGCTCCAGTTTATGGGATTTACCAGTTTAATGTTTTATGTTTCTCTTCTCTACTACATTTTTCAGTGGTGGTGGTGGTGGTGGTGATGGTAGTGGTGGGGTAGGGGTTGGAGGGTGGAGCTCTCTTAAGAAAACTTGTCATTAACTTGAATTAATAATGTGGGATCAGGAACACAGCAGCTAATACTGCTTACTTTGCTTCAATCTTGGATACGGATGTATTTGTTCCCGCACTGTGGTGATGGTTATCAAATGTTGGAAATATGTTATAATCACTAATATGGTTATACCCCAATGCTGTTTCACTAGAATGCCAGTACACTCTTTTTCTACAACATTAGTCTGTGGCAATTCCTTGTGGACTAGATGACGCTATGAAGATAACTTGTATGAGGTTTATATGGAATTATTATGATATAAAAGTAATAAAAGAAAAGTTAAAAAAAGAACACAGTGACTCCCATGTTGTGCAGTAACTCTCCAGCATCTAGCTGAATTCTGTTCAAAACAGATAGCCTCAGGCTGCCATGACCTGTGGAGACCTGATGATCTTACCACACCAGAAGCAGTTCAATTTTACTAGCCAAGCTGCAACTGGAGGGACAAACAAAAGTCCATTCTGTTAGTCTAGAAGTATGGCTATGTCAGCTTCCAGTCAGCTGTGTATTCCCCAACAGAAATAGGCAAGGAGGCCACTAGAGCACTGCAGATACTTATGCAAACTGTAGTCCTGATAGTGTGCCCTATGTAACAGTGTTCTGCTTGGCAGCTCATCAATGA
The DNA here is from genome assembly GCA_016271365.2 of Neoceratodus forsteri. Taxonomy (NCBI): domain Eukaryota; kingdom Metazoa; phylum Chordata; order Ceratodontiformes; family Ceratodontidae; genus Neoceratodus; species Neoceratodus forsteri. Next base: position 658,987,505 of record CM057455.1, on the reverse strand, counting down.
ATAAAGTACTGTAGAACTGATATATGTGAATGACTAAGTTTGTTTACCTGTAATTCCTGATCTGAGTGCATCTCCTCCACAAATTATTGATTGATTGATTGACTGATCCCTCTTCATATGGCTGTCCTTCCCACAATTGTAGCAGAACACATCTTCTCTAGACAGATGGATTTTATTTGATAACCAGGCAAGAACATAGGTGAAAATCCTTGTACGCCAGAGCGACCTGGGGGCAAAACTGTCAATGTAAAAACACATGTATAAAAAAACATTTTCATGTAAATTGTTTCAGATATAGAAACAATGACACAAGCCGTACTGTACAGTACAAACTGTTATAGTAGATCAGCAGTATTAATGCAGTATGTAAATACTCATGAAAAACAATCACTCACCTACATCTCTCATTATACTGTGCTTGGCAGTCTGGACACAACCTGACCATAGCTGGTTTGATGCTCAGCAGTTAATTCAATCCACCAGATGGGTCTACATCTTTTATAATCTTTTATTTGGGAACAGACTGGATGGTGGCAACCGACATGGTACCAGACAAGAACAATGGACCAATACCAGTGTGGGCTAGTCATCTTGGCACCTGACCACAAAGTGTGGCACTAAAGAGGAATATTTTCAATGATGAAAGATTACAGGTAAGAAATTACCTTTTCTTTAGCATTTAGAGCTCATTTCCTTTTATCAAACACTTTTAACTCTGAACAGAGGCAATCCAAGTGGAAAAAATGAGATGCCATCCCTCCTTATGTGGCATATTTGAAAGGTAAGGCACTTATGGAATCTAAACTAATTAATTAAAGCTATAGAACGTAAGAGGAAGAAAGGTAACCAGCTGCAGGAGGCCAGTGATGGTATCAGGGTGAAGGAACAGATAAAAAGCAGCAGGGGTTAAAAGTCACTATTTTATTTCTTTTAAAAGGACTTAATACAATTATATACACATATGCAAATGAACAGGAATGGGCATAAAGAAAGATTTGTAGTTAGAGACAGTTTTTTAAACAGCTAGAGACTGTTTTTTTTAAACAGTAAGACCAACCTTCAATGGATTACACTATATATAGTAGCTCATTTATTAAACCTTCCCATACCTGCTTGGACCTGAATTGCTACGATAATTAACCTTAGTTGTTCACCTCCAGGACTACAGTACATACAATCTGTAAAAGTATGGGATTTAGCATTAGTACACACAACAGAAGAATATGACACCCAATACTAAATTGCACACTGCGTAAGTAATAATTGAAATGAGAAAACAAATTGCTTCAGCCCAATTCAAAACCCGGCACTAAGAAAAACAATAATTATAAATGATTAATTCAAGTGAAAAACATACGCAACAAACAACCTAATATTACTCACAAATAAACAAAAGTAAATACATGCCTTTATGCTGAAACTCACCCTTAAAGAGCTAAGCCCTGATATTTAAAAGTATCTTGTTTGTGCTACAGAAAACAGAGCAATAGGAGAAATATCACACAGCTGTCAGGGAGACATATTGTTACAGGCAGCATGCCCTGTCTGGCACATACTGCCTGTGTGAAAATCAGGCTGTGGTAGCACTGCGTAAAGTGCACACTCATGATTCTACCAGAGCCACACACTGGCATAAGACACCCATGAGCAAAGGGGGACAGAATGTCCCAAACAGGACAATGTCTTTGCTCCTAGGAGCCACATTCAGTGGATGGCATGCTACTGACCACATATGGCATGCAGTGTGCTAAGGGACCATTTGCATGCCATTATGTGGCCATTAGCAGCTCTTGGCAATCCCTCCATGCACAAATACTTTCATCTCACATGGGAACAGTTCCGGGGTGCTCATCTTTTTGCCCCCAATGGGTTATACCTAAACAAAATGGGAAAGAGAATTTTGACACACAGACTTAGGGCTGCTATGGAAATTCATTTAAACTAAAATCAAGGGGGGTTGTAGATAGACCACTGGCTCAGAACCGTGGCGCCCCAAAATGGACCATTTAACCCGCAGTGTGATTGACAAAACTTGAAATTGCCTAGTACTCAATGCCAGGAGTTTGGTCAGCAAAATTGATGAACTTAGGCATACGTTGGATAAAAACAATGTGCACATTTGTGCTATTAATGAAACATGGTGGGGCAAGGATGATACCTGGGACAAGCAAATCCATGGGTATACGTTTTATTCCAAGAGTCGATCTGCAATGAGGGGTGGGAGTGTAGCCCTATATATAACTAACAAAATTACATCTGAACAGGTTGATACTACACACTGGGGTGACTCAGAAGTGGTCTGGACAAAACTCACTCCTATAAAAGGGCCCAAAATTGACATTGGGGTTATATATAGACCTCCATCTACTACATTTGCTGAAGACACTGAACTCATAACTGGCCTAGATATATTCCTGGCAGGAGAAACTTTGTACTCATGTGGGATTTAAATCTACCGGGTATAGATTGTGCTAACAAAAGGGCCAAAACAGCACCCGAGTTATGTTACCTACATACCTTTAATGAAGCAGGATTACAGCAATATGTAGATAAAAAGACAAGAGGGATCATATCCTGGACGTGGTACTAAGTAATATGAACGAAGCCATTTCTGGGTGCATAGTATCAGCCTCATTAGGGACAAGTGATCATAACATGATCCAGTTCTCCCTGTTAAGGGACTTGGGTAAAACAAATAGGAATACTATTATTTATATTTACTCAAGGGCTGACTTCTGCAAAATGTGGGTGGAATTGAAACACTTGGAATGGGAGATGGCCTTTAAAGATCAAAGTCTGGAGAAAATGTGGGATATATTTGAAACAAGGGTTATAACCTTGGTTAAGAGATATGTTTCCTGCAGGAAAAAATATGATACAGCTAAAATACTGCCAAATTGGATAGCAGCATCAGTCAAAAATAGTATCAACAAAAAAAATAAAGCATATGCAGGGACAAAGAAGAGCGGGCACCAGACTAACAGGGACTTCTACCATCAACAGCTTAAAATTTCAAAAAGGAAGATCCTAAAACTGGCCAGCAGAGTTAAGGATAATTATAAATAATTTTACTCTTTTATAAATAATAAAAAAGGTGGAGCTAACTCTATTGGACCATTAAAACACCAAGACGGTACTACTGTTACTGAGGCTAGGGAAATGACTAACCTTTTTAACACATACTTCACTACAGTATTCAATGATAAAACCAAGGGTCAAAAAATCCACAACTCAGATTCAGATATTTCCTACCTTACTGAGGATCCTTATGATGTAAAAGAAAGATTATTAAAAATAGACCAACATAAAACACAGGGACCTGATGGGTTGCACCCTAGAGTGATTAAAGAACTCGCACATGAAATCTCGGGCCCTCTGACAGCCATATTCAATAAATCCCTCGCAACAGGTGAAGTAGTGAAGGTCTGAAAATAGGCAGAGGTCGTCCCAATCCATAAAATGGGATCTAGACATGCGGTAGCTAATTACAGGCCCATTAACTTGATAGCTGTTATGAGTAAAATATTAGAGGGGATTATTAAGGACCATATTGTGTCAAATATGCAAGCAAAGGGAATCATTGAACATACACAACGTGGTTTCACTAAAGGCCGTTCCTGCCAAACAAACCTCCTTGAGTTTTATAATAGGGTCAGCAGTGCCTTGGACAAGGGAAAATCTATAGATATTATCTTTTTGGACATTTCCAAGGCTTTCGATAAAGTTCTACACGGTGAACTAGTCGATACATTAATAGACTACAAAATAGAGGGCAATATCACCAAATGGATATCATCAGGGCTCTCAAACAGGAAACAAAGATTGTGCATTAGGGGGACATACTCGGACTGGATAGATGTGATAAGTGGGATCCCACAGGGCTCTGTTTTGGGGCCCTGTTAGTTTAACATATATATGTCCACCATGAAAACCAGAAATGAAACCTGGGTCTCTAAATTCGCAGATGACACCAGATTGGGCTACATAGTTGAAAATACCTTGCATAGAGATATACTTCAATTAGCCCTGAGCAACCTAGAGAACTGGGCAACAATACATAAATTAGCATTTAACACTGACAAGTGTGGTGTGATGCACTTTGGGACCAGAAATAATAAGTTTAAGTACCAGTTGAATGGCAAAGCTCTAAGTGAAGTAAGAGATGAAAAGGATTTGGGGGTCAGATTAGCTAATGACTTGAGCAGCAAACTACACTGCAGCATGGTCACTAAAACAGCTAATGGCATACTAAACTGCATTAGGTGGCACATCAGCAGCAGAGGCAGGGAGGTTGTGGTGCCCTTGTACAGTTCCCTGGTCAGGCCCCATGTGGAGTAATGTGCCCAGTTCTGGGCACCTGCAGGTAAGACTGAGATTAGATCACTCGAGACGATGCAGAGAAGGGCAACACAAATGGTCAGTAACATCAGCGACCTTACATATGAGAATAGACTGACAGATCTAGAAATGTTCTCCTTAGAGTGCAGATGACTTAGGGGGGGACACGTGTTTAGTCTTTAGGGCCCTATCAGATGCATCACTATGGAACCAGTTGGGCCTCAAAGTCAAAGTACATAAATATAATATGAGAGGACATCACTTACAAATCAAAGGCACAAGCTATTAAACAAATAAAAGGAAAAACTGGTTCTCAGTGAGAGTGCAACAGATCCCGAATAGCTTACCTATGGATGTAGTAATAGGTGCAACAATGGAGGAATTCAAGAATAAACTAGACAGGTATCTTATCTCTAGTAAGATAAAGGGCTATTGAGATGGGTCTCTTGGGATAGGGGTTTATCTAAACAGAGTGAGTATTATGGACCTCGGTCTTCTTTACTCTGAAAAACTATGACTATGACTAAATGCATGGAGGCATTACTCAGTGCCTCAGCCGTTGCACCGTCCTCACTCCATACACAAACCTAACAGTACATCTCAGTCTAGTGCTACCTCCCTCCTGCCCCAAGCTCTGTTGAATGTGAAAACATCCCTGCATCTAGTGATATCACTGTTCTGCCTATTTAGAGGGAATTTTCAATGTGCCTTTACCCCTCCCTTGCAATCCCCCCCCCCATGTGTGAGGCAATTTCTGAGACAGTCTCCAATTTCTTTAAAATCTGCCATCCTAAACTCCAGGACCCTCATCCTCATGTGGTTTGCCTCTGTTCCCATCTTAATGTTAAGCCACACTGTATAATGATCACTGGTACCTAAGGGACTGCCCTCTGTGACAACTGCAATATGTTCCAGTCAGACCTTTCTTTTGTTTACACTATTTGCCCAGGGCAATATCTCATTTTCAGGGGGTCCTGCCTTTACTCATTCATACGCTGTATTTACCCAGGACAGCAGAGTGGAGATGCAATATCTCATTTTTGATGGGGCCCTGCTTTTACTCGGTTTTGTAATGTATTTACTCAAGATAACCGAGCTGAGAGGCAATTTCTCATTTTCATCAGGGTTCAGCATTTACATTGTATTTCTTTTTTCAGTTTTAGGCCAGGAAAGAGACACTAAGCAGAGGCTTGTTTCCAGGTGCATCCTGGGAGCAAAAGGAAGTTAAATGACTTGCTCTTCATCACACAGTATGCAAGGGGTGATTGTGGAATTCAAACCCAGTTCTCCAGGTTGGAAGCTCAGCACTCTTAACTACTGTGTTATACTGCCTCCCTAATGTATTTTCCCAGGATACAGCAGTATCAGTGCACATTTCAGTGGGGTTCTGCAGTACCGTGATCTTCTTTTACACATTTCTGCTATATATTTCAGTCTGGTTCTGTCTAGATCAAGGCTTGAATAAAGTTGTAACTTATGTATATACTGTTTAAACTCTGCTGTGTTCCTTATCCAGTTACCTGTTCTATTATGTTGCTACCTCCTCATTGCTGAGTGTTTGCACTGTCTGTATATTCCCTGTAACTTCCCAGGTCATACCTGAAAATATGCATATATCTGTCTAGTGTGCTTACCTGGTTAATAAAAGCTAAATATACAAATAAATCAATCAATGAGTAAGTAAAAACATGCATACATATATATATATATATACACACACACACACACACACACACACACACACACACACACAGACATACTATATTCATCCAGGTCAGGTGAGTTCCCAAGGGAGATGATAGCCAGTTGGGGGGGGAACAGAGATGGGTCAGATAAGTCCGCCCACATGCCCCAGAAATCTCATTCAAAATGTGATTTTCTTCGAGTGACTGTGAAAACCTGTTTTGGAAAAGATTTGAAAAATAACACCACCACGTTCATGAGGTGGGGTAACGGAAGGGCTATGTTGAGAATTTGAGGGCAAAGTTTGCCAGAATAATGCATTTATGCGTAAACTTTGAAAAAATTCAACATTTCTTCATAACTTTATTGTTTTTTTAACATTTTGACCCACATTTTCAATATAGTCTTGTTATGACTCCATCTCATGATCAAGACAGATGGAATTTTTTTTTAATCCCATCCAGAAATTTATTTTTATGGAGTGACTGCAAAAACATGTTCTGGAGAGAATTTGAAAAATTATACCTCCCTTGTTCATTAGGTGGAATCCCAGAAATGCTCTGTTGAAAATATTGGGCAAAAATCTAAAAAAAAAAAGCAAAATTTATTAGTAAAAGTTCAAAACCTCATTAACCAAACTTATCTTGTTTCGGTTAGTTCCTGGTTGGCGTTGAAAGCAGCAGGACATGCTAAATTTTGGAGGAGGACCCAATAGACAAGTCAGGGATGTGGGAAGGGGAGGGTTGGGGTGATGGGTGCTGACACGGGGGTTGGGATGGGGGTCAGGGGTCAGAATATGTCAAGGGACCATTTTCATTTTTACAGGTGTATTAAAAAAAAGATGATGAGGAACCATTTTGTTCTTGCAGGTATTGACACTGAGGATTGGGCACTCCAGTGTAGGTTTGTCATTTGGCAGCACTGGGGTGCGCGCCCTGCTCTCGTATGGCATTGGGTGGCATGGAAGGGCTCATACTGTGTACAATGGGACCAGGAACAGAGGGTGGAGGGTTAGGCAGCAAGCAGAGGAAGGGAACAGGAGGGTTTCTGTTGTGCACACCAGGATGGGGAATGGAGGATGGGGTGGGACAGCATGCAGAGGGAGGAAGTAAAAGGGTTTGTATTGTGTACACTGGGATAGGGAACAGAAGGTGGGGGTGGTGCAGCATGCAGATGGAGAGAGCAGAAGGGTTTCTATTCTGTACACTGGAACAGGGAATGGAGGGTGGGGGTGAGACACAATGCAAAGGGGGGGAAGTAGGAGGGTTTCTGTTGTGTCCTCTGTGATGGGGAACAGAGGGTGGGGTGGTACAGCATGCAGAGGGAGGGAGGGAGGGAGGGTTTCTATTGTGTGCACTGGGATGGGGAACAGAGGGTAGGAGTTGGACAGCATGCATAAGGAGGGAGTGGGGGGGGGTTCTATTGTGCATCCCAGGATGGGGAACAGAGGGAGTGGGTTGGAGAGCATGCAGAGGGAGGAAGTAGGAGGTTTTCTATTGTGCATACTGGAATGGGGAACAGAGGTTGGGGGTTGGACAGCATGCATACGGAGAGTGTGGGAGGGTTTCTATTGTGTACACTTGTACAGGGAACAAATGGAGGGGTGGGATAGCATGCAGCGGGAGGAAACAGGAGGATTTTTATTATGCACACCAGGATGGGGAGCTGAGGGTAGGGGCTGGTCAGCATGCAGAGGAAAAGAGTGGGAGGGTTTCTGTTATGCACATTGGAATGGGAAACAGAGGATGGGGGCAAGAGAGCATGCAGAGGGAAAGAATCGGAGGGTTTCTATTGTGCACACTGGGATAGGGAATGGAGGGTGGGGGTGGGACAGCATGCAGAGGGATGGAGGGAGTGCGAAGGTTTTTATTTTGCATGCTGGGATTGAGAATGGAGGCTAGGGGTGGGTCAGCATGAAGAGGGAAGGAGTGTCAGGGTTTCTATTGTGTACACTGGGATGGGGAACAGAGGGAGGGGTGGGAAAGCATGCAGATGGAGGGAGTGGAATGGTTTCTATGGTGCACACTGGGGATGGGGAATGGACGGTAGGGGTGGGACAGCATGCAGATGCAGGGAGTGGGAGGGTTTCTATTGTGTACACTGGGACTGGGAACAGAGGGAGGGGTGGGACAGCATGCAGATGCAGGGAGTGGGAGGGTTTCTATTGTGTACACTGGGACTGGGAACAGAGGGAGGAGTGGGACAGCATGCAGATGCAGGGAGTGGGAGGGTTTCTATTGTGTACACTGGGACTGGGAACAGAGGGTAGGGGTGAGACAGCATGCAGATGCAGGGAGTGGGAGGGTTTCTATTGTGTGCACTGGGATGGGGAATGGAAGGCTGGAGTGGGACAGCATAGTTAATAAAAGTTCTAAGCACCCATAACTTCAAACAAAATGCACACTGACAAGGAAAGAATCCAATAAGGTCAAATTTAATAGAAACTGAAAGTGCAATAACTGGCCAAAACAGTGGCTCACAGCAAAAATTAAACAATTAATGTTTCCCCTGGCATGCTGCCAGGCTTCATCAGAGTGTTATTTGATAAAGACTTCAGTGGCATTTTTTATGAAAATTCAAATGGTCATGTGCCATTAATTAACCAATCCATGTTCTCACATTTGAAACACACCACCACAATTAAAGTGCTCAGCGCATGTAATTCATAGTTCATTCAACAAAACTTGGAACTAACTCCATGAACTTAACTTTGTACAAGTGTTACATACCAGCATAGAAGTGGGATGTGCAACAAATATTGTACTTCCATATACAATCCTGTATAGATATATGTAAATATATATTACATTTTTTCAATTATTGAATTTTTTTACTTTAAATATTTATAAAAGTTTTTTATTGCTGATATTGTTATTATTCTTACACTTGTACTAATGTTATGCTCATTGTTACAGGCACCAATTATGTAATAATAAGATACGATAGTGCATTAGCAGTCTTAAATGACTATTAGAAATAAAGTGAGGCACGAGGCCACAGGCTGAGTGTGTCCAGTCCCCTAGCCGTGCATTAGAACTGTCTAATGCACATCCCTGGAGTGGCTTATTGTGCTTATAAAATTGGTCTGTGTATTCTAATTGGGGGTTCTAGTTTTAGCTGTGCATTAGACACATCTAATGCATGGCTAACAACCAATCAGATTGCTTGAAATCCTTTGCCCATTTTATAATATATCTTTATACAACAGACAAGATTGACTCACCCCCCCCCCCAAAATCAGCTATTGAAATGCATGTAGACAGTACATTATATACTTCATTTTAAAATGTGTATATCATGTCTTAGAACACCCTTAAGGAACAGAATTGGCTGACCTGCCTCAATCTATTTTCAGCATCTATATTTTTTTTAAAAGGCAGACAAATCAATGCTGTCATTTAATCCTTTGTTTCGGCGTGCTCCCAGTTCATAGATCTAATAACTTTTCCTTTGTCCTATGATTTTGTTCAAGTCCCCCCCACCACTTGTTTTAACCTGTTCAGTTCCTACAAACTGAATGCTATGTTGTTTATTTCTATCCCCTAATGCATGCTTGGCTATGGCATATGACACATCACCTCTTTCCAATGCTCTCACACGTTCTCCAATTCTGACACGAAATTTTCTAGTTGTTCTACCTATGTAGAATGCTCCACAGCTGCACTCAAGCATATACACAATGCCACAACCATTACATGTAATGAGATCTTTAATTGGTACATTTTTGTTTGTACTGGATGTACAAATTCATTGCAAGTGTGTACATATTTGCAGTAAGTGCATCTACCACAACTATGAGTATCAACTGGTGCAGGTGCAAGCAATGTTTGTCTTAACAGCTCTGGGCCTGGCATTATATTACTAACTATCATGTCCCCAATGCTTCTACAATTTCAAAACACTGTTTTTGGACCTAATTCAACTACAGATTTAAGTCTCGGTTCCAGTTGCAATATGGACCAATTGCTATTACTTTTTTCACTTTCCCTGCCCTACTTGAAAAATTTGTAATGAAAGGGCATCCTACAGATCCAGTTTTAATTTTATCAGCATATTGTAATGTACATTCCCTATCCATATTGTTGACTTTTTGGATAGCAGTGGCTATACTATGTCTACTGTATCCCCGTTACTGAAATCTACGGATCTGCACTCCTCTTTTCTCTATATACTCTGTCTGTTCAGTGCAGTTATGAAGAGTGGGTACCAACTGACCCTTGGGTATATTGTGGTGCACATGGTAAGGATGACAGCTTTCAAAACATAACAAACTGTTACGATCAGTCTCTTTTTTAAACAAAATAGTGCATACACCCCCTTTGCCACCTTTATACAACCTTAAATCCAAGAAATGTATACACTTTTGATCTAATTTGTACTTGAAAGTCAAACAGCCACTGGTTTGTTCCATCCAGCCTACAAAGGAAGAAAATTATTTTCTGGAACCCTTCCACACAATTAGAATGTCATCTATAAAGTGCTGCCACAAATCCACACTGGATAGGAATAGATTTGTGGCAGAGCCATACCGATGATCATTCTCTCATTTCCCCACAAATAAGTTTGCATAATTGGGTGCCATTGTGGTATCCATGGCAGTACCTCTAATCTGGTGGTAAAGTTGGTCTTGGAAAAGGAAAACACTTTTTTGTAATACTGTCTTAGCCAGTTTCACCAAGAAGTGAATGGGAGTTGTTACACAGTCCACCTCAGTTCTTAAATCTAGGCTAGTGCATCAAATTCCTCTGCATGGGGAATAACAGTGTATACGAAATTGACATCCACAACTGCGAAAACCCATTTTGACTCCATCCATAAATCCTCTACCAGTTTTACAATTTCAGTCAAATCTCTAACATATGACCTGAGATTTTGTACTATCGGTTGCAAAAACTGATCCACGTACATTGATAATAGTTTAGTAAGTCACCCACACCCAGAAACTATAGGATGACCTGGGGGTTGGGTTATGCTTTTGTGAATTTTAGGCAGTATATATATATAACAGGTATGGTGGGACAGTGTACTGTCATGGTTCTAAAGATTACATCAGTGATATAACCATTTGCAAAACTGTTGCTGAGTATTTCATCGATCTTCCTTTTAAATTGTGGTTGTCTAGGCACTGTTTTATAAAACGTGTCATCACTTAGCAATCTATGTACTTCACTAATGTAATCTGTGGTATTCATTACAGCTACCGCCCCTACCTTATCTGCAGCCTTAATTACTATATTGCTATCACTATTTAAAGCTTGAATGGCTAATCACTCCTCTTTACTAAAATTGTCTCTCTACATTTCCATAGATGTTTCCCTTAATTTGTCAAGATCTAATTCGCATTTTGCGAATAAAAGTGGACACAACAGGATTCAACGGTGGGCAAAATTCAGACCTGGGGCTAAGCCTAGTGCGCAAAATGTTATTTAAATCAGTACTGTCAAACATGCATTTTAATGTTAAATTTCTGCCAAGCTTGTTTAAGTCTACATGTGTGCTGAAGAAATTAATATCAGACAGACAAAATGCTAGGCCCTTATTAAGGATGGATAATTCAGATTTTGTTAAGTCATGGTCTGAAAGATTAATTGCTGATGTTAAATCTACTTTATGTGAAAGCTCCTGACCAACAGCATGAATACCTTGAATCAAATTCTCACTTGTAGTATCTGCTGTGGAGAGAGTTACAGGGGAAGTAAAATGATTTAATGATTCAATTACAGTAACTGCATTCATACTTTGGATGGGTTCATCATGTGCCCTACAAACAATGTTTTCATCAGAGTTTATTTTTGCAGATTCAGACACCTGGAAAATGAGGGTGGGGGTTGGATTGAGAATATGCAGTGTATCTGCTTCTTTTAATGCAGCTTCAATTAGTACTTCTTTCTGCCTCTTCTTCCACGCTACCCCCACGTCCTCTTCTTGAATAATAAAGGGTCTGAAAATGTGTCCTGCGTTGCCGCTAACTGTGTCTTGCCCCCTGGACATGTGTTGGGGACAGCCCTGTTTCTGATTCCCCCGGTTAACTTCCAGAATGAATTTCAGAACCATTGGTGTCTGAGGGGCCAGTTGTGTAGTCTAACACTGTGTTCTACCCCAGTGTCTCTTTACTGTTAGTAGAACCTTTTTTTAAGATGGATTTTAAAGTCTTTCTTCTCCTCATTCCAATTGAACACCTGATTATTTTGATAGTCCCTCTCGCACCTTAGAAATTTCTTTTGTTTGTGCTTTTTAATCTTTATATTTAGTCACTTTATCCATTAACATTTTGTTCAGTCTCTCCAATTTATCTGGCTGGGCACAAGATTTTAACAGAGCTTCAGTTTTCTTAATCTTATTCCTTAATTCATTACGGACAGGCTCAGCAAATTCTAATATTAATAGTATGTTCTTAATCAAGGCCTCTTGCATGTTCCCCTGCCATCTAGTCAAGAAATTAACATTGTCAGTTCCATGTGAAGGTCTCTGTACAATTTGTAACCCTCTTGGTACCCTTTTAACGTCCAAATACGCTTCAAGTGTAGTTTTGTGCCAAACATTCGTCTTTGTTTTAGTACCAGTTTTTCTCATTTATGGAAGATTACTTTAGTGTTAGACTCACCACTTGGTTGTTGTATGTTCTGGTTACTTTCTTCTAGAAGGGGGTTCAGGTCATCGTCTGTGAAAAATACTAATTTTGCGAAGCCACCCGTTGGAACAACGGCTCCTGCAGCTCCCTCTTGTTCACCCCCCCACCGTTGTCATGATGTAATGACATGATGTCGTTCATCAACCTTAATGTTTCTGCCATATTATGACACTGTGCTGGGTGGTTCCTAGTTGCTTTGTTCTATTTGTTCTGACCCCTCTTCAAAATAGGGGTTACAGATGGCCAGTTAAATGATGCACTGTTTGGACCAATTAATTTTCTCCAAGTGCTCAGCAAGTGCTTGTTCGATTTTACTCCTCTACAAATAATGGAAACCTGTGCTGCATCATGAAAATGATCAAATGCGCTCGAGTTAGACCAAGAACCAGGATATTGTGTTATGGTGCTGTCGATAAATGAAGCAAAGTTAATAAAAGTTCTAAGCACCCATAACTTCAAACAAAATGCACACTGACAAGGAAAGACTCCAATAAGGTCAAATTTAATAAAAGGTGAAAGTGCAATAACTGGCCAAAATGGTGGCTCACAGCAAAAATAAACCAACTAACATTTCCCCTGGCATGTTGCCAGGCTTCATTAGAGTGTTATTTGATAAAAACTTCAGTGCCATTTTTTATGCAAATTCAGATGGTCATGTGCCATTAATTAACCAATCCATGTTCTCACATTTGAAACACACCACCGCTATTAAATTGCTCAGTGAATGTAATTCATAGTTCATTCAACAAAACTTGGAACAAACTCCATGAACTTAACTTTGTACAAGTGTTACATATCAGCATAGAAGTGGGATGTGCAACAAATATTGTACTTCCCTATACAATCCTGTATAGATATATGTAAATGACCTGAAATTGTCTAAGCAGACCTCTAAAGCAGTAGGTAAGGCTAGGGGGATGTTAGGGTGTATTAGTAGGAGTATCACAAGTCGTAAGAGGGAGGTAATAATCCCTCTTTAGAAGACACTGGTAAGGCCCCATCTGGAGTACTGCGTGTAGTACTGCAGGCCACACCTTTACAAGGACATTAACCAAATTGAGTCAGTCCAGAGAAGGGCAACCAAAATGGTGCAGGGACTGCATCAGAAGACATATGAGGACAGATTAACGGAGCTCAATATGTATACCCTTGAGCAAAGGAGGGAGAGAGGTGATATAATCGAAACATTCAAACATCTTAAGGGCATTAACAAGGTGAAAGAGTCTAACATGTTTAAATATAAGAAAAATAGCAGGAAAAGAGGACACAGCATGAGACTAGAGGGAGGCCGATTAAGGGGGAATGTGAGGAAATTCTTTTTCACAGAAAGGGTGATGGATGCATGGAATGGCCTACCTCAGGAAGTGATAGCTATGAATACAGTGCAGGGCTTCAAACAGGCATGGGATAGGCATAAGGGAGCAATACAGATGAGTATGAATAGATAGGCCACTGACAGAGCAAAGGCCGATGGCACATTTATAAGATAGAAAAAGAAATGGGCAGACTGGATGGGCCTTGCGGTCCTTATCTGCCATCAACTTCTATGTTTCTATGTTTAAATATATATTATTATGTTTTTTTCAATCATTGAATTTTTTACTTTTATTTAATTTAATTATTATTACATCTTTATACAACAACTGAGTCAATCTTGTCTGTTGTATAAATATGTAATAATTTGGTGCCTGGAACAATGAGCATAACATTAGTGGCCTTGATGGAGGAGGAACATCTGGATATCGTGGAAGTCACAGAAACATGGTACACACAGAACCATGACTAGGACGTAAACATACCAGGATACATTATGTACAGAAGAGACAGGGAGGGTAAAAGAGGATGAGGAGTAGCTCTCTACATAAGGGAAGGAATCAAAGCAACAGAACAAAAAGGTAAACAGGGAGGAGAAGCACTGTGGGTCAACTTGGAGACAGGCAATGGCACCACAATCCGCACAGGGGTTGTATACAAACCCCCCTCTCAGGGAGATGAAATGGACAAGGAAATGATAGAAAGTATATGTGGAATGGCAGAAAAAGGGGAGATATTGCTGATGGGTGATCTGAATATGCCAGATGCTAACTGGAGTGCAGTTGCAGCAGCCACTTCTAAGAGTGGGGTTATTCTAGATGCCCTACAGGGGGCATGCCTTAGACAACTAGCATTGGAACCCACTGAGAGGGAGCAATCTTAGACCTGGTTCCTCTCAAATGGAGATGGAGAGAGGATCACAGATGTAGAAGTGGGTAGCCATCTGAGAACTAGTGACCATCAACAGTATGGTTCACGATAAACACAGCAATAGAGTCAAACATACGAGCAAAAGTACTGGACTTCAGGAGGGCTGACT